>JARQOC010000003.1:406217034-407583009 GCA_033576535.1 Allobates femoralis
GGGAACCAAAACTATATCTGGCGGCCTGCAAGACAGGCTCCAAAGTATTTGAAGGGTGCGGTTACCTCCCATAGGCTGGAGCTCACAGCCTGATGACCTCATCCGGACCGCCCCTAGATCCAGGCCAGATGGAGATGCACGACTGGCTCCACCCACGCCACCTCTGACAGAAGAACGCAGGCTGCGCCTAACGGACACCTCTGCAGGGCCCTTTCCTCTGCGACCAACACCACCCAGAGGGGAAACACAGCGGCGCTCAGCGACAGAGGCAGATGTTGCGGGAGCAGTTCCATATGAGGACAAGGCCCTCCTATCACCGGCGCCACCAGCCGAAGGAATCCGGCTCCTCCCAGCGGCCGAGGCAGGAACACCAGCCACCGAGTCCAGTGGCGATGTGACAAGATCAGGTTTTGTGTTTCAAAACCAGGAGTGACCCCAAAACCTAGAACAGGTGTCAAACTTTCAATTATATTTTTTCTCTGCAAGTTCCTCTTTTGGTTTTGAAACACAAAACCTGACCTGATCTGACCGCAGCGTGAAACCAGCCTTAGAGATAGATCTTGTGCTTGTAAGCACTGAGTGTGCTGTTACCCTCTAATTGTGTGATCCAAAATAGTGATCACTGCACAATCAGTTGTTAATTTTCAATTTTGTGGACAAAGAGTTTGACTAGAGAATAACATTTAAACTGGATTGGCCTTGTTAACAAGAGTTGCTAGAAAGAGAGAAGATATATACAATAAATACAAGAATCACAAAACAAAATATATTGATTAGGCTACTTTCACATCAGCGATTCTCAGCATTTGCGGCACCTCCGGTAGGCAGCAGATGCAGCAAAATTCTGGAACACTTGTAGCAAAACTGCGTTCCACCTAATGCATTCTTTAAGGGACCTGCATACATGTGCGGCATTTGCAGGTTTGCACTTCTAGCACTTGCGACAAGTCTAAAAATCGCTGCTAACAGCGGTTTTTGTCTGTTGCCGCAAGTGCCAGATTGCGTCAAAACCGTAAGTGCCGCACATGTACGCAGGTCCCTTAGGGAATGCATTAGGTGGAACGCAGTTTTGCTACAAGTGTTCCGGCATCAGGCAGATGTGGCAAAACTGCCAGATCTGCCGTGAATGCCGAGAAACACTGATGTGAAAGTAGCCTTATTAACAATGGTATACAAAATATTTCAAATAACTAGTTATTGTTAATATCATTTTTATTGAATTTCAAAAGTACATAACACCAAATGCAGTCACACACAAAAAGTCGATTCATGTTGTTCATAGTAAAGCAATATCTAAATGGTAGAGTATAATCCACCTACTTAGTGAAATAACCATATTATGTTTATCATCATAGTGGGTAGTCCTATATCTCAATTTCCGAACACCTAGACTGCCCTTCGTGTCTATATCTTATAATCCTTTTGAGGGCCTCTATCTAGCCTCTCTAGCGTTATCAGAATGGCATTTGAAAAAAAAACAAAAAACAACTGTAGTTTTGATTATATCACTACATACTAGTTCAGAGGCCACTTTACTAAAAGAAAAGAAGTGGAGTCTCCAACTCTCACAGAGTATTAGGGTGTATGAAACAACACCACCCTCAACCTGTTGGTTGGACGAAAAAGTTTAGATATATTATTTCAGAGCATGGTAAGGGTCACATCGTAATGTTCCTCCAACAGAATCATAGACCATTAATTGCACTCTTTCGTCTCGGGGATACCTGGGGCGGACTTATTGGCGTATTAGGTGTCTTTAGGTTATTAAAAAGTAGTAAAAGCCTGTGTGATAGCAAGAGTTAAGAAAAAAGTATGAAGGAGAAAGTTTATAAGAGCAAAAGATGGGGGAGTACCAAAGGGTCAAAAAGAAAGGGGTTAGAAGTGAAACTAGAGATGAAAGAGGGAAGAGGACAGGAGCCGGAAAAGGGGGGGGGTGAAGAATTATCCTGTCTCCACCTCAGCCGAAGCTCTCCCCACAGTGTCTCCCTCAGCAAAAATACTTCTGAAGTCAGAAGAGTCCTGAAAGAGGATCCACTCAATCCATACCGCTGAGAACATTTCATGGGAGTCCGAAACTACTGCAGCCAATTCCTCCATCCGGAAGATATCCCAACATTTCCCCGTACCAATTAAGCATGGTTGGCACCTGAAATGACCTCCAAAACCTCGGGATCACCGCTTGCGCATCTGAGACACAAAAACGAAGGATATCTTTCCTGTGAAGCCTAACCGATCCAGGGAAGATAAATAATAATGCAACTTCGGGGTTGCAATCTACCTTCTTGCCTGTAATTAAGGTATAATTAGCAAACACTTTGAGCCAGAATTGCTGAATCTCTCTGCAACTCCACCATTATGTGAAGCATCGTCCCTCTTGCCTTTCCACAACGCCAACAAATCTCCGAGGTTCCATGAAACATGCTATGCAAGTTAGCTGGGCAAAGATACCACCTGGTAAGCAGTTTGTAGTTTCTTTCCTGTGCAATATATGTATTGGCCAGTTTGTGAGTGAAGAGAAAGCATTTCTCCCAATCACTTTCGGAGATCTCTCTGTCCAATTATTTCTCCCATGTACGTTGGAAGTAAAGAGTGTTGTGTTTATTCAAGCTTCCCAGGATCTGGTATAGCATTAATATCTTGCGACTTGGGGGCGAGTCTTGCTGAAATAGTCCCTCAAAAGCCCCAGTCACACATAACGATATCGTTAGAGAGATCGTTGTAACTGTGACATTACAACGATCTCTCCAGCGATGTCACTCTGTGTGACACTTAGCAGCGATCAGGCCCCTGCTGTGAGGTCGCTGATCCTTACAAAGTGCTGCGGGTCATTTTTTGATCGTTGGTTTCCAGCTGGTCAGCACGCATCGCTGCGTGTGACAGCGAGAAACCAGTGATCAGTGACCTTACTGGCTGGTAACCATGGTAAACACCGGGTATCCAGGCAGCGCGCGCTGCCTGGATACCTGGTGTTTATCATAGTTACCAGCGTTCTCCCTGCTTAGCGCTGCCTCTAAGGCAGCGCTAAGCAGGGAGGACGCTGACATCGCTTTCAGCGATGTGGGAGGTGGGTCTCAGGTCCCTGATCGCTGGGGAGATCTGCCTGTTTGACAGCTCCCCAGCGAACAGGTAACGACGGGTTCAGCGATCTCGGCAGGTCGTTATCACTGTCGGGATCGCTGGAGCGATCGTTATGTGTGACAGGGCCTTAACAGATTGGGCGTCAACCTCACCCGGGAAGTTCAAATACCCAGTTATTAATGAATTTAGAGTATGGGGGTGGTCTGATGAACTGTCTGGAGCCACTGTATCCAAAAAGAACAATTTTACTTTCCTCAGTCCACAAAATGCTTCTTCATTTCTCCTTAGGCCAGATGATGTGTACTTTCTTCATATCTTTTTTTTTTTTTTATTGATAGCGGGACTTTGCGGGATAGGGATGGGGGTGGGGGCTTCTTGTAAATCGATTACATTCACACAGCCATCTTCTAACTGTGACAGTGCTCACAGGTAACTTGAGACTGTCTTTGATCATCCTGGAGCTGATCATTGGCTGAGTCTTTGCCATTTTGGCTATTCTTCGATCCATTTGAATGGCAGTCTTCCACATTCTTCCGCATCCCTGTTTTTGCTTTCCATATTAAAGCATTGGAGAACAGGATCAGGCAGCAAGTGTCAGCTGTCAGGTTCCCTTTATTATCTCAAGAACGGCTGCATGTTTTAATAACCTGTAAATAGCAAAAGTGCTTGTTTTTACTAGAAATGTTGCCAATATTCATCCATGAAGATGGTGGGTATAACTCTTTAAGGTGTTGTTGGCCACAATTTGTTTTGATCTCTCAGAATATATGCTGACTTTAGGATTTCCCATGAGTCTTTGTGGCATCTGAGCACAGCAACAGCAATGACAGCTTGGCTGGCCACGCTTTCTCTCCAGCTGAGCATGTGCCAAACATCTTCCTAAACACATATTAGAAAGGAGAGCCCACGTCTTTGACAGACCAATTTATTTTTTAGATGCTGCTGAGACTCAAGAGGCTTCCTAATGTGATATCAGTGGAAGTGCTAAAGGTACCGTCACACAGGGAGCGCGCATCCCTGACAACATCGCCGGTGAGATGTCACACTGAGCAACTTACCGGCGATGTCGCCGGCTAGTTGCCGCGGCTATCGCTCGCTGGGTCGCCCAGCAACCCAGCAAGCGATAACCCGCAATGTTGTAGATAGGCGGAATCGCCCGTAACATTGCGGATTGCCGCGTTACACAGGGCGATCAGGCAGAATCGCCTGAGCAACATCGCCAGGTTTCCCAACATTGTTGGGAAACCTGGCGATGTGACTCAGGCGATTCATCGCCTGATTATCGCCCTGTCACACGCGGCAATTCGCCGGCGATGTCGCCGCAACCTGGCCACGCCCCTCGGTTGCCGGCAACATCGCCGGCGATATCTCCCCGTGTGACGGTACCTTAAGAGGTCCAAATACTGAAATCACTTAACCTCTAGGTGATTTATACAAATGGAAACTTGGGGTAAGCCTAATTAACAGATTGGCTAAATTTATGGTAATAAAGGTTCTGTAGGGTGCTGGACAATATCTCTAACCTGAACTTAGGTGCCAATGATATTTTTTTTAATACAATTGTGGCTTTTATTATCTATATTTTTAAAAAGAATTCTATAAAAGCATCACTGTATTTGTTAATTCCTCCTTAATCTGACACATACGTATATGGTGATGGAGTACTGCGTGTGTGGAATGCAGGAGATGCTGGATAGTGTACCCGAAAAACGATTTCCAATCTTTCAGGCACATGGGTAGGTACCCGAAAACAAACCAGTTGCATTCTTCTTCCTCTAACATGTAAACCAGTGTTTCTCAAACTCCATCTTCATGGAGCTCATATTTTCAGGATTTTCTTAGGCTGGGTTCACATAGCACATGGCTCCATCAGGGTTTATGTCCAAACCTCTGCAAAATAGAATTCAAGTGCATGCGCCGAGGGGGCCATGGACTAGAATGATACTGACAGAGTCACAGTATGCTTTGATCTGCATAATGTTTCTTTGAATATGCTTAGTTGAGGCTAGAGCAAAATGCAGTTTACCATGTGTGTTGGTGCCGGCCTCCAGTATGACTGTATGGCTGAAATCGATGCACGTTAGAGTGTACTATGAGTCCGTCATTATAGTCAATGGCTCTATCTGTGCATACACCTGAATCCCATTGTGCGGGGGTTTGGATGTGAGCACCAACAGAGCCAATGATCGTAGGGCAAAAGGCTCTGTGAAGCTAGCCTTAAATATTGCACAGGTGAGGAATTTCTGATGCCTTTAAAATAATTTTACCACCTGTGCAATAATAAAGAAATCCTGAAAATGTGATCCTTTTTGATTTTTGGAAGCACTGATCTAAACTAAAAAGAATATATTTTTTTTTGCTGTCATGGTTTTTTGTTTCCTGTTTCCCCAGTTGTTATCTTGATCTAATTTTGTGCTATTGTTTTTATCTGCTTGTTTCTAAGCTATTTTTGCCAGCTGGTAGATGGACTGGAGTACCTTCATAGTCAGGGTATTGTGCATAAAGACATCAAACCTGGCAACCTGCTGCTCACAACAGACGGGACACTCAAAATCTCAGATCTGGGTGTTGCAGAGGTGAGGATGTGGAAAGATCACTTCGGAAAAAATAAACTCTAAACACTGGATCAGTTGAGTCGGTCACCATGGGGTTATAAACTTTCTGTCTCCACAGGCCTTACATCCATTTGCAGAGGGTGATACTTGCAGGACCAGCCAGGGGTCCCCTGCCTTTCAGCCTCCAGAAATCGCAAATGGCCTCGACACCTTCTCAGGGTTTAAAGTGGACATCTGGTCGGCAGGCGTTACCTTGTGAGTTTGTTATTCTGAATTTTATCCATGAACATTGCACACTTTTCTCCATTATCTCTACAACTGATCCAACTAGTGATATTAAATAAGTCACCCAGGATTGAGATATTATGACCTAGCTGACCCCTGAAGTTGAGGCCATCTGAAATTCACCATGTATAACGTTCACTCACTGCTCTCTGTGCTGTGTAGTTGTTGTTTTTAGATACTGCACCTCAGTTCCCATGGAAATGAATAGGACTTGAGTTTTAGTACTAAATATCGGTCACTACAAAGAGTGCAGATCTGTGGTGTCCTGTCGTCCATACACTGTGGACTTCTGCTAGCCACAACTCCGGACATTAGTTGAGCAGAGCGTTTCTGGGTGTCCGACCCCAATGTACTGATATTCATACAATTCTGTATCCTAAAGGTTAGGTCAACTCTTTTAAAATATTAACAATATTGTGTATTAATCATAGAAATGTATGTTTCTCATGTCTCTGTTATTGTACAGGTATAATATCACTACTGGGCTGTACCCCTTTGAAGGGGATAATATATACAAACTTTTTGAGAATATTGGAAAGGGAGACTACTCAATTCCAGAAGAATGTGGACCGCTGCTATCTGACCTGCTGAGGGGTAAGGATTCATTTACACTTCTGCTGACGATCAACATGTCTAAGGGCACCTTGACGGTGGGGGTAGAGACTATGATTCCAGAGAGGAATCACTTACTGGGCTGCTTGCTGCAGTTTTGATGAAGTTACTGGTATGTCTGCTGCATATCTATTTTAGTTCACTGAACGCTAAACTCTGTATAACACCACCCTCACCACTAATTGATATCTCTCTATGTACACTGAATAGACAGTAAGCTGCTATTTGGTGTGGGGGGGAAGAGTATAGTGTGCTCAGGAATATGAGGGACTACATGACAGCAGGTTTACTAGTTATCTAGAGATAATATTCTGTTCATAAAACAATGATCTTCTCAAAGCCACAAAAAGGAGCCCAGTAACTGATACATCTCCGAAGTCAGGGTCTCTATCTCTATATCATGCTGCTCTCAACTTGGATGCCAAAAAACCATTCCCTTTAGTAGCCTGTTTACGCAAGCATGCAATAAGCATGTAAATGTAATAGATCATATATATTCAGTGTGCGAAAGCTGCCATTGTTCTTGGTAGTGCAGGTCTTTTATAAACCAAAAGATTATTTCACCCAATGAGTAAAGGCCCCGTTACACATAGCAACGCACCAGCGATCCCGACAACGATCCGACCTGGCCGGGATCGCTGGTGCGTCGCTACATGGTTGCTGGTGAGATGCCACACAGGCAGACTTACCAGCGATGACCCACGATGCGCCGACACCCGACGGTCGTTGGGATCTGTCAGGTTCTCGGCCGCAGAATGGTCATTGCCCGTGTCACTCACAGCAGTCCAGCATGCCCAGCGGGAGATCAACGATCAAAGAATGGTCCAGGCCATTCATTAACGATCAGCGATCTCCCAGCGGGGGACCACTCGCTGCTAGGTGTCGCACACAGCAACGTCGCTGCTACGTCACAAAACCTGTGACGTTGCGGCGACCTCGTTAGTGATATAACTATGTGTAATGGGGCATTTCGTCTTGCTCATTTCAACAGCTTGTTTAAACTGCAAGATTATCTTGAAAGAAGTGTTCTTAATCATTTGTAATTGCTAAGTCTTTGGCGCAATGATTCTAGAATTATATGATACACCTTATCATCAGACTGTTCAATTTACACAAAGTTACACAAAGTCAAAGTTACTTTTAGCGTATCATAAGAATGTGGCAACAATAAATATTCATGAGAAGCTCCAAATTATTGAGCTCAGATTCTCAATATAGTATTTGGTGGATTATAAAACGCACTGGATTATAAAATGGACCCCAAATTTAGAGGAGGAAAATAGGAAAAAAAGAATTTTTAGGCTACGTTCATTCACACTTTGCACGTTTTTTGCGTATTTTTGCGCGGGGCGCTTTTTGCCGCGTTTTGCACCCGCGCAAAAAAAGCGCCGTAAAAAAACACAATGCATTCACACACCATGTTTTTTCACAGGTTCACTTCTCCGCCAAAAGCACAGGGGAGAAGTGATGTCACACAGGGGAGGAACGATCCTCCCGGATGTTACAGCTCCTTTTGTGTTTTGTAGTGTATTAATATACACTGCGAAACCCAAATTAAAGTAATCCAAATGTGTTAAAATATAAAAAATTTAATACTTCCCCTCCGCCGGCTGTTCTGGTTACCGGGAGCCGAGAGAACCACAGGCACTGACCTTACAAGATCTTGCAAGATCGGTGATTGGCTGCTCGCGGTCATGTGATATGTGACATGCATATGACTCGCATATCACATGACCGCGAGCAACCAATCACAGCTCTTGTTAGGTCCTGGAAGGTCCGTACCTGTGGATGTCTCGGCTACCGGCTACCGGCTCCCCGATCACCCGGCGGAGGGTAAGTAATCCATTTTTATTATTTTTAACACATTTGGATTACTTTAATTTGGGTTTCGCAGTGTATATTAATACACTACGAAACCCAAAATGGGCTGTCACACATGTCACACAGGGTCAGAGTCTTCCTCCCCTGTGTGACATCACATCCTGCAGCGCCGGCTTATTCCCGCTGGAATTGCGCATTGTCTGAATGGCGATGCGCAATTCCAGCGGGGATAATGGACTCCTGTGGGAGAAAGTGCTAGCGCAGGTCCGTAAAGGATTGACATGGTCATTCTTTTTACGTCTGCGCTTTCTCCCATAAAAGCGCTGCGCATATTTACTCAAAGTCAGCATGGCAAAAGTGAATTTACATTCACTTTGCCGGCAAACGCACTCGCGCTTTTTTGAAAAGCGCACGCAAAAAAGCGCAGTGTGTGAACATAGCCTTAATGTAAAAATGGGGGTTCATTTTATAATCCCAGAGTGTCTTATATTCTGAGTGTAGTTTACCAGGGGGGCGCGGTGGACCTACTCAGGAGGGTCACAGGAGGCAGGGTAAGTGATGCCGCAGGTACAAGTCTTGGGGGGGGGGGGGGGGGGTGAAGGGGGAAAGTGTGTTTTATAATTTAAAAAATATGGTACCTGATTAGTGAAGTATACCACCTTACATCATGGCACACTATATTGAACCGAATTGATCATATCTGTACCAAAACTGCAAATGTTCTGAAGATATACACAGCATTGTATATATAGATCTCTCTCTCTCTGTGTATATGTCCACATATAGCCCCACCCCATCATAGCCCCACCCTTTCATTTGGCATATGGCTCTTCCACCTCCGGTTAGCCCTGCCCCATTATTTTTGTCCACTATGTGCCCATGTTTGGTAATATTATTATTATTATCATTATTATTTATAGAGCACCATTCATTCCATGGTGCTGTACATGAGAAAGGGTTACATACAAACAAGTTAAAAATACAATGAACAAAGTGACAGACTGATACAGAGGGGAGAGAGGACCCTACCCTTGCGGGCTTACATTCTACAGGGCAATGGGGAGGGAGACAGTAGGTTGGGTCTGCTCGGGTAGTGCTGGAGTGCCAGGTCCCGTGGTGGTGGAGCGCTGGGTCCAGTGGTGTTGAGGCAGCACTGTGGTCATTGCAGGTTGTAGGCTGTTCTAAAGAGATGGGTTTTCAGGTTCCACTTGAAGGTTGTGAGTGTAGGGGACAGTCGGACTTGATGGGGTGCAGAGTTCCAGAGAATGGGAGATGCTCGGGCGAAGTCTTGCAGGCGGTTAGATGAGAAACGTACAAGTGTGGAGGAAAGAAGGAGTTCTTGGGAGGATCGAAAATTACGAGTTCGATAATATCGGGAGATTAGTTTAGAGATATATGGGGGGGGCAGATTGTGGATGGCTTTGCAAATCAATTTTAGTAGTTTGAATTTGATACCCTGGTGAATTGGGAACCAGTGGAGGGATTTGCAGAGGGGAGAAGTGGAGGAATAGTGAGGACAGAGGTGGATTAGTCGGGCAGCAGAGTTAAGGACAGATTGGTGTGGTGCAAGAGTGTTAGCAGGAAGGCCACTTAGTAGGAGGTTGCAGTAGTCGAGGCGGGAGATGATGAGGGCATGCATTAATAGTTTAGCAGATTGGGGGTTGAGGAAGGGACGGATTCTGGAAATATTTTTGAGTTGGCGGCGGCAGGAGGTGGCAAGGGCTTGGATGTGCGGTTTGAAGGACAAGGCAGAGTCCAGTGTTACTCCGAGGCAGCGGATTTCAGGTACAGGGCAAAGTGTGATGTCATTTATTATGATAAGTCTGGCAAGGAAGGTGTGTGAGATGGAGGAAAGATGGTGAGTTCGGTTTTGTCTACATTGAGATTTAGGAAGCGGGAGGAGAAGGAGGAGGATATGGCTGATAGACACTACGGTGTTCTGGACAACAGAGAGGTGACATCTGGGCCAGAGAGGTAGATCTGAGTGTCATCAGCGTACAGGTGATTCTGGAAGCCATGGGATTTTATGAGTTGTCCCAGACCAAGAGTATAGATTGAAAAAAGGAGGAGCCCGAGGACAAAGCCTTGAGGGACCCCAACAGGGAGGGGATGGGGCAAGGAGGATGTGTGGGAGTGGGAGACACTAAATGTGCGGTTGGAAAGGTAGGAGGAGATCCAGGAGAGGGCAAGGTCAGTGATACCAATGGAAGAGAGGATCTGTAATAAGAGGCAGTGGTCGACTGTGTCGAATGCAGAAGTCAGGTCTAAAAAGAGGAGGACAATGGAGAACTGTCTGTTAGCTTTGGCCGTGAGTAAGTAGTTAGTAATTTTGGTCAGGGCAGTTTCAGTAGAGTGGTGAGGGCGGAAGCCGGATTGAAGGTCATCAAAGAGAGAGTTGGATGAGAGTTGGGATGAGAGTACAGTGTGGACATGCTTTTCGAGAAGTTTGGAAGCGAACGGGAGCAGAGATATGGGCCAGTAACTGGATGTGGAAGTGGGGTGAAGGGATGGCTTCTTTAAGATAGGTGTAATTGTTGCATGTTTGAAAGCAGAAGGAAAGATATCAGAAGTTAGTGATAGGTTGAAGAGGTGGTTTAGGGCTGGGATAAGTGTTGTGGTGAGGTTGGGGAGGGGGTGGGATGGGATAGGGTCCTGTGCACAAGTGGTGAGGTGCGATCTGGAGAGGAGGTGTGCAAGTTCTCCTTCAGTGATGGATGGGAGGAGGGTTAGTGGGGGATAGGATTGACATGGGGGTTGCGGTGGTTGGGTAGCGAAGACTTGTCTGATCTGGTCAATCTAGTTGGTGAAGTATGTTTCAAAGTTTTCTGCGGAGATACGAGAAGTAGCAGGGGACAGTGGGGAGCGGAGGACGGAGATAAATATGTTGAATAACTGCCTGGGGTTGTGGGGCAAAGAGGATATGAGGGTAATGAAGTAATTCTGTTTAGTGGTGGTGAGCGCTGACTTGAATGTGAGAAGTGCTTGTTTGAATGCTGTGTTGTCTTCTTGTGAGTGTGTTTTCTTCCAGCGCCGCTCTGCAACCCTAGCCGCTCGCCGCAGATTTTTAGTGGTATCTGTGTGTTGGGGTTGTCTGTTGATTCGTCGTGTTTTGCCATGAATGAGAGGGGCAACTGCATCGATAGCTGATGTGAGTGTAGAGTTGTAGAAAGCTGTGGCATTATCTGTGTCATGGAGTGATGATATTGATGATAGTGGTAAAATGGTGTTGGAGAGTGTGTGAGTGTCAAGATGTGTGAGGTTTCTGCGAGGGTGTACAAGTTGGGGGACATGGGTGGCAGATGAAGAGGACATGGAAGAGAAGGCAAGTAGATGGTGGTCAGAGAGGAGGAGAGGGGAGGTTGTGGGTTTAGTTAGGGAGCAGAGGCGGGTAAAGATGAGGTCTAGTGTATGTCCGTCTCTGTGGGTGGCTGTGGAGGACCATTGAGAGAGGCCAAAGGATGAGGCAAGTGACAGGAGTTTGGAGGCTGCTGACCGGTGGGTGTCAATGGGGATGTTGAAGTCGCCCATTATGATGGTGGGAATGTCAGCAGATAGAAAGTATAGGAGCCAGATGGAGAATTGGTCAAAGAAGGTAGTGGTGGAACCTGGTGGTCGATAAATGACGGCCTCTTGTAGGATGGAAGGAGAGTAGATACAGACAGAGTGCGCTTCAAATGATGAGAGGATAAGGGAGGGAGGAGGAGGAATTGGGTTGAAGATGCAGTTGTTAGGGAGGAGAAGACCCACTCCTCCGCCGTGTTTGTTGCCAGTGCGAGGTATGGGAGAACTGAAGTCCACCGTAACACAGCGCAGCAGGGGAGGCTGTGTCGGAGGGTGTCAGCCATGTTTCTGTGAGGCCCAGGAAGGAGAGTCTGCGAGAGGTAAAGAGGTCATGAATGTAGTGGAGTTTATTACAAATGGAGTGGGCATTCCAGAGTGCTCCAGAGAGAGGAGGCGATGGAGAGGGGGTTAGGGAGATAGGTCTTATATTTAGGAGATTGTGGCTGTTTCCTGCAGGTGTGGGTTGATAGGAGGAAGGAATAGTGGGGAATGTTGGCTGTGGGGGTCCTGGGTTGGGAGATATGTTGCCAGCTGATAACAGCAGTAAAGAGAGAGTAAGCAGGTGGGAGAATGAGAGCGGCCGGCTTGTTTTGTGTTTCTGCAGGAGAGGTGTGAGATTGAGGAGCAGGTCAGCGGAAGAGATCAGGTGGGAAGGTAAGAGGGATGGGGAGATAAATATTTGTGCCGGGAGTGATGGAGTTTGGGGTAGTGAAAGTAGGGAAAGGATTAGTGGAGCAATTACTGTTAAGGCATAAGTAAGCATTGTGCAAGTGTCAGTGGGGAAGTAAAGTCTTAGAGAAAAATGTCAACAGACGGGTATAGATTATACTTTCTGGTTTCTGGTTTATATCTGGGATATCTCTGCAGACCACTTAATGAATCACACTTTATGAACACACAAAAGCCAAGGCACACAGGCTTGCCCACACTAATTTATACATCTAAGAGGTGCAGAGATTGAGCCAGGTGAGTAGAAGGGAGGGATCAGAGGAGGGAGACAGGACATAAAGCACCAGAGGAGAATTAACAGATTGCTGTTAATATAAGCATTTGGGGCAAATCGGCATGAGAGAGAGAGACATAAATCAGGATGAAATAATAAGGATATTTGTAAGTTACAAAGGAGATGGAGGAATATGCCATACCATAAGACATATGCAAGGCACATAGAGTTTGGGTACAGGAGATGTTAGATACAGCAGTGGTACAATGAGTCCATACCATAAAGACATATGCAAGGCACGTAGAGTTTGGGTACAGGTAATATCACCCTATATGCCCATATATGGTAAGAGTACTCTATGTTCCTCAAGATAATAGTGCCCATATATGATAATATGACTCTGTCCCTCATGGTAATAGTGGGAAATCAGATTTGTGAAACTATATATTGGCTGATTCACAAAAATGTACCCCAAGTAGGAAACACCAGCATACCAAAGGAGGCCGCACACAACTCCGAGTTTAATGCAGGAGGCCACACAGCCCCCGGTTTAACGGAGGAGGCCACACAGCTGCCAGAATACAGCACGAGGTTGCATACAACTCTCAGTATGCAGCAGCCACACTGTCACATCTGCAATCACAAAATTGGCACAGTCACCTCATTTGACTGAGGGAACGATCTACACTGTGTTTTGAGGAGAAATTCTAACCCAACGCTTTACAGTCAGTTACCAAAAAAAGCCTACTTACTGTGACTTTTATCATCAAAATAATCATTGTATTTTCTTATAACTAAGAACAGTTAGTTGCTATGCCTGTGCAATGTCGGGTTCTGCAGCTAGCGTGTGTGTGTGTGTTTTTTATATATATATATATATATATATATATATATATATATATATATATATATATATATATATTATAAGGGAGTAGAGAAACTCCAGTGCCACATTTAAGCAGCTTCCTCAAAGTCATAATCGCTTTCCAACAAGCTTTTAATATAACCAAGGGATTTGTGCCAGATCAGAACCCCAAACTACAGATGCTGCATTTCGGGGTACCTGCCCCTCATCAGTGTAGTGTGTGGGATATTCTGATCTGGCTGAGTGAGTGGGCTAAGACAAGGTCTGGGAACTTGCTATCAACCTTATGGAGATAGCGAAGTAGGTGAGGAGATTGTAAGCCACTTCCCTCCTCTCAGATATATGCAAATATGCAAATTTGCACTTCACTAAGGAAGTAGAGAAACTCCAGTGCCACATTTAAGCAGCTTCCTCAAAGTCATAATTGCTTTCCAACAAGCTTTTAATATAACTAAGGGATTTGTGCCAGATCAGAACCCCAAACTACAGACGCTGCGTTTCGGGGTACCTGCCCCTCATCAGTGTAGTGTGTGGGATATTCTGATCTGGCTGAGTGAGTGGGCTAAGACAAGGTCTGGGAGCTTGCTATCAACCTTATGGAGACAGCGAAGTAGGTGAGGAGATTGTAAGCCACTTCCCTCCTCTCAGATATATGCAAATATGCAAATTTGCACTTCACTAAGGAAGTAGAGAAACTCCAGTGCCGCATTTAAGCAGCTTCCTCAAAGTCATAATTGCTTTCCAACAAGCTTTTAATATAACTAAGGGATTTGTGCCAGATCAGAACCCCAAACTACAGACGCTGCGTTTCGGGGTACCTGCCCCTCATCAGTGTAGTGTGTGGGATATTCTGATCTGGCTGAGTGAGTGGGCTAAGACAAGGTCTGGGAACTTGCTATCAACCTTATGGAGACAGCGAAGTAGGTGAGGAGATTGTAAGCCACTTCCCTCCTCTCAGATATATGCAAATATGCAAATTTGCACTTCACTAAGGAAGTAGAGAAACTCCAGTGCCACATTTAAGCAGCTTCGTCAAAGTCATAATTGCTTTCCAACAAGCTTTTAATATAACTAAGGGATTTGTGCCAGATCAGAACCCCAAACTACAGACGCTGCGTTTCGGGTTACCTGCCCCTCATCAGTGTAGTGTGTGGGATATTCTGATCTGGCTGAGTGAGTGGGCTAAGACAAGGTATGGGAACTTGCTATCAACCTTATGGAGACAGCGAAGTAGGGAGGAGATTGTAAGCCACTTCCCTCCTCTCAGATATATGCAAATATGCAAATTTGCACTTCACTAAGGAAGTAGAGAAACTCCAGTGCCACATTTAAGCAGCTTCGTCAAAGTCATAATTGCTTTCCAACAAGCTTTTAATATAACTAAGGGATTTGTGCCAGATCAGAACCCCAAACTACAGACGCTGCGTTTCGGGTTACCTGCCCCTCATCAGTGTAGTGTGTGGGATATTCTGATCTGGCTGAGTGAGTGGGCTAAGACAAGGTATGGGAACTTGCTATCAACCTTATGGAGACAGCGAAGTAGGTGAGGAGATTGTAAGCCACTTCCCTCCTCTCAGATATATGCAAATATGCACTTCACTAAGGAAGTAGAGAAACTCCAGTGCCACATTTATGCTGAGAGGAGGGAAGTGGCTTACAATCTCCTCACCTACTTCGCTGTCTCCATAAGGTTGACAGCAAGTTCCCAGACCTTGTCTTAGCCCACTCACTCAGCCAGATCAGAATATCCCACACACTACACTGATGAGGGGCAGGTACCCCGAAACGCAGCGTCTGTAGTTTGGGGTTCTGATCTGGCACTAATCCCTTAGTTATATTAAAAGCTTGTTGGAAAGCGATTATAACTTTGAGGAAGCTGCTTAAATGTGGCACGGGAGTTTCTCTACTTCCTTAGTGAAGTGCATATTTGCATATATCTGAGAGGAGGGAAGTGGCTTACAATCTCCTCACCTACTTCGCTGTCTCCATAAGGTTGATAGCAAGTTCCCAGACCTATATATATAATATTAGCTGTAGAGGTGCTATGTGTGGGCTCCAGGTGTAATACAGAGGCTAAGTGAGGTCTCGTGTTGTAATACTGGAGTCTATATGCGGCTTCCTGCTGTATACTGGGGCTATGTGTGGCCTCCTGTTGTAATACTGGGGGCTGTGTGAGGCCTTCTGCTGTTTACTGGAGGCTGTGTGCAGCCTCCTGCTGTATACAGGAGGCCGTGTGTGACCTCCTGCTGTACACAGGGGGCTGTGTGTGGCATCCTGCTGTATACTGGGGGCTCTGTGCAGCCTCCTGCAGTATACTGGGGTCTGTATGCGGCCTCCCACTGTATGCAAGTCGCTGTGTGCGGCCTCCTGCTGTATATTGGGGGCTCTGTGCGGCCTCCTGCTGTATTTTGTGGGGCCGTGTGCACTGGCTGCTGCTGTATACTGGGGTCTCTGTGCGGCCTTCTGCTTTATACTGGGGACTGTGTGCGGGAGTTTGTTAGAAGCAGGGGCTGGCTGGCAAATTTTGGCCTGGGGGACAGCCACAGAGCAGTGGCCCTCATGTTGCAGCGGCCCATCTTTCGTTTGCTTATCTCTGGCTGCTACAGTAATGCAACAGAGGTAAAAGGCTTTAAAAATAACAGTAGCTTGGGCATAGATACAGAAACACGATTTATCTGCAGCTGTAGGTTTAATCTGCAAGTAAATAGCATTTTAAACTTGGTTAGCCAGCGTACTAAAAAAGCTTTGGCTACAGGGAGAAATTTAAGTTTTATTCCCCCTGCCATCATTCACTTCTTGCCATAGGTTCAAAGCAAGGAGTCATTATAGCCACCGCTCACTACAAAGTGAGAGCCCTGTAATGATGTTTCCGCAGTTTGATTGTGCTGTCATCCAAGGAGCCCAACCTCAGGCTGAACTTCATAGAACAACCAACATGGCAGTAACCGATGGCAACCCATCAGCAAGAGGGTCTGATGGGAGCTGGTAAGTGAAGGTATCGGCCATTGCCCTAAATGCCCCTGCCAGTGACTGGCAAAGACATTTAATTGCTTAAGATAGCAGCAATTAAGGTGAGCCGAGACCCCTGAGCCATGTCACAGCCAACATTTGCCTAATATGGAGCAAGCTCAGCTCCTGAACCTGCTCCATACAGAAACATTCCTATGGTGACTTATGTCAGGGTGAGCGAAGGGGCTATTTCACCTGGAAATCCCTAGCACAGGTGTGAATGAGTGCTGCTTAAAGATTTAGGTTTAGATTTTGTGCTCCAAACAAATGAATGTTTTTACACACCACGATACACTATTACATACATCAGTGGCAGGTCTATGTTTTCTGGCACTCAGGGCAAGAATACAAGTGGTTTCAGTAGTTGTCATGTGACTGTTGACATGTGAGAGAAGAAAGTATCACATGACTGCAAGTATGAAAATTAGATATGAGTAGTCATGTGATGATCGCTGAATCCAGCAAACAGAACTGAATCCTGACAGTGAGTCTATTACACACTGTTTGGATTGAGCTTGCTATGGTGCCTAATATTATATTTAAAGTGGTTGTCCAGGTCTGTAATGAAAGTGAATTCTGACAGAGCGCACATCATATACTATCAGGACTATCCCGTGTTGGTGACAAAAATTCACAATCAGGCCATTTGCAAACTTCTGAACACATCCTGACAAGACCTTTCTGGCCTCGTCTGCAAGACAGCGCATGTTCATTCAGCGTGTGAGACCTCCCGCTTACCCTGTGGGCAGCAGAGAATCAGGACCGTTTGCAGTGCATATGCTGTGAGAATTCAGGAGTCTGCAGACTTTCATCACAAACGTTTACAATCCAATTAATGCTCCTACAAAATAAAAATGTAATAACTTAAATTGTCAGATGGCACAATGCTTTATGTAAAGCAATATGTCACATAATCTTACATGTTATGGATTGTTATATGTAAAGGATCAGAACCAATAATTGCACAAGAATACATCACAAGAACCACCTTCAGTACAAAATACATAATCAGAACCACCAACAGTACAGAAATTTACCATCATAAAACCCATTAAAATAAGGAGCAAGATCCAGCGGAGAATTTCCGGAATGCTTGTTTATTTGCTATACAAAACCTCCATAAAACAGCAGGGTGTGCATCAAGCCAACATGTTTCGACTACACAGTCTTAATCATGGCATCATAAAACCCATTAGTACAGAAATACATCACCAGAACCACTAGTAGTACCCAAATGTATCACTAAAACCCCCATCAGTATAGAAACACAGTATCGCTACCCTCATCAGTACAGAAATACTTAATTAGAACCCCCAGCAGTACAGAAATACAACATCATAAAACCCATTAGTACAGAGATAACTTCTGTCAGGGAGTGTATGTCGCTTATCCATGTTAAGCAAATAAAAGCTTATAACCTGATGTTAAATTCATCCATTGATTGTGTAAATTATTCTCTTGAAAGCTGAAACCCTCCGAAATGTGGTTTAGGTGAATAAAATAAATTGGCATCAATGCTGAAATATTGATAATTTCATGAACGCAGAATAGTCAGATTTTGTCAAGGCAAAATTTTTGTCGCCCACAGAAAGTAATGTGATTTTCAAACAAAAAGTTAACTTAAAATACAAATATATGTTGCATAACATTGGTGAATGAAGTTGTGATGCTATTAGAGTCATATTTAATATTTTGTGTGACTTCCATGAGCTGCATCCATTGAAGAACTGCATCCATGCAGTTCAACAGTGATTCGTACAATTTATTAATGAAGTGATCAGGAATGGCAAAGAATGCAGTCTTATATGCCTCCCAGAGTTCATCTAAATTCTTTGGTTTTGTCTTCCAAGCTTCCTCTTTCATCCTACCCCTAACATGCTCAATTATGTTCATGTCTGGTGACTGGGCTGGGCCAGTCCTTGAGCACCTTGATCTTTTTTGTCTGGATTAACTTTGTTGTAGAGATGGATGTATGAGATGGAGCATCATCCTGCTGCAGAATTTGACCCCTTTTATGATTTGGAATATAAGAGGTAGTTAATACTTCTTGATATTTTAGTCTATTGATATTGCCTTCCACCTTGCAAATGTTTCGCACACCCCCATACCTAATGTAACCCCAGACCATGATCTTTCCACCACCAAATGTAACTGTTTAACTGTTTTCTGGGTGTATTTTGGATACATACAGGCTCCAGTAGGTCTCCTGCAGTATTTGCGGTGGCTGTGGCGTAATTCTACTGAAGATTCATCAGAGAAATCCACCTTCTGCCACTTTTCCAGCGTCCATCAGTTTAGCAGGCTGTGGGACTTTGCAAATGCCACACGTTTTTTTATATTCCTTTTGTTTAGTGCTGGCTTCTGGGCACTGATTCGACCATGGAGGTCATTTCGAGACAGAATCCTACAAACTGTTCTAGTTGACACAGGGACCTGAGAGCTCTGCTGCAGTGGAAGAGGGGCTTGTTTTGGATTTTTTAACAACAAATGTTCCTCCTGAGCAGTTGTCTTGCGGGATCTGCCGGACCTGGGCTTGTGAAACACATCTCCAGTCTCTTCAAATCTTTTTTTTTGATTCTTTGTACTTGATGCTGTGACACATTAAAGGTGCCAACCACCTTTGCAGTGGATCTGGTCTTCAGCCTTTTGATAATCAAGGCTTTGGTCACAGCGTGGATTTTTGGCATGTTGTCACAGCTCAAGTTGCAGTTCAAGTGAAGGTCTGGGGTGCTGGGTTTCTTTTTAGACACACCCACTAATTAACCAATCATTTACTGAGCACACATAAGGATGTAAACTAGGATTGGGTGCATTATATGACCAGGCGACAAAACTTTTGTCTTGCTAAAATCTGACCATTCTGTGTTCATTAAATGATCAATATTTCAGCATTGATGCCAATTTAGTTTCTTAACCTAAACCAAATTTTGGAGGGTTTCAGCTTTCAAAAGAGTAATTTATACAACCAATGGATGAATTTAACTTCAGGTTATAAGCTTTTATTTACATAACATGGATAAGCGACATAACTTCTGTCAGGGAGTGTAGCACGACAGGCAGGACCGGCCGTCCTCCCACATACCTGTCACGCCAGTGCTGCGGGCCTGGCGGGTTTACTCCTGGGGGTTGGTCCTCGGCCCCAGTGGTTTCTCGTTTCAAGAGCAGGATCTTGCTAGGTGTCCGGTCTCGTTGCAGCGGCGGCAAATGGGTTGTCCTGTAGCATCGTAGCGGTCGCCCTCGCCTGCCGGGTTATCTTCTCTGGTGGATCCACGGGACGTCATCAGGGCTGGAGGCGAGCTGGATTACTTCGGTGGTCTGGATCCTTAAATGGACTGCACGACCTTGGCCAGGTTGGTCATCCCTTTGGTCAGCTGCTGCAACTGTCGTACGGCCTCAGGATGAGGGCCTCTAGGGACTGTGTGCTGGCCTTCATGGAGGTTAGGGGAGAGGGTGCAAACTCTTGGTGTTACGTTAGGGCCAGCCGCTGCGAGAGCTCAGGGCCGCTGATTGTGGTCCTCTTTAGCACACGTATGGCCCGGTCTTTAAATTGTACAAAGTCTAGCTCGGAGTGCTGCATGGCCAGAACACACAGCTGGACTCGGTGGCCGGGACATCTGAGGCTCTTAATAAATTGCTTAGTCAACAGTTAATTCTCATCCCTGGCACTGTTGGGGTCTACTTGTTTCATGGCCCTTAGCGCCTTTTGCTAATTCAAGGCATAGTCCCGTACACTGTCCTTCATCTGTTGTTTGCACACACTAAAAATCTGACCTTTTAGCTCTGCGGCCATCTGGATGTCAAAGGCCTCCTTCAACCTGGCAAATATTTGCTGTACAGTCCATTTTTCAGAGGCTAGACAGGATTTCACTTTGCGCAAGGCTGCGTCGGTCAATTGTCCCAGCAACATGGACACGTGTTGCTCCTCCGTCATGGGGTACACTCCAAATACACTTTTCATTTGCTCTTTCAAGTTATTGAGGGTGGCTGTCTCCCCCGAGTATTGCGGAAGCCACATTGCTTCCGGGAGGTACGGCATGGTAAACTGCAGGAGGTACGGCATGGTAAACTACAGAATGGATGCGGTTGTGGGCACCATGGGTACGGGCTCGTCCTCAGCGGCGGCATCGCCGGGGTCCGCGGCCTGCTCCGCCACGGGCTGCTCCTTTTCTGGGGTGGACATCATTGTCCCCCTTGGTGAACTGCAGCAGGCCCTCAGCTTTCAGTGATGGGCGATTTTCCCGCTTCTCCGGCAAAGAGTTTAGCGTGCAGGGGGTTTCCGGCGCAGGACTTCCTGCGTCACGTTGGCTGACGTCGGAGAACAGGCCTTTGTCTCTTTTCACACTCTTCCCAAGTACCGCCCACGATGGAACACCCCCACGCTTTCCCACTCGCCACGTGGTGTAACAATGTCGACTGCTCACAGTTCAATAAAGTCTATGGCACACAGTATCCGTTAGTCTCGAGCACAAGATCCTGTTTGCAACACCATAAACCTGATGCGCAGTTGGGCTGTGGGACAGTCAGAACTAGGCTTTGGCCCTTCTGGGAGAGCACAGAGGTCGAGGCCCATCACCGTGACCCCAGGGATTGGCTAAAAGTTTGGGGAGTTTGTGGCTTGGGGAAGGTTGTTGTGAGCCCACCCGCGGTATGCAGCTAGTAGTGGACGCGGCTGCTGTGCGGGACCTCTGGGGGTCATGGCATGGCAGCTGTGATGGTTTCGCTCCCCATGGTTGGAGCTGGTCCCCCGGGCAACTAGTATAGTCTGTGGCGATGCTAGGCTGTTGGGGGTGCAGGACTGAGGGCACGAATTGACCGACGGACACAAGGGTTGAAGTCTCCATTACCTTTAATGGTATAAGTAGCAGGTTCGTCCAGGGTTCCGTCCACAAGAGGTGTTGGGAGTCCGGGCGCCTGGAAGCAAGTTGGGGTTCTCCTCACCCAGTGAGTTCTGAGGCCTCCCTGTTGCGCTACTCTTGGCGGGTCCTGGCTGAGTGTAGCTAAGCTGCGACCCTCTGCTGTGTACAGTCCCTTGCCCATATGACAGGCAGCTCGAGCCCTCTCTGGGTTCCACTCCTCTGGATCCTGTCCCTGAGCTCTCTGGCGCTGCTGTTCCCCCAAGGTTTTGTGGTGGATGAGAGGCTTGGAATCTCCCGCCCTCCAGTGTTGGCTGGTGGGCCTAGATTCCTTCACAGCCTCGGACTCCAGTGTCCGCTCCTGGTGCTCCACACTGGGGTGAGCCTGGCAACTGGCTCCACTCCCCAGACCTGCTTCTTCACTTCCCAGGCCCTCTCCTATAGGTCCCTTACGCTGGCTAGTCTCTACCCTGGGACGAGCCTTACACTGCTCCAGTCCATGGGACCTCTTCACAGTCCTCCTAGGAACTGAACTACCTAACCCCGCCCCCAGACCAGAATTTATAGGAGGGGACCTCCCCTGCACTAGGGTTTCAAAGCTCCCCCTTCCGACCTGGAATTGGGAAGGTGTTGTGTGTGGTGGGCTTACCTGGTGTGGATATCTTCCCTTGCTTACAAGCACGACATGACCCCCCGGGGGAGGCAATGTCATCATGGCAACTGGACTCTGGGGTGCCACACATGCACCTGTAGGTGATGGGAGGCATGTACCAGGATGAGGGTGCCTATATACAGTGATGGGGGCATGTACCAGGATGAGAGGGGTTATATACAGTGATTGGGGGCATATACCAGGATGAGGGGGACTATATACAGTGATGGGGGCATGTAATTGGATGTGGGGGGCTATGTACAGTGAAGGGGGCATGTAGCAGCATGGGGCTATGTACAGCCATGGGGCGCATGTACCAGTATGAGGCATAAACCAGAATGAGGGGGTAATATACAGTGATGGGGCATGTACCAGGTTGAGAGGGGCTGTATACAGTGAAGGGGGGGCATGTACCAGGATGAGGGGGCAATGTACAGTGATGGGGCATGTACAAGGACAAGAGGGCTATACACAGTGATGGGGCATGTACCAGGATGAGGGGAGCTATATACAGTGTTGGGGGGCATGCACCAGGATGAGGGGGGCAATATACAGTGATGGGCCATGTACAAGGACAAGGGGGCTATATACAGTGATGGGGCATGTACCAGGATGAGGGGAGCTATATACAGTGTTGGGGGGCATATACCAGGATGAGGGGGGCTATATGCAGTGATGGAGACATGTACCAGGATGAGGGGAGCTATATACAGTGATGGGGGGGCATGTACTAGGATGAGAGGGACTATATACAGTGATGAGGGGCATGGCATGTACCAGTATGATTGGGGCTACATACAGTGATGGGGGCATGTAACAGGATGAGGGGGGCTACATACCGTGATGGGCAGCATGGCATGTACCAGAATGAGGGGGGCTATATATAGTGATGGGGGCATGTCTAGGATGAGGGGGGCTATATACAGTGATGGGGGTCATGTACCAGTATGAGGGGGGCTATATACAGTGAATGGGGGGCTATTTACCATGATGGGGTGGGCAATAAACAATGATGAGGTGGGCTATATACAGTGATGAGGGGCTAAAGACAGTGATAAGGTGGGATGGGGTGGGCTATATACAGTGATGATGGAAGTTATATACAGTGATGAGGAGGGGCTATATACCGTGATGGGGGGCTATTTACCAGGATGGGGAAAGATATGCCAAGATGGGGGGCTATATACAATGATGAGGAGGCTATACAGGGCCACCATCAGGGCATTACTGCCCTGACTGGTGTAAGGGGCCCGGTGAATCAAGGGGCCCAGGCACCAAGGTAATTACTTAGCTCTATTAAGCCCCGGCCTGAGGCCCCTGTCTACGCTGCAGCAGAGGAAGCTGTGTGAATAGAAGATTTTTTCTGGAGCCAGACTCAAGTTATTCAGATCCTTCTTTATTCGGTGTAAATTTTTATAAAAACATCACACAATCCCACATGTGGAAGCAGAAACACCAAACGCGTTTTGGGGGAACCCCGAAATCGTTGTTGAATATAAAAATGACACACATATACCGTATTTTTCGCTTTATAAGACGCACCTGATTATAAGACGCACCCCCAAATTTGGTGAAGAAAAAGAGAAAAAATAATTTTTAATGTTAAATGGGGTCCGTCCTATAATGCCAGTGTCTGTCTTATAATCAGTATATATGCTCCTCATACTGGTATATTAAAACCCCCCATCCAGGGTATTCCAGTATATATGTCCCCCCCCATTCTGGTATATATGTCCCCATACTGGTATATATATATATATATCACTCATCCTGGTATATATGTCCCCATCCTGGTACATATGCCCACCCATCCTGGTATATATACCCTCATTATGGCATACATGTCCCCATCCTGTAAATATGGCCCCCCATCCTGCATATATACCCCTATCCTGGCATATACGGTACATTCCCCGTCAATATTGACCATATTGGCTTTATTAAATCTGCAAGTGGATCATATACTGTATGACAAACTCATCTCTGTTTATGGCAGGGTCTTGCATCAGCCTCTTTTACATATGGTCCAGAGTCACACGGCTCTGCTTAATTATTGACCACATATGCCCAGTTTCTTCTCTTGCTTTACATGGAATAGCCACATACTGTATAACAGTCATCTGTTTCTTATGCATAGGAGAACCTTATAACCAGATTAGCTCTGCTTTATCTGCATTATTGACTGTATGAAAAGACAGATCTGCAGTTACTGCAGATGTGACAAATATATCTCTGCTGCTCCTGAATATACTACAGCTAGCAGAGCTAAAAGGTTAACTATGTACATGACAAGCTCATCTCTGCAGCAAATATAATATGTACATATTATATGTATACATGACAAGCTCATCTCTGCAGCAAATATAATATGTACATATTATATGTATACATGACAAGCTCAACTTTACTGTACCTCTCTATAGCACCAGCTCATCTCTGCTGCTCTTGCATATAATACTTATTGTTAGGTATTTATATGCAGCCGGCGACAGAGACTTCAACAAAATGGCCGCCGCCATAGAGGAGACCCGCGGCCAATATGCAGTGTCTACCTCTACCGGCCGGCTGCACATAATGAATGCAGCCGCCACACAAAAAACATGGCGGCGCCCAGCGCTTGCTGCCTCCGGTACTCCCCTGCATCTAGGGTCCAACACCCGTGCCCCTCACCCTCCGGAACCTGCTCCCGGCACCCCCGCTCGGCACCCGCAGCCCCTGCCCCGGTAATATGTCATTTTTAATTTTAATTTTTTTTTTTTTTTTTTAACATTCTCTTTTTAAGACGCACCCCCGTTCTCCCCCCCAGTTTGGGGGGAACAAAAGTGCGTCTTAAAAAGCGAAAAATACGGTATATACACAATCTAAAAACCTCACACCTGCATCACACTAGATTAGATCCGTTAACCCTTGCCTGCCTTAAAAGCACAAATCAATCCCAATTCATAATTCAGTGAATACTCAGGAAACCAACAAGATAAGCTTATTCATATAATGTGCATAGGTACAGAATAAATTCATACAAATTTTCATGTTATAAAAAAATGTATATTCGTCAAAATATGAATTCATTTTTGTATCTAATAAAATACAACATATGGATTTTTGTTTTTCCTTGTCCAATTTTCACCGCTTTTTTTGTGCTGATTATTCTCAAGAGTGCAATCAATCGCAGTAAAATCACTTTTGTATCTAATAAAAATACAACATATCAGTTCTAAAATCAATGCCAGTATCCAATAAATTTCACGATTGCGTAATTCCCTCTCCCAATCTCTGCCCCTATATGGGCGTAATATTCTCTCGATACCTTTAACTTTTAGAGTTGAGAGATTTCCCCCCATGAATATCTTTAAAATGCATGGATAAACCAGACATACTGATGCGGGTGTATTTGAATCAGGTTTGGTTGCTGAAATGTTCTCAGCCATTCTCTTTATTAAAGTGCGAGTCGTGCATCCAATGTAATACTTTTCACATTCCACACACGTTGCCATATAGACAATGTGTGTGGAATTGCAGTTCACATATGATTTTAAAGGAAATTTCCTGTTATATTATTATGAAAAACCGCACTAGATTCCACGTACTGACACAAATTACACCTGTTACCCGCCGCATCAGAACGAACCCTTATAGTTAAGCCAAGTTGGAAGTATATCTACTTGGGTATATGATGCTGGCTATATCAAGCGATTTTTTTGCAATTGTCCTCCATCCCCTGGAGAGAATTTTATAGAGATGGTCATCTTGGTATTAAATCGGTATATTTTTATATAATAATTTCTTAATCTCTCCAAGTTGGAACTATAAGATGTAACAAATGTAGGTAAATTCTGATATGGATTATTGTTTTTCCTCGTCCAATTTTCACCGCTTTTTTTGTGCTGATTATTCTCAAGAGTGCAATCAATTGCAATAAAATCACTATTTTCCAGCAGTGATTTTCTGCTTCTCTTGTTAACAATTTTTTTTTGGCTCTGTCGAGCATCCATGGTTTATATCCTGTAGAGCAGGGGTCTCAAACTCGGCTGGGTTGGTGGGCCGCACATAGAAAAATCTTTTTATCGGGAGGCCACATTGCTTGTAGGACTAAGGGTACCCTCACACCAGTTGACATCGTCGGAGATATCGCAGGCGACGCACGGGAGCGCACACATTTTTGGCACCCCGCCAGCATCGCGTGTTTACATGCGGCGATACCTTCGGCAATGCTTTGGCGATGTTTCAGGCGACGTTGCTGTTGGGGTGTCTAGAAACCCCAGCAGGGAACCTGTAACATGGGAGCCTATGGCTCCCATCGCCTGTAACATCGCCATTGGCGATGTTACACGGGGCGATGCTTGCAAGTCGCCTGAGAGTGGTTGCCTGGTTTCACAGCAGTGCTGTGAAACCAGGCGACCACTCTCAGCCGAGTTTTCGGCGCAAAATCGCCACTTTACACAGGGGCGACTCGCTGGCGATGACGCTGATGATAGGCCACGCCCCTGCATCGCCTGCAAAATCGCCGGCGATGTCACCTGGTGTGACGGTACCCTAAGTGACATTTTTAGGTACCCTAAGTGACATTTTTAGCAATACCAGATTTTTTGGTCAATGTAGTAATGTCCAAATCCTGATCCCCTTCTTGTAGTAGTGTCCCCATCTTGGTCCCTTTCTTGTTGTAATGTCCCCATACTGGTCCCCATCCTGATCCCCCTCTTGTACTAATATCCCCAACCTGATCCCCTTCTGTAGTAATGTCCCCCATGCTGGTCCCCTTTTGTAGTGGTCACCATCCTGTCCCCCATGCTGGTCCCCTTTTGTAGTGATATCCCCATCCTGGCCCCGATAGTGTAGTAATGTCCTCCATGCTGATCCCCTTTTGTAGTGATGTCACCATCCTCACCCCCATAGTGCAGTAATGCCCCCATGCTGGACCCCTTTTTTATTGATGTCCCCAACCTGATCTGCCTTCTTTTTACACACACACATATATTCACTCACAATCACACCCACTCACACATTAACGCACACACTCACACTCACATTAACACACACACTCACACTCACTCATGTGGAACAAAAGGGGGGGAAAGCACAACCCATGAGCGGTACCTGGTGGTCTAGTGGGAGCGTCAATAACAGATGTGGGGGGTTCGCATCTCACCTTTGGAGGTTCTGCAACCCTGCACAACCTCGGCGTATCGCAGTGGATGGCTCCGGACTCCAGCGGTCAGGGTTTCCTCCACGAGCAGCTCCTTCTTCCAGTCAGGTGACTCGAGCAAGCCGATCACCTGCCCCTGTGACGTCCTCGGTTACGTCACCGCAGGTCCTTTGGATTCTGTTAGCGGAGACTCTGGTTCACAGCTGCTCCTGCTGCAACCCTCGGACGGAGATATGATATTTGTACAGAAGTGTGTGATTATAACAGAAGTGCTAGAGCACAGGAGGCACACGTTTAATAACCTTTAATATACCACAACGTGTTTCCATGGCGGTCCGCCGTCTTCATCAGGTAAATCCCCCTGGTGAAGACGGCGGATCGCCAAGGAAAAGCATTGTGGTATATTAAAGGTAATTAAACGTGTGCCTCCTGTGCTCTAGCACTTCTGTTATAATCACACACTTCAGTACAAAATTGCGCTCTCTGACACCCTCGCGCCTCTGACACCCACAGGCACACTCACAGGCACTCAAGAGGCACTCACTCACAGACACACACACTAACAGGCACTCACAGACACACACACTAACAGGCACTCACACTAACAGGCACTCACACTCACAGGCACAGACACTCACAGGCGCAGACACTCACAGGCGCAGACACTCACAGGCGCAGACACTCACAGGCGCAGACACTCACAGGCGCAGACACTCACAGGCGCAGACACTCACAGGCACTCACACTCACAGGCACTCACACTCACAGGCACTCACACTCACAGGCACTCACACTCACAGACACTCACAGGCACTCACACTCACAGGCACTCACACTCACAGGCACTCACACTCACTGACACTCACAGACACTCACACTCACAGGCACACACTCACAGACGCTCACAGGCCCTCACGCTCACAGGCACTCACACACACACTCACTGGCACTCACCCTCACAGACACTCACTGGCACTCACCCTCACAGACACTGACTGGCACTCACCCTCACAGACACTCACTGGCACTCACCCTCACAGACACTCACTGGCACTCACCCTCACAGACACTCACTGGCACTCACCCTCACAGACACTCACTGGCACTCACCCTCACAGACACTCACTGGCACTCACCCTCACAGACACTCACTGGCACTCACCCTCACAGACACTCACTGGCACTCACCCTCACAGACACTCACTGGCACTCACCCTCACAGACACTCACTGGCACTCACCCTCACAGACACTCACTGGCACTCACCCTCACAGACACTCACAGACACTCACAGGCACAGACACTCAGGCACTCACACTCACAGGCACAGAATCTCACAGGCACTCACCCTCACAGACACTCACAGGCACTCACACTCACAGGCACTCACACTCACTGGCACTCACAGACACTCACACTCACAGGCACACACTCACAGACGCTCACAGGCCCTCACGCTCACAGGCACTCACACACACACTCACTGGCACTCACCCTCACAGACACTCACTGGCACTCACCCTCACAGACACTCACAGACACTCACAGGCACAGACACTCACTGGCACTCACCCTCACAGACACTCACTGGCACTCACCCTCACAGACACTCACTGGCACTCACCCTCACAGACACTCACTGGCACTCACCCTCACAGACACTCACTGGCACTCACCCTCACAGACACTCACTGGCACTCACCCTCACAGACACTCACTGGCACTCACCCTCACAGACACTCACTGGCACTCACCCTCACAGACACTCACAGACACTCACAGGCACAGACACTCAGGCACTCACACTCACAGGCACAGAATCTCACAGGCACTCACACTCACAGGCACTCACACTCACTGGCACTCACACTCACAGGCACTCACACTCACTGGCACTCAGACACTCACACTCACAGGCACACACTCACAGACGCTCACAGGCCCTCACGCTCACAGGCACTCACACACACACTCACTGGCACTCACCCTCACAGACACTCACTGGCACTCACCCTCACAGACACTCACAGACACTCACAGGCACAGACACTCAGGCACTCACACTCACAGGCACAGAACCTCACAGGCACTCACCCTCACAGACACTCACAGGCACTCACGCTCACAAACGCTCACCCTCACAGACGCTCCCAGGCTCTCATGCTCACAGGCACTCAAACTCACAGACCCTCAAACTCACAGGCACACACACTCACAGGCACTCACCCTCACAGACATTCACAGGCACTCACAGGCACTCACAGACACTCACAGGCACTCACACTCACAGTCACTCACACTCACAGGCACTCACATTCACAGGCACTCACACTCACGGGCACTCACAGACACTCACAGGCACTCACAGGCACTCACATTAACACATACTTTTATTACCCTAACCATGCTGGCGGCGGTCCAGTGCATGGGGCCGCCGCGGTCTCCTCTTTAATGTTACTTCCGGCCGCTTCACTCTGCCACTCTCTCTGCCACTTCAATGCAGGCCGCCGTCAGCAATGAGAGGCCCGCAGGTGACGTCGCCGTATGACGTCACTTGTGGGCCTCTCATTGGCTGAGGGCTTGTATTGAGCTTACAGAGCGGCAGAGCGAGCGGCAGAGACAGTGAAGTGGCCGAAAGTAATGTTATAGCGGAAACCGCGGCGGCCCCATGCACTGGACCGCCGCCAGCATGGTCAATTGTCCAAGGGGTCGGGGGCCTCACAGGGAAGCCCCAGGGGCCACATGCGGCCCGCGGGCTGCGAGTTTGAGACACCTGCTGTACAGGATAATCTTTTTTCCATAACTTTTACCTCAGTCTGATAGTCCGCCACCGTGGAGCAATTTCTTTTGGCTCTCACAAATTCTCCCAACGGAAGATTTTTAGTAACATGTCCAGGGTGACAGCTATCTGCCCTGAGGACCGAATTTATGCTAATGGGCTTGCTATACAACTTACATTCCACTTGTCCTGTTTTTTTGTTACCCATTAACATTAGATCCAAAAAGGGTGCAGTATCACCGTGCACCTCTAAAGTGAATGATAGATTGTAGTTATTTTGTTGAAACCTATCCAAAAGAGCTTGAGGAGCCACTGGAGATACTTCTGACGATACAGTCTGCTCCTGGTGTTCTATAGAGATGTGAAGAAAAAGGTTTGGTACCGTGTTAGCCAGTTGAGAGAATGTTGATTGCTCCCAGTGTGAGAAACAAGATACAAATCTTGTAGTTGTGATACCTTTTAATAGCTAACAAAAATAAAATAAATGATGTTATAAGGCGATCTTTCGAGACGACTCAGGTGTCTTGCCTGATGAAGAGACCTGAGTCGTCTCGAAAGCTCGCCTTATAACATCATTTATTTTATGTTTGTTAGCCATTAAAAGGTATCACAACCACAAGATTTTCATCTTGTTTCTCACACTGAGAGTAATCAACATAGAGATGTGATTAATGTTCCTGGTTGATTTATGATGTAACGTTCTGTGAAATGTAGTGACACTATGTGAATAGCGTTCTTGTGTGAATAGTGTTCTATGTATATCACATATGTGACCAATGTATGCAGTTTATGACAGAAAAATAATAAACTGCTGTAGTGTGTTACGTCATAACATGATTGTTGGTGTCACTTCTGCTGCCAAGCAAGTCCCCTAGGCGTGCCCTACCTCACAATATACACACAAACATATATACAAACACACACACAAGGTGGGTCACTAGATTCAGCAGGTCCACATATACACACATATACACATGTATACACACGTGGCAGGGACACATACACACGCGGTGTGTCAACACATATATACACACATATATAAATATACACACATACAGCTCTAGTGATAATTAAGAGACCACTGCAAAATTTTCAGTTTTTCTGATTTTTCTCTTTATATGCATATTTTTGAGTAAAATGTACATTGTTCTTTTATTCTATAAACTACTGACAAAATGTCTCCGAAATTTAAAGCTAAAAATTTTGTATTTATTTGCAGCAAATGAGAAATCGTCAAAATAATAAAAAAGAAACAGTGCTTTCAAAACTCGAATAATGCAAAGAAAACAAGTTCATATTCATTTAAAAACAACAACACTAATGTTTTAACTCGGGAAGAGTTCAGAAATCAATATTTGGTGCAGTAACCATGATTTTTAATCACAGCTTTCATGCGTCTTGGCATGCTTTCTGCTTCCACACTGTTTTTGGGTGACCTTATGCCACTCCTGGCACAAACATTTAAGCAATTCTTCTTGGTTTAATGGCTTGTGACTATCTTTCTTCCTCTTGATTACATACCAGATGTTTTCCATGGGTTCAGGTCTGGAGGTTTGGGCTGGCATTGACAGGGTATTGATGTGGTGCTCTCTCATCTACCCATTGATTGACCTATCTGTGTGGCATGGAGGGCACTGTCCTCCTGGAAAATCTAGTCTACAGAGTTAGCGAACATTGCCTGAGCAGAAGAAAGCAAGCATTTTTCATGGATAACCTTGTATTCCGCTTCAGATTCATACGTCCCTCGCAAAGATTAACCTGCTCAATTCCAGCCTTGCTGAAGCATCCCCAGATTATCACTGATCCTCCACCAAATTTCACAGTGACTGCAAGACACTGGCTTGTATGTTTCTCCAGGTCTCCATCTAACCATTAGACGATTAGTTGAGCATAGCTGAAAATTAGACTCATCAGAGAATATTACCTTACTCTAGTCCTCTATGGTCCAATCCATATGGTCTTTGGCAAACTTCAGCCTGGCTCTCCTGTGCTTCTCATTGATGAGAGGCTTTTTTTCTAGCCTTACATGACTTGAGTCCTGCCTCTAGGAGCCTGTTACAAACTGTTCTTGCCATGCACTTCACCCCAGCTGCCATTTGCCATTCCTTTTGTAGGTCATTTGATGTCATCCTGCGGTTGCTGAGAGACATTTGAATAAGATGACGGTTATCTTGGTCAGTGGAGAGTTGCTTTCGCCTTCTGCCGGTCTGTAGCTTTGTTGTCCCCAATGTCTGCTGCTTGACCTTGATGAAATGGACTGCCATCTTCTAAATTTTAAGGATGGAGGCATGACCCTCACAGTATTCCTCTGCTAGTAAAGCCAGAATTGAGCCCTTCTTTTCCTCACTCAACATTTTTTTTTTCAACTCCTTTGGCATGGTTAAAAGTTATTTTTTCATTCAAATTACTTTTGGGCTATTCCAAATTTTGCCATCCAGGTTATCCTATTGCAAGAGGATTGTGAAGACCACAGCAGTGTTTTTTATACTTTCCCTCATTAAATAAGACTTGGTTGAGGTGATCACATAATCAGAAGCACATTAAGTACAATGAGGTGTACTTTGGTTGGTATTCAACTGACACTGGAATGGAATGGCTGTCAAACATGTAGAGATGTGATTTTTAGAAAACTGTGCAGTGGTCTCTTAATTTTTGCCAGAGCTGTATATACACATACACACGTGCCAGGTCTCGTCATACACATACACACATTTACACATATATACACGTATCCACACATAAACACATACACATGAGGCGGGTCACGTCATGCACATAGGGTACCGTTACACGATGCAATATTGCATGCAATTTCAATGGCAATTTGCTGGTTGCAGTGAAATCATGGACACATTGTTCTATTTTGTTGCCGTGTACAAATGGAACAATGTGTCCATTATTTCACTGCAACCAGCAAATTGCCAGTGAAATTGTATACAATATTGCATCGTGTAACGGTACTCATAGTGATATGGCGGCCAGCCATGGTGTGAATGGCTGGTATACCTTGCACAGGCGGGTAATGATGCATTGTGAATGTTTCACAGTGTCTTGCAGCAATAGAGAAGAGGTAATGCAAGTATGTGTGTGAATGAGCGAGCACACCTCTCCACCTGCTGGTGGGCAGCTCTGCAGGTGGTGTGTTCTGTTCTATGAGCCAGATACTGCAGTAGTGCAGGATCTCTGATGCAGCCAGCCTTGCTGGAGTGGAGAGACTGTCAGGAGACAGCGAGGCAAGCTAATGCCTAGAAAGGTAACCTCCAGAGCGAGGAGCTGTTTCTGATGGACATCAGTAATGTCAGAGGTGGGTGTATGAACCCCAAGTGGGAATTGAACTGTATTCCGTGTATTTGATAATGCTGTGTACTTGATAATGCCATAAGTGGGCATATGGTTCCTGTGTTTTCTAGAGTGGTTTATGAAGCGTAATAAACAGACATTGAACTATTATGATAATACTCATTTTCTGTGTATATTGTTTTGTGCTGCCAAGTGAATGTACCCCTACCTGCTCAGTGATTGCTACGCCACATTTGGTGGAGAATGCGGGCATAGTAGCAGCCGTGTTGCTAGGGGCAACAGACGAGGCCTACAAGCTTGGTTGCTAGCAGCAACAGCACACGAGGACAAGTAAAGGGTAAAGCGTCTGGCTGTAACTCGGCAGGGTTACGAAGTTTGTCAACGCACTTAACCCAGGTTATCTGTGGCTCATGGTGCCATGAGAAATTTCTGCATACCTGGAGCAGTTTATTATGGAATGGCGACGTTCCGTGGACGCAAGCGACTGATGTGGATTGGTGTGCAGCAGCAGGGGTCAGGCAACCAGAGGTGTCAGAAGGTCAAGCGACATCCGTGGGAGCTGAATGACTAGAGTGGGGCAGCTTGTGCAGATATGGTCAAGCTGTGCAAGCTCATTGTGCATGAAAAAAAGCAGGAGCTGTCAGTGCACTGTGACATGGCAGCAATGGACTAGTGCGCGAGTTCTCCTGTGGGGCCAGTGCGGACATGGGGTGCCCAGGGAGATAGCAAGGTACTGTCTGAACTGGGTCATAAGACTTTCATGGGGAGTCCATGGAATGTACCCCCTGAAGATTGGTTGGCCCTAAAGGGGATAATAGCCTAAAAGGGGCAGAGTCCCGGAAAGTGGTGGTCACCCAAAAGGCGGCGAAACATCCCAAATTTAAATGGGTGGCGCAGATGGACTGTAGCCGGGGACAAGTGTGTTCCTACTAATGTGCGTCCAGTCTGCAACATGGACCACCCACCTGAAGAGTTTCCACTTGCGTGTGTTTCTTGAAAGTTAACGCAGAATCTGTGACTGGACTGGTAGACTCAGGGAGCCTGCTGACCTTAGTAAGGGCCACATCTGATGTATACATAATGCCCAGAGGGAAGATTGAAGTCACCTGCATTCTTGGGGACACTAAAGACTTTCCTGTGACCAGAGTGGTTATTGAGATGGCCAGGGACATTGGGAGCCATGATGTGCGTGTAGTCCCAGACTTAGTGTGTCCAGTGATAATAGGCCAGGACTCTAAACTATTTTTCGACCTGTGTGAGGAAGGGCTTGTGTTTGGCTGCTCAGGTAAGAGCCAGAATAGTCCTAAGGAGGTGCTGTCACAGCGGGACGCTAAAGGGTTTGTTTTTTTTATATAGTTATGTGTAGTAATGAGTTGGTACCTCCTAAGTGTGACATTCCAGAGTTAGGGGTGACCAAAGAAAATGGTGGGTCTCCCCAACTTAGTGACATGATGAGTAAAGGGGAAAAACCACAGTGTTGCTGGTAGTAACATTGTAGCTCCAGAAGCGATACCCGAGTAGGGTGTGACTTGTTAGTCCACAATACCAGATACAGTATTCATGATTACAAGAGTAACTGTGACTCAAACAAAAGGAATACAGTAAGGAAGAGCCTCGCAAGGACGGCAAATCCTGTCGTAACCAAAGGTGCAAGGGCCACAAAGAAATTGCATAAGTGGCCCTTGCTGAAGTTAATGGATGGAAAGCTGATGTTGTGTGCTTCTATTCCATGTGTGGGTCTTCTTCCAGAACCTGAGGGAACCAGAATGAAAGATGAAGTGTTGTTGCCAGTAGCAACCGCTGGTGAGAAGGCAGACATCAATGTGCTGCCAGAGAAACTGACACAGTATAACTACGGTAGTCTACAAATGGAGGACAAGGAGAAGGAGCCAGCCAGGAAGACGCTGTGGGTGTCCTCTCCAGTTTCTGAGCAAGCAGCTGATGGTGAGTCAGTGGCGATATAGGAGTAGAAATCCTGGGAAATGCTAGTGGAGCAGGAGTCCACAATAATCAGAGAGAGCAGACCAATAGATCCACTTCTGGGGAGGCTGGAAGCAAAAACAGCGCCATGGGTGAAGTGCTGGAGACGGTTGAAGACTCCAAAGACCTTGAGTGTGAAGAGTTGGAGGGAGCGAAAACCTCTGAAGGTGACACTGCTGAGACTCAAGAGAGGATTGAAGCTGACACTGCCAAGACCCATGAGAAGACCGAGGGTGCAGAAATGGAAGAAGACACAAAAAGGTGAGGTTTGAAGCAGATCCCTCCTCGAGTGATGGAAGCTCAACTAATTCAGAGGATTGAAGAAGCAAGCTAAGGAGGGTCAAGGAGACAGGCTGTCGAGAGCTGAGTAGGTGCTTTGGAGAGAGAGATGTCTGAGAGGACTCTGCTGATAAAGGAGCATTTGAAGCAAGAGGAGTTTTGGAGACAGGCTGCTGAGAGGCGAGTAAGTGCACTGGAGAGAAAGATGTCTGTGCTCAAAGGTCGCTTGGCAGAGGGCCACTCGGTAAATATGGCAGCATTTGAGAAGAGGGAGCGACGGGTGTCTATCTTGGCCAAAAATGTTAATGTTGCTGAGACGCAGAGGAAGAAGGCTCCGAGAGCTGAATCAGATGGTCGTCTAGCGACAGCAGGAGAGTAGGGGATTCCTCTATCCCAGAACCTGGTAGCCTTGAAAGAGGACCGGAAGGGAGCTCCTGGAGAGACAATGTATACAGTAAAAGCTCAAAAACTGCTAGAAGAAATTATTCAGGTGCCTAGTTCTCTAGCAAGAATCGTCATTGGAAGTGCTGGACAAGGCATGCAGGAGATGATGGACAAGGCCGGAGGGTCGAGAATACGAATTCCTGTTCTGAGAGGTTGGTATGGTTCCATTTCACATTATCGGTACATTACAGAGTCTTAAGGCCACTTCACACACACAGATATCTGAGTCCAATATCTGAACAGATCTCTGGTTGCAGTGAAATCATGGATGCATTGCTCCATGTTGTACACAGCCACAAAATGGAACAATGTATCCATGATTTCACTGCAACCAGAGATCTGTTCAGATATTGGACTCAGATATCTGTGTGTGTGAAGTTGCCTTCAGAAAGATGTGCTGAACTACCGTGTGGTGTGTCTCAAGCGTGAAAAAATGTGAAATGGGGATCAGCTATGTCATGTGTGCAAGACAGAAGTCATCTTAAGGCACAAGAAAAAGGAGAGGTTCTGCAAATAGGGGAAGTGACTGGTCTCTGGTGGGGAAAGAGGTGAGAAGAAACCGCCAACAGAGATACAATCGCAGATGTCCTAAACAAAATCATGATCACTGGAGGAAGGTGTGGTCTCATCTGTTCAGCGGAACAGACCCTGCAGCAGAACGAGGGGCTGAGGTCCAAGAGGATCCAATTATATGTCGGGCTATGAATCAGAGTCTGAATCATCCAGGCTCTTTGAAACCGAACCCAAAAGCAAGGGTGAATTGAGGGACTAGTCATTAAATGCTGAAAGTGATAGAGAAGTTTGCCGGCAGAGAAACAACCAAACATTCACTGCAAGAAGACGCCATGATAGATCTAAAATTGGTGGATCCCACACCAATTTTTTCTTTTTATTATTTATTTAAATAATTAAAAAAAAAGGGCTTCCCTGTATTTTTCATTGCCAGAGAAGGTAGCACCAGCCAGTGGGAGTTGACAACCTGTAGCTGTTTGGTTTACTTTTGCTGGCAATGGAAAGTACAGCGAAGCCCTACATATTTATCACAAGGAAATAGATGTTTAAGTAAAAATAATAGAGGTTACTGGGCACCATAGGGTGTAACTTGGTTCAGCCTTCCTATCCGTGACCTTTTCATTGCTACCTCAACCAAATGTGTCAAAAGAAGATAATCAGTGGCACTCACTGAGAGAGATCTTGTGCTTTTTATTCAAAGTCCAAATACAAATCCATGGACAGTTCACGTGGAGGAGGGGGAGTGCAGAGATGTAGACGGGAGAGACAGTACACAAGGGGGTGAGAGCACATAGGGAGACAACTCAAAGGAGCACACATGAGGGGAGAGTGCACTTGTAAAAGATAGCTAAAAGGATAGATCACTTGAGGGGAGAGAGAGCGGGCAGGTGGAGAGCCCACGGGAGGAAGAGAGAGAGTACACATAGGGGAGAGATGGCCACCATCGTGATGTCACCACCCACCCACTGCAATAGCATCAGGCCTCTATCTAGTGTATGTATATATATATATATATATATGCTAGACTGATTTATATGTATAAATAATCGAACTCTGACTCCCACATGCATGGCTCATGTTTAAGTGATAAATTTATTGTAGTACAATGTGAATGTCAGGCTTTCATCATTATTATGATACAATGATCAAGATATTTATATAGAACGTGATCCTACAAAATAATAATCCATTTAACTACTCTACCCAATTCATGATATATTTTAGCAGTCAGTCAGTCCATTTTATACTAACTCGGGCTCCTGCTCCACAACTCCCGACTCCACAGCCCTGGGGAAAACAGTAGCCCACAGCATACGCTATTCACTTCACAAAGATGGCGCCGGTCTCCTCTCAGAGCTTTGACCTGGACAGCTCAGGGGGTGTGTTCAGGTCACAGCAGGAGGAAGTCACTAGTGCAGGACATAGAAGACAGCAGTTGGTGGCAGACCACGTGTCTGCTATGGGACCCATGAGTCAAGAGGGCCCCATGCCAGTGCTGGCATTGGGGCCCCACCATGGGCACCCCACCCATCATCGAGAGCAATGAGGAGAGATGGAGCTCTCCCTCCTCATTCACCCACTGTGCTGCTGGCGCCCAGATTCTCAGTATAGCAGGGTGCAATGATGTCACTACTATGCACCGCTCTACTGAGATGTGCAGAGCGTAGGACTCAACGAGGCACACCGGATCAGTGGGGGAACCGAGGAGAGGTAAGTATTTAATTAATTAGTGAGCACACAGTAGCCAGAGGGCTTTGGGGGTGCAAAATGCTCTATGGGGGATTATAGAGGCCACAGTATAATATATGAAGAATTATAGAGGCTGCATTATACTATGTGGAGAATTAGAGAGGCTACATTATACTATATGGAGGATTATAGAGGCTACATTATACTATATGGAGGATTATAGAGGCTACATTATACTATATGGAGGATTATAGAGGCTACATTATACTATATGGTGGATTATAAAGGCTACATTATTATGGTGGATTATAGAGGCTACATTATACTATATGGAGGATTATAGAGGCTACATTATGCTATATGGTGGATTATAGAGGCTGCATTATATTATATGGAGGACTATATAGGCTACATTACACTACATAAAAGACTATAGAGGCTACATTAAACTATATGGAGGACTATAGAAGCTGCATTATATTATATGGAGGACTAAACAGGTTGCATTATACTATATTGAGGAATATGGAGGCTGCATTACATTATATGGAGGACTATGGGGGGTGGATTATAATATTTAAAGGACTATGGGGAAACATTCTATATGAAGGGTAATGTGGGATCCATTATACTATATGGAGGACTGTGTGGGGATCACAGTTGGGGATTATACTGTGTTAGGGTCACCAGTCATTGCCGGGGTAGTTGAGGGGGGTACAGTATGGTCATCATACTGTGCCTGGAGATTACTGTGGAGGAATTCATTGTGGGGGTATTATACAGTATTTGTGGGGCACTTTTGTTGGCATTGTAATTTATGGCTGGAATGAAAAGGGAAACGAAAGGGCTCCAATAACAGGAAAATTATTTTGTAAGGGCAGCATAGTTGTGAGATTTGTTCTTATATGACCCAGACAAATATTATTGTTATTATTTATTTGGGGGGACCCAATTAGAATTTCTGCTATGAGGCCCCATGATTTCTATGTATGCCCCAGGTACAGGGGTTGCTGTATTTGAGGACTTTAACTGTAGTTACACAACAGTAAATGGAAATGGCTGTCCCCCAGTGGCTGCAGGAAAAATTAATTAAAAAAACTTAATTTATTTAATTTTGCATTAAAAGTTATAGTTTTTATAATCAATAAATTTTAATAAAAAAATAATATTACAGTACATTCCCTTTAAAGAAAACCAGGTTCTCTTTAATGGGAACCAACCAGCAGGTTTTAGAGCTATAAAGTGAAGCCAGGTCCTTACAGGCTCTGGGATACTGAGTGCAATTATACCTTTACTTCAATGATTACTTGTATGATTGCAGAGAAAACTGTTATAAAAGTCCTTGGAAAGAGAGCAGCAAATTAGCATAAGTGCAGCACAGAGGGGTTGGGTTTCTTTATATTACTCCCCTGTCTGCTCTAAACCAAACCCTCCCCCTCCCTCTCTTCTTCCCTCTCTTCCTCCCCTCTCATCCCCTCCTTATCACTATATAGCAAGCATATTCCATCTGACACTGTGCATGGTGATAGATGGCACAATGTCAGGCATCCTATATGCTCCAGATCATCACTCCCTCCCTGCATCGTCTGCGTGCCTGCTTCTCACTGCTTATCCTGTTAGCCCGGTTACTGTGTTAGCTCGGTTACCGAATGGCAGGAAATGACCTGCCTCCTCCAGAGAAGACCCCCTAGTTTCTGCATGTCCCCTGTCTCCTCTCACAGACTGTGGTCACAAGCAGAGGGATAGGTTGCCACTATTGTGATCACAGATGACAATAGTGGAGATTTGTCCCTCTGTTTGTGTTTGTGACCGTGGTCTGTGAGGTGAGGCTCCAGGGGACGGGGTCTTCTCCATTATGTCAGGAAACTGACGAGTAGGAGCAGCAGCAGAGATGCTGGAGGGGGCGGGGTGAAGTGATGTATTGGGGCACAGAGGACACATTGCATGGTAAAGCGACAGGGAGGGAGAGTGTGAGGGAGGAGGTTTTGGCTTAGAACAGACAGGGGAGTAATACAAAGAAACCCAGCCCCTCAGTGACGCTGTGCTGCACACTTTGTCCCTCTGCTGCACAGATTTCTTGATGTTTGATGACTCTTTTATCTGCAATCATCCATGTAATCATTGGAGTAAAGGTATGATTGCACTCAGCATCCCAGTGCCTGTAAGGGTGCATTCACACACTGTGTATTTGCTGCATGTTTTACGCACAAGCTCATCACAAACCAGGAGTGGGTGATTAAATCCAGAAGTGGAGCACTTGTTTCTATTATACTTTTCCTCAGATTGTTCCAATCCTGGTTTGTGATGAGCTTGCACTTAAAAAGTGCAGCAAATATGCAGTGTGTGAAAGCACCCTAAGGGTATGTGCTCACTGTCTGAAACCACTGCGTCTTGGACGAAGTGCCTCCAGACCTGAGGGAACCCACGGGTGGACGCAGGGAGACCGCAGCTGCCCTGTACTCATCATCTGCAGTGGGTGTGGGGTGGCTTTTCCCTGCGTGCAACTGATGGGGCTTGTTTCTAACTCTGCAGCATGTTAATTTCATGCGCAAAATGCCGGCAACCCGCAGCTGAATTAATGCTGCGGTCAGGTGAAGCATAGTGAGGATGGGATTTCTACAAATCCTATCCACTATGCTTCCACTATACAACACAGTTGTAAGACGCTGCATCCAAAACGCTGCGTTTACTTATTGTGAGCACACACCCTAAGGCACCGACTTCACTTTATAGCTCTAAATCCTGCTGGCTGGTTCCCTTTAAACTGGGCTTTTGCTGCCAAGAACAGTGGCAGCCAATGCGCTTTGTTAAGAGCGGTATGCCTGTATAAGCAGTGACTGTATTTTAACGCTACAAAATGTGGTAATGTAAACCCACCTTAAGCCCCAGTCACACATAACGATATTGTTAGAGAGATCGTTGTAACTGTGACATTACAACGATCTCTCCAGCGATATCGTTCTGTGTGACACTTGGCAGCGATCAGGCCCCTGCTGTGAGGTCAGTGATCGCTGCAAAGTGCTGCGGGTCATTTTTTGATCGTTGGTTTCCCGCTGGTCAGCACGCATCACTGCGTGTGACAGCGAGAAACCAGCGATCATTGACCTCACAGGGCTGGTTACTATGGTAAACACCGGGTATCCAGGCAGCGCGCGCTGCCTAGATACCCGGTGTTTACCATGGTTACCAGTGTCCTCCCTGCTTAGCACTGCCTGTAAGCAGGGAGAACGCTGGTAACTATGATAAACAGCGGGTATCTAGGAAGCGCGCACTGCCTGGATACCCGGTGTTTATCATAGTTACCAGCGTTCTCCCTGCTTACAGGCAGCTCTAAGCAGGGAGAACGCTGGTAACTATGATAAACACCGGGTATCCAAGCAGCGCGCGCTGCCTGGATACCTGCTGTTTATCATAGTTACCAGTGTTCTCCCTGCTTAGGCAGCGCTAAGCAGGGAGGACGCTGACATCGCTTCCAGTGATGTGGGAGGTGGCTCCCATGGCCTGATCGCTGGGGAGATTTGCCTGTTTGACAGCTCCCCAGCGATGAGGTAACGACGCTCCAGCGATCCCGGCAGGTCGTTATCGCTGTTGGGATCGCTGGAGCGGTCGTTCAGGTTCAGCTCTGTAGACCTGCGTCTAATGAATGCATTGTGATTCGTAGATGAACTGTAAAGTATGGCTATCTGAACTTGTTTTTTTAGTGACCTATTGCATTTTTCTCTTATTCCAACAAATAATTTATTCTAATTCTATTCAGTATTTTATTAGGGGCTATCACTGATGTTGATTTGACCCTGTTGTCTAGTTTTCCAGATTGCAAACACAGAAACCTCTCTCCCTTCTTCAGACTGCTCATTTACTGGGAACACCAGATGACCACACATGAATGGTTATTGTATAAGGAAATGTTATTTGCTACACACCTCTGGCAGAATATTAATGGAGCACTTTGAAATCCAACAAAGAATACCATGAAAGAGGAGAATTATTGGGGGCAGGAGGAGAAAGTGAAGATAAGCGAAGATAGGTGTGAAAAGACTTCTTCCAGGACGACTTAGCGGCGGCTACTCAGTACATATTAGTTGTGCATTAACACTTAGTGAATATTTGAAGGAGTTGTGAAATGATTAAATTATGGGGAAAGTTGGTAAAGGCAAAAGAAAATTCTCTGTAATGCACTGTAAAATGACTGTCACTGACAGAAGGAAGATTATGGGGAAATAGGAAAGAATATCTTTATTTAGGGCAAAATATATTTGGCTACCTTGTTATAAATAACTAGATGGGTGCCCGATGCACAATGCATCGGGATTCTAGCAGAGCGAGTCTCTGACTCGCAATGGCCGCTTCGCGGCCAATGCTTCGCGCTGCTAAGGCGACTCGCCATGCCCGCTGCGCGGGCATAGCGAGTCGCCTTAGAGCTGCTCGCAATGGCCGCTGCGCGGCCAATGCTTCGTTCGTATCCACATGACCACGCTGACTCGCAGCGAGAGCGGTCTCAAAAGGGGCAAAAAACCCATTCGTGATTATATAATAGATGTTAATTATAAGCAGACAGTATCTTTAGCTCTACCCATGACACAATGAAGGTATGAAGGAGGCTGTTTATACAGTGTATGGTGATGGCTAGACTATAAATGAACAATGGAGTATTGCAGAAAACGGAGGAAACTTTTTCGCTATGTTCACACGTTGCATATTTGTTGCGTATTTTACGCGCGTTTTTTTAAGGGGAAAAAATAAACGCGAGAGAACAACTTGAATTGAATAGTTCTCATTATACTTGGTATCATGTCGAAGCATCTCACTGCTGAATAGAAGGCAGTTTTCTGAATTACCTCTGCTGTACAGTGAGGGGAGCTGCTCCTTCATGACCGTTTTTGTACCTGAATGTTTAATATGCGAGCAAACCCCCGCCTGTCTGTCCAGGAGCAGCTCTGACGTCTTTTCATTCATGGCAAACTCCATAGAGGTTATTAATGTAAACCTTCATTCAGTGGTGCAGAGCTGCGTGTCTTTGTGTGGGCGGCTTGGATAGGAAGGAGGGGAGCCCAGCAGCGCAGTGGCTGGAGTCTGAGAGAGAAGCCTTACTCTTGTAGAATCTAAATAGGTTTCTTGAATAATCTCATTGAAGATTTACAAATAAATCCCACATCGTTTTTGCAGCATGAAATTGCAAAAACCACGAAAAAAGAAAAAAAAACATTGTGATGTCTTGAATCAGTTTGCATGTAGGTCTTATCAGACAGTTACTGCACTGTGATAGAAGATATTCTTTATTTAGCATTTGGTTAGTAAATGTAACCTATAGAAGGGTACGTGACCACACAAAATCACATCATGGGCCACAGCTTGAGCATCTGTTTTATATTGTCCCAGTATGCTGAAATTTCCGTTTAATAATTACTCATTTGTAAAAATACTATTCACTAATGGTATGCTGACAATAAATAATAGTAATATACAAGATAAAGGCATATAATCCAGAATTATAAGGTCACAGCAGTATAATTATACCACTAAAGAATGACTTTTGGATTATAGTAATTGTGTAATTTAGTTTATTGCTTCACAATGTGGAATCATACTGTGGGGGCCATCATTTTGTGTATGAGAGCTGTAGTGGTCGTACTGTTGGGGGCATCATTCTGTGTTGGTAGGCTGTGGAGGGTTATCAATCTGTGATTGGCAGTTTTGGGAAATAATACTATGTGTTCATCATTCTGTGTTGGTAGGCTGTGAGGGAGTCATCATTCTGTATTTAAGGGACTGTACGGTCATCATTCTGTGTTGGGGTCACAGCAATATACTTATGCCTCACAACCATATTAGGGCTTTTCACTACAAAGAATGACTTCTAGATGACAATCCTTACCTAAACCACTGCTTTAGGGAGATATAACAGAGTGCTTTTGGCTGCACAAAGTGAAAACATAGCCTTTGTGCACATGCCTGTGATTCATGCATGGAGCCTACGTCAACAGAACAGTGTTTAGCACCCGTTCTTTCAAAAAAATGAAGAAGAAGAGCTACAGTTACTAACTGTGTAATCTTTACTAGTATACTGTATATTAGTAGCACTATTATTTGTGCTCTTAAAGGGGTTTCAGGAAATTGTGCCCCAAACTGTCAAATAACAATCACAGCAGGTACACGCTCTCCCTAGGTCCAGTTGACCGCCACTACTCATGTCCCAGTGCTCTTTACTGCTCTAATAAGTTGCTGAGCTCATTGCTTGGTCCATCAAACACTGCACACCTGTTGAGCTCAGTGTCTGACTAGAGCAGTGACGCGTGCTGTTTGTCACTGTTGCAGCCAAAACACCAGGACCGAAGGAACAGCATTGATCAGGTACCTGCTGAGATTATTTTTATTAATTTTTCCCAGTTTGGTGCCCAATTTCCTGAAACTGGACAACCCCTTTAAAGGGAACTTGTCACATTGTACATGCAGTCTGATCTGTGGACTTCATGTGCTGAGAAGAAGCAGAGAAGAATATTTAGGCTTGTTGAAAAAGGAGATGTATAATTTGTACTTTTATTCATTAAAATCTTAGTGGTTTGTATAGTTCACCCACCAGTCCAGTGGGTGGTTTTACTTAGTGGTTGACAGCTATCTCTGTGTGCCCACTCACAAGAGGGAGACTGTCAATCACTAGGGCCCTTTCACATCTGCGTTTATTTGAAATCGCGGCAGATGCGGTGAAAAAACCGCATCTGCCGCGATTGCCGCATAACCGCTGCACTTGCGGCGCGGTTGCGGTAATCCCCATAGAAAGTATAGGGGGACTTGCGGCAGGTGCGGCAAGTGCGGTTTTGCACTTGCGGCAGGTGCGGCTGCGAAAAAAAACGCGGTCAGCCGCGGTTTTTTTCGCGGCCGCACCTGCCACAAGTGCAAAACCGCACTTGCCGCACCTGCTGCAAGTCCCCCTATACTTTCTATGGGAAAAACCGCAACCGCGCCGCAATTGCAGCGGTTATGCGGCAATCGCGGCAGATGCGGTTTTTTCACCGCATCTGCCGCGATTTCAAATAAACGCAGATGTGAAAGGGCCCTAGTAAGTTGTCTTTTGTGAAAAACGCATGGAAAAACGTATCCATAGGCCCCCATGCAAAAAATGCATGCCCCAATGCAAAAAACGCATGTCTAAAGTGCCATGCGTTTTTTCGATGCGTTTTTGGCTCAGCACTAAAAAATGCACCATGATGCATTTTTTGGAGCTTTTTCAAAAACGCATGCCTTTTTTTAACATGGAAACACATGCAAAAACGCGTGGCACTAAATGGTACCATGCATTTTCGCATGCGTTTTTTAAGGCTGCTCCACACCTATCAGCAAAAACGCAGCCCAAAAACGCATGCAAGTGTGACCCTAGCCTAAGATCACCCAATGGACATGCAAAAGCCAGTGATTTCAATTATTAAAATGCAAGATTTAGTTAAATTGTTTCCACAAAAATATATATCAATCTGATCATAAATAGAAAAATGGAACAGCACTATAATAACAGTACAGGTGCAGGCTTTCCTACAATCACCAAGATATTACATACAGCAGAAAAAAATGGACGGCAGCACTTCCTTTACAGTGGTAAAATGTGGATTTTAATCCTGGACTGCGACTTTTCAGCTACATAACAACCTTTTTCAAGCAGTACAGTCCAAATGACAATGTGCTTATATATATAGGGCCCACACAGGGGCAGTTAAAATAGTGATAATTAAACCATTGATAATAAAGTCAGGTCTGTAAGACAATGTGTAAACAGTGAAAGTACAAAAACACCTTATAGTGCTATAATACAGTGAATAAATATAAATAAGAAACAATCATAAATTGTCATAATGGGTCCTGGCCATGGAAGGAAACAGAGGCTCTGACTCCCCGGCCGTTATAAAGCCTGGATACAGCTCTCCCACCCGGAATTCGGGTACCATATGCCGGCTAGAAGGAAGAGTGGACGCCCGGCAGCAACCCCAGACCCTCAGACCTCGAAATTAGGGGGTATCACCCGATACCTGAGAAGCTCCAACACGCCCCCTGGTACCGCAGCCATTCCTAAGATGGCGGCGCCTGCAGTGTCCCTCACTGCCACCGCGCCCAGTAAAGCAGATGGAGCGTGCTCTCCCCTGCTCCCTGCGGGGATTGCTGCCCCGATCAGTGCAGCTCATAACACCGGAGAGGAAGACTCCAGCACCGCATCATCCGGTGAGTCACAAGAGAAAAGAGGGCAGGAGGGAGTCGGCATGCTGGGGGAGGCTCCAGCAGGAAACCTGTATGCTGCTGCCACGAGGGAGAGAGCAATGCAGAGACGAGGACTGGAACTGTATGATCATGTGGTCAGTGTCGGCAAGGCGACCCGGTCCTCAGATGTCCCTGTTCCTATTATGCCCCCGGATGTGTCACAGCCCACCCCGGTCTCTGCATATAGCACCCATCTCCATTCAGAGGCGCTGCACTCCCGGAGTCGACCTGAAGAAGAGGGGGCGCCCTCCTCGGTGCAGGCTCTAGAGGCCCCTGACATGGTGGTAAGCCCCTATGCTGCGCTTTCTGACCCACTGTCTCACTGGAGGCCTCCTGCAGTTGTCAATACGTGTGGATTAACCCCTGCGGCCCCAAATCACTGTTCCAGTCAGATTGGATCCTACAAAGACATTCCAGGCCCTGGGGGCGACGTCTTTCAAGACACGCTGTCTAAACATACCCACTTGAGAGGAAATGGCTGAATTCTTAGCTAAAATGGAAGCTTCCCTCAAGACCGAAACATCCGCGATAAGGGGTGAGGTTCAGGAGATCTCCCATAAGGTCTCCCAGACAGATGCTTCCGTGGAGGATTTAACTAAACGGATCGAATCGCTTGAAGAAGTCGTGGCATACCAGAAATACCAGCAGGAGGCCTTCCTTGACTCCATGAAAATAGAGAACGGAGACAAAATATACGAATACGGGGTCTTCCGGAGTCTGTCTCCCCGGACGACTTAAGAGATACCCTACAGGGCCTGTTTAATTCCATCCGGAACACCCCGGCGGACTCTATAATTGAATTCGACAGGGCTCACAGATTCTTGGGACCCATTCCCATTGAAGGCGCTTTACCGCGGGATATAGTTTGCAGACTGCACAAATACCAAATTAATGAGGACATCCTTATTAAGGCTAGAAGATGTGAGGTGATTTGCTTCCAGGGGTGCTCTCTGCAACTGATGGCTGAGCTCTCTAGGCGGACTCTCCAAAAACGTAGAGCACTGAGGCCCCTTCTAGATCTGCTGCGCTAACACAAACATCTTTACTCCTGGGGTTATCCATTCTTTTCCATGACTGGCCGTCGTCATCGTTTGCTGGCTACTACCGGTCTTTACCCCCTCCCCCACGGAGCCAGCGCAGGAGAAGAAATGGAAGGGGCAGAAACAGAAGACGTCGTAGGCCCAGTGAGGAGGGCCACTCTGAAGAGGGTTGAGATGCTGGACGTTTTGTAATTTCCCTTCATACATTCCTCTCCTGGAGGTCCCATACTAAGCCGACATTTCGTCCTGATGTGGACTCATCTGGTTAATAATGGGCGACTCCTATTTTTGTATTAGGAGATGACCTCTACTTACAGTCATACAATTTAAATAGAGAGAACCCCCTCCCCCCCCTTTTTTTTGTTCTCTTTCTGTCACTTCTTCCCCGCTTTTAGGTGCATAAATGGACAATATATATATGTTATATCAGAATGCAGAATGACCGGTAGAAGGGCCTTTGCCCGAAACGGACCCGTTGTCACCTCGGTGCCCCCTCCCTGCACTTTGTATGTTCCCGAAATAAAGATCCTGTTACCCGCTGACCTGGTGAGTGCCGTCTTCCTTGCATTCTGATGATGTATTACTTTACTATACTGGCACCACCGGTCTTGCTAGTGCCTCCCGCCTCACATGTATCCTCCACTGCCTGAGAAGGATTAATGGTCGTAGTGGTGCCCCGTTTCGTTCCTGATGGACTTAATATATATGTTATATGCTCCAATTATCCTACTTTAGGCTTGCTTACTTATTTCCCCCTGTCCCCCCCCCCCCCTTTCCGCCCTCTTATTCCTTCTCCCCCTGCCCACCCGAACTCCTTCCCTGCTTCTCTACTACCCTATATCCATGATTCCCTCTCAGCGTTCCTCTCTCTGTCTTCAAACTTCCCTCCTGAGCCATCTTTCCTCTAAAGAGGCAGTTTAGGGTCTGAAATACATACAATTGAATTGGTCAAATGTAATTGCATATGTTGGGGGCGTCCCCCCATTTGATTGTGTTTGAGCCAGATGTAGCATGACAACTATAGTTTGAAATAGTCGGGTTGATGATGCTATGTAGCTATATAATAAAATTTGCTCAGGTTTAAGGCCGGGGGGTTACTACCTCTCAAGCAAAGCGTATACCAAAACTTGTATTTCCACAAATCCTAGGAGACACCCATACAAACGGTGCCTTAGGCAAATATTCCCTTTCATCCGGAAAGGGCACCCCCCACGGGGATTCCACGTTCTATCTCTGAGCCATAACCAAGAAGTTTATATACCCTTCAGATGCTTCACAGGAATTAAAGCAATGTAAATGGAAAAAATGAATATTTAACTTTCCCACAATTGTTACTTTTTCCCCAAATTTTTAATTTTTCTCAAGGTTAACAGCAGAAAGAGGACATAACTTATTGTGCAATTTCTCCTGAGTACGCCAATACCTTTTATCTAGTGGAAATATACTGTTTGGGCGCATGGCAGGGCTCTGAAGGGGAGGAGCACCATTTGACTTTTTGAGTACAAAATTGTCTGAAATAGATAGCGGACGCCATGTCGTGTTTGTCGAGCTTCTGTGGTGCCTAAACAGTGAAAATCTTCCACAAGTGATCCCATTTGGAAACGATAACTCTCTAGCAATTTGTTTAGTGGTGTGGTGAGGACCTTGAACCCACAATGTTCCAAGGGGTTCCATCTGAATTACGCATTTCGGAGATTTATTCTTAAACCTCAATGTAAGTTCTCAGCACAGGGTGCAGGATGAATGTGAGCTAAGTCTTACTGAAAACTTTGGGAGGCAGAATAAACAAATCAACAGCAGGTCAACAATTTATTTATTTTTTATACCGTCCACCATGCAGTATAAGTGAAAAGATGGCTTTATTCTTTGAGTTAAAGGGAACTAACCACCAGGATTTAACTACTTGTACATCAGTACAGTAGGTGATTGACCTGTGCAGCATGACATAACTATTTTTTTTATTATTCCTCCCCATGGGCTTGTCTTTCTGCTGTAAGCCGAATAACCCCCGGATGAATCTGCATGAGAAGAAGGGGGTTCAGCTTACAGCAGGATGACAAGCCCACATTGTAGGAATAAAATAAAATAAAACAAATATTGGTATCATGCTTCACACGACAATCACCTGCTGCACTAATTTACAGGTTGTTAAATCCTGGTGGTTGGCTCCCTGTAAAACACATACATACACATGCTGAACATCATATTACATTAAAGGCCACTTCACACACACAGATATCTGAGTCCAATATCTGAACAGATCTCTGGTTGCAGTGAAATCATGGATACATTGCTCCATTTTGTGGCTGTGTTCAACATGGAGCAATGTATCCATGATTTCACTGCAACCAGAGATCTGTTCAGATATTGGACTCAGATATCTGTGTGTGTGAAGTGGCCTTAACCTTAACCCCTTCACAACTAAAGACGATATATACGACCTTGGTCATGTCCTTCTCTTTGATGCAAGTTCATACACAGAGCTTACATCATCCCCGCACACTTATCAGCTGATCTAAAAAGCCAACATGTGTAGCTAGCAACATCAATCGGATCAGAGATACGATTCCGCTGCCAATCACTGACCATGCGATTCAAAGCACCGCGGTGGCGATCGCGCTGTTACCCGCCGGCTTTGGTGGCCACGTGTTGCGATCACGGGGCCTCGATGCGGTATTATGACAGTGCGGGGTCAGCTGATGACCCCGTATTCTGTCATGAATTAAATCCTGCGATGCCCGAGTATTTGTCGCTGGCAGAACGTGATAATTTGTGCTATGCAGAGAGATGCTTCAGCATAACACAAACGATTGCACTGTGCAATGCTGAAATGCCCTAAAAGGCAGTATAAAATAAAGAAAAAGTAAAAAAAAAAAAAAAAAGTTTTAAAAAAAATAAACACAAGTTCAAATAACCACCCTTTTGCCCTATAGAAAAAAAAATCTAAAAAAAAAAATAAGTCCGAACACCAAAATTATGTTTTTTGGTTGCCACAACATTGCAATAAAATGCAATATCTGGTGATAAAAACATCACATCTTCCCAAAAATGGTATTATTAAAAAATGTCAGCTCAAGCCGCATAAAATAATCTATCATACAGCCCCAGATCCCAAAAAATGAGAACGCTACGGGTCGTGAAAAATCGTAATTCTTTTTCTTTAAAATCTTCAGATTTTTTTTCATCACTTTCCATATTTTTCAGAGTTTAAGATGCACCTGACTATAAGACACACCCAGATTTTAGAGGAGGAAAATAGAGGGGAAAAAATTAAGCAAAAAATGTGGTTATAATGCACTTTTATGCGGGGGTTGTGCTGCTGACACTTATGGGTGTAATGTCCCCATCCTTGGCTCCTTCCAGGTATATATGCCCCCCCATCCTGGATATGGCCCCCAATCCTGGTGTATAGCCCTTCATCTTGGGATATAGGCCCCCATCCGAATTATGGCCCCCCATTCTGGTATATAGCATATCCTATTTTGGATAGGGCTCCCCATCCTGGGATGCAGCCCCCCATTCTGGGATACAGCCCCCATCCTGGATATGCCCCCCCATCCTGGATATGGTCCCCCATTATGGATATGGCTCCTCATCGTGGGATATAGCCCCCCATCCTGGATATGGTCCCCAGCCTCAAATATAACTCTCCAATGCTGATATATAGCCCCCACCATCTGAGTAGATTACTCCCCATCCTGTATATGGCTTCCCATCCTGGGATATAGCCCCCCCTCCTGGATATGGTCCCCCATTATGGATATGGCTCCTCATCGTGGGATATAGCCCCCCATCCTGGATATGGTCCCCAGCCTCAAATATAACTCTCCAATGCTGGTATATAGCCCCCACCATCTGGGCACATTACCCCCCATCCTGGATATGGCCTCCCCCATTGTGGTACAACTCCCGCTCATTTTGAATATGCCCCCCCCCCTTCATGGATATGGCCCCCATGCTGCCACACACAAGAAAATAGCAAACAATATAACTCACCCTCCGGCGCTTCCCTCTGTCTCTCCCTGCTTGCAGCACTTACGTTCTGAGTCCTCCTGCATTCACGAGGCAGCCGGTCATGTGACTGGGGAGCACTGTGATGATGTTACTGTGTTGGTCATATGACCGGCTGCCTCGGAAACACAGGAGGACTCAGACAAATTCTGCAAGCAGAGAGAGACAGAGGCAAGTGTAAGAGGGTGAATTATATTGTTTGTTTTTTAATTGTGTGCGGCAGCATGGCGGGCCATATCCAGGATGAGGGGGAAGGTCATATTCAAAATGAGGGGGCCATGTACCACAATGGGGGGGGGGGGGGATATCCATTGATGGTGCAATTCCTCTAATTTAATATGCCCTGCATCCGTTGCATTTCTCGGTGCACTTTCAGCACTGAGGTGATGGACAGCGGGATGCAGTGCATATTAAATGAGTATAATGAGTGGGAGCACATGACCTCCTGCTGCTTCAGCAGCCCCCCGCCGCCTCCTCCCTGCCTGCTCCAGAGCCGCAGCTCCCCCCAGCACAGCACCACAGTCACACAAGTCCGTATATTTGGACTATTAGACTCACCCCCCACTTTGCCCCAAAGTTTTGGGGATAAAAATTCCATCTTATAGTCCAAAAAATATGGTAGATAAAAGTAAAAGTATACATGTTTAGTATCTACGAATTCGTACTGACCTGAGGCATCATACTGACATGTCAATTTTACCGTATAGTGAACATGATGAATAAAAAAAAGCAAAACAGTTGTGTAATTGCCCTTTGTTTTTGTAATTTCACCACTTTTGGAATTTTTTTTCCTGTTTTCAAGTACACTATATGGTAAAATAACGTCATTCTAAAGTACAGCTCATCACGCAAAAAAATAAGCCCTCATATGTCTAAAGTAAATGAAAAATTGTAGAGTTATGGCTCTTGGAAGAAGGGGAGGGAAAAACAAAAACCAGCTCAGGGGTGAAGAGTTCAAGACAAAAAATTCATTATTCACGGTAGTAAATGATGTCTTGCCTGATGTTCATTTTTACTCATGTGCATGTGTGTAGGTTGTATATCCAATCTCCTGTGATCATCTCATAAATTAACCCTCTCTATACCTATTAGGCCAGGTCCACATCACGTTCTGGCTTTCTGTCCAGCAGCTGCGCTTAACATCATTATTAGCGCAGTGTATCGCTTGCGTTAACGCTGCCATAAATTTAAATTGTAAAACGCATGCAAATGCAAGCCAAAATATGGTTGTGTTTGAAAATATGCATTTACTCATAGCACCTTTCATAACGCTGTCAGCAGTGTTATGTGCGTTGAAAAAGCGCAGATTTTCGCTAATAATGATGTTAAGCGCAGCTGCTGGACGGAAAGCCAGAACGTGATGTGGACCTAGCCTGACCTTGGAATCCGATTTGTCTCTCCTATGTACTGTGTCAAAATGTGTCAGAGCTGCAGAGCATTTAATACTCCGTTTCGTTGCCACATCGACAGATGTCTACTTATAGGGGCCTTTAGGGCCCATTCGCACCTTGAATTTGTGGAGATTGTGAACGTCCAAAATCTGCACCTAACTGTCAGAAAAACGCACAAAAACCATACCTGTCTGCATGGTGCATTTTTGGTGCAGATTTGATGCATATTTATTCGGCTTTGTGTCTATTTCAATAAAGATTGAATACTTTGGTCAATAAAAAGAGAAAAACAGATGACAAATCCTTCTCCCTCGCCCCCACCCACCCCTTCAACACTATCAATGCAATGTTGGCTCAAAGTAAACAACAAATATGCATCCGTGTGAACACTGCTGTGTATTGTGAGCTAACATGAGGGTCTATGGGTGACAGCAAGAATTGACATGCTGCAGATTTTTTTTGCTATCAAAATCCACACCATTTAGACAGGACGGCTTTGCGGCCGGCTCGGCGATGCAGCAGCAGATGGCGGTGGACATGGTCTGAACACCCTGATAGCACTCACCCGGCCATCAAAATTTTCTGATAGCACCCCCACCCCTTCTTCCCCCGGTCATCAAAAATGCACCCAAAGGTCATCAGAAATATCTGATTGCACCAGCACCCAGTGCCCTCCCTGTGCCCCTTCTGTGGAGTCTCTCTGCCTCCCAGTGCGCCCTTTGTGCTCTTATGTGCCCCCTCTCAGCCTGCCCTCATACTGTGCTCTCTGTGCACCCCCATGCTGCCAGCATTCTATTTCACTCTGCCTGTGCATGTGACTGATCACATGACTGTGACATCACCACAAATTCTGTTCTGTCAGGCGGAGCTTTTTGGTGCGGCAGCATGGGCGGCAAGTTGTGCAGAGGCAAGTTCCAGGCATCGGTTGCGTTTGGCATTGGGTCTGGTTATTGGCGGAACTACTGGCAGTAGTGTGCAAGGGGCAACTACCGCTAGCGGGTGCCATATTTGCACACCCATCACTTGGGTGTGCAAATATGGCTGCCATGGTGGAAGTGGATTGGGCGTGATAGGAGGACATCAGGGAAGTGGATCACAAACGAGACAGCGCGATTATGTACGTAGATGTGGCCTATGTGCTGAGCCCTCTATTTTCTATAATAAAGGGAAGGAACTGGACTCATAAGTGACATATCCCTGTGGATCTCATTGACCATCTTAAACTATGGACTTGCAGCAAAAGATCAAAGTATAAATGTGACTTGACGTATGCAGTCCAGTTATCAATGTATTTATAAGTTTCAGGGAGGAACAAGAGATTAGCTTCAGAGCATGCAATACTTCAAGAAAGAAAGCTTAAGGCACGTCTTCAGCTTTTTTTTTTCAGTTCTGGAGTGGGGCTTTAAATGCAAGTTCCATGCACCTCTTATACTCACCTCCTGTCTTCTTCATCTTTTTCCAGTGTCGCTCACGTCAGTCTCAATCGATTTGTGACCTGATGGGCTGTCAGCTCCATTGTTTCATGGAATGTGCTGGAGGTCGCAAATCAATAAAAGTCTGAGAAACTCATTCTGGCTATTAAAGGGACACTGTCAGGTCATTTTTCAGTATGATACTAATATTACCCTTGAATAGGGCCTGAGCAGACCTTTTAAAAACATGTAAAATCATTATTGTACTGTTTGTAGTTTACGTGTTATCAGTAATGTCAGACCCTGCAGTGAGCTCCAGGATTAGTCCTTTCCATTATAACCAAACAGGAATAGTCTTGTTCTGTATAAACTGTCATGTAATTATGCACTCCCTCTCAGCAGCTCTCTCCTCCCTTTGCCAACAGTGCAGTGTCAGGTTTCAGTATCTTCTGTTCTGATAAGACAAGGAGGGAGAGAGCTATTGCCGATCTGACTTATCTAGACTCCATCTGTTTCTGTGAGCAGGCATCCTGCTGTGACAGTTTGTGTTCTATTTGACGTCTTGTGATGCTGCACACAGAGAGCAGAGAGGAGAATACAGCCCCCCTTCCCCCAATGATCTCTTGTGAAATGATGTGGTGTGAGTATGTGACATGCATATTCATGCTTATGGGGAGTGGACAGCAGAGAACTACCGTATTTTTCGCTTTATAAGACGCACCTGATTATAAGACGCACACCCAAATTTGGTGAAGGAAAAGAGGAAAATTTAATTTTTCATGTTAAATGGGGTCCATCTTATAATGTCAATGTCCGTCTTACAAATCATATAGGGTATATGTCCCTCATAGCCCCCTCATCCTGGTACATGGTCCCTCATCCTTGGCTATAGCCCCACATCCTAGATATGGCCCCCTTATTCTGGTTACAGCTGGCACACGTCCCCAAGTGATGGTACACCCCCCCCAGGGTTGGCACAAGCCCCCCAGGGCTGGCACACATCCCCCAGGGCTGGCACACATCCCCCAGGGCTGCCACATGCCTCCCAGGGCTGGCACACGTCCCCCAGGGCTGGCACACGTCCCCCAGGGCTGGCACACGTCCCCCAGGGCTGGCACACGTCCCCCAGGGCTGGCACACATCCCCCAGGGCTGGCACACATGCCCCAGGGTTGGCACACGTCCCTCAGGGCTGCCACATGCTTCCCGATGCTGGCTCACATTCCCCAGGGCTGGCACACATTCCCCAGGGCCATCACACATGTCCAGGGCCAACACACGTCCCCAAGGGCTGGCACACGTCCCCAAGGGCTGGCACACGCTCCCCAGGGCTGGCACAAGTCCCCCAGGGCTGACACATGCCCCCCAGGGCTGGCACACGTCCCCCAGGGCTGGCACACGTCCCCCAGGGCTGGCACTCGTCCCCCAGGGCTGGCACACATCCCTCAGGGCTGGCACATGTCCCCCAGGTCTGGTACATGCCTACCAATGCTGGTACACGTCCCCCAGGTCTGGTACAGGTCCCCCAGGGCGGGGACCCGTCCCCCAGGGCTGGCACATGCCCTCCAGGGCTGGCACATGCCCCCCAGGGCTGGCACATGCCCTCCAGCGCTGGCACATGCCCTCCAGCTCTGGCACATGCCCCCCAGCGCTGGCACACGTCCCCCAGGGCTGGCACACGTCCCCCAGGGCTGGCACATGCCACCCAGGGCTGGCACATGCCACCCAGGGCTGGCACAAATCCCCCAGGCCTGGCACACGTTCCCCAGGGCTGGCACACATTCACTAGGGCTGGCACACATTCCCCAGAGCTGGCACACGTCCTCCAGGGCTGGCACACATCCCCCAGAGCCATTACATGTCCCCAAGGGCTGGCACACGCCCCCAGGGATGGCACAAGTCCCCCAGGGCTGGCACACATGCCCCAGGGCTGACACATGCCCCCCAGGGCTGGCACACATGCCCCCCAGGGCTGACACATGCCCCCCAGGGCTGGCACACATGCCCCAGGGCTGGCACACATGCCCCAGGGCTGGCACAAGTCCCCCCCCCATGTTAAATATGGCCCCCCATGCTGCTGCCTATAATAAAATAACAATCACATTACTCACCTTTTCCAGCGATGTCCTGGCTCCCTCCATGCAGCTGCACTCCTCCACTTCTCTGTAATGCCAGTAATATGATTGGGTGCACAGAGATGATGAGACTGCTGAGCCGATCACATGACCGGCTTCACAGAGAGAAGTTCCAGGAAGTGGAGGAGTGCAGCTGCATGGAAGGAGACAGGACATCGCTGGAATAGGTGAGTAATGTGGTTGTTTTATTATTGGCAGCAGCATGGGGGGCCATATTTAACATGGGGGGGAAGCATGTGCCATCACAGGGGGGGTGCAGACAGTTTAATATGTGCTGCTCCCCCAGTCCATCACCGTGGTGCAGTTTCAGCACCACAGTGATGGACAGCGGCAGTGCATATTAAATGAGCGGGAGCAGGAGATCTCCCGCTCTGTCTGCAGCCCGCTCCAGCCCCCCCGGCACCGCTCCAGAGCTGCCCCCACCTCCCCTGCCCCCACACTCCATACATTCGGGCTATAAGACGCACCCCCCACTTTCCCCCACAGTTTGGGGGGAACAAAAGTGCGTCTTATAGTCCGAAAAATACGAAGTGGATCATATACTGTGATTGACAGATGGAATTAATCTCTTTATTTGAAGTTTACAGAAGATAGGAGGGAAATATAAATATTAGAAATACATCAATGGAGAGAGTTTAAAGTGAGGAATTAGAAAATGATAGCCGTTACATATGGATTTTTGACCTGACGGTTTTCCTTTAAGAGCTTGTGAAGTAACTTCTGACTTCTGACCAATCAGAAGTTATGGGCACAAGATGGTGCAACAGGACTGGAGTGGCACTGAAAAAGGATGATGTTGCCAGAAGGGTGCCTGGGGGCAGGGAACGTGAAGCACTACACCAGCGCTAGGAAAAAGAGACACTGGAGTGGTGCTTTAAACAATATTCTTTTAATACTTTTTTTTTTTCTTTTAACTAAAAATAAAAGCCACAGTAGCAGACAGGTGGTATTTACATTGTCTGATAAATGTGATATGTTTTTTATTCTATCTCCAGTTCTTGAGATTTAAAGAATTTCTTTTCTTACAGGAATGCTGGAATATGACCCAACCAAGCGGTTTTCAATACAGCAGATTCGTCGACACAAGTAAGTCAAGTTTCTTGTATTTAAATTTTAGATCCCCAGTTTTTATTAAAAGTCGGTTGTACAGATTAATAGAATCAGTATATCTGGGTATTGTTTTTATGGAGCAACAGCTTTTGATAGCTGACTTGCATTAACTGTGATCTCTTGGAGGCCTTGGCCTCAGGTAACAGGAGCTTTTAATTGTTGCATTTTTGAAGTGTTGCAAAGTAGTGCCAAACTCTTGATAAAACTGCATTGTGTAAATGTAGGGTGCTTTCACATCGCGTTATTTTTCCTGTCCGTGGGATCCTACTTTTTGCAGGACCCCATGCACAGGAACGGACGTCATCGGATGTGAGGCTCCTGGTGCTATTTCTTTGTCCGATGCCGTGAATTTCATGGGTCCGACACAGAAAGAGCTGTGCTGGGCACTTTCTCTTCCGCAATGTATATCCATACATTGCGGAAGTGAAATTAAGTAAAAGCAAAGGGTTAAAAATGAAAAAAACTTCCAGCGATCCCCTGACGCCAGCAGCAAACTCCGGGTGACTACAGGACCTGTCGTTATGTCACAAACAGCATCATCGGGTCACATGACTGCAGTTACTGCAGTAACCGGTCATGTGACCCGATAAGCTGTTCGGGTTGTGACGTAATGCTAGGTCCTGTAGTTATCTAGAGCTTGTTGGAGGTGACAGGGGATCGCTGGAAGGTGAGAATAGAGTTTTTTATTTTTAACCCCTTGCTTTTAGTTAATTTCACTTCCGCAATGTATGGATATACATTACGGAAGTGAAATTAGACGGCCCACAGCAATTTTAGTGTACTGAGCATGCTCAGTAAACTAAAATCAGGTCCGAGGAGCTATCCGCTGTTTCCTCGGACCCACGCACATGTTAACTGGCGTGGATCTTGTTGAATTTCATTGTGTCCGATTTGGTCCGCTGTGCTCAACATCGGAGTAGTCACCAATTTTGGGCACAGCAAAAAATCGGACACAATCTGATCCGACAAAAATCGGATGCTCTTAAGGGCAAAGCCGATCCGATCCGTGCCCATAGAATAACATGGGGGCCAAATCGGATCCGTGGCTGTCCCTTATACAACGGACAGCCACGGATCCTCAGAAGTCGCAGTGTGAAAGCACCCTTAAAAAACCATAATGGATTGGACAGTATCAAAACGCTTTAAAGAATGTAGAATATGCAAAGTGATCACTAGCCCTTAACAAGCAATGCCTACAGTAGCAGGGTGTCATGAGATTCTTTTACAGGTAGTTTATTCATGTAATGTAAATATGATCCAATAAACATTGGGAGGGGTGAGAGAAAGAGGGAAACAAGCATGGTGCTTGATCTAAGGGAAGAATTATTGTACCAAAGGGTGTGTACATGTACACAAATTTTGCACCCACCTTGTATTCACTTGGATTTCAGCATATCAATCCATACGGATCACTAATGGTCTTTTTGCTGGCTGGTTTGCCACACACCTTTGATTGCAGCAGATGGACCCAACTGAGTACTCGCAGGTAATAAAATAGTGGATAAAAAAGGTTCCAAACTATAGTGCTTCCAGAAAAGTTAAAACGCTATATGAAATAGCTATAAGGTTAATATTATTGTTTGTACTTTATTTCATTGTTAATTATACACAACGCGTTTCAGCTTAATAATATTGAAAAAGCCGTCCTGAGGTAATATAAAAATCATTTCCAGGTAATATAAAGATCAAGATTTTTATATACCTGAGGAAGGTGTTTTTAATACTATTAACCTGAAACGTGTTGTGTATAATTCTTTTTATTAATAATGAAATAATATACAAACAATAATATCTTTATAGCTATGTCATATAGCTTTTTAACTTTACTGGGAACGCCATAGTTTGGAACCTTTTTTATCCACTAAATAAATAAATAGGTTAAACTGGACTGTTGAGTCAGTACTATCTTTCAGTTCTGTATTTCTGCTATGTGACTCAGGTTGCTTTTAAATGGAAGGATAACCTTAGCCTCTATCGAGCTATAAACACTCAACCTGTAGACATTTGCTCCCCTTATCATTCCTGCTTTAAAGCACTAATCCAGCATTTGTTTTCGTTTTTTGTTGCACCACCTGAGTGCTTTAAATCTAAGTCCCCTGACCCCTATCTGATACTCTCCTTCTGGCAGTTATTTCAATTGGTGCGTCCGTTGGCCTTTGGGGATTTGTGACCTCAATTTCCCTGAATCCAACTCCACCAAAATGGACACCAACTCCATGACTCAGACTCGTCCACTTTGGTTGCTGTGCATAACAATCTTGTCCCTTTTTATATACAGTTGTGGTCCACATTATTGGCACCTCTAAATATTAAATATACTATGTAACATATCTCCCAAACAAAAATGTTTAGCGGGTGAAACTGCATATATAATGTGCAGTAATGCCAAAATAAAAACATGGCAGGGAAAAAGTATGCAAAATATAAGGTAATGCAAGGACAGCATTAATGTTACCCTCTGTTCAGTTTGAAGTTTAGGAAAAATCAGAGTAAACTGTGATTAATTAGAAATTAGACTTAACTGCCCCCACCTTGTCAGTGTTCACATTGCTTCACCTATGTATGGTGTCTTTGAGTCTTAGGCTGGCTTCACACTGCGGGTCACATCCGATCCAAGGCTGTCAGGATGAACCTGACAGCCCTGGATCAGATCAGCACACAGAACCGGAGGGCTTATATGAATCAGGACCGCAGCTGGCAGGGAGCTAGCCGCGGTCCTGAAACAACTGCGGCGTGCAGCTGCAGGTGTCTGGATCCACCCGGACCGGGAGGATCCGGGCGAATCCGGGGCAATCCGGGACAAACCGGGAATTGCCAATTAGAGGAGATATTTTCCTCTCGGACACAAAAACGCTGCAAGCAGCATTTTTGTGTCCGTAGGAGAATACTGAATTCTCCCTTATTGTCCTGGACAGATAGAAACTGGATGGCAGAGAGCTGCCATCCGGCTTCTATCCGGCCCCATAGGCTGCTATGGGGCCAAAATCCGGTCCGGGGCTGTCCGGTTTGCACGAACAGCCTCGGATTGGATGTAACCTGCAGTGTGAAGCCAGCCTTAAAAAGGAGAAATGTATTCCCTGTTCCATGTTCAAAATGGCAAAGATAAGAGCTTTGTGAGCAGACTAGAAATGCTATTATGACCAAGGACAAGTGAGTCTTATATACTTTAAGCTACTTCCAAAGACCTTGACATTCATGCTTTACCACTTCACAATATAATCAAGAAATCTGCTACTTGTGAAACATTGATGAACCTTTCAGGATATGAGGGAAAGAGGAAAACAAATGAGAAAATTTTACAAAAGTTGTTTCAAGATGTGAACGAGAAACCACAAACAATTTCTAAAGAATTGTCGAAGAGGACCCCACTACCTAATAAAAAGGCATAAAAAAAGAGCAAATGAACTTAACCAGTAGTTACATAGGCCAACAACAATCTTTATAGGAAAATGCTTTATAGACAGGTGATACCAATCTAGAGCTCTTTGTCATTGCATACCAGTACTATGTTTATTAAGGCTAAAATACAAATAAAATGTTAACTAAAACAACAAGCACCCTAGCCACAGTAACACATGGCAGAGGGTTCATAATTTTGCTCAATCGCCACGAAAGCATCACCTGACAGAGAGGCACCGCCTATCCAAGACAGGAAACCTCTGAAACAAAAAGGCGGAAACTCTCCAACGCCTCAATTTAGGTTTCCTGTCTTGGAGGTGGGAGACCTCTGAACTCAAGTGGTTCCCTGGCCTGATCCGGCAGCTGGAAGAAGTGGCTTACCTACTGTGGCTCTGGACTCAGGTGTCAGATGTGCCTCCCCAGGGAATCCCCTTCGCAGTGGCGGGCATGGGGCCTTGTAGAGGGCCACAAGCGGTCTATCTTGGCCCCACCATTGCCCAGTCTGTGCGCATGCATGGCTCAACACCTGTCATGCTGTGCCCCTCGGTGAAGACGTAGAGGAGACATCAGGCATTTGAATTTCCCGCCGCCGAATTTTGCTTCCGGTGAATCCGGATGTGACGCGGCCGGCAAGATGATGGCATCCTGCGTCCGGACACCGGATTCGGCAGGGTGTCACCCCTTCATTACCGGAAGCAATATAGGAGGTGTGGATCCACAGTAGCAAGCCTGCCAGGTATGGAGCAGGGTTCTCTCATTTCAGATGTCGCAGCCGGCCACAGACGCCCACATCTCGGAAGAAGGCCACAGATCCTCCCAGAAGTCTGCCAGACCAGACCCAGAATCAGAGCAGCCTCCGAAGCGACTACACTAACTAACATAGGATGAGAGCCACTGGGATGTTATATGTGTTTCTTGCACTCTCTTTTTGTTCTTGCTGTTTGCTCCATCAGGAATTCAAAAAGAAATTATGCAAGAAAAAGAATAGGGAGAGTGCTATTTGCAAAGTCCCTTTTGCAGAGGATTATGTGAAGAATCTTTGTTCCCCTGTATTGGTGAGACATGTTGTGTTCCTGGTGCGGATGAGACTGTGTGATTTGTGCGCAAGCATCTTCATGCGCACAAATCACATATTGCTGGCAATGGGTGCGCACGGCCATTTGCACCCGAGCACAGGCACTTGCGTCCCCATGTTAAACATAGGGACTTGCGGTGCATGCGCTCAGCTTGTGGATCCCCTCCGCAGAACGCTGCGGAGGGGGTCCGCAAGTGTGAAACCAGCCTTAATGAAAGAGGGGTTCAGATCTCTCCAAAAAAAATTAGAGAAAAATGGGGGAAAAAGAGGATGAAGTCCTGTGATACTTCCTCAGACTCAGAACAGGAACCAGTGAAGCTTGACAGGGGTTCTCACAGGTCTAGTTTATCCTCCTCCTCTTGTTAAGATTAATCGTTCTCAGTAGATAGTTCTGAGGGAAGGCCTTGCTTCCCTAAAAAAGACACCAGTTACTTAATTAAAGCAGTGCGATCTACCATGGGATTAGTAGATACCCGCGATCCCTCCTCAGTGGAAGATTTATTGTTTGGGGGGTTAGCATATAAGAACAAATGTACCTTCCCTATAAATCAAAAAGTTCAGGATCTTAATACGGGTCCCTTTCCTCCATACCAAAAAGGAAATACCACTTTGACCAAGATGCAATCACGTCATGGGAGAAGTGTCCTAAGATAGTTGTAGCAGTGGCCAAAGTTTCCAAAACATCTACCCTGCCCTTTGAGGATTTGGGCAATCTGAAAGACCTGTTGGACAGAAAGGCTGATAGCTATTTAAGAGGTTCATGAGAAACTACTGCTAGCATATTTAGAGCATCAATCTCAGGAACCTGTGTTCCCCACTCTCTAATGATCTGGTTACAACAGCTGGAGTCCCAGATAAAGGACGATGTCCCAAAGAGAGAGGTTTTGTCATCTTTTCCATTCATTGAAAAAGACCTAAGTCTCAATCAAGGAATGATTTCACAACTGTAATCAAAATGCTAAAAATTGCAATCTTTATTCTCAATATAAATAAAATCAAATCACATCAGAGCTAAATCCCAAAAAGGAAAACCACATAGTACAATTTAAATCCTTTTTAGATACAGAGTAATATCAATAATGCACAGAACCCATACTAAAAGACAATGCCTCTCAAAGCAACATATGGAAACCAATGCAAATGAAGCACCCTTACTGATCTCCTAATAGACCATAAATAAGTCTACCAGATCCTATAGTCTGCCTGTTCCTGAATGGCAAAATCCCATCCTCTTTTTAATCAAGGATAGATCACAAATATATGAGCTCAGCTAGAGGTTGGTTAAATAAGTCCTATCAAAGAAGGGTTACGTGTTTATTACCTGCTGTAGAGGAATATTGTGCCTGGGTTTCCCACCCCTACGCCGTTTCGCAATAGCTTCTTCCGGGGGCGTCCCTGGAAGAAGCTATTGCGAAACAGCGTAGGGGTGGGAAACCCAGGCACAATATTCCTCTACAGCAGGTAATAAACACGTAACCCTTCTTTGATAGGACTTATTTAACCAACCTCTAGCTGAGCTCATATATTTGTGATCTATCCTTGATTAAAAAGAGGATGGGATTTTGCCATTCAGGAACAGGCAGACTATAGGATCTGGTAGACTTATTTATGGTCTATTAGGAGATCAGTAAGGGTGCTTCATTTGCATTGGTTTCCATATGTTGCTTTGAGAGGCATTGTCTTTTAGTATGGGTTCTGTGCATTATTGATATTACTCTGTATCTAAAAAGGATTTAAATTGTACTATGTGGTTTTCCTTTTTGGGATTTAGCTCTGATGTGATTTGATTTTATTTATATTGAGAATAAAGATTGCAATTTTTAGCATTTTGATTACAGTTGTGAAATCATTCTTTGATTGAGACTTAGGTCTTTTTCAGTTAATATTAGAGTTTTATGAAGTGACCATATTTGAAAAGGGGACTGGTTGTTATTTAATCTTTTCCATTCAGCAGCAGCTTTTCTGGCGGATACCTCCGCCGATTCCTTAAGGTTAGCTACAAAGGCTACTTCCCTATCAAACGCAGCAAGATGAGCCTTATGGCTGAAGACCTGGCCAGGAGACTTGTAATCGAAGGCTAAGCTGTGCGCTATGCCTTGTGAAAGGAGACTTCTTGTCTGTTAAACCCCTGGACAACATCTTAGAGAAAGCCAGTGACAAGAAAAAGAATTTTCCATCATTTTCAGCATCTACTATCCTGAGTCGTTCCTTTCGTAGGCAGAGGTGTTTAGGGAAGAAGTCCCCTAAGAGATCAAGGGATTCCTGATATGAAAGGAAGAATAAAAAATCTGTATTCTTGTTCAAGGGATCTTCCCTTGATAGTAAAAAAATCTTTCTTCAAAGTGATGCCTCGCACCAGGTAGGAAGACTCTTCTTACTTCTCCCAGCCTGGTCCTGGATATACAGTCATGGCCAAAAGTTTTGAGAATGACACCAAAATTATATTTTCACATGATCTGCTGCCCTCTGGTTTTTATTTGTTTATATCACATACAGAAATATAATTGCAATCATATTATGAGTACCAAAAGGTTATATTGACAGTTAGAATGAGTTAATGCAGCAAGTCAATATTTGCAGTGTTGACCCTTCTTCTTCAGGACCTCTGCAATTCTCCCTGGCATGCTCTCAATCAACTTCTGGACCAAATCCTGACTGATAGCAGTCCATTCTTGCATAATCAATGCTTGCATTATGGCAGAATTTGTTGGTTTTTGTTTGTCCACCCGTCTCTTGATGATTGACCACAAGTTCTCAATGGGATTAAGATCTGGGCAGTTTCCAGGCCATGGACCCAAAATCTCTATGTTTTGTTCCCTGAGCCATTTAGTTATCACCTTTGCTTTATGGCAAGGTGCTCCATCATGCTGGAAAAGGCATTGTTGGGTGCCAAACTGCTCTTGGACGGTTGGGAGAAGTTGCTCTTGGAGGACATTCTGGTACCGTTCTTTATTCATGGCTGTGTTTTTAGGCAAGACTGTGAGTGAGCCGATTCCCTTGGCTGAGAAGCAACCCCACACATGAATGGTTTCAGAATGCTTTACAGTTGGCATGAGACAAGACTGGTGGTAGCGCTCTCCTCTTCTTCTCCGAATAAGCTGTTTTCCAGATGTCCCAAACAATTGAAAAGGGGATTCATCAGAGAAAATGACTTTACCCCAGTCCTCAGCAGTCCACTCCCTGTACCTTTTGCAGAATATTAGTCGGTCCCTGATGTTTTTTCTGGAGAGAAGTGGCTTCTTTGCTGCCCTCCTTGAAACCAGGCCTTGCTCAAAGAGTCTCCGCCTCACAGTGCGTGCAGAAGCACTCACACCAGCCTGCTGCCATTCCTGAGCAAGCTCGGCACTGCTGGTAGTCCAATCCCGCAGCTGAAACAGTTTTAAGATACGGTCCTGGCGCTTGCTGGTCTTTCTTGGGCGCCCTGGAGCCTTTTTCACAACAATGGAAGCTCTCTCCTTGAAGTTCTTGATGATGCGATAGATTGTTGACTGAGGTGTAATCTTTCTAGCTGCGATACTCTTCCCTGTTAGGCCATTTTTGTGCAGTGCAATCATGGCTGCACGTGTTTCTTTAGCGATAACCATGGTTAACTGAAGAGATACAATGATACCAAGCACCAGCCTCCTTTTAAAGTGTCCAGTGGTGTCATTCTTACTTAATCATGACTGATTGATCACCAGCCCTGTCCTCATTAACACCCACACCTGTGTTAATGGAACAATCATTAAAACGATGTTACCTGCTTCTTTTAAGGCAGGACTGCAATGATGTTAAAATGTGTTTTGGGGGTTAAAGTTCATTTTCTAGGCAAATATTGACTTTGCAAGTAATTGCTGTTAAGCTGATCACTCTTTATGACATTCTGGAGTATATGCAAATTGCCATTAGAAAAACTGAAGCAGTAGACTTTGTTAAAATTAATATTTGTATCATTCTCAAAACTTTTCGCCATGACTGTACACCTGCGAGTGGGCTCGAAATATCATCAGAGACGGATTACGGCTGGAGTTTACTTCGACCTTGTGGGGTCCCTGATAATAACATCTGTCAGCAACCCAACAAAATCCAAAACTCTAACAGACGAAGTATACTCCCTAGTCGGGAAAAATGTCATAAGAACAGTTCCAACGGAAAAAAAAAGGCAAGGGATTTTACTCCCCTCAATTCCTAGTTCTAAAGCCAGAAGGGTCCTTCAGGACCATTAGCAACATGAAGAAATTGGACAGTTTTCTAGTACAGAGGACTTTCAAGATGGAGACAATGAGATCGACAATAAAGCTTCTCTTTCCAGATTGTTTCATGGTGGTACTTGATCTAAAAGATGCGTATTACCATGTTTTGATCCATCAGAGCCATCAACAATACCTACGGTTTGCTCTGTACATGGAAGGGACCCTCAAACATTATCAGTTTCGGGCTCTTCCTTTCGGCCTGGTAATGGCTCCAAGGATCTTCAAGAAGCTGATGGCAGAAGTGATGGCTCACCTGAGACAAAAACATTTTAATTGTCCCATACTTCAAAGACCTTCTAATTGTGGGGACCTCCATAGAACAATGCATGGCCCACTTGCAGATTGTATGGTCCACCTTATCAGACCTAGGCTGGATCATCAACCTGGAAAAGTCCAGACTAGTACCTTTCTGGGGTTCATATTGGACTCGCAGTTTCAGCTTTGCCTCCTTCCTCCAGAAAAACAGAAAAAGATTCAGGCCTTAATTTTGGCAACAATAGAGAATCCCCACATGACGTTGTGAAGGGCAATGTCCCTTCTGGGCTTCTTTACATCTTTCATCCCCGTGGTCCCCTGGGCCCAGTTACACACAAGGATTCTCTAATGGAAGGTTTTGAGAAAACAGGCTCTCCTAGGTTCCTCCTTGGAGGTAAGGATTGTTATCTCAGCAGACACCATAGACTCTCTAGGGTGGTGGCTCGTGCAGGACAATCTTACAAATTCCCTGGGTCCTTCCAGTGTCAGATATTATCACCACAGATGCAAGTTCCTGGGGGTGGGGTCCCCATCTTTGAGATCTCTCCATCCAGGGGTTTGGAATTCACATCTCTCTCGAATGTCTTCAAATATGCAGGAACTCTGAGTCGTGAAGGAAGCCATTTCAAATTTTCTTCCCTACCTTCAGGGTCAACACCTACAAGTTCAGTCAGACAACAATGTGTATGTCGCATATTCAAATCATCAGGGAGGCACGAGGTCTCTGGCTCTGATGAACCTCACTCAAGAGATTTTTCAAATCTTGCACGGGCACCAGGTAACTTATCTGCACTACACATAAGGTGGGAATGGAATTCCAGAGCAGACGTCCTCAGCAGGGTTCAGTTAAGACGGAGGGAATGAGCCCTGGATCCAGGGGTATTTGCTCAGATTGTAGACAGGTGGAGACAGCCGGAGATGGATCTCTTTTCAACTCGGGTAAACAGACAGGTGCAGAGGTTTTGTTCTCTGGATCAGAGACAAGCCCTTTGTGGTAGACTCTCTACAGATTCCCTGGTCCTTGGATCTCCTGTATGCCTTTCCCCTCTTAGTATTATTTCCAGTTATCCTCCGAAAGATCCGTGAAGACAGAGCCAGGGTCATCATGATAGCTCCCTTCTGGCCCAGTAGGACCTGGTTCATTTGGCTATATCAGATGTGTCTAACAGATCCCTTGACCCTGCCGGTGTCTCAGATTCTTCTCTCCCAGGGCCTGGTCCATCGTTTGCAAGTCTTGGGTCTCCAGCTGACGGCGTATAACTTGAGAGGTGGCTCCTGATGCGCAGAGGGTTCTCCGCGGGTTTGGTTCACATGTCGAGTAGAAAATCTGTCACCACCAACATTTATGGTAGTGTGTGGAAAAATTCTTGTCCTATTCTGGAGTAAGCCTGGAGGGGGAAGCCCTGGTGACTGCTATTCTGGAGTATCTCCAGAAAGGATGGGAGATGGGTCTCTCCATTAATACCTTAAAAATGCAGTTCTCGGCACTTGGCGGCTTGTATAATTGTAACCTGGCCAATTTTCTCTGGGTGTCCCTTTTTATCTAGTCTTGTAAGGGAGCCACTCCAGTTCCCTTTCCTAACATGTCTCCCTGGGATCTCAATCTGGTGTTAGATACTCTGACTAAACCCCTCTTTGAACCCCTTTCGGAGGCCTCTCCTAAGGTTCTCACCCTAAAAGTGGTCTTGTTGGTTGCTTTGACTTCAGCCAGAACTCTTAGCGTCTTGCAGGCCTTGTCGGTGGTGGGGCCTTATACTCAGATCTTCCTGTATAGGGAAGATGGTGTGTCACGGTCCGTGCTGCTGCCTCAATGGAATCACAAGGTATGGATGTCTTCAAGAAGTCACAAGGAAGGCAAGATTCCAAAGTAATGATCTCCTTTATTCACCAACGCGTTTCGGCACCTATCCTGGCACCTTCATCAGGGTTCACTCGCTGCGCTCGCACCCGCCTCGCTGCTGTCCATCTTCTTCCTGGATTCAAATTACCCGCCCATCGCGTTCTCGCAATGAGCGGGTCACGTGCTGTAGGCCCCACGTCACTTTCGCCCGCCGTGTCGCTGGGTCTATGACGCGCCCAGGCCGGCTTCAGCATGCCATCTGCGCATGCTCGGAAGCCGACCTGGGTGTACCAGTGACGCAGCGGGTGGAAGTGAAGTGCGAGCGCAGCGAGGAGACCCGCCTCGCTGACAAAGAGCCTGGAGGAACGCCCATCCGACAAGAATTTGGTAAGTATAAAAAGTGATTTATTGTACGTGTAGTTAGTTAGATTTAGTCAGTCAGGGATGGTTAGAATAGTAATTTAAGGCTCCAGGGACAGATATTTATAGGTTAGATAGTGATTTTTTTGGTGGTTGGTTCCCTTTAAGGGCCCTATTGATTTTGATGGGGCTGAAATACATCTAATGGCCAATCTGTCCAGGGCAACTCTTGCTAAAAGACGAGCACTCCGGCCACTCTTAGATGCCTTGAGGGAGAGATATTCCCTACTCATGGGGCTTTCCATTTCAGCTACAGGTCCGGAATCAGCAAGGGTCCTTCCTCCTACGGCCCTTGAAGGACCCACCAGCTTTCACCAATGGCTTGGGACTACCAGACATTACGATCCCAGACTGGCCACAAAATCCTTTCCTTCCTTGAGAGGGGAGTTCTCGAGCTCGGTCATATTTACCCCAGAGATCCCGACGTAGCGGATCAAATGAGAGACCACCCAGTGGAGCAATGGATATTTTGAGTACCAAGGGATGTTGATACTTTGCTTGGTTTATTGAATCTTGGGATCTTCACTAAGATATCCCTCAGAGAGTTTTTTTTATTGTTTGCAGACATGAGGGGTTATACATTTGCTAGTTCCACCTTCTTTTGGGTTTCTCTAGAATCTCAGTGTATCGACGTATGCATACATGTTACAGTCTCTATATAGTTTTTGTCATCCTTGGAGGGGGGGAGTGAGTCTGTTCTAGGGGTTTCTGGGGTTGGCGATCACAGACTTATTGTGACGACCATCCGCTGTCAGGCCGAGCTGCTGGTAGGCAGCACCCCGAGAAACCCCGAGACCCTTAACCCCTATACAGGGATCTAGAATTATAGCGGAGCCCAGGGGGTAGCTGCCTATATGAGCAACAGAGCCGGGGAGGTCGCCAGGGAAAAATCAAGACCCAAAAAACGAAGTCAGATGTCCGAGTCAAAACCGAGAGGGCAGCGAAGGTACAAAATCGTCAGACAGTAGCAGAGTCAAAAATCCAGGCAAAGGTCAAGGGCAAAACCAAGAGGGCAGCTGAGGTACAAAATCAATAGGCAGAGGCAGAGTCAGAAATCCAGGCAAGGTCAGACACGAAACTAAACACACACTATCACTGGGGAACCAAAACTATATCTGGCGGCCTGCAAGCCAGGCTCCAATGTACTTGAAGGGCACGGCTACCTCCCATAGGCTGGAGCCCACAGCCTGATGATCTCATCCGGACCGCCCCTAGACCCAGGCCAGATGGTGATGCACGACTGGCTCCGCCCATCCCACCTCTGACAGCAGAACGAAGGCTGCGCCTAACAGACAGCTCTGCAGGGCCCGCTCCTCGGCTACCAACACCACCCAAAGGAGAAACATGGCGGCGCTCCGCGACAGAGGCAGACGTCGCAGGAGCAGGTCCATATGAGGACAAGGCCCTCCTATCACTGGCGCCATCAGCCGAAGGAAACCGGCTCCTCCCAGTAGCCGAGGCAGGAACACCAGCCACCGAGTCCAATGGCGATGTGACACTTATAGTATATTAGTCTATCAGGGCCCGGCTCCTTGATGGGATTGCCCCTGGGTGGTCTTATTTGCTCTGTTGTTTGTTCATTTTTCTCCCCATTAGGGTTACTTGTTAAACAAGTAAGGGTTACTTGTTAAACAAGTACGTTGGATAGGCTTATCCAGCTGTCTGTCCATAACCTAGGTTTGGGGATTTACCTGCTGTCTTGTAGGCTTCTTCCGGTTTATTTCTTATCTTATCCCCTCTTCATTCTTCTATCCTCTTTTCTCTTCTTCTACCTCTACCCCTTCTATTGCCTGCTGTTCTTCCTCCTACTTCCCTGTCCCTGTTCCCTGTCTAGTTGGGTGTTGGCAGGACGCTGGCCCTCTGCCGTGAATATAAACATGGCCCCACTGAAAATAGCCTCGTTGAACGTACAAGGATTTAATGTACCACAAAAAAGAGCGCAGATCTTGTACGGAATGCATAAGATGGGTGTTCGTATTCTCCTATTGCAGGACACTCACTTTAAAACGCATCACTTCCCTCCTGTCTCCAACCGCTATTTTACTTCATGGCACCATGCTTCCAATCCTGAGGCTAGAACCAAAGGAGTAAGCATTGCTATTCACAAATCTATTGCACATATGGTCTGGGGGGGTTGAGGTGGACAGGGGAAAGGGGCAAATACCTATTCATAAAACTCATGATTGATAATCATATGTTCACGCTGGTTAACTTTAATCTTTAAACAAGGGTCAGGCGAGATGGTTGGTCAATTCCTGAGAAAGTTGAGCAGGTTCTCCCGAGGGAATGTGGTGGGAGACTTCAATCTGGTTATGGATAAAGGCATGGACACCTCGATGGGCAAGTCTGATATCTAACTCAAACAGCTCGGTTCCCTTAAACAGGAACTGTTTCAATTGCGACTAGTTTATGTATGGTGCATTCTACATCCCACCAAGAAAGATTTCTCTCACTTTTCGGCGGTCCACTCCTCCTACAGCCGCATTGATCACTTTTTTATACAGCACTAGTTCCTGGACTGGCACTCCACTACTGAGATTGGCTCTATGACGTGGTCGGACCATGCCCCAATATTTTTGACGATCACACCACCCGACTCACCAATGAGGTTATGGCAATGGAGACTTAATCCTAATTTGATAAATGACAAGGACACTAGTGACAGAGTCAAATTTGCTATTTCAGAGTTTGTACAGTTGCGTACTGACAACGAGATGCCTCTCCCTACTCAGTGGGAGGCCCTCAAATGTGTGTTGAGGGGGTCCTCATAAGGGAGGGGCAAGATTAAAAAGAGTAAGATCCGCCCTAATAACAGAACTGCTTACTCATATTCACTTGTTAGAACAAGACCATAAAAGAGACTCCAAACCTGACACACTACTGACTCTAACCAAAAAAAGAGACGAACTTAAGCAGCTGCTTGACCAATCTTATGCCACCTTCAGAGAGCGAACTCAGCAGTTCATGTACGAGTTTGCTGACAAGTGGGGGTGGGCGCTTGCTAGGTGTATTCATCCAAGAATGACAGCTGAGTTTATTCGTGCAGTACGAGACTCCGGAAATCGGTTGACACATCATCCTAAATGTATTGCTAATGCATTCAAAGATTACTACGAGTCCCTTTATAACATTGGTAAGGACTTGGAGCCTGGCCTTGTTTCAGAGCTGCGACTTGAAACTCAAAATTATATCATTAGAATGGCACTACCCACCTTGTCAGAGGCTTCGTCTGGTGAACTTGAGACCCCCTTTTCCCAAGATGAGGTGACACGCATCGTAGAGTCCTCACCTATTAATAAGAGTCCCGGCCCAGATAGGTTCACACCAAAATTCTACCAAGCATTTTCCTCACAGTTGACTCCTTTCATGACCAGGGTGTTCAATGATGTTTCATTGGGGCTCGCCATTCCTAAACAGTCCCTGAAGGCAACTGTGGCGGTCATTCCCAAGGCCGGGAAGAACTTGGAGATCTTCCCGAGCTACAGCCTGATCTCTTTGATAAATGTTGCCATTAAGCTGTTTTCGAAGATATTCGCAACCAGGCTTTCGCCTTTTCTGCCTCGTCTGATAGACAACGACCAGGTTGGTTTTATACCTCAGAGAGAAGCTTGTGATAACACGCTCAAGTCAAACATTATTTATAATAGCCCAGCGCATACATTAGCCTTTTATCCAATGGCATCCCTCAGAATAACGTGAATTAAAATACAACCAACCTATTCTTGGTTAACCGTTAACCGGATGTTTATTCAACGTGAAATTTGATCTGATATTCCAATCTTATTAAAAACAATTTAATCAGCGAAAGATGGAGAGATGTGCAATATAGAATCATTCATAGGGCGATATATGGTTTTACTTTGCCTCCAACTGCAGGATTTCCGGACAGGAAACAAAACTGCCCGAAATGTGGCCAGTCAAAAACAGATATGGTGCATGGTTTATGGTTGTGTGGGGAAGTACAGAATTTGTGGAAGCGGGTTGAAACTCTGGCGAGGGAGATCACAAGTACACACGTCACAATGGACATATTGGCCTGGCTTCTCCATTTCCCGGTGTCTGGGTTATGGAATGGCAAATCTGCCCGAATACTTCATATACTGACAATGGTCACCAAGCGATTGCTTCTCCGCAACTGGCTCTCGGAGCACGTCCCAAGTATGTCAGACATACTCAGGGATTTGAAGGTTGTGATGCATATAGAAAGTCTAGAAGCTGCGAGAGATAAAAAACACACTGACAGGGAATTTTTTTGAAACATGGAGAGGGTTTATACTCTCCAAGCTGACTCCTACTGAGCTTCGAGCGATGGTTCTTCCATTCGTGCAATCACCATGGTATCTGTTGGGAGACTTGCAGGGGTCTTTGGGTGGGCTTCAGATATCTATAACCCCGGATGGAGCAGACCAGGAGTGACGACCTACTTTCTTGGGGCCCTAAATCTACTGGGGACCAGGGTCAAAACTCAGTACTGTATATGAACATGGTTTACCGCCGTATGTTTTGAACTGGACTCTAGCACTATCGGCTGGACTCAAGGGTGGCTGAGATGGGGGGGAGGGAGGGTGAATTGTTTAATTGTTTATTGGTCTATTTATATGTTATCATGCTGAAAACTCAATAAAAATATGTTACAAAAAAACAAAAAAAAACAATTTAAAATATGTAAAAATTAAAATAGGAAACAGTTGTTATTCTATATAGTATAGCTTAAAATAATCCAATATTCTTAATAAGTCTGTTCTGTTGTTCGATACGTGACTGCTTCTTTCATTAATCCTTATTTTCTGGTCTTCTGTTATATCCTAGAAAAGGGGGGTATATTTTATCAGTACCTCAATTGTATCTACTAATCTTCTTATACATAGTATTATTGCCCCCTTAATTTTTAATAAGTATCAGTTTCTTTATATTCTGCTCCGATTGCTTTTGATGGATGTCGCAATCTTTGCTAGCTATATATAGTTATGTGGCTCCATATATCTCTCCTGCAGATTGTATTCAAACACTAGTTATCTTCAGTATTAATATGTTATTCTAGCGCAATTTCTTTGGGGTTCTCATACCTCTTATAGTGTTCTAGAAACATTCCTAGTTGTCCTCAGTCTTCTTACCCTATGGGCTTTCAATTCCACCTAACCCAATGAGAATTTATATTGGTAAATATCTTAGTGCTAATCTTTAGTATTTTAATTTTTTTGTCGTAAGATATTTACCAATATAAATTCCCATTGGGTTAGGTGCAATTGAAAGCCCATAGGATAAGAAGACAGAAGACAACTAGGAACATTTCTATAACACTAGAAGAGGTATGAGAACCCCAAAGGAATTGCGCTAGAATAACATATTAAGAATGAAGATAGCTAGTTTTTTAATACAATCTGCAAGAGAGATGTATGAAGCCACATAACTATATATAACTGGCAAAGATTGCGACATCCATCAAAAGCAATCGGAGCAGAATATAAAGAGCCCAACTCGTATTAAAAGTTATCTTAAACAGAACGCCAAGAGGTAAGGGGGCAATAATACTATATATAAGATGATTAGTAGATACAATTGAGGTACTGATAAAATATACCCCCCTTTTCTAGGATATAACAGAAGACCAGAAAATAAGGATTAATCAAAGAAGCAGTTACATATCGAAGAACAGAACAGACTTATTTATAACTAGTAAAAACGCCTGATGCAATTGCATCGGGAGCGCGGTGAAATGAATTGTGTGTATACAGGCGGGTGAGTGGCTAGCAGAGTATACATGGGGCTCTGTGGGTAGCAGAGTATACAGGCGGGTCTGTGGGTAGCAGAGTATACAGACGGCTCTGAGGGTAGCAGATTATACAGGGGGCTCTTGGGTAGAAAAGCATACAGGCGGCTCTGTGGGTAGCAGAGTATACAGGCGGGTTTGTGGGTAGCAGATTATACAGGCGGCTCTGTGGGTAGCAGAGTATAGAGAAGGCTCTGTGGGTAGCAGATTGTACAGGCGGCTCTGTGGGTAGCAGAGTATATAGGCGGCTCCGTGGGTAGCAGAGTATACAGGCGGCTCTGTGGGTAGCAGAGTATACAGGCGGCTCTGTGGGTAGCAGAGTATAGAGGCGGCTCTGTGGGTAGCAGAGTATAGAGGCGGCTCTGTGGGTAGCAGAGTATACAGGCGGGTTTGTGGGTAGCAGATTATACAGGCGGCTCTGTGGGTAGCAGAGTATAGAGAAGGCTCTGTGGGTAGCAGATTGTACAGGCGGCTCTGTGGGTAGCAGAGTATACAGGCGGGTCTGTGTGTAGCAGAGTATACAGGCGGCTCTGTGGATAGCAGAGTATGATGTGGCGGGAGGCTGGAGGCGTGAGGAGAGCAGAGGCTTGAGTGGTGAGGAGAGGTCCAGCTGGAGGGGTGAGGAGAGGTCCAGCTGGAGGGGTGAGGAGAGGTTCAGCTGGAGGGGTGAGGAGAGGTCCGGCTGGAGGGGTGAGGAGAGATGCGGCTGGAGCGGCGACATCACCGCTCAGCGGCAGGACGTGGCTGCGTGCTGGGGCTGATCGCAGCCCCAGTCACACGGCATTGTCCTCTACGGCGGGTTGGGTGATGCAGAGAGGGATCAGTCCCTGCCCTCAGGTCACACATGTGACCTGAGGGGAAGGAACGGATTGGGCGGTGTGTAGTAAAGACAGGACGGCCATCCAATTGGTCTAGGACGCCAAGTCCTGGCCAATGGGATGGGCGTCCTGTGTGTACAACACAGCGCCCAATCCGCTTGCAGGGGCGGCGGGGGCGGCCAATGGGAGTGAGCGGGGCGTGTTAGGCTTTGCAGGCTGACACGGTCCACTCACTACCATTTGCTGTCGCCGCCACACAGGACGACGTCACTGGCTCCCGGCACCCGGCCACAGCCCGTAGACTGCTACTCCACCAGCATGGCGACATTGAGGCCCCAGCGGTGAGAGAGCAGCGAGGGGCGGAAGGCACCGGCGGCATCCGGGCAGCGTGGACCTCGCGGAGGGCGGTGGCGATGAAGCGGGGCCGACGGTTGGCAGGATGGCAGCGGTGTGAGGTAGTGCGGCTGAGGATGGAGGAGGCTGTGAGGATGGAGGAGGCAGTGAGGCTGGAGGAGGCAGAGGGGATGGAAGAGGCTGTGAGCATGGAAGAGGCTGTGAAGATAGGGAGGCTGTGAGGATGGAGGAGGCTGTGAGGATGGAGGAGGCTGTGAGGATGGAGGAGGCTGTGAGGATGAAGGCGGCTGTGAGGATGGAGGAGGATGTGAGGATGGGGAGGCTGTGAGGATAGGGAGGCTGAGGGGATGGAGGAGGCTGTGAGGATGGAGGAGGCTGAGGGGATGGAGGAGGCTGAGGGATGGAGGAGGCTGGGAGGACAAAGGAGGCTGTGAGGCTGGAGGAGGCTGTGAGGATAGAGGAGGCTGTGAGGCTGGAGGAGGCTGTGAGGGTGGAGGAGGCTGTGAGGGTGGAGGAGGCTGTGAGGCTGGAGGAGGCTGTGAGGATGGAGGAGTCTGTGAGGGTGGAGGAGGCAGTGAGGCTGCAGGAGGCAGTGAGGCTGCAGGAGGCTGTGAGGCTGGAGGAGGCTGTGAGGCTGGAGGAGGCAGTGAGGCTGTGAGGATGGAGGAGGCTGGAGGAGGCTGTGAGGATGGGGAAGCTGTGAGGATGGAGGAGGCTGTGAGGATGGAGTAGGCTGTGAGGATGGAGTAGGCTGTGAGGATGGGGAGGCTGTGAGGATGGAGGAGGCTGTGAGGATGGAGGGCGCTGTGAGGATGGGAGGCTGTGAGGCTGGAGGAGGCAGTGAGGCTGGAGGAGGGGTGTGAGGCTGGAGGAGGGTGTGAGGCTGGAGGAGGCTGTGAGGCTGGAGGAGGCTTTGAGGATGGGGAGGCTGTGAGGCTGGAGGAGGCTGTGAGGCTGGAGGAGGCTGTGAGGCTGGAGGAGGCTGTGAGGATGGAGGAGGTTGTGAGGATAGAGGAGGCTGTGAGGATAGAGGAGGCTGTGAGGCTGGAGGAGGCTGTGAGGATGGAGGAGGCTGTGAGGCTGAGGAGGCTGTAAGGATAGGGAGGCTGTGAGGCTGGAGGAGGCTGTGAGGATGGAGGAGGCTGTGAGGATAGAGGAGGCTGTCAGGATAGAGGAGGCTGTGAGGCTGGAGGAGGCTGTGAGGCAGGAGGAGGCTGTGAGGCTGGAGGAGGATTTTACTGTACTGAGCATGCTCAGTACAGTAAAACTTCTCCAAACAGGAAGGCAGGGGTTAAAAAAAATAAAAGTTTATGCTCACCTCACCCCGAGCCCCCGCCGTCTTCCAGCAGGCTCCCGGTGGCTCCCGCAGGCTCCCAGTGTCTGCAGAGGTCTTCTGCTGCAGTATAGGACCTGCGGTGATGTCACAGTCACGTGACCGAAAGTTACCATGGAGTAACCTGGTGTCACGTGACTGTGACATCACCGCAGGTCCTGTACTGCAGTAGAAGACCTCTGCAGACACCGGGAGCCTGCAGGAAGACGGCGGGAGACGGCGGGGGCTCCGGAGAGGTGAGCATATACCGTATATACTCGTGTATAAGCCGACCCGTGTATAAGCCGACCCCCCTACTTTTGCCCCCAAAAACTGGGAAAACTTATTGACTCGCGTATAAGCCGAGGGTGGACTCCAGCACAGGTATACAGGCCCCAGCAGTGGGGTATACAGCAGGCCCCAGCAGTGGGGTATACAGCAGGCCCCAGCAGTGGGGTATACAGCAGGCCCCAGCAGTGGGGTATACAGCAGGCCCCAGCAGTGGGGTATACAGCAGGCCCCAGCAGTGGGGTATACAGCAGGCCCCAGCAGTGGGGTATACAGCAGGCCCCAGCAGTGGGGTATACAGCAGGCCCCAGCAGTGAGGTATACAGCAGGCCCCAGCAGTGGGGAATACAGCAGGCCCCAGCAGTGGGGTATACAGCAGGCCCCAGCAGTGGGGTATACAGCAGGCCCCAGCAGTGGGGTATACAGCAGGGCCCAGCAGTGGGGTATACAGCAGGCCCCAGCAGTGGGGTATACAGCAGGCCCCAGCAGTGGGGTATACAGCAGGCCCAGCAGTGGGGTATACAGCAGGCCCCAGCAGTGGGGTATACAGCAGGCCCCAGCAGTGGGGTATACAGCAGGCCCCAGCAGTGGGGTATACAGCAGGCCCCAGCAGTGGGGTATACAGCAGGCCCCAGCAGTGGGGTATACAGCAGGCCCCAGCAGTGGGGTATACAGCAGGCCCCAGCAGTGGGGTATACAGCAGGCCCCCAGGGGTGTAAGCAGGCCCCCAGGGGTGTAAGCAGGCCCCCAGGGGTATATACAGCAGGCCCCCAGGATACAGCAGGCCCCCGGGGGTATATACAGCAGGCCCCCAGTGTATACAGAAGCCCCAGTGGCACTCGCCCCCCCCCCCCCCCATATTGAGAAGAGCCCCCAGACTTTGCAGAGCCCCCCAGTGTATACAGAAGCCCCAGTGGCACTTGCCCTCCCCATATTGAGAAGAGCCCCCACACTTTGCAGAACCCCTGAGTGTATACAGCAGCCCCCCAGTGTATACAGAAGCCCCAGTGGCACTCGCCCCCCCATATTGAGAGGAGCCCCCACACTTTTCAGAGCCCCCCAGTGTATACAGAAGCCCCCCCCAGTGGCACTCGCCCCCCCCCCATATTGAGAAGACCCCCACACTTTGCAGAGCCCCCCCGCTGCATAATCTTACCATCCAGGGTCTTCTTCACCGGAGGTCCTGCAGTCCATCTTCGCGCGCGCTGTGTTCCCGGTCTCTTGTGACCCGGCGGTCGCAGTCGAATGACGTCATCGCGCCGGGTCACGTGAGACCGGAACACAGCGCGATGATGACAGGACCCGCGGTGAAGACCCTGGATGGTAAGATTATGCAGCGGGGGGGCTCTGCAAAGTGTGGGGGTCTTCTCAATATGGGGGGGGGCGAGTGCCACTGGGGGGGGCTTCTGTATACACTGGGGGGCTCTGAAAAGTGTGGGGGCTCCTCTCAATATGGGGCGGCGAGTGCCACTGGGGCTTCTGTATACACTGCGGGGCTCTGAAAAGTGTGGGGGCTCCTCTCAATATGGGGGGGGCGAGTGCCACTGGGGCTTCTGTATACACTGGGGGGCTGCTGTATACACTGGGAGCTGTATGCACGGCTCCCCCTGCCGCTGTGATGGGCGGGGGGAGCCGTGCATATCTAATGAGCGGCCCCACGTGACGGGCTGCTGTCAGCAGCCTCCCCCCCCCCCCGCCTCCTCCAGCCTCCCCCAGCACCCGGACCCATAGGATTACCGTATTGACCCGTGTATAAGCCGAGGGGGTGACTTTTCAGCCCAATTTTTGGGCTGAAAAACTCGGCTTATACACGAGTATATACGGTATACATATTTTTTTAACGGTACTGTGGCTGCGGCTCGCGATGACGCGCAGCTCGCAGTGCCGCAAAGGAGCTTGGGATTCGGCTACAGTGCCCGAATTCCAAATTCCCGATTATATAAGTAGATATTGGATTATTTTAAGCTATACTATACAGAATAACAACTGTTTCCTTTTTAAATTTTTATATATTTTAAATAGTTTTTAATAAGATTGGAATATCAGATCAAATTTTAATTTGAATAAACATCCGGTTAACGGTTAACCAAGAATAGGTTAGTTGTATTTTAATTCACGCTATTCTGAGGGATTCCATTGGATAAAAGGCTAATGTATGCGCTGGGCGATAATAATGTTTGATTAAGAGTTCTAGGGAATCAAAGCACGGCAAGCCCCCAAAAGCTTTTTAGTAGCAACAACCAAATAAAATTGGTAAAACCTTTGTAGAAAAGCTCCAGTGTTGATATATTATACATTAGCACGCTCAAGTCGATACTGATGATCTCCCTTATTCAAAAATTGAAGGTTCCGGCCTGTTTTCTGTTGGTTGACGCAGAGAAGGCATTTGACAGAGCAGATTGTTTTTTTTCTACGGCGGACGCTCAAGCAGATTCACTTGGGGCCCTTCTTTTTTAATAAGGTTATGGTATTGTATTCAGATCCCTCGGCCAGAGTGCGTTGTAACAGGATATAATCAGACCCATTCTCTATTCAGGATGGCACGAGGCAGGGGTGTCCCTTCTCTCCTCTTTTGTACGCCCTGGTCATGGAACATCTTGCAGTGGCGCTCCGCAGCAACCCAGATATACAGGGGATTAGGGGACGCAAGAGACATTACAAATTTGGTGTTATACTCTGATGACTTGTTGATCTACGTCTCTAACCCTGAGATCTTCCTTCCATCGATCCTCAAAGAATTTGGCACATATGGACAATTGAGTAATTTTTAAGTGAATCTTACTAAATCTGAGATCCTAAATATTAGTATTCCACATGACAGAGAGAGGAGACTTAGAGATGATGCTTTTCCATTCAAATTGTGCTCCTCCTCCTGTGTGTGCCTGGGTGTTTGGATTTCCAGACCTTTCCCAACTCTTCCCCCTTAATTACATGCCGGTACTGCAGAAGATCCAGAGAGACCTTGGCGACTATGAATCATCTGGCCTGTCATGGTTCGGGAGGATAAACGTTCTTAAGATGGATATCCTCCCGAAACTCCTATACCTTTTTCAGACTCTGCTGATCACTTTGACCGGGACTTTCTTTAAAACCTTATGGAGTATGTGTAGGAGATTTGTGTGGGGTGCATCAGAACCAAGAATTACATATGAGTTGTTGACTAGACCAAAAGGGGCTGGGGGCACTGGCCTGCCCATCTTCCAATTATATCACGCAGTCTCAGCTTTTGTGAGAATAGTAGACTGGTTCCATTGGAAGGACACACGACAGTGGGTGGCCTTAGAGGAATGTTTAGTGGACTGGTCGCTGACGTCATAACCGTGCATCACTAAGAGCAAACGCCCTGACCGGATATCCGTTTCTATGTTTACGGGTGATACCTTGCTGCTGTGGGACGAGGTGAATGTGAGAGTCGAGCTTTCTAGATCCTGGGGACCTATGACCCCGCTCTTTGACAACCCAGACTTCCCACCGGCAGTGGCGACCTCTAAGTTCATGGCTTGGCCATCGAACCTTAGAGTCAGGCCCTCACCGATCTTGATGGGGGCTCGGCCCTGCCATTGAGGTCGGAGCTCTGTTCCATATACCCTCCTAGCCTGATTCATTGGTTTCATTACTTACAGCTGAAGTCCTTTGTCTCGTCCTCCTCGCCCTCCTCTGCCCTCACGAGTGTGGGAACGGAGTTTGAGTTACTCCTTTTGCAGGACTCTGCCCCTCACCATGCGCTCTCTAGCATTTACAATATTTTACTATCTAATGATGACACTACAGCTTTGTGGTTTGTGAGAGAATGGGAGAGAAAACTGTTTCCCGAGTTCTCTACCCAGGATTGGAATAAGACTTTTCTCTGTACGCATAAATTAGCGATGGCGTACAAGAGCCAAGAAACAAACTACAAAATTGTCTCACGCTGGTACCGTTGCCTTCAAATTTTGCATAAGCTCTATCCTTCGGAATATGACCAGTGTTGGAGATGTGAGTCGGATGTTGGTTCTTTCCTGCATACCTGGTGGCTCTGTTCACAGGTTTTTCAGTTGTGGCAAAAAGTTTTCACAATTTATGATCATGTCACAGGGGAGTCTACTCCTTGCTCACCCCAAATAGGACTTCTATCCATGATACCATGCACGTTTAAAAAGCTCAAATTAGCTTCTCAGGCATTGCCTTACAGCGGTTCAGACAATTATTCCAAGGAGATGAAAGTCTCAGTCTCCTCCGTCCTTGACTGATTGGGCTAAGGAGATGGACTTTCTGTGCAGAATGGACAGTTACCGCCCAAACTGACGACCAGATATTCAAATATACTTGTATATGGGCAGGGTGGATAATGTTTAAGGAAACACCTGACTATTCACGGCTTTTACTGGATTAATGTGATGCATCTTAAGGGGATGTCACACGCGTCGATATCGCTGTCAATGTCGCTCATACGTCACGGATTTTCAGTCGCTCGAGCGACGTAAAAGTGACGCAGGAGCGACATTGAAGCGTGTGACCAAGCGATGCAACCAGCGATATGTCGTTGATCGCCGATCGCAGGTTTCACTGCCAGATGTAAAACCTGTCGCTCATCGCTCAGTAGACCTTGTGCATCGCTGCGTGTGACACTAAACTCAGCGACATATTTTCTATTTTGACAACGTACAAGCGACTAAATAAAATCGCTCGCAAGATGGCGACATCACCGCATCACTGGGTCATATTGACGCGTGTGACATCTTTCCTGCGATAATTTCACATCGCTCAGGCGATTAATAATTTGTGACGCATGAGCGATATCGCGGGCGACATTGACACGTGTGACAGGCCCTTTAGCCTGACGCCCTCTCGAGATGCGTGAGGGGGAGGTTCAATTAACCTCACCCTGATAACTTTGCTGTTCCATCCCTCCTTCCTTCCCTTTTTACTCTTTTATCTTATTCTTTTCTTGTCTCTTGACTCATATTCTTTTCTTATTTTCTTAATGCTCCAATATAAGTGTTATAGATATGACAACAGAGAGTTGATGTTAGTTATGCTTTATTCGGCTTTATTTTCTTTAGTTATATAAGCTTTGGTACTTTGCTCTGTTATGACTTGTACACTTTTGAGATGTATCTTGATTGTCTACCTGTACGTTGATGACATGTTGGCTAATAAAACAGATTTTTCAAGTAAAGTGTGCCTCCATGTATAGGAAACCTTTGACACATCCTACAGACAAACCAGAGATTCCCATCAAGGCTGAAATTTTCACTGATTGGAACAATCATCTTTGGCGCTCCGGTTCCCTGAATAACCACCACTCCAGGATTTTTTTTCTCATTATTTATTTGTTTAAATTTTGCTGCTTAAATGAGGCTTTAAAATCAGAGGTCTCATACTCCAGGCCTCAAGGGCCGCACAGTGCAGGTTTTCAGGGTTTCCTTAGCATGACAATTGGTAATCAAATTACCAACTGTTTAATGTTAAGGAAACCCTGAAAACATGCACTGTGTGCGGTTCTCGAGGCCTGGAGTATGAGACCTCTGTTTTAAATCTAAGTTACTTTTTCATGGCCTTTTACTCACCTGCCACTGTCTTCACCTTCTATCTGTGCTGCTCCAGTCATTCTTCTGCAGTTTGTGACCTGCTGGCTACTCCAGTGTTTCATGGGGTGACTATTCAATGTACGTCTATGAGAGCCTCGTTCTAGCACTTGTAGCGTGCCATTGAGCGCTTGTGACATGACTTCCAGCTAGTCAGATGTTGTGATCACAAGATAGCGCCACAGAACCAGAATGGCATCGGTAAAAGGTGAAGACGCTGGAGGATGAGAATATTACTTGGTGATGGAACCTTAGATTAAAAATACTACACTGTAGTGATGCTTTAAGCTGCATTTATACTGAAAGAATATTCTTAAAAACACTTGTTTCACAATTATCTTGCTGTGTAAACAGGCCATCAATTTTTCTCAATGAATAAATTAATCCAGGAAGATCATAGAGAAGAAAGTGAACCTCAGACTGCGCTCCGGCTCTAATAAGACAATGGATCCAATTTAGTTATAATCTATCTGGTGGTTTATTCAACGCGTTTCAAGATTTACAATCCCCTTCATGCGGAATACCACGCATAAAAGGATGTACACCCTAGTGCCGCCGGATATTTATAGGGTGTTAATGATGTGTCATCAATCAACGAGGAGGCTGTCATAGTGACGTAGGTGTCACATGACATTGAATACATCCAAAGCAATAATAAACAATTCGAGACATTTGACTACATATTACATGTATAAATCTGAAGAGAAAAATATATGTTAGATACACTGTTCAATTAATTATAAAATATATTTATAATAATAATATAATAATAATAATAAAGCTTTATTTATATAGCGCCAACATATTCCGCAGCGCTTTACAATGTAGGGTTAGAGTACAGAAAATATAATACAGTAAGTAATTACAATAGAGAACAAATACAGTAGAATAATTGGATACAAAACAATAGGCATAGAATCAATGTAAAAAAGAAAATACAAAAAATAAAGCAAGAAATGAAGGTGACCCTGCTCAAAAGAGCTTACAATCTACAACGGGATAGGGGTTGCACAAGGTACAGGGGCTTATTGCACTGATTTATAAGTATCTCCTGTATATGTTTTTCTCAGGGTCAAACAAAAATTATTCTGTATATGTGAATTCTGATAGATGAATTTGTAAAGCTCTTTTTCTTGTTTAATTATACTTAATATATGTTTTTCATTTACTTGCAGGTACGGAGGGGATTTGAACACCCTTATGTTACTCGACTCCTTTGATTCTCATTTTCTACTGATCGCTCCACATAATGGATTGGAGTCTCAATCCTAATTATAAATTAATGGATGAATTCTAAAAATACATATGTCTGTCTATCTATATATACATATACATAAATTAGTGAAGTTTATTTTTTTTAAAAACAATAAAAAATGTATTAAAAAAAGTAATAAAAAATAATTATAGAAAAAGTGAATATAAAAATAGTGCAAAGATCATGACTAACAACTTTTTATGCTGAATATTTTTTTTTGTGTGTGTATTGTGAATGTGGTTTCTTTTATTTTTTTTATATATATCTTTATACATGGTGCTAGTCATTTTAAATTGTGTTGTAATGAACCATTGTTTGCACAGTAAATTAGTGTGAATAATAACAACAATAAAAACAAATTCTACTTCTTAAACGTGATAAAAGGTTTTTATTATTAAATTATTTAGGATATTACTTTCAATGATATAAAAATAATTAATATTGAAAGGATGTATTGATTAAAAGTATTGGATAAACAGTAATCAATTATTTATTAAGCTTTTAGATGCAACCCGAAAATGAGTGTGTTCTAATCCTTCCTATAAGGTTATATTAACATTATTTAAATTTATTAACCTAAATTTAAAATGAATTATTTTTATATCATTAAAAGTAATATCCTAAATAATTTAATAGTAACTTTTTTTATGACTAGTACTCATGTTTAAGAAGTAGAATTTATTTTTATTGTTATTATTATTCACACTTAATTTACTGTGCAAACAATGGTTCATTACAACACAATTTAAAATGACTAGCACCATGTATAAAGATATATTAAAAAAAATTAAAGAAACCACATTCACAATACACAAAAAACAAAAATTAATGTTATTCAGCATATAAAATTGTTAATCACGACTTCTGCACTATTTTTTTTCTTAACTTTTTCTATAATTATTTTTTATTACTTTTGTTATTGGCTTTTAATAAAATAAAATGTATTAATTTTTAAATATATATTTATGTATTTTTAGAATTCATCCATTAATTTATTATTAGGATCAAGACTACAATCCAATAAGTGGCGCGATCAGTAGAAAATGAAAATCAAAGGAGTCGAGTAACATAAGGGTGTTCAAATCCCCTCCGTACCTGCAAGTAAGAAAAATATTAATAAGTATAATTAAACAAGAAAAAGAGCTTTACAAATTCATCTATCAATATTCACATATATAGAAAAATTATTGTTTGACCCTGAGAAAAACATATACAGGAGATAGTTATAAATATCTTTTTTGCCAATAATCCTCTGTTTATAATTGAACAGTGTATCTTAACATATATTTTTCTCTTCAGATTTATAGATGTCAAATGTCTCGAATTGTTTATTATTGCTTCGGATGTATTCAATGTCATGTGACCCCTACATCACTATGACAGCCTCCTTGTTGATTGATGACACATCATTAACGCCCTATAAATATTCGGCTGGCTAGGCACTAGGGTATTCATTCTTTTATGCGTGGTATTCCGCATGAAGGGGATTGTAAACCTTGAAACACTTTGAGTAAACCACTATATGGATTCTAACTGAATTGGATCCATTGTCTTATTGGAGCCGGAGCGCAGTCGGAGGTTCAATTTCTTCTCTATAAACTTTCTGGAATTACTACACATGGGAAGACTGAGGCATACCGGACACTATTGATATTGTGGATATCATATGTTTTAATTGTGGTTGTGACGTCTCACATCCAGCACAGGTGAGCCTGTATATCACTTTTTCGGACATTATTAGCTGTCAGGTAACACACATTATGCTCCCTTTTCCTTCTGAATTGTGAAGCACTGCGAAATATGTTGGCACTGTATAAATAAAGATTATTATTACTATCATTATTATTATTATTATTACTGCTGAATAAGTTAATTGGGTAATCATCTTGAGTACAGCTCAGAAAATCATCGTTTTTAGAGGTACATTATCCTGTGTAAGCGGGATTCGCTTTAGCCTATGTACAGTGAACTACTACTCTTGACATCCTTTACAGATCATTCACTGTGCATAGTTTACTATAGTCTGCTTTTAATCAACCTCCGATTTGTTAATTTTTACTGAACATTGGTCGTTTAGTGCCACCTGTTGGTTTGTATAAATGTTCCCTGAGCAAAAGGGCATTTTACTATCAAAGATGAGTCAGACATTGCTTTAAAGTCTGTAACTTGATTTCAAATTTCCCCCATTAATGCTGGAGGATCATTGTGCCCAGTAGACCATTTCAATCTCTTCATTCTAGGGTCATTCCATGTCAAGTGATCCAAAAATGAATATTTTTTTTACCTGATGTCTTTAGATTTTTTTTTATTTTTTTTCTATATGAAGTATAACTTTAGTTAATTACAAATTAAAAGTTTTTCATTTTTTTCTTCATCAGTTAATTTTTTATAGATTTTTAAAGTTTTAAAACAGTGCAAATTTTGGCCTGGTATGACTTTACATTTTCTATCATATCTCGGGCTAGAAAGAAGATAGAGAAGCAAAATAAACACCATTCTGCTCAGAACTGTACAGGCTTTCTCCAGATATGTCACAAGAGGATCTTTGTTAATATTTTACCCATGCAAACTCAAATGCAAAATTTTAAAACACATTTCCGAAAAATTGGTTTAATTTAAACATTTCCAAAAATGCCCATGCGTCTGCCATGCTCTTCGCCACATCTATACCAACATTCAAGTTGGGATCGCGATGGGATCATATTTTAAAATATTTAACTATTGTAGTGTCAATATTATAAATGTTATAGGGTCATTCAATATCAAGCGATCTAAATATGAATATTTTTTTTACCTGACGTCTTTAGATTTAAAAAAAAAAAAAAATTCTATATGAAGTACAACTTTAGTTAATTATAAATTAAAAGTTTTGAATTTTTTTTCTTCATCAGTTAATTTTTTATAGATGTTAAAGTTTTAAAAAGCGCAAATTTAGGCCTGATATAGCTTTACATTTTCTATCATATCATATTTTTCATGCCTGTATTATTTGATGGATTTATATCAAACATCCAATCTTGTACAGGCCTAAGATTTTTTCTTGTTGTGTGTCCAGTTTTTTCAAAAGGATTGCAACAGCATATATGCTAAAATATTGTTCCTTGACTTGTATATTTGGATTGATGAATCTTACACTGATAGTTTATGTTTTTAACAATTTATTGTTTGCGCAATTCTTTGGGGTTTCATTTGTGTTTTATGTGAGTTTTGTACATTCATTTACATTGTATTGTTGCTTGATTCTGATGACTTATCTCTTTTCTCATTTCCGGGCACTATCTGTGTTTACATTGTTCACATGTTGAAGTTTCTCTTATCTTATTTCTAGCCTGAGTTATGAGGAGAAATGTAAAGGCAGGCAACAGCGAAATTCTCACTTTTTCCGAACTTTGAAAATTATATAAAAAAAAAAAAGTAGAAATTTTCTCTCTTTACATTTTGCATTGTCTGACATGCTATTATCAAATAACAAAATCTCAAAATAATTAAAAATATAGAGGTAATAGGCATTGGTTCACTATTAATTCCATGGTGCTGTACATGATGAGGGGCTAGATACAAAACTATAGATGTAGTTCACAGTAAACAAATTAACAATGACAGACTGGTACAGAGGGGAGATGACCCTGCCCTTGCGGACTTACATTCTACAGGATAATGGGGAGGAGACAGAAGGTCAGGAAATTCGGCAGCTCTGGTGATCGTGAAGTGGCAGCTCCGGTAGTGATGAGGTGGAATCTCCGGTGGTGGTGAGGCGGCAGCTACGGGGGTGATGAGGCAGCAGCTCTGGTGGTGGTGAGGCAGCAGCTCTGCTGGCGGAGGGGCAGCAGAATGGTCATTACAGGCTGTAAGCCTTCCTGAAGAGAAGAGTTTTAAGGTTCTGTCTGAAGGATTTGAGCATGGTGGATAATCAGACGTGATGAGGTGCACATCCAGAGGATGGGGGATATTCAGGAGAAATCTTGGAGTTGGGAGGATTGAAGATTACATGAGGAACGATAGTGGGAGATTAGTTCGGAGATATAGGATTTTAGTAGCTTGAACTGGATTCGTTGGGGAATTGGGAGTTAGTAAAGAGATTTGCAGAGGGGAGAAACGGGAGTAGCAAGGTGAGAGGTGGATTAGTCGGGCAGCAGAGTTGAGGACAGACTGGAAAGGTGCAAGAGTATTAGCAGGGAGAAGGATGTTGCAGTAATCGAGGCAGGAGATGATGAGGTCGTGTACAAGAGTATTAGTCGATTGCTGAGAAAAGGACGGATTGTAGAAATATTTTTGAGCTGGAGGTGGCAAGAATTTGAATGTGCGGCTTGAATGACAGTCCAGAGTCGAGAGTTACTCCAAGGCAGCGGATTTCAGGTGCAGGAGAGAGCGTTATGCTGTTAACCATATAAGTTTGGGTAGGGAGGATACATGAGATGGAGGAAAGATGATCAGTTCGGTTTTGTCTATATTGAGTTTTAGGAAGCGAGAAGTGAAGGAGGATATGGCTGATATACAATCCAGGATTCTGGACAGCAGAGAGGTGACAGCAGAGAGGTAGATCTGAGTGTCATCTGCGTATAGGTGGTAGTGGAAGCCTTGGGACTTTATGAGTTGTCCTAGGCCGAGGGAATAGATGGAGAAACATAGGGGGCCTAGGACAGAGCCTTGTGGGACTCCGAGAGGGCAGGATGAGGAGGTAGTGTGGGAGTGGGAAACGCTAAATGTGTGGTCGGAAAGGTATGAGGTGATCCAGGATAGGGCAAGGTCTTTGATGCCAAATGAAGAGAGGGTCTGTAGCAGTAGGCAGTGGTCGACTGTGTCGAAGGCAGAGGACAGGTCTAGAAGGATGAGGATGGAGAATTGTCTGTTAGCTTTGGCTGTAAGTCGTTAATAATTTTGGTCAGGGCAGCTTAGGTGGAGTGGTGGGGGCGGAAGCCAGATTTGAGGTTGTCAAAGAGAGTTAGATGACAGGTGGGAAGAAAGTGGAGCATGGTCATGTTTCTCAAGGAGTTTTAAAGCAAATGGGAGCAGCGATATGGAGCGACAGCTGGGCATAGCAGTCAGGTTAAGGTTTGTTTTTTTGAGTATGGGTGTGATGGTGGCATGCATGAAAGCAGCGATGGCTTAGGGGTGGAATGAGCGTGTTAGTGAGGTTAGGGAGGAGGTGGGAAGGGATGGGGTCAAGTGCACAAGTGGTAAGGTGTGATTTGGAGAGGAGACGAGTAAGCTCTCCTTCAGTGATGTTTGAGAGGTAGGTTGTGAGGGAAGGCAGAGGTCTGGTATATGGAGTGGTTGGGTGGTGAAACAGTAAAGGTTTGCTTTGTTTGGTCGATCTTAATTTTTAAATATGTGGCGAAGTCCTCAGTAGAGATGAGGGGAGTTGGAGGGGGCAGTGGTGGACAGAGGAGAGAGTTAAATGAGCTGAACAGTTGTTTGGGGTTGTAGGATAAGGAAAATAAAAGGTTTGTGAAGTAGGTCTGTTTAGCAGAGGTGAGGGCTGGTGTCACCTGGTTGGTGTGTTATCCTTCAGCGCCGCTCTGTGACCTTGGATACTTGTCGAGGTTTTTCGGTGAGATTGTTGTGCCAGGGTTGCCTGTTGATTTGTTGCACTTTTCCATGCATGAGAGGGGGGACCAAGTCTTTGGCTGATGCGAGGGTGGCATTATAGAAAGCAGTGGCACTGTCGGTGTCATGGAGTGAAGATATGAAGGACAGAGGTAGAATAGAGTCTGAGAGTCTGTGAACGTCTAGGTGTTCGAGGTTTCTGTGAGGATGTGCAAGTGGCTGGACATGGGGGGCAGGTGAGGAAGATAAGGATGAGAAAGGGAGTAGATGGTCTGATAGGGGGAGAGGGGAGGTTGTAAAATTAGATAGGGAGCAGAGGCGAGTAAATATGAGATGTAGTGTATGTCCATCTGTGTGGGTGACTGTGGAGGACCAATGAGTAAGTCCAAAGGATGAAGCAAGTGACAGGAGTTTGGAGGTTGTTGACTGGTGGGTGACAGTAGGGATATTGAAGGCAGCCATGATGATGGTGGAAATGTCGGCAGAGAGAAAGTGTAGAAGCCAGGTGGAGAATTGGTCAATGAAGGACGTGGTTGAGACCGGTGGTCTGTATATAACGGCCATTTGGAGATTAGAGGGAGTGTAGATGCAGACAGTGTGAACCTTGAAAGAAGGGAGAATAAGGGAAGGTAAGGTTTGGGATTGGGTTGAAGGAGCAGTTTGTAGAAAGAAGGAAACCCACTCCTCCGCCATGTCTGTTGTCAGGACGAGGAGTGTGGGTAAAGTGGAGCCTGCCATAACTCAGTGCAGCAGGGGAGGCTATGTCAGGGAGCAATGTAAAGTGGAAACCACCGGTGATTGTCTTCATAAAATTTTGTTCTTTATTATTAAATGAAATTTATAAAATCATTCAGCGTGCTAGCTGGGCGCTAGACGTGTTTCGGAAGACACAACTTCCTTAATCATTAGCCATTAGTCATTGGCTAATGATTAAGGAAGTTGTGTCTTCCGAAACACGTCTAGCGCCCAGCTAGCACGCTGAATGATTTTATAAATTTCATTTAATAATAAAGAACAAAATTTTATGAAGACAAGCACCGGTGGTTTCCACTTTACATTGTTTCCTGGGCAGTTGCCAAAGCTGCCACACCAGGTGCAGGAATCCAGGAGGATATGGGCGGTGGAGCGGCCTTTTCCCTTTCCCTTTCCCAGTGAATGCATATGTCAGGGAGCGCCAGCCAGGTCTCAATGAGGGCCAGGAAGGAAAGGTTGCAGGAGGTAACGAGGTTGTGGATCACATGGAGTTTGTTGCATATGGAGCAGCCATTCCAAAGTGCTCCAGAGAGAGGAAGCAGGAGGGTGGGGGCCAGGGGCACAGGTTTTACGTGTGAGGGATTGCTGTAGTTTATCTTAGTTTGAGAGAAATAGGGATAAGGATTAGTGGGACGTATGAGATGGGGGGAGGGCAGGAATGGGGGATATGTCACCAGCAGTGAAGAGAAGCAGAGAAAGAAAAAGCAGGTGGGTGAAGGAGAGTGACCGGCTTGATTATATTTTAGTAGGAGAGGTCTGAGGTTAAGAAGCAGGTCTGCAGATGAAGAGAGGTGGGGGTTAAGAGAGAAGGTGAGATAGTTATTTGGTTCGTGGGTGTTGAGGTGTGAGAATAGCAAAGGAGAGTGAGGATTAGTGAAGCAAAATTGGTGAGTGCAAATGTGAGCATGGTGAAAGAGCAGAGTGAGAGAAAAAAGACAAGTATAATTAGAAGACAGTGATTACGCTTTCCTTCTGACCGATTTCTGGACTATTTCTATCATTTTTCTGATGTTACACTTTAAAGATGTCACACTTCAAATGATGTCATATCAGACCAAGGTCTGTCATACCTACCCCATTCAATTTACACCATTCAAATGCCCACAAAATGGACCAGGTGTGAGTAGAAGGGAGGAGGTGGGAGCAGGAGGACACCACACAGCAGGGGGAAATAAAGACATTGGAACTAATAGGAACATTTGGACAGGCAGCGGAGCGGTTGGGTAGCTTTCAGACACTCTGCATCATATGTACCAGTGTGAATGGTGCTCTATGCAAGCCCAGTGTATGCATGGCAGGTCGCCTCCCACATCTTGCTGGTAGAGGTGATTTATCAGCCTGCAGCTGGGCTTGCTTCACATTTGGGCTCTGACTGCATCCTGTAAGTGCTGTTGGTTTTTGTTTTTGGCATTGATGGTAAGGTTTTTTGATGCTGCTTTTTTTCTAGTAGTTTTTGTACTGCACCAAAGCAGGAGAAAGAGACAGAATAAGATGGAAGGGTAGGGGTAGGTGTGAAGGGTGCAGACATATGAATATGGAGGGCAAATTTACAACGGTTGAGAGATGATCTTAGTGCAATAAACTGGGACGATATCCTGAGACATAAAAGTACACAAAGCAAATGGGAGACATTTATTAGCCTCCTGAATAGGACCTGTGCACAATGCTGACCAGAAAAATGCCCACAGGAAAATTGCCCACATGAAAAATGCCCACAGGAAAATTGCCCACAGGAAAATTGCCCACATGGAAAATTGCCCACACGGAAATTTGCCCACACAGAAATTTGCCCACATGGAAAATTGCCCACACAGAAAATTGCTAATTGCAGTATCACAAAGTTTCAGATCTCTAATATTGGAGGTTCAAGGTGAGTATGTTCACCTGATATGTGAAAAATGCCCACAGACATGAATGCCAACAGGAAAACAGGGCTGGAGAATAATATAGAATTTTAGGTTCTATGCTCTGCAAGACGAGGAATGGTATAGAGGTGTAAGTGAGATGCTTTGCAGGACTGCGGATGGTATAGAGGTGCAGGTGAGATGCTTTGCAAGACTGCGGATGGTATAGAGGTGCAGGTGAGATGCTTTGCAAGACAGGGGATGGTATAGAGGTGCAGGTGAGATGCTCTGCAAGACAGGGGATGGTATAGAGGTGTAGGTGAGATGCTTTGCAGGACTGCGGATGGTATAGAGGTGCAGGTGAGATGCTCTGCAAGACAGGGGATGGTATAGAGGTGCAGGTAAGATGCTCTGCAAGACAGGGGATGGTATAGAGGTGTAGGTGAGATGCTTTGCAGGACTGCGGATGGTATAGAGGTGTAGGTGAGATGCTCTGCAAGATTGGGGATGGTATAGAGGTGTAGGTGAGATGCTCTGCAGAACTGGGGGATAGTATAGAGGTGTAAGTGAGATGCTCTGCAGGGCAGGAGAATAACATAGAATTGTAGGTGAGATGCTTTACAGGATAGGATAATAAAGAATTAAAGGTGAGATGCTCTGCAGGGCAGGGGATAGTATAGAGGTGGAGGTGAGATGCTCTGCAGAACAGGGAACAGTATAGGTGTAGGTGAGATGCTCTGCAGGGCAGTGGGATAGTATAGAGGTATAGGTGAGATGTTATGCAATACAAAGGAATAGTATAGAAGTGTAGGTGAGATGCTCTGCAGGGCAGTGGGATAGTATAGAGGTATAGGTGAGATGTCATGCAATACAAGGGAATAGTATAGAGGTGTAGGTGAAATGCTCTGTAGGGCAAGGGGATAGTATAGAGCAGAGGTCCCCAATGTCAGTCCTCGAGGGCCGAACCAGTGCAGGTTTTCAGGATCTCCTTAGTATTGCACAGCAGGCAATGATTCCAATCCCTGTGCAATAGTAAGGAAATCCTGAAAACCTGCACTGGTTCGGCCCTCGAGGACTGACATTGGGGACCTCTGGTATAGAGGTATAGGTCACATGGATGTCACACTGATGGTAGCTGATAAAAAAATGCATAATTGCATCACACTCGTACCACAGTCACATGACCATACGGAAAGCACTCGCACGACGGTCAATCATCAAAATCCCTCTGATAATGCATACCTTAAGGCCGCGTTACACACAGCGATATCGCTAACGATATCTCTGCAATGTCACAGGTTTTGTGACGTTGCAGCGACCTCGCTAGTGAAGTCGCTGCGAGTGACATGCCGCAGCAATCAACGATGAGCTCGCTGACTGCGGAATGGCCGGGACCATTTTCCCATCGTTGGTCTCCCGTTGTCTAGCATCCATCGGCATTTGAGACAGGGACAACGACCAACGATCCCCATTCTGCGCCCGAGACGTTGAGCGATCCCAGTGAGCGTCAGGGGACGCAGCATCGGTATGTGGACCACCCAGTGTGACTGCAGACCAGCGATCACATAGCGATGTTACAGCGATCCCGGCCAGGTCGGATTGCTGGTGGGATCGTTGAAACATCGCTATGTGTAACGGGGCCTTTAGTGTGCCCGTACCCTATAGGTGAGATGTTCTGTCAGGCAGAAGAATGGTATAGAGTTATAGGTGAGATGCTGTGCAGCAAAGAAGAATGTCGTCTGAAATTGCCCACATAGAATTGCCCACTAGGATGATAATGTATTAGACCTGCAGTCCCATGTAACTCCACAGATAATCCAGTGATACTCCTGTGAGTACAGATAGCAGTGATGGCTCCTCTGAATCTGCTGCTGGTTCGGTTCTGCTGTTTTGGGCTGGTGGGAGGGAGGAGTAAAGCAGAATCACTGAGAGATGACAGCAGACTGGATCTATCTATTACAGATAATGACCGACTGCTACAAACCACAGATCTTCAGCATTTCTGCACTAGGTCAACTGTAATTCACAAGATGATCACAGATCATGGGAATCCTCACCTGCACCTCAAATATCAGAGATCTGAAACTTTGTGATGCTGAAAATGGCAGTTTTCTGTGTGGGCAATTTTCCGTGTGGGCAATTTTCCGTGTGGGCAATTTTCCTGTGGGCATTTTTCCGTGTGGGCAATTTTCCGTGTGGGCAATTTTCCGTGTGGGCAATTTTCCGTGTGGGCAATTTTCCGTGTGGGCAATTTTCCGTGTGGGCAATTTTCCATGTGGGCAATTTTCCATGTGGGCAATTTTCCATGTGGGCAATTTTCCTGTGGGCAATTTTCCGTGTGGGCAATTTTCCATGTGGGCAATTTTCCTGTGGGCAATTTTCCATGTGGGCAATTTTCCTGTGGGCAATTTTCCATGTGGGCAATTTTCCGTGTGGGCAATTTTCCATGTGGGCAATTTTCCTGTGGGCAATTTTCCTGTGGGCATTTTTCCTGTGGGCAATTTTCCTGTGGGCATTTTTCAGGGAACCGTGCACAATATATACCCTATGGCAGTGATGGCGAACTCCAGGCCTCGAGTGCCGCACACAGTGCAGGTTTTCAGGATTTCCTTAGAGTTTGACAGTTAATAATTTGATTGCCAACTGTCAAATGCAATGGAAATCCTGAAAACCTGGACTGTGTGTGGCACTCGAGGCCTGGAGTTCGCCATCACTGCCCTATGGGAATAAACATGCTAGAAATAGGTGGAAACCACTATGGCTAAATAAAGCTGTAAGGGGCGCAATAAGTGACAAAAAGAAAGCATTTACGGAATTAAAGCAAGTAGGTAGTGAAGAGGCATTAAAATGCCGTATTTTTCGGATTATGAGACGCACTTTAGTTCCCCCAAACTTTGGGGGAAATTGGGGGTGCGATTTATAATCCGAATGTACGGATTACATACTGCAGGGGAGTTGGGGGCAGCTCTGGAGTATGACCAGGGGCTGGAGCAGGCTGGCTGGGGGCTGCAGGAGGGAGTGGGAGATCACGTGCTCCCGCTCATGAACTCATTTAATATGCACTGCAACCGCTGTCCATCAGCGCGGTGCTGAAACCGCACCACGGTGATGGACTGGGGGAGCGGCGCATATTACACTGCCTGCGCCCCCCCCTATGATGGATATGGACCCCCATGCTGCTGCCCATAATAAAATAACAAGCACATAACTCACCTTTTCCAGCGGTGTCTCTCTCCATGCCGCTGTGCCTGCACGTCTGGGTTCCTCTATGTAAAGCCGACAGTCTGGTTATGTGGTCGGGCGCACAGAGATGATGTCACTCTGCACGCCCGACCACATGACCAGGCCGGCGGCTTTACAGAGAAGAACCCGGAAGTGCAGCTGCAGCAGCATGGAGAGAGACACGGAGGGATACTGCGGGAAAAGGTGAGTTACGTGCTTGTTATCTTGACGTGTGCCAGCACTGGGGGACGTGTGCCATCAATAGGGATGTGGGCCATCAATAGGAACGTGTGTCAGCACTGGGGGACGTGCCATCAATTGGGTGTGTGTGCCATCATAAGGGGGCTATATCCAGATTATGGAGTCTAATTCTAGGATGGGGGGGTTTATCCCAGGATGAGGGACCATGTACTAGGATGAGGGGGCTATGAGGGACATATACCCTATGTGATTTGTTAGACGGACACTGGCATTATAAGACAGACCCTATTTAACATTAAAAATTATTTTTTTCTCTTTTCCTTCACCAAATTTGGGGGTGCGTCTTATAATCAGGTGTGTCTTATAAAGCAAAAAATACGGTAAATACAGAAAATTAAATAACATCTGTAAAAAGCAAATAAAGGCAGCAAAGATTGAGACAGAGAGACTCATTGCCAGAGAAAGTAAAACAAATCCCAAAATATTTTTTAACTACATAAATAGTAAGAAACTATAAAATGATTGTGTTGGCCCCCTTAAAAATAACCTGGGTGAAATGGTGGATGAGAATGAGGAAAAAGCCAATATGCTAAATGACGATTTTTCAACAGTATTTACACAAGAAAATCCCATGACAGACAAACATGATCAGTGATAACAAAAATTCTCCATTAAATGTCACCTGTTTAACCCATAGGAAGTTCGGCATCGTTTGAAAATCACTAAAAGTGACAAATCCCGGATGGGATACACCCCAGAGTACTGCAAGAATTCAGTACCGTCATAGATGGAGCATTATTTTTAATATTTAAAGATTCCGTAATAACAGGGTCTGTACCACAGGACTGGCATATAGCAAATGTGGTGCCAATATGCAAAAAGGAGACAAAAACTGAACTTGGAAATTATAGGCCAAGAAGCTTAAAGGGATCCTGTCACCCCCAAAACACCTTTAAACTTATTAAAACCTGTCCCTAGAGCATATTAACACTTTCCCTACACTCCTTTTAGCTCCTATATGCACATAATCAAAGTGTATAAAAACGTTTTATAAGTACCTCATTAGTGATGATAATGAGTGACTATGCTATTCATAGTCACCCATTCAGGCTGCCCCTCTTCATACTATGACGCCTCCATAGGCGTGATCTTCATGAGAGATTCAAATTGCAGCCTCCCTGCGCGCCTCCCCGCTGTGGCTTGTGTCGGCCGGGCTTCAGCGTGGGGCTGTATGACGCGATCCGCGTCATTCCCGGCGCCGGGTGACGTATTTACACCGGCGCCGCTGTTGGCTTCAAGTCCCGCACTGCGCATGCGCAGTGCGCATTTTGAAGCTGACAGAGCGGCGCGGCTGTATACGTCACCCGGCGCCGGAAATGACGCGGATCGCGTCATACAGCCCCACGCTGAAGCCCGGCCGACACAAGCCACAGCGGGGAGGCGCGCAGGGAGGCTGCAATTTGAGTCTCTCATGAAGATCACGCCTATGGAAGCGTCATAGTATGAAGAGGGGCAGCCTGAATGAGTGACTATGAATAGCATAGTCACTCATTATCATCACTAATGAGGTACTTATAAAACGTTTTTATACACTTTGATTATGTACATTTAGGAGCTAAAAGGAGTGTAGGGAAAGTGTTAATATGCTCTAGGGACAGGTTTTAATAGGTTTAAAGGTGTTTTGGGGGTGACCGGATCCCTTTAACCTCTACTTTGGGTAAAATCCTAGAGGGTTTTCTAAGAGATGCTATACTGGAGTATCTGAAGTAAAATAACCTCATGACCCAATATCAACATGGGTTTACGAGGGACCCTTCCTGTCAAACTAATATGATAAGCTTTTATGAAGAGGTTGGTTGTAGACTGGACCAAAGAAATGCAGTGGACGTGGTGTATATGGACTTATCAAAAGCTTTTGATACGGTGCCACACAAAAGGTTGATGCATGAAATGAGAGCAATGGGGATAGGGAAAAATATGTGTAAGTCTGGTTTCACACTACGATTTTAGGAGTTCCGATGCTGTCCGATAAAAATCGGAACGATTTTGGCCCCCATGCAGCCCTATGGGCATCGGACCGAATCGGATGTGCACTAAATGGCATCCGATTTGGTCCAATCCAATTCTGTCCGATTTTATTTTCGGTGCAAAAATCGGAGCATGCTCCGATTTTTGCAACGAAAATAAAATCTGACAAAATCGGATCGGACCAAATCGGATGGCATTTAGTGCACGTCCGATTTGGTCCGATCAATTTAACATGGGGCCCTATGGAGCAGGTTCCGAGGATACATCGGATGTGTCCTCGGACCCGATTTTACTGTACTGAGCATGCTCAGTACAATAAACTGCTCCAAACTGGGAGAGCAGGGGTTAAAAAAAAAAAAAAAAAAGCATATGCTCACCTATCCCCGAGGCCCCGCCGTCTCCCGCCGTCTCCTGCAGGCTCACGGTGTCCTGCGGTCACGTGAATGTGACATCACGGCAGGTCCTGTACAGAAGTAGAAGACCTCTGCAGACAGCGCGAGGACACCGGGAGCCTGCAGGAGACGGCGGGAGACGGCGGGGGCCTCAGGGACAGGAGAGCATATACTTTTTTTTTTTTCTTTTTTTCAGCACGGAGGCTACGATTTTATGCCGGAATCGAATCGGATCCGATTCCAGGCATCAGAAGGGAGCCGATGCTGTCCGATTTTTGTCGACATCAATCCATTCAAGGTCCAAAAATTGAATTTTTTTTTTTTTGTCAAATTTATCTTTATTGAGTTTTATAACAGTGGTAAAAAACAGTGGTACAAAAGAAATAAATAAATGACAGGATTCAGATTTGTAGTTCTGTAGGACAAAGTGCCGTTGTGTCGCGCTGCCGTCAAAAGGATCACCAGAGACAAGAGAGAATCTGGGCTGAATTGTGTCTTTATTCTTCCGACGCGTTTCGGAACCTTCACCTGGCTCCTTCCTCAGGGACATTCAAGATGCAACTGACAATGCTTCTATTTATACAGAACCTAAAACCATGTTTCAGCTGAATCACTGTGACATCACACTCAGGGAGGAGACTGAGTCACGTGATCATTCTTTTGTAAACAAATAATTACCATCGAGTGCATTTAGTTACAATACATAAAAAATATTTGGATAATGAACATAAAACATAAAAAAGAAAGATCAACAAGTCATAGTCCTCTTTTTTTTCTTTAAAAACTTAAAAAAAGCAGCAACAGGTCAAATTGACTAAATGTATGATTGGGGAATCGAACCTTTATGTGTATAATGGAAAAAAGGAGAAAAATCAAAGTGCTGATAATTGTTAAGGAGCTACTTGTGGAACTGCAAAAACTAAGTGCACCGTGTAAGTGGAAGATATCAGTGAGGGTGGACAATCACTTCATATGACCCAAAAATATCTGGGTATCGTGTTTGTAATGTTATTTGTCCCAGTGCACAGTGTAAAAACCTCAACGAAAAAGGATGAGAGAAATGGTGTAGGCCATTCAGCCATAATGAGAAGCGATGTTCCCATCTAGCAATCTATTGTGTGATGCAGATTTAAGTGTAACTATTCTGTGGACAAACAGGTGACTACATTGATTTCAGGCTTTCATACTGGTTGTGGGTGACACAACCAAACCAGGTGAGCAGTTTTACTCACATATTCATTTACCTCTTTATCTGGAGATAAGACCCTATTGCGCATTTTCTCATTTTCACAGGATTAAGATTTGACATCCTTAAGTGGAACACGGGAGGCTGGAATATATAGGATAAGATATGAAGTAACACTTCCTCAGCACTCTAGTGCGGCAACACTGGAACAGTCTCAGATCTTGCGTAGAGAACGGGCGTGCAATCTATGGGAAAGCGCACTATTTGAGAGTCTATAAAGAGGATTCTCGATCTCCCAGCATAGATGCAGGTGGGAGATGGAGAAGGGAAAGGAGAAAAAACAAAACAAGGTATACTTGTAACCTATTGGTCGTCTGGGAGGGGGAGAGGATTGGGGGAGAGGACAGAGATGAAGCGGAAAGATTCAGGATAAAAGAGGAAAAGATAAAGGTATGCAGAGAACGAGGTAGGCGTATATCTCATAGCCAAAAAAGGATCCATTCAGACCAAACTGGGGAAGAGTCTGCTTGAGCCCGGCCGAAAACTCCTCAAGGCGGCATAGAGATTCCATTTCAGTATACCATTCAAAAATTGAAGGCAGGGTCTGATCTTTCCAGTGACGGGGAATCACTGACCAGGCCGCGCAGAGGCAAAATCTGAGAATGTCTCTCTTCTGGGACCTCAGCGAACCAGGGAGCAAAGAAAGTAGGGCCATCTTAGGAGAGCCTTCTATTTGTTTGCCAGTAATCAGACCATAATTCCTGAACACCCTCGACCAAAATCCACTAATCAAGGAGCAGCCTCACCAAACGTGTAGCATGGTGCCCTCCTTGGCTCCGCAACGCCAGCAAAGGTTGGAGGTGTTAGGGAAGAATTTATGCAGCCTGTCTGGAGTGAGGTACCACCGGAAACATAATTTGTAGCATTTCTCCAGGGCATCCCTTGAGCTGGAAGTCTTTTGGGCCATAAGGAAGCATCTCTTCCACTTAGTATCTGAGATAGCCCGTCCCAATTCTCTTTCCCAGGCTAGCTGGTATCCGTGGGTCTCGGAACCTACCGCTGTGGACAGGATGCGATGAATAACCGAGATCCCTCAGTCCGGGGCCACCTCTCTTGCAAAAAGCTGTTCCACAGGGGTCGTGCTAATATTTGGACCTCGAGGGAAGGATCTCCGCTGAAGATACTCCCACAACTTCAGAGTCCAGTCCGGAGATAGACTTTGCAAGACATTGAACGATGGGAGTTCTCCATCTCGTAGGACCTGGCCGACGCGAGCGTTGTCCCAAGCAGTCCATAGCAGAAGGGTAGTATTAGTCATCCCTGCGGGAAAGGCTGGGTTATAAAACAGTGGAGTCAGGGAGCTTGCCGACGGAACTTCGGGTAAGACCCTAAGGGCCGTCCGCCATGCTTTAAGCGTCTCTTTCGTAAGAAAAGGCAAACATCTAGTGTAATCTATAGCCTGTGGGGGGACCCATTGGAGGTAATGTAGAGGCACGTCCAGGTCCGCTTGTTCGACTTGAACCCACTGTTTGGACGTAGTCCTATATTTCCAGTCCAAAAGTCTGACCAAGATCGCAGAAAGGCAGTACCTACGAAGATCAGGGAGGCCAGCCACTTTCGCTTCACGAGGAGCGGAAAGGATCCTGAAGCCTACTCTCGGCTTTATGCCGTTCCAGACAAACCGAGAGATCAGGGAGCGGAGCGTGAGGAAAAATGAGCTATGTGACCAAACGGGTACGGATTGAAAAATATACAAGAATCTTGGAAGTATGTCCATTGTAATAACCCGGATCCTGCCGTGCCAGGACAACTTCAACGGGCTGTAGGACCTCAAGAGGGCCCCCACCTTGTCTAACAAGACCCGGTGGTTGAGATGAAAGATCTTAGACGGATCGTCAGGGACGCACAATCCCAAATAGGACAAGTGGCCCTTTTTCCATTGGAATGAAAAATCCCTCTGTAAAGAATGGACCTTAGCAGGCGGTAGGGAAACATTCGTTACCTCAGATTTGGTATAATTTATTTTAAAATTACTGAGGTCACCAAATGTCGCAAATTCCTCTAATAACTCTGGGAAAGCTATGGACGGGTTTGCGACATACAAGAGGAGGTCGTCGGCAAACAAAGCTGCCTTATGATGGATGTTCCCCACCTTCAATCCCCGAATGTCATCGTTAATTCTTATGGCTTTAGCCAAATGCTCCATGGCTCCATGACAATAGTATAAAGCAGGGGGAAAAGCGGGCACCCTTGCCGTGTCCCATTTTGCATTAGAAAAGGGCCAGATAAAGTCCATTTATTCGTACCCTGGCCGTTGGTTGGGAGTATAGTGACAGGATCCCATTCAAGAATCTGCGCCTCAGGCCTATGTGCTCCAATGCCTCCCATAAGAAGCTCCAGTGGACCCTGTCAAAGGCCTTCTCTGATTCAATGGACAACAGACATAGAGGGCACTTCCACACCTTAGCCCTCTCGACAAGGAGGAGGGATCTAATAATGTTGTCCCGCGTCTCCCGACCTCTGACAAAGCCCACTTGATCCAAATGAATTATGGAGGGGAGCATCCGAGAGAGCCTATCAGCTAAGATCTTGGCAAATAGTTTGACATCCACATTTATCAAGGAGATGGGTCGGTAACTCGCTGCGTCAGAAAGGTCCTTATTAGGTTTGGGGATCACACAAATGTGTGCCTCCAAAGCCTGAGGGGCAAAAGTGTCACCCTCTAACAATGCCTTAAATGTCGGAAACATATGAGGCAGCAAGTCTCCGAGTAGGGTCTTGTAAAATATGGGCGTGAAACCGTCGGGTCCGGCGCACTTCGATATTGGAGTGGCTTTAACAGCATCCGACAACTCCTCTTCCGTAATATCTTCCTCAAGAGAGAGCACATCCTCGTCAGACAAGGACGGGATCTGTATTTTGGAAATATAGGAACGGATTTTGTATCGTAGTGCAGAAGGGTCCATGTCGGCAAACTTTCCTTTGAGATTGTATAGTTCAGAATAGAAGGCCTGGAAGACCCCTGAAATTTCCTCGCTGCTGTGAACCATCCCTCCCTTGGGCGATTTGATTGAGGAGACATAAGTGGGGCCCCCCCTAGGGTGCAACAGCCTTGCCATAGGTCTCCCGCATGTGTTTGCCTTCTTGTAAAAAAAAACCTTCGTCCGCTCCCTGCGTCTCTGGTATTTGTCATCTAGAAAATTTTTAAGTTCAAGCCTCTTAGTGGTCAGGTCTATCATCAACGCATGTGACAGGGTGGATTTATGATTAGCTTCCAGGCGACGAATCTGCGTCAATAAGTCACAAGTCCGTTCATTCCGGAATTTTTTCAACTTGGCCCCACGTTTAATTAACGTCGCTCTCAGGAAGCATTTGAGTGCCTCCCATTTAAGGGGGGGGGGGGGGGGGAGTCAGATCCGATGCATGTGATTGAGTGAATGTCACTATATCTGCCCTCAAATCCTTCAGACAGGTTGCATCGCGCAAAAGATTACCATTCAGGCTCCATAACCACTTTCTCCCTGCCAGACCAGGCACCTCAAAGGAAAGGAATATGGGACTATGGTCTGATGAGAGAATATTACCAATTATCGCTTCCGGTTTCCATGAGCGGAGTCCATGACTGACAAGGAACATGTCAATTCTGCTATAAGAACCATGAACCCCAGACATGAACGTGTAGTCCCTGCCTCTGGGATTCAGGATCTTCCAAACGTCTACCAACCTGAGCCTATGGAGCAGACTCTGAAGCGCTCTCACCCGCTTCCGTGGGACCGCTCCCCTACCAGAGGTGGAATCAGCCAAGGGGTCAAAAACAAAATTTAAATCTCCCCCAACCACATCCTGGCCCTCCGCAAACTCTGCCAATTTTAGTAAGAGAGACCTACACACTCTGGTTTGCTCTCTGTTCGGGAGGTACCAGTTCACCAGGGTGAGCAGATTGTCGGCAACCCTTAGCTTAAGGAAAATAAAACGACCTCCGGGATCTACTACCGTCTCCATCATAGTATAGGGCAGATTCCTATGTAATGCAACAGAGACCCCCTTAGATCTACACTCTGGGTTCGTACTGTGGAACTATGTCGGGAAATTCTTATCACTAAAGGCTTGAACATGGTCCGTTTTAAAGTGTGTTTCTTGCAGAAACACCACCTGCGCCCCCGTTTTGTGCATATCTAAGAGGATATGGGTCCTCTTCTGGGGTGTATTGAACCCCTGAACATTTAGGGATCCTACCTTCAGGGAACCCATCTCGGTAGGGCGTTAACCAGAGCCCACCGCGACTATCACAATGAAAGAGAGAAAATTAAGAAGAATAAGGTGAAGATGAGAAAGAAAAGAGGGGGGGTAAGAGGGAGAGTAGGGGAAGAGGAGGAGGGATAGGGAGGAGGAGGGATTAATTACCCAGACGACCAATCAAACTTTCTACAAACAATGTTCATGGGGTATATTCTTGAACAGAAGCACCACTCTTACTGGCAATAGTGGTGACCCCAGTGGATGGCACCCTTTCCACAAGAAGGGAGAGCGTCACACTGTGGCAAAATAGAGGACAGAGTTCTGAAATATATCTAACAATAAACTAAAACAGAGTAAGATAGACAGCGACTCGAAGAGTATATACTCCCCGGCCAACAGCCTTTAAACTGTCATCTGAAACATTACAATGGCAGCAACCTGGCTCGTATGGTCAGCCCCATTTCGAGGCCAAGTAACCGCATCCAAACAAAGGTACCGGGAGGACCCTCGCAAAGGGGTACATACTGTAGGCTTTCCGTTAGCTTGACCCGGGGAAGAGTTCGGGGAAAATTAAACAAAATTGAGAAAAAAAAAAGGGGGGGGAGAAAGCGAAAGGAAAGGAGAGGGAGGAAGCGGGGTGGGAGGTTAGAAAAGGGGGGGGGAGGGGCGGGGGAAGGGAAGTAGGAGGGCCAAGCTGTAGTCCAAAAAACCCCCTCAACATCAGTAACGTAACATAGTGAGAGTCATATGGGAGCAGTCCTCAGTACCTGAATGACTAAAAAGGGGAAAGAAAAACATGGCATATAAAAGAAAAAGGATACATCTCATCTCCTAATGTAATCAGCCAACGTCCGAACGGGCAGATTCACTGAGTCTTCGTCTGCGGGACCGACCGCCTCCTCTGTTTCTCTTCCGCGGGGCCCTCTACGGACGTGAGGGAAGTGGGAAGAATCCTTCAGTAGAGGAATCAGGCCACTCCGGAAACACCAGGCCCGGATCAGGAATATCCAGGGACGTGAGGAAACCCTGGAGGTCCCTAGGATGGGAGAGGGAGATCAGCTGGTTACTTCGTCGAATCTGCAGGCGGAAAGGATATCCCCAGGAGTAAGTGAGTTGATTCTGTCTCAGTAGGTTCAGGAGGGGACGCAGGGCTCGTCTTTTCTGGAGGGTCCTTCTGGAGAGGTCCGCCATCAGTTGTCAGGGGCAGCCTTATAGACAAATCTCATTACAGCGCCTAGCATTATTGAGGATCTCCTCCTTGATCTGATATTTGTGGATACGACACACCACATCTCTAGGTAGTGCACCTTCGGACGGGGAGGGCCCAGAGATCTGTGAGCCCTGTCGAATTCAATGAAGGACTCCTCCGGTTTGTATCTAATAGAATTAAATAGGCTCTGCATGGTCTCTTTTAGAGCTTCTGTCGGAATAGACTCCGGGATGACCCTCACCCTAATGTTCTGGCGGCGTTCACGGTTCTCAAGATCCTCTAGAGCAGGGGTCTCAAACTCCAGGCCTCGAGGGCCGCACACAGTCCAGGTTTTCAGGATTTCCATAACATTTGACAGTTGGTAATCAAATTACCAACTGTCAGATTCTAAGGAAATCCTGAAAACCTGGACTGTGTGCGGCCCTCGAGGCCTGGAGTTTGAGACCCCTGCTCTAGAGAGTTCAGAAAAGCCTCAAATCTAGACGTCTGATTAGCCACTACATCTTCCATTGATTGAACCCTCCTAGAGAGACTGTTGACGGTGGAGTCGGATTGAGCAACTCTATGACATATGTCCTGGACCTCTCCTCTAATAGCCACAGTCTCAGCCTTCATTGAGGATTCCAGTTTAGAGACAAACTCTACCAACTCTTCTCTGGTCGGGACATTGATCATACATGCTTTAAACGAGTCCCACATGTCACCGCTCTGGGCTAAGATGTCTTGGGCTGCTGGGTGGCTGGGGCTGGTGACCGTAACTGGGGCAATGCAGCGCTGCCCTCCACTCCAGCAATTGATAGCCTCCTGGGGGAGCATGTTGATTCCTCCTATATCATGAAGGCTGGTGACTGAGCCAGGGCACATGTGGGACGGCACCCCTGGTGTTGGCGACCACCCCTGGGACTGTGCCTCTCTCATAACTGTGGGAGTTAGTATCATGTGTCCATATGGGTGGGGGGGAACATCTGACCCCTGCGACAAAGCTTGTCCCTCCATTTTGCCACCTAGTAAGCCTCCAGACTGTGAGGGGCCAGGGTGCCCTGTGTACATCCCCCCCCCCTGCAGCGCAGCTCCCATTACCTCCACAGTCGTTTATGTGAGCACCGGCTCCTCTTTTTACTGCTGCTTCTGCAGCTTGTACCACCGGTTCCTCTCTGTTTCCTGCTTCTGCGGTCTGCGCTGTAACCCCGCTCTCATCCACAGCGGGGGTCAGTATGGATTCCGCCGCCACTGACTGGTGAGAACAGCACTGCTCTCTGCCCACCATATTCCCTGCAGGCACAGAGGGGGAGGTGGGATCCGCCATCTTGGATGTAGCTGCAGCTACTGGGGGCTTGCTGGAGCTGCGGAGATACTGGGAGATGCTGCCTTTCCGAGGGTCCAGGGGCCGTGTGCTGTTAGCTGAGCGGATCACCTTTCTTTTCGCCGACATATGGCGATAATAGGCCAGGTTGCGGGCCGATAATTAGGCTGGAAAGGGGCCAGGGAGCAGGAGCTCTGAGATCAGCGTGTCCTCTCATGGCCAGGACACGCTTCCCCAAAAATGTAATTATTTCGGGATGGTGATTATATGTGAAACTGCAATTGAACTGGTTATCGTTTATATACTGTAGGAAACAAAGCTTTAAATGTCAGAGACATTTCCCTCCCAGACGATCAAATCATCTATATACCTTGCATACAATTTGATAGACATGGAAAAGGGATTACAGGTGGTGTAGATGAAACACTCTTCCCACCATGCCATGGATAAAGAAGTCCTGTCACCCTCCTGGTGCTTTGCAAACTGAATGGAGCACTGAATGCAGCATGTATGCTGCATTCATGGAAGGTGTTCCTCATATCTCTACCCCACCTGTAACATGTAAAAAACACTTTAGAAAGTTTTCATTGTCTTGCTGGAAGACCCAGTCACAAGCCATTTTTAATGTCCTGGCGGAGGTAAGTAGGTTGTCACTCATGATTTTACGGTACATGTCTTTATCCATTGTCCCATCGATGCGGTGAAGTAGTCCTGTGCCCTTAGCAGAGAAACGCCCCCAAAAAATGTTTCCACTGCAATGCTTGACTGTGCAGACGGTGTTCTTTGGGTCATAGGCAGCATTTATCTTCCTCCTAACACAGCGAGTTGAGTAAATGCCAAATAGCTCAATTGTTTTCTCATCTGACCACAGCACCTTCTCCCAATTTTGTATTTCTTTCATTTTCCTACTATTGCACCAATAGTTGGCTCCTTCTTACCCAGCGTCTTATGGTTTTGTAGCCCATTCCTTGTTCAGGTCTAGGATTTTTTCCCTGACATTCTTAGAAAGCTCTATGGTCTTGCCCATGTTGTAGATGTTAGTCAGGCTGAATCATTGAGTGTTTGGACTGGAGTATTTTATACAGGTGGATATTTAAGACAGCTGTCTTTAATGCAGGTAACGAGTTGATTAGGAGCATTTAATCGGTCTGTGGGAGACAGAACTCCTAATGGTTGGGAGGGGATCAAATACTTATTTCTCTCTTCAAAATGCAAATACATTCATATAATTTAGACAATGTGATTTTCTGCATTTTATTTTTGGTATTCTATATCTTGCTGTTAAAATTAACCTACCCTTAAAATTATACATTGTTCATGTCTTTGTCAGTGGGCAAACTTGCAAAATCAGCAAGGGAACAAATAATTATTTCCTTCACTGTACATTCACAGACACACACGCATGCAATATTACACACACACACATTATGATTCTGCAGCACGGACGCTGGAGAGCAACCGACTGGGGTCTCAAACTGTAAGTACCCGCAACTCCCTGGCACATGCGCAGACACGTAAATGAGGCAAATGCCTTAACTGGGTGAAGTGTTATGGCCAAAAGCTGACATCACAATCAAACCCGAGACCTGAGTAGACGGTGATTAAGACCTTTTGGACTGGACACGCCCCAGAGTTGGGAAGCCCTAATTTACATAAGGCGATAAAAGATATTTTAGCAACAAGGCATCTGATATGAGGCATACAGGTAAGTCTGTTTTTACCATCCTATTACCATCCTATTACCTGTATGCCCAAAGTAATAGTTTAGAAAGTGGTGACAGATTCCCTTTTAAGCAAAGGAACTGCTGCAAGTTAGTGACAATATTAAGGCGATTGTTTGGAATTAAAGGACATCTCTGCTGCGCCTCTTCTTCAACATTTCCCATAAAGTAGAGTTGAAGAAATTGAGGTTGTTTTCCTTGCAGGGGTAGCAGTGAGCCAATTGAATGACAATATGTCCCTGAACTTTGAACATGGGCATAAATCCAGTTGAAAAAATTTCTCTTGTTGCACCAAATTATGTAATTTGCAAACAGAAGGTGTACTTCCTGAAGTTGTCCAAGAAATGCTTTGATGTTGCAGTGGTGCCTGTCATCAGAAACTTCAGGGGATTCTTTGGTGACAGGAGAGGAAGACGTTTTACCTTACCATTTGCACAGAATAAACCTGGTGGTTCATCTTTCCACTTCAGGGCATTGCAGTACATGCAGACCTCATTTATTTTAGCTATGTTAACTATTGCATTATCCTGATAGTTGACGTATGAGTTGTAGCAAAAGGCAAAATGTTTCAAATTTTCAACCTTTTCCTCTGTCCTGGTGGAAGCAATTCCAAATTATCTCTGCTGAGATGTTTTCGTGGACCTGAGGAAGCAGCTCTGGTTCTCTTGTCTGTAAGTGTTGCTTTTCGCTACTGAGATGTTTAAGTGGCCCTTGAGAAAGAAACTGCAAAATTTTGTGATTGTAAATATGACGGTTTGGATTCCCTTAGCAGACACACCCACCCACTCCTTTTATATATTAGATTTGGCGACATTCTACTGCCTTAACTGCTAAGTACTTTCAAGAGGGGCTCTCCCTCTGTTAATGCAAGAGGTGGTGATTGTAGTCATATCCAAACCAGGTAAGGATCCTTTACTTTTTGACTCACAGGCCCACAACTTTGTTATGTTCAGGTATTAAGATAACAGAAAAATTCCTAGGATTCAGACTACACAAGGTAACATCTTTTGTGGGGCTCATGGGCCAGTCTGGTGTATGCCTGTCCAATCTACAGCTGCTAATATTCACCTGTTGTTAGTGATGGGCGAGCAGTAAAATGCTTGGGTGCTCAATTCTGGGGTCTAGCATATCGCAGTGCTCAAGCACTGAGCCACTCGAGCATTTTGCCGGCGGCACCCCCGGTGGTATGCAGAAAGCATAAAAATGTCACAAAAGTATCAGAACAGTGCTCAAATTACATGGGAGCAGCATGGGGAAGACCCCTGAAAGCATTTCAGACTCCCAGGTCACTGCTGTGAACAATGTTGTCTGAGTATTATGCCACTTTTATGGATTCACAATAAAATGTCCAAAAATTAAACCAAAATGAATTTTCCTGGGGAAAATGTTAAGGGCATATACTTACTTGCGAGAAAGGGTTGATGTATTTTTTTATTACATTAAAGATTAAAAAAAAAAGTGACCTGAGGACCCTTGTAAATTTCAAGTCTAGCAAAGGCTAAGCAGACAGCTGGTGCCAATGTTTGAAGCCTGGGAAGGGGGTAATGCCCATAAAGCTTCCCAGGCTATTAATATCAGTTTACTGGATATTAAAATGGGGGACCCCCACGAAAAAAAATGGCATGGGGTCCCTCCTATTTTAACAGGTAGCATAGGCTAAGCAGACACCTGGGGGCTAGTATTAATAGCCTGGGAAGGGACCTAGAATATTGGCCCCCTCCAAAGCTAAAAACAAGAGCCCTCAGCCGTCCCAGAAATGGCACATCCATGGGACGTGCCAAATCTGGCACTTAGCCTTTCTCTGCCACACTGTAGTGGTGACAGCAGGGTTATGGGGTTGGGGTTGATGTCACCTTATAATGCCCGGTGACATCAAGCCAAGGTTAGTAATGGAGAGGCGTCTATAAGACACCCCCAATACTAATCCCATAGTCAAAAAGTGAAATAAAATACAGACACCCAGTATAAAGTATTTTATTTGAAATAAAGACAGTATTCCTTTATTGTTCTTAATTAAACCATACTGACCATCTTGCCTATTCCAGCTGAAGCCTGTGTCTCCTGTAAGAGAAATAAAATAATAAAAGCAACCTCATCCTCACCTTTCCGTCGCCAGGTGCCTCCATGTGTCCCACGACGGCATCGGCTCTACTACATCTGATGACAAACTGTAGAGAGTTGCTGGATGCGACCATTCAGCCTGCCATCCAGCAGAGTCACTAAAGAGCGCATGCCTGCGCACATCAGTGACTCGCTGTGGCATCATAAAGATGAGCGGAGTTCATGCGAATGAACTCAGTTCACCTCTGTGCTGTCACTGGGTGCAGGGGAAAATTCCCCAGCACACAGGCGCAGACATCATTGTACTGCACTGTAAGATAGTGGGGTCATTCTTCATCAATGGAAACCTCAATGCTACGGGATATCTGAAATTGCTACATGATTCAGATATCCTGTGGCATTAAGGTTTCCATTGATGAAGAATGGCCCCACTATCTTTGTACCCCATATACCACACCATACCATCAATTTTTGTGTTCCAACATTCTTGGAGGGATCTACCCACTTTGGGTTAGTGTCAGACCAATAGCGGTGGTTTTGTTTGTTAACTTCACTATTCACAAAAAAGTTTGCCTCATCACTAACCTGAAGGCGTGACAAATCACTCTTGCTCCCAGCAGACAGTGGTGATAATGTGCCTCATTATATCAGCTATGGTCTACAGGTGGTTACCTGTAAATACTTGTGAATCAACACATGATTATTTATTATTTCACAAATTGTGGTAGAAGATAAGGAACTTACATAACATACAAGGAGTTTCCCAATTTACTTACCGTAATTATGGAGACTCATAGCTGCCTAATCTATACCAGTTGAGGGGATTTAAATATTGAAGTTCGAAAGGGTTGGATAGGCATGTTGTATAGGCTTTTCGAACACCTGCATCCTCAAGAATTCAGTGGCAGCTGGTAAAGCTTCCATTTTTTGCCATATCCGAGTACTTTAGCAATGGTACCTTTTAAAGGGAATCTGTCAACAAGATTTCACCCCCCATTAAATTATTTTTATGCGCTTGTGCTCTTTCAAATACCAAATCCATTCATACCTTTTAGGTAGACAGTCTATTCCTTAATTAATCAAGAGATTTGTATTTGAATCAATATGCAAATGAAACTAAATTGCTTTTGGAGCCTGGAAGCTCTTCCAAAACCTCTGTCACTCTGGCTTTATTCCCCTTTCAACCAGGGCTGTAGAGTCATAGTCTGTGTCCATTTTGGTGGAGTCAGAGTTGGTTTAAAATGGACCGACTCCTAAAATATATAATAAATTTGGTACATTAGTTAAATTCATTTTGTGCTGAATATAATTATTATGACTTAATATTATGTTCTATCTAAATAGCTTGAAGTCACATAGCAAAAAAGCTGTCAGTCCAGGTGGAGAAGGCAGCACTGAAACGGGAATAGAGGTTTGGGAAGAACTTCCAGGCTTCAAAAGCACTTTAGATTAATTTGCATATTGTATAAAATAATTTGCATGGGAGCGCAGGCAGCTGTAACACAAGGACAGGTACCCCTGCACCACCAATGACCCTACAGTACGGAAAATAAGATAAGTATAGTTAATAATCTTTCCCTTATACTTATAGATTCTGCTCCACTGGTCACAATTTGGAGACCTTTTGCTCATATGAACTGAAGCACCATTGTACATCTCCCAGTGGATACTGCATTTCCCAAGGGGCTTACATTAAGGTAATCTAGACCAATTCATAAAATACACATAGCTCTCCTCTTTTATATTTTAATCATGAGGTTTTACTACTTAGGTCAACAATCTGACCCTTCATTGTGGGGAACTACATAATCCACAAGATTATGTACCAAGGCCATCAATAAGTGTGGATGCCCTCTCTATTATTTCCACCATGAGGCCACTCGTAACAATTGAACCACCTTCCTGTATCAAAATTTAAGCCTCCACCATACCCACTACAGATAACCTACAATAAAACCACCTATGGTCCTTAACCCATTTTCCGGTTCTACCTCTACAGCAATACACAGATTACCCAAGAAATCCAAAGCAGATAATCCCATATTCCCTGGGTGACAACCTCATAGGTATACTATTCTCTTTACCTTCTCTATTTCCTTATTTCATTACCCTTCCTCCAGAACTAATTAATGAAAATTAACATTCTATACTCATATCTCCTTATTTCATGTCCTTTTGCTGGATGTGCTTTGTGAAGTCAAATTGACAAACTCTTATAATTACATCCTATATCGGCATACTGACATTATGATTTGATTTATATAAATATGTACATATGTTATACAATATTGACGATTTTTTCTTGTATATTGTATTTTTCGTAGCGACTCTGTGATAAAGGCCTCAGCACTGGGGCCGAAACGTCTGCACCCTCTGTTGCAACTTTTCATCTGTTATCCAAATAAAGTAACTTACACCTTGCAAATCTACTAAATCTAGTGTGCAGTAATTATATTACTTTCATAGCCGAAGGCATGGCTGGACTTGTCTTTGCACGGACTACATTCTACTATATAATCGTCTTATCGTGTCTGCCTCTGTCTGTCTCTCTGTAATGGAAATCCCGCGTCGCTGATTGGTCGCGCTGGCCGGCCGCGACCTATCAGAGAAACAGACAGAACTAGCCGCTGATTGCCCCGCCCACTACTCCCCGGCAGCTCGGCATCTGAAAATGGCGCAGCTGTGGAGAAGGGCCGGCGTCAGCACCCGGCGTACCCGCCCAAATGCCAGGGCCCAGGCGTGACTGAGGGGCTCACCGTTGCCCGCCCACATCAGAGGTCAGCGGCGACGCAGCTGTGAGATGACCGGCGCTCAGTCACACTTGGCGACGCTCCAAAGATCCCATCAACGATACGACCTGTAGGTATCGCTGGAGCGTCACCAAGTATGCCGCACGGAGATCAGCAGCAACGCAGCCGGCAGATGACCGGCGCAAGCTGGTTATTTCCCAGCTGCTTGCAACGGAAGTACCTTCACCGGCGCTAACGATGCCACTCCAAGTGACATGCAGCAGCGACCAGGCCCCCGCTCTGAGATGGCTGATCGTCGCGATCAGTAAGGTACCGTCACATTTGGCTACGCTCCAGCGATGCCAACAACAATACAACCTGTAGGTATCGCTGGAGCGTCGCCAAGTGTGACGGTACCTTACTGATTGCTGGTGAAGTGTCACATGTGCAGATATATTGAATGAAGCCGTGTTGCTGATTGGTCGTGGGTGCCCGGTATTGCCGTTGTAATATTGGCTCAGAATTTTAACCCCACTCACAGCGCGAGCAATAACATTTAATGATAAGGTATATATTTTACCCGGAAAATCCTGTGTATTCATTGCATTATTCTTACATCTTCATAAATAAACTACATACATATTCTAGAATACCTGATGCGTTAGAATCGGGCCAACATCTAGTTTTCATATAAACGACTAGCTATTGAATCTATTCAACGCCCGAGGGTGAGCATTTTTATTGCCACATTTTTTTTTATTGAATCATTACCTGAAAATGAAATGTAATTATTGTGCAAAACTGTGTAAGCCACATTTTTGGTGTAAACTCTGTGGTCTTTCTTATAATTGCCATGCTGGTGCGGGACTTTACGGGTCTTCTTTATCTATTCCTCCCCACACTACTTTCCTCCCCTTCATTTAAATTTTGCGTCATGGCCGTTGCCATTATCCCTATGGTCAGTGCTTACACAGTGCTATGTTCACTTTCTAGTTGAATCATTCAATAAAACGGCCTCAGATTCAGCGCATGTGCATAATTGCTTCTGCAGTGGCTAGCCTTTAAAAAAAAAAAAGGTTGTGACATCACCTATAACGACCAGAGTGCAGCTGTCAGAATTGAAGCTGCTAACGTAAAGTGAAAGCTGAGCTCAGATTGGTTGATATGGACAACTAGACCCTTATCAAACACTAGATGGTGGCCTGATTCTAACGCATTGGGTATTCTAGAATATGTATATATGACTGAAGAACAGCACACTATGACTGAAAGCCTTATAGACAGGAGTGAACTGTGTCACACTGACTGACAGACCTTGTAGACAGGAGTAAAGTTTGTCACACTATGACTGACATCCTTGTACACAGGAGTGAAGGAGATCACACTGACTGACATACCTTTTAGACAGGAGTGAAGGACGTCACACTGACAGCCTTGTAGACTGGAGTGAAGTGCGTCACACTGACAGCCTTGTACACAGGAGTGAAGGACGTCACATTGACTGACAGACCTTATAGACAGAAGTAAACTGCGTCACACTATGAGCGGCACTTCAAATTGCGTGCCAATATCGCAATTTGAATACCGCGACGCTCATTGGTGGCCGCAGCTGGTGGCGACCAATGAGAGTCTTGGCGTGCAGTTTGAATGCCGCGTCTCTGATTGGTTGCCGCAAGCCATGGCGACCAAGCAGAGATGCTGTGCGCAATTTGAATGAAGCACGGTCACTACCGCAGTGAGCAGCCGGGAGATGACTGGCTGACGCCGGTCATCTCCCGGCTGGCTCGCCGCGAACCTCTGTGCGGCAGGTGGCCGTGGTTGAGCTACTGCTGCACAGAGGTCAGCGGCACGCCAGCCACGAGATGACCGTGCTGCGGCCACCGTCGGGAGATCCCGTTGATCTCCCGACTAAGGCCGTGGCCAGACGCGTATATCCCGGCGACAGCGGCGCCAATGTCGCTGGGTTTCAGGTTGGCGCGAATTCTGAATGCACGTGGCTGTTTTGCATACTCCTCACTCATAGGTGGCCATCGGAGCAGTGCTGTAAAATTGAAATCAGGCGACATTTGTCTTGTCGCCACCAAATTCCCGAAATACGTGTACGCCTCCTTACGCCTCCTTATTGGGGCATGTAAAGGTACCCTTGTGTGGTGGTGAATGGACAGCTGTTCACACTGTGGCACGCCTACGGGAAATCAATAGGTGACGCAGATGCCATCACTATCGCCCGTTCACACACCAAAAGCCGGAAATGTCGCCTTCATGATTGCCTCTGGCGACAACTTTTTTATCGCCGCGAAATTCCCCAATTACACGCCGCAACTGCGAGGCAATTTTACGGCGATGTGGTGCTTGGGCGACATATCGCTGGTCAGATTTCTCGCCGCGGTTGCGGTGTGTAAAGGTTCCCTTAAGGTACCTTCACACGCGGCAATATTGCTAGGCAATTTCACTGGCAATTTGCTAGTTGCAGTGAAATCGTGGACACATTGTTCCATTTGTATACAGCAGCAAAATAGAACAATGTGTCCATGATTTCACTGCAACCAGCAAATTGCAAGTGAAGTTGCATGCAATGTTGCGACGTGTAACGGTACCCTAATTGTCCATAGTAACCAATGTTGAGCATAACCAATAATCTATAATATAATCGTAATATTTATTCATTTATATAGTGCTATTAATTCCACAGCACTTTACATAAATCAGTAATGCTATCCCAATTGGTGCTCACAATCTAAGGTCCCTATCAGAATGTCTTTGGAGTGTTGGAGGAAACCAGAGTGCCCGGAAGAAATTCACATAACCATGGGGAGAACTTACAAACACCTACTGAACAACATGTCCTTCGGACTAAAGCTGGAATGGCAGGTGCATGTGCAGTGGTATGTTCACATTGTAGTTAAATTCTTCAATAAAAATGGCACCTTAGTCAGCGTGTTCGTTTACCACAAAATCAAGTCTCATTTTATTGAAGAGACTGTCTTTGCAAATATCACCATTTTGTTGCAGATAATATTTGCAGAGACAGTGTATTCAAGAAAATGGTGTTGGAGATCGCAGTATGTACACGCACTGACTCCGGTGCCATTTTATTGTTTAGGGATTCAGCTACAATATTAACATAGCACTGAGCACATGCTGGCCAAAGGGATAATGGCAGCTGCAGCACAAAATTTAAGCAAAGGGGAGGAATAGATAAAATAAGACCCGACTTACAAAGTCCTGCACCAGCAAGGCAATTTTAAGAAAGATCAGAGTTTACACCAAAAATGTGGTTTACAGAGAAGTTTTTGCATAATAAATACATTTTGTTTTCAGGTAATGCCACCCGGGCGTAGAACGGGTTCAATAGCTAGTAACTAATAATGCATTAGGTGTTGTGAAATGTACATAGGATGTTGGTAGGATAGTTTGCCTGGCACCTGACTGCAGGGCAAGTGACAGTTGGAATTCGCCCAGGGTAGCAGCTAGTACTAAGAGAGTGAGACTGCTGAAGACAATCAGTAGCTGGGGGTGTGTCCTTTTATCATCTTGTCATTGGTGGTTATCCAGGCTTCGGACAGACACCATTCACTGTCATAATATAGATTAGCTGTAGATCCCAGTGTTGCCTAGAAGTAGTAACTAACTGTTTTTAATTATAACAAAATAGAAGGATTATTTTGCACATAAACATCACAAAGTAAATTGAAATGTTTCTAGCTCCTCCCCTTCAATAAAATGTCTGGTTCTGCCTCTAGCTCCTCCTCCTCCATAGAATATTGTCTGGTTCTGCCTCTAGCTCCTGCCTCTCTATAGATTGTTGTCTGGTTCTGCCTCTAGCTCCTTCACCTCCATAAAATGTTGTCTGGTTCTGCTCTAGCTCCTCCTCCTCCTCCATAGAATGTTGTCTGGTTCTGCTCTAGCTCCTCCTCCTCCTCCATAGAATGTTGTCTGGTTCTACCTCTCGCTCCTCCCCTCCATAGCATGATGTCTGGTTCTGCCTCTAGCTCCTCTCCCTCCATAGCATGATGTCTGGTTCTGCCTCTAGCTCCTCTCCCTCCATAGAATGATGTCTGGTTCCTCCTCTAGCTCCTCTCCCTCCATAGAATTCTGTTTGGTTCCCCCTCTAGCTCCTCTCCCTCCATAGAATGCTGTCTGGTTCTGCTTCTAGCTCCTCTTCCTCCATAGAATGTTGTCTGGCTCTGCGTATAGCTCCTTTTCCATAGAAGGTTGGTCTTGTTCTGCCACTAGCTCCTCCCCACTATAGAATGTTGTCTGGTTCTGCCTACAGCTTCTCCTCCATAGAATGTTGTCTGGTTCTGCCAATAGCTCCTCCCTCTCCATAGAATGGTGTCTGGTTCTGCCTCTAGAGCCTTCTCCTCCATAGAATGTTGTCTGGTTCTGCCTCTAGCTCCTCTCTCTCCATAGAATGGTGTCTGGTTCTGCCTCTAGTTTCTCCCCTTCATAGAATGTTGTCTGGTTCTGCCTCTCGCTCCTCTCTCTCCATAGAATGGTGTCTGGTTCTGCCTCTAGCTTCTCCTTCTGTATATGTCTGCTTTTGCCTCTAGTTTCTCCCCCTCCATATAGTATGTGGAGGACTAGTATATGGAGGACTATGGGGAGTGCTTTATAGTATATGGCGGGCTATGGGGAGCAGTGGCGGACCTTGTGCCAAGAGGGCCCTGGTGCAGCAGCTGATGGTGAGGAGCAGGTGGGGGGGTGGTGGGGGGTTGCTAGCGGATGTCGGGAGGGGGGTTGTGCTAACAGATGGCGGGGGCTATTGCTATAGGCACTGCTGCGGCTCCTACCTGCGTTGGGCCGCGCAGTCCTAGGAGCCGGCGCGGCAGAGGAGAGGAGGGGTGGGATCAGCCAAGGGAAGCAGGAAGCTTCCCTCAGTTAACCTCCTCTCCTCTGACACAGGGTCACGGGGGTCGGCTGGGGGCCCCCCTGCAGGCTTGAGGGGCCCCCTAGACGGTGGGGGCTCTGGTGCAGCTGAACCAACTGCACCACGGTAGGTCCGCCCCTGATGGGGAGTGCTTTATAGTGAATGGAGGGCATTACCATATATAGGCATTACGACCATACACTGCGTTCAGAATTATTAGGCAAATGAGTAGTTTGATCACATGATACTTTTTAGACATGTTGCTGCAATGTTACTGGAATATCAAAAAGCACAAAGTGTGCTATACTCAGGGACATGGCCAAGGTAAGGAAGGCTGAAAAGCAACCACCTTTTGAACAAGAAACAAAAGATAAAATGTCAAGACTGGGCCAAGAAATATCTTATAGGGATTCTGACCCCATAAAATACGCCCCAAGCCTCTTTATACCTGTCCCTGCACCATGCTAATACATTTCCATGCATCCCTTTGTGTTTATAAAGCGTTCTTGTAAGGTATAACCTACACTTTTATAAACCTATCTGATATGTGGGCTTCTTAAATGCTGAAGCCCCAAAAGGCGAGCCTTTCTTCTTTTCCCCGCCGCCTGCTTGCTAATGGGCGTGCTATAGAGAGAGCGCGTCATATCCGGCATTACATAAATCGCGTCGTATCCGGCATTACCCACTGATGACCTCGCGATGCGTAGTGCGCATGTGTGAGGAGTGTCATCATCCCACTGCAGCCTCCCATCATCCCATTGTAGCAGGGCTCCTGGGCGGTGAGCGGCGCCGCTGCTGGGCCAATTTTGAAAAATATACATGTACGGCAGCTGAATGCAGCGGCGGGCACCGGATGGGCCACAGCTGCATGCCCCGTTCTTGTGATCGGTGGCATGCTGATGAGCTAAAAACCAGGTATGCCTTATTTTTTTTTGGGGGGGGGGTGCCTTATATTCACAGGCGCATTGAACCCCTAGCATGCCTTACTTTCAGGGGGCGCCTTATTTTCGGGGAAACACGGTATGGATGGAAGGCTGTTGAGTGTCATCATAAAGAAAGGTGGCTATATTGGTCACTAATTTATGGGGGTTTTGTTTTTGCATGTCAGAAATGTTTATTTCTAAATTTTGTGCAGTTATCTTGGTTTACCTGGTGAAAATAAACAAGTGAGATGGGAATATATTTGTTTTTATTAAGTTGCCTAATAATTCTGCACAGTAATAGTTACCTGCACAAACAGATATCCTCCTAAGATAGCCAAATCTGAAAAACCCCACTCCAACTTCCAAAAATATTAAGCTTTGATATTTGAGTCTTTTGGGTTGATTGAGAACATAGTTGTTGATCAATAATAAGAATAATCCTCTAAAATATAATTTGCCTAATAATTCTGCACACAGTCTATATGGGTGTGTATTTGGCATACATACATACACACAAACATACATACACATATGTTGGGCATACATACACACACATACACACTCCGCTTTATATATTAGATTTGAGGAATTAAAGCGTAACCGCCGTTTAAATTTTTATTTAATAATAATGTAGAACAAGTGATTTTAATAAACTTTATAATATGGTTTAATAGAAAATTCTGGCTGGTTACCATTCCTAATCCTTCCACAAGGTGTCCTCAGTGCACCATAATGAATCTCATTTTGTGCCAGGGCTGTCTTCACAGTGAAGACAGACTTGTGAGGAGATAATGGAGAGGGTGTGTGGCCTACACTGTTGACAGCTCATAAGAAGGCAATGTATCACATTACAGCACAGAGTGGAGCAATGTCAGGATGTTAAAGGGATCCTGTCACCCCCAAAACACCTCAAAACCTATTAAAAGCTGTCCCTAGAGCATAGTAACACTTACCCTACACTCCTTTTAGCTCCTAAATGCATCTAGTGAGAATGAAGATAAATGTTATTACAGTACCTCATTAGGGATGATAATTAGTGACTATGGTATTCATAGTCACCCTGGCAGGCTGTCCCCCTTCATGATATCACGCCTCCATAGGTGTGATCTTCAAATCACATTAAAATGCGCGCCTCCCCGCTCTCCTATGGCAGCCGGACCGCTGCATTGTGCGGCTGGGTGATGCGAATCGCGTCATTTCCGGCGCCGGGTGACGTATTACACCCGCGCCGCTCTGTTAGCTTAAAAATGCGCACTGCACATGCGCAGTGCGGGTCTTGAAGTTAACAGCGGCGCGGGTGTAATACGTCACCCGGCGCCGGAAATGACGCGATTCGCGTCACCCAGCCGCACAATGCAGCGGTCCGGCTGCCATAGGAGAGCGGGGAGGCGCGCATTTTAATGTGATTTGAAGATCACACCTATGGAGGCGTGATATCATGAAGGGGGACAGCCTGCCAGGGTGACTATGAATACCATAGTCACTAATTATCATCCCTAATGAGGTACTGTAATAACATTTATCTTCAATTTCACTTGCTGCATTTAGGAGCTAAAAGGAGTGTAGGGTAAGTGTTACTATGCTCTAGGGACAGCTTTTAATAGCTTAGGAGGTGGTTTGGGGGTGACAGCATCCCTTTAACTCTTTACAAGCTTCACTCTTTGGTCTCCTCACAGCAGTCTCTGTTAACCCCTTGTCTGCTGGCTCCCCACACAGCTCACTACCAGCCTGTTCTCACACACAGAGCTGACTTACTCTGGCCATTTCCACAAAGAGAGAAAATGCAGCTTTTAAAACACCACAGAAAAATGTGTGAAAATCAGTCATATGGCATAAAAAAATATTGTCTTAGCTGCTATGTGACCCATCATTAACAACCAGTGCAGGATTAGTTTTTTCTTTCTTCAATGAAATGACATTTCCACTTTAAATTATGCTGACAGATTGCCTTTAAATTTGATCTTGTGAACAGTGCTTCCAATAGCTTTATGATCACATAATGCCTTTATTATATTCATGCAGCGTTTTCTTTATATAAGGCAATGATCTCTTAACGGTTTGGACATCTTTAGCCATATTTGTAATATGTACAGTAATCAAACAGTCAACAATCCTTCAGGCAGTCCAGTTCCTTGATGCATTTTATTTCCGGCATGACTGGTGTATGTAACTAATGAAGCCCTTGATTATTAGCATCATGGGTGCTTCACCTGATTTGTGAGTGTGTACTTTTATAAGGGATTCTATTTTAGGGGGGGTGAATAATTTTAGAGATTGCAGTAATCATTAAAAGTGGCACTTTATGTACATTTTGTACAAACTGCTCGTTTTATTGTTTTGAGCTGTAAAAATTGTTCTTGCTTGATTAATTTGTTTATTGCCAGCATCAGAAAGTTTGCAAACATTACTAATAAACCTGATTTGCAATAATTTTGACTGTAACATGTCAGTTTTCTTTTGTGCATTAGTCCTGTATAGATTATGCAATACCGCACTTTGAAACATTCAGCTTGAAAGTTTGTATATTGTCATATACAGATGATTTTTCTAAATTGTTTCCACCACTGGGCCACATTTGTAGCCATGCCCCTTGATTTTATTTCCGTGATCCTTTGTGATATTGTGAACAAATGATTGCTATATCCTGATTGTGTTTGCAATATTATGCATGAGGAAAGTGGGGGAGGCTTGATGTTCTTGATATGATGGTGTATCTCTCCCATTCATAAAAGCTTACCACTAGAGATGGGCGAATCCACAGATGTTAGGGTTCGGTGGATCCGGACAGTGTTTAAAAAAAAAATGTCCAGGTTTGGAACTTGACGACCTGAACTTGAGACAGAACCTGACTTTACAGTTTTAAATGCTGACAGTAAGGTCGAGGGGGCTGTAAAAGGAAGCAAAACACTGATTTAATCAGCAGCATTATACTTAATGAGGACCATTCTCTTTTAGCACCACTTCAGGGTCCTGCTTATTAACCTCCGGTTTGTTCACTGGACTCTGCCTCCAACAGCTAATCACAGACCCCACTCTCTTTGTCATTGGCTGTTGCACGTCTACCCATTGAGCTGGCATCTGTGATTGGTTGCCATTGGCAATAAGCCTGCTGCCATAGGGGTGCAAAAATAGGGGTCCCCATGCATAGGAGTACCCCATATTTTTTATTCTAAGTGCAAAAAAAGCAGCCAGCTGTGGGCAGCCACTCCAGCTGCCAGGTTTTAACTCGGCTGGCAATTAAAAATACAGGGGCACCCATTAATTTTTTTAAACAATTAAAAAAATAATTAAAATGTCAAGCAGCTGGGGGTGATAGCCTGTAGCTGGCTTCTTCAGTTATTGGGCCCCCCACGCTAAAGAATAGCAGTCCGCAGCTGCCCCAGAAATTGGTGTATTCATTAAAAACAACAATTCCTGGCACTTTACCCGGTTCTTCCCAATGCCCTGGTGCGGTGGTATTGGGGTGATAAAATGGGTTAACTAGCATTAACAGCTGCTCATTAAGCCCTAGATTGGTAATGTCAGGCGTTTGACACCCGCACTTTACCAATCTGGTAAGTAAATAGTTAAAAAAAAGAAAAAACCACAAGACAGAGAAAAATCCTTTAGTTTAAATAAAACACAGACAACCCTGTTTTACCATTTATTAACCCCAAACATACCTTCTACCACAGCACGATGTCCTGCACTACTACATTGCGGTGAGTGGAGGGAGACTTTACAGCAGGGATCTCAAATTCCAGGTCTAGAAGGCCACCAACTGTGCAGTTTTTCCAAGTAGTATTTCATCGTTTATAATTAAATCACCTGCACAGGGGATGATTCCAACCCCTCTGCAATACTAAGTAAATCCTGAAAACCTGCACTGTTGTTGGCCCTCGAGGCCTTGAGTTTGAGATCCCTGTGTAACAGTGTCCGCTCTCCGCAAGTAGCATGCTCATTTTGACAGCCGGCTGAGTGAGCTGAGCAGTGATTTCAAAGTCGAGTTCATCTAAGAACACAGCTAGCATACCTCAGCTCTGATGGCACTAGTCAAACAGCCGGCTGTCCGTGTGAGTGTGCTAATTGGCGTGAGCAGATACTGTAACATGTCCCACTGCTCACTACAATGTAGCAGAGCTCAGATGCTTTGCAGGACATCATGTTGTGGATTATTGTCAGAGGGTATATTGGATTAATAAATTGGTAAAACTGGTGTCACGATGGTCTCTTTTACCTGGGAGACTTGTGACTGGTTTTGGACTTCTGTCTTATTTCTGTATTGAGACTTCATATTAAACGTATTTCTTTCCTTTGGCAGTTGAGGTGTTAATGTCAGTCTTTGCTGCTAGCAATCTAGCTTGTTCTTGTCCAGGTGTGGCTACTATGTGATTAATCCCATCCCCTGTATTTGATCACATGGTTTTAGCATTCTTTGCTGGAGATTGAACATTCCTAGGCAAGCTTCCTTAGGAGAAGGAGGTTTTTCTGGAGAGCTGTCTACTGCTAAACCGATTCTGCCAAGGAACTAGGCAGCAGGTGTGAAGCTGCCTTGTTGTTCCCCTGTCTGTCTCCCCTTCCCTCTTGTAGTATTATTGCAGTGTTTGGGACTATCGCCCCTGCCAGCCATTCCCTAGTGAGGTAGTGAGGGCTAACATCAGGGACAGCGAGAGCCTAGGTATCCTGCTTGGCCACGAGTTGAAAGAACTTCTATAGGAGTGGTAGGGAGATCAGGGCACAGCAGCAGGTGAGTGCAAGAGGTCACCTCTCCTCCGTTCTTTAGGAGCAGGGCCCTCCACTGTATTTGTCATCCCCCACCCGCACCGATGTCTCCCCGTCTGTTGTTTTGTGTTGTGTGCCAGACATTGTTGGTCTTTGTGTCACTCTCACGAACGATAGCCGGACATCCTCCTTAGTCCAACCGTGACATTATCTCCAGCCGGATACTTTTTTTTTTGTTGCTCCATTATGGATCCTGCAGCAGTGTCTGCCTAGTTCAAGCAGACTCTTTCACAGGAGGTGACGGATCTGCAGGAACAGGTGGTACAGCAGCTGCAATATATTGCGGGTCTGTTGTTCTCATCCCAGGCTTAGACCCGGCCAGAATCCAAGATTCCCCTCCATGATAGATTTTCGGGGAGGCGTGATAGGTTTTGGGCGTTCCAGGATGGCTGCAAGGTATACTTCAGACTCGGTCCATGTTCTTCGAGGAGCGAAGAACATAGAGTGGGGATCATTGTCTCCCTGTTATGAGGAGATCCCCAGTCCTGTGTTTTCTCACTACTGATTGACTCTCCATCTATTCGATTGGTGCATGAGTATTTTGGCCCTTGTTTATGGGGACCCTGATGGCGTCTCTGGCAGAGTCGATTCTCCGTAGACTTGCTGTGGATGAGGGCGTGCTTTTACTGTGGGCTTAAGGGTCACCTTGTTGGGCTTTGTCCATCCATACCCATACAAACGTCTCAAAAGCAGTCACTGCCGGGTCGTGTGAAGGGTGGCGGCCTGGGCGTGTTTGTTTCCTCAGTTTTTCCCTCTTTTCCAGCTGCTGTCCCTCCGGGACAAAGAGGGAATACCATTCCCACTCTTCATGATATAGCTATGCCTCAGTCTCTCCTCCACAGTTTCCTGAGAGTTATTGTCCAGACTTGGGACCCACCTCCTGAATTTATGATTTCTGAGTCTGTTCTGTCAGAGGTATACACTCCGAATATACTATCTGAAGAGCTGCCCTCACCTGGTTGTTTTGCTACATTTCCTCTGTACTTCCCTCTCTTCCGGTTAATATGCATAAGGTGCACCCGGAGAGAAGACGCACAATTTTTTTCCTCCGCCCAGGTTCGTTCTAGACCCATGTGTTCTCCCAGGAGAGGTGGTGGAGGGGGGGGTGGTTGCCTCTTCTGAAGTTCCCCATTCTGGGGGGTGGGTGTTGCAGATTTTGGGGTGACACCACGGTTGCTGAGCCTTCAAACAGATGTTCACATTCCAAAAGACGCATGCTTGGTGATAAACGTGCAGGTCCGGACCTGTGTGTGAATGGCTGTGTATGGGTGTCTGTGGCGCCCCACTATGTAGGTGCCACAGAGGGGTACTGCACCCATAAAAGAGGTGTAGTCACACCAGCTGTAAGTGGATTTCAGGATGGTAGGTGGAACCCTAAACCCACATCCCACATTAGATCATACAGTGGGAGGGAACCCGGGAGGGTATATAGTCACCCCCAGGGGGAGAAAGGAGGTCGTTCTTTCAGTAGAATCGTGAACTAGGAGCAACATTAGTCTCCCTCTTCTTGGGCGAGAGGGAGAGAGGGTCTGGAACAGCAGGAGAAGGAGGAAGATAGAAAGAGTGAGAGACCAGGAGAAAGGAGAAGGAGGGTATCCTTGGCTGAGGGACCCAGGGAAACCAGAACAGATCCCAGATACGGAGAAAGAGTGGGGAATAGAGGAACCGGAGATTTTGCCCCAGGAGAGAAACGGGTACCGGAGCCCGCACCTGTGGTAGCCTTCAAGGCCCACAAAAAATCCGAAGCACGGGGGTATATCAATATACGGCCTTGATTCCCAAGCGACCATTAGAGGGGGCCAGACACAGCAGGCCGCTGCAGTGATCAACAGAAGGTTACCCAATGGGAGCAAGGGAAGGAAAGAGAAACAGCAGGACGTCAGACATACTCTATATGAGGTCAAGCTTCACACAAGCTACTGGGAAGCCGGGAAGAAAAGGAACAAGGAAGGCACACACTGGGGGTTCCATCCATCTATCAGAGATCCGCTTGCAGACACCCATAGCCACTTGTCATTTAACATCATACTGCACTGAGGACTGTAATGACGCTGCTAAAGTTCCAGTAAAGTACCCGGTGAAGTGACTTTTGACTCTGCTACATCTTTCTTTGCATGAACTCGTTCCTTTCACAGGAATCGCTGCCCCGGAGGTCCCAGTCCTGCCTGCGGAGAACTACAACACCTCAGCCGCAATACCACCGACCTCCGGAGGACTGTGACGGCGCTGGTGATATCTCACCAGGTACTGCAGGTGGCGTCACGACAAATTATAAACTTGTACATACTCCCTTGTAAATACCCCTTTTCAAGAGAATAGTCCCCAGGATACGGGATCAGGCCGCCATTCCCCGTCACACAATTAACCCTTTTGCCGCCTGATACCAGAGTACCCCACACCCTGGGGTGACACATGTCCACTATTGCTATCAAGTAGAAGTGTGCTTTGGGCTCTGTGCTCTGGGTTTAGCAGTCCGTATTGGATGACGGACATTGTTAACCCTTCAGCCGTCCAGCTGGAGCTACCCTAGTACTTGGTACCTGTAACTTGTTTTACAGGTCATGGCTCTTGAGATGTGTTGTGTCTCCAGAGCTAATGTTTACTACATCTTTACCTCGCTGCGTAGGTGATATCCTTGTAGGACAGAGGGTTAAGAAAGTGAACGCTGATAGTTTGTGGCGTTCTTTCTGTAGGTGTTATTCTGACTAATCCACTCTCGAGGGTCCGGAGGCCTCTTGTTAAAGGGGGCTCCTGACACAATGGCCTCTCTTACTTGGGAGACTTGTGACGGGTTTTGGACTTCTGTCTCATGTCTATAGTGAGACTTCATATTAAATGTGTTTCTTTACTTTGGCAGTTGAGGTGTTAATGTCAGTCTCTGCTGCTAGCAAGCTAGCTCGTTCTAGTCGAGGTGTGGTTACTCTGTGATTACTCCCATTCCCTTTATATGATCACATGGTTTCTGCATTCTTTGCTGGAGCTTGAACATTCCTAGCCAAACTCCTTAGGAGAAGGAAGTTTTTCTGGAGGGCTGTCTACTACTAAGAACAACGCTGTATTTGTTCCCCCCTTTTCCCCCGGTGTCTCCCGTCTGTTGTTTTGTGTTGTGCGCTGGACATAGTTGGTCCATGTGTCACTGTCACGCATGGTAGCTGGACATCCCCCTTAGTCCAAGCATAACAATAGGGTTATCTGTGTTTTATTTAAAATAAAGGATTTTTCTCTGCTTTTTTTTTTATAACTATTCACTCACCAGATTAGTAATGTGCTGGTGTCATTGACACCTGACATTGCCAATATAGGGCTTAATGGCAGCTGTCAATACACAGCTGTCATTAACCCATTTTATCACCCCAATGCCACCATATCAGGGCATCATGAAGAACTGGACAAAGCACCAGGAATTGGCACTTCTAATGAATGCGCCGATTTCTGGAGAGGCTGTTGGCTGCTATTCTGTAGTGTAAATAGCCATGGTAAAACCAGGCAGCTGGGGGTGGCATCCCATAGTTGACTGTGTTTTCTGCACTGAGAATCAAAAATACAGGGGACCCCTATGCAATATATTTTTAAATACTTATTTTTATACCCCTATGAGAGCAGATTCATTATTAGTGACAACCAATCACAGACACTGGCACAATAGGTGGGGCGCAATAGCAATGGCAAACGCTGCCACAGAGAGTGGGTGTCTGTGATTGGTGTTTGGAGGCATAGTCGAGTGAATAAACTGGAGGCTAATGAGCGAGATCCAGAAGTGGTGTTACAAGCGAGCAGTCCTCAATAAGTATAATGCTGCTGTTTTAATCCCTTCACCTTCGGGCGTTTTTCATTTTTCCCTTCCCTTCTTCCAAGAGCCATAACATTTTTATTTTTCTGTCAATATAGACAAATGAGGGCTTTTTTTTTGCGGGTGAGTTGTACTTTTGAATGACATTATTTATTTTACCATATAGTGCACAGGAAAATGAGAAAAAACAGGAAGAAAAATTCCATGCGCTGTGAAATTGCAAAAATAAAGCTACACGTTTGTTTTTTAGATTTTTTATTCGCCATGTTTACAATATGGTAAAATTGATGTGTCCGTGTGATGTCTTGGATCGGTATGAGTTCGTAGATACCAAACATGTATACTTTTACTGTTATCTAAGTGGTGGAAAAAAATTCTGACATTTTTAAAAGAAAAAGAGTTGCACTTTTGGTGCCATTTTTCGTGACCCTTAGCATTCTCATTTTTTGGAATCTGGGGCTGTGTGACGGCTTATTTTTTGTGCCATGAGCTGATGTTTCTAACCGTACCATTTTTAGGTAGATGCACTGATTTGATCACCTGTTATTGCATTTTACTGTAATATTGCAGTGACTAAAAAAACGTAAATTTGACATTTGGATTTTTGAAGTCTGATTCATTTATTTTATATTTTGATTGGGCATTTCTGAATTCAGCAATACCAAATGTGTTGTTTTTTTTTTTTCTTTAAGTTTTGTTTTCAATGGGGCAAATGTGGAGTGATTTAAACTTAGGTTTTTCAGGGTTTTTTTTGCATGTTTTTTTAACCTTTTCTTTATTATACATGGCCCTCAACACTGCACAGTCTGATCGCTTGTGTTATGCAAAGACATGCCTCAGCGTCTCTGTATAGCACAAATGATCACTTTCTGTTGGCGATGTCACTAGGGCATCGCTGGCAGGACCTGATTCATGACATCTTCTGGGGTTATCAGCTGACCTCATACTGTCATGATAGCGTATTGAGGCTCAGTAATCGCATCATGTGGCCACCGAAGCTGGCGGGAAATAGCGTGATCCCTGATGCGGTACTTTGGATCGCTTGATTAGTGATTGACAGTGCAATTGGATCACTGATCCGATTGTGCGGTTAACTACACATGTCAGCTGATAAGATTTGCTGATGTGTGGGGGATGATGTGAGCTCCTTCGCTGATCTCGCATCAAAAAAGGGACCTTGACCAAGGATGTATATATCATCATTGGTTATGAAGGGGTTAAGGTTAATGTAATTTGAAGTTCAGCATTCTTCTGTGTTATATAGCAATTATTTGTAGTTTTAGTGTGTGCGTCCGGCAGTACCCACCCCTTAGAGCAGGGGTGGGGAACTCCAGTCCTCGAGGGCCGCAAACAGTTCAGGTTTTCACGATTTCCTTAGTATTGCACAGGGATTGGAATCATCACCAGTGCAAGTGATTGTTATTACCTGTGCAATACTAAGGAAATCCTGAAACCTGCACTGTTTGCGGCCCTCGAGGACTGGAGTTCCCCACCCCTGCCTTAGAGGATAGAGAACTGTCAGTGATTGAAAGCGCAGTCCAAAGGATAAAAGGTGCCAATCAGATCGCTGATCCAATCTGTGCTGTTAGCTACACATGTCAGCTGATCAGATCAGCTGATGTATGGGGGATGATACGAGCTCAGGCGTGAGCTCTCATCAAAGGGTGGGAGGGCTAAAGGTGCACCATTACATCCTTGGTTGTGAAGGAGTTAAAGGGGTTTTACTACAAACAAAGTTAATTTTAAGCTTAACTTTAATCATTAGATCTTGGAGTAATAATAATTTCCACAATTGGATGCAAAAGAGTTCGTGTGTGTGTGTATATATATATATATATATATATAATATATAAAGCTGAATGTGTGTATATCCGGAATTGGTGTCTACACCGTCGCGACTACAGCCACAAAATTTTGCACAGTCACACGTCTGGACCCCAAGAGCGTCATAGGCTATGTTGTGAGGCGAAATTTTAACCCTGCGCGTTCCAGTTCACCAAACAATTTTGCCCCTATCTACATAATGGGGAAAAAGTGAATGGAAAAGTGTTGGAGGAAAATCAACAGCTGGCAGCTATAGCTACAAAATTTTGCACAGTCACACATCTGGACCCCGGGAGCGTCATAGGCTATGTTGTGAGGCGAAATTTTAACCCCGCGCATTCCAATTCACCAAACAATTTTGCCCCTATATCTACATAATGGGGAAAAAGTGACAGTTACCAGTTGACAGTTGTGAATGAGCGGGGCTTAATGATAGCGCCAAAGACTAACAGCACATACCAGCATATAGTCACTAAGGTGGGGCCCCAACATGAGATATTCACCACGCACGGGGACATGTATACACACCACAAAGAGACACACACAACACAGAGACACCCCCACAGGGACACACACACATACACACCATATAGGGACACATGCACTCACCCCACAGGGACACACACATACACACACCCCAGGGACACACACACCACACAGACAGACACAGATGTGCACAAATCACCTCACACAACTCGCCTCCTACGTGTGCTATCTTTAATTTCCAAACATAAACATCTGATTAAAAACAGCCAATGTGCAACACATGTGCCATATAGGGAATTAAGGCAGATGTCAGTCACATGAGCTGTCTATTATGTGTATGTGTGAGGTAACATATACTGCCCGGCCGGGGGGAGGGTTTACTGTTGGCTGGAGATTTCTTAGGCTGCCTATAGCAATCAATCACAGCTCACCTTCTATTTTCTTACAGGTCATTAATATGACATATTCAAATTCTATTTTGTTATAGCTAACAGCAGTCAGTTATTAACCCGGGCGTAGCCGGGTACTACAGCTAGTATAAATATAAAATTAAAGAAAATTATAGTAGTGGATCACAGCTGATTAGTTTGTTTTGTAAAGTAAAATATTTCCTTGCTTGTTAGTAATGATATTTTTGATCCTGGGCCGTAAAATCTTAGTACTCTTTTGCGTACTCCCCATCCCAGGAGATGTGGTATGTTCAGACCATGTCCCTGTACGGTCAGACACATCCATTACACAGTACAAAGCAGGGACACATATATAAGATTATCTCAGCACAGGAGATGTGGTATGTTCAGACCATGTCCATGTATGGTCAGACACATCATTACACAGTACATAGCAGGGACACACATATAAGATTATCTCAGCCCAGGAGATGTAATCTGATCAGACCATGTCCCTGTACGGTCAGACACATCCATTACACTATACATAGCAGGGACACATATATAAGATTATCTCAGCACAGGAGATGTGGTATGATCAGACCATGTCCCTGTACGGTCAGACACATCCATTACACATTACATAGCAGGGACACATATATAAGATTTTCTCAGCCCAGGAGATGTAATCTGATCAGACCATTAAACTTTAAAACTAACCTTGTTCATGTGAAAACCCCTTTACTTACCATTTAGCCTTCTTCTACAGCCCCCCTACCAGAACAGTAAGACAGACTTCTTAGGGAAGTCTGTGCTTGAACATTATATGCAGGGGAGTAACTTCAACAGGTGCAGGGGTTGCAATCGCACCGAGGCCCTGGAACCTAGGGGGCCTCAAAAGTCCCCTTAGCCTATAGAAAAAGACTAATGCTACTAAAGATTTTCAATAATTGGGGGCCCCGTTAGAGCTTTCGCATCGGGGCCCATGAGCTTCAAGTTGCGCCACTGACTATATGTTTGGTACAAAACCAGAACGTTACAGATTGGGCTACTTATCACTACTTACCACAGCAATTGTGTGTTCAATCATAAAGTGGTTAAGATTTTTGGGAATCAATGATTGTAATGTCTGCAGTTCTTGCACGTTAGTTTCCAGTATCGTATACTGTATATTCTCTGAAATGTTCTCTCATTTCTATTGTCTATTCACCCACTTGCCTTATAATTAGACCTCATCTCTGTATACACTCTTGTCTTCATTTTTAGCATTTCTTTCTATTCACCACATCCTCCTATTTCCTTTGCTACCTCCTTCTCCATATCTGTCTGTGCTTTCTGTTCTGCAGCTTCTTTCCACCTTTTTGTGCAGCCTTCACCCTCCCTCCATGATTTTCTCTCACCCCTCCCTTGGTGACAGAGTGCTTATGAGACATTGTGTGACTCATCCACTGAGTGTGGAGAGATGTGCAGAGTAACAGCACACCCCCCATCCTCAGCTGGTTGCCACAGCAACTGGGTCACCTCTCTGTGTGCGTTGCACTCCATCAGAGAAAAGATGAGCAGTAAAAAAGAAATAAGGATCTATGGATCAGAGATCTCAGGATATCCCACTCCTACAGGTTTTTTTTTTTTTCTTTTCAACTTTATACTATGCTGCTAAGAAAAAATGACTGATTCAGGGTCAATGAGCTCTGGTTTAGAATTGTCAAGAATAGGTATTATACAATAGTTATGCTGATAATGAGGCATGGAAATAAACAGTTAATAACATGGAGAAAGAAGGAAATATGGTTGAAATTTAATCGGTTGGGAAAGGAGTGCTAAACTGTACAAAAGCAAGCCAATTGCTATAAAATAAATAAGTGTGTACCATACTCGGAAGCAGCAAAAGTGTTAGGTAACTAATGACAACTAGGGATAGGTGAACCCGAACCGTAAAGTTCGGGGTCCATACTGGACACCTAGTATTTGGCACAGACCCCAAACGTGGACTTCATTGGGAAGTCCATGTTATAGTTCAGGTTCAGTTCAGGGGAGCTGTAAATAGCAAGAAAATAGCGATTAAACAGCATCATGATACTTACAGGCATTCTACCACTTGTACTTCCGGGGCCATCATTAACTTCCTGGGTATTCAATGCTGAAGGGCAACACAGCCAATCACAGACGATGTCACAGAGAGTAGGCGTCTGTGATTATTTTCAGGTTACTCCAACAGCCAATCACAGGTGCCCACTCTCTGTGACAATGTCTTTGATTGGCTGTTTTGCCCTTTAGCAGGGAATACCCAGGAAGTTAATGATCAGCCCCGGAAGTACAAGCGGAAGGACGCCTGAATGCTGGAAAGTATAATGATAATGTTTAATTGCTATTTTCTTTCTATTTGCAGCTCCCTGCTGTAAATAATGTGTGGGCTTCACCCCTTTTTTGATTGCCAGCCAATGGAAAACTCCGGCAGCTGGGGACTGGGATTCTTAGTGGGGTAAGGCCCAAGCATTCTGAGCCCCCCATGCTGAAACTCGTAGCCACTTTTAAAAATGGCATCATTTTCAGGTGCTTTACTTGACTCTTCCAGTGGACCTGGTGGTGTTGCCATGCTAGGTAATAAAGGGGCTAATGCCAGTTTTGTATTAGCAGCTGGCACTAAACCCAAATTCATAATGGAGAGACAATGTTAGCCCCGCCCACTATGAATCTCTAGTAAACATTACAAAATCAACACTGAGAAAAAATATTTTAATTGCAATAAAACACGAAAGATATCACTGGTTCCCATCTTTAATAATCCAAAACAAAACCCTCCAACAATAATTCACAGACAGACACAGGAATGTCAAGTCACCGTGCACAACACCGCTGAGAAACTGACTTTAGATGTGCTCGCTGTGACATTAGTCTGGTTCATCCAAGTTCAGAGCTGACGCGTCACCTGTGAACTCGCATGAACCCGATGAACTGCATCACAGCACCCGGTAAACAGCTGTAGTGAGAGGCTCTCACTTTATGGCTGGTATCCGGGTGCTGTGAGCAGTTACCAGGGTCATCCAGGTTTAGAGCTGACCCGTCAACTGTGAACTTGGGTGCACCCAACTCTGACATCACCATGACCACATCCGAAGTCATTTTCTTGATGGTGTTTTGCGCAGTGACTAGACGTTCCTGTATCTCTGCCTGTGGATTATCGTCGGAGGGTTTTGTCTTGAGTTAATAAAAAATGGGAACTAGGGATGTCTTCTGTGTTTTGTTGCAATTAAAATATTTTTTTCAGTTTTTTTTTTTATGCTTACTAGAGATTCATATTGGGCGGCTTTAGCATTGGCCTGACATTATGAATCTCGGGCATAGTGCCAGCTGCCAATACAAAGCTGGCCTTAACTCCTTTATTATCCAGCACACCAGCACTAACAGGGCTGCTGGAAGAGACAGGTAAAACGACTGAAAATGGCACTACAAAAGAATACACCATTTTCTAGGGGCAGCTGCAATTTTCAGAGTGGGTGACCAAAAAAAGCTTGGGCCTTACCACACTGAGAATCCCAACCCCCACTTTGGCTAGCAATCAAAAATGGGATGAAGCCCACACGATTTTTTTTAACCATTTATTTAACCCCCTCTGCACCTTTGATGTTGCACAACATCATGGGGGTTACCGCGGCACTGTTGCCGCAGTAACCGCCATTGGGCTCCGGTGCTATGTGATTCCTATCACAGAGCACTGAGGCTCGAGGTCAGGGGGGTAGATTCCCCACCCTGTTCCCAGGATCACTGTGATTGGCTGTTGAAACAGTCAATCACAGTGATCCTGACTCCACCTATAGAAGGGGCGGTCAGAGCCTCTTCTATAGGCTGGAGTACTGGAGGGGGCGGGTATCGTCACCTCCAGCGCTGATGGGGAGTGATCTGATCACTCCCCATTCTCTTCACCAAGATGGAACACCGCCGCCACTTCTCTGCAGCTCGATCCCCCATGCAGGGGATTGGGCTGCAGAATAGCAATCTGGCAGCCCAGACACTGTGATCCACTTAGTGGATCACTGTGCCTGGGCTGTCAGATCGCTTTCTGCAGCTCGATCTCCATGCAGGGGGATCGGGCTGCAGAGTAGTGATCTGACAGCCCGGGTGCAGTGATCCACTATGGAGGTTGATGTAGCAGAGGCGATCAAGCGTAGTGGGACCTTCGTTGTGGACTACTGGATCTTTATAATAAAGATGGAGACTGAATTTTGTTTGTGTTTTTTTCTCAAATAAAAAATTTTTCTCTGTGTGGTGTATTTTTTTTTTTTACTATTTACTAGAGATTCCTGATGGCCGGGTCTAACATTGGCCCGACATTATGAATCTCGGGCTTAGTGCCAGCTGCCAATAAAAAAGCTGGCATTAACCCCTTTATTACCCAGTTTGCCACCAGCACCAGGGCAACTGGAAGAGTCTGTGTACAGCGCCAGAAAATGGCACTTCATGAATGCGCCATATTCTGGGGGCTGCAGTCTGCAATTCGCAGCATGGGGGGCCCAGAACGCTTGGGCCTCTCCATGCTGAGGTTTCCAGCCCCCAGCTACCTAGTTGTACCTGGTGGGACCAAAAATATGCGGAGCCCCATGTCATTTTTTTCCCAGAATTAGTCCAAGAAATAAAAAAGAAAATGTGCTTCACTGTATTTTTGGTTGCCAGCCAGGTACAACAACACACCTGGGGGTTGGTGGCAATCTGTAGCTTGCCAAGTTGTACCTGGCTGGACCAAAAATATGGCAAAGCTCCACGTTGTTTTTTTTTTTTTTTTGAACCTCATTTTTATTGTTTTATAAATATGAAGGTATAACGACATACATAGCAAATTATCAGAAATAAACATTAGTATAACATTTGTATCGTGACGCGCACAGTCGGTGACAATTTGATAACAACATTTTAAAAAATAATAATACCCCTAAATCCCACCCTCCTCCCTTCCTAGAGAACATCTCCGCAATATTTACAGTTCTTCAATCTCACAAAAAATTTTCAAGATTGAATGTCTCTTTTAATTTGTGAGTTTTAGTTTGCCCAGAGTACTCTCAAGTCCTCCATGGCAAACCAAGCTGAAGACCTATGAGGCATCATAAAAACTTTTATTTCATCATCAGTAAATTCTTGTTCAATAAACCTTTTCCACTTATGAAAAATGTTTTGTGTTAGTTTGCTGGGGTTACACAGTGTATCTGAAGACTCAATTGCGAGAACAGTCAGTAGGTTTTTTTTTATAAATTACTTCTGCAAATAAAATAAGGAGCTTTTGGTTTGTTTTTGGTTGCCAGCCAGGTACAACTTGACAGCTGGGGGTCTGGAATCCTCAGCATGGAGAGACCCAAAGGTTGTGGGCCCCCCACACTGCAATTGCAACTCCTAGCCACCTCAGAAAATAGCGCATTCATTAGAGGTGCCATTTTCTGGTGCTGTACCACAACTCTTCCAGTTGCCCTTGAGCTGGTGGCACACAGGGGCTCTCTAAAAACACGACATGGTGTCCGCTAACAAGTTGAATGGAAAATTAGCTTCAATTGTTAGCAGACACCATGTCGTGTATGGAGAGCCCCTGTGTGCCTAAACATTGGAGCTCTCCCATAATGTGACCCCATTTTGGAAACTAGACCCTCCAAGGAACGTATGTAGATGCATAGTGATGCTTTGAACCCCCAGGTGCTTCACAAATTAATCCGTAAAAGTGAAAAAGTGGTTTTTTTTTTCCACAAAAATTTTCTTGTTTCATTTTTACGGATTAATTTGTGAAGCACCTGGGAGTTTAAAGTGCTCACTATGCATCTAGATAAGTTCCTGGACGGTCTAGTTTCCAAAATGGGGTCACTTGTGGGCGAGCTCCAATGTTTAGGCACACAGGGGCTCTCCAAACGCAACATGGTGTCCGCTAACAATCTGAATGGAAAATCAGCTCAAATTGTTCGCGGACACCATGTCGCGTTTGGAGAACCCCTGTGTGCCTAAACATTGGAGCTCCCCCACAAGTGACCCCATTTTGGAAACTAGATCCCGCAGGGAACATATCTAGATGGTGTGAGCACTTTGAGCCCCCAGATGTTTCACAAATTCATCCGTAAATATGAAAATGTCCTTTTTTTTTTTCACAAAAATTTTCTTTTAGCCTACCTAAATGTTTTCATTTTCACATGGGCAACAGGATAAAATGCATCCTCAAATCTGTTGGGCAATTTCTCCTGAGTACACCGATACCTCATATGTAGTCATAAACTACTGGAAAATTAGCTCCAAAAGTCAAATTGGCTCCTTCCCTTCTGAGCCCTGCCGTGCGCCCAAACAGTGGTTTATGACCACATATGAGGTATCGGTGTACTCAGGAGAAATTGCTCAACACATTTTAGGATCCATTTTATCCTGTTGCCCATGTGAAAATGAAAGAATTGAGGCTAAAAGAACATTTTTTGTTAGAAAAATTAAAATGTCAATTTTTTCCTTCCACGTTTCTTTAGTTCCTATGAAGCACCTGAAGGGGTCTTTTTCTTGAATGTAGTTTTGAGTAGCTTGAGGGGTTCAGTTTTTGGAATGGTGTCACTTTTGGGTGTTTTCTGTCATGTACACCCCTCGAAGGGACTTCAAATGTGATGTGGTCACTAAAAAAATGGTTTTGTAAATTTTGCTTGAAAAATGAGAAATTGCTGATGAACCCTTATAACTTCCTAACCCAAAAATTTTTTCCCCCAAAATTGAGCTGATGTAAAGTAGACATGTGGAAAATGTTATTTATTAACTAATTTTGTGTCCATAACTCTCTGGTTTAGCAGAATAAAAATTCAAAATTTGAAAATTGCGAAATTTTCAAAATTTATGCCAAATTTTTTTTTTTTCACATATAAACACAAAAATTATCAACCTAAATTTAATACTAACATGAAGCCCAATATGTCACGAAAAAACAATCTCAGAATCGCTAGGATCCGTTGAAGCGTTCCAGAGTTATTACCTCATAAAGGGACACTGGTCATAATTGACAAAAATGCCATGGTCTTTAGGGTCAAAATAGGCTGGGTCATGAAGGGGTTAAATACCGTATATACTCGCATATAAGCCGAGTTTTTCAGCCCAAAAATTGGGCTGAAAAGTCCCCCCCTCGGCTTATACGCGAGTCACTGTATACTGTATACACTGTATACAGTATTCAGGCCGCCCGCCCCATCAGTATACAGGCCCCCACCCTTACTGCCGCAATCCTGTAAAAGAATACATTAGTATACTTATCCCTGCCGCTGTCCCGCTGCCGCCATCACCTCCTCCGGCTTCATCCGGCTTCCTCCAGTGGGCGCAGGCAATGACGTCATTGTCTGCGCGCCAGAGGAGGAAGCCAGAAGCCGCTGGATGAAGCCGGAGGAGCGCGATGGCGGCGCGGACAGCGCCAGCGGGACAGCGGCAGGATAAGTATACTAATGTATTCTTTTACAGGATTGCGGCAGTAAGGGGGGGCTGTATACTGATGGGGGGGCCTGTATATACCACTGGGGCTGCTGCTGTATACTACCAATGGGGCTGCTGCTGTATACTACCACTGTTGCTGCTGTATATACCTCTGGGGCCGCTGTATACTACCACTGGGGCTGCTGTATACTACCACTGGGGCTGCTGTATATACCTCTGGGCTGCTGTATACTACCACTGGGGCTGCTGTATATACTCTGGCTTCTGATACTACCTCGGATGCTGTATATACCTCTGGCTTCTGATACTACACTGGGCTGCTGTATATACCTCTGGGGCTTCTGTATACTACCACTGGGGCTGCTGTATATACCTCTGGGGCTTCTGTATACTACCACTGGGACTGCTGTATATACCTCTGGGGCTCTGTATACTACCACTGGTGCTGCTGCTGTATATACCACTGGGGCTGCTGTATATACCTCTAGGTGCTGCTGTATACTACCACTGGGGCTGCTGCTGTATACTACCACTGGGGCTGCTGTATGTACCTCTGGGGCTGCTGTATACTACCACTGGGGCTGCTGCTGTATATACCACTGGGGCTGCTGCTGTATACTACCACTGGGAGGCTGCTGTATACCACAGTGCTGGGGGCTGTATACTTGTGCTGGGGTCCACCCTCGGCTTATACACGAGTCAATAGGTTTTCCCAGGTGTTTGGGGGCAAAATAGGGGGGTCGCTTATACACGTCGGTACACAAGTATATACGGTAATAATAAAAAAAATAATAATGGGCTTCCCTGTATTTTGATTTCCATCCAAGGTAAAGCCAGGCAGCTGAGGGTGGCAGCCCCTAGCTGTCTGTTTTATCTGCACTGAGAATGAAAAATACAGCAAAGCACCGTTCGTAATTTTTATTGATTTATTTTTAACAGTACTATGATGTCATTCAATGAGTAAGGAGCAAAATAGTCCATCACAAGTGCTGTCACAGTGAATGGGAGTCTGTGATTGACTTTTGGAGTAACCTGAAAATAGCCAATACATTCTATCATCTACCCTACACGGTATTATTATAATTATTTATTATTATTGCGCCATTAATTTCATGGCGCTTTACATGTGTAGGGGTATAATAGACAAGTACAATAAGCATGGACAATATGGGTACAGTAGGATAGAGGACGCTGTCCACAAGGACTCACAATCTATGAGGTGATGGGTGAGAATACAGTAGGAGAGGGTAGAGTTGGTCGTGCGGTGGACTGAGGCTCACTGCAGGTTGTAGGCCTGTCGGAAGAGGTGAGTCTTCAGGTCTCTTTTGAAGGTTTCCAGAGTAGGTGAGAGTCTGATATGTTGGGACAGAGCGTTCCAGAGTATAGTGAGCGCACGGGACAAGTCTTAAATGCAGTTTTCGGAAGAAGAAATAAGGGGGGAGTAGAGGAGGAGATCATGAGTGAATCGCAGGTTGCGTGAGGGAAGATATTGGGAGACCATGCCGCAGATGTACGGAGGAGACAGATAGTGAAATGGCTTTGTATGTCAGAGTAAGGGTATTAAACCAGGGCCTCTGAGAAATAGAGAGCCACTGAAAGGCTTGGCAGAGCGGTGAGACTGTGGAATAGCAGGGAGACAGGTACATTAGTCAGGCAGCAGAGTTTAGGATAGATTAGAGTGGTGCGAGAGAGGTAGTGGGAGGCCAGTGAGTAGGATGTTACAGTAGTCAAGGCGGGAGATGATGAGGGCATGGACAAGTGTTTTTGCAGTGTCGAGGAATGAACAGATCCAGGAAATATTTTTGATTTGGAGTTGGCAGGAGGTGCCAAGGGCTTGGATATGTGGCTTGAAGAGGAGGGCAGAGTTGAGGATGACCCCAAGGCACTGGGCATGGGGGACTGGGGAAAGTGTGCAGACGTTGATGTTGATGAATAGGGGGGGAGTCGGTTGGGGCAAAGATGATTAATTCTGTTTTGTCCATGTTCATGTTTAGAAAGCAAACGGAAAAGAGAGATGAGATAGCGGACAGACATTGTTGAAGTTTGGATAGCAAGGAGGTGATGTCAGGTCCAGAGAGATAGATCTGAGTGTCATCAGCGTAGAGATGATACTGCAGACCAAGGGAATAAATGAGCTGACCCAAACCGAGGGTGTAGATGCTAAAGTGTATGGGTTTGTTCTCAGGTTACTCTAACAGCCAATCACAGATGCCCACTCTCTGTGACATCATCTGTGATTGTCTGTTGTGCCCCCCTGCAGTGAATATTCAGAAAGTTAATGAGAGGCCCAGAAGCACAAGTGGCTGGACGCAGGTAATTGTTGCTTAATCACTATCTGCTTTCTTTTTATAGCCTCCCAGCCTCCATCCCATAACTTCAAAGTCCAAGTTCAGGGTTCAGACTCAAGTTCGAGTCATGTTCGGCCCCAAACTCTGAATTTATAAAAAAATCTGGTCGGGTATGCCGAACCTGAACATTGGCAGGTTTGCCCATCACTAATGTCAACTTTTGTTGAAGAAACAGATCTTTCTCATAATTTTGTTGTCTTTTGACTTTCTAATGATTACACTGGGGAACAATTTGAAAAAAATTTCTGTTGAGTTATTGAGTTAGGTTTTTGAGCTGATTTATACTAAAATTGGCATGCTGATTCCAAAAACGTAGTCAGTTTTTTTTCTAGCACGTTAAGTTTTTCCTCCACAACTTACCTGCCAGAGAAGCACAATTGCACTGATATCTGTAATAAGACTTGTTATCTGATTACAATTCGACTCATATAGAGCTACATGCCAACTTGTAAGAGTAGTCACAACTGAGACAGTGTGGTGAGAGGTGTGTGCAGCTCCCAATACGTCGTCATTATCAATATCTTGAAAAAAAACACTTTTTAGGTACAGTAGTTTACATATTTTTAAGAAGACAAAAATCCTATAGTTCAAAAACTTGACGTGATAAAAGAAAAACTGAGATTCAGCATCCAAAAATTAATTAAGAACAGTTGTCTGACCTAACTCCTAAAAAATTGTGTTCCCCAGTGTTATGTGCTTTACCCACAGGCTGTGCATTCGTATTTTAGTCAAATACCTAACTACAAGGAAATAAATGCTAAAATCAAGTTGATTACCTCCTTAAAATGAGATTCAGTAGTGCATATGAGGGTAGATATTCAAACCAAGTAATATTTTTAGTTTGGAGAAATTGGAGCAGATTGTAATTGATATCAAGAACTAGGTATACAAATAGTCCTTCCTTAATATTGGCTCAACACATTTTCACAATGCGGTGTCACAACATACGGTATATATGCTCTGTGTCTGTGTGCTTGTGAATGTGATGCGTGTTGCAGCTTGACAATGATCTTGCTAGCATATCATCTTGATGTATTGAATGTCTATCATGAGAAATTGGAGTCTTTAAGCAAATGTAGAAAAAGTTAAAGATAGATGCATCTAAATTATTGACTTTTGTATACCTTATTTACAAAATCTTATTGTTGACCATTTTGCCCTTTATTGTAGCTGGTTCCGCAAGAAGCATCCGCAGATGGATCCTCTTGTACCCATTCCCCTAGCTCAGAAACCAAGGACCGCTGGAGAAGCTTGACAGTTGTGCCTTACCTGGAGGATCTGCACGGGTATAGTGAGGATGAAGATCTCTGTGACTTAGAGGATGAAATAATCTATACTCAAGACTTTACAGTTCCAGGTAAATAAAGTATATTTTTTTAATTTGCTTTATATTCATGTTTATGCTGCAGGTTGTTACTGAATGTTTCCTATGATTGTTAAAGGGAACTGTCATGTCCTTTTTTCTTATTAAACCATCCCCAATGTTATTTAGATCATGTATTATTCATCAATAGCCTTTTTTAACTCCTTCATGACCTTTGATGTACCGATTCGTCGTAGGTCAGTGATTATTTACCTACCTGTAACGTACTGGTTAGTCATGGCAGAATCGCAGCAGCATAGCCGCGGTAACGGCGATTATGCTCCAGTACCCTGTAATTCTATACACAGGGACTGGAGCTTGACCTCCAGGGGGACGGGATTCCCCATCCACAAGTGCAATTGCTGTGATTGGCTGTCCAATTCTGAACAGCCAATCACAGAGACTGAATCATTTATTTAGGAAATGTAGCTATAAACCCCAACGTAAGTGCTTAGAATAGAGCACAGGATAAATGTGAACTGGTCCAAAATGTTCTGTTTCCAAATCACCACAACAGCATTCAAGAACTTATTTGCAATTTTTAATAATTCAAAATTCACTGCGCTTGACTCTGGGTGTTTTCCATAGATAAAATTATCAGTACAGCCATAGATGAACTCCCAGAGGGGTGACATTTCCAAACTGAGGGGTTTCTGCTGTTCTGGCACTTAGGGGCTCTGCAAAAGGAGTCTGCAAATTATTATAGGAAAATCTGTGCTCAAAAAAATCTATGGAGCTCCTTCCCTCCCGAGCCCTGCGATGCGCCCAAACATGGTTTTCCACCACATATCTGGTATCTTCACATTTGGGAGAAATTGTACAACAAATTTATGGGTCCAATTTCTCCTGCTATCCTTGGAAAAATTAACACATTTGGGGCTAAAACAACATTTTTGTAGGAAAAATCAAGTTTTATCATTTTCATGTTTTCTATGTTGTAAAATTTTGTGATTCACCTGTGCATTCCAGGAGCTCACTCCACACCTAGATAAATTCCTTGAGGGATCCAGTTTCCAGAATGGGGTCACTTGTGGGAGAATACTGTTGTTTAGATACATCAAGGGCTAACCAAACAGGACATTACACCCACAGACCTTTCCTTTAAAATTTGCTCTCCAAAACGTTGCTCCTTCCCTTTTGTGGAAGAAAGGTATGTTTTCATTTTCAGGGCTCAACATTATAAAATTTTGTGACGCACCTGGGAGTTCAAAGTGCTGAACCGCACATCTAGATACATTTCTTGGGGGGGGGTCTAGTTTCCAAAATGGGGTCACTTGTGGGGGGGTCCACTGTTGAGCTACATCAGGGCTTTCCAGGCGCGACATGGTGTCAGTTAATGGTTCCAACTACTATTCCATTCAAAATCTCAAATGTGCCTCCTTCTCTTCTTAGCCCTGCCGTGCACCCAACAGTGGTTTTTCACCACAAATAAGGTATCGGGCGTACTCAGGACAAATTGTCCAACAAATGTGGGGTCCATTTTATCCTGTTGCCCTTTTGAAAATGAAAAAATGAGGCTAATAGAACATTTTTGTGGAAAAATTACTTTTTCCATTTACGCAGCTCAATGTATGAAGCACCTGGGAGTTCAAAGTGCTCACCACACATCTAAATAAGTTCCTTGGGGGGTCTAGTTTTCAAAATGGGGTCACTTGTAGGGGAGCTCCACTATTTTGGGCACATCAGCGGCTCTCGAAATGTGTCATGGTGTCTGTAACAATTCCAGCCAATTTTTTGCTTGAAATATTAAATGTTGCGAATTCCTTTCTGAGCCCTGCCGTGTGACCAAACAGTAGTTTTCCACCACATATGGGGTATCTGCGTACTCAGGAGAATTTGTACAGCACATTTTAGGGTCCATTTTATCCTGTTACTGTTGTGAATATGCAATATTTGAGGCTAAAGCAACCTTTTTGTTGGAGAAAGAAAAAATTTTAATTTTTTCCTTCCACGTTGCTTTAGTTCCTGTAAAGCATCTGAAGGGTTAATAATTCTTCTTGAATGTAGTTTTGAGTAGCTTGAGGGGTGCAGTTTTGGAATGGTGTCACTTTTGGGTGTTTTCTGTCATGTACCCCCTCAAAGGTCACTTCAATGTGATGTGGTCACTAAAAAAATGGTTTTGTAAATTTTGTTGGTAAAATGAGAAATTGCTGATGAACATTTGAACCCTTATAACGTCCTAAAAAAATACATTTTGTTTCCAAAATTGTGCTGATGTAAAGTAGACATGTGGGAAATGTATTTATTAACTATTTTGTGTCACATAACTCTCTGGTTTAACAGAATAAAAATTTAAAGAGAAATGCAAAAATTATCTACTACATTTACCGGTATCATGAAGTCTATTGTATACGAAAAACATTCTGAGAACACTGGGATCCATTGAAGTATTCTAGAGTTATTAAAGCATAAAGTGACACCGTTCAGAATTGCAAAAAATGTTCTAGATATTAGGGTTAAAACAGGATGGGGGATGAAGGGGTTAAAAAAAATTGTATTCATTCCAAAAAAGCATTGAAGATACGTACATATTTTCATTAACTGGCTTAAAGCAACAGTCAAGCAGTCATCTGCTGGTTAATGGTTAACAAATACGTCACTGAACCCCAGCAATACCGACCACTCTGAATAATGGACCTGTGTGATCTCACGAACATGTGACTAATGGGTGGAGCTAAGCGAGCTAAATCGTTAAGGTCTGTGTAGACTTAGCTCGGCATATTATAGTCACATGTTCGTGACAATTTAAGGTCCTTTCAACATTTTCTGAATTTAGGCACTGCTACAGGTTCAGTTAACTGAACTGTTAACTATTAACCAGCCGGATGACTGCTTGACTGTTTGCCCAGCTAGCTAATGAAAATATGTAAAATGCTTTTTTGAGATGAATACAACAATTTAAAATAAAAATTTTTTTACTAATGAACAAAATATGATCTAAATAATATTGGGGGGATTTAATAGCAATAAAGGACATGACGCCTTCCATTAAATAATTTCTACGCAAAAAATACAAACGCTTGCTTTCACTATGGCCAAAATCTTAGACGAACATTAAGATTATCCAGATTTTTTGTTGCCATATTTGTCCTATTTTAAATGAAACTTGTCCTCAGGTTCATGCTGCCTGAAACACAGGCTGCCTTTATACAGCCAGTTATGTTTTACACTGCCCTTCACTAGTTCAAAGCTGATTACCAGCTGCTTCTTCCTGTTCTGATCCCTTTTGACTGACAAGGCTTTTTCTATGCACAGATATTGAGGACATCTATTATGTTACTGAAATTACATTGAAATGTTCTTTTGACGGCCTCTTTCCCTGCCCTGTAAGGCTGCTTTCACACTGCAGTTTTTCACTGATCAGTGTCCATCAGATTTGTGTGCCAAAACCAGGAGTGTCTCCAAAACTCAGGACAGGTGTCAATCTTTCAATTATAGTTTTTCTCTGCAAGTTCCTCTCCTGGTTCCTCTTCGGGTTTTGGCACACAAATCTGATGGAAACTGATCATGAAAAAAACTGCAGTGTGAAACCAGCCTAACTCGTGGCAAAAGTCTGGCATAAAAACGGGGGTCTGTTTTTTTTTGTGGTCATAAGGGTCAGTTTGTAGGGAAGTGCCCATCAATACAAAACCACAAACAGCTGCCAGAAACCTAATGAGCCATGGTTGGATGGAGGATAATAACCTGGGTAAACATCCTGCTACATGGCACCTCTATCCTTGTACATCGCCCTGGAACATGACACCCCTATCCTGGCACATGGCACTTCCATCTTGGTACATGGAACATCCATCCTGGCACATGGCCCTCTCTTCCTGGAACATGGCACCCCCCCATCCTGGTAAATGGCACCCCCATCCTAAACATGGCACACCCATGTTGGTACATAGCACCCCCATCCTGGTACTTGGCACTCCCATCCTGATCCTGTTACTTGGCACTTCCATCCTAGTACTTGGCACATCCATTCTGGTACATGACACCCCTACCTGGTACATAGCACCCCTACCTGGTACATGGTCATCATCACGCCGTACACTTAAAAAATAAAAAAATAAAAAACAAGCTCAAACTCCTCCTTTCCTCCAGTCCCCTGTAGGGTAGCTCGGCATTGTCATTATGCAGAAGCCTATAGTGAGAGCGCAGCGCTCACACGCTGATCAGCTGACCCGCACTCACTGATCAGCTGACCTGCTCTCACATGCTGATCAGCTTGGCGTGCTGATCAGCTGACGCGCACTCACAGTTGACTGCCTGGATGATGAGAGCGCGGCGCTGGGGACCAGATGGAGGGTGAGTATATGTTTTTTTGTGTGTGTGCGGCATGATGTTGAGAGCTAATCAGTGTGTGGGAGCTTGTGCTCCCACACGCTGATTAGCTGACCGGACACTGTATTCGCTGCTCCTCATGCCCAGGATGATGAGCAGGGGAATCATGGGAACATGTGATCACTCAGCAGCTGCGTATAACTCAAAATTGTGCACGCATCATGAAGCAAAAAAAGATACAGAGCAATGGGTCTTATCTCAAAAAATTTGTATGTTGGTACACTCATTAAGTTGGGGTACCATTGTACTGTCAAAATAACTGCATGAGCGCCTGTGTATCCACAGTCTCCAGTCTCTAGCAGGTCCCTGCTGGAGCCACCACCTCACTGACCTTATGATTGCTTAAGTAATCTAATTTCAGGGGCCAGGTTGCCTGAAAACAGGCTATTAATATTTTAGGCCCTGAGAGGGTATGTCATGAAAGATTACATTGCATCGGGCAGCTGAGGTCAAGGGCTTCAGTTCTTTTCCTCCAGATGCTGTTCTCTTCTCCATGCTGGCTATGCAGGACTAAAGCAGAGCGGTGGTATGCCTGGTGGACCTCTGTGAGCTCCCTGGCATCCTTCTCCTCCCGTGTTGCGTCCAACTGCTGCAAGCGCGTACCGGAAGTGACGTTTCTCGACTTTACCGGGTCACTTCCGAGTTACGTTCCACGCTGGAATACACACGGGGTCGGGTTGTTGGCGCTCCCTGCAGCCATTCCAGATCCCTATGGCTGCCCTGGAAGTGGGGATCCCCTTCCGATGACCCAGTGGAGGAGCCACAACACACGCTGAGGACCTGGCAGATAAAAGCCTGGTCTAGCTGCATCTCCTAAGGTAGGATCAGATCTATGTCTGTCTGTGTGATTGCAGGGACTGACCATGGACGGTGAAAAAGCCCCTATGCCGGCATCTGCAGAGCCCAGCGTTCTTCCCCCTACTGTGAGTAGCAGGATAGGGTCCCCTTTTCTCATATCTTCACTATATTGTGATTTTCTGAGGGCTTGGTGTTCTTTCTCTCTCCGTTCTAGGCAGACAAAGTTTCTGCCCCCAAGAAAGAGGAGGCTAAAGGCGGTGGAAGAGGCACTCAAGTTATCAGTCACCCTTGTCCAGGGCCACCATGTGAAGGTGTTCTCAAACAAAATCACCACGGTGACCTTTGTGTGTCACCAGGGGGGCACAAGTTCAAGAGTCTACAATCGCTCTCTACAAAAAATTTTCCTGGACGGAAAATCACCTCCTGTTCCTGACAGCTGTCCATTTGAGGGGATCTGCCAATATACAAGTGGATTTCCTCAGCAGACAAGACATTCACCCGGGAGAGTGGTGTCTGAACCAAAATGTCTTCATGTCGCTGGTGGCCAGATGGGGTCACTAGGATGTAGACCTCTTTGCCACTCCCCACAATACAAAAGTGAAAACCTTCTTTTCTATGAATCCCGAAGGCAGAGTACTGGGAGTGGATGTCTTTTCCCATCCCTGAGCAGTGAATTTTGCTTACGCCTTCCCACTAATTCCTGTCATTGCCAGAACATTGCAGAAGATCAGGAAAGACTGTGTTCCCACAATCCTAGTGGCACCTTTCTGGCCAGGACGGAGCTGGTACAGCACCCTAACAGACATGACTCACGTGGGTCCATTCCTTCTACCTCCACAAGATGACCTGCTTCACCAAGGATCCATTGTTCATCCGAATCCTGGGAAATTGAGCCTTGCGGCCTGGCTACTGAAGCCAGGATTCTGAAAGCCAAAGGTCTCTCTATCAATGTCATACACATTCTACAAAATAGTAGAAAACCTGTGACTAATTCCATCTATGGCAAACTCTGGAAGAAATGTGTGTCCTGGTACACTGCAGACCCTCCAGACCTGTTTCATCCGAGTATTGCACAAATTCTAGATTTCTTACAGAGCGCATTAAACCTGGGTCTCACACCCAGTACCCTCAAGGTGCAGGTGTTGGTGCTTAGTTCCTTTATCGATGATAGTCTTGCCAATCATTGTTGGATCAAACGATTCATGACATCGACCAGCAGACTAAGGCCAAGACTTCATAACCGAATCCCTCCTTGGGATCACAACTTAGTACTCAATGGACTGACTCAATCACCCTTTGAACCTTTATCTTCCACCAATCTACAGATTCTCTCCCAAAAGGCTGCCTTTCTGGTCGCCATCAATCAGAGCACCCTACCTAAAGTTCCTGGAGGATAGTATTGTACTCCGATTGGACCCCTCATTTCTTCCAAAGGTGGTCTATGACTTCCACAGAAACCAGGACATTATCCTGCCTTTCTTTTGTTCTCATCCTTCAAACTCCAAGGAAGATAACTTTCATACCCTTGACATACGCAGAACTGTCCTCCATTACCTACAACAGACAGTTTTAGAATTGATCAGAACTTATTTATTCAGCCAATTGGCCCCAATAAAAGGAAGAAAGTCTCCAAAGACACTATTTCCAATTGGGTTAAAAAAGCCATCTGTACTACGTATTCACAGCTAGATCTATCGCTATCTGAAAAGCTGAAAGCTCATTCCAACAGATCCGTATCCAGGGCAGAGAGGAGAGATGCATCTGCCGAGCAGATATGCAGAGCTGCAACATGGTCCGTTGTCCATACATTTAACAGACATTACAGACTGGACTTTAATAGGGATCTTAAGTTTGGCAGGAGAGTCCTGCAGGCTGTTACCACTCCCTAGAAATTGTTGGTATTCCTCCGATGATGCTGTTTTGGAAGGTGACTAGAGAAAATAGAATGTCAATTCAGTAATTTGGTTTCTAACAACCTTCCAGAACAGCACTAATTTCCCTCCCTATCTGATGTTCTTATTGGATTATTCCTGCACTTTGTGGTACCTATTTATGCTAGTGTGTCCGGAAAAACACTGGTGGTTGCAGGAGGAGGAGGGGTATTTAACCTCTTTTTGTCTCCTGTCCCTTATTTAGGGCGGGGAGACATCCTCAAGTGATGCTGTTGTGGAAGGTTCCTAGAAATCGAATTATCTGTAAGACCAATTCTATTTTTGGCAGTGTAGACAGGTGCCAAGTCCTGTTGGAAAATGAACTCTCCATCTCCAAAAAGCTTGTCGGCAGAGGGAAGCATGAAGTGCTCTAAAATTTCTTGGTAGGCAGCAGCACTGACTTTGGTCTTGATAAAACAAAGTGGACCTACACCAGCAGATGACATGGCTCCCCACACCATTACTGAATGTGGAAACTTCACACTAGACCTCAAGCAGCTTGGATTGCGCCTCTCTACTCTTCTTTCAGACTCAGGGACCTTGATCTCCAAATGAAATGAAAAATTTACTTTCATCTGAAAACAACACCTTGGACCACTGAGCAACAGTCCAGTTCTTTTTCTCCTTGGCCCAAGTAAGACTCTTCTTGCATTGTCTATTGGTCATGAGTGACTTGGCACAAAGAATACGACAGTTGTAGCCCATGTCCTGGATACATCTGCGTGTGGTGGCTCTTGAAGCACTGACTCTAGCAGCAGCCCACTCCTTCTGAATCTCCCCCAAATTTTTGAATAAATAAACTAAAAGAAGGAGAGCAAGCGCAGATAGGGTCTTATCTTTTTAACAATCAGCGGCTTAAGAGCCGTAATGAACACTGCTCACCTGGTCTAGTTGTGTGACACACAACCAGTATGAAAAACATGTAATGGCGGCTGCTGCTGGATCCACACCTCCACGTGCTATGTGGTCAAATTCCAGAATATTCCAGAGACAATGTGTCGTCGGTCCGCGCTGCCACAAATAACTGAAAAAAAAAATATTTGTAATGTTTTTATATGTAATTTTTTATTTGCAAATGTTTATATATGTGTTTCAATCCAAGTCCAAGGTGTTTTCAATCTACTGAATGAGCCTGTAACAAAATGTAAAAAAATGCCTCTTCTGATGTCAGTGTACAGTCCTACTGACGTAATGATCATGTGATGAAGGTGTATACATTGTTTAAGTATATATAAAAGCGATGTGACATGTCTGTAACCTCATACACTCCCTGATGAAGGAGCGTAGCAGGCTCCGAAACGTGTTGGATGGATCCAATTAAATGTATAGAGTGAACTTTTGATTCAGTTATTTGTGGCAGCGCGGACCGACGACACATTGTCCCTGGAATATTCCCAAATTTTTGAATGGCCTTTTCTTAACAATCCTTTCAATGCTGTGGTTATCCCGGTTTCTTGTGCACCATTTTCTACCACACATTTTCCTTCTACTTAACTATGCTTGGATGCAGCACTCTGTGAACAGCCCTTTCTTTAGCAATGATCTTTTGTGGCTTACCCTCCTTGTGGAGTGTGTCAATGAATGCCTTTTGGACATATGCCAAGTCAGCAGTCTTCTTGATGACTGTGTAGCCTAATGAGCTAGACTAAGGGACCATTTAAAATGCTTAGTAATCCTTTGCAGATGTTTTGTGTTAATTATTATAATTTTCTTAGATAATGAATTTTGGGTTTTCATTGGCTGTAAGCCATAATCAACTAAATTAACAGAAGTAAACACTTGAAAAAGATCACTCTATTTGAAGTGACTCTATAATAATATATGCGTTTCACTTCATGTATTGAATTACTAAAATAAATTAACTTTTTGCTGATATTCTAATTTATTGAGGTGCACTTGTACTTAGGGAAAAATAAACTTTGTCAAATTGTAAAAATGACCCATTCCCCGTTAAGGAGATTCAATTTATGGGTATCTATTATCTGTCATTTTTTGCATATGGAACCTGCTAAAGTTAGGATGGTTCTGGACTAGGATGTTCCTGAAAATCTGAAGGCTTTGCAGAGGTTTCTTGGTTTCAACATTTATAAACGTAGAATTCATCAAGAAATTTTGAGATGGTCTGTACCAGCCAGTGTTGCGTTTGCTTCTTTAAAAATAAGTTTGCTTTTGCTCCAGTCCTCATAAAGCTTAATGTTACCCAACCTTTTATTGTGTAAGTAGATGCATTGGAGGTAGGGCTGCATTGTCACAAGGATCGTCTTCAATTAAATGCCATCCGTGTGCCTTCTAAAAAATTGTCTCCTGCCCAAAGTAATTACGATATCGGCAATATGGAACTTTTGACTATAAAGTTGTCACTTGATGAATTGCGGCATTTTTTGCATGGGGCAGTAAATCCCGGTCATGGTTATCACTGATCTTTTTTTTGAACTATAAATATTTTTATAATTTTTAGCAGGATATAAACAAATGATACAATTGAACCATTACAATTGGCAGAAAGACAGGAAAACTGTAAGCATATTCCAAATATGCCATTTTAACCGGGTAGCATAACTAAATAATAGAAGAAAAGAAAGAAGAAAAAATTGCAATCTCTTAAGGACTTATCGGTATTAGAGAGGGCTGATATCTCTCTCGCGAGCCTAATTCCTGCACCCCGCAAAGCAATCGGATCCCGCAAGAGAGAGTCCTCAATATGAGTCCATATATAGCGAGTGTCCTTATTTCAATCCTATCTTCATGTTTGAAAACATTTGAACCCAAACAACTTGGCCTGTATAACCATATAACTCAAGAGTAACCAACAGGCCAGAGACGGACAAGACAGACAGACAGGTTAGGGAGGGATAGGGTAGGAAGGGGATATCTCTTTCCTTTAAATCACACTTCAAGGAGGTGCAATCTCATTCGCCGCGTCATAAAACTCCCACAAAGGGCCAAATCTTCATATATTTATCCACTGAGTCGTGCATCATCGCAGATAAATATTCCATACGTTTAACATCAAGAATCCTATTCCTAAGGCTCATAAGGGATGGAGTAGAAGTCTGCTTCCAGTTTTTGGCTATCAAGCATCTAGCCGCCGTGGTTATGTAAAGAAAAAGTCTGGACGACATCTTGTTCAACCACCCTAGCTCTCGCACCTAAGAGGAAGACCAAAGGGTCCAATGGGATGTCAGCGTGTTAAACGCTGTCAATTAAAATCTTTACCTGACTCCAGAAAGGTCGAATCCCCGAGCAAGTCTCAAAAAATATGATATACTGAGCCCACTCCCGACCCACACCTCCAACATGTTGAGGGAATGGATGAATCCATTCTGTGGAGAACCTCTGGAGTGTAGTACCACAGAGTCAAGATTTTATAAATATTTTCTTTGATAGTGTGCAAATGGAGGACTTGGCAGCATTGCTCCAGATATACGACCACTCCTGGTCTGAGATTTTTCTCCCCAAACTGGACTCCCACCTCAGCATGTAGGCGAGTGCTCCCCCTGGTTTACATCTGGATCGGATAGCAAAGAGTAGATTGCAGAGATCAGACCCCTGGTGCCTGTGAATGTCCTACATAGCTTTTCAAACTCTGTGGGAACCGATACTCCAGCCCTGCCAAAGAGAGACCCAGCCAAATACCTAATTTGGAGATATTGGTAAAAAGTCCTATTTGGCAGAGAAAATGTTTTCTTTAAATACTCAATAGTATGTATCTCCATGGTCCTCCCGTCTATTATGTCTGCATATCTAGAAAGGTCTGCTTTCAAGCATGTGTGTACCATATCCGATTCAAGGCTACTCGGAAGTAAGGGTTGATAAATAAATGACACCAAGGGGGAACAAGGCGACATCAGGGCGAATCTCTTCGTGCAGGAGTTCCACAGCTCACGAGTGAACTGCATTGGGCCCAATAGAGGAGACTGAGGGCGTGCCTGGACAGGTGGCCAGAGGAATGAATTACGGTGTATAGGAGCTATCCAGAGCTTCTCTATTTCAGTCCATCTATTGTAAGCCCAAAGGGAGGTCCAGCACGGGATTCTCCGTAAATGTGTAGCCCAATAGTATTTCAGTATGTCGGGTACTGAGAGCCCTCCCCTAAGTTTGTGGGTCAAAAGAACCTCTCTAGCTACCCTATGTCTCTTCCCAAGCCATATGAAGTCCAATATTGCTGCCTGGAGAGATTTCAGTTCCGACATAGGGACTCTCACTGGCAAAGTTTCAAATGCGTATATAAGTTTGGGAAGAATTGACATCTTGACTGCCGTCATTCGGCCCATCCATGACATAGAAAGAGACTTCCATTTGGACAATTGTGCCCTTATATCCCTAAAAAGAGGTGGGAAGTTACATTTGTACAGGGCATCATAAGAGGATGTAATCTGCACTCCCAAATATTTAACTGCTTCCAGCTTCCATCTGAACTTGTAATTCACTCTCAGATGATCCCAAATCTCTGGGGGGAGTCCAATGGGCATAGCTTCCGTTTTATTAGAGTTCAATTTGTAACCTAAAAGAGTTCCATAGGATCTCAACACTCCAAGTAGGTTTGGGAGAGAGATGTGAACGTTCGTAAGAGTCAAGAGGACATCGTCCCGCGAATAACGCAATTTTAAATAGCTTGCTCCCCAGCTGCACCCCCGAGATGTTGGGATCTAGTCTGATGGCTGCCGCCAGGGGTTCAATGCATAGAGCAAACAGTAATGGCGAGAGTGGGCACCCCTGCCTGGTGCCATTCAAAATAGTAAAAGGTTTGGATAGACTGAAAGGAAGCTTTATTGAAGCCGAAGGGTAACTATATAACGCCTGTAATGCCTTCATGAATCCCCCCAAAACCCCCAGGGAGCGCATGGTCCCAAATAGGAAAGGCCAGGAAAGGCGATCAAAAGCCTTTTCTGCATCTAAGCTTAAGACCAAGGCCTGCTGTTCCCTCCGATTCAGAACGTCCACCAAATCAATAATCCTCCTGGTGTTATCTCCTCCTGTCTATGGGGGATGAAACCTACCTGGTCTTTATGAACCAGATGAGGTATCCAGGTGTTAAGCTCGTGGCCAGGAGTTTGGTAAAAACCTTCAAATCGGAGTTCAGCAAGGCGATCGGCCTGCAATTGGCACACTCCAAGGGGTCCCTGGGTGGCTTAGGGAGGAGAATCAGGTGAGAATGCAACATCGTAGCCGGAATGGGATGACCCGTCATAAAAGCATTAAACAGAGCCGTCATGTGAGGGAGTAATACCCTAGCAAAAGTCTTATAGTACAGGTATGTCAGACCATCAGGTCCCGGGATTTGCCCTGGGGCAGAGAGTTCAATATCTCACTAACCTCTTCCATGGTCACCACTGCACTGAGGGTCTCTGCAGCCCCCCGGGGTAGGGAAGGGAGCTTTAATTTGGAGAGGTATGAATCTATCACCTCGGGGTTCCCAAGATCGCCACCTTCACATGAATGCAAGCTATAGAGTTTGCTATAGTAATCATAAAAGATATTGGCTATGGCATCTGGATGGTACCGTAAGGTACCATCAGAGTCACGCAAGGCCTGAGGACCCGAGGTCGCTACGCGCTCCCTCAGTTGTCTAGCTAGCATGGTATGGGCCTTGTTGCCTCTTTCATAGAATTTTTGTTTTGTAAAGGTTAACAACCTCTCGGCCCCCCGAACTGCCAGATCCTTCAGCTGTTCCCTCAGTTTTATTACTTCTCTCAGAATAGGTAACAACGGGTGGGAAAGCAGTCTCCTCTCCTGTTTAGCCAAACTCGCCATAAGGGATTGTTTTAGCGTATTTTCCGTCTTTTTTGCCCTAGCCCCCTCCTTAATAAGATGCCCCCTTATCACTGCTTTGTGGGCCTCCCATAACACCCCAGGGGAAGAGACAGACCCTCCATTCAGTGTAAAATATTCCTCCCGACGGGTCTGTAAAGATGCTTTTATTGATACATTTTTCAACAAGGATTCGTTCAATCGCCACGGGCCCCTGTAGGGGCGAGATGAAGAAAGCCGAAAGTCCATAGACAGAGGGGCATGATCTGACCACGATATTGCACCCAATTCAACCCTCTCCATATTTCTTAGAACATGGAAATTTACAAATAGGTAGTCAATTCTAGAATGGGTTTGGTGTGTGTGAGAAAAAAAGGAAAAGGTTCTCTCCCCAGGGTGCGCCACCCTCCAAGCATCAAATAGCGCCTCCCTACGAATCAGTCTACGTAGGCCTAAAGAAAGTTTCTGCACGGCTGCAGATGGTCGCTGCCCCCCCAAGGAGAGTCTGTCGGACACCTCTGAAAAGGGAACATTAAAGTCTCCACCCACAATGGATGGGGTATCTGAGAGCTCCGCGAGCCTGTTAAACACACCCCTCAGAAATCCCAGCTGAGCATCGTTTGGAGCATATAAATTGGCTAGACGTAGAGGTCGACCGTTAAGAGTCAGATCCAAGATGACGTATCTACCTCCCGGATCTATGTGGGAAGAGATGACGTGTGCTGGACTTGCGGCAGATAACAAAATAGCTACCCCACCCCTCTTAGAGTCGGAAAAAGCTGAGTATTGGTGTGGATATGTATGTGCTGCGAATTTGAACGACCCAGTGGAATCAAAATGAGTCTCCTGAAGAAACACTATGTCTGCCCCACACTGACAGAGTTTCCTAAGTAGTAGAGCCCTTTTACGGGGGGGAATTAAGACCCCGTACATTAAGAGAAACTATTCATGTCATCTTAACATTAATGGCGGATTCTCTTCTGTATTATAAGTGCGATACCTGTTGTGAGGATGACTCCCATGCACTCTCCAGGTGTAGGAAGATATTGGCATCCCGTCCTTCCTCCCATCTACTCTCGGTGACGGAATGATGCTCTGAGATGACACAAAAGGAAAAGACACAAAGGGGAAGGGGAGACCTATATACAGATACATGCAAAACTGTAGATTGTAAAACATCAATATTATGTGACGTGTAAGTGGAAAAATAAAATAACGAAAAAATACTAATACAAAATAACCAACCGGGGAGTAATAAGGGAAAGAAAAAGTCCTCCCCCCCCACCCCCGGTCAAGACACCCCTTCCGGGAGGCCCGAAAAAAGAAGAAAGAAACTAGGCCCTTTCCCGCCTGCACGAGCCAGGGGGAAGTTCCCCGGGGTCACCAGAAATATGGGGGAAGCGCGGGAACGGATTCCAACGCCTTGCGAGGCCTACAGTGTAACACGGGGCCCCCACTAACCCCCTTATGTTATAACGTAAGTCACGAGCTGCTTCACGCAATTCTAGAGGGACAAAAAGTCAATCCAAGAGAAAGAGCCCAAGAGTGTTCAAGCCAGCCCTCAGCGGGGCGATGTGGAGGCTCTGTTTCCTCTGCCCTATTGTCTACGACCTCCCCTCTCTCCTCTCCAGGGCTTTCAAACCTTCGACCATACAGGAGGCGGAGGAGCCCCAACAACGTACGGAGTCCAGTGCGGAATGTGGACCGCAGGGATGTCGAGGGCTGCACAAAAAGCTGGTATATCCGCAGGGGGGCGTAGTGAAGCCGAGCGCCCTTCTCTCCTTGCTGTCAGCAGGAAAGGGAACCCCCATCTATAGGGGATCTGATGATCACGGAGGATTGTCAGCAGGGGCCTCAGATGTCTTCTTTTTTGCAGGGTGATGCATGCGATATCAGGGTACAATTGCACTTTAGTTCCCTGAAAGGCAATGTCTTTCTCATTCTTTCTGGCCTTGGCCATGATGCTTTCTTTGATGGCAAAATCATGCACACATCAGATGATATCACGTGACTGCCCTGTCATGGATTTAGGCTGCAAGGCCCTATGAGCTCTGTCCAGTTTGATGTTATTTGCGGGCGGGGACCCCAATATGTCATTAAAGATAGATTGCAGGATGGCGTCCGGAGACTCTGTTTCAGCCGACTCCGGGATCCCCCGCACCCTTATATTGCATCTGCGTCCCCTATTGTCCAGATCCTCCATGTGTGCCTGCATTTCCTCCATAATGGCTTGTTGTGAATTCACCACCTGATGGAGCTCAGCTAAGTGCTTTTTGGTAGCATCATGTTCCTCTTCCAGATTCTCCATTCTGGTACGGAGATTATGCAAATCTTGTCTGACCCCCTGGATTTCAGCTCTACATGCCTCTTTCACCTCATTGATAAGGTTTTTGAAATCATCTTTAGACGGCAATGAGGCTAGTATATATTGCCTGTCCGGGGGGGGAGATGGGGAGCTTCCACCTTGCACATGGCTTGGCTGGGGACAGTACTGAGGCTGGAACAACTGGGGGGTGGGAGTAATAGTTCCCCTGTGAGCCACTGGGAAAAGTGGGATCCCTAGGTCTCATGGGCTCCCCTGACCCCAGCTTAGATGTAGCCCTTGTATAATAGGGAGTATGGTGTTGTGCTCCCAGCCTGGGATCAGGGCCCCCCTCCTCCATTACCTCATTCTGCTGCTGTAGCCGAGAGTCCTCCTCCTCCATGTCTCCTCGCTCATCCTGTGAGCCCAGCTTCTCTGCCTACTTCTCAGGGTCCTCTGCCTGCTCTCCCCGCTGCAAGCCTGTTCAGATTCGGTGTCCTCTCTGAACAGATCCTTCTGTGTGCTCGCCTCTCCCTCTCCACGCTGCCCCAAAGATGGCGCCTGGTCAGGGCCGCGCCGCTGCTCCTGCTCTAGGAAAGCATCCAGAGCAGTCTTGGGGAGCGGAGTGCCGGCGGATGGTGCCTGGGTGTTGCGGGACCGTTTGGGGCCCATGATGTCCCGGGATTAGCAGCTGTGGGTGCCGATGGGTGCAGATTGTAGCGGCGGTCGGCGGGAGCCCCAGAAGCCTGCGACCGCTCAGCTCAGCATCCGGCCACTTCTCCCTGGTTATCACTGATCTTAAAAGTTTGATATCTGGAATATCTGGAATCCGACTTACTCCCAGACTGGCAAGGTGGTTTCTGTTTCTCACCGGATTCAACTTCTTTGTAACTTATCGGCTGGGGGTTAAAAAAGTTAAAATTAAAATGCATTGTATCGTTTTTCCGGGAGAGGTAATGGTGGTAAGGCCGTTACCATTTTGCAGAAGGGACTCCTCATTTCTGCAATCTGATCGCACCTTAAGAAAGGATGTTGCCAGGGCACAAGGGAACAACCCTGCCGTATGTCCCCCAGGTACACTATACCTTTTGAACTTACAACTTAAGATATTAAGTTAATATTATGATTTGGTTCTGGTGGTACATTCTGGTAGTAGAACTACCACAGAGCTGCTCTTTTGTCATATTTGGTGGTCAAAGTTACATCAGGATGTTCGGGAATATGTCTCATCTTGCCATGTTTATGCGCATTCAAAAACCCTTCATACTTGTTATCTGGGGGTTGTACAACCTTGGGTCAATCCTCATATACTGTGGACTCGTATGTTGGTGGATTTTATTACTGATCTGCCAGTGTTTGCTTGTAAAACCGTAGCATTGGAAATTGTTGATAGATTTAGCAAAATGGCTCATTTTATTGCATTAATCACACATCTGAGTGCTAAAACACTGGCAAGAGTTTTTATCAATAACATCGTTAAACTTCATAGGCTTCCCTTTCATGTTGTTTCAGATACTGGAACCAAATTTGTATAAAAGTTTTGAAAGGCATTTTGTGCTCGATTAGGGATTCCAGCTCTCATTTTCATCCACCTCTCACACACTGTCTAATGAGCCAATTGAAGGGGTGAATTAGAATCTTGAGCAGTGCTTTTTTTGGAAAAGAATATGTACCAGTACTGAGGCAATGAGCAGGGGGGGTGCTGTCAAGCACCAGCGGCTTGGGGAGGGGGGTGCTGTCAGGTGCGGCTTGAGGAGCGGGGGGTTGGGGTGCTGTCAGGCGCCGGCGGCCGTGGGGGGGTATGCTGTCAGGCACTGGTGGCGGCAGTGATTGAGGAGTGGGGGCGGGGCTGCTCTCAGGCGCCGGTGCACGGCAGTTCCCATATAGCTCCACCCCCTCTGCATATTTTCCGGTACGCCGTACCAGCATGTACCCCCACAAGAAAAGCACTGATCTTGAGACATATCGGGTGTTTTTGTTCTGAAAATCAGGAGGAATGGGTCTCTTATTTACTCTTAGAAGAATTTGCAGTGAATAATCGTTGTTGTAAATCTACATAGAGGAATGTCCACATTTTTCTTGGCATATGGTTTTCATCCTCAATTTTGTGCCTTGTATGGAGACTGTTCTTTTGCAGTCCCTGGGAGGAGTGGTTTTCTTCATCCATTTCCTCTGTGTGGCAGAGAGTTCTAAAGAATTTGAGGGTGTTGGGTTCCAAATATAAAAATATCAAGTTGTAGGGAAAAAAATGGTGTATCACAATCCGCGCTGTGAGAATCATCCGCTCCAAAAGTAATGCACATGAAGATGGAACTTCAACATAACTCCTTTATTTCCTGGAGGAAATAAAGGAGTTATGTTGAAGTTCCATCTTCATGTGCATTACTTTTGGAGCGGATGATTCTCGCAGCGCGGATTGTGATACACCATTTTGTTCCCTACAATTTGATGTGTTTCCACACTTGTGTGGATGGTGGAAATCCTGCAGCAGCCATCTGGTAATAAGCATTGAATACACCTTCAAGCCAGTTGTGGGTGACACAACTGCCTCAGGTGAGTGAACCCCCTTTTTCACCACTTTATACTCAGTGCCATAGTGATAGGGCACTATTGCGCCTCTTGTTCCCCCTCCTTTTATTTAAATATAAAAAGTTAAAGCTTAGTTGGTCTGATCCTGTGTGTTGATAATATCATGTGGTTGTCTACTAAAAACATTAAATTGAAGGTCCTTTTTGGAAATTGGGACCCAGATTCATTAGTCATTATAAGTCCTGTAGCATTTTGCCTTGCCTTGCCACCTACTTTTAAAATTCATAACGTGTTTCACAGAGTACTCCTCAAAAAATATGTTGCAACTTCTGAAACAGCTCTGTTATTTGCCTTCCCCGTTTGTTGATGGGAATCCTGGAATTTCAGATAGCCAAGATTATTGATTCTCGCTTTGTGCACCGGTTGCTTCAATACTTGGTGCATTGAAAAGGTTACAGTCCAGAGAAGAGAGTATGGGTTCCAAAGTCTGATGTGCATATAATTAGGCTGGTCCGGTCCTTTCATGCCTCCCATCCAGATAACCTAGTCCTGAGGGTCCATAGGGGGGTACCGTTATGGGGGTACCACGATGGAGAATGTCTACTTTATTTCAGGTGTCAGAAGTTCTCAGCGCATAGCTGCAAACACTCTTGCACTGGTAAGATCTGCTTTGCTTTTCAGTTAGCTGTACAGACTTTCCTTGATTTGGCGCTGGAAGGAATAGAGCAGTTCTTTTGGTCTCTTAGGGCTCGGACACACTCATCAGAGTTTGACTGAGGAGACTCTGAAAGGGCTGGAGCAGTGACCCTGAACGGCTTCTCCCTATCAGGACGGGGCTGTTGGCTGATTGTGTTTTTGTGCAGCTCCAGACTCACCGTCCAGAGAGGGAGAGACCATTCAGGGTCACTGCTCCAGCCCTTTCAGAGTCTCCTCAGTCAAACTCAGATGTAACTAGGAAAGTGTGTCTAAGCCCTTAGGCTTTTCATCCTGAGTTACCTCAGGTGTTTTGAATTTCCAACTCCCAACTGCTAGAAATACCTTTCAGCTTGGGTAGATGGCGGTGTTAGCTTTCTGTAACTTGGTCTTGGAGTGGAGTTTGTGTCTGTGGACAAAGAAGTTGTTTAAGGGGCCATAACCACAGTTTGCTGCTTAGAAGATAGATTAGTTACTCCCCATCCTTCACTTTTTGGTTTGCCACACTAATCCTTTCCCTTTACTCTAATCCATGTTTGGTGTGCATTGTACGGTTGCTGTTTATTTACCTTTGACTGTCCTATCCCCCTTATGTCTTTAAACTAGAGTAGGACTAGTGTTCTTGCTGCCCTGTGAACTACTCAGGGTTATGTACAGGGAAATACATAAATAGGAACGGGATCACTACATGGGATGAAGTAATCCATCTAGGAACGTCAGGTTGCTTAGGGTTGTTTAGTGAAAGAAACAGGGATTGACCCTCCTTATGCTTCCATAGTGACAGTTTATCCCTTCTCTCTGTTTCACCCTCCATTGACTAGCCCCCCTGGTGGAGTGTGACAACCAGGAGCTGTTTGGGAGTGGTACCTGGTGCCTATCGTCCACTAAGCCCAGCCTCGCCATCAAACCCTTAGGTGAAAACTGGGTAGGCACGTAGACATGCCCTTCTCAGGGTAGTCCTGGTTCTGGCAGCAGTGAGATTACATCCTTCTTTCCTCTCTATTTTGAAGTATGACAGTATTCTCCCTCCCAATAGTAATATATTTACCAGCCGCCTTCATCTTCTGTTCTAAATACCACCCTAGTCGTCTTTTGCTAGTTGTGACTAGCTGGGTCACTCCAGTGCTTGCCGGGCAAGTCAAAGGTTGCTTCCTAAAGTCTATGAGAGCCAGAATGAGGGTCTTATTAACTTGCATTGGTAGCTTGTGTCCATTAGCTGTGACTTCCATTCAGTCAGAAGCGGAGGTCAAAAGGCGGCAGAGTGGGATCAGAACAATGCTGGGAGAAGCAGAAGATGGCGGCTAGTAAATATATTATTAGGTGCTGGGAATGTACTGTACATTAGTGATAGCTCTTCATTGGAAAATAACATTTGATAAAATGCTGGAGATGTGCTTTACAGTTTTCAATGTGAGAAACTAAGAAAACTAATTTATTTATTATTATTATTATTATTATTATTATTATTATTATACGTAAAGAAAAAGATAGCGGCACTCACCGGCGTGTTTCAAAGGTGCTTATTTGGTACCCTCATTCCAGGGTCCCATCAGAGGAGGGTGCAGAGACAGCTGTCTCTGACCCCCTCCTCTGAGTGGACCCTGGAATGAGGGTACCAAATAAGCACCTTTGAAACACGCCGGTGAGTGCCGCTATCTTTTTTCTTTACGCTATTATTGATGGTATATAGCGGGCACCCAGAGGCGGCCATCAATGCCCACCTCGCATTTACCATATGAAAATAAGCACTTCTCCTAATAGCAGTGCCCAGTGAACAGGACTTTTTGATTATTTATTATTGTTGTTGTTGCCTTCAGCACAATCTGAGCCATGGCGACTTGAATGAATGCTCTTAGTAAAATCTATTTTGTGCAGCTTGATAGGTCCACCAGGTTTTCTCCCCATTTTCTTATATATTAGGCCATCAGGTTGCAGATCTTCTCTTGCCTTGTTCCTTGCCATCCATGGAATTGATAACTTCTCTCAGCACAGCATTTCAAAGTGATGATTCTTCTATCTTGTTTCCTTATCTCCAGATTTAACGTCGGTATGTTAATACAGAAAAGCCCAGACTATGTACAAGCCATGTTATTGTCACCAGTAAGATATTCCTCAAGTTGAAGACCTTGTCCAGGGAATTGTTGATTTGTCCATAGCTATTCTCCTATTGACTTCTGGTGTCGTTCCTACATCTTGAGTGATCATTGATCAGAGTTAGTCCCTGGCAATGGTCTATATCTTTGTCTTCTTAGTATTGATTAGAAGTTCTATGTTTAAGCCTTCTATCTTGACACTCTGTAATAATTTCTTCATTCCATATACGCTTGTTGATGTGTCAAGCAATTTTGATTTATTTTTTTGGCAAGTCCAGCTTTCCTAAAAAAAGCTTCTGCATGTAAATTGAAAAGAAATGGCGACAGGATGCAGCCCTTCGCTGACTCCTTGACCTACTTTGACCCATGCTGGGTGTGGAGAATTGTCCACCGAACCTGGCAGCTGTAGAGCGCCTCCTGTTAAACTCAGGCCAGTCAGCTACTGCCTGAGGATAAAAGAAGGGCCCTAGCTGCCCTGTCAGTGCTGGGTTATCAAGGCACCCCTCAGTGAGTATGGAATATGCTTCCCAGTGCTAGGCCAAAGCATATATATTAACCACCACGCCGTCACTGACAGAGCCAAGCTCTACTTGCTGCCACCAGTTCCTCATTTAATATAAGTCCTGTCCGTGAATAGGCTTATATTGCGTTAGAAGCCAACCCAGGTAGCATTAAATGAGCACAGGACTTGGGGTTTCGTGGTCAAGATAAAAGAACAACTCAAGATTAAATTTATATATTTAATCATCCTATTGGTACACTAGAATTAATATTTACAGTTATTAAGATATTACAGATATTACAGGCAGATATGCAAATCAAAGATAATGGAATGTACACAGAATTACAGACAAATGTAGTCAGTTACCTTAGTGCTGATGACACCACAAGGGCAGCATGATACCAATCTGTTCCTGGGGTATTCTCTAGCTTTGATGGAACAATAATAATGCCTCTTCAGAAGAAACACAAAGATGGAGAAGGGGCAGCCTATTTTTATACAGTATGAGTCTTTCCTCTGTCCACACCCATCACCTGCCCCATGGCTGTCTCCTAGTTCACACCCCCTGAGTTGAGATCTGAAATATCCAAAAGTTATTATTGGCCATAACTTTGCCTGGGAGTGTCATAGGTGGAAGACCATGCTCTCATATCTTCAGTTGTGATTTTAGCTTTGCAATGATATGACACATGACTACTCTGCTGGTCCCTCATTAGCCCATATTAAGTTTAGGTTGCTTACGATCATGGCACACGTATGTAAAAAATATGTGTGATGATCATCTGAATTTCTAGATAGCATATCTATGCTTGACATGTTTATAGACAGCACATATCATGATATATTAAAAGTTATATTCTCTGCACCTCTCATCTGTAATTGGCAGGTTGAAGGAAACTGGTTTTCTCACCTCTCCAGACTCACAGGGGTCCTTTGTATAATGACAGCGAGATTCCATTGTGGCTAGGAAGGCAATTTCCTCAGGTTAATTAGCATATCTCAGCAGAGGAATAAGCCCTTTGGTGTTCCTAATTAATTAACATGTTCCTCTTCTAGGAGACTTGACTAGCCCTCGGGGCAAAGGTGGGGGCTCCCTCTCCTAGGAGTGAGACATGGCAGCATCTGAGACAAAATGGCTGCTGGGGAATATTGCAATATTCCTTACACTGTGTTACAGTGTTTCGTTTGTAATGTTGTTTCTAGGTCGATGTTAACGTTGCTAAAAAGGCTGTTTGGATGTTTGGCACATCCATATCCTTCATGGTGTTGCAAAGTTTCTGGTGATCAAGAGTCACAGGTTTTGTTGTGGTTGATGAAACAAAAAAGAGTTAGTCCGTTATATTCTTTAGCCTTTTCTATTATTCATCTAAAGTTAGCAATTACATCTCTTGTTCTGCCTTTTGTAATACTGATTATTTTTCATGCAGCTTTTTTAAAGTAAGGGTGCAGCTGTCTTTGTAGGATCTTTCTGTCATGAAGTAATTGCACAATATTCTGATGGTTTCCACAGTCGGTAGCATCTCCCTTTTTCAGAATAAGAATAAACACTAATCTTGTCCAGTCCTTGGGTCATTTGCCAGTTGTCCATATCTGTTGACAAAGGCATGTAATGACTTCAACTGTTGCTTCAGAGGGCTTTATTAGCTCTACTAGTAAACAGGCCCGATGCAATTGCATCGGGAGCAGGGTGAAATGAATTGTGTGTATACAGGGGGCTCTGTGGGTAGCAGAGTGTACAGGCGTCTGTGGTGGTGGCAGAGTATACAGGCGTTTGTGGTGGCGGCAGAGTATACAGGCGTCTGTGGTGGCGGCAGAGTATACAGGCGTCTGTGGTGGCGGCAGAGTATACAGGCGTCTGTGGTGGCGGCAGAGTATACAGGCGTCTGTGGTGGCGGCAGAGTATACAGGCGTCTGGTGGCGGCAGAGTATACAGACGTCTGTGGTGGCGGCAGAGTATACAGGCGTCTGTGGTGGTGGCAGAGTATACAGGTGTGTGTGGTGGTGGCAGAGTATAGCGGCGTCTGTGGTGGTGGCAGAGTATACAGGCATGTGTGGTGGTGGCAGAGTATACAGGTGTCTGTGGTGGTGGCAGAGTATACAGGCGTGTGTGGTGGTGGCAGAGTATACAGGCGTCTGTGGTGGTGGCAGAGTATACAGGCGTCTGTGGTGGTGGCAGAGTATGCAGGCGTCTGTGGTGGTGGCAGAGTATACAGTCATCTGTGGTGGTGGCAGAGTATACAGGCGTCTGTGGTGGTGGCAGAGTATACAGGCGTCTGTGGTGGTGGCAGAGTATACAGGCGGGTGTGGTGGGGGCGGAGGGGGGTGCTGTCAGAGGCCAGCACCGCCGCCCCTTTAGCCGCTGCTGAGGACCAAAGGGTGGGGGGGATGCTGCACGGTCACCCCTATAGTAGGCTGCGGGTGAGGAGGTATACAGAGTATACAGGCATCTGTGGTGTGAGGAACTAATAAGGCTGTCTGTGGTGGGTGGGCAGAGTTTATACAGTGCGTCTTTGGTCGGTGACAGATATACAGGCGTCTAGTGGCTGGGGTCAGATTACTGGATCTGTGGTGTGGCTGCAAGAGTATTATAGGCAACTTGTGTGGTGGTCTAGGCAGCATGTTATACAGCGTGTGTGTTGTTAGGCTTGCAGAGTATATACAGCGTTTGTGTGGTCAGATATACATGTGTGTGGTGGTGGCGCAGATGTATAAAGTGTGTGTGGTTGGTTGCAGATAGATACATGCTGTGTGTTGGTGGAGGCAGTATACAGTGTCATGTGTGTGAGAGTATAATGCTTGTCTGTTGTAGTGGCAGAGTTAAGGATGGTGTGTGCGGCAGCTCTATATCCGGTGGTCCTGTTGGTGGTGCAGAGTTACAGGAGTCTTGTGGTGGCAGGATACAGGCATCTGTGGTTGGTGACAGCAGGTATAAGGCGTTGTGGTGTGCTAGATAATACAGCCTCTGTCGTGGGAGACTGTATAAGGCCTCTGTGGTGTGCAGGTTAAGGCTCGTCGGTGGTGGCAGCATATAGCAGGCTGCTGTGGTGTGCAGAGTATCCTTACGACTGTGTAGGGTGTGTGGAAGAGTTATACAGGCGTTGTGGTTGGGTGGGAGTTTACAGGCGTCTGATGGTGGTGCAAAGTTACAGGTCTGTGGTGGGCAGAGTATACAGGTTGTTGTGGTTGGTGGCAGAGTTTAATTCGTTAGCTTTCTTTAGGTGGCATCAAAGTTAATTACATGCGTGTGTGTGGTGCAGCAGATTATTTACAGGCGTGTTTTGTAGGTGGCAGCGATATAAGGCATGTGTGTGTGCGGAGAGTATTCAGGTGTCTGTGGTGTGGCAGAGTATACAGTGTCTTGTGGTGGCAGAGATACAGGTGTCTGTGGTGGTGGCAAGAGTTATAAGGCGTGTGTGTGGTCGGTGGTACGGAGTATACGGATCTGTGTTTGTGGCAGAGTATACAGGCATCTGTGGTGGTGAGGCAGAGGTATAAGCATCTGTGGTGCTGGCGGCAGAGTATACAGGCGTGTGTGGTGGTGGGGCAGAGTATACAGGCGTGTGTGGTAGTGGCAGAGTATACAGGTGTGTGGTGGTGGCGGCAGAGTATACAGGGTGTGTGGTGGTGGCAGAGTATACATGCGTGTGTGGTGGTGGAGCAGAGTATACAGGTGTCTGTGGTGGTGGCGGCAGAGTATACAGGCGTCTGTGGTGGGGCAGAGTATACATGCGTGTGTGGGTGGTGGCGGCAGAGTATACAGGCGTCTGTGGTGGTGGCAGAGTATACATGGTGTGTGGTGGTGGCGGCAGAGTATACAGCGGCGTCTGTGGTGGTGGCAAGTATACAGGCATGTGTGGTGGTGGCAGAGTATACAGGTGTCTGTGGTGGTGGCAGAGTATACAGGCGTGTGTGGTGGTGGCAGAGTATACAGGCGTCTGTGGTGGTGGCAGCAGAGTATACAGGCATCTGTGGTGGTGGCAGAGTATACAGGCGTCTGTGGTGTGGCGGGCGGGCAGAGTATACAGGCAGTCTGTGGTGGTGGCAGAGTATACAGGCGTCTGTGGTGGTGGCAGAGTATACAGGCGGTCTGTGGTGGGGGGGCCAGAGGTAACAGCATCTGGTTAGGTGGCGAGGTATCAAAGGTTGTGGGGTGGCAGGTTAGCACGGGTCTGTGTGGGCGGATGGTGAGGGGTGTACAGAGTATACAGGCATTCTGTGGTGGTGGCAGCAGGTATACAGGCTCTGTGGTGGTGGTGGCGCAGAGTATACAGGCGTGTGTGGTGGTGGCAGAGTATACAGGTCTGTGTGTGGTGGGGCAGAGTATACTGGCTCTGTGGTGGTGGCAGAGAGTATACGGCGTCTGTGGTGGTGGCAGAGGTATACAGGCGTTGTGGTGGTGGGCAGAGTATACAGGCGTTGTGGGGTGGCAGAGTATACACGGCGTTGTGTGTGTGGTGGCAGAGTATACATGCGTCTGTGGTGGTGGGCAGAGTATACAGGGTGTCTGTGGTGGGGCAGAGTATACAGGTGTCTGTGGTGGTGGCAGAGTATACAGGTGTTGTGGTGTGGCAGGCAGAGTATACAGGATCTGTGGTGGTGCGAGTCAGGGCGGTGGGCAGTATACAGGCATGTGTGTGGTGGTTCGGCGTCTGGGAGCAGAGTATACAGGCGTTGTGTGGTGGTGGGGCAGAGTATACAGGCGTCTGTGGTGGTGGCAGAGTATACAGGCTGTGTGGTGGTGGCAGAGTAGGTCTTAGGGTGGTTCTGTGGTGGTGGCAGAGTATACAGGCGTTGTGGTGGTGGCAGAGTATACAGGCGTCTGTGGTGGTGGCAGAGTATCAGGCGTCTGTGGTGGTGGCAGAGTATACAGTATCTGTGGTGGTGGCAGAGTATACAGGCTCTGTGGTGGCAGAGAGTATACAGGCGTCTGTGGTGGTGGCAGAGAGTATACAGGCGGGTGTGGTGGGGGCGTCGAGTGGGTGGTGGTCGAGGTAGTACGGTTGCCTGTGGGGGAGAGTGGTCGGGTGGGGGTCAGGATGCTGAGGTGTTGTCAGGAAACTGCGGGTGGTGAGGGGTATACAGATTTACAGGCGTCTGTGGTGGTGGCAGAGTATACAGGCAGTCTGTGGTGCTGGCGGCAGAGTATACAGGCGTGTGTGGTGGTGGCGGCAGAGTATACAGGCGTGTGTGGTAGTGGCAGAGTATACATGCGTGTGTGGTGGTGGCGGCAGAGTATACAGGTGTGTGTGGTGGTGGCAGAGTATACATGCGTGTGTGGTGGTGGAGGCAGAGTATACAGGTGTCTGTGGTGGTGGCGGCAGAGTATACAGGCGTCTGTGGTGGTGGCAGAGTATACATGCGTGTGTGGTGGTGGCGGCAGAGTATACAGGCGTCTGTGGTGGTGGCAGAGTATACATGCGTGTGTGGTGGTGGCGGCAGAGTATACAGGCGTCTGTGGTGGTGGCAAAGTATACAGCATGTGTGGTGGTGGCAGAGTATACAGGTGTCTGTGGTGGTGGCAGAGTATACAGGCGTGTGTGGTGGTGGCAGAGTATACAGGCGTCTGTGGTGGTGGCAGCAGAGTATACAGGCATCTGTGGTGGTGGCAGAGTATACAGGCGTCTGTGGTGGTGGCGGCAGAGTATACAGGCATCTGTGGTGGTGGCAGAGTATACAGGCGTCTGTGGTGGTGGCAGAGTATACAGGCGTCTGTGGTGGTGGCGGCAGAGTATACAGGCATCTGTGGTGGTGGCAGAGTATACAAATGTCTGTGGTGGTGGCAGAGTATACAGGCGTCTGTGGTGGGGGCAGAGTATACAGGTGTCTGTGGTGGTGGCAGAGTATACAGGCTTCTGTGGTGGCAGCAGAGTATACAGGCATCTGTGGTGGTGGTGGCGGCAGAGTATACAGGCGTGTGTGGTGGTGGCGGCAGAGTATACAGGTGTGTGTGGTGGTGGCAGAGTATACCGGCGTCTGTGGTGGTGGCAGAGTATACGGCGTCTGTGGTGGTGGCAGAGTATACAGGCGTCTGTGGTGGTGGCAGAGTATACAGGCGTCTGTGGTTGGTGGCAGAGTATACAGGCGTCTGTGGTGGTGGCAGAGTATACAGGCGTCTGTGGTGGTGGCAGAGTATACAGGCGTCTGTGGTGGGGGCAGAGTATACAGGTGTCTGTGGTGGTGGCAGAGTATACAGGCTCTGTGGTGGCAGCAGAGTATACAGGCATCGTGGTGGTGGGGCAGAGTATACAGGCGTGTGTGGTGGTGGGGCAGAGTATACAGGCGTGTGTGGTGGTGGCGGCAGAGTATACAGGCGTCTGTGGTGGTGGGCAGAGTATACAGGCATGTGTGTGTGGTGGCAGAGTATACAGGTGTCTGTGGTGTGGCAGAGTATACACGGCGTGTGTGGTGGTGGCAGAGTATACAGGCGTCTGTGGTGGTGGCAGAGTATGCAGGCGTCTGTGGTGGTGGCAGAGTATACAGCATCTGTGTGGTGTGGCAGAGTATACAGGCGTCTGTGGTGGTGGCAGAGTATACAGGCGTCTGTGGTGGTGGCAGAGTATACAGGCGCGTGTGTGGTGGCAGAGTAGCGGGGGTGGGTGCGTCAGAGTACACAGCGTCCTGTGTGTAGCGCTGCGAGAGTATACGGAGGTTGGGGGGTGCGGCAGAGTAACACCTATAGTAGGCAGCGGGTGGGAGGTAGTACAGAGTATACAGGCGTCTGTGGTGGTGGCAGAGTATACAGGCGTCTGTGGTGGTGGCAGAGTATACAGGCGTCTGTGGTGGTGGCAGAGTATACAGGCGTCTGTGTGGTGGGGGCAGAGTATACGGCATCTGTGGTGGTGGCAGCAGAGTATACAGCGTCTGTGTGGTAGAGTAGGTTGGGCAGGCAGAGTATACAGGCGTGTGGTGGTGGCGGCAGATCAGCAGTATACAGGCGTGTGTGGTAGTGGCAGAGTATATCATGCGTGTGTGGTGGTGGCGGGCAGAGTATACAGGTGTGTGTTGGTGGTGGCAGAGTATACATGCGTGTGTGGTGGTGGAGGCAGAGTATACAGGTGTCTGTGGTGGTGGTGGCGGCAGAGTATACAGGCGTCTGTGGTGGTGGCAGAGTATACAGGGTCTGTGGTGGTGGCGGAAGAGTATACAGGTGTCTGTGGTGGTGGCAGAGTATACAGGTGTCTGTGGTGGTGACGAGAGAAATACAGTGTGTGTGGTGGTGGCGGCAGAGTATACCGGCGTCTGTGGTGGTGGCAGAGTATACAGGCGTCTGTGGTGGTGGCAGAGTATACAGGCGTCTGTGGTGGTGGCAGAGTATACAGGCGTCTGTGGTGGGGCAGAGTATACAGGTGTCTGTGGTGGTGGCAGAGTAATACAGGCTTCTGTGGGTGGCAGCAGAGTATACAGGCGTGTGTTGGTGGTGGCAGCAGAGTATACAGGCATGTGTGGTGGTGGCAGCAGAGTATACAGGCGTGTGTGGTGGTGGCGGCAGAATATAAAGGGCGTGTGTGGGTGGTGGCGGCAGAGTATACAGGTTCGTTGGTGGTGGCAGAGTATACAGGTGTCTGTGGTGGTGGCAGAGTATACAGGTGTCTGTGGTGGTGGCAGAGTATACAGGTGTCTGTGGTGGTGGCAGAGTATAACAGGCGTGTGTGGTGGTGGTGGCGGAGTATACAGGCATCTGTGTGGTATGGTGGCAGAGTATACAGGCGTCTGTGGTGGTGGCGGCAGAGTATACAGGCATCTGTGGTGTGGCAGCAGAGTTTACAGGCGGTGTGTGGTGGTGGCGGCAGAGTTACAGGCGGTGTGGTAGTGGCAGAGTATACAGCGTGGGTGTGTGGTGGTGGGGGCGCAGAGTATACAGGTGTGTGTGGTGGTGGAGGCAGAGTATATAGGTGTCTGTGGTGGTGGCGGCAGAGTATACAGGCGTCTGTGGTGGTGGCAGAGTATACATGCGTGTGTGGTGGTGGCGGCAGAGTATACAGGCGTCTGTGGTGGTGGCAGAGTATACATGCGTGTGTGGTGGTGGCGGCAGAGTATACAGGCGTCTGTGGTGGTGGCAAAGTATACAGGCATGTGTGGTGGTGGCAGAGTATACAGGTGTCTGTGGTGGTGGCAGAGTATACAGGCGTGTGTGGTGGTGGCAGAGTATACAGGCGTCTGTGGTGGTGGCAGAGTATACAGGCGTCTGTGGTGGTGGCAGCAGAGTATACAGGCATCTGTGGTGGTGGCAGAGTATACAGGCGTCTGTGGTGGTGGCGGCAGAGTATACAGGCATCTGTGGTGGTGGCAGAGTATACAGGCATCTGTGGTGGTGGCAGAGTATACAGGCGTCTGTGGTGGTGGCAGAGTATACAGGCATCTGTGGTGGTGGCAGAGTATACAAACGTCTGTGGTGGTGGCAGAGTATACAGGCGTCAGTGGTGATGGCGGCAGAGTATACAGGCATCTGTGGTGGCGGCAGAGTATACAGGCCTGTGTGGTGGTGGCGGCAGAGTATACAGGCGTGTGTGGTGGTGGCGGCAGAGTATACAGGCGTGTGAGGTGGTGGCGGCAGAGTATACAGGCGTGTATGGTGGTGGCAGAGTATACAGGCGTCTGTGGTGGTGGCAGACTATACAGGCGCGTGTGGTTGTGGCAGAGTATACAGGCGTGTGTGGTGGTGGTGGCGGAGTATACAGGCATCTGTGGTGGTGGCGGCAGAGTATACAGGCATCTGTGGTGGTGGCAGCAGAGTATACAGGCGTGTGTGTGGTGGCGGCAGAGTATACAGGCGTGTGTGGTAGTGGCAGAATATACATGCGTGTGTGGTGGTGGCGGCAGAGTATACAGGTGTGTGTGGTGGTGGCAGAGTATACATGCGTGTGTGGTGGTGGAGGCAGAGTATACAGGTGTCTGTGGTGGTGGCGGCAGAGTATACAGGCGTCTGGTGGTGGCAGAGTATACATGCGTGTGTGGTGGTGGCGGCAGAGTATACAGGCGTCTGTGGTGGTGGCAGAGTATACATGCGTGTGTGGTGGTGGGGGCAGAGTATACAGGTGTCTGTGGTGGTGCCAGAGTATACAGGCGCGTGTGGTTGTGGCAGAGTATACAGGCGTGTGTGGTGGCAGAGTATACAGGCGTGTGTGGTGGTGGGGGCGGAGGGGGGGTGCTGTCAGAGGCCAGCACCGCCACCCCTTTAGCCGCTGTTGAGGACCGGAGGGGGGGGGATGCTGCACGGCCACCCCTATAGTAGGCTGCGGGTGGGGCAGGGTTAAAAAAAAAAAAAAAAAAAAGATTATGCTCACCTCACCCCGAGCCCCCGCCGTCTCCCGCCATCTTCCTCGAGGCTCCCGGTGCCTCCCGCAGGCTCACGGTGCCTGCAGAGCTCTTCTACAGCAGTACAGGACCTGCGGTGATGTCAGAGTCACGTGACCGGAGGTTACCATGGAGTAAGCTGGTGTCACGTGACTCTGACATCACCGCAGGTCCTGTACTGCTGTAGAAGAGCTCTGCAGGCATCGGGAGCCTCGAGGAAGACGGCCGGAGACGGCGGGGGCTCGGGGAGAGGTGAGGAAATATTTTTTTTTTAACAGTAGTGCGGCTGCGGCTCGCGATGACGCTGTGCGTCATCGCTCGCAGTGCCGCAAAGGAGCTTGGGATTCGGCTACAGCGCCCGAATTTTAAACTCCCGATTATATACCGTATAAGCCGAGTTTTTCAGCCCAAAAATTGGGCTGAAAAGTCCCCCCCTCGGCTTATACGCGAGTCACTGTATACTGTATACTGTATACAATGTATACAATGTATACAGTATACAGTGCCCCATCTATATACAGCCCCCCGCCGCAATCCTGTAAAGGAATAGGTTAGTATACTTATCCATCCGCTGCAGCTGCCCCGCCGCCATCGCGATTCAGCATCTTCCGACTTCCAGCGTCTCCTTCCGATGGTCGCAGGCAATGACGTCATTGCCTGTGCGACCGGGGAGGAAACCGGAAGAAGACGCGAGACGCTGAAGTCAGAAGATGCTGAATCGCGATGGCGGCGGGACAGCTGCAGCGGATGGATAAGTATACTAACCTATTCCTTTACAGGATTGCGGCGGGGGGCTGTATATAGATGAGGGGGCACTGTATATACCTCTGGGGCATATACGGTATATGTGGGGCTGCTGTATACTACCACTGGGGCTATATTTACCTGTGGGGCTGCTGTATACTACCACTGGGGCTGTATTTACCTGTGGGGCTGCTGTATACTACCACTGGGGCTATATTTACCTGTGGGGCTGCTGTATACTACCACTGGGGCTGTATTTACCTGTGGGGCTGCTGTATAGTACCACTGGGGCTGTATTTACCTGTGGGGCTGCTGTATACTACCACTGGGGCTATATTTACCTGTGGGGCTGCTGTATACTACCACTGGGGCTGTATTTACCTGTGGGGCTGCTGTATAGTACCACTGGGCTGTATTTACCTGTGGGGCTGCTGTATACTACCACTGGGGCTATATTTACCTGTGGGGCTGCTGTATACTACCACTGGGGCTGTATTTACCTGTGGGGCTGCTGTATACTACACTGGGGCTGTATATACCTGTGGGGCTGCTGTATACTACCACTGGGGCTGTATATACCTGTGGGGCTGCTGTATACTACCACTGGGGCTGTATATACCTGTGGGGCTGCTGTATACTACACTGGGGCTGTATATACCTGTGGGGCTGCTGTATACTACCACTGGGGCTGTATATACCTGTGGGGCTGCTGTATACTACCACTGGGGCTGTATATACCTGTGGGGCTGCTGTATACTACACTGGGGCTGTATATACCTGTGGGGCTGCTGTATACTACCACTGGGGCTGTATAATACCTGTGGGGCTGCTGTATACTACCACTGGGCTGTATATACCTCTGGGGCTGCTGTATACCACACTGTTGAGGGCTGTATACCTGTGCTGGGGTCCACCCTCGGCTTATACACGAGTCAATAGGTTTTTTCCAGATTTTTGGGGCAAAAGTAGGGGGGTCGGCTTATACACGGGTCGGCTTATACACGAGTATATACGGTAAGTAGATTGGAACATTGTTACACCCAGGTGTTTTGATTTTTGACAGAAGCGTTATAGCAGTAAAAACTTTACTTTTCTGGTTGTTTTTTTGCTATCATTCCCATTCTCAGTTTCTTCACGTATGACAGAGGTATTCTTGTAAAATTGCACAATATATTCTTTCCATCTTTCCTTTATCTGTTCTGGCTCAGTTACTTTTTTCCCTTTGCCGTCTTTCAACATTCCCACTCTTGGTTGAAACTGATCTTGCCACTCAGGTGTTCATTTTCTATCTTTGTACATATATTTTGGTAATAAAAGTACTTTGCTTGAATGGCTCTCTTTAGTCTTTTACAAATGTTGTCATCGTACTGCTTGTTACCTTTACTTTCGAAGATCTTCAGGACCCTGCTGCGTATATGTAGTAGATCAGCACTGAATATGCAGCAGCATGTTTCCCAGCAAAGTCTATGCTAATTCCTGTCCGCATGGTGCCTTTTTTTCCGCAGCAGATATGCTGCATATTTTAGTGCAGGAAAATCTGCAGCTTGTCAATTCTTCCTGCAGGTTTTCCCACACTAAATACACCAATCGCCGACCCCGCCTCAGAAACAGGACTTGTATTTTAATGTGTGTAAATGTGATTATAATGTATTGGGAGCATGTATATAATTTGTGGGGACTTGGTGAGGCGCAGCATGATTGTTTAAAAATGACTACTTTATTATAAACACTGTTTGAAGTCCTGCCTGCTTTTGCAGCCAGAGCAGGGACTTCTCTGCCTCTTCTATACAATTTGTGTAGGCGCACAAGCTATGCTGTTTTAAAGTTTCTCTATGCACTGAACTGTCAAAAACAGCATAGATTGCGCTGTTATAGAGTATAATAAATCTTCTGAACTTTTAAACTGGAGAAATGTTTTCCTTCTGCTACCTCGTTCAGCAGCAAAGCAAGTGAGTAACCTCTATTATAGTGACTGTTATATAAAGTGTTTACCACATATGGTGCTATACTGTGGGCATGCAGTCCTGAAAGCACATGTGGGATTACAGCAGTGCAGCTGGCAACGATCCGGGACGAACGTATGTGAATGCAAGCAATGGCTGTGAAACGGCGGAATCATGAAGACACAAGCGACTGGTTGGAATCACTGTGCAGCGGTAGGGTACTGGCAACTAGAGGTGCCAGGAGGTCCACCAACAGCCGAGTAAGCTGGGCAGACATGAGTGCAGCAGCTCATGCAGACATGGTGAAGGAGCTGTATAAGCTCATTTGCATGGACAACAGCAGGAGCTGTCGGTGAGTGATGTGGCAGCAGTGGACCAGTTTTAAAGTTCTCTTATGGGGCCAGGTGGAAACAGGGTGTCCACCAAGATAGAGGGGTACTGTGTGAACTGGGGCCTGAGAATACTGATAGTAAGCCAAGGATTGTACCCCAAAGGGGCTGAGTCCCAAAAAGGGGTGGTGACCCAAAAGGGAGCTGAGTACTAAAAAGGGGTTGTGGCCCAAAAGGGGGTAGGGTGCCGAAAAGTGGTGGTTACGCAAAAGGGGTGCAACAGCCCAATTCAAAGGGTAGTGCTGATGGACTGTAGTCAGGGAAAACTGTGTTTATGCTATGTGTGTCCTTTCTGAAGTATGGACTAACCTCCCAGCAAGGTTCCACTTGTGTGTTCTATGGAAGTGAATGCATAATGCGTGACTGAACTTGTAGACTCGAGGAGCCTGGTGACCCTAGTGAGGGTGGCAACTAATGCCCAGAATAAAGATCAAGTCACCTCATTCATGGGCACACTAAAAATATCCTGTGTCTAAAGTGGTCATTGAGATGGCTAGGTACATTGAATGCCATGATGTTGGTGTAGTCCGGACGTAGGGTATCCAGTCATAATAGCCCAGGACTCTAAATTATTTTTGGACTTGTGGGAGGAAGGACTTGAGTCTGGCTTCTCATGTAAGAGCCAGAACAGTCCTAAGGAAGGACTATTACAGCAAGAGCTGAAGGGTTCTTGTGTTGTTTTTATGTGTAATAAAGAGGAGATAGAACCCCTAAAGATGACAGTCCAGAGTTAGGGTTGACCAAAATACGGTGCCCCAACTTAGTGACAAGGAAAGAAAAAAGTATATTGTATTAATTTGTAGAAAGGTGCTCCAAAGAGGGACTGAACACCAGACTAGAGGTGGCTTGTTTGTCCACAGTACGAGAGAGTTATTTTGACTCCAAGAGTGAATTTGACTCCAAGAAAATAGAGAGAGAAAAGTAAGGAAGAAGGAAGGGGATCAAATCCCCAGTTACTGAAAACATAAGGGCACAAGGATGCTGAACCAGCTGCACCCTTGGAAAAATGGGAATAAAGATGATATAATGTCATGTGCTTATGTTCAAAATGTGATCATCTTCCAGACTTGGTGAAGGATTACTGCAATGACCCAGGTGAAGACCGAGGGTTCATAATGTGGAAGAATCACCTCTGAATAGATGAGGTCTTGAGTGAAGACCTCCTTTGATGTGATGAATAGCTCAACCGATCTAGAGAATGGAAAAGTCGAAGTAAGAGGCTCAAGGGAAATTGACAAGTCCATTTTGAAGCAAACAAAGCTTTGGAGACAGACTCTCGAAGCTGAGCGGTTGTTTGGGGAGAGAGAGATGCACAGAGGACTCTGCCGATAAAGGCATTGCAGCAAGAGGAGGTTTGGAGACAGGGTGATGAGAGCCGATTAAGTGTACTGGAGAATATCTGAGCTCAGAGGTCACTTGGTAGAGTACCAGACGATAGTAAGGTATGATTGAGAAAATAGAGCAACAGGTGTCTATCTTGGCGAAACGTGTTAGCTGCTGAGACTTAGAGGAAGATGGCTCTGAGAGCTGAATTAGATGGTGTCTAGTGACAGCAGGAGAAGACTTCTCTGTGCCAGGATCTGGTAGCCATGCTCAAGGACTTAAAGGGAGCTCTAATGAGCTGAAGTATACAAGGAAAGCTTAAAGATTGCTGGAAGAAATTTTCCAGGTACCTCGTTTCTCTGTGAGAGCTGTCATTGGAAGTGCTGGACAAGGCATGCAGGAAATGTGCAAGCCGAGGGGCAGAATAAGAATTCCTGGTACTGATGAGATCATATCCTCCTGAGAAGTTTGTATGGTTCCATTTCAATTTGTGTTGTTACATATCTTAGAAGAGTGCAGACTCTTCTGGACTATCATGAGGCATGCCTCAAATTATGAAAGGATGCAAAGTGAGGAACAGCTATGTCTGATGTGTGCAAGACTGAAGTCGCCTTCAACCATTGTAACAGGGAAAAGGAGAGGTTCTGCAAATATGGAAGTAACAGGTCTCTGGTGGATAAATCAAGAAACCACCAACAGAGATAACCAAAGATGTCCTAAGAGAGGCCATGGTCAGTTGAAGAAAGTGTGGCTTCATCTGTTTAGTGGAACAGATCCTACAGTAGTAGGGGCCGAGGTCATAGAGGACCCAATTACACATCGGGCTATGGAACAGAGTCTGAATGATCCAGGCTCTTTGAAAGCGGACCCGAAACCACGGGTGAATTGAGTGGCTGATCAATTGCTACTGAAAGTGATAGAGCAGTTCGCTAGCAGAGAGACACCCAGCAATAAGAAGCCATGATAGATCTACAAAACAAGAATGTGGAGGATCTAGAGATGACAAGTCTTCTGTTAGGTCAGTGCAGAGAGACACAAACAGTAGCCCCTATAGTGTATGATATATATCTCAGAGTCAGAACAGCCAGTAGTTTTGACTATAAATGAGTCTGACTACAACTCTAACCGTTAGAGGCGGTCATGGAGAGAGAGGTCTGACAAAGAGCCGTACCCAAGACGTGCTGAATAAAAAGGGTCTGGTGACAGTGACAGACCATGTTTCAAGGACTGAAGCCCAAAGCCAGACAGTAGATACAGGTGCAAGGGAAGTGCACCATCGTACTGACCACTGGGGAAGGGAAGGCCTCACAGAGATCAAACTCATACAAATGAGATAACTGAGACTGACAGTGTGGCGACAGAGATGACCCCCTGATATAGAATAATAATGCTGCTAAATCTGATATGTGATGTACCAAAAGGCTATGTTGTAAGTTGCTGGTATGTGTTACAGAGGCGGTGGCCTGCTGCAGTGTAAATCCAGATAGTTTTTCTGGGACTTAAAGTTCCACGAATCTTATTTATTGTGTTAAGGGCTGATCTTACAGGTTAGTCAGAGAGCTGGGCGGGTCTAACTAACCACAAACCTCCCATTGGTGTGTCTCCTCTGTTATAATGTGACTCCTTCTTGATCACGTGTGATGTAAGCAAGGTCCTGCAAATGTGCTGGATAAGCTGTCAAGTCACTCTGTTTGGAGCATGCCAGAGCTCCTGCGAAAGTAACTGATCTGAAAACAGTCCGTCTATGGACCACCAGTGAATGGTAATAGTCTGTTTAATGTTTCTTTATTGAGTGAAAACGTTACAGCAGTGGTAAGAATATAATGCAACAGTAGTCAACAAATGCATACATTTGCACTTTTCATGTTCTGGTTTGTGTTTTTACCATTTAACATTAAACAATAGCGTATCGCGTAACACAGTGATATTGTACCATACTCTTCCATTGTTGCTCTGCATTTCTGCTGTCTCGCCCAGGCCATTCATTAAGTAACAAAGTCCTCATACGTCACAGTAACTTGTCTTCTATATATACAGAAAAAGACAAACTTGTCACTCAGGCCTTTGATCTCCGCAGTCTTCCATTTTGCACGAGCCAGAACATCTCCTCTAACCAATCCGTCAAGGGGGGGAGTGGTCGTTCTACATAACCTCTGGGTAATTGTGTAGGCTGTGGCCATACAGAATCTCAATATGTCTTTTCTTGGGATTTAAAAGAACCCGGGAACAAGGAAAGTAGGGTGATCTGGGGTGACTTACCCACTTCACTACCAGTTATTTCTCTAAATGCCGAGAATACACTGTCCCAGAGGAGCTGGAGTTTGTCACAGCTCCACCATATATAGGTGATTGTCCCCCTCTTTCCATCGCAATGGCAGAACCTTTTGGAAATTGTTGGAAACGCAGGGTGCACATCTGCTGGGCATCTGTACCATCTGACAAGGATCTTACATTTTTTTCCTAAGCTTGACATGCCATAGACATTTTATGCAAGACGATGAACACCCTATTCCAGTTGGATCCCAAGAAACTCCTCTCCAATTCCTCCTCCCACCTCTTGGTATATTTAGGCTTGTCTAAATCATCTCTCAGGTTCATGTGCAAGTATATTGTCGAGAGACTGTGGGTAGTGGGTATGGGTGATTCCATTTGGAACTATTTCTCAAAGGGAGAAGAGGGGAAGAATAGTCAATCCCTCTAACCTCAGTCTAAAAAAAAGTCTAAGATGAGCCTATTCCATCCAGGATACATTGCCTATCAACCGGATAATGACACCAAATGGCACCACGGCATTGCCTTTTAAGGCCACGATAAGAAGTTCCCAACATCCATACCAGGAGGAAAATCCTGGGTAGTAAAAAGGGTTTTAAGGGGGGCCCTACCATCTCCCCTCTATGGTTAGGGCATATCCAGGGTAGATTACATAAGGGGATTCCTGAACTACTCTGGTCCAGTTTAACCCATTGATTGGTGTCTATTGCCAGTCAATAAGCCACATCAGGATGGCCAATTTATAGTACTATTTAAAGTTGAGGAACCCCATTCCCCCTTCAGATTTGTGTCTAAAGAGGGTATTCATTCCACTCTGAGTCTGCTATTGCCCCAAATAAACTTTGTCAGGACCGAGTGGATTTTGATAAAGAAGGATGGGGGCAATCTGATATGAACTGTTTGGAATAGATGCAAAAATCTGGGCAAGATATTCTTCTTGACAGCATTGATCCTTCCAAACCACGATAATGTTCGCTTGTCGTATTTGTCTACACTGTGTGCAGAATTATTAGGCAAATTGTATTTTAGAGGATTATTTTTATTATTGATCAACAACTATGTTCTCAATCAACCCAAAAGACTCATAAATATCAAAGCTTAATATTTTTGGAAGTTGGAGTGGGGTTTTTCAGATTTGGCTATCTTAGGAGGATATCTGTTTGTGCAGGTAACTATTACTGTGCAGAATTATTAGGCAACTTAATAAAAACAAATATATTCCCATCTCACTTGTTTATTTTCACCAGGTAAACTAATATACCAGCACAAAATTTAGAAAAAAAAAACATTTCTGACATGCAAAAACAAAACACAAAAAAATTAGTGACCAATATAGCCACCTTTTTTTATGATGACACTCAACAGCCTTCCATCCATAGATTCTGTCAGTTGCTTGATCTGTTTACGATCAGCATTGCGTGCAGCAGCCCCCACAGCCTCCCAGACACTGTTCCCAGAGGTGTACTGTTTTCCCTCCCTGTAGATCTCACATTTTAGGAGGTACCACACGTTCTCTATGGGGTTCAGATCAGGTGAACAAGGGGGCCATGTCATTATTTATTGTTCTTTTAGACCTTTACTGGCCAGCCACGCTGTGGAGTAGTTGGATGCATGTGATGGAGCATTGTCCTACATGAAAATCATGTTTTTCTTGAACAATACAGACTTCTCCTGTACCACTGCTTGATGAAGTTGTCCTCCAGAAACTGGCAGTAGGTCCGGGAGTTGGGCTTCACTCCATCCTCAACCCGAAAAGGTCCCACAGGTTCATCTTTGATGATACCAGCCCATACCAGTACCCCACCTCGACGTTGCTGGCATCTGAGTCCGAATGGAGCTCTCTGCCCTTTACTTATCCAGCCTCTGGCCCATCCGTCTGGCCCATCAAGAGTCACTCTCATTTCATCAGTCCATAAAACCTTTGAAAAATCAGTCTTAAGATATTTCTTGGCCCAGTCTTGATGTTTTATCTTATGTGTCTTGTTCAAAGGTGGTCGTTTTTCAGCCTTAGTTACCTTGGCCATGTCCCTGAGTATAGCACACCTTGTTCTTTTTGATACTCCAGTAATGTTGCAGCTCTGAAATATGGCAAAACTGGTTGCAAATGGCATCTTGGCAGCTTCACACTTGATTTTCCTCAATTCATGGGCAGTTATTTTGCGCCTTTTTTGCCCAACACGCTTCTTGCATCCCTGTTGGCTATTTGCCATGAAACGCTTGATTGTTCGGTGATAAATGCTTCAGAAGTTTGGCAGTTTCAAGACTGCTGCATCCCTCTGCAAGACATCTCACAATTTTGGACTTTTCAGAGCCCGTCAAATCTCTCTTCTGACCCATTTTGCCTAAGGAAAGGCATTTGCCTAATAATTAAGCACACCTTATATAGGGTGTTGATGTCATTACACCACACCCCTCCTCATTACAGAGATGCACATCACCTGATTTACTTAATTGGTAGTTGGCTCTCAAGCCTATACAGCTTGGAGTAGGACAACATGTATAAAAAGTATCATGTAATCAAAATACTAATTTGCCTAATAATTCTGCACACAGTGCACGTAGTTGAGTATCAATATCTGTGAGGCATGCCTAGGGATCCAGACTCCAAGGTATTTCAGTGCCGACGTCTGCCATTTGAAGTTAAATTTTTCTTTAAACCCATTACGAGCAATGACGAGTTTAGCTGTCATGGAAAGGTGTCAGTTCCTGCATCATGACGGCTAAACTCAAACAGTGACAGTTCAATTCTAACAGCTGTCAGTGACAGATAAGGGTCAGGGTCAGAGGTGTGGGGACCCTTTTTAGTTGTCCCCACACTCAGAACGATGTGATCAGTCAAGTCAATCTGACTGACCGATTACATCAATATTAGCACTTCCCTGCATGATCGCTGCAGGAGCCGGGCTGTCAGCTGTGCCCGCTCCTGAAATCATCCCCTGCCTGTGCCCGGCACCCCTTCACTGCTGTGCCCAGGTTCCCCGCTTTCTGGTCCCTGCTCTCCTCCCTCCTCTTCCCGGTCTCCTCCCTCTGCTCTTCTCCCCTATCTCCAGGCTCCCATACTGTGCCTTGCTCACCTGTGGAGTAGGACAACATGTATAAAAAGTATCATGTGATCAAAATACTCATTTGCCTAATAATTCTGCACACAGTGTATATACAGTGGAATTACCCGCCATTTTCCCTCTAAAGATTCAGTTTATCACCCTGACCTAACCTATTAGACTCATACACAAGAGAGATGCCAACGGGTAGAAAGACATCTATCAAAATGATTCAAAATACATCAAAACCATCACAATGGTCTATGTTGAATCATTTTGATAGATGGTTTTCTACCTATTGGCTTCTCTCTTGTGTATGAGTCTAAGGGTACGGACACACTGGTGTGAAAGTCAGACAACTGCAATGCGAGTTTTTCTCACATTGCAGTCGGACCAATGTTATTTAATGTCCGAGCGCACATTTGCGAGTGTTGGGCGTTTATTTCTCATCCGATAGACGGACAAGAAAGCAGTCACAACATGCTGCGACAGTATGCGATTCACTCACGAGACTCGCCAATGCAAGTCTATGGGTCCGACAAAATCACGGACAGCAGTCGGACCATCTGAGAGACATCCGTTTTTTTCACTGATACATTATCATTCTGCAGCAGAGAACACTGTAAAATGTTCCTGTAAATAATTATACAGTAAATAGCTGCTGAGAAAAAGACTGGATTGCAGACGGATGTGATCTGAGAGAAATGTCTGACAGCCGCATAGCAGTTGGATGCAAAATGGACCAAAAAACGGACATCACTCGTAAGACTCTCGGGAGCGACTATCGGACCGCATATTTACTCACCAGTGTGTTTCCACCCTAAGCACACTTCTAGGAATAAGACACCTGACCTTGGACGTTTTTTGACTGAGATAAATGACGTTACGCCAGGATGATAAACCCAACCTAGTACTTTAAAGGGAAACTAGTGGCTAATTCCATTGCATATATTTGTGTTTCTGTGGGGGTTTGGATGAGGGTTGTGTACACATTTTTACTGTATTAGTGTTGTTTTTAAAAAGTATATCCAATAAAAATTATTTTAGAGCATTTTCCTTTAGTGTTACTAGTTAATTAGGGAATACAATTATATCTACACTGTGAGATTTTAACTGCCAGGACAATCAGACAGAAGGATGGTGGGGCTGGAGGGAGTGATTTGGAGAGGTGAGTATGATCGTTTATTATTTTTTTAAGTGTGTGCCAGCATGAGGGAGCCATATCCAGGATGGGGGGGGCATATCCAGGATAGGGGGTCGTGTACGAGAATGGGGAATCATATATCAGGATGGGGGGCTCTGTAGCAGGATGGTGGATCATCTCCAGGATGAGGGGCCATGTACTAAGATGGGGGATCATATCCAGGATGAGAGGCCATGTAAGAGGATGGGGGATCATATACTCCAGGATGGGGGAGCTATGTACCAGGATGAGGGATCATCTCCAGGATGGGGGTGGCCATGCACCAGTGTTGGGGAGCATGCCCAGGATGAAGGGCCATGTACCAGGATGGGGATCATATATACCTGAAAGGGGTCCAGGATGCAGACATTACCCCCATAACAGTGTCAGCAGCAGATCTCCCTCTATAACAGGTAATTATAACCACATTATTTGCTTAATTTTTATTTTTTCCCTATTTTCCTCTAATATCTGGGTGCATCTTATGGTCTAGTGCGTCCTATAGTTCAAAAAATACAGTAACCTTCATTCCCCCATAGATGGGTTGGAGAGACTGCCCAGGCTTGGATATTGTAGCCACTGGAACACCTCATTTTTTACATGTCTGATTAAAAAAGTTGCATCCCGACCCACCGAATGGAGAGCCTAATCGCCCACTCCCATCAGGAGAGGGTGGATTTCACAAACAGATGTTTCCTTTGAGAACCCTTTCTTACACTTCCCTTATCCCCCCACCCCGAAACATTACAATATACCAAGTGTTGGATCCATCTTCTTTTGTACTCTGTCCTCTTTCCCTGTTATCTGTAATTTCTCTTTTCTCCTCTATATTGGGGAGTTTGTCTACTTTTGTTATAGATGCATTCCTTACTTTTGTGTTACTACTGTTTGTATTACTGGATTGCTTTAATTTGTTGTATTTGTCCATATTTTGTATTTAAAAATTTTCAATAAAAATTAAATTGGGGAACAAAAGTTGCATCTCCTAGAGCAGAGGGAGAGAAAGTAAACATGGATCCATAATAAACCACTCTGCAAACAATGACATGCCTCATTAACTGTGAAGAGAAGTGTCCAAGCAATATCTGTACTTACATAAACTGCCCTACAGAAGCTGCCATTCCCCCTTCTCGAAAAACCACACCATGTTTTTTGTTTTTTTTTATCGGCTCATTTTTTTTATCCTATCCTATAGGTAAACTTTACAATGTGTTTGTCCACAGTTTCTATACGATTATTGCCCACTGCAGAACCATGGACACAAGGGGTTATCCTAAAATCTAGTACAATGGGCTCGTAGATAAGAAACAGACCATAATGTCATTAGGCCTCAAAAACAAATTTACTGTTGCATGAGGGACTGGAAACAAAAGGAAAGAAAACCTGAAAATGCATACACATACATACATATCTATATGTATACATATCTACTACATAATCTCCTAATCGTGTCTGTCTCACGCCGAAATCGCGCCAGCGCTCATTGGCTGCCGCTAGCGTATGCAAAAAGCCACGCGCATTCAAAATTAGATTATACAGTAGCTGTAACCTGGCTGTAAGCTGTGACACCAGGCTACATGACCGGCCGCGGCGACCCCCAGTACCCGCTGCCTCCCTCCTCGCCTCCCTCCTCGCCTCCCTGCCTCCCTCCTCGGCTCCCTGCCTCCCTCCTTGCCTCCCTGCCTCCCTCCACGCCATCCTGCCTCCCTCCACGCCTTTCGCTGTTCTCACCCGTCTTCTCCCTGTACAGCTGTCATGTGACAGGCGGGCCGATGTGCCGTCACACAGCCCGCCCTGTCACATGTTGCTGTACACAGTGCGACGCTGCGGGTGATAATAGAGGGGGCGAAGGGCATCCTGCCCCCCCCCTGCAGCCACCCTGCTCCCCCCGCAGCCATCCTGCCCTCCCCCCCCCACCCCACAGCCATCCTGCCCCCCACGCAGCCGTCCTGCCCCCCCTGGTGCCATCCTGCCCCCCCCTTTCCCCGCAGCCATCCTGCTCCCCCACAGCCACCCTGCCCTCTCCCCCCGCAGCCATCCTGCCCCCCCGGCTCCATCCTGCCCCCCTCCCCCCCCCCCGGCTCCATCCTGCTTCAAACCCACCCCCCCAGCTCCATCCTGCTTTCCCCCCCCCCCCCCCGGCTCCATCCTGCCCCCCCCCGGCTCCATCCTGCCCCCCTGGCTTTATCCTGCCCCCCCTGGCTCCATCCTACCCCCCCCCGCATCCATCCTGCCCCCCAGCTCCGTCCTGCCACCCCCCGCCCCGTCCGTCCTGCCCACCCCCCGGCTCCATCCTGCCACACCCCCCAGCTCCATCCTGCCCACCCCCAGCTCCATCCTGCCCCACCCCCCAGCTCCATCCTGCCCACCTCGCCCCAGCTCCATCCTGCCCCCCCCTCGCTCCTCCTGCCCCCCGGCTCCATCCTGCCACCCCCCCGGCTCCATCCTGCCCCCCCCCCAGGCTCCATCCTGCACTTCCCCCCCGGCTCCATCCTGCCCCCCTTCCCGCTCCTTCCTGCCCCCCCCACCCTTCCTGCCCCACTCGCTCCGTCCTGCCTCGCTCGCTCCTTCCTGCTCCACTCGCTCCTTCCTGCCCCTCTTGCTCTGTCCTGCCCAGCTCGCTCTGTCCTGCCCTGCTCGCTCTGTCCTGCCCAGCTCGCTCTGTCCTGCCCCGCTCGCTCTGTCCTGCCCCCGCTCGCTCCGTCCTGCCCCGCTCGCTTCGTTCTGCCCTGCCCTGCCTCGCTCGCACCATCCTGCCCCCCCCATCACCATCCTGCCCCCCTGCTCCATCCTGTGCCCCCGGCAGTTAGTGGTCATGTGACTGATCAGCTGATCGATTTCCCAGGCAATGACAGGTCCTAAAGGCCTGTAAGACCTAGAAGACGGAGGTGGAGCGAGCCGGCGGACAGGTGAGTATCCTCACTAAGGATTTTTTTATTTTTACTTTTACTGTGGAGCAGCGGAGGGGCCGCGGGAGCGGGTATCGCCTATACCATAGTGCTGCTATACATGTACATGTACCGCCATATACCATAGCGCTGCTATACATGTACTGTAATATACGGCCATATACTATAGTGCTGCTATACATGTGCTGTAATGTACCACCATATACCATAGCTTTGCTAAACATGTACTGTAATGTATGGCCATATACTATAGCGCTGCTATACATGCGCTGTAATGTACCGCCATGTACTATAGCGCTGCTATATATGTACTGTAATGTACCGCCATATACTAAACTGTGTTCCAAATTATTATGCAAATGTTCTTTTTCTCTGATTTTCCTAAATGGTCAGTGCAAATGACAGTCAGTGTAATAAAGTCATCACCCGTTAGAGTATACATCGAATTTTATTGAATAAACCTCCCAATGATAACAGTATAATCTTAAAAATTAAAAAAAAACTCTAAATGCACTGTTCCAAATTATTAGGCACAGTAGAGTTTCTAAACATTTGATGTTTTAAAGAACTGAAAATGCTCATTTGTTGAATTTGCAGCATTAGGAAGTCACATTCACTGAAATAAAAAGCTATTTAACGCCAAAACATCCTAACAGGCCAAGTTACATGTTAACATAGGAACCCTTCTTTGATATCACCTTCACAATTCTTGCATTAATTGAACTTGTGAGTTTTTGGAGAGTTTCTGCTTGTATTTCTTTGCATGATGTCAGAATAGCCTCCCAGAACTGCTGTTTTGATGTGAACTGCCTCCCACCCTCATAGATCTTTTGCTTGATTATACTCCAAAGGTTCTCTATAGGGTTGAGGTCAGGGGAAGATGGTGGCCACACCATGAGTTTATCTCCTTTTATGCCCATAGCAGCCAATGACACAGAGATATTCTTTGCAGCACAAGATGGTGCATTGTCATGCATGAAGATGATTTTGCTCCTGAAGGCACGTTTCTGCTTTTTGTACCATGGAAGAATGTTCTCAGTCAGAAACTCTATATACTTTGCAGAGATCATTTTCACAGCTTCAGGAACCTTAAAGGGGCCTACTAGCTATTTCCCCATGATTCCAACCCAAAACATGACTCCTCCGCCTCCTAGCTGACGTCGCAGCCTTGTTGGGACATGGTGGCCATCCACCAACCATCCACTACTCCATCCATCTGGACCTTCCAGGGTTGCTCGGCACTCATCAGTAAACAAGACTGGTTGAAAATTAGTCTTCATGTATATCTGGACCCACTGTAACCGTTTCTGCTTGTGAGCACTATTTAGGGGAGGCCGAACAGTAGGTTTATGCACCACAGCAAGCCTTTGAAGGATTCTACACCTTGAGGTTCGAGGGACTCCAGAGGCACCAGCAGCTTCAAATATCTGTTTGCTGGTTTGTAAGGCTTTTTTAGCAGCTGCTCTCTTAATCTGATGAACTTGCCTGGCAGAAACCTTCCTCACTCTGCCTTTATCTGCACGACCACGTCTGTCCTCAGAATCAGCCACAAATCTCTTCACAGTACGATGATCACGCTTACGTTTTCGTGAAATATCTAATGTTTTCATCCCTTGGTCAAGACAGTGCACTATTTGTTTGCTTTTGAAAGCAGAGAGATCCTTTTTCTTTCCCATGTTACTTGAAAACTGTGGCCTGCGTAATATTGTGGAACACCCAGTTTTCCTTTTATTGGGCTCACCTGCCAAACTAATTATCACAGGTATCTGAGATTGATTTCAGTGATCCAAAGAACTCTGAGGGTACCTTTACACGTTGCTCAAAATGGAACAATATGTCCATGATTTCACTGCAACCAGTAAGTTGCAAGTGAAATTGCATGCAATGTTGCGCCGTGTAAAGGTACCCTGAGACACAATCCCATCAATGGGTTTCATAATAAACAAAACAAAAAAACAACCCTATGACACTTAAAACCAATTTGCATAATAATTTGGAACACAGTGTATAGCGCTGCTATACATGTGCTGTAATGTACTGCCATATACTATAGCGCTGCTATACATGTACTGTAATGTACCGCCATATACCATAGCGCTGCTATACATGTACTGTAATGTACCGCCATATACCATAGCGCGCTATACATGTACTGTAATGTACCGCCATATACTATAGTGCTGCTATACATGTGCTGTAATGTACCACCATATACCATAGTGCTGCTATACATGTACTATAATGTACCGCCATATACTATAGCGTTGCTATACATGTGCTGTACTGTACCGCCATATACTATAGCGTTGCTATACATGTACTGTAATGTACCTCCATATACTATAGCGTTGCTATACATGTACTGTAATGTACCTCCATATACTATAGTGCTGCTATACATGTGCTGTAATATACCGCCATATACCATTGCGCTGCTATACATGTGCTGTAATGTACCGCCATATACCATTGCGCTGCTATACATGTGCTGTAATGTACCACCATCTAATATATAAAGCTGAATGTGTGTGTGTATGTATGTGTGTATGTATGTATGTCCAGGATTGGCATCTACACCGTCGCAACTACAGCCACAAAATTTTGCACAGTCACACGTCTGGACCCCGAGAGCGTCATAGGCTATGTTGTGAGGCGAAATTTTAACCCTGCGCGTTCCAGTTCACCAAACAATTTTGCCCCTATCTACATAATGGGGAAAAAGTGAATGGAAAATCGACAGCTGTCAGCTATAGCCACAAAATTTTGCACAATCACACGTCTGGACCCCGGGAGCGTCATAGGCTATGTTGTGAGGCGAAATTTTAACCCCGCGCATTCCAATTCACCTAACAATTTTGCCCCTATCTACATAATGGGGAAAAAGTGACAGTTACCAGTTGATAGTTGTGAATGAGAGGGGCTTAATGATAGCGCCAAAGACTAACAGCACATACCAGCATATAGTCACTAAGGTGGGGCCCCAACATGAGATATTCACCACGCTTGGGGACATGTATACACACACCACACGCACACAAAGAGTAACAGCAAGTGTATAGTCGCTAAGGTGCAGCCCCAATATTGGATACTCACCACGCACCCGAACACATACACACACCACAAAGAGACACACACAACACAGAGACACCCCCACCCCCACGGGGACACACACCCTATAGCGACACATGCACTCACCCCACATGGACACACACACCACAAAGAGACTCACACACACCACACAGACCCCCCCCCCCCCACAGGGACACACACACACATACACACCCAATAGGGACACATGCACTCACCCCACAGGGACACACACACACACCACAAAGAGACACACACAACAGAAACACACACCACACAGACTCCCCCCCACAGGGACATACACACCTTATAGGGACACATGCACTCACCCCACAGGGACACACACACCACACAGACAGACAGACAAAGATGTGCACAAATCACCTCACACAACTCGTCTCATACGTGTGCTATCTTTAATTTCCAAACATAAACATCTGATTAAAAACAGCCAATGTGCTACACATGTGCCATATAGGGAATTAAGGCAGATGTCAGTCACATGAGCGGTTTATTATGTGTATGTGTGAGGTAACATATACTGCCCGGCCAGGGGGAGGGTTTACTGTTGGCTGGAGATTTATTAGGCTGCCTATAGCAATCAATCACAGCTCAGCTTCTATTTTCTTACAGGTCATTAATATGACATATTCAAATTCTATTTTGTTATAGCTTACATCAGTGATGGCGAACTCCAGGCCTCGAGTGCCAGACACAGTCCAGGTTTTCAGGATTTCCATTGCATTTGACAGTTTGCCTTCAAATTCCCAACTGTCAAACTCTAAGGAAATCCTGAAAACCTGGACTGTGTGTGGCACTCGAGGCCTGGAGTTCGCCATCACTGGCTTACATCATTTATTTATTAACCCGGGCGTAGCCGGGTACTACAGCTAGTATACTATAGTGCTGGTATACATGTGCTGTAATGTACTGACATATATTATAGCGCTGCTATACAAGTACTGTAATGTACCGCCATATACTATAGCGCTGCTATACATGTACTGTAATGTACCCCCATATACTATAGCGCTGCTATACATGTACTGTAATGTACCACCGTATACCATAGCGCTGCTATATATATATGTATGTAGTTGACTCACGTTGACTGAACAAGTTCTGTCAGTCATAGTATGTCAACTACATACATATTCTAGAATACCCGATGCGTTTGAATCGGGCCACCATCTAGTACACATATAATCACACAGACACATATGTTTACATTATATATACGCGCACTACACTCAAATATAAATAATATTTATGAGCATTATTTTGTAATGTTTTTACAATAGAAAAGGATTATTCAAAAAATACTGATAATGACCATGTGCTAAAATAATGCTAACAAAATAAAGCTGACCTACAGTGCTCAAATATTACAAACCATAAAATACTGATATACAGTGTCCACATAATGCCAATAATACAACTACCAGCATAGAATGCCAAAATAATTGTCACGCCCTAGGGCGTACCCTGAGGTGTGGACCCACTGGACCGCAGCAATTGCGGATGCCGGCACCCTGGAACCCCGACCCCGGCAAGGACAGGTAACAGATCGGGAAGAGGGGGAAACAGGGTGTGAAGTGGAGACCCCTCAAACTTGGCATAGTCGGTTCTCCCGTAACCGGAGCAGAACCCGCCGGACGTCTCGCCTGTGTGTGGGAAGATCGGGAGAGAAGACCAGGATGTCGTCCAGGTAGACCACGACACATACATAGAGAAGGTCCCTGAAGACATCGTTTACAAATTCTTGAAAGACTGCGGGAGCATTACTCAAACCGAAGGGCATTAACTTATACTCGTAGTGGCCATCACGAGTGTTGAAGGCTGTCTTCCATTCGTTGCCTGCTCGGATCCGGACCAGGTTGTATGCACCTCGCAGGTCCAGCTTGGTGAAGACCCGGGATCCCCGCAGTCGGTCGAAGAGCTCAGGGATAAGAGGCAGCGGGTACTTGTTCTTTACCGTTATGGCATTGAGACCCCGATAATCAATGCATGGTCGGAGGGACCCGTCCTTCTTCTTTACGAAGAAGAAGCCCGCTCCTGCGGGTGATGTGGACTTCTAAATGAACCCCCGCGCCAAGCTATCCTTTACGTATTCGACCATGGCCTGGGTCTCGGGCGGATTCAACGGGTACATGCGACCCCTAGGAAGCGAAGCCCCGGGTACCAGATCGATAGGGCAGTCATATTGTCTATGTGGAGGTAATGTCTCCGCCTCCTTTTTGTCAAAGACATCGGCATAAGACCAATAGGCAGACGGCAGACCGGGCAAGGCCGCCGGCGAGGGAGGCATCCGGACGGGACGTACAGGAAGAAGACACTGACTGTGGCAAATCGGACCCCACCGTAAGACCTCACCAGTTCGCCAGTCCAGTACGGGTTCATGAATGCGAAGCCAAGGCAAGCCCAGCATGAAGGGTGGAGAAAGAGACGGCAGGACATATAAGGTGAGACGCTCAGTGTGGAGGGCTCCGACCTGTATCTCCACCTCACCTGTGATGCCTGTAACTGAGTCCTGTAGGGGTCTCCCGTCAACAGAGGTGATGATGCGAGGATGCTGCAGGGAATGTATGGGTATACCATAGCGCAGAGCCGTCTCCTGTTGCACGAAGTTGCCAGCCAACCCGGAATCCAGATAAGCCATCTCCGAATGGCATTGGTCGCCGACCCTCACCTGGATGGATATAGTTAGGGGTTGAGAGGAATCGCTCCTACCTAGGTCGGCCTCTCTTACCTGGCCTAGGCGGAGAAGTTTTCCGGCCTCTTGGGGCATTGGCGACGGAAGTGACCTGGTCCACCGCAGTAAAGGCACAGACCCCTGGCGATCCTCTCCTCTCTCGTCTGGGCGGTCAGCCGAACACGATCCGCTTCCATGGACTTGGAACTCGATGGGGACGCTGAGGGCGCAGGAAGAAGAGGTCGCTGGAACGTGGGTGCCAGGCGGGGAGTTCTTCTCTCCTGGGTCCTTTCCTGCATCCTTTCCTTGGACCGCTCCTGGAGACGTCGGTCTATCCGGACTGCCATGGTGATGAAATCCTCCAGAGTGTCGGGCAAATCCCGAACTGCCAGTTCGTCTTTAATGCGACTGGAAAGCCCTCGGCGAAAGACACCCACCAAGGGCTCGTCCGTCCAGCGTAGCTCGGAGGCTAGGGTACGAAACCGGATTGCGTACTGACCAACAGACAGATTACCTTGCTGTAGGTTGAAGAGGGCTTCTGTGGCGGAGGCCACCCGTCCGGGTTCATCAAAGGTCCTCCGGAACGTCTCCAGGAATGCCTGTAGGTTGGATATAATGGGATCCTCCCTCTCCAACAATGGGTTGAACCATGCCAGGGCCTCTCCTTCAAGATGTGAGGCCAGAAATGCCACCTTGGCCTCATCCGTCGGGAATTGATGTTGCAATAACCGGAAATGGAGCAGGCACTGGTTAATAAACCCCCGACAAGCTTTAGGATCCCCGCAGTACCTGGTGGGCTGAGCCAGCCGTGGAGAAGACACTGCTCCAGCTCCGGTGAGAGGCACCGAGACGGAGCCCGGGGTACTTGCTGCTCTTTGTAGACTGGTAAGTCGGTCATCCACGGAAGACATGTAGGATAACATCCGGGTCTGTATGTCTCTCTGATGGTCCAGTTCTTGGTGGAGACTCAACATCTGGAAAGAGAGAGAGGGGTCAGTGGTAGAGAGCGCCCCTAAGCGGGCCTCTAAGGACTGGATGAACGTCACCACTTGGTCGTGACTCTGACGGAGTCCGGCAAGCTCCCTTTGGGCATCAAACCTGGTATCAGCAGGGTCCATGGCCGGGGCAAAACCTGTCACGCCCTAGGGCGTACCCTGAGGTGTGGACCCACTGGACCGCAGCAATTGCGGATGCCGGCACCCTGGAACCCCGACCCCGGGAAGGACAGGTAACAGATCGGGAAGAGGGAGAAACAGGGTGTGAAGTGGAGACCCCGGACAGCGGGGCGGCTACAATAATATTAATATGCAATCGCCAAATAATACCAATTTACAGTGCTTAAAGTGTAAATATCATTTCATCTACTATATAATTGTCTAAGGCGTCTGTCTGAAGCCGAAATCGCACTCCAGACAGAGGCTTCTCATTTGTGGCCGACCAGAGGTGGCCAACCAATGAGCGCAGAGTCTGCAAATATGCGCGCAAATTCAATGTTCGAATTTCGCGCCAATTTGCAGCCAGGCGACAGTGGTGCGTTAGCGCCGCTGTCGCCGGGATACACGGGTCCGGCCGATGGTGGCCGCATCATCGACGGTGGCTGGCGAGCCGCTGACCGGAGCTCAGCCGTGGCTACGGTGTTCCAGAAAATGTGAGCTGGGGAGGCTGCAGGAGAGAGCGGGAGATCTCCTGCTCCCTCTCATATAATATGCATAGCTGCTCTCCATCATCATGGTGCTGAAAACCGCACCATGGTGATGGGCTAGGGGAGCGGCGCATATTATATGGTCCTGCGTTCCCCTGTGATGGCACATGCCCCCCCTATGTTAGATATGGCCCCCATGCTGCTGCCATAGTAAAATAAGAAACTCTATACTTACCTCCGGGCTCCTCCTCCAGCGCTGATCTCCCGTTGTCTCTCCGGTCTCCCGGCTGCTGCTGTGATCGCACGCAGAGATGATGTCACTTTCTGCTGTGACGATCACATGACCGGCACTGAGAACCAGGAAGTGGAGGAGCTCTGCTGCATCATCTCTTCCCGATCACAGCTGCACGGAGGGAGACCGGGAGATCAGTGCTGGAGGAGGGAAGAATAGAGCAGCACGAGGGCAATATCTAACACAGGGGAACATGTGCCACACATAGCGGATGTGTGCCACGCATAGCGGATGTGTGCCACGCATAGCGAACGTGTGCCACGCATAGGGGATGTGTGCCATGCATAATGGACGTGTGCCATGCATAATGGACGTGTGCGATGCATAATGGATGTGTGCCATGCATAATGGATGTGTGCCATGCATAGGGGATGTGTGCCATGCATAATGGAGGTCTGCCATGCATAGGGGACGTGTGCCATGCATAGGGGACGTGTGCCATGCATAGGCAGGGCCGCACTGTCCAATGGTCAATATGAGCCTTCAGGCTCAGGCGGCAAGGAGGCAGGGGGAGCCGCAGAGCAGAAGGGGGTGGCTCCTGCACGATGCAGCCGACTTCCTGTGTGATGTGCGCCAGCTACATAAGGTAAAATCACCAGCGGCGGCTATCGACAGCACCCCCCTCCCCGCTCCTCAACCGTGGCCGCCGACAGCAATTCCCTACCCCCCCGCTCCTCACCTGCGGCCGCCAACAGCAACCCACCCCCTCGTTCCTCACCTAGGCTCAGGCGGCAGAGAGCCTTTCTACGCCCCAGTGCATAGGGGAAATTAAATCTGAAATGCTTACGTGCAAAGATGTATTTTACAGAAAAAAGTACGACGATGCATCAGCGACCGCGGGATTCAGTGAAAGAGACGACAGCGCTACACTCGCATAGCGGCGGGAAAGCCGACTTCACTGTTGGCTTTCCCCTCCGCTATTTGAAATTGAAAGCACGATGTGAAACGACGCACCAGCGTTCCACGGTCCTGGTGTATCGTTGTAATTGATGGTGCATCGTATATGTGTACGGGGGCTCATACTTACAGGACCTCTATGATGTCACAATCATGACCGGAGCAAGATCCATGTCTGTGACATCACAGAGTCCTTAAGCTAACGTACACACCTCACTCACACTCACCACCACTCACACTTACCCTGCACTCGCGTCACACTCTGCCCTGCACCACGTCACACTTCCTGCATCACGTCACACTCTGCCCTGCCCCTCGCCGCACTCACTCACACTCTGCCCTGCACTCACGTCACACTCTGCCTGCACCTGCACCTCTGCACTCGTCACACTCTGCCCTGCACTCACTCACTCACCTCACTGCCCTGCACTCACGTCACACCTCTGTCCTGCACTCACGTCACCCTGTCCTGCACTCACGTCACACTCTGCCCTGCACTCACGTCACACTCTGCCCTGCACTCACTACCTTGCCACTCACCGTCTACACTCTATGCCCTGCACTCACCTTGCACTCACCTCACACTTACCTACATCACCTTGCACTCAGTCAACTCTGTCAGCATCACGTCACACACTGTCCTGCACTCACGTCACACTCTGCCCTGCACTCACGTCACACTCTGCCCTGCACTCACGTCACACTCTGCCCTGCACTCACGTCACACTCTGCCCTGCACTCACCTCACACTCTGCCCTGCACTCACCTCACACTTAGCCCTACACTCACCTTGCACTCACGTCACACTGTCTCTAACGCAAAACCCGCGTCGCTGATTGGTCGCGTCCAGCCAGCCGCGTACAATCAGCGACGCAGGATTTCTGTTACAGCGAAACAGGCACAGTCCGCCTGGTCTCCCGGCCCCCCTCCGCTCGGTCTCCTGCCCGCTGCTCACCCACTCCACGCTCCCTCCCGGCCGCCGCTCCATGCTCCATCTGCCCGCCGCTCACCCCGCCATTCTTCTTCTTTTCGTGGCATAGACTCCAGAAATTCAAAGGCCGCAGGGGGTGGGGGTGAAGCTACCAAAGGGGTCGTCGTAATGGCCGTGAACAAGGGCATGCCCACCACATCAGAGCTATCTGCTTGAACACGCCTACTATGATGCCCCCTGTTAACTCCGCCTAATGAGGCCTTGGTATTGTTGACGTCTATGCTGGAGGAAGAAGATGAAGACACGCTAGGGTGAGAGGCGGCTGTACAGAAGCCTGGAGCGGGTGAGAACTGAGGGGGCCACCGCTGCACACTCGCAGAACTGCACCACCGTACACCTGCACCGCCGCACACCCACATATTCTAGAATACCCGATGCGTTAGAATCGTGTCACCATCTAGTTAAAAAAATATATATACTACACTGGTTGTTAATGATGGGTCATATAGATAAGATAATGCTTTTTTTGTGCCATGTGACTTATTTTCTCAACTTTTTTGTGTGCTTTTAAAAACTGTATTTTATGGCTCTGTGTGGTGTGGTCAGCAGCTGATAGGGAGCAGTGCAATGTAACAGCAGAGAAGAGATAGGAGATCCTGAGCTGTGTGGGGAGCCAGCAGCCAGATGACAGATCAGAAGCTTGTGCCAAGGAAAGGGGAGAGGAGTTTATATTGATCTTGACATTCTGACATTGCTTAGCAACTTTGTTGAGTTTATCTGCCTGAGCTAATCTGATACATTGCCACCTCATCAACTGCAGTCAGGAGCTCACACACAGTGTAGGCCCCACCCCCTCCACCCTTATATGGTTATATGCCCATATTCAGTGTTGCGAAGCTTGAAGACGGATCTGACTGAGAATGAATATAAGTCTGCTTCACACAGGTTTATGGATGGTTTTACACCAGATTTCATTAATAAAGTTTATCTGAAAGTTTATTAAAATATATTGCTTTACATTATTATGGAATAAAAATTTAAACGGCGGTTATACTTTAAGTATACACACTAAGTAATGCATACAGTGCCCAAATAATACTAGTAAAATAATGGCTACCATAAAATACCAATATACATTACCCAAATAATACTGACATAGAGTGCATCGCAAACTTAGTAGTAGCAATAGTAAAATATGTGAAAAAGGACTGTTCTCACCTATCTGATGGTTCAGGGTTCAGTTGCGGATACTTATACAAAAAGCACATCAAAGTCATGGGGTCAGCACTACAAACATATCCAGTACTGATTCCATACATTCCAGGTGAGGTGGATCTTCTAAGCTCCTATGTTGCAGCAAGAGCCATCACCATTTGCCTCATCCTAGCTTAGACACCGGAGCAGTAGTCCGTGAAAACAAAGTGAAGACTTGGTTGCAAAGCTACCATGATGTATTTTTATTTTTCTATGTGGGTTTATGATTTTGCTGCATTCATGATCACTGCAATTCAAATCTGTTGTGTAGTAAGCCACACCTCTACATGGTGTTAGTTATCCAGCTAAAATGGTAGAGGTACTTGTCTTGTAAATCTAGAGTTTTAGAAGTATGTTTAATAATTTATCAGCCTATTTTAACCAAAGTAGAAGAAGCAAGTATGCAATGATCAACTGATCGGGGGAACACACATTGATAAGTAGCTTGGGACACCCCACTGTGCATGTATAGTTCAATAAGATCACATGCTGTAGGTTGAAAAGGACAACCATGGAAAATCAATATGAGCAAACTGCCATAAATTCTTAAAGTGAAATGGATCTGGAAAAAAATCACACATGTACAGGATTGGTGCAAAATTAACTTACATGTTTAGTTGGAAGACACTATTATGTTATAAGTTTCAAAGGGATTGAAAGTAGAAAATAATTCATTTTATTTTAAAGAAAATTAAAAAAAATTGACTCCTTAAAAGGAATGCTTAGAAAACTATTTTATAACCATGCCTTTTCGGAACCCTCTTGGTCATTATATCCTTTCTTCCTGCATTAGGGCAGGTGCCTGAAGAGGACATGTTTGCACAGACACAGGGCAGTGGACCTACCAAACAGCTCTGTATGAATGGCACAGAGAACCAACTAAAGTCAGAAAGGAGAGTAAGCTCTGCATCCCAGCGTAAGGCTAGCACATCAGGGGGCAAAGTACGTAAATTGTCGGCCTGCAAACAACAGTGACCGCGGCATCTACTCTGCAAGGTACCGTATTTCAGAAATAAAAAAGCCTTAAAATGAGACATTTAGAGTTTCCGTAAAAGGTATTGAACAGAGATTTTACATCAGTCACGTTTTTGGTTTCTATATGCATATACCGTATATACTCGAGTACAAGCAGACCCAAGTATAAGCCGAGGCCCCTAATTTTACCCCCCAAAACTAGGGAAATGTATTGACTCGAGAATAAGCCTAGGGTGAGAAATGCAGCAGACCCCCATCCTGTTATATTCCCCCATCCCGGTATATAGCGCCCCCCCAGCAGTAGTATACAGGCCCCCAGCAGGGATATACAGGCCCCCAGCAGTAGTATACAGGCCCCCTCCTTAGTATTCTGGCACCCCATCAGTGATATACAGCTCCCACTCCTTTGTATCTGGCCCCCAGGCTGCTGCACACATTAAAATAACAAACATTGTATACATTACCTTTCCGGCGACTCCTTGCTGGCAGCGCCGCATCCTCCGGTCTCCCATGCTTCTTCCTGCTTGTGTCGGCTTCTATTCATGTGGCCGATACAGCAGCGATGACGTCATCGCTGCTGTGCCGGTCACATGACACCGGCAGAAGCAGGGAGACCAGAGGACGCGGCGCTACCAGCAAGGAGTAACTGGAAAGGTAATGTATACAATATTTGTTATTTTAACAGGTGCCGCAGCCTGGGGGACAGATACTAAGGAGGGGGGGCTGTATATCACTGCTAGGGGCCAGTGTAGTGCAATATGCACCGCTTCTCCCGCCGCTGATGGACGGGGGATGCAGTGCATATTCATTACACTAATGAGCGGCCCACGTGACCTCCCGCGGTCACTGCCTCCTCCAGCCCCTGGTCACAGCCCCCCCCAACAGCAAATACCGAGTGACTCGAGTATAAGCCGAGGGGGCACTTTTCAGCACAAATATTGTGCTGAAATACTCAGCTTATATTCGAGTATATACGGTACATAACGAGACGATTTTATAAAATATATGGTCCAAAATAATGTACTACACTTGCATAGTCTAATGGTTAACATTCCCTAATTTTGACAGGTTGTATTATGTACTTAAATGCTTCTTTATTTATATAGGAGTTAATGTGCACTGGATCTTGGTATCACTTTGATGTTCAAATAGATTTACCGTGTAGGGGGAGGGTTGGATTTTGTGCCCCAACACGAAGAGAGCGTGTGGGCAGCAGGAGGATAGAGAGGCTTCGTCAGAGATAATGAGGGCTGAATAAAGAGGTGTCTCCATTCATATCCTGCAGTGAATGAGTCATAGGCTTTGCCAATGACAGCAGGCCGTCTATGACGTTGTTTCTTCCCCATCCTTTCTCATTTTCTCTTTAGTGCTTTTTTTATGATGTTCCTTTCCGTTCTCCCTCCTGCTCTGATATAACTTGGTATATTTGGTATGAGGTATAAATCTCCCAATATCGTCTGCAGTTGAATTCCACCTCCAGCCTTTGCTTCTCCCTATATTTAGTTTTTTTTGTGTTGACTGAATGTTCATCTCAGTTATAACAGTTCAGTATCATTTTGTCTGCTTGGTTGCTGTTCAGCTACTAGATAGATGAGTCAGTACATTCATCATAGGCCACATACCTGCTGTATGGCAATTTTCAGCTGTTGTTTCAATCTTTACTGTCTGGGGTAATAGCTACTTCCCTTATGGAGAGCAATTAGGAGACTTCTAGCCGCAATGCTCCTCTGGGAAATATGAAGATTGTCACTTCAGTGAGGAAGTAGACAAACTCTAGTGTCTGTGACTGTGTAACTCCATCAGAAAACAAATGTTAATGCTATTGCTGATTTAGATACACAGAGGTGCTGTGCTTGGTAATGGAACTGAAGATTGTATCATGAGGAACTGGTGTTTGTTTGTTTTAGCCCCATGCTTAAGCAGAGCATGTACCTTAGGGCCCCGTTACACGTAGCAACGCTCCAGCGATAACGACAACGATACGATCGTGGTAGGGATCGCTGGTGCGTCGCTACGAGGTCGCTGGTGAGATGTCAAACAGTCAGATCTCACCAGCAACGCAGCAACGATACGAAATGATACAGCAGTCATTCGGACCCTGTCACTCTCAGGCGTAGTATTATTATTATTATTATTATTTATTTATATAGCGCCATTAGGTTCCATGGCGCTTTACATGAGGATAAGGGAGACAAGAACAAGGGGCAGGGACCCAGTCCACGAGGGCTCACAGTCTATGAGGGGCGGGTTAGGATACAGTAGGATGGGGAATGTCAGGTATGGGGCGGTCTCCTGGGTCTCATGGCAGGTTGTAGGCTTGACAGAACAGGTGAGTCTTCAGGTGACACTTGAAGCTACTCAGGGTAGGAGAGTGTCTAATGTGTTCGGGCAGGGAGTTCCAGAGTAAGGCAGATGCCCGGGAGAAGTCCTGGACTCGGTTGTGCGAAGAGGTGATGAGGGGGGAGCAGAGGAGGAGTTCTTGGGAGGAGCGGAGGTTGCGTGAGGGTAGGTATCGGGAGACCAGGTCGGAGATGTATGGTGGGGCCAGGTTGTGTATGGCTTTGTACGCCATGGTTAGTGTTTTGAATTGGGATCTCTTGGAGACGGGGAGCCAGTGAAGGGCTTGGCAGAGGGGGGAGACAGGGGAGTAGCGGGAGGACAGGTAGATTAGTCGGGCAGCGGAGTTGAGGATAGACTGGAGAGGTGTGAGGGAGTTAGCCGGGAGGCCATTTAGAAGGAGGTTGCAGTAGTCAAGGCGGGAGATGATAAGAGCATGGATGAGTGTTTTAGCGGTGTCGTGGGTGAGGAAGGAGCGGATCCGTGAGATGTTCTTGAGCTGGAGCCGAGGGATGTGGTGAGGGCCTCGATGTGGGGCTTGAAGGATAGGGAGGAGTCAAGGATTACCCCGATGCACTTGGCTTGGGGGACCGGGGAGAGGGTGCAGTCGTTGATGCAGATGGATAGGTTGGGAGGTGGGCTGGAATTTCTTGGGGGGAAGACTATGAATTCAATTTTGTCCATGTTGAGTTTAAGGAAGCGAGCAGAGAAGAAGGATGAGATGACGGAAAGGCATTGTGGGATTTTGGAGAGTAGGGAGGTGATGTCAGGGCCGGACAGGTAGATTTGGGTGTCGTCGGCGTAGAGGTGGTACTGGAGGCCATGAGACTCGATGAGTTGCCCTAGGCCGAGAGTGTAAATGGAGAAAAGTAGGGGTCCCAGGACCAAACCTTGGGGGACTCCGACAGAAAGGGGGTAGGGTGAGGAGGAGGTGTGGGAGTGCGAGACGCTGAAGGTCCGGTCTGCTTGGTATGAGGAGATCCAGGAGAGGGCAAGGTGGGTGATGCCAAGGGATTCCAGGATCCGGAGAAGAAGAGAGTGGTCAACCGTGTCGAAGGCGGCAGACAGGTCAAGGAGGAGGAGGATGGAGTAGTGGTGTTTGTTCTTGGCGGTCAGTAGGTCGTTGGTGACTTTGGTCAGGGCTGTTTCGGTGGAATGGAGGGGTCGGAAGCCGGACTGTAGGCAGTCGAAGTGGGAGCACGAGGAGAGGTGAGAGGACAGTTCGGAGTGGACGTGCTGTTCAAGTAAATTAGAGGCGAATGGGAGAAGAGATATGGGGCGATAGTTAGAGACAGAGGTAGGGTCAAGTGAGGTTTTTTTTAGGATGGGCGTGATTAGGGCGTGTTTGAAGGCACCAGTACTAAGTGAGAGGTTAAAGAGGTGGGTGAGGGCTGGGATGAAAATGGAGGTGTGGTTTGGAATGAGGTGGGATGGGAGTGGGTCGTGGGTGCTAGTGGTGAGGTGTGACTTTGACAGGAGGGAGGAGAGTTGGTCTTCAGTTATGGAGGGGAAGTGGCTGATGGAGGAGGAGGGCAGTGTAGGTGGGAAGGGGAGTTGTGGGGATAGTGGACCGAAGCTGCTTCTGATCTTGTCGATCTTCTCCTTGAAGAAGGTCGCAAAGTCTTCAGCAGAGATGAGGGGAGAAGGGGGAGGAGCAGGCGGGCGAAGTAAGGAGTTGAAAGTTTTGAAGAGCTGTTTGGGGTTGCGGGACAGAGAGGTTATAAGGGATGAGAATAACACCTGCTTGGCGGTAGCATGTGCCGTCTTGAAGTCAGTGATGGAATGCTTGAACAGAGCAAAGTATTCGGGGGTGTGGGACTTTTTCCATCTCCTCTCGGCGACCCTGGACGCCCGTCTCAGGTTTTTAGTGAGGGTGGTGTGCCAGGGTTGCCTGTTAATGCGTGGAGCATGGAGAGTGAGGGGGGCGGCTAGGTCGAGAGCGTTCGTTATGGTGGTGTTGTATAGGGTGGTGGCAATGTCAATGTCGTCAGCGGAGGTATGTCGGTGAGAGGGAGGAGTGATTCAGAGAATAAAGGAAGATCAAGATCTTTTAGGTTTCGGTGAGGGTGATCAAGTTTGCAGAGAGGGGGTAGTGTGGCAAGGGAGGAGAGGGCGGAGAAGGTCAAGAGATGGTGGTCAGACAGTGTGAGTTCCGAGGTTAGAGAGTGAGCAAAGGCGGGTAAAGATGAGGTCAAGCGTGTGGCCTTGTTCGTGGGTGGGAGAGGAGGACCATTGGGAGAGCCCTAGGGAAGTGGTCAAGGAAACAAGGTTGGAGGTGGCTGAGGAGGGAGTGTCAACGGGGATATTGAAGTCGCCCATGATGATGGAGGGGATGTCAGTGGAGAGGAAGTGAAGTAGCCAGGTGGTGAAGTGGTCAAGGAAGGAGGCGGTGGGTCCGGGGGGGGGCGGTAGATGATTGCTATTTGGAGGTTGCAGGGGGAGAAGATTCGGACCGAGTGGGCTTCGAAGGAGGGGACAGTGACGGATGGGGGCGGGGGATAGGGCTGAAGGTGCAGGAGTTGGACAGCAGTATGCCGACTCCACCGCCGTGTTTGCCAGAGGGACGGGGGGTGTGGGACAGGGTGAGGCCGCCGTAGGATAGTGCAGCAGGGGAGGCCGTGTCGGAGGGGGTGGGCCAGGTCTCGGTGAGGCCAAGGAATGACAGTTTCCTGGAGATAAAGAGATCATGGATGTCAGGGAGTTTGTTGCACACTAAGCGGCCATTCCAGAGTGCGCCGGGTAGAGCGGTAGGTGGGGCATGGGTTGGGGGAATGGGTCTGATGTTGGTGGGGTTGCGAGGGCTAGTGGAGGTGAGGTTGCTAGGGTTGGCAGTGGGTTGTGGGATGAAGGTTGTTGTGGGGATGTTGCGGAGGGGATCAGGATTGGGGGAGATGTTACCGGCAAAGAGGAGGAGTAGGCAGAGGGTTAGCAGGTGGGAGCATGAGAGCTTGCGAGGCGGGCGTGTTTGTTTGGTGATTGAGGATTGAAAGTGAATGAAAAGGTTGGTGAAGTGGGTGAGGTGGTTCGGCAGGATGGAGGGTGAGTGCAATATTTTGTTGCTGGGAGGGGGTATAAGCGGGGGTAGTAGGAACTGGAGAAGGATGGGAGTGAGAGTGAGGAGTACGGGAACATTGCATACGGAGAACAGGGAGTGAGTGTGGCAGCAGGGGTCAGAAGCAGAGTGGGGAAAGTTGTGGTAGTGGGTGAATGGTCATCAGTGGGGAGTGGTCACGGGATGAGGTGATGACCGGGGATGAGATGCAAGGTGGGGGGTCGGATGGATGGGTCAGATGGGGAAGTTGGGGGATCAGTCGAGGCGGCAGTATTGAGATCAAATGGTCGTTGTCCCTGTCATACACAGCGATGCACGCTGCCCATGCAGGAGCGCAACGACCAAAAAATGGTCCAGAACGATTTGTAACGATCAGCGATCTCACAGCAGGGGCCTGGTCTCTGCTATGTGTCACATATAGCGAGATCGCTGGCGAGGTCACTGTTATGTCACAAAACCTGTGACGTTACAGCGATATCGTTGTGGTGTGAAGTACCCTTAGGCTATGTGCCCACTGTGCTTATTTGTATGTATGAAAACGCAGCAAAAGCAGCACAAACCTATTGCCTTTGTGCTGCGTTTGTGCACATATAAACGTAGCACAAATAAGGTGACACACAGAGACAAACACAGACAGACAATTTCTCACCCTCCGGCGAACCCATGGTGGCCGATGATGTCTTCTTCCCGGCCAGCAGAAGGACCTGTGGAATTTGTCCAATCAGAGGTTGGCTATGTGACAGGTTGAGTCATATGATATTTTTCGGCAGAGGTATTACTTTTTAAAATGTAACTTTTATTGATTTGTTTAAAACAAAGGGAACGATTTGTCCCAACTTGTGCAGTCGAACAATTGATACACACAAGAAGGGGAAAAGGGGGATACTAATGACCCTGTTCTTTCCCTTGCTTGCCCTGCCTAGCAATGGAGTTTTAAACACGTAAAACCCCTTATATTGGTATCCCGTACCACGACGGCTGACCCTACTGACCCTTGTTCGGTGTCTGGAAAGGGATCAATCACACATCGTACTTCCTAGATCCCCCTGTGTAACAATGTACTAAGGAGTCCAGAAAAAAGAGGTTGATCTTCAAAGTCCGGGTCTATCCCTTGAACTTCGTGGTAAAAAATAAAAAAACACTCAAGACTTGTCAACCCTATATATGGCGGTATTCCCTTCTAATAGTATAAAGTCTTGTGGGAAACAATATGGATTATACAATGTGATTAACAATCATATTCCAAGTAGGTACTAATGAAACCTAAATATCCAACCAATATTGGTAATTTAGAAATGAGTACATCCAAAGTTTCCCAAGATACAATGAAACAAATAAAACAAATCCTTGTTCAGGACTCAAACCCAGTACTGGGATACAAGTTGTTTGTCCCCCTTTCCACAGTTTCATTAGTGGTGAGCTAGGAACCAAATGCAGGCAGAGCTTAAATGCACTTCAATCACATGTAGGTCACAGATGTACTTATGTTATCCTGAAGTCATACACTCAACGCATTTCCCTTATTAGAGATGCAGTGATGGGTTCATTAGGAGTGATCAGCTATGGTACAGGGCATGTTCATCAGCCCTATGGCTCCTAGGGTAGGGTCTTGATACTCTCCTTCTCTCCCCAAATCACAGTGGATGGCAGCCCCACCTCTCTTAAGCACCTCCCCTCATGTGTAGTGTGTTGATAGAGGAGGCGGCGCCAGCGTGCGCTCCACACTGCGCCGCTCTCCTCCTCCGTGCAGGTCACAGATCAGAAGTGCGTCATCCGTTTGGATCACGTGACCGCGCACATCCATCACGGTATTGCTTCCTGCGACCGGAAGTGCGCGGCTCCCTATTTGGTTCCCGGGTACACTAGGCGTAGTATATTGGTTCCGCTTATGTTAGTAATGTAATATAGCAGCTATCAATCATCACCACAATATGTGGGGTCATTATTAAAGGGAACCAACCACCTCAGATCACCCTAATACACAGTTAGTACATGTCCCTGCACCCTAAGGATACCTTTCCAGCACTGTTTTTGTGTAAAATCTTGCATTAGTATAACTGATATAAAGAGTTTATAAACTTACTAGCCTGGAGACATCTGGGCGTATCCCTCCTTCTGTTATACTTCAGGGCTGTGCATTCATTGCATGGCTGTGCTCCCCCTCCCTCTGTGCAGAGGAGATAACGATCACGCCCATCAGGGCAGGGCAGCAGGCACGGAGGGAGGGGGAGCACAGACATGCAATGCACAGCCCTGAAGTATAACAGAAGGAGGGATACGCCCAGATGTCTCCAGGCTAGTAAGTTTATAAACTCTTTATATCAGTTATACTAATGCAAGATTTTACACAAAAACAGTGCTGGAAAGGTATCCTTAGGGTGCAGGGACATGTACTAACTGTGTATTAGCGTGATCTGAGGTGGTTGGTTCCCTTTAAGCTCCAATTCTTGTCATGAGACATGGGGCTTATCAGAACCAACACCTTGGGGCACAATAGGAGTTCTGTAAGGCAGTATTATACAGTAGATCCTCTGGAGGCACTTCCATCTCATTACCCTGCCAGTTTACACCATTACATGAGGTAGATATGCTTATTATTGGTGGTATAGTTAGATATATGTATAGGACTTGGTACTCATAGACAAAGGGTTTACAACAACAAATACATATGTAGTCATGTTTAGTATCAACTGATATAGAGATAACTAGATATGATAGAATAGTCATGCAATGATGACTTAATGTGTTATATAGTATCCCAGATCCATTTGTGGATTAATAGATATAGCAAGAATAGCCTGTGCAGACACATATAAACTCCAGAGATTGGTACTGAAGACTAATGGACCACCAGGGTGTCATCAAAAAGACTGAGCACGGTGTACTACAAAAAGGGTGTGTATGTCAACTGTTCATTCAAACCACATACCCCTGCTGACTCCATCCTATAGATCCTCCTGTTTTCTTTTTTAAGGATTGTTTTATCCCAGTTTCCACCCCTGACCGGTTTGTCTACCACCTCCATGATCTGAAAGTCAAAGCACTTGAGGTCCCCCCATGGGTCTCTCTCACATGACGTGATATCGGAGTGTCTCTAGCGTTTCTTATGTCCCCCAAGTAGTCCCCCATTCGTTTCTTTAGGGGCCTCCTTGTCTTACCGACCAGTCCATAGGGCATGAAAAATTGAAACAGGTAGATGGCACCCTCAGTTTTACAGTTGCCAAAATGTCTACTTTCAAACTTCTCCCCAGTGGTACAGCTCTGGAAGGAGTCCGATCTTTTGACATAATGGCAATAGACGCATTTAACATATCTAAATGTGCCGTTTTTCTGTTAATCTAACCACGTGCCTGGCTTTTTTGGTGGACAATAGAAACTGTGGACCAACTGGTCCCTAATTGACCTCCCCGTCTATAGGTGATAGCTGTTTTTTTAGGGATGAAGGGGGCTACTTCTTTATCGGCAAGGAGTACCCCCCAATGCCTTTCGAATATGTTCCTCACATCTCCTGAGCGGTCATCATATGCCCCTATCATCCTTGCTATGACATTAGATGCTGACTTCCCTTTTGGTTAGAGCAGAGTTTCCCGGTTGTTACCAGCAGCGTTCTGAAAGGCATTGCATAGAACGTGTGGGGGATATCCCTTATCTAGGAATCGTCTCTGCATCCCCCTGGCCTCTAGATGAAACCTATTAATATCTGAGCAGTTCCGTCTTGCTCTCAGCTACTGGCCTCTCGGTATACCCATTTTCAGACTTCTAGGGTGGTGGCTTTCCCATCTTTGTAGGTCGTTGATGGCAGTGGGTTTACAGAAAATAGTTGTTTGCAATGCCCCACATCCATCTTTGTAGATCGTGACATCCAAGAAATTAATAGACCCCTCATGGATTTCAGAGGTGAATCTAAGGCCCAGTCCATTTACGGGTCATTCCATGTCAAGTGAACCAATGATTATTACCTCTATATTTTTAATTCTTTTGAGATTTTGTTATTTGATAATAGCATGTCAGACAATGCAAAATGTGAAGAGAAAAATTTTTTAAAAAATTTATTTTTTTTTTAAATGATTTTCAAAGTTCGGAAAAAGTGTGAATTTCGCTGTTGCCTGCCTTTACGTTTCTCCTCATAACTAAGGCTAGGAATAAGATAGAGAGACAAAATAAACACCATTCTACTCAGAACTATACAGGCTTTCACCAGATATGTCACAAGAGGATCTTTATTAATATTTTACCCATGTGATCGCAAGCGCAAAACTTTAAAACGTATTTCCGAAAAATCGGCGCGCTTTAAATATTTCAAAAACTGCCCATGTGTCTGCTTTGCTCTTAGCCACATCTGTACCAAATTTCAAGTTGGGATCGCAATGGGATCATATTTTAACATATTTTACTATTAATAGCGTCAATGGGTCATTCCATATCAAGTGATCTAAATATGAATATTTTTTTTTATCTGACGTCTTTAGATTTTTTTTTTTTTTTCCTTTATGAAGTACTACTTTAGTTAATTACAAATTAAAAGTTTGGAATTTTTTTCTTCATCAGTTAATTTTTTACAGATTTTTAAAGTTTAAAAAAAGGGTGAATTTTGGCCTGGTACGACTTTAAATTTTTTTATCTCGGGCTAGAAATAAGATAGAGAAACAAAATAAACACTATTCTACTCAGAACTGTCCAGGCTTTCACCAGATATGTCACAAGAGTATATTTGTTAATTTTAATTTTTTACCTATGCGAATGCAAACGCAACATTTTGAAACGCATTTCCGAAAAAAACATTTTAATAAAAATTTTCCAAAACTGCCCATGTGTCTTTTATGCTCTTAGCCACATCTGTACCAAATTTCAAGTTGGGATTGTGATGGGATCATATTTTAAAATATTTAACTATGGTTAATCTCATTTTTATTAAATTTTGAAAAAACATATGAAAGACATACATTCAATCTTTTAACAAAATCTTGAGACATATAAAATATACAAAAAGAGAATTCACAAAGTTATTAGTAACTTTAAGATAAGCTGCAAATTTACTTTTGCGCTTATCTCTGGTGCAATATATACTACAATCTAAATATAATTCCAAACACTCAAGTATACAACCTTTCTCAGGGTTTTGAGATGTTCTGATGTCAAGGGGACAAGCAGCCCCAGCAGAATGATTTTTATCACTTGGCCCCTTCTAACAGGTTGACCACGTAAGTGGGTCATTACCCGTTGAGGCCTAGTTGGAATAGTCTATCGACTGGTGTACCGGAAAGGAAGGCCGAAATATTAATCATCTACTCACAGCTCAGAGTTTTCGATACCTGTCTAATGTTCACTAGAATTCTGAAGGTATAGGTGTAGAAAGGAAATACCTAGACTGAATGTATCAGATGGGAAGAAAAGAGAGATAGAAAAGAAGAGAGAGAGAAGAGAAACAAAAACCATTAGAAAAAGTTATACTGGGAAAGAAAAGCCACGTAAGAAAAAAAGAAAAAAAGGAGGGGGGGGACGGGTGAGGTATGGGAAGGAGAAAGGGTACTCATCCCACTGGCTCCCCATCAGCCAGAGGTCGAGCCATATTATCTGTGCTGGAAAAGGTACTCCTAAATTCTGCAGAGTCGTGAAAAAGAATCCATTCAACCCAAATCCCTAAGAATTTGTTCCGAGATCCCGACGCATCAGCTGCAAGCTCCTCCATTCGATATGTGTCCATCAATTCTTTGAACCAATCAAGTAGAGATGGAGCCCGGCTTGATTTCCAGAACCTCGGGATCACAGCACGAGCAGCCGAGATGCAAAAGCGGAGAATATCCCTCTTCTGTAGCCCAATAGGACCTGGAAAAATGGATAACATTGCCGATTCTGGGCAGCATTCGGCTTGTTTACCTGTTACCCGGGCGTATGCATTGAAAACCTCAGACCAGAACCGCCGGATTTCCCCACAACTCCACCAAATGTGTATCATTGTACCCTTCTCTTCCCCACAGCTCCAGCAGGTATCAGGGGTTCCAGGGAACATGTTCCGGAGTGTCGTCGGGCACAAGTACCATCTAGTGAGCAGCTTATAGCTTCTTTCTTGTGCAGAACAAGCGCTAGCTAGTGAGTGAGTAAATATAAAGCATTTCTGCCAATTAGCTTCTGAAATGCTACACCCCAATTCCCTCTCCCAAGCACGTTGGAAGTAAAGGGTGCCCTGCTCTCTCATGGACCCTAAGGCCTGGTATAGAAATGATATTTTGCGCCTCGGTGGAGCCTCCAGTTGGAATAACCTCTCCAATACGTTGGGCGTCAATCTTACCCTGCAAGAGTGGTCAGCTGAATATAAGTATGCTCTGTATTGGAGAAATTCGAATCACTTAAGAGGTCTCGTAGGTTCTTTGAGTTGTAGCTCTGCCATCGGGGGCAAACCACCACTGGACAGAGTCTGTCCTACTCGGGTGTCATCCTCAATCCGCCAACATAAAAATCTCTGCCTGTCAAATCTGGGTGGGAAAGATGGGTTGGAAAAAAGGGAGTCAAAGGGCTAAGTCTGTCGTTTAAGCGGAGGGTTTTCGTCACTAGGTGCCATACCTTCAAGGTGTTTCTGGTCATGTCTGTCAAAGGTACTAGGTCTGTGGAGTCTTTAGGGGAAATCCAAAGCAGGTGTTTCAGCGGAATCCCCAAACCCTCTTGCTCCACCCCTACCCATTTCTTGGAGGACGCATGATAATGCCAATCTAGAGCTCTAACAAGAGAGGAAGCCTCAAAGTACGCTCGTATGTTGGGTAGTCCAACCCCTCCTCTGGTCTTGGGCAAGGATAGGATATTCATTCGCAATCTGGACCTCTTGCCCCCCCAGACAAATCTAAGGATCATAGATTGCATTTTGGAGAGGAAACCTCTATCCAATAGAACAGGAACTGTCTGAAAAGTATATAAGAGTCGGGGCAAGACATCCATCTTGACTACGTTTATTCTCCTGAACCAGGATAGCTTTAATTGTCTATAGGAGGTAAATGCCGATTCCGCGTTAGTCAAAAGGGGTTGATAATTTAAATTGAATATTTGTTTAAGATCTTTTGGTATAAGGACTCCCAAGTACTTAATGGCTTCTACTTTCCATTTAAATGGGAACTGTTTAGATAGATGAGAAACCAATTCTCCAGGCAAAGAAATATTGAGTGCCTCGGTTTTGGAGCAATTCACTTTAAAGTTGCTCAATTGTCCGAACCGTTCAAACTCCATTAAGACCGAAGGGATGGAGACCAGGTGCTGGGAGATGTAAAGTAGCAGGTCATCTGCAAATAAGGCTAATTTGTGATGACTCTGTCCCAGCTTGACCCCATGGACGCATTCATTGGACCTAAGTGCAAAATATTTAACTATTATAGTGTCAATTCAAAAGTCACCAAGAACACAATCAGTCATTTTTTCACAATTGCCCGTCAATAGTTTGAATTTGATATAAAGAAACATAGTCTTGTAACATCTCAAATGAAAGCTGTTACCGTTCTGAGTAAAATGATGCCTCTCCCACTTCATTATCTTATTTCTAGCCTGAGATAAAAAAATTTAAAGTCGTACCAGGCCAAAATTCACCCTTTTTTTAAACTTTAAAAATCTGTAAAAAATTAACTGATGAAGAAAAAAATTCCAAACTTTTAATTTGTAATTAACTAAAGTAGTACTTCATAAAGGAAAAAAAAAAAAAAAATCTAAAGACGTCAGGTAAAAAAAAATATTCATATTTAGATCACTTGATATGGAATGACCCATTGACGCTCTTACTAGTAAAATATGTTAAAATATGATCCCATTGCGATCCCAACTTGAAATTTGGTACAGATGTGGCTAAGAGCATAGCAGACACATGGGCAGTTTTTGAAATATTTAAAGCGCGCCGATTTTTCGGAAATGCGTTTTAAAGTTTTGCGCTTGTGATCACATGGGTAAAATATTAACAAATATCCTCTTGTGACATATCTGATGAAAGCCTGGACAGTTCTGAGTAGATTGGTGTTTATTTTGTTTCTCTATCTTATTTCTAGCCCGAGATATGATAGAAAATGTAAAGCCATACCAGGCCAAAATTCGCACTTTTTTAAAACTTTAAAAATCTGTAAAAAATTAACAGATAAAGAAAAAAATTCAAAACTTTTTTTTTGTAATTAGATAAAGTTGTTCTTCAGATAGAACATTTTTTTTAAAAATCTGAGGACGTCAGGGAAAAAAAATATTCATTTTTGGATCACTTGACATGGAATGACCCTTACATTCAGTTCAGTAATGAAGTTTTCAAATGAGAAGGGGTCAATCATACTTCCTAGATTCCCCTGTGTAACAATGTACTAAGGAGTTCAGAAAAAAAAAACTATGTACTAAGGAGTCTCTTTTCTGGACTCCTTAGTACATTGTTACACAGGGGAATCTAGGAAGTATGATGTGTGATTGACCCCTTTCCAGACACCGAACAAGGGTCAGCCGTCATGGTACGGGCACCTGAATATAAGGGGTTTTTACGTGTTTAAAACTCAGTTGCTAGGTTGGGCAAGCAAGGGAAAGAACAGGGTCATTGGTATCCCCCTTTTCCCCTTCTTGTGTGTATCGATTGTTCGACTGCACAGGTTGGGACATATCGTTCCCTTTCATTTAAACAAATCAATAAAAGTTACGTTTTAGAAGTAATACCTCTGCTGAAAAATACAGAATACTATAGGGTTACTTACCGTATATCTATTTCTTCGGTGAGCAAGTTGAGTCCTATAACCGGTCATATGGGGTAGTGCAGGTCCTTCAGTCACTTCTCCTGGTGCCCGGAATGAAGATATCACCGTTGATCGCCATGAGATCGCTGGGGAAGGTGAGCATGGGTGCATTTTTATTTTGTAAATCGTAGGAAAAATGCACCACAAACAGATTGAGGGAATACCCATCTGCAGTACCAAGAGGGTCCTGGTGCAGCAGCTGATGGTGAGGAGCGGTGGGGAGTGGTGCTAGCAGTTGTCGGCGAGGAGCGGGGGGGTTGGGGGGTGCTAATAGGTGCTGCGGCTCCTACCTGCGCCTGGCGGCGGAGTCCTGGGATCCGCGGCGGCAGAGGAGGGGAGGGATCAGCCAAGGGAAGCAGGAAGCTTCCCTCAGTTAACCCCCTCTCTAACACAGGGTCATGGGGGTCGGCTGGGGGCCCCCCTGCAGGCTTGAGGGGCCCCCCAGCCGGTCGGGGCCCTGGTGCAGCTGAACCAGCTGCACCACGGTAGGTCCGCCCCTGCCCATCTGTCTGGTGCTTTTTTTTCTGAGGGTTAGAATAGAGTCTATGGGGAAACCGCAGTCCAAAAATGGGCAATATAATTGCAGAGACATAAAAAAAATGCAGGCCATTGCTGCACCAAAAACGCACATACAGTGCCTACAAGTAGTCTTCAACCCCCTGCAGATTTAGCTGGTTGACACATGCGGAATTAACTTGGCATTGTGACATTTGGGCTGTAGATCAGCCTGGAAGTGGGAAATGCACTGCAGCCAAAAATATTTTTTTTTTTTTTTTTTTTTTTTTTAAAGCTTTAAAAGTTAATTCAGAGGGTCATTTATTATTCAACCCCTCAAACCACCAGCATTCTGTTTGGTCCCCCTAAAGTATTAAGAAGTAGTTCAGGCACAAAGAACAATGAGCTTCACATGTGTGGATTAATTATCTCTTTTGCCAGCCTTTTCTGACTATTTAAGACCCTCCCCAAACTTGTGAACAGCACTCATACATGGTCAACATGGGAAAGACAAAGCAGCATTCCAAGGCCATCAGAAACAAGATCGTGGAGGGTCACAAAGCTGGCAAGGGGTACAAAACCCTTTCCAAGGAGTTGGGCCTACCTGTCTCCACTGTTGGGAGCATCATCCGGAAGTGGAAGGCTTATGGAACTACTGTTAGCCTTCCATGGCCTGGACAGCCTTTGAAAGTTTCCTCCCGTGCCGAGGCCAGGCTTGTCCGAAGAGTCAAGGCTAACCCAAGGACAACAAGGATGGAGCTCCGGGAAGATCTCATGGCAGTGGGGACATTGGTTTCAGTCAATACCATAAGTAACGTACTCCACCGCAATGGTCTCCGTTCCAGACGAGCCCGTAAGGTACCTTTACTTTCAAAGTGTCATGTCAAGGCTCGTCTACAGTTTACTCATGATCACTTGGAGGACTCTGAGACAGACTGGTTCAAGGTTCTATGGTCTGATGAGACCAAGATCGAGATCTTTGGTGCCAACCACACACGTGACGTTTGGAGACTGGATGGTACTGCATACGACCCCAAGAATACCATCCCTACAGTCAAGCATGGTGGTGGCAGCATCATGCTGTGGGGCTGTTTCTCAGCCAAGGGGCCTGGCCATCTGGTCCGCATCCATGGGAAGATGGATAGCACGGCCTACCTCGAGATTTTGGCCAAGAACCTCCGCTCCTCCATCAAGGATCTTAAAATGGGTCGTAATTTCATCTTCCAACAAGACAACTACCCAAAGCACACAGCCAAGAAATCCAAGGCCTGGTTCAAGAGGGAAAAAATCAAGGTGATGGAGTGGCCTAGTCAGTCTCCTGACCTTAACCCAATTGAAAACTTGTGGAAGGAGCTCAAGATTAAAGTCCACATGAGACACCCAAAGAACCTAGATAACTTGGAGAAGATCTGCATGGAGGAGTGGGCCAAGATAACTCCAGAGACCTGTGCCGGCCTGATCAGGTCTTATAAAAGACGATTATTAGCTGTAATTGCAAACAAGGGTTATTCCACAAAATATTAAACCTAGGGGTTGAATAATAATTGACCCACACTTTTATGTTTAAAATTTATTAAAATTCAACTGAGCAACATAACTTTTTGATTGTAAGATTTATGCTTCTGTTAATAAATCCTACTCTCGTTTGCAGTTTCAAGACTCTAACTTATTTGCATCTTATCAAACCACCTAAATCTGCAGGGGGTTGAAGACTACTTGTAGGCACTGTAGTGGGCATAGCTTTTGTAAAATCACATTGCGACATCGCTTTCCTGGTGCGGACGAGAGTGTGTGATTTGTGCGCGGGCATCCGCCTGCGTACAAATCACATATTGCAGTGAATGGGAGTGCACAGTCATGAGCAGACCTGCGCAGCAACGTGCGTTCTCATTATAAACATAGGGGCTGTGGTCAGCTTGCGGATCCCCTCCACAGGATGCTGCGGAGCGTCCGCAAGTCTGAAGCCAGCCTAAATGCTTCTGAACAAGATAGTGTTGACAATGGTTATCCAGCTCATTGGATTTTGGCGTACTCTTAAGATAATTTCTATTGAGCTCTGACTTTTGAACCACTACCAGTAAGCAGTATTTTTTTCAGCTACTTCTCAATTCAGTTAATTTGTCATATCAGTGGGGTGCTAGAGGTCAAACTCGTAAAATGAAGTAACTGCATAGACCCCAACCAAGGAAGCATTGAGACAAAGTATAGTATAATACAATACTTTCTTTCAATGCTTCTAAAATGCCAATCGGCAAATGTATTTCAGTAATGCAAATCTTATTGCTAGGCTTTTTACTGTACCTCACAGTTTGAATCTGGGTATACACAAGAAGAGCACTTCCTCCACAGTGATTGATAGGTTGCTGTTTATGCAGTATACAGCATCCAGCCTTCAATAACTGAGGGTTCCCCTCTTCTTTTATTATCTTTGTGACTGGAGAAAACAAAGAGTTGTATTCTCCTGCCTTTGACAGCCCATATGTAAAGAATGGAGTAGTGGGTACATATAAAACCAAGGACGTCCCATTCTCTGGATTGTCAAGAGTCCTTCTGGTTGGACCATCAGCTATCAAAAACAAATTTCTTATCATGTGGCTATATAAAAGGGTGTAAGGCCCCTGTGCACATTAAAGGGGTTGTCCAGAACCATAACTGTTTTTTTAGTTTTGTTTTTTTCCTAAAAAAATCTTGCTATTATATGCTTCTCAAAACATGCTCTAGTAGCACATACTTATTGCTGGATACAGCTCTGATGGGATCAATTGATAACTTCCCTTCTCCTGACTTTCCTGACTTCCTGTGTTATATCACTACAAGTTCCATCATGCTTACAAAGAGAAATAATTTTAATTATAAAGTGTCACCTATTAAAATTTGTGCAATTTGTAAACTAGATGAGGTGGGCACATATAGCACAGACAATCAGGGTCCTGGCGCCACGTCTACGGCCACTTGATGGGACCCAATTACGGAGCCCCATGACCCCAAGTTTATAGTGGAGTCCCCGTCTGTAACCATAACACGGCTACGGGTGTTAGGACGTCGTGGTCGACGTTTACGCACCCGTATGCGGTAGTCAGCCGCTCTGAGTCCCCTACCTTTACCTCTAGGGAACATCTATCTGGTTCACACTCTATCCCTCCGTAGGTAACCCTTACGGCAGTTATCCCAGAGTCGGGATCTTCGGGCTCAGGGCTCGAACTGTCCAATACCTGAGGAGTTGATTGCCTCTTCCACAAAGTCCAGAACAAGGGCATATCCCTCCCCAAAAGTAAAGGGAAGAGACCTCACCACCCCCACTTCATGTCGAACCCGTCCAGATGGGGTAGTGATAGTTACCATCCCTGTCGAATACCTATGGAGGTCCCCATGGACACCAAGTTCCCTCACCGTACAGCCGGTGGGTTTGGTTCCAGAGGCCAATGAGGCACACACAATGGTCACATTCTCCCTGATTCCAGCAGGGCTGTCACCTTATTCAGCCGTACCTGGTACAAAGCACTCCCTTAACACATAGTCACATAGCGTCCTGCCCCAGCAGATTGAGCAAACATGGACATCCGGCGGGTGTACCCACAATCCATGGGCTCTGTGTTGGGGGACACCGTGTTATTTAGTGTCCCGGCTCTTGGCATCTACAACACCTGATCGCGGAGACATCTCTACCTGGGATAGGGTGGAGCCCAACATAGGACTGGGTTGGGAGTCCCTAACTTCGGGTGTGGTGGGCACGGCACGGCGGGATGCGCGCAATGTCCCAGAGTCCTGAACCAAGTCTTGTGTAGCCACATGGTGCTCTACCACACTCACTAGCTGATCTAGGGTACACGGGTCACTTTGTCCCACCCACTGTTGAATGGGGACGGGCAATGTGCGCACAAACCGGTCAACCACCACCCTCTCTATCAATTGCGCAGGACTCAAAGTCTCACGTTGTAGCCACTTCTTCACCAGGTGCAACAAGTCATATGCCTGCGACCGTACGGGTTTACCCTCCTCGTTGGACCATTTGCTTACCCGCTGCGCCCTTACATACGTATTAACCCCGATACGGGCCAGGATCTCACCTTTCAGAGACCCGTAGTCCATGGCGTCCTTGGTGCAGAGATCCAAGTAGGCTTTTTGGGGCTCACCTGTCAACACCTCCGCTCACTGCTCTGGCGGACGTTTTTCCCTCTCTGCGACCCTCTCAAAGACTGCCAGGAATTCCTCTACATCATCTACCGGGGTCATCTTTTGCACGGCTTGCTTTACCGCTTTCAGGACACTGCAGTTACCGTCTTGTCCGGGTGATGAGCCGCTGTTGCACGGAGAGCCTAGGTCAGGAGTTCCAACTGTCGCTGCTGAAGATCCAAAGAATGCATCAGGTGCGCGTTGGTCTGTTGCTGCTGTACATTCGCCTGCTGTTACACGGCATTAGCCTGCTGTTGCTGGGCGCTAGCCTGCTGTTGCTGGGCATTAGCCTGCTGTTGATGGGCATTAGTTTGCTGTTGATGGGCATTAGTCTGCTGTTGATGGGCATTAGCCTGAGCCAGCTGCTTTAGAATGTCATCCATGGTAGCAGCAGGTGTATACTGGAGCTTAGCTGGTTGGACCATGGACATGTGCAATTGGGAATGCCTGGTTGGGTTTCACTGGGTCGTTGCCACTAGCCAGTTTACACAGCACACGGTTTAGTCAGCACAGTTCAAGTATTTACAGACCTCCAGGTTGCGGGGCGTAACCGGTACAAACTCTTACAATCGCCACACAGACCGGTGTGTATTCTGAACCTCTGCCAGGCTCTGTCCTGGCTGGAAACACGCGTGAGGGCCACAACCTCACGGCTAGGCTGTGTTATGTCAGCACACAATCTCTCTCACCTTCTGCTCATTAGAGTCATGAACGTCCACCAGAACCACACCCTGTATTCCAGCTCGGCTTTTATCCTCGTGCCTACACCTGGGGAATTCTCCAAAACCTGGAGTGGAGGGCTCCTATAGGGATAAGGAGCACAGTCTGGGAGGCGCGTACTGGCCGTCATGGGTCATCCCGGTCAGTGCCTCACACCCCCCTGTAAAATACACTTCAGAACGTTTTCAGTTAAGAAGTCCAGAGGGAGTTCTTATCTTGCTCTCCTCGCTGTCCTCCCGCCCCCTGCCTCTCTGTGCCGCCTCCTACCTCTCTATTCTGCCTCCTACCTTAGTGTGGCCCCCTCCTCGTCTGCACATCAGCGTCTCAATTCATGCAGGTGCATAGCGAGGAATGGTTAGGAGCGGGTCCCGGCTTCTCATACTGCCTGTTTTTGTGATGTCAGCGGCAGAGCCTTCCCTGCTGTATGCATGCAGCTTAATCTTTATCAGGGCGGGCTCTGCTGCTGTCACAAAAAAGGGCAGTATCAGCAGCCAGGGCCTGCTTCTAACTATTCCTCGCCTTGCGCCTGCGTGAGTTGAGATGCTGAAGCGCAGGCAAGGAGGGGGCCACACACAGGCAGGAGGTGGAACAGAGAGACAGGAGGCGGCACAGAGAGGCAGGGGGCGAGGGGACCATCTGAGCAGCGAGGAGAGCAAGATATGTGTACTCCCTCCAGACTTCTTAGGCTGGTTTCACACTGCAGTTTTTCTCCTGATCAGATTCGATCAGGTTTGTGTGTCAAAACCAGGAGTGTCTCCAAAACTCAGAACAGGTGTCAATATTTCAATTATAGTTTTTCTCTGCAAGTTCCTCTCCTGGTTTTGGCACACAAACCTGATCGAATCTGATCAGGAAAAAAACTGTGGTGTGAAACCAGCCTTAACTGAACACTTTCTAAAGTGTTTTTTATAGGTAACAAGGGGAGGAGAGACATGGGGGACACCTTCTCTGAATGCTGCATTCAGTTTGCAAAACACCATGGGGGAAATGACAGGTCCTCTTTAAGCTACAAAGAAATTCAAGCTGTCCTGCAGACTCATGGTGCATCAGTGTCGGCACCATCTATCTGTCGACATTTGAATGAAATAAAACACTATGGCAGGAGATGCAGGAGGACCCCACTACTGACACAGAGACATAAAAAAGCCAAAACCTTTTGGTCTCAGGTTGAAGATCTAATTAAAAAAATATTCTGGAGTAAACTTCCATTTAGATGGGCCCTCTAGCGGTGTTGAGCATTGGTTTTGACTCTATCCCTCCGGGGTTGTCTCCGGTCTTGTCTCATATATTGACTGCTGCGCAACGATGTCTGAATAAATGTTGGAGATCTGAGATTCTACCCACTCAAAAGGAATTGCTAGAATTAACTCACACCATCATCATGAATGGTATCTCTCGTCTTCTCTCAAACAACAAGAACGTATTGGCAACCTTTGGAACTTGTGGTCGTCGTCAAAATTTGCGTTACCAATTTCATAATTTTTCTTTGAGACTGTTTAATTTGAAATATATCTTTACAAACAGTAGCAGGATGAAACAGCCGCACTCACCGATGATGGATCTTTTCCTTTATTCATTGTCCAAATCCATATTGCTTGAACATACAAAGCAGGGAGGGGAGTGCAGGGGAGGCGGACGACGGTTTACCGTTTCGCGGTCGTGCACCGCTTCTACAGGTCCTCTAGGTATATCTATTTTTGTCATTACAACCTGGGCTCTTTCCCCTCCCTTAATCTTACCCTACTGTGTATGCCTCCCTCCCCTTCCTCTCTTGACCTGACCCAGCCACATTTCCCTTTAGTGTACTCTTACACTAGTGCCCATTATATGTTTATATTAGCATTGTAGTTTCTGCTACTTTACTGCTATTGCAATTGATCTTCCTCAATAAAACAATTTATGGTTTAAAAAAAAAAAAGACATAAAAAAGCTAGACTGCAGTTTACCAAAATGTATGTGAGTAAGCCTAAATCCTTCTGGGAAAGTGTCTTGTGCATAGATGAGACCAAGATAGAGCTTGTTGGTAAATCAAATTATTCTACAGTTTACCGAAAACAGAACACCTGTGGATAGATGTTAAAATTGGTCTTGGCAGAAAGCACCCTTCAGATATGAGACACCTGGAGCAGTTTGGCTCCAAAAGTCCAGTTTAGAGGTGTAAGCTGGTTGATGGTTATAGGAAGCAATTGATTGCAGTTATTTATTCCAAAGGGTGTGCAATGAAATATTAAGCTCAGGGTATCGCCAAGTTTGTCCAGTCCATTTTTGGGGTTTTGTGTGAAATGATGTATGTTTTTGTGGTGTTCTAATACACACAAAGGAACACTTGTATAACAAAACATGTGTAATTGCAATAATTTTCTGGGAGAAATACTTTATTTTCTGAAGCAATTTCAAGTGTGTCATGACTGTATGTATGGGAGGTATTTAGGATTTCATGCTCGACTAACCCAAATTAAGTGTAATACGAACAAACAGAAAAATTGCATATTTTGGTTTGATTTTCTTTTAATTTATTTCACAATGTCATTACCTTATTAAAACAGTGCAAATAATTGGATAATTATAAATATATTTCTCACCATTTGTTTTCTCTATACAGTGATCCGTTCCTGCAGACTACTCTAAATATCACTCTGAGAGATTGTACCCGACAGATGCTACAGCCGAACTGCTGAAGTAAAGGGAAATGCCCTTTCATTGTTCTCCGATCCCCTTATTCCTTCTGGACCTCTTGGACTTGCACAGTGTCCAGCATCTGCTGCACTTTATGACTTGAACTTACTTCTTGCTCCACTTTATTTGTCTGGCTGCATACCATATGTATTATACATAAAGAAGGTGGAGAGCCCATTATCAGCCCTAACTGAGCCCTTATACACAATACAATGCAAACGTGGGGACGGAAAGGGAGCACCATACTCCTTTAGACAAACCCAACAGTTGTGTGTGCATTTGGAGAAAAGGAGCCATGTGTTAACAATCATGGGTTGTTTATTTTCTCCTTAGTAATTAAACGTTTATTTGGTTTCCACTAGTTTCTGGTTCCTGAGCACGGGGTAGAACCATAGATAATAACTAGCTAGCAGGCGGGCTGGCAGTTCATATACGACACTCCTAGATGTTGCTTGCTACATATATAAACTTGAAAGGTATAACAGGATCATTATGACAAATCACAAAGGAAAGCATTTTGTGGGAATTAGTGGTTTGTGAATTACTGATACAGCCCCAATCTATGGTACACACGGTGTACACTCAGTCATTGTTGATTAGTATGTGCTGTCTCATTGTAATAAGGGGGAAATGCACAGCGGTGATGGGGAGAGCATGAAAAATTCTTGCACCCTGTTGTGTGCTACATTGGAATACAAAGGCAAGATTGCATCATCTCCCAGAAACAAAGCAGCTTTACAAATTAAATAAATAAATAAATAAATAAATATTAAGTTCCACACACCCTTTTTATAGATCCTACGTCAGTCTCACTCCTTGTGCCTGTAGGTTCAGTTGGGTAGAGTAATGGATCTGCAGCAAATAACATTGAGTGCTACTGGATCCATCTTATGCCCCCATTTCCCTAATGCAGGGTTCCTGAGGGCTTTAAGGAAGAAACTTCATATTGCTTGGAAGAGAACTGTATATGTTACTGTGAAAAAATGTAGTGTGTATGCCCATGCTGTTTGTGACGTCTTCCATGTGCTGCCTTTATTTACAGTCATGCTTGTCTTTTGTATGGCACATAATGTAGCAGTGGATAAAATGAGTGACTGGGATGGTATCATTTGGCACTGCGCTATACATGAAGTGTTCTGGTTTTCAGTTCAGTCACTTAACCTCATCTTCCTGTCCCATATGAAGACATACATTGTTCTTCTACACAGGACTGTGATCAGGTGAGATATGTGCCACTGTGCAAAGCCTCTCAGGACTGCATGCTGTCCTCTGCACAATTGGGTACAATCGTTCCTCAAGTCCTGCACCTATTTTGTCCAGCAGCTCTGTTGTTTGAGGGCCATAACCATAATCTTGGTCAGGGTTTTCTGCAGGAGGCCTAGGTTCATCAGGGGCAGGTCCATGCTCATATGGTTCCTCCTCAATAGCCTGAATTTTGTCTTCAGGTGTGAGGGAGGCTGGACTTAATGGACAGCCATCTGGTCCTTCCTCATCTGTAGTACTTGCAATTCGTGGTAGTGTACTGTGGTATCTTGTGTCAGGAAGGTAGCTAGTGCTGTCTCCCCGACGTAAGGGGGAAGCACGGTGTCTTTCCAAAGCAGGAGGGAAACGGATACCTGGATCACTATACTGCTTTGTCCTCTGCCACTGTTTGCGCAAATGTGCCCGAGAGCGATGCTTGATGCGCAGGGGGGAATCATCGTATTGTGGGTCATGCCGAAGAAACTCATTAAACAATGCATCGGTTTTCTCATCTATGCTATAATCTCGTCTAGAAAGTGTCTCGCGTGGAGATGGGGTGTGTTGTGGAAACCATTTGTCTTCCTCTCCACCTGAAGCACCCTGTTCATATAAACGACCTTCTAGACTTTCAAATACTGTTCCTTTTCGTCCCGCATGTGTGAAAAACAGTCTCTTTTCTGATGCAGTCTTGTCTCGATGAGGGCTGCATGACTCATCTAGCGGTCGGCAAGGAGCTTCAATAGAGGCATAGCCACTGTCCATCTGTAAAAGCTTTCGAGATCCAGTTTCTGGCTCTTTTCCTGATTTAAAATCTGGCAGGTCTTGGGAAGGAAGGCTAGGGAGTCCACTCAAGGAGCTAACACTTTCTGCATCACTGCGAACAGAATCACGATCATTGTTGCTACTACTTTGATCAGAGGCACAAAGCTCCAGTGATGCACGTAAGCTCCAGATGTCACACTGTGGAGGAAGCTGACCCTGTTCTGTACTTCCTACATCAGCCAGTGACCCATCTTCCCCATGGTCTAGCCTGGTAAAAAAAATAACACAATAAGGTACCCAGGTACGGCATATTTCATATGAGGTAAGAAGAAATCTAAAGGATTGAAAATGAAAGTGAGTTACATGCATGTACAATAGGACTTCGAGTTGTTTAGTCGAGAGGGTAATAGAAGAATACCTGCCGAGGGAATGTGGGGGAGTGCTATGCTGCTGGATGAAAGATCCTTGGTTTGTATTGAAACCAGTATCTTGTGTGTGGGCTATGTATTGTATGATGTCATCACGTTCTGTACTTTCACTTGCTGCTCTCTGTCGTTGGAACTGATGCCTCTTTGGAGAACCTGTAAAGGACAGTAAATAAACTATCAATAATCATACATCTATTCTAAACAGCCATATTATTGCTCTTTTTGATGGTTTTACTTGAAAGGGCTGTTTGCAACTGCTTTAGGAAAAAAACATTTTGTTTTTGTTTTTTTTCTTTTTACTACCCATTTTTTCTTGGGTATACTACTGTATTTACATTTACATGATCAAAATTTAGTCTTTTTTTTAGTTGTATGATAACTTAGGCTACCTTCACATTGGCGTTCCCCTCTGCAGCGTTCTGCGGAGGGGAATCGCCATGTGTGCGCAGCCACCGCAAGCCCCTATCTTTATAATGAGAGCGCACGGTGCTGCGCTTGACTGCGCATGACCGTGCACACCCATTCACTGCCATATGTGATCTGTGCGCAGGCAGACGCCTGCGCACAAATCACATACTCTCGCCCGCACCAGGAATGCAACATGTCGCATTCGTGGTGCGGACGAGACTGTGTGATTTGTGCACAGGCATCCGCCTGCGCACAGATCACATATGGGAGTGAATGGGTGCGCACGGTCATGCGCAGTCAAGCGCAGCACCGTGCGCTCCCATTATAAAGATAGGGGCTTGCACTGGCTGCACTCACATGGCGGTTCCCCTCCGCAGAACGCTGCAGAGGGGAACACCAATGTGAAACCAGCCTTAGCCCACTGTACTGTATTCATTCTAACTTTTGTTATCCAAATTCTACCCCACCCATCACCTTAGAAATCCAGGTTGCCCCCATCCGTGACTCTGGTTACAGGCTGCTTCTTTTTTATCTTGTGCATCCAGGCCATTCCTCCCCCTCACCTCTGGTGTCTAAGCTGCTTGCTCTCTGCACGCTGCCCAATTTCCATTTCTTGATTTTAAGATAGGGGCTTGCTCCTTCTAAGCTTGCATGACGTCGTAGACGGTTGAAGAAGTGAAGCACAGCACCATGACTTCGTGTGGTCCCTACATCTGAACTAGAGCCACCCTGTGGAAGATGACTGCCGAGTTCAAACTGGGAAATGGAGACAAGGTGGAAAAGTACAGTTCCATTGATACTCTTATCTGCAGGTAGCTTTTTGGCACATAGACCTATAGTTTCTTTGTACTCACCCTAGTGTTAATAGGACTTTGCCTAGGAGATGATGGACCATGCATTGCAGTCTCCATAAAACTTGTTTCTACCACAGAGTTGTATGCATTTCCAGGAAGAGCAGATGTTAAACTGAGTGAAAGTCTAGTAAGTGGTGCAGGTGGACTTCTAGGAGGCTAATACATAAAGGGAAAACATTCTTAATTGCAACAAACTGGTTTGGTGGTTTGGATTGAATTAAAGGGGTTTTCCAACAAACACATTTTTCTAGACTTCATTTTAATCAGTAGGTTTTGTAATAACAAATTCCACAAATGGATGTGTTCCTGTGCTGAAATAATCTTAAATACAGGTGTGTCTCAATGAATTAGAATACCATCAAAAAATTATTTTATGTCAGTAATTCAATGCATAAAGTGAAACACATATATTATATAGTCATTGCAGAGTGATCTATTTTAAGTGTTTATTTATGTCAATGTTGATGATTATGGATTACAGCCAATGAAAACCCAAAGGTCAATATCTCAGAAAATTAAAGTAGGGTGGATGAAGTCATATTAAGCAATCACATACAGTGCCTACAAGTAGTATTCAACCCCCTGCAGATTTGGGTGGTTTGATAAGATGCCAATAAGTTAGAGCCTTCAAACTGCAAACGAGAGTAGGATTTATTAACAGAAGCATAAATCTTACAAACCAAAAAGTTATGTTGCTCAGTTGAATTTTAAAAAATTTTAAACATAAAAGTGTGGGTCAATTATTATTCAACCCCTAGGTTTAATATTTTGTGGAATAACCCTTGTTTGCAATTACAGCTAATAATCGTCTTTTATAAGACCTGATCAGGCCGGCACATGTCTCTGGAGTTATCTTGGCCCACTCCTCCATGCAGATCTTCTCCAAGTTATCTAGGTTCTTTGGGTGTCTCATGTGGACTTTAATCTTGAGCTCACTCCACAAGTTTTCAATTGGGTTAAGGTCAGGAGACTGACTAGGCCACTCCTACACCTTGATTTTTTCCCTCTTGAACCAGGCCTTGGTTTTCTTGGCTTTGTGCTTTGGGTCGTTGTCTTGTTGGAAGATGAAATTACGACCCATCTTAAGATCCTTGATGGAGGAGCGGAGGTTCTTGGCCAAAATCTCCAGGTAGGCCGTGCTATCCATCTTCCCATGGATGCGGACCAGATGGCCAGGCCCCTTGGCTGAGAAACAGCCCCACAGCATGATGCTGCCACCACCATGCTTGACTGTAGGGATGGTATTCTTGGGGTCGTATGCAATGCCATCCAGTCTCCAAACGTCACGTGTGTGGTTGGCACCAAAGATCTCGATCTTGGTCTCATCAGACCATAGAACCTTGAACCAGTCTGTCTCAGAGTCCTCCAAGTGATCATGAGCAAACTGTAGACGAGCCTTGACATGACGCTTTGAAAGTAAAGGAACCTTACGGGCTCGTCTGGAATGGAAACCATTGCGGTGGAGTACGTTACTTATGGTATTGACTGAAACCAATGTCCCCACTGCCATGAGATCTTCCTGGAGCTCCTTCCTTGTTGTCCTTGGGTTAGCCTTGACTCTTCGGACAAGCCTGGCCTCGGCACGGGAGGAAACTTTCAAAGGCTGTCCAGGCCGTGGAAGGCTAACAGTAATTCCATAAGCCTTCCACTTCCGGATGATGCTCCCAACAGTGGAGACAGGTAGGCCCAACTCCTTGGAAAGGTTTTTGTACCCCTTGCCAGCCTTGTGACCCTCCACGATCTTGTCTCTGATGGCCTTGGAATGCTCCTTTGTCTTTCCCATGTTGACCATGTATGAGTGCTGTTCACAAGTTTGGGGAGGGTCTTAAATAGTCAGAAAAGGCTGGCAAAAGAGATAATTAATCCACACATGTGAAGCTCATTGTTCTTTGTGCCTGAACTACTTCTTAATACTTTAGGGGGACCAAACAGAATGCTGGTGGTTTGAGGGGTTGAATAATAAATGACCCTCTGAATTAACTTTTAACGCTTTATAAAAAAAAAAAAAAATTTTAAAAATCTTTCTGGCTGCAGTGCATTTCCCACTTCCAGGCTGATCTACAGTCCAAATGTCACAATGCCAAGTTAATTCCGCATGTGTCAACCAGCTAAATCTGCAGGGGGTTGAATACTACTTGTAGGCACTGTATATATGCCTCATCATGCAATTATTTCCTCCTGCTGTTCACATCTTCAAGACTCAGGTTCACAATGCCGCGACTCTCAGCCATCATACAAGAAAATGTGGGAGGGGTCTTCCTTAAAATCCTTTTTACTTTATTATATCAAATCCTTAAAATATAAAAGCACCCATGATAGCGGAGATCCAGTCTTGCTCTCAAAACCCAACGGTCATTATCTCAGAATATTAAAGTAGGGAGGATGAAGGGTTAAAAACCACGCTGCAGTATTCAACGAGACATCAAAGGGTGAATATGATATAGATTTAGTCAATGCCTTTCCAAGCTCCCTGAAACATGTCAATATGATATTGATTTGTCCTGAGGAAGGGGCCAGGGAGCCCTGAAATGTGTTGACTAATAAATCAATATTATATTCACCCTTAGAAGGCTCGTGGAATATGGCAATGCAGGTTTTATCCCTATCCCTTCATCCCCCTACTCTATATGCATCACGCTGGGGACTGCAGCAGTCATGATATGTTTTTATAGTGGTTGTAAAGACAAAAGAAGAGAAAGGGGGCGCAATGGTACAATATCGCCTTAGTCTCTGTTAACTTATGGTTCTAGGTCTACTAACCTCCTAGTGTTGTGCGGTCCATGCACAACACTGGTGTAAGTGTGAGCGATTATAGGGGTTTCCCCCTTAAGCCAGGCTGTTTCCTCGTATTACACAGGCTCCGCCTCCTCACGTCCCATGTGACCGGGCGCGCTGCCGTGAGACAGGTCCTATGTCTCCAGTGTTAAGCCGTAGCCACGGCGATACAGGTCCTTGCGGCTAAGAACGAGCAGCTCCTGCCGTGCCCTCAGGGAGAGAGAAATACCAGTGGAACAAATAGCACGATCTCCTGCTGGGCGCTCAGAACAGGGCAAGGAATATTTATAATAATATCCATTTATAGTGGTTGTGACTCTCACAACAACACAAGGTGAAACTTCTGATATCTATTTAGGTAATATTTTATTTCTCAGACCCTTCATCCTGCCTATTTGAATTTTCTGAGATAATGACCTTTGGGTTTTCATTAGCTGTATGCCACAATCATCAACATTAACAGAAATAAACACTTGAAATAGATCACCCTGTTTGTAATGACCCTAAATAATATATGCGTTTCACTTTATGTATTGAATTGTATTGTATATTACTGAAACAAATTAACTTTTTGATGATATTCTAGTTTATTAAGATGCACCTGTATGTGTCCCTGCTATGTACTTGTAATTAAAAAAAAATAAATAGTGTTGCGCACCTGTGGATCTCTCCTGCCTTAAAAGCGGTAGTATTAAGAATAAACTAACCTTTAAAGGTTGTGCCAGATCCGCACAACCAGATTGTGAGCGTAGTTTGTGGCTCAGGCTGCCAGCCTTGGATCTGTAGTGCTCCTGTATCCTCAATCACCTCTGCTCCTGGCCTCGTGCTGTCCACACTCTCACTCCAGGGTTGGGTTAGGAAGCACCAAGTTGATTCATTAACCCTATCCCGCCTGCAGCTCTATCACCGCTTTCCCCCAAGGGAATTTGTATGATAGAATTCAGATAGAACATGCGGTTCTATAGTAGAGCGCAGGGATAATACGGGATACTTTAATCTTAATCTCCGTAACTTTATTCATAAAAAGCTCCAGACCACAACGCGTTTCGACGTACAGACGTCTTCCTCAAGCAGATGAGGAGCTATTAATAACAGACCATTATATACTTCCTCCAACCAATCAACCGTCCTTTTGACCTTCCGGCCTGGATTTTCAAATGAAAATGATTTGTGATCTCGTGTTGTAATGTCTTCATTCTCTTTTGTGTCCTCTTTGGATCCCAACTCAGGACATGAGATATGATCAGACCATGTCCCTGTACAGTCAAATACACAGTACATACCAAGGACACATATGTAAGAGTATTTCAGCACAGGAACATTTTATTTAACATCTAATCATGGAACGTATTATTTGTCCAAGATCTATTGAATAAAATTAACCTTGTTCATATGAAAACCCTTTTATAGCTGCAGGGTGCATATGCTAAAACTAACCTGGTATATGGAAATATTGGATTTGGTTGGAGACGTTGGATGTGTGTCTGATGCTGCTCCGCTGCCACTACTTTCACCGCCTTCACTTTCATGTATTGTTAGAATATGTAGAGCAGTTGGAGGTAATGAAGGAAGAGGAGGGAGTGTCAGTCGGGCATTTTTCAGATAGTGAAAATCCCCCTCTGTCAGAGTGTACCTGGAGCAGAAATGTATTTCACAATTTATTACTGATTCAGTTCATCATCAATATTTTTAGTTTTTAAAATCATTCATTCTATTAACCATAAACATGAGCCCATATTGCAGTTATGTTTTTTACCTTCTCCCTCTTTCTCGCTCTCTCTTTTCTTGGCCACATAATGCTCCCTCATTAAACGAGACCCGTCTACCACTGGAAGCAGTGCCTAGGAATCTTTCTGACTCCACATTCCTGGTCCCTGAAGCTGAGAGAGATTCTGCATCCTCTATCCGGATAGTGATATCTGTAGAAGTAAGATAAATAGTATTAAAGGGAATCTGTCCCCAGATTTTTGCTAATTTGCTATGGAAGCCAAGCACAGCATTTGTGTAGGGCCAGAGACCCTGATTCCAGGGATGTATCACTTAGGCTAGCTTCACACCACGGTTTTTGGGATCTTGTTTTGTCCTGTTTAAGGCCACGTGCACACGCTGAGTATTTGATGAGTTTTTTACCTCAGGATTTGTAGACAAAACCAGGAGTGGAACAATCAGAGGAAAAGTCTAATAGAAACACCTGCACCTCTTCAGTATTTAATCATCCAGTCCTGGTTTTGGCTACAAATCCTGAGGTAAAAAACTCATCAAATCCTGAACATGTGCACGTGGCCTAACAGGACCGAACATGATTCTGTTTTGCCTCCCATGTGTCCCTATGGTGCTGGATTGGTCAGATATGGCCATCCGGTTTTGTGTATTAGCACAGGATTTGTTTCTTTCCTGTTCTTACCGTCCCCAAATCCAGAGCCTGCAGCATTTTTGAGCTCCAGTGAAAAAAAAAACGGACAAAACCGGACAGAAATGAATCTGGCACACATAATGGAAGTCTATGGATGCCGGATCCAGGAAAAAAAAATCAGATCTGATTTTAAGCACAAAGCATGCTCAGAAATCTTGCCGTGCAAATTCAGCACCATGGACAGCAATATTTCAAGCACAGGCTGTAAACTCAGCACCATGGACAGCGGCAGAACAGACACTCTTCAGCACCGTGGACAGCAATATTTCAAGCACAGGCTGTAAATTCAGCACCATGGACAGCAGCAGAACAGACACACTTCAGCACCATGGACAGCAGCAGCAGCAAACTAATCCTGCAAAAAACAGGATCCGGGAGCATATTTGGCCACACATTCTACACATCCTGTCCTGTCAGGTTCTGTCAGAGTGATCCTGCAAAAAAAAGGATCCACCCTGCCAGCCAAAAACCGTGGTGTGATGCTAGACTGTGCTGCATGCTGTTATTGCTAAAATCACTGTTGTTCCGAATCAGATTCAGCAGTTTGCTGAATGCTAAGCTTTGTAAGGCTATGTTTACACATGTAAGGTTTTGCTGCAGCAAAATCTTTGGATTTCTAGTAAATCCAAGTTTCTTGACAGGAGATAATCTGTGTTTTTTGCCATAATTTTACCGCATTCAAGACATTTTGTTTCCCTTAGAACACTGCAAAAACGCGGACAAGAACTGACATGCTCATTCTTTTCAATATGTAGCAAAACTTGTGCAGATTTCAGTTTCTGCAAAGAAATTAAACCAATGTGTGCGGACAGCATTTCCCTGAATCACATAGGGTTTGCTGGAAAACAAAACCGCAGGTGTAAATTCGCATAACACCATGGTAAAAACTGAGTACACAAACGCAGTGTGTGAACATAGCCTTACCTTACCCTGATTTTCTGCTTTTTCCACTATGCATAGACCGAAAGCTGCTAATCAGTGATGGAGGTACCGGGTTATACACAACTGGAAAACTGCAGGGCATGAGACAACTAGTTCTCAAATGATAATTTTCTGCTGATAAAACACTGATTTTATTGAAACACACAACCCAGTAAGTGATATCACTGGAATTGGGGTATCTGTCTCATGCTGCTCTCAGATTACATAGCAAAAGTCTGCTGACCGTTTCACTTTAAAAGTAGTATCAAAAATGTAATTCTATCCAAGCGGCATCTATGTATTTAATAAAAATTGCTTCTACAAAACATAACTAATCAGATTACCGTGAATCTGCACTGCTGAGCCATTTCATGATGCATATTATTCATTGTTAATTTTGTAAATGGGTGGAATGACTTATGAAAACTGCTTTAAGAGTAATTTTCCTACCGTGAGTGGGTTGAGATTCATCCACATAGGAAGTGTTTGTTTTTTCTGCATCATCACTGGGTCTGAAAAGGAAAGACATAACAATCATTAATTTTCACAACAAACATCTACATTACTTCTATTGTCAATATACAACTTGCTTACCTGGAGAGTCTAAGACGGGAGTCACAACAGCGCTTGCAAAGAATCAAGACCCCAATAAGGAGGAGGAGTGTTCCTCCAATGAAGATGGACAACAGAACCAGGAGCAAAACGTACCCATCCTGAGTAGATGCCCCTGGCGCATCCTACGGGAACAGATGAAAGAGATTGCATTGTTAGCTCACTAAAGTACTAGATGGTCATTATATACATCTCCAGTAAATTACCAAATAAATGAAGCATATCATAACATTAAATGGGATTGGTATAGTTGGCCAAAAGAATCCTGTTTAACATAAGCCGTGATCTTGGACAACATTTTACCTGTAAACTGTAAAACCTCCGGGATTTCAAAAATATATATTTTTAAAATGCTACAGTTGTGTTAAAAATAATAGCCGTGTGTTAAACATGAGTTAAGCCCCGAATCTTCATAAGTGTTGGGAACACTGCACTGTTTTTATAAATCAAAACATGTATATAATTTTTAACTATTTTACAGAAAACAACAAAATTAATATTGGGCTGTTTAGAAAAAATAGTTGTGTCTGCATTTGTCTTTACAAACTCAAAATATATACTTTTTTAAAAAAAAAATTAGGATTTAGCATTCCTGTGAATCACCCACCTAATATTTAGTTGTATAACCACAGCTATTTGAACTGCTTCACATCTATGTTGCATAGAGTTATACAACTTCTGGTACCTGTCATCTGTTATTCCAGCCCAGGATGCTCTGACTACATCCCACAATTAATTTGCATTTGTTGGGTTTGCCTCAAACAGCATTTTTGATGTCATCCCACAAACGTTCTATCGGATTAAGGTCTGGGGATTGAGTTGGCCACTCCATAACCTCAATTTTGTTGGACTTGAACCAAGATTTTGCTAATTTACTGGTGCATTAAGGATTGTTGTCTTGTTGAAACACCCATTTCAATTGCATTTCCTCTTCCGCATAATGCAACATGACCTCTGTAAATATTTTTATATATTCAAGCTGATCCATGATCCCTTGTATGGGGGTAAATATGCACCCTAGTAAGAGAAACATGACAATATCATCATGCTTCACCGACTTCGGAGTGTACTGTGGATTGAATTCAGAGTTTGGGGGTCGTCTGACGAACTCTCTGCGGCCTTGGACCCAAAAAGAACAATTTTAAACAAACGTTTCCACTTTTCTTTAGGCCAGTTGATGTGTTCTGTGGCAAATTCTATCCATTTTAGTACAGTTTTGGCCATAAGTTTCTTCCTGAAAATGATTGCAATCACAAATTCTTTGGTATTATTAACTTCATTTAATTTGTCTTCAATGAAAAAACACAAAAGAGAATGAAGCAAAAAGCAAAAACATTGATCATTTCACACAAACTCCAAAAATGGGTCAGACAAAAGTATTGGCACCCTCAGCCTAATACTTAGTTGCACAACCTTTAGCCAAAATAACTGCGATCAACCGATTCCGGTAACCATCAATGAGTTTCTTACAATGCTCTGCTGGAATTGTAGACCATTCTTCTTTGGCAAACTGCTCCAGGTCCCTGATATTTGAAGGGTGCCTTCTCCAAACTGCCATTTTTAGATCTCTCCACAGGTGTTCTATGGGATTCAGGTCTGGACTCATTGCTGGCCACCTTAGAAGTCTCCAGTGCTTTCTCTCAAACCATTTTCTAGTGTTTTTTGAAGAGTGTTTTGGGTCATTGTCCTGCTGGAAGACCCATGACCTCTGAGGGAAACCCAGCTTTCTCACACTGGGCTCTACATTATGCTGCAAAATTTGTTGGTAGTCTTCAGACTTCATAATGCCATGCACTTGGTCAAGCAGTCCAGTGCCAGAGGCAGCAAAGCAATACCAAAACATCAGGGAACCTCCGCCATGTTTGACTGTAGGGACAGTGTTCTTTTCTTTGAATGCCTCTTTTTTTCTCCTGTAAACTCTATGTTGATGCCTTTGCCCAAAAAGCTCTACTTTTGTCTCATCTAACCAGAGAATATTCTTCCAAAACGTTTTAGGCTTTCTCAGGTAAGTTTTGGCAAACTCCAGCCTGGCTTTTTTATGTCTCAGGGTAAAAAGTGGGGTCTTCCTGGGTATCCTACCATACAGTCCCTTTTCATTCAGACCCGACGGATAGTATGGGTTGACACTGTTGTACCCTCGGACTGCAGGGCAGCTTGAACTTTTTGGATGTTAGTCGAGGTTCTTTATCCACCATCCACACAATCTTGCGTTGAAATCTCTCGTCAATTTTTCTTTTCCGTCCACATCTAGGGAGGTCAGCTACAGTGCCATGGGCTTTAACCTTCTTGATGACCCTGCGCACGGTAGACACAGGAACATTCAGGTCTCTGGAGATGGACTTGTAGCCTTGAGATTGCTCATGCTTCCTCACAATTTGGTTTCTCAAGTCCTCAGACAGTTCTTTGGTATTCTTTCTTTTCTCCATGCTCAATGTGGTACACACAAGGACACAGGACAGAGGTTGAGTCAACTTTAATCCATGTCAACTGGCTGCAAGTGTGATTTAGTTATCGCCAACACCTGATAGGTGCACAGGTAAGTTACAGGTGCTGTTAATTACACAAATTAGAGAAGCATCACATGATTTTTCTAACACTGCCAATACTTTTGTCCACCCCCTTTTTATGTTTGGTGTGGATTTATATCAAATTTGGCTTTAGGACAATTCTTTTTGTGTTTTTTTTCATTGAAGACAAATTAATGAAGATATTAATACCAAAGAATTTGTGATTGCAATCATTTTGAGGAAGATACTGAGTATTATCTGACAGAATTGCAGGGGTGTCAATACTTTTGGCCACAACTGTATGTGTTTTTTCTTTCTTTACCAATGGGACTTTGCAGGGACTTTTGCTATAATATTAGCTTCAAACAGGTGTCTTCTAACTGTCATAATACTCACGGGTAACTTGAGACTGTCTTTGATCATTCTGGAGCTGATCTTTGGCTAAGCCTTTTCCATTTTGGCTATTCTTCGATCCATTGTAATGGTAGTCTTCTGTGTTCTTCCATGTCTCTTTGGTTTTGCTTTCCATTTTAAAGCACTGAAGATCATTTTAGCCGGACAGCCTATCATAGTCTGTACTTTTTTATAAGCTTTACCCTCCCTAATCAACTTTTCAATCTAAGTATACGGTTGTCCTGAACAATGTCTTGAATTACCTATATTTTTCAGGCTTTCAAGGAGAAATACATGTTCAACATGTGCTGGTGTCACCATTAAATAACTGCCACCTGATTCACCCTGTTTCTTCACAGACTGATTGACCTCACTAATTGAAGTCCACACTGCTATTCTATTGAACACACCCAATTTTAATTAATTGTTCAAATACACACAATCAAACATGCAGATAAAGAATGGTGAGCGTGTTGGTTTTTTAACAATTTACTGCACCAACTAGTAAATAGTTTGACATGTGGTAATATAATTTACACCAAAAACAGTGAATAATCTGGTTAGTCATATTGGACTGCTATTATTTTGAACACTACTGTATATAGCATTGGGTTATTGTTTTTATTTAATATTTTGAAAGTCTCACCTATATCAGACCTTTCAAAAAAGGTAACATTCAATTCTCTAAAACACTCTGAATTTACACTGAAAATCCCTTTTTTTAATTGTTAATATAAGTGAAATGGTAATATGATTTAATAACATGTTATCGAACACAACCTACAGATAAATATTTAAATTATGGATTTTTTGAAAAGATGGAGGGGTGGGGGGGTCAGCGTATTGTATAAGTGTCAATGACTATTTCCTTCCTTTCTTTATAGCACTAGTCATATTTCTTACCACTTTCGTGATGCTGAACTTTTTAGAGTATGAAGGTAATCTGTGTTTAGGAAAAACAGGCTAATGGGTTGCATTTGCATCTACTATGTGTCCACTTGGAATTCTGGTCAAAATTAAAAATCTGTGGATGTAGCCACATGTGACACGCATTTCAAGTACTCTTGCTGCTGGTAACATTATTTATAAGGTTGGGGTCAGACGGCAGTATAACACTGACGACACTTGCACTGAGTGGCCGAAAACTCCACTGACCTGAGCATGTCAGCTTAATGAATTACTGTGAAGCTGTCATGGTCAGGTGAGGGGAGAAGCCGGCCACTCCATGCATTAAAATGCAACCGGTGCCCATGTTATGCGTCTGTCTGACCCCAGCCTGAAGTGAATCCTCAGGATTTATTTATTTAAACAAAACCTAACAATTGATCAGAAGGTTAAATCAATATTATACAAATACTGCATGTCACCCATGTTGATCAAGCTAGGATGGTTATGCCCTTCGGGCTTCATGTTAGTGATAGCCCTGCTGTCCTAAATCATGGTATTTCTTTGTGCCTTACAGTAGCATTATAGCAATTTTATGTAATTAAAAAATGGTAAACCTTAATATTTCCCTTTGTTCTATATGAACCAGTTGTTTTAGAAATTGAAAGTAAATGATAAAATCTTTTAGATACAATCTTTTAGCTACCAGTTGCTACCTATTTTCAAAAGACTTAGGAATTTAACATTTTGAATCAAACAAATTATCGTATTGTCTTTGTTCTCTTTGGTAATGCTCTGCCATCTTGTTTCCCTGACCATACAGTAGGTATTGTAAACACCTGTGACCACATTTGATCAGTTTTACAGCAGTAAAAACTAAACTATACGAGTAGCATAACAACTCCATTAATTCTACGCTAAGAAATTGTGTATCTACTTACATAATTGTCCTGTCGATTCTGTCACTTTCTGTGTCCGGTTGTCCTCCTATTTCGTGCTTCAGCCATATTTGCACACCTAAGTGATGGGTGTGCAAATATGGTGCCCACTGGTGGTACCAGCACGTTGCGCAGTACCGCTAGTGGTGTCGCAAGGTCCTTTTCCGCAGCTGTTGCCCACAACCTCTGCTGCATGCATCTGACACTGTACATCACTGCCCGAGTAAGTGCGCATGTGCACTTACTCAGGCGACCGCCATCTTTGGGCACCTGGGTACACAAAGATGGCGGTGGCGTGACCAGGTGCGTACATGCACACTTACACCGCTGCCATCTTTGGACACCTGTGCATATGAGGGGAGAAGACTGCACACAGGGGGGAGAGCGCATGGGGGGAGAGAGACAGTGCACAGGGAGAAGACATCTCAAAGGAGTGCGCACACAGGGAGTGAGCACGGGTGAGACAGAGCATACAGGGGGAAGAGACAACACATGGGGGAAAGCGCATAGGGGGAAGGTCAGCTCAAAGGAGGGTGCACAGGGGGGAGAGAGGTGGAAGGAGAGAGCATAGAGGGGAGAAAGAGTACACAGGGGTGGAGAGATGCCCACAGCGCCTACTCCCATCATGACATCACCACTTTCCCAATGTGATAGCATTGGGTACTCATTTAGTAATATATAGTGGTCCTCAACACTGGCAAAACTTTAAAAAGCAGTGTATGGTAGAGAGAAAGAGAAAAGAATGGCAAGCTCCACTGCAGATAGAGTGGGCATGACGAAATACAGCTCTGCCTAATACAGAGCTATGGTTCCACTTGAAATTTATTTGCTGCTTACAAAGTAGAGGCAGATATTTGGTGGACTAAAGTAATATAAGAAGAAATTCAAGGATCATTGGCAACTAGAATTGCATTAAAAAGGATCTGTCATCAAAGTTCATAATAAAAACTGCATACTTTAATTATCTCTCCTAGTCCTGATGATGCTGGTGTATTTACTGTGAAAACTCATGTTACAATAACTGTATAATTTTTGTTAAAATTTAGGAGTCCAGGTAAAACATTGTTTCTTGACTCCAGTCTTCAAGACCCACCAACAGGTCATGTTTTCAGGATTTCCTTAGCATTGCATAGAGGTTGGAATCATCACCTGTGCAGGCGATTTATTTTTTTACCTGTGCAATACTAAGGAAATCCTGAAAACATGACCTGTTGGTGGGTCTTGAGCACTTGGAGTTGAGAAACACTGTGTTAAAGAATGAGAAAGTTCACTTAACCAGTCTGAGCACTGCAGTTTATACAGAGCAGAGTGAGAAATCAGCAGTAGGAGGAGGCCTTTGTGGAGCAGTCAGTCTCGTTATGTAGACACAGACGAGGTGTACATTTTTACAGCCAAGTACAAACACCAGCTCTAAGTGACAGATTTCATAATTAATGCAGTTTTTTTGTGATCTGGTAATAAACCTGCTTTGATATAATGTGACATCAGTGAGGGTACTAGTTTCTAACAATAACCATCATAAACATCCCATAAATGTTAGGGCAGAGCTCAATTATGAAATGTAACTTGGTGCTGGTAAAGTATTCCTTCTTTCAATCCAAAATGGCAGCACCTGATGCTTGTAAATGATAGGTCCACAAAGAATAGTTGGAGAAATGTCTTGAATTTATACATTATGTATGTGAGAAACCTTAGTCCCAACCAAAGAGTATAAACCCAGCGCTCAGATGAGCCTGGCACTGTAACGTGTTAATACAGATGAGCCTGGCCCTGTAACGTGTAATACAGATGAGCCTGGCACTGTAATGCGTAATACAGATGAGCCTGGCCCTGTAACGTGTAATACAGATGAGCCTGGCACTGTCACGTATAACACAGGTGAGCCTGGCACTGTAATGTATAACACAGATGAGCCTGGCACTGTCATGTATAACACAAATGAGCCTGGCACTGTAATGTATAGCACAGGTGAGCCTGGCACTGTAATGTATAACACAGGTGAGCCTGGCACTGTAATGTATACACAGATGACCTGCATGTCATGATATACAGATGAGCTGGCACTGTCATGTATAACACAGATGAGCCTGGCACTATAATGTATAACACAGGTGAGCCTGGCACTGTCATGTATAACACAGATGAGCCTGGCACTGTAACGTGTAATACAGGTGAGCCTGGCACTGTCACGTATAACACAGATGAGCCTGGCACTGTAATGTATAATACAGATGAGCCTTGCACTGTAACGTGTAAGGGGCCCTTCACACTTGCGTTTTTTTCCTGATTTGGAAGATCAGGTAAAACCCGATTCTTACAGTATTTTGCCAATTCACTTTAATTTTGTCAGGTAGAATCTTGTTGCTTCATGTTTTCTCCTGAAATCATTAAAGAGAATGGGCAAAAAAAAATGAATCTTGTAAGAATCAGGTGATCTTCCACATCAGGAAAAAAACGCAAGTGTGAAAGGCCCCTAACACAGATGAGCCAGGCACTGTAATGTATAATACAGGTGAGCCTGGCACTGTAACGTGTAATATAGATGAGCCTGGCACTGTCATGTGTAATACAGATGAGCCTGGCACTGTCATGTATAACACAGATGAGCCTGGCGCTGTAACGTATAATACAGATGAGCCTGGCACTGTCATGTATAACACAGATGAGCCTGGCACTGTAATGTAAAACACAGGTGAGCCTGGCACTGTCACGTGTAACACAGATGAGCCTGGCACTGTAACGTGTAACACAGATGAGCCTGGCACTGTAATGTAAAACACAGGTGAGCCTGGCACTGTCACATGTAACACAGGTGAGCCTGGCACTGTCACATGTAACACAGATGAGCCTGGCACTGTCACGTGTAACACAGATGAGCCTGGCACTGTAATGTAAAACACAGGTGAGCCTGGCACTGTCACGTGTAACACAGATGAGCCTGGCACTGTAACGTGTAACACAGATGAGCCTGGCACTGTAATGTAAAACACAGGTGAGCCTGGCACTGTCACGTGTAACACAGATGACCCTGGCACTGTCACGTGTAACACAGATGAGCCTGGCACTGTAACGTGTAATACAGATGAGCCTGGCACTGTAATGTAAAACACAGGTGAGCCTGGCACTGTAATGTATGACACAGGTGAGCCTGGCACTGTAATGTATAACACAGGTGAGCCTGGCACTGTAATGTATAACACAGATGAGCCTGGCACTGTAACGTGTAACACAGGTGAGCCTGGCACTGTCACGTATAACACAGATGAGCCTGGCACTGTCACGTATAACACAGGTGAGCCTGGCACTGTCACGTGCAACACAGATGAGCCTGGCACTGTCATGTATAACACAGTTGAGCCTGGCACTGTAATGTATAACACAGATGAGCCTGGCACTGTCATGTATAACACAGATGAGCCTGGCACTGTCATGTATAACAAAGGTGAGCCTGGCACTATAATGTATAACACAGGTGAGCCTGGCACTGTCATGTATAACACAGATGAGCCTGGCACTGTAACGTGTAATACAGGTGAGCCTGGCACTGTCACGTATAACACAGATGAGCCTGGCACTGTAATGTATAATACAGAAGAGCCTGGCACTGTCATGTATAACACAGATGAGCCTGGCACTATAATGTATAACACAGATGAGCCTGGCACTATAATGTATAACACAGGTGAGCCTGGCACTGTAACGTGTAATACAGGTGAGCCTGGCACTGTCACGTATAACACAGATGAGCCTGGCACTGTAATGTATAATACAGAAGAGCCTGGCACTGTCATGTATAACACAGATGAGCCTGGCACTATAATGTATAACACAGATGAGCCTGGCACTATAATGTATAACACAGGTGAGCCTGGCACTATAATGTATAACACAGGTGAGCCTGGCACTGTCACGTATAACACAGGTGAGCCTGGCACTGTCACGTATAATACAGGTGAGCCTGGCACTGTAATGTATAACACAGGTGAGCCTGGCACTGTAATGTATAACACAGATGAGCCTGGCACTGTAATGTATAACACACATGAGCCTGGCACTGTCATGTATAACACACATGAGCCTGGCACTGTAATGTATAACACAGATGAGCCTGGCACTGTCATGTATAACACAGGTGAGCCTGGCACTGTCATGTATAACACAGATGAGCCTGGCACTATAATGTATAACACAGATGAGCCTGGCACTATAATGTATAACACAGGTGAGCCTGGCACTGTAACGTGTAATACAGGTGAGCCTGGCACTGTCACGTATAACACAGATGAGCCTGGCACTGTAATGTATAATACAGAAGAGCCTGGCACTGTCATGTATAACACAGATGAGCCTGGCACTATAATGTATAACACAGATGAGCCTGGCACTATAATGTATAACACAGGTGAGCCTGGCACTATAATGTATAACACAGGTGAGCCTGGCACTGTCACGTATAATACAGGTGAGCCTGGCACTGTAATGTATAACACAGGTGAGCCTGGCACTGTAATGTATAACACACATGAGCCTGGCACTGTAATGTATAACACAGATGAGCCTGGCACTGTCATGTATAACACAGGTGAGCCTGGCACTGTCATGTATAACACAGATGAGCCTGGCACTGTCATGTATAACACAGATGAGCCTGGCACTGTCATGTATAATACAGATGAGCCTGGCACTGCTGTCCCATGTATGTAAACACAGATGAGCCTGGCACTGTCATGTATAACACAGATGAGCCTGGCACTGTCATGTATAACACAGATGAGCCTGGCACTGTCATGTATAACACAGATGAGCCTGGCACTGTCATGTGTAATACAGATGAGCCTGGCACTGTCATGTATAACACAGGTGAGCCTGGCACTGTAATGTATAACACAGATGAGCCTGGCACTGTCATGTATAACACAGATGAGCCTGGCACTGTCATGTATAATACAGATGAGCCTGGCACTGTCATGTATAACACAGATGAGCCTGGCACTGTCATGTATAACACAGATGAGCCTGGCACTGTCATGTATAACACAGATGAGCCTGGCACTGTCATGTATAACACAGGTGAGCCTGGCACTGTCATGTATAACACAGATGAGCCTGGCACTGTCATGTATAACACAGATGAGCCTGGCACTGTCATGTATAATACAGATGAGCCTGGCACTGTCATGTGTAATACAGATGAGCCTGGCACTGTCATGTATAATACAGATGAGCCTGGCACTGTCATGTGTAATACAGATGAGCCTGGCACTGTCATGTATAACACAGGTGAGCCTGGCACTGTAATGTATAACACACATGAGCCTGGCACTGTCATGTGTAACACAGATGAGCCTGGCACTGTCATGTGTAACACAGATGAGCCTGGCACTGTCATGTATAACACAGATGAGCCTGGCACTGTCATGTGTAACACAGATGAGCCTGGCACTGTCATGTATAACACACATGAGCCTGGCACTGTCATGTATAACACAGATGAGCCTGGCACTGTCATGTATAACACACATGAGCCTGGCACTGTCATGTATAACACAGATGAGCCTGGCACTGTCATGTATAACACAGGTGAGCCTGGCACTGTCATGTATAACACAGATGAGCCTGACACTGTCATGTATAACACAGATGAGCCTGGCACTGTCATGTATAATACAGATGAGCCTGGCACTGTCATGTGTAATACAGATGAGCCTGGCACTGTCATGTATAACACAGATGAGCCTGGCACTGTAATGTATAACACACATGAGCCTGGCACTGTCATGTGTAATACAGATGAGCCTGGCACTGTCATGTATAAACAAGGTGAGCCTGGCACTGTCATGTATAACACAGATGAGCCTGGCACTGTAATGTATAACACAGGTGAGCCTGGCACTGTCATGTATAACACAGATGAGCCTGGCACTGTCATGTATAACACAGATGAGCCTGGCACTGTCATGTATAACACAGATGAGCCTGGCACTGTCAATGTATAACACAGATGAGCCTGGCACTGTCATGTATAACACAGATGAGCCTGGCACTGTCATGTATAACACAGGTTCCATAATGTCATCAGAGTCCATCTCCATCACATGCTAACATACAATAAGCCATTGATCCCATGCATGGCTCTGCTGGGCAGAGCTCCTTCTCACCGTGCCACTGTCAGTTACATTCTCCCATGCTGGTGACTCATTGCTCATGATCTGACACCTGCAGAAAGAAGAAGGAGGGAGGTTGGAACAGCAGCAGATCATCTGGGCGAAGTTGGGAGATGCTGGCATGGAAGAGTGGATCTATACCCAGTGCTGGTATTGGGCACTGCCACAGGAAGAGGCATCCCTGCCCACTGTGGACAGCCAGGGAGCCCCAAAGATTGCTGAGCAGACAGGCCAGCATCCAACGTCTGCTGGGCACCAGGGCAGTGCCCACTCCATCACCAAGCTGAACATTCTACAACTGGCATCAGGTACAATAACAATGCCCCACCTACCTTCTGTGCACATCTTCACGGCCAGTATCCATACAGCTGGCACCAATGCCAGCCATGGCCCTGGAGTGCATCAATGGATGAAGCTCAAGCGATGCATCATACTGTACCCAAAAGATGCCCAGAGGATGCTGGGGCAATTAACATGCAAAAGCGTTGGCGTTCCATCAATGCCTACCTCTAACCTTCCCGATCTCCTACAGACCTACAACTGGCACCGATGCCCCTTGGGTTGGCCTGGCACCCGATGCCCGATCCTCTCCTCCGGGTCCGGCTTCAAGCTGCAGCTCAGTCACCGGCCTCAGGATTTATGAATGAAGCCCGGAGAAGAGACTCCGCCCATTAGTGACACGTGACTCTGACAGGCTGCAGGCTGGGGTGGCGGCGGTGGGAGAGCAGCCTCACCGTGTATGCTAATGGAGGAGGAGGGGAGGCGCGTACACATTGTATACCTGCATGTGCAGTCATCATAGGGTGCCTGCCAGAAATAGGGCACACGAGTGGGAGGAGGCTGACACGGGGGACCATGAGTGGGAGAAGAACGAGAGCGGAGGACGGATCCTACAAGGATTCCCTAGGAAGAAGAACAATGTGTTATTCCTCCAGAAATCAAAGAGTAAATTGACCACTGGCCGCTAGTGTTCCCATAGATGTGTACCTAGACAATCTTCACACCATCCCTCAAAATACCCCCGTACACATTGGACTTAAAGCGGTATTCCTAAGAGTGGGATTTTAAAGGGCACCTGTCAGGTCATTTACGCCCCCAAACCTATCACTATCTTTCCCTGCAGTTTCCTACTCTGGCAAATTATAATGAGGTCAATCTGGGCACTAACCCGGGACCCAGTGCTGTGGGGGGCCCAGCAGCCCAGGGTAAATTGCTCCATTATAATCCGCCACACTGTTGTTACAGACCGTCCGCACCACCACACTTTGACAGCAGCACTACCACTCCCCCTCTTCCTCCCGCACAACATGACGTAGATGTGCAAGAGGACATTGGTAAAACACCACGGGTGCTTGAGGAGCGGCCCACCTACTCACTGCCAAAGTGGAGCAGAGCAGCTCATTCTGCCGCTGGCCTGCTCAATCCGTGGCAGCTGCGCCTGCTCTCCAGATTCCAGTCCTCCTGACTGAGTCTGTCACCGGCTGCCGTCCTCCACCGGCCGTCTCCAGACTGGGCTACTTAAAGAGAGAGACTGGCAGTTACCACCTAGTCCAAGTCCAACAGTCACAGCACAGAGGAGGGAATGTGCCTGGGCTGGCTGTTTCAGTGACTATGACTGATATGTTGTCCAGTTATCCTACTGCTGTGCTCTGTCTGTGCCAGTCTGCCAGATTTGCCCCATGTAAACTGTGCCCCACCATCTTGATTAACATGATAGAGACTTGTGAAATGTCTCTGCATGCTGTGTGTGTCCTGCCTCTATATGTGGATATTTTCCTTGGATCATGTTACTTTATGTATGGAGCAGTGGCGTAGCAACTGTTTGTGGCGCCCGGGGCGGTCGAAAAATTTGCCGCAGCTGCCGCCCTTTTGGTCGTTGATAATCTGGAAGCAATGTCTATAATGTTTTAGGATCAAGTGTGTTAAGTTAAAGATTACAACATCCACATGACTACATCACCAGAACTAGAGGCGTAACTACAACAGGTGCAGGGGTTGCGATCGCACCCGGGCCCTGCAGCCTAGGGGGGCCCCATAAGTCCCTTTGGCCTATAGAAAAAGACTAATACTATTTAAGATTTGCAATAATTGGGGCCCCATTGGAGCTTTCGCATTGGGGCCCCTGGGCCTGAAGTTACGCCACTGACCAGAACCATTGGCAATACCATAACACATTACTAGTACCCCTGTCAGTATATTGCCAGAACCATTGGCAATACAGTAATACATCACCAAAACCAGTCAATACATCATCAGAACCCCCATCAATACAATAATACATCATCACTATAACCCGTCAGTACATGACCAAAACCAAAAGCAATACAATAATACATAATCAGAACCACCATCAATACATCACCAGGACAGGACGTTCCCTATATAAATGTGTATGCCATACTGCTCATCCTCCTTCCACATATCCCCCCCATATGTCCCATGCAGCTCATTCTCCATCCATATGTTCCATGCAGTTCATACTTCCCCCCATACCCCTCCAATGTTCCATGCAGCCTCTCCCCTCCCATGTTCCACGCAGCCTCTCCCTCATCCATGTGGCTTCTCCCCTATGTTCCATGTACCTTCTCCCCCATCCGCCCATCCATCCATCTTCTGCCCCCTTTTCTATGCCCCCCTCCTCCATCCATCTTCTGCCCCCTTTTCCAAGCCGCCTCGTCCATCCATTAATCCAATTCTGTCCCCCCCAGGCTGCTATCTTCGTCTGTAACAGCGCCTTACCTGACTCCACACTCCTGATTCCGGATCCCTCATCCCAGCAGCTTCCTCTGCGGCTCCCGGTTACCAGCTTGCCTGAACTCGGCACCAGCACCAGGCACCCGGACCACCCCTGTATACATCCATATCCCTGCACCCCTGTCCCATTCATATCCCAGCACCCCTGTCCCATCCATATCCCTGTGCCCCATCCATGTCCCTGCCCCCCTGTGCCCCATCCATATCCCAGCACCCCTGTGCCCCATCCCTGTGCCCCATCCATATCCCAGCACCCCTGTGCCCCATCCATATCCCAGCACCCCTGTGCCCATCCCTGTGCCCCATCCATATCCCAGCACCCCTGTGCCCCATCCCTGCATGCCTGTGCCCCATTCATATCCCAGCACTCCTGTGCCCCATCCATATCCCAGCACCCCTGTGCCCCATCACTGCACAGGGGTGCTGGGATATGGCCCCGCACTCCTGTGCCCCATCCATATCCCAGCACCCCTGTGCCCCATCCCTGCACCCCTGTGCCCCATCCATATCCCAGCACCCCTGTGCCCCGCCCCTGTGCCCCATCCATATCCCAGCACCTCTGTGCCCCATCCCTGCGCCCCTGTGCCCCATCCATATCCCAGCACCCCTGTGCCCCATCCCTGCGCCCCATCCATATCCCAGCACCCCTGTGCCCCATCCCTGCATGCCTGTGCCCCATCCATATCCCAGCACTCCTGTGCCCCATCCATATCTCAGCACCCCTGTTCCCCATCCCTGCACCCCTGTGCCCCATCCATATCCCAGCACTCCTGTGCCCCATCCATATCCCAGCACCCCTGTGCCCCATCCCTGCACCCCTGTGCCCCATCCCTGCGTCCCTGTGCCCCATCCATATCCCAGCACTCCTGTGCCCCATCCATATCCCAGAACCCCTGTGCCCCATCCCTGCACCCCTGTGCCCCATCCATATCCCAGCACTCCTGTGCCCCATCCATATCCCAGCACCCCTGTGCCCCATCCCTGCGCCCCTGTGCCCCATCCATATCCCAGCACCCCTGTGCCCCATCCCTGCGTCCCTGTGCCCCATCCATATCCCAGCACTCCTGTGCCCCATCCATATCCCAGCACCCCTGTGCCCCATCCCTGCACCCCTGTACCCCATCCATATCCCAGCACCCCTGTGCCCCATCCATATCCCTGTACCCCATCCCTGTGCCCCATCCATATACCTGTGCTGTGCCCCATCCCTGCACCCCTGTGCCCCATCCATATTCCTGTGCTGTTCCCCATCCCTGCACCCCTGTGCCCCATCCCTGCACCCCTGTGCCCCATCTTCGGCTGTTCCCAGCTCCTGGAGCCTCTCTCTTTCTCTGCAGCGCGAATCGATGCACAGTGTACTGACACCGGCATTGAAGCTGTACCCGCCCTGCCGCCTGCTCCTCACACACTTACCTGGCGCAGCGCTGCCTGAGCCACCGCCGTCGTCGGATGTGCTGCCCGGGCGGGAACTTCAAATCCCCGTGTCTGCTGCCGCCCCCACACACGTGCCGCCTGGGGTGGACCGAAACCCCCACGCTACACCACTGGTATAGGGTCCATACATACATGATTCTAGCAAAATATCCAGATAGAGGAGCAGGACACACACAGCATGTAGAGGCATTTCACAATCAAGAATTGATTTACATGATAGAGACACATGTGAAATTTGTGTACATGCTGTGTGTGTCCTGCCCCCATATGTGGATATTTTTCTTGGATCATGTATGTATGGAGTCTATACATACATGATTCAAGCAAAATATCCAGATATGGGGGCAGGACACACACAGCATGTAGAGGCATTTCACATGTGTCTATCCAAGTTGGAGGGGCATTGGATGCACATGCTGAGTATTTGGTGAGGTTTTACCTCAGTATTTGTAATGTCACATGACCCATCACATGACTGGGGGCCCACAGAGTCTGAACAGCCCGGTTCCCTGGCTACCCTTAATTCACTCCTGTTCCTACTACATCCCTGTCTGACCTAATACTGTACTGTAATGGCTGAGAAAAAACATTTTATAGCTTGTATGGTATTGTATATTTTTGTATGGTAATTCGGATGGTGTCTTCTGAGTGTAGTCAATCCGGGCGGTCCCTAAGGGTCCATGTTCCCCCTTGTTCCGTGGTTATCACGCCCGATGGCGGTGATAACCTAATTTACATGTGCGATCTCGGAGTTTGAAATCAATATGCTCCTTCCATGGAGAGAACACCCAGAGTGACTACACTCAGAAAATACCACCCTAATTACCATACAAGAATGTAAGCTGGGGAGAACATGGACAAATACAGTATATATGGACAATCAAGTCTTCCAGATACAGGAGGGGAGACATTTGTGAGGTGCTTGATAACTTTGAGTAGTGCAACAAGCTTGTGAGCGGTGATCAGGCCATTATTAGTGTAACCATCCCTATGCTGTTTGCTGAAAGAATCACTGCATAATCTAAAATTGGAATCTTTGAGTGCCCAGCAGCTGGGTATGGAGAAAGATTTCACAATGGGTGGTCCTACCCAGCCCCGCCAATCTCATCAGGCAAGATTGGGGAATGAAGATTATGAGGAAGATGAGGAGGGAGAGGACTTCTTTTTGAGTGTACCAAGGGGACCCCTCATGCTACAGAGGGGACTCTCAACCCCAGCTTCATGTCTGACCAGCATGGGTGGGACTGGAGAGGAGCAGGTGGAGGAGGAGAATCAGAGTGAGGAGAGCATGGGTATTGTTCCTCCTTCTGGGGTCACAGAACATTTGCCTATTTACAGCTTGGCACACATGGCACACTTCATATCTAACTGTTTGTGCCAAGACCCTCGTGTGATCCACATTTTCAACAGCAACCTATACTGGTTGGCCACCTTTCTAGACGCATGGTACAAGGACAAACTTCCTTCGCTACTGGTGCAGTCATCAAGGGGTTTCACAATTGAATCCTTCAAGAGGGCCATTGTCGATCATTTGATGGCAACATCACCCTCATACACTACTGCTAGCAGAGTTACCAGCTCTGTGCCACAGCATGCATTAATGGGGAGAGGCATGCTCAGCAGGTCCAAAGAGGTGGTGGTAAAATGTCCACAAACTGGGCCATCGTCAATAAACCAGTAGATACTTGGACAAAGTGCTTCAGTGTCCGCGCTGCTGCTCCGAGACCAAAGAAACACAGACACGGGAATGTCTGGTACAGCTACAGCCTTTATTTTCCGACGCGTTTCGGAGCCTCCTCCCGAGCTCCTTCCTCAGGGAACATCCATGGATGACCCTGAGGAAGGAGCTCGGGAGGAGGCTCTGAAACGCGTCGGAAAATAAAGGCTGTAGCTGTACCAGACATTCCCGTGTCTGTGTTTCTATGGTCTCGGAGCAGCAGCGCGGACACTGAAGCACTTTGTCCGAGAATCTACATTACGACCACGGTCACCGTTGGGAGTGCGGTCCCTGCAGCAGCTGCTTTACGCTATTCTACCAGTTGTGGGTTTCACAACTGACAAAGGTGAGCAATTCCACATCGATAAGTGAAAGTGTGTTATTGAGATAAGACCCTATTTGCGCATTCTTTCTTTTACACATCGTCAATAAACCGGCTCATCAGCAAGGGCTAGCTGGACCGGTAACAATGTGAAGTATGGGAGAAGCTGTACAAGATGGTCAACGACTATCTAAGTGACCATACCTGTGTCCTTCCTGACACTTCTGTTCCGTTTAAAGGAATCCTATCACCTCCAGAACGCCTCCTAAGCTACCAAAACATGTCCCTGCAGCATATTATCACTAATCTCACACTCCTTTTGTCTCCTAAAAGTATCCTGTGAAAGTGCATAAAAATGTGTTAATACTTACTCATTAGTGATTATAATTAGCAGGGGCTATATTCTTTAGCCCTTAGGACGTGTTGTTTTGCAGGCTCCAGGATCCACCCTCTCTCTGTCTGTTTGCTTTGCTTGTGCAGCCTTTGCCCTCCCCCTCTCTATCACTCACAGAATGCAAATCATTAGTCCTGCCTTCAGCTCCACATCACAGCAGAAGCTGCACAGAGAGGCTGGATCATTCAGGCTGCAAAACAACACGCCCTAAGGGCTAAAGAATATAGCCCCTGCTAATTATAATCACTAATGAGTGAGTATTAAAACCTTTTTATCCACTTTCACAGGATGCTTTTAGGAGGCTAAAGAAGTGTGAGATTAGTGATAGGATGCTGCAGGGACATGTTTTGATAGCTTAGGAGGCGTTTTGGAGGTGACAGGATCCCTTTAATTACTGGGTTCCAAGCTGCATAGTTGTCGAGACTTCTCCTTTTATGCCTTGGAGGTGCTGGCCTGCCCTACTGCTAGTGTGATGTGAAAACATGTTTTCAGTGCCGCTGGGGCAAATATTCACAGATACACGCACACAGATGACTACAGAGAATCCAGACTGGCTTACTCTGATAAAATTTAACAAGGACTGGATTTTGCAAGAGTATTTAAGCCCTTCAGATGACAGCATCCCAACCTAAAGGCACTCAAAATGTTATTTTAGGCTATTGGTGATCTCGTCCATCCCTTCCCATACAAACCCCTTTTCTTCTTATTACACATGTTTTCAACTCCTACTTCTGTCATATGTACCTCATGGTCAATTGATATTTCCCATCGGAGGCACTTGTGATGAGACCCTCACTCCTTCATCAAACATAATACAGCCCCTTGGGCTACTTTTTGGAGACACTATGGCTATGCCTGCACATTGGGCACTGCAAAATCTATGCTAGGAGACTGTGTGGTCGTGGACGATTAGGTGCTGCTGGACAATTTTGTGGAAGCCTTATCAGCCATCCAACACAGTATCTGCTCTTGCTCTTCTGGCTTCCAGACCCGTTTACGTTCCAGACTGTAAAATTTCACCAGGAACATAGATGAGTCAACCTTCTTTTGTCTCCCAGACTCTGTTCCTTGTCGGGCACCACTGACAACCCCACACCCACGTCAAAGTCCGTGTCCCTGTCCCTTCACAACAGCCTTTTTAGGAATTTGTTTTCTTTCTGACATAGCTGCAGATGCTCAGATGCAGATATCGGGGAACAAGGAGCAGTTAGTGCTTTGTGGAAGGTAGCACTACAGCCTAGTACTGCTTTGTGTTTTACAGCATCAAAAAATTGCCCTGAGGTTTATGGCGATATTATTACGCGCATTAGTCACCACACAAGACAGCGGTGCTGGCTGTGTGTCAGTTGTGCAGTTTCATGCGTGCTATTTGGTGTGAACACAACACCGCAATGGTACTAAAAAATTGTCCTGAGGTTTAAGGCTAAATATTACGCGCACCAGTCACCACACAAGACAGAGATGCTGGCTGCGTGTCACTTGTGCAGTACCATGCATGCTATTCGGTGTGAAGACAGCACTGCAATGGCAGACAAACTGGCCTGCAGGGGTAAATGTGACCCCAAAAATAGCTGTGAAAATTGGTACTACTCCCTGACCTTATACTTTCAGCTCTGAGAAGAGCTGAAATATTGCTGACTGTACTATGTGGTACTGTAACTCTCCTGCCTGTCTCCCTGCACTACAGTCACCTAGTACTACAATAATGGTAGCTCTCACAAGAGCTTTTGGGTTTTACAGAGGATTTCTGGACGATTTGCACAAGAACAACTCTCCCTAGCAGCTGCTCACACTCTCCCTACACTAGCTGTGTTCTGCATGCAATGTACAGAAAATGGCGACGGCAGGGCTTTATATAGAGCCTATGAGTCATAGGCTATGAGTCATGTGTGACGCTGGGCGGCCAGCCAATCATAGTAATGCCACAACCAAGAAGGCTGTGGCATTACTGTGATTGGCTAATGTTGAGCGGGAGATCCGAATATTGCAAGGCGAGTACTGAAATACTCACCATGTTTCGAGTACCGCATTACTCCCAGAATACCAAATACTTACGAATATACTCGCTCATCCCTAATAATGCACCCTCATAGTCCTCCATATAGTATAATGCAGTGTCACAGCCTTTCATATAGTATAATGCATCCTCACAACTCTCTATATAGTATAATACAGCCTCACAGCTCTCCATATAGTATAATACAGCCTCATGGTCCCTCTATGTAGTATAATACAGCCGCACATCCCTCCATATAGTATAATGCATCCTCACAACTCTCCATATAGTATAATGCAGCCTCACATTCCTTCATATAGTATAATGCAGTCTCACAGCCCTCCATATAGTATAATGCATCCTCACAACTCTCCATATAGTATAATGCAGCTTCACATCCCTTCTTATAGTATAGTGCAGCCTCATAGCCCTGCATATAGTATATTGCATCCCCACAGCCAGGGCCGGCACCAGGTTTCTGTGGGCCCCGGGCGAAAAAGTCTCAGTGGGCCCCCTTTAGTACATATCATGGACTATAATATATATATTGCCGCACACTTACCGCAAGCCCCATAGACAATGCATGGGGCTTGCCGCAAATGTGTAGCAAGTGCAGCCACTAGGCGGAAAATGCGGCAGATGCAGATTTTTTTACCGCAACTGCCACATTTTAAAAAAACGCCTATGTGAAGGCAGCCTTACAGGAACAGTGACTGCCGAAACCAGCAAGAGCTGTTTCTGACAGTGAGTATATTACACATTGTTAGGAGCGGGCTAAAATGCGTTTGCATTCTCTTGCGCTTTTTAAAAATACCCTTCAAATGCAAAATGTTGCATTTTTGAGCGTCTGAGGATGCTTGGTATATACACAAGCATCCTCAAGCACTCAAATAATGCAAGCAGCTGAATGGAGCCACACTGCATTATGGGTGGCACCGCAGCCAAGAGGAGTGTCTGGCCGTCCGGATCTCTCTTTCTCCTCACCTTTCTTCTCGCTGCTCTGGTCTCCTCCGGTCACTCTGCACATATCAGCACAGTCATGACAACATCGTGCCCCTCCATGCTGAGCTGCAGAATGCAGACAGCGACAGAAGAGACTCTGGAGAAGAATGCTGCTGGCAAACGTGGCTGAGACTATAGGAGCGGGAGCAGAATCCGCGGGGGCTACCACTGGTACACATACCTCGTATACACGTGGCTCTGCTCCATACACCTCCTACGCACGCGGCTCTGCTCCATACACCTCCTACGCACGCGGCTCTGCTCCATTCACCTCCTACCCACGCGGCTCTGCTCCATACACCTCCTACCCACGCGGCTCCGCTCCATACACCTAGTACCCACACGGCTCCGCTCCGTACCCCTCGTACACACACGGCTCCGCTCTGTACACTTAGTACCCACATGGCTCTGCTCCATACACCTAGTACACACTGGGCTCCGCTCCATACACCTCGTACACACTGGGCTCCACTCCGTACACCTCGTACACACTGGGCTCCGCTCCGTACACCTCGAACACACTCGGCTCGGCTCCGTACACCTCGGACACACACGGCTCCGCTCCATACACCTCGTACACACACGGCTCCACTCCGTACACCTCGTACACACTCGGCTCCGCTCCGTACACCTTGTACACACTCGGCTCCACTCCGTACACCTAGTACACACTCGGCTCCGCTCCGTACACCTAGTACATACTCGGCTCCGCTCCGTACACCTAGTACACACTCCGCTCCGCTCCGTACACCTAGTACACACTCGCCTCTGCTACATTCACACTGTAAATCCCTCCTGACCCCACACATAAACTTCACCAAATTGCCATAAACCTAGTACACACTCACCTCTGCTACATTCACACTGTAAATCCCTCCTGACCCCACACATAAACTTCACCTAATTGCTATGCTGGCCGTCATGATGCTCAGAGTCCTGCATACACTGAGGAGCTGGTCATGTGACCCATGACTCCACCCTCCATTGACATCATCACAGGTCCTCTCAGCCCAGAGTGTGCGGCTCTGTCGGCTCCCACGGAGGGAGATCTCCGGAGCTGCAGGAGGCTGAGTGCGCCCTCCCTGCAAATGACCCCCCAGCTGCCCCCTGGATATGGCCCTGGCTGTGGGGGCAGTGTGCTCAGGGGCCCCTGAGGGCTAGGGTCACACTTGCATTGTGACCCTAGCCTGATGCAAGTATTTTGGCTGCAGCACATAGCTTTTAATGCTATGCGCTGGAGCCCATAGAAACCCGATGTTTACCTTGCCAACCATTGGTTGTCAATGTAAACATCGGGTTTCTATGGGCTCCGTTGCTGGCAGCGCATAGCATTAAACGCTCTGCGCTGAAGCAGACAATACTTGCGTCAGGCTATGGTCACAATGCAAGTGTGACCCTAGCCCTCAGGGGCCCGGTGGGCCCCGTCCAAGCAGTCGGGCCCCGGCACTTGCCCGGGTGCGCCGGGTGCTGACGCCGGGCCTGCCCACAGCCCTCCATATAGTATAGTGCATCCTCACAACTCTCTATACAGTATAATGCAACCTCACAGCCCTCTATATAGTATAATGCATCCTCACAGCCTTCCATATAGTATAATGCAGCCTCACAACCCTCCATACAGTATAATGTAGTCTTGTAGCCCTCTATACAGTATAATGCAGCTCAGTTATCCATATAGTGCAACCTCTATAGTGCAGCCTTATATATGCAGCCTCATAGCTCTCCATATAGTGCAGCCTCATATAGTGCAGCCTTATATCTCTATATATACTGCAGCCTCATATCTCTCTACATAATGAATCCTCATTTCTCTCCCTATAGCATAATGCACCCCTCTCCTCCCCCCATAATCCTCTGGCCACTGAGCACTCACAAAAATGCGTTCTCACCTCTCCCCGTTACCTTGCTGCTCTGGTCTCCTTGTAAAGACTGAAGAGAAGACTAAGGAGGAGGAACTGTGGAACGCATAAAGCAGGAAGTGCTGCCTACTCCTAGTGTGGAGGAGGTGGCACCAGCCTGTTGTATGTGTTCCACAGTGGAACGCACAATGAAAGCTGGCTGTGATAAGAGGAAGTGAGGGGCGGGGTGAGAAAGGCAGCAGTAGGAAGCAGGAGGCTCCCCCTCCCCTCTTCTCCCTGACACACGATCCCTACAGCGGCGTGTGCTGCTGCGCTGTGACATGGATGAGCGTTCTCAGGGACGCACATCCATATAAAGCGAGCGCTGGGATCGGTGGGTGCAGGGGGTGGCTGGCTGCGCTGGCCCCTTATAGGTCCAGGCCCCGTCGCAACCCCTGTGACCGCGAATGGTACGCCCCTGCTTAAAGCTATATTTTTTAGTTTTTCTGGTTTATTTAGCCTTGTATACAAGTGATTATGCAGGAAAAACTGTTTGTGAACCTTTTTGGTCTGTTAAATGCGATTTAGGTTAGGCTTGGTAGTTGTTCTTGGGCATCTGTAACAGTGGCGTTATCCTGCGATAAAGCTATTCCGACAAACCATGTGTGAGACAGAAATGCATGCAAAAACAAAAGTAAAGACAAGGGGTCGCTAATGGGTGAAACCTGGTGGTCCAGTGGGGCAGGTGAGGAGTTTAAGGTGTTTGCTCACCTTATCGGGTTGTGCACCCCTGCACAACCCCAGAAGAAACCTGGATGTCCGGTATTTGTTGGAGACTGCTGAGACGCTGGAGCCAGGCAGTCACATGAACAGTCACACGCGGAAATGACGTCACCGCAGGTCCTCAGCTCGAGTAGCATGGGAGCTCCGATCTCTGTGGGCTGCTCATGCCAGCGAACCCTCGGAAAGGGTTAAAGGCAGGAAGATTTGAAAAATTGCGGTCTGTGGAGCTCTGGGTGGTCGAAGAGGGGAAATTTTCGGGGGACAAAAGATCCTTCTTGTATAAACATTTATTAAGAAATTTGTATTTACAACGCGTTTCGGCAGTGGATTACTGCCTTTTTCATGTGATGTTTTACTTGAAGAAGGCAGTAATGCACTGCAAAAACAGGTTGTGAATACAAATTTCCCCTCTCCAATCACCTGGACCTCCACAGACAGCAATTTCTCTAATGTCCCAGAAATGCATGCAGGCATATTTTCCAGGCTCTTCCCATTCTGTTTCATCACTTTCCCACCCATTGCAGCCTTTACTTCAGGCCCCCAGACCCCTTTGTAGGGTCCAGCAGAAAATTACTCGCATTTCCCATTAATTTACATTGTACTCGCTATTCAGAACGAATACGTGATTATTACAAAGTACTCATAACGAGTATAGCAATTACGAATATTACGGTACTTGCTCATCACTAGACGTGACAGATGGACAGGAAATCATCCTTTCCAATTTCAGTAAGTTCCTTTAGTACTACACACGAGACTAAGTGAATGACAGTGACTGGAACAATGTGGACCTGATAGGAAAAAATTAGACTGTACATGAAGGTTGAGGTGGAGTAAGAAGGGGAAAGTGCTTTTACTTTTAGCTGCTGTTATGTATTTTGTGGTTGAGGAAAGTGTGCTCAAATGGTTGTGGCTAACAAAATGGGTGTGGTGTTCAAATAACTTTTTTAATGGGTGTGTTATACTAAAACAAAGAACCTGTTGTTAAAGGGGAACATGTCAGCTAGTTTATGACCCCAAACATATCACTATCTGTCCTTGCAGCTTCATAGTACATCCCTATAACTCGCCCCAGTGGGGGCCGTGGGGTACTCAGATCTGGGCCCTCTCGACGTCGATGGGACAGTGGGTGGTCACGGTGGTGCGAAGCGGTCTATGCTTTCCGGTGGACGGTCAGTAAAAAAGGGGAGGGAAAAGGTAAAAATGAAAAAGTATAAACAAGAAGGAGAAATAAAATAAAAAGAGTTTGTCGTGACGCCACCAGTGGAAGGAGGCCAGTAGGGGCCGCTGCTGTGGTCCGGGACCAGTGGGGATGATGGAGTTGCAGCTGTGATGGTTTTGCTCCCCACGGGAGGAGCAGGTCCCCAGGTCATCAGGAGTGGAAGGGGATTGAGGTGATGGAGAGCCAGTGGGGCTGAGCTGGCTGCAGGGCTGCAGGCTCTTGCTGCCTGCGTGGCATTTCAGTCTACCGCTCCTCAGGTGAGAAATAAACAGTCTGACACAATGCTGAGCTTCAACCCAGTTTACTTGGCTTCTCTTGGCAGATACTTCAGGTTTCAGCACAAGTACAGTGGCGGCCCGGGTAGTCCTTGGCAACCAGGATGGCTTGTCCAGTTCATTCCCTTTTGTGTTCTTTTCCTCTCAGGCTTTCCTCTCTCAGTGCTGCCTGTTCTCCTCCTTCCTGCACGCGCCTCCACACACACAGAGCCCCATTCCAGCAGCCACGGGCCTTTTGGGCGACTGTCAGAGTCTCCTGGCCCTAGTATGGCTGCCTTCTCTGCGCTGTGTCAGGAGTTGGCCACAGCTCTTGGTGATCTTGTGGCCCCCGGTTCTGTGGTTGGAGCTTGGAGCCTCCTCATCACCTTCAGGGCCAGGCCCCTGGTTCTCGCCCTGTCCTTCCACTTCACTGCAGATTCGGGTGCGCGTGTGGATCGCTCACTGCCCGCACCCCTAGGACTCCCTCCAGCTTTTCGCGGTCTTTAGCTCTGGGACCCAAGACAGGCCTCATCATGGTTCATGCCTCCGGGTCCGTGTGCTCTGTCCTCGCTCTCTCGTGTCCTCCTCCAACTAACTACTTGCCGTGATGTCTTCCCTTTGTCCTCCTCCTTTCCCTAACCGCTTCCTGCTCACTTCCCACCGAAAACGTGTCTCTCCCCGTCATCTCATAGCTGCCTGAGCCGTCCCACTACCTGGGTTTACCCGACAGCTCTGGGACCAGGTGGGTTGAGCGTGTTTGTGGGTGACTGGACTTACCGTTCGCGGTTGCCGCAAACTAATAGTGACGATCGGACCGCAGGGGCATCACACTCCCCCTGAGCAAAGATTAGCATATCCTTGTGCTAAGACCAGGTTAAGTGATGAGCAAGTGAAACTCAAAATGTTTTTATAACATGCATATAAATGACAATAACAGCAAATAAACAAAGGTGTTTCTTCCCTTACGGGAGGTGGTAAACTTCAAGGTTACATAACAAAAAACACACTGAATATGAAAAAGACTAATGCTATAAAAATAAAGGCTATAGGTTTAAAAGTAGAAAAACAGCTATGAATGCATATCAGAAAACAACTGAAAGGCGAACGTGCAAGTCATACACATTGGCCCGGTAAGTGTCCCTCACGGGGTAGTTCGTGATTGTAAGAGTTCGTGTGAGTCCTTGTCTTCGGGGGGACCCACCACCAACAAACCCCTAGCACAAGCCCTGAGTGTGGTGACAAGGCTAGATGGACTGATTTTTTTGGCCACACCAGTGGGTTTTTCTTCGCGGTCTCGAGTAAAACAGTTTTAGAATAAAACTCAGTTTAGCAGCACGTTTAAAAAAAACAAAAACAAAAAAAACAACAGGAAGCACAACGAGGTACGCTATGTACAGCAAGTTCTAATCATTCACTGTTCATGATTAAAAGTGTCCGGGGAGTGAACTCCAACAGGGGAAACTAGGGAGTCAAAAACAGGGACTGGTAGCGTCACCAGTCCCGACTACTCTGGCTCCCAAGGCAGCACGTCTGGCTTTGCTTCCCATACTCCAGGCGGGGCTGGCATGGAGTACCCCAGCATGGGGGTCTGCGTTGCCCTCACCCCCATCGGGTGGGTGCAAGCGCACGAACCACCTCAGGCCGGACCTGACGCATGCTGAAGGTGTAGGGTCCTTGTTCACCCTCCTGCCAGATGAAGGTTACCCGGTCTCCGGGGTACAGGTCCCTGTCCGGGTGACTCTTGGGTAGGTGCTCTTCGACGTCCTGCTAGGAGACAAAGAGTTCTCGGCTCGCCCTGGAGAAAGCCCCAGCCTCCCCCAGTGCGGAAGGCGGTCACTGCCCCTTCTCGTCGCGGGCCCTGGCCAGTGGAATGGGCCCTGCGCGCTTCGGCTTTAGCCTGGATGTTGCGCACCTCTGGCGCCCGCTTCTGGGCCCTCTGCTCCGCGTCTTCTGCTTCCCAGTGAGCGATGCTCCGGCGCCGCTACTCTTCCCAGGGTACGACTTCTACTTGTTCCCTGCCCGTCGCCACCTCCCCAGGGAATCCAATTGTGGCGCCCCTCTGGCTAGGCGCCACAGAGAGGTATTACACTCTGACAACAAATGTGTTATCACTATAAGTTGTCGGCTTAGGTTTTAACCTGCGGAGTCTCAATTTACACCCACACACAGGACTAGGCCACCTTAGTATAGGGGGGACTGGTTATGTAGTAGGTTCCAAAAGGGGGTGGAGCCTAGGTTAGAGTAGTAAGAGTTGAGTGACAGTTACCTCAGACAGTGCTGGGAAGGCAGTCAGGAAGGACGCGCCTGACAGTACTCTGACGGGAGGGTTCCCCATCTTCAAGTGGGGGCCCAGGACAGAAGGCAATGGACCAGGAATGGTTGGAGCCGGCTGGTCACATTGGGTGTAGCACCGGCAGCACGGAAAGCCGAGGCGGCCAGAAGTTCACCTCTGACCGCAGACCGACGAGCTGCGGGCCCATCGTAATCGTGTTCCCGTTAGTGCCACAAAAGCATCTCACCCCTCAGGACTAAAACCAGTTCAGGACACCAGAGGTAACGGGCCGAATTCTGGTGGCGGGAGAGATAGTGCGTTCTAGCTGCTCCTGTCCAGGAACCAACCTTGCCTACTGGCTACAGACCGTAGGACTGGCGGGAGAGCTCTGCAAGGGTGGTAAAGACAGAGAAGGACAGATTAGACTCCGAAAGACTTGAGAAGGAACATCTAGAGACTCCATAAGGGGGACCCTGAAAGACAGAGAAGGACAGATTAGACTCTGAAAGACTTGAGAAGGAACATCTAGAGACTCTATATGGGGGACGCTGAAAGACAGAGAAGGACAGATTACACTTCGAAAGACTTGAAAAGGAACATCTAGAGACTCCATAAGGGGGACCCTGAACCGACAACATTCACCCGGTAAACCAGAACGTACCGTGTATCGTTTAACATCTGCCGGTACCCAGTAAAGTGGAGTTAGAGTTGAATTGGTCTCTGTCAGTCTTCTCGCCGGTGCCCAGAGGGCTTCATCACCATCAGCAGCATCTCACTGGAGGGGTAAGAACTACAACAACTACTCCTCTCATTCCTCCTTCAATATCCTCAATCACCGCTGCCCTGAGGTAAAAGCTCCACCTGTGGGGAGCTGTACCACACTCTGCTGCACCCATCATCACCTCAGCAGCCGGCTTGCAGCACCAGTACCTATATTACCGGGAACTACAGGTGGCGTCACGTTCCCTTGTAAATATTCCCTCCCCACCATCTAACAAATGATAACCATGGCACGGAACCAGGAACCCGACCACCTGTGATTCCCCATCCAAGATGCCATCAGTCCCGGTGTCTGAGTACCCCTACCCCTGTGCTCATCATTTTCTGGCGTCATGAACAGGATAGAACCAGCCTGGTAAAACCAGGTAAAGTGCGCCTAAAAGACTTTATTGACTGTGTACTGTTACTGTGGATTATAAAGTAGAGCTGCCATTACATTACCTCACAATTTAAATTGCATCACTACAGCAGGAGAAAAGAGCGGGAAGATAAGCCCCACCCCCCCCCCACTCTGCCGAGGAGTGACGAAGTGTAGTGGTGGGCTCCGGAAAGGCTCGAAGGACTCGCCTATAGGACTCTCGTGGTGGGCGGGCCTAAAGTTGTAAAAATAACTATGTGCTGGTCCAAGGGCGTGCCTCGGCCCCTCAGTATACATGGTCCATCGAAGAGGCGCCAAAAAGTCTCCCCGCCCCCTTGCTATTAAACAACCAAGGGGGCGGGTCGAGCACCAGCCCACACCAGTTCGGAACTATAAGAATCAAGCAGGGTGCGGCCGGAAGCCAAAACAAAATACTTGGTCAGGCTCCGGGCCCGTTACCTATAACCGGTTGTGAGGCAATGGCAATACTCAGCTTTAAGCAGCTGATCCAAGAGATTGAGCAGGACATTATGGTTGACCGTGCCGCTCCGGGTGTGTTGACACTGGAAACGGATGGTGAGGACGGTAATGGCTGGATGACGGCCTTTAATGAACTCCGGGCCCAAATCCAAGAGGTTACTGAATGGACCGTCCGACGCTGGGGAGTTGAGATGATGCTTCAGCTAAACCGACGGCAGAGGGCTGCAGCTCAGAGAGACCAGGAGTGCCGGGTGACTGTCGCAACTCAGACAGACCACCCGGTAACCCCCGAAACCGTTGTTGAACCCCCGGAACCAGTTAACATACCACCTGTCGAGCCCAGAGAAGAGGATGTCGCCGAGGTAGATGACCTCATTCAATTCTCAGAGGAGCCCAAGCTGACTAAAGAGGAGTCGGCTGACTACATGGATGGCCAGGTCGGTGTCGAGGAGGAGGAGAATCTAGAGGAGGAAGGAGCCATCGGTGATACGGAGGAGGCCGGGCCCCACGAGCTATGGAGGGTTGCGGTACCAGCTTCGGTTGCTGTGGCTGGAGACAGGAGAGCAGTGCGGCATACAGATGACAATGGGCACACCTGGCAACTGGTAGGTCGTCCGTGGTTCACTCAACCTAACCCGGATGATGAGGCTGAATGACACTGGCGTCATGAGGCTTGGTATGCCAATGAATTTGAGACTCGGCAGGCCCGTGTCATGGCCCGTAACCAGCACCCGCTACCCCCAGACCAACGCAAGAGGGGGGTGGTCACAACCTTTAACTTGAGTACCGGGTATGGGTTTGCCCGTGAGGAAGGCCTCTATCCAGAAGGGCATGCGGGCCACAGGAATGTAGAGGAACATCTTCCCCAGGGCCATCCGGATCGGGACCTTTATCGTGGGGATGTGATCACTTATGAGCGCCATGCAGGTCCCCGCGGGTGGTTCGCAATCTGAGTCAGCAAAGTTGAAAAGTGAAGAGTCTGACCCGGTATTGCATTGCTAAAAATGCAAACTGTTCCTTTAAATGTGTTTTCTTGCACAGCCCTGTTGTTTTTCTTGCAGTTCCTGATGAACATTAATCAGAGACGTGTTACCCGGTCTCTGTTGGGCCGAGAAGGACTAGATTATAGTAAATGTTTATTGCAACGTTACAAGAAATGAACCTCCCGCAAGGGAAGAATATGAGTAAACGTAAAAGTTTTATTGTTTATACATGTTTAAAGTTACCTGGTTAACCTGTTAATAAAAATGTTAACTCTCACCCGGTTTGGTTTTAACACCGCGGACGGGTGTATTTCCCCAAGGGGGTGCGTGGCGCCCCTCTGGCTAGGCGCCACAGAAAGTTATTACACTCTGACAACAAATGTGTTATCTCTGTAAGTTGTCGGCTTAGGCTGCTTTCACATCACGATTTTCGGTCATCCGATTGTATCCGTTTCAAAACGGATACAATCGGATCCGAAATCGGACCCCATGTATCCCTATGGGAATCGGATGGGATCGGATGTGCCACTATTGGCATCCGATTTTGTCACCATCCGATCCCATCCGATGTAATCACGGGCACAAAATCGTAGCCTGCTACGATTTTGTGTCCGTGACTCACATCGGACAGCCTCGGATCACTGCTGATCCGAGGCTGATCCTAGTGCCCACAGCATAGGAGCCTATGGACATCGGATCCGAGCTCACCTCGGATCCGATGTCGGCTCCGTATCCCCTGTCTTTCCCTGCTTCTTCTCCTCCATCTTCTTCCCTCTCCTATTCTAAATGCTGTGCCCCCGCTATTCTTTGCTGTGCCCCCGCTATTCTATCCTCCTCTATCCCTATCCTGTCCCCTGTCCTCTCCATGTCTGTAAAAAAATTTAAAAAAACTCCTCCGGGAGTATACATTACCTGTCACCGGCTCCAACGCTGCACACGATCAGGACTGAAGAGCCTGTGATGATGTAAGAGACCCGGTCAGCTGACTAGTCATGTGACCGGGCTCTGACATCATCACAGGTCCTTTAGCCCTGATCGTGTGCAGCGTTGGAGCCGGTGAGAGGTGATGTCTCCTCCGGGAGGAGGTTTTTCTATTTTTTTACACACATGGAGAGGACAGGGGACAGGATAGGGATAGAGGAGGATAGAGAAGCGGGGGCACAGCAAAGAATAGCGGGGGGACAGAGTAGCATAGGAGAGGGCAGAAGATGGAGGAGGCAAGAGTAGGGAGAGACAGGGGACCGCAGGATCCACACGGATCCTGCAGATCGGATGGCTATTTGCCATCCGATTGCAGGGATCCGTGTGGATCCGTGCCTGTCCGTGGGATCCCCCTTCAAAGTCAGATCCCACGGACAGGCACAAAAACGTTATGTGAAACCAGCATTAGGGTTTAACCTGTGGAGTTTCAAGTTACACCCACACACAGGACTAGGCCACCTTAGCATAGGGGATACTGGTTATTTAGTAGGTTCCAAAAGGGGGTGGAGCCTAGGTTAGAGTAGTAAGAGTTGAGTGACAATTACCTCAGACAGTGCTGGGAAGGCATTCAGGAAGGACGCGCCTGACAGTACTCTAACAGCAGGGTTCCCCATCTTCAAGTGGGGGCCCAGGACAGAAGGCAACGAACCAGGACTGGTTGGAACCGGCTGGTTACGTTGGGGGAAGCACCATGGGGGAAGCACCAGCAGCACGGAAAGCCGAGGCAGCCAGAAGTTCACCATCAGCAGCATCTCACCGGAGGGCTAAGAACTACAACAACTACTCCCCTCATTCCTCCTTCATCATCCTCCATCACCGCTGCGCTGAGGTAAAAGCTCCACTTGTGGGGAGCAGTACCACACTCTGCTGCACCCATAATCTCCTCAGTGGCCGGCTTGCAGTGCCGATACCTATATTACCGGGAACTACAGGTGGCGTCACATTCCCTTGTAAATATTCCCTCCCCACTATCTAACAAATGATAACCAGGGCACGGAACCAGGAACCCGACCACCCATGATTCCCCATCCAAGAAGCCATCAGTCCCGGTGTCTGAGTACCCCTAGCCCTGGGCTCATCACAATCATTGCCCCGCCTGGGCTCTACCAGTAGCAGACCATCCGCTCCCTGTGGGTCTCCTGGGACGGGGGTTCTGGGGTAAGTGGAACGCCAGTCCTTCCTCGGGGGCAGGGGCATCCTCCCAAGCTGAACTGGAGGACGTCGGGCCGGGGTCATGGGGGCTAGAAGGGCCTACGGGCACCAGGGGGGCCTCCCCCTGTGGCAGAGCGGGCTTGGTACCTGACCTGACACCGGGTGTCGTCTTGTCCTCCTCCGTCCTGCAGGTTGGGGAAGTGGGGCGTGAAGCCGCCTATCTCACAGCCGCCTTCTCCACGATGGTCTGTCGCCATCTCTGCATGGTGGTCAGGTGGGCCCTCTCCAGCTGGTGACCCAGCTCTTGGACCTCTTCCGCTAGGAATGTGGGGTCCAACTGCGTCATCTTGCTCTCTTCTGGGAAGCCGGGGGAGTCTGCCGCTACCACCCCGCGCTCCATGCTGCCTAGGCCTCGCTCCGCCATCTTAGGTTGCATGTAGACGCCGGGCCCTCTCGACGTCGTCAGAGCAGTGGGCTGTCACGGTGCAGCTACCCTGTCCGTGGTCCCCGGTGGGCAATCAGTAAAATGGGGGAGGAAAAAGGTAAAAATGAAAAAGTTGAAAGAAAAAGGAAAAATAAAATAAAAAGAGTTTGTCGTGATGATACCAGTGGACGGCGGCTAGTAGGGACTGCTGCTGCGGTCCGGGACCACTAGGGATGATGGAGTTGCAGCTGTGATGGTTTTGCTCCCCACGGGAGTAGCTGGTCCCCAGGGCATCCGGAGTGGAAGGGGATTGAGGTGATGGAGAGCCAGAGCCAGTGGGGATGAGCTAGCTGCAGGGCAGGGTCAGGAATGCTCTCAGGCAGGCTCTTGCTGCCTGTGTGGTGTTTCAGTCTACCGCTCCTCAGGCGAGAAATAAACAGTCTGACACAATGCTGAGCTTCAACCCGGTTTACTTGGCTTCTCTCGGCAGGTACTTCAGACTACAGCACAAGTACAGTGGCGGCCCGGGTAGTCCTTGGCAACCAGGATGAATTGTCCAGTTCACACCCTTTTGTGTCTCTTTCCTCTCGGGCTTTCCTCTCTTAGCACTGCCTGTTCTTCTCCTTCCTGCACGCGCCTCTGCACACAGAACCTTGATCCAGCAGCCACAGGCCTTCTTGGGCGACCATCGGAGTCACCTGGCCCTAGTACGGCTGTCTTCTCTGTGCTGTGTCAGGAGTTGGCCACAGCTCTTTGAGATCTCGTGGACCACGTTTCTATGGTTGGAGCTTGGAGCCTCCTCACCGTCTTCAGTGCCAGGCCCCTGGTTCTCGCCCTGTCCTTCCACTTCACTGCAGATTCGGGCGTGTACGGGTGGATCGCTCACTGCCCGTGCCCCTAGGACTCCCTCCAGCTTTTTCTGTGGTCTTTAGCTCCAGGACCCAGGACAGGCCTCATTGTGGTTGAGGCCTCTGGGTCCGTGTGCTCTGTCCTCGCTCTCTAGTGTCCTCCTCTGACTAACTACTTCTGGTGGTGTCATTCCTTTGTCCTCTTCCTTTCCCTAACCACTTCCTGCTCACTTCCCACCCACCACCTTTCTTTCTCCACCATTCCATAGCTGCCTGAGTCGTCCCACTACCTGGGTTCACCCGCTACCTTTTAAAACGGGTGTTTGTGGGTGACTGCACTTACCGATCCTGGTTGTCGCAAACTAATAGTGGCGACCAGACCGCAGGGGTGCCACACCTCTCTGACCTAATACTGGAATCTAATGGCGCTATATAAATAAATAACAATAATAATGTCAGCGATCCACACCCACTCGACAGTTGTTATGTGTCTTGGCTGAGTCTCAGTCTGACGGGCATGTTCAATCTGGTATTTAGCAAGTGCCCTCTGCTGCTCACTTATCCTTGCCAACATATGATATGTTGCGTTCCACCATCTTGGCAGGTCACAAATAAGTCGGTGGTTTGGCAAATTAAATTGCTTTTTAAGCGCTGGAAGACCAGCAACAGCGGTTGAGGAATGGCGGAAATGGGCGAAAATACAGCGCACCTTCTCAAGTAGGTAAGGCAAGTCAGGGTATGTTGTTATAAATTCCTGCACTACTAGGTTCAGCATGTGAGCCATGCATGGCACATGTACCAGCTTCCCAAGCTTTAACGTCGCCATTATGTTATGCCCATTATCGCAGACAACCAGACCGGGTTGGAGTTGCAGTGGGGAGAGCCAATGATTGGTCTGTTTTATTTCTTGCCACAGCTCTTCTTCAGTGTGTGGTGTTTCACCTAAGCAGATGAGCTTCAGCAGAGCGTGTTGCCGCTTTGCCGATGCACTGCTGCACAGTTCCCAACTTGGGAGAGATGTGGAAGGTAATTCAGCATAGGATGACAAGGCAGAAGAGGAAGAGGGGAGACAGGATGCATATGATGAGGCGGAAACTCTGATTGAGGTTGGGCCCGCTATTCGTGGTGTGGGTAGGATATGTCATGGTCCACTTTGAGACTTTGTCCCACCCTCCACCAGGTTGATCCAGTGTGTTGTGACAGAGATGTATCGTCCCTGTCCACAAGTACTTGTCCACATGTCTGTTGTAAGGTGGACCTTTCCGGTTACGGCGTTGGTGAGAGCACGGTTTTGATTGTTTAAGATGTGCTGGTGTAACACGGGGACGGCACACCAGGAAAAATGGTGCCGGCTGGGAACCGAGTATCGTGGGCAGCCACAGCCAACAGATCATGGAAAGACTGTGTCCCCACAAGCCTAAACACCAACATCTCCACAGCTAGCAACTTGGCAATATGCACGTTCAGTATTTGTCCTTGTGGGTGCGGGGCTTGGTATTTACGCCTCCTTTGATAGATCTGGGGTATGGACAGCTGGACGCTTGGCTGGGACAAACAAGTGGATGAGCTTGTTGTGTCCTGTGCAACTGCAGCTTGTGATCAAGAAGTATGATCACCTGCTTCCTGCCCAGCAGATTGGGAAGGATGAAACACAGGTGACATGGCAGTGGTTTGACCCGCAGACACTGATTTGGTACGCTGGTGTTCCACCCAAGGACTAGGGTGCTTGGCTGCCATGTGTTTCCGCATACTGGTGGTGCTTTGGTTGCCTTTGCCCAGGTCTCTGCGCAGCTTTGTATGGCAGATGCTACAGATGACAACATTTGGTTCAGAAGGACTATTTGAAAAAAATTTCTAGACAGCAGCTGAATGCACCCTTGCCTTGCGGCACAGAAGGATTGCTTCTGACAACAGTTGACACACTTCGCACTCCGCTCAAACCAGTAGCCTTTGGTGCCTTTTGGTTGTGCTACGTATCCACCTTCTTCCTCTGTGCTGCTGTGCTGGCAATGTGTGCCAACGGTCCAAGTCGGATCGGTGGTCTCATCATCGACCACCTCGTCGTCCATGTCATCCTCCTTCCGTGTTGATATTGTCGGCTGGCCAGATGGCAACTGTGTGTCATCACCATCAGCCTCCACCTCTTCACACGGGTTATCACGTGGATGAAAGTGGATTTCTTCTGGCTATGGGTTTTCAAATATTTGAGCATGAACAGACATTACCTCCTCACGTTCCTCTTCAATGTCTCATGGTGAGAGATCAGAGGCAACGAAAGGATATGGACCAAACAGATCCTCGGAGTGACCAAGGTTGGGTCAAATGTTTCCTGTGACTCCTGAAGGGGTGATGAACTAGAAACAAGTTGAGAATAGGATGACCCAGCGTTCTCTGTCCATACATGAGCTACTTTTTGGAGACACAATGGCTATGCCTGGACATTGGGCACTGCAACTACTGTGCTACCGTAGTAGTCCTAGCTTCATAAATGTTTGACGCTTCAGGCCTGCATCCTTCATCAATCATGGTACAGCCCCTTGAGCTACTTTTTGGAGACACTATGGCTGCACATTGTGCAGTGGCAGTGGAACAACAATGCCAGTAGTCCAAGCTTTATAATTATGAATACCTTGTGATGATAATGATGATGGGTGGCTTCTTCCAGCGTTAACCATCACACAGCCCCGAGGGCAGATCGCTCTCTTTACACCACTTACACACTGAGCTGTCAATAGATCTCCATTATAATTCACTTTTAAGGCAATCATGCATTTCAGCCTTTTCCTCAGCCCCCAGACTGCTTTTTTAGGTCCAGCAGACAATTACTCGCATTTCCCATTGACTAACATTGGACTCGCTACTTGCACCGAATACCCGAGTATTACGATCTACTCGGCACGAGTATAGCCAGTCCGAGTATTTGACTACTCGCTCATCCCTATGCATTATACTAAATGGAGGGCTGTGAGGCTGTATTATGCTATATGGAGGACTATGAGGCTGCATTATACTATATGTATGATAATGGGGGTGCATTATAATAATTGGATGACTATTGGGGTACCTTATGAATGGGGGACTATGGGATGCATTATAATACATGGAGGACTATTGGGGTATTTTGTAAAATATGGAGGAATATGGGGATGCATTATAATAATTGGTGGACTGTGGTGGCGGGAGGAGGAAGACCATACAAACCATGATGGGGGACATATATTCCATGATAAGTGCCATATTCCAGGAAGAGGACCATATATATATATATATATATATATATATATATATATATATATAGCAGGATGCGGGACATTATTACATAATGAAGAGGGAGAGGGGTCAATTTGTGAGTCAAAGGATTTAGAACCTTACACGGGGCACATACATCTGACCTACGTGTGCACGAGGAAGGGGGGCCCAGGTCTAAATTTCACACCGGGGTCCACCTACTCTAGTTACGCCACTGGCTTTTAGCGTTTGTTCACGCGTAGTGTAGTTGTGGCTTTTTTCGCCTTTTACAATTGGGAGTGCCCTGACTTATACATTTTGTAGGTCCATCTGCCATACATAATTTTCAGTTAGCTATTCCCCAGCACTTTACAAGGCCAGCTACAACGTACCAGTAGGTATGTTGATCTTTGACCTCAGAGGCCTCAGGTGGTCCTGTAACATACATTTTGGAGTGGCCCACTCTTAGACATTTATGCGCTCCCTCCCTCATTGACACTATGATAGTTGGATACATTTTCCGTAGCAGTTTACATTGTGCCCGTTGTAGCATTAGGCTTCACCCTCCTCCACCTCCATGACATTTTGCGGCCCTACATTCAAATGTTCAGAGGGCTTGCAGTAGGCAGGAAACCTAAGATTGCTGAGGGCCCAGAGATGGCTCTCTAACGTATGTTTTGGAGGGACCGCTCTTACTTAGATATTTGGGCAGTTTCTCCCTCACTGACTGTAACGCCGGTGGTCTGGTGTCTTGGTTCCCTCGGCGTTACTGCGCTTTCACCCAATGCTCCTTCCCCCCCTGTCCAGCTGGGAGACTGTAGTATGTTACCTGGATAGGATTCTGCTCAGTTCCCAGCTCCGCTGCGTAGCTGCACATGTTGTATTGTCAGTGCTCCGCTGTTTACCTCTCATGTGTGGACCCTGGCTCCCGCTGTGGAAGCTATCCGCGGGTTGTGAGGTCCTCTGCAGCTGGTGCATGACTTTCCACGTGTGTCTAGGCTTGCAGCCGCTGCCAGGTGCTCTGGGCATCGGTTCCTGTGCTGGCTATGCTGTATGGGTTCTGACTGTGCCTAGGGTGCGCGCCGCCACACCTTCCCCAGTTTAGTAAGATGGAGGGTGTGCGCTTGAATTGCTGTCCCCAGCCTATAGCTGAGGGTCAGCTCCTATTTAAAGTTCCTCTTCCCTGTTGGGCGTCGCCAGAGCCTCGCATTAGGTTTCTTAACCTAGCCCTGTGTGTTTGGTCCAACATGCTGCTCCTGGTCTGCCTTGTCTACAGCTCCTGTTCTGCCTGCTACCAGTTCGGGGAAAGCTGATGTCTGTGTCCCTGGACCCGTCTTGTCTGTGTTGGTGCCAACGTCCTTGTCTTGTTCCTCCTTGTGTCTTGCTGTTCCCGGTCTGGAGCCGTGTCCGTTGCATGGAGTCCAGACGTCCTGACTGTCGGTGTCCAAGATGGACCTGAGGTTCTGCCTGGTGTCCGTGCCTGGTGTCCGAGATGATCCCGAGGTTCCGCCTGGTGTCCGAGATGGTCCTGAGGTCCTGCCTGATGATGTCTTGCCTTGTGTCCGAGATGACCCCGATGTCTTGCCTTGTGTCCGAGATGACCCCGATGTCTTGCCTTGTGTCCGAGATGACCCCGATGTCTTGCCTTGTGTCCGAGATGACCCCGATGTCTTGCCTTGTGTCCGAGATGACCCCGATGTCTTGCCTGGTGTCCGAGATGACCCTGAGGTTCCCGCCTGGTGTCCGAGACGACCCTGAGGTTCCCGCCTGGTGTCCGAGACGACCCTGAGGTTCCCGCCTGGTGTCCGAGATGACCCTGAGGTTCCCGCGTCATGTGGTGTGTCCGAGATGACCCTGAGGTTCCCGCCTGGTGTCCGAGATGACCCTGAGGTTCCCGCCTGGTGTCCGAGATGACCCTGAGGTTCCCGCCTGGTGTCCGAGATGACCCTGAGGTTCCCGCCTGGTGTCCGAGATGACCCTGAGGTTCCCGCCGTGTGTAGTTCCGAGGGAATGACCCTGAGGTTCCCGCCTGGTGTCCGAGATGACCCTGAGGTTCCCGCCTGGTGTCCGAAATGACCCTGACGTTCACGCCTGGTGTTCGTGATGTTCCGTGTCCATGATGTTCCGTGTCCTTGATGTGTGTTCTTGTTCAGTAAACGTTACTTTTGCTATACCTGAAGTGTGCGGTGTCGTCTTGTCCTGCAGGTTACCATCTAGCCCACATGCTCAGCTGCCACAGAACCCGGTTGCTGTTCTTCCCTAGTCTGGGCAGGCCCGGGTCCCCCCTGTGGTCCAGTGGGTCCACATTCCCCTTACCTCATGGGTCGCGAGCGCGACCGTGACACTGACACTGTGAAAGTGGAATACATATTCCATCGCAGTTTACAATGTTCCTATTTTAGCATTGGGCTTCACTTTTCCTCCACCTCCACGGCCATGTGATTTTGCGGCCCTACATTCAAATGTTCAGAGGGCCTACAGTAGGCAGGAAACCTGAGATTGCTGAGGGCCCAGAGTTGGCCCTGTAACTTATGTTTTAGAAGGACCACACTTACTTAGACTTTTGGGAGGCCCTCCTCTATAATTTTGGGGGGGCCCTCCTCTATACATTTGGTGCTGAAACAACTGCTATAAGAGTAACACAGCATAAGCAAAGCCATGGTTCCTGGAACTGAAGGTCATCTCATCTGTACATTAGGGAGGGGCCTCCTTTATACTTTTGGAAGGGCCCTCCTCTATTCATTTGGATGGCTCTCTATACATTAGGGAGGTGGTGAGCATTGATGCACAAGTATTTTAGGACACACGGCCAGAAGAAAGTCACTTTGAGGAGCTGATTTACTGTCTCCAGATGCTTAGGATGATGATGATGATGATGAGACACAGTTGTCATCAGGTTAGCCTACAATCTCAATTGTGAAGGAGCATCACATGGAAGATAAGTTGGTCGAGGATGACTACACTGATCCGACCTGGGCCATTGGTACGCATAGCCAACACATCAACACAGAGAAAGATTGATACGTAACACCAACACAGGTGCCAAGGGGTACTGGTTTGACCAGACTGAGAACTGGGTCAACTGTTCCCAAGAGCACCCCCACTGTGGCCGAAGTCAGGGCATGGGGGTGTTCAGCCACTGTCTGGAATTTTTGACTGAAAGTCCTTCAGAGAAAAACATTGTAATTTGTAGCATCTGCCATACCAAGCTGGGCAGAGGTCAGGGCAAAGGCAACCTGAGCACCACGAGTATATGTTATCACATGGCAGCCAAGTACCCCAGTAGGTGAGCGCACACCAGAGTACCAAATCTGTGTCTATGGGTCAAACCACTGCCATGTTGCCTGTGCTTTGTCCTTGACAATCTGCTGTCTATCAAGCAGGCACTCATACCTCCTGCCTACAAGCTGCGGTTGTAAAGAAAAAGCAAACATCAACCTCATCCACTTAGTTCTCCAAGCAAAGCGTTAAGTTGTCCGTAGCACAGAACTTGGAAAGGAAGCATAACAAACCAGCCACATACCCACAGGCACAAATTCTAAAATCTCACATTGCCAAATTGCTATCTGTGGAGATGTTGACATTTAGGCTTGTGGGACCAGAATGCTTACGTGATCTCTTGCCTGTGGCTGCCCCACGATACTTATATATACTATAGCCACCACTATTTTAGACGGTGTGCTGTCCACGACTTAAATAAGCATGTGTGAAGCAATATCAACCGTGCTGTCACCAACACTGTAACTAGGAAGATCGACATAACAACAGAGACGTGAACAAGTTGTTGTGGGCAGTAAGGGATGAAACATTTCTGTGACGGCCCACTTGGTGAAGGGTGGGACAGAGTGACAGCATGGGATGTCATATCACACATCCTACACATACCAAGAGTAGTCGGCCCAACTTCCATCATGGTTTCCATCTACTTGTATGCCAGTTACTGTCTCTCCTCCTCATCCTAAATGTCACTCTGTAGCCCTCAAATCAATTGTTCACAGGGCCTGCAAACCTGAGTTTGGTGAGGGCCCAGAGGTGGCCCTGTTACATATGTTTGGGAGGGCCCCCCTCTATTCATTTGGTGCTGAAACCACTGCCTTAAGAATAACACAGCATAAGCAAAGGCAGGGTTGCTGGCACTGAAGGTCATCTTATCTGTACATTAGGGAGGGCCCTCCTTTATACATTGATGACGGCGCTCCCCTATACTTTCGGCGCTCTCCTCTATTCATTTGGGAGGGCCCTCTATACATTTTGGAGGGCCCTCCTCAGTAGCGTAACTTCAAGCCCAGGGGCCCCGATGCGAAAGCTCCAACGGGGCCCCCAATTATTGCAAATCTGTAATAGTTTTGGTCTTTTTCTATAGGCCAAAGGGACTTTTGGGGCCCCTAGGCTGCAGGGCCCAGGTGCGATCGCAACCCCTGCACCTGTGGTAGTTACGCCCCTGGCCCTCCTCTATACTTTGGGAAGGGTCCTTCACAATCTGCTGTCCATGAAGTAGGTGCACCAACCTCCTGCGCACAAGCTACAGTTGCACAGACACAGCAACCAACTTGAACCATGTCCACTTTTTTTTGTCCCAGTGAAGCATGCTGTTGTCCCAGATCTTAGAAAGAAAGTATAAATACACAAACACTCCCCCACAGGCAAAAACATTAAATGCTCACATAGCCAAATTGCTAGCCGTGCAGATATGTCCCTTTAGGCTTGTGGGAATGCAGTCTTTCCATGGGACATACTAAAAAGAATGAAGAAAAGGAATAAATAAAAAGAATGAAGATAATAATTTATTACCAAAAGATTATGTAGATGTAAAAAAGATTTCTTGGGTATCTTAGACATGGAATGGACACATATCCCATATAACCAGGTGTATATTATGTTACCTGAGCATTATAGGTGTGGAATGAAGGTGAAATATCTGTAGATAATAGAAGAATGGACACATATTCCATATAACCAGGTGTATATTATGTTACCTGAGCATTATAGCTGTGGAATGAAGATGGAATATCAGTAGATAATAGAAGAATGAACACATATCCCATATAACTAGATGTATATGATGTTACCTGAGCATTTTAGGTGTGGAATGAAGATGGAATATATGTAGATAATAGAAGAATGAACACATATCCCATATAACCAGATGTATATGATGTTACCTGAGCATTTTAGGTGTGGAATGAAAATGAAATATCTCTAGATAATAGGAAAATGAACACATATCCCATATATCCAGGTGTATATTATGTTACCGGAGCATTTTAGGTGTGGAATGAAGATAAAAGATCTGTAGATTATAGGAAAATAAACACATATCCCATATAACCAGATGTACAGTTAGGGCCAGAAATATTTGGACAGTGACACAATTTTCGTGAGTTGGGCTCTGCATGCCACCACATTGCATTTGAAATGAAACCTCTACAACAGAATTCAAGTGCAGATTGTAACGTTTAATTTGAAGGGTTGAACAAAACTATCTGATAGAAAATGTAGGAATTGTACACATTTCTTTACAAACACTCCACATTTTAGGAGGTCAAAAGTAATTGGACAAATAAACATAACCCAAACAAAATATTTTTATTTTCAATATTTTGTTGCGAATCCTTTGGAGGCAATCACTGCCTTAAGTCTGGAACCCATGGACATCACCAAACGCTGGGTTTCCTCCTTCTTAATGCTTTGCCAGGCCTTTACAGCCGCAGCCTTCAGGTCTTGCTTGTTTGTGGGTCTTTCCGTCTTAAGTCTGGATTTCAGCAAGTGAAATGCATGCGCAATTGGGTTAAGATCTGGTGATTGACTTGGCCATTGCAGGATGTTCCACTTTTTTGCACTCATGAACTCCTGGGTAGCTTTGGCAGTATGCTTGGGGTCATTGTCCATCTGTACTATGAAGCGCCGTCCAATCAACTTTGCAGCATTTGGCTGAATCTGGGCTGAAAGTATATCCCGGTACACTTCAGAATTCATCCGGCTACTCTTGTCTGCTGTTATGTCATCAATAAACACAAGTGACCCAGTGCCATTGAAAGCCATGCATGCCCATGCCATCACGTTGCCTCCACCATGTTTTACAGAGGATGTGGTGTGCCTTGGATCATGTGCCGTTCCCTTTCTTCTCCAAACTTTTTTCTTCCCATCATTCTGGTACAGGTTGATCTTTGTCTCATCTGTCCATAGAATACTTTTCCAGAACTGAGCTGGCTTCTTGAGGTGTTTTTCAGCAAATTTAACTCTGGCCTGTCTATTTTTGGAATTGATGAATGGTTTGCATCTAGATGTGAACCCTTTGTATTTACTGTCATGGAGTCTTCTCTTTACTGTTGACTTAGAGACAGATACACCTACTTCACTGAGAGTGTTCTGGACTTCAGGTGATGTTGTGAACGGGTTCTTCTTCACCAAATAAAGTATGTGGCGATCATCCACCACTGTTGTCATCCGTGGACGCCCAGGCCTTTTAGAGTTCCCAAGCTCACCAGTCAATTCCTTTTTTCTCAGAATGTACCCAACTGTTGATTTTGCTACTCCAAGCATGTCTGCTATCTCTCTGATGGATTTTTTCTTTTTTTCAGCCTCAGGATGTTCTGCTTCACCTCAATTGAGAGTTCCTTTGACCGCATGTTGTCTGGTCACAGCAACAGCTTCCAAATGCAAAACCACACACACTGGAATCCACCCCTGACCTTTTAACTACTTCATTGATTACAGGTTAACGAGGGAGACACCTTCAGAGTTAATTGCAGCCCTTAGAGTCCATTGTCCAATTACTTTTGGTCCCTTGAAAAAGAGGAGGCTATGCATTACAGAGCTATGATTCCTAAACCCTTTCTCCGATTTGGATGTGGAAACTCTCATATTGCAGCTGGGAGTGTGCACTTTCAGCCCATATTATATATATAATTGTATAATTGTATTTCTGAACATGTTTTTGTAAACAGCTAAAATAACAAAACTGTATATTATGTTACTGAGCATTTTAGGTGTGGAATGAAGATAAAATATCTGTAGATAATAGAAAAATAAACACATATCCCATATAACCAGATGTATATTATGTTACCTGAGCATTTTAGGTGTGGAATGAACGTGAAATATCAGTAAATAATAGGAGAATGAACACATATCCCATATAACCAGGGGTATATTATCTTACCGGAGCATTTAAGGTGCGGAATGAAGATCGAATATATGTAGATAATAGGAAAATGAACACATATCCCATATAACCAGGTGTATATTATGTTACCTGAGCATTTTAGGTGTGGAATGAACGTGAAATATCTGTAGATAATAGAAGAATGAACACATATCCTATATATCCAGGGGTATATTATCTTACCGGAGCATTTTAGGTGCGGAATGAAGATGGAATATATGTAGATAATAGGAAAATGAACACATATCCCATATAACCAGGTGTATATTATGTTACCTGAGCATTTTAGGTGTGGAATGAACGTGAAATATCTGTAGATAATAGGAGAATGAACACATATCCTATATAACCAGGTGTATATTATGTTACCTGAGCATTTTAGATGTGGAATGAAGATGAAATATCAGTAGATAATAGAAGAATGAACACATATCCCATATAACTAAGTGTATATTATGTTACCTGAGCATTTTAGGTGTGGAATGAACGTGAAATATCTGTAGATAATAGAAGAATGAACACATATCCTATATATCCAGGGGTATATTATCTTACCGGAGCATTTTAGGTGCGGAATGAAGATGGAATATATGTAGATAATAGGAAAATGAACACATATCCCATATAACCAGATGTATATTATGTTACCTGAACATTTTAGGTGTGGAATGAAGATGAAATATATGTAGATAATAGGAAAATGAACACATATCCCATATATCCAGGTGTATATTATGTTACCTGAGCATTTTAGGTGTGGAATGAAGATGAAATATATGTAGATAATAGAAGAATGAACACATATCCCATATAACCAGATGTATATTATGTTACCTGAGCATTTTAGGTGTGGAATGAAGATGAAATATCTGTAGATAATAGGAAAATGAACACATATCCCATATATCCAGGTGTATATTATGTTACCTGAGCATTATAGGTGTGGAATGAAGATGGAATATCAGTAGATAATAGAAGAATGAACACATATCCCATATAACCAGATATATATTATGTTACCTGAGCATTTTAGATGTGGAATGAAGGTGAAATATCTGTAGATAATAGGAGAATGAACACATATCCTATATAACCAGGTGTATATTATGTTACCTGAGCATTTTAGGTGTGGAATGAAGATGAAATATCAGTAGATAATAGAAGAATGAACACATATCCCATATAACTAAGTGTATATTATGTTACCTGAGCATTTTAGGTGTGGAATGAACGTGAAATATCTGTAGATAATAGAAGAATGAACACATATCCTATATATCCAGGGGTATATTATCTTACCGGAGCATTTTAGGTGCGGAATGAAGATGGAATATATGTAGATAATAGGAAAATGAACACATATCCCATATAACCAGATGTATATTATGTTACCTGAACATTTTAGGTGTGGAATGAAGATGAAATATATGTAGATAATAGGAAAATGAACACATATCCCATATATCCAGGTGTATATTATGTTACCTGAGCATTTTAGGTGTGGAATGAAGATGAAATATATGTAGATAATAGAAGAATGAACACATATCCCATATAACCAGATGTATATTATGTTACCTGAGCATTTTAGGTGTGGAATGAAGATGAAATATCTGTAGATAATAGGAAAATGAACACATATCCCATATATCCAGGTGTATATTATGTTACCTGAGCATTATAGGTGTGGAATGAAGATGGAATATCAGTAGATAATAGAAGAATGAACACATATCCCATATAACCAGATATATATTATGTTACCTGAGCATTTTAGATGTGGAATGAAGGTGAAATATCTGTAGATAATAGGAAAATGAACACATATCCCATATAACCAGGGGTATATTATGTTACCTGAGCATTTTAGGTGTGGAATGAAGATGAAATATCAGTAGATAATAGGAAAATGAACACATGTCCCATATAATGAGGTGTATATTATGTCACCTGAGCATTTTAGGTGTGGAATGAAGATGGAATATACCGTATATACTCGTGTATAAGCCGACCCGTGTATAAGCCGACCCCCCTACTTTTGCCCCAAAAATCTGGAAAAACCTATTGACTCGTGTATAAGCCGAGGGTGGACCCCAGCACAGGTATACAGACCCCAGCAGTGTGGTATACAGGCCTCCCCAGTGGTAGTATACAGCAGCCCCAGTGGTAGTATACAGATTCCCCAGCAGCCCCAGTGGTAGTATACAGATTCCCCAGCAGCCCCAGTGGTAGTATACAGGAGCCCCAGCAGCCCCAGTGGTAGTATACAGGAGCCCCAGCAGCCCCAGTGGTAGTATACAGGAGCCCCAGCAGCCCCAGTGGTAGTATACAGGAGCCCCAGTGGTAGTATACAGATTCCCCAGCAGCCCCAGTGGTAGTATACAGGAGCCCCAGCAGCCCCAGTGGTAGTATACAGGAGGCCCAGCAGCCCCAGTGGTAGTATACAGGAGCCCCAGCAGCCCCAGTGGTAGTATACAGGAGCCACAGCAGCCCCAGTGGTAGTATACAGGAGCCCCAGCAGCCCCAGTGGTAGTATACAGGAGCCCCAGCAGCCCCAGTGGTAGTATACAGGAGCCCCAGCAGCCCCAGTGGTATACAGCAGGCCCCCAGGGGTACATATAGCAGCCCCCAGGGGGTACCCAGCAGCCCCCTGGGGGTACCCAGCAGCCCCCTGGGGGTACCAACAGCCCCCTGGGGTACCAACAGCCCCCTGGGGGTACCAACAGCCCCCAGGGGGTACCAGCAGCCCCCAGGGGGTACCAACAGCCCCCTGGGGGTACCAACAGCCCCCAGGGGGTACCAACAGCCCCCTGGGGGTACCAATAGCCCCCAGGGGGTACCAACAGCCCCCAGGGGGTACCAACAGCCCCCTGGGGGTACCAACAGCCCCCTGGGGGTCCCCAGCAGGTACCCCAGCAGCCCCCAGGGGGTACCAACAGCCCCCTGGGGGTACCAACAGCCCCACCAAGGGGGTACCAACAGCCCCCTGGGGGTACCAATAGCCCCCAGGGGGTACCAACAGCCCCCTGGGGGTACCAACAGCCCCCAGGGGGTCCCCAGCAGGTGCCCCAGCAGCCCCCAGGGGGTACCCAGCAGCCCCCTGGGGGTCCCCAGCAGCCCCTGGGGGTACACAGCGGCCCTCGCCCCCCCTTGCAAGGCCCCCCCCCCCTCGCTTCTCTTACCATTCCGGACTTCTGATCCGCGCCGCTCCTCGCTCCTCCGCGCTGCTCCGTCCGTCTTCTACATCCGGGATCCCCGGCCGCGCGATGACGTCACATGCCTGCGACGGCCGGAGATCCGAGATGTAGAAGACGGACGGAGCAGCGAGGAGGAGCGAGGAGCGGCGCGGATCAGAAGTCCGGAATGGTAATATAACCATCGGGGGGGGGCCCTTACAAGGGAGGGCAGGTGCCAGCACTTGGGGGGGGATTTAATTAGTTATGCACTGCTTTCCCCTGCCGGTGATAGACAGGGGAAAGCAGTGCATATTTAATGAGCGGCCCCACGTGACGGGGCCGCTCATACAGCAGCCTCCCCCCCCCGCCTCCTGAAGCCTCCACAGCCCCCGGACACAGCCCCGGACACAGCCCCCCCCGTATTGACTCGTGTATAAGCCGAGGGGGAGACTTTTCAGCCCAAATTTTGGGCTGAAAAACTCGGCTTATACACGAGTATATACGGTACTTAGATAATAGGAAAATGAACACATATCCCATATAACCAGGTGTATATTATGTTACCTGAGGATTTTAGATGTGGAATGAAGGTGAAATATCTGTAGATAATAGGAAAATGAACACATATCCCATATAACCAGATGTATATTACGTTACCTGAGCATTTTAGGTGTGGAATGAAGATGAAATATCTGTAGATAATAGAGGAATGAACACATATCCCATATAACCAGGTGTATATTATGTTACCTGAGCATTTTAGGTGTGTAATGAAAATGAAATATCTGTAGATAATGGAAGAATGAACACATATCCCATATAACCAGATGTATATGATGTTACCTGAGCATTTTAGGTGTGGAATGAACGTGAAATATCTGTAGATTATAGGAAGATTCACACATACACCTGGTTATATGGGATATATTATGTTACCTGAGCATTTTACATGTGGAATGAAGACTTAGGATCGGGTGGGGAGGCTGCGGGGGAAAGCAGGGGATCCTGCTGTTAGCAGTGGCTGACTGTCACTATTGTGCGGGGGGAGGAGGCCGGTTCACTCACCGTCCTCTGCGGTCGCCGTCTTGTTCTGTGTGTTTGCTTTGCGACAGCCGCCGCATAGAACGGCGGCGGCCGCAAAGCACGGCCCCTATCACAGCATTCAGTGAAAACCGGATTCCCCCCGATTGCCCCGGTCTGGAGCAATCCGGGACCATAGAGCCCTATATAATGGGGCGCCGGATTGCACTTGACGGGCACAATCCAAGAGAATCCGGCTTTCCAAACTGGATTCATAACATGGGGCTCTATGGTCCCGGATTGCAGCGGACCAGGGCAATTCGGTTTTCAATCCAGTTTTCTATGTTTGACCTTCCCGTCTGGATTTTCAAATGAACAGCTGACTCAGGTCAGCTGTTGATTTGAATTAGCAGTGCTGGCAGGGTTCATGTGAGTTCATGAATTTCATGAAATAATAAAAAAAAAAATAAGTCGGGCTCCGCACTATTTCTATGTCCAGCCAGGTTCAGTTAGGCAGCTAAAGGCTGGAATCCGCAGTGCAGGGAGGCCCAAGCCTTCTGGGCACCCCCGCTGCAAATGGCAGCCCGCAGCCACCCCAGAAAATGGCGCGTTCATTGAAGCGCCATTTCCTGGCGCTTAACTCAACTCTTCGAGGGCCCTGGTGCGGTGGCTCACTGGGTAATAAAGGGGTTAGGGCCAGCTTTGTATTATCAGCTGGTCCTAAGCCCGAAATTCATGGCGGTCACGCCAATAGTAGACATTACCGCCATGAATTTCTAGTGAATTTTTAAAAAAAACACAACACATAGAAAAATTATTTTATTAGAAATAAAAAAAACGCACTTAGACTCCATCTTTAATTATTAAAAAATCCTCTTCCGTCCGCCATAGTCCCAAAACGCAATTTCAGCACTGTTGCATCACTCTGCATAGACACACATGTCTATGCAGAGTGATTGCAGGCTGAGAAATGAAAACAGTCAGGGTTCACCTCAGGTCATAGCTCTGGCTATGACCTGAGGTGAACCCTGCTGTCAGAGCCATACTGCTGCTGCCGCCCGCCGGAGATTGCCGACCGCCGGCAGAGCAGTAAATAAACCAGAAGTTGCTCTGCCGGCGGTCGGTAATCTCCGTCGGCAGAGTTCGGCTTTGAGAGCAGGGTTCACCTCAGGTCATAGCCTGAGCTATGACCTGAGGTGAACCCTGACTGTTTTCATTTCTCAGCCTGCAATTACTCTGCATAGACATGTGTGTCTATGCAGAGTGATGTAGCAGTGCTGAAATTGGGAAGAGGGAATATTATGTTACCTGAGCATTTTAGGTGTGCAATGAACGTTATATATGTGTAGATAATAGGAAAATGAACACATACACCTGGTTATATGGGATATGTGTTCATTTTCCTATTATCTGCAGGTATTTCACGTTCATTCCACACCCAAAATGCTTAGGTAACATAATAGAGAGAGAGACTCTCAGCCTAGGCACGGACGGTGCTGGCTCTCCCAAGACTACAATACTAACGGTACTTTCCCAGACCAGAGGTCACACACTGGGAGCTACCACATCAGGGGCTATCAGAAACATACTAAGACGATACTCCAGCATTCTGGAACATTCCATATACCTATGGGTACAGCACAAAACCTGCACAGATACACTGCCTAATAGGCCTGCAACAGATGTACTGTTCCATGGTGCAGGGGGCTCTCGTCTTACCATACAGTGCGCCATACCTGATGTGTACTCCCCTAACATCATTAGCAGTGACGTGTTGAGAAAGGCCTAATTGTGGGCCGAAACGTTATTGCTGCTGTCACCTCACCATCCATGTGTGCTTCACAATAAATCACTTGAATCTGAACCAGATGAGTGCTTGGATTCTATTATAACTATAATATACACCTGGTTATATGGGATATGTGTTCATTCTTCTATTATCTACATATATTTCACATTCATTCCACACCTAAAATGCTCAGGTAACATAATATACATCTGGTTATATGGGATATGTGTTCATTTTCCTACTATCTACATATATTCCATCTTCATTCCACACCTGTAATGCTCAGGTAACATAATATACATCTGGTTATATGGGCTATGTGTTCATTCTTCTATTATCTACAGATATTTAATCTTCATTACCCACCTATAATGCTCAGGTAACATAATATACACCTGATTATATGGGATATGTATTCATTCTTCTATTATCTACAGATATTTCATCTTCATTCCACACCTATAATGCTCATGTAACATAATATACACCTGGTTATATGGGATATGTGTCCATTCTTCTATTATCTACAGATATTTCATCTTCATTCCACACCTAAAATGCTCAGGTAACATAATATACACCTGGTTATATGGGATATGTGTTCATTTTCCTATTATCTACAGATATTTCATCTTCATTCCACACCTATAATACTCAGGTAACATAATATACACCTGGTTATATGGGATATGTGTTCATTCTTCTATTATCTACAGATATTTCATCTTCATTCCACACCTATAATGCTCAGGTAACATAATATACCCCTGGTTATATGGGATATGTGTTCATTCTTCTATTATCTACAGATATTTCATCTTCATTCCACACCTAAAATGCTCAGGTAACATAATATACACCTGGTTATATGGGATATGTGTTCATTCTTCTATTATCTACAGATATTTAATCTTCATTACCCACCTATAATACTCAGGTAACATAATATACACCTGGTTATATGGGATATGTGTTCATTCTTCTATTATCTACAGATATTTCATCTTCATTCCACACCTATAATGCTCAGGTAACATAATATACCCCTGGTTATATGGGATATGTGTTCATTTTCCTATTATCTACAGATATTTCATCTTCATTCCACACCTATAATGCTCAGGTAACATAATATACACCTGGTCATATGGGATATGTGTTCATTTTCCTATTATCTACTGATATTTCATCTTCATTCCACACCTAAAATGCTCAGGCAACATAATATACACCTGGATATAGGGGATATGTGTTCATTCTCCTATTATCTACTGATATTTCATCTTCATTCCACACCTATAATGCTCAGGTAACATAATATACACCTGGATATATGGGATATGTGTTTCATTCTTCTATTATCTACAGATATTTCATCTTCATTCCACACCTATAATGCTCAGGTAACATAATATACATCTGGTTATATGGGATATGTGTTCATTCTCCTATTATCTACAGATATTTCATCTTCATTCCACACCTATAATGTTCAGGTAACATAATATACACCTGGTTATATGGGATATGTGTTCATTCTCCTATTATCTACAGATATTTCACATTCATTCCACACCTAAAATGCTCAGGTAACATAATATACCCCTGGTTATATGGGATATGTGTCCATTCTTCTATTATCTACTGATATTTCATCTTCATTCCACACCTAAAATGCTCAGGTAACATAATATACACCTGGTTATATGGGATATGTGTTCATTTTCTTATTATCTACTGATATTTCATCTTCATTCCACATCTATAATGCTCAGGTAACATAATATACATCTGGTTATATGGGATATGTGTTCATTCTTCTATTATCTACATATATTCCATCTTCATTCCACACCTAAACTGCTCAGGTAACATAATATACACCTGATTATATGGGATATGTGTTCATTCTCCTATTATCTACTGATATGTCATCTTCATTCCACACCTAAAATGCTCAGGTAACATTATATACACCTGATTATATGGGATATGTGTTCATTTTCTTATTATCTACTGATATTTCATCTTCATTTCACATCTATAATGCTCAGGTAACATAATATACACCTGGTTATATGGGATATGTGTTCATTCTTCTATTATCTACATATATTCCATCTTCATTCCACACCTAAAATGCTCAGGTAACATAATATACACCTGGTTATATGGGATATGTGTTCATTCTCCTATTATCTACTGATATGTCATCTTCATTCCACACCTATAATACTCAGGTAACATAATATACACCTGGTTATATGGGATATGTGTTCATTTTCTTATTATCTACTGATATTTCATCTTCATTCCACACCTATACTGCTCAGGTAACATAATATACACCTGGTTATATGGGATATGTGTTCATTTTCCTATTATCTACTGATATTCCATCTTCATTCCACACCTATAATGCTCAGGTAACATAATATACACCTGGTTATATGGGATATGTGTTCATTCTTCTATTATCTACAGATATTCCATCTTCATTCCACACCTAAAATGCTCAGGTAACATAATATACATCTGGTTATATGGGATATGTGTTCATTCTCCTATTATCTACATATATTCCATCTTCATTCCACACCTAAAATGCTCAGGTAACATAATATACACCTGGTTATATGGGATATGTGTTCATTCTCCTATTATCTACATATATTCCATCTTCATTCCACACCTAAAATGCTCAGGTAACATAATATACACCTGGTTATATGGGATATGTGTTCATTCTCCTATTATCTACATATATTCCATCTTCATTCCACACCTAAAATGCTCCGGTAACATAATATACATCTGGTTATATGGGATATGTGTTCATTCTTCTATTATCTACATATATTCCATCTTCATTCCACACCTATAATGCTCAGGTAACATCATATACATCTGGTTATATGGGATATGTGTTCATTTTCTTATTATCTACAGATATTCCATCTTCATTCCACACCTATAATGCTCAGGTAACATCATATACATCTGGTTATATGGGATATGTGTTCATTCTCCTATTATCTACATATATTCCATCTTCATTCCACACCTAAAATGCTCAGGTAACATAATATACACCTGGTTATATGGGATATGTGTTCATTCTCCTATTATCTACATATATTCCATCTTCATTCCACACCTAAAATGCTCCGGTAACATAATATACATCTGGTTATATGGGATATGTGTTCATTCTTCTGTTATCTACATATATTCCATCTTCATTCCACACCTATAATGCTCAGGTAACATCATATACATCTGGTTATATGGGATATGTGTTCATTTTCTTATTATCTACAGATATTCCATCTTCATTCCACACCTATAATGCTCAGGTAACATCATATACATCTGGTTATATGGGATATGTGTTCATTTTCTTATTATCTACAGATATTTCACCTTCATTCCACACCTAAAATGCTCAGGTAACATAATATACACCTGGTTATATGGGATATGTGTTCATTCTCCTATTATCTACAGATATTTCATCTTCATTCCACACCTAAAATGCTCAGGTAACATAATATACACCTGGTTATATGGGATATGTGTTCATTCTTCTATTATCTACATATATTCCATCTTCATTCCACACCTATAATACTCAGGTAACATAATATACACCTGGTTATGTGGGATATGTGTTCATTCTTCTATTATCTACATATATTCCATCTTCATTCCACACCTATAATGCTGAGGTAACATAATATACACCTGGTTATATGGGATATGTGTTCATTTTCCTATTATCTACTGATATTCCATCTTCATTCCACACCTATAATACTCAGGTAACATAATATACACCTGGTTATATGGGATATGTGTCCATTCTCCTATTATCTACTGATATTTCATCTTCATTCCACATCTATAATGCTCAGGTAACATAATATACACCTGGTTATATGGGATATGTGTTCATTTTCCTATTATCTACATATTTTCCATCTTCATTCCACACCTAAAATGCTCAGGTAACATAATATACACCTGGTTATATGGGACATGTGTTCATTCCATGTCTAAGATACCCAAGAAACCTTTTATACATCTACATAATCTTTCTGTAATAAGTTATCTTCATTCTTTTTATTTATTCCTTTTCTTCATTCCTTTTAGTACGTCCCCCTAACTCTTGACCTTAGCCTGGGACCTTCCCTGACTCTGAACAGGCAGATAATTGGCTCACACGCCTCCAGCCCCCTCTTATGATCAGAAGTAGCGTTTTGCTGTAATGATCAGCATCAACTCTGTCCGTCACTACCGTAAAGCGCGACACACGACGGGACATGCAGTTCCTGTGTGGTTGTGGGCGGGGCGTCACTGTCAGGATCACACTACAAGTCCCATCAGCCCTTGCGCGCCGGCCTGGCTTGTTATCCGGTGTCCTTGCCTTCGGTCACAGATTGCCCGGCTGCACCATGCTGTCTGCTCGCGGGTTGTTGGGTCTTCGCCGGGTAGTGCTGGGTCCGGTAAGATGCTATGCCGAGGCTGCACCGGCTGGCTCCTCAGCCATGAGCTTCACTTTCGCTTCCCCCAGCCAGGTACTGTTTGTGTTCTTCTCTGTGGAGTGCTGGGCCATGTCATTGTATGAGTAGGACGCACTGTAGTCACGTCACACTAGTGCTCTGTATAGAGGGTATCCTCCATAGCACTGCACTCATGACCTCCATAGGAAGCCAGTGTCAGCCAGCTGTGTATTGTGGCTTCTATAGAGCACTGGACCAATGGGCTTCTCAAGGTCACAGTGCCTCAACTTTAGCATGGAAATCAGTGCTTCAAGTCACTGCACATGTTTTGTATTTCTGGGGGTTATACTAATATATTGGGTAAACCGAAATACCCTTCACTACTGTCATTCCATTCACTGCCTCTATTAGAAATGCTTATTTCTGCTAAGGCTACTTTCACATTACGATTTGAAGGGAGCCGATGCTGTCCGATATAAATCAGACAGCATCGGCTCCCTTCTGATGCCTGGAATCGGGTGCCAAATAGGCACCCGATTCCGGCATAAAATCGGCGCCGGGCTGCAAAAAAAAAAAAAATAAATAAAGTTTATTCTCACCTCCCCCCGAGCCCCCGCCGTCTTCCGCCATCTTCTGCCATCTTCTTCTAGGCTCTCGCAGGCTGCCGGTGTCAGCAGAGGTGTACCTCTGCTGTACACAGGACCTGCGGTGATGTCACAGTCACGTGACCGCGGCTTCACCATGGTGAACCCGCGGTCACGTGACTGTGACATCACCGCAGGTCCTATAAGGCAGAGGTACACCTCTGCTGACACCGGCAGCCTGCGGGAGCCACCGGGAGCCTAGAAGAAGATGGCAGAAGATGGCGGAAGACGGCGGGGGCTCGGGGGGAGGTGAGAATAAACTTTATTTTTTTTTTTTAACACTTGTGCTCCCAGTTAGGAGCAGTTTTACTGTACTGAGCATGCTCAGTACAGTAAAACGGGGTCCGAGGAGACATGGATGTTTTCTCGGACCCTTCTCCATAGGGCCCCATGTTATAGGGATCGGGTCGGATCGGATGTGCACTAAATGCCATCCGATTTGGTCCGATCCGAATCTGTCAGATTTTATTTTCGGTGCTAAAATCGGAGCATGCTCCGATTTTAGCACCGATAATAAAATCGGACAGAATCGGATCGGACCAAATCGGATGGCATTTAGTGCACATCCGATTCGGTCCGATCCCCATAGGGATACATGGGGTCCGAAAATCGGTCCGATGCTGTCCGATTTTTTTCGGACAGCATCGGAAAGGCAAAAATCGTTATGTGAAAGCAGCCTTAGAATACAGCTGCCCAAAAGTATACAGAGCACCCATACACATGGACTAAAGGAGACCAATGTACGATCACCCCAAATCCATCTCGGACTGCATCAGCCAGCATTGGATGGCTTTTACATAATATCTACATACGTCAGTACTGTCCCCATCCTATCACTGTCTTTGGAGTGTGGGAGGAAACCCATTCAAACACAGAAACACCATACAAACTCCTTACAGATTTTGTCCTTAGTGGGATTGAACCCAGGACCACTGAGCCACCCATCTTTAACCATTTATAGCCTGGCATATCAGTTTAAACAATCCAAAATCCTGACCAGTGTTTGGAACGACAACAAACTCATCAGTTGCAAAGATTGGTTGCTTTGATTAAACAAACAATGAGCTTTCATTATGTTTGAAATTGCCCATTTCAGATGACTTTTAGGCTGGTTTTACACTGCGATTTTTTTTTTTTTTTTTTTTTTTTTTTTTTTTTTAAATCCGACGCTCTCCAATGGAAATCGGACAGTATCGGATCCGAATTTGGCCCCATGTGATCCTATGGGGATCAGGCTGATCCAGATGTGCACTAAATGCCATCCAAATCGTGTCCTTTCTGATTTTGTCCGATTTCTTTCCGGTGCAGAAATCGCAGACTGCTCCGGTTTTTGCATCCAAATCAAAAATTGGAAAAAATCGGATCTGACAGATCGGATGGCAATTATGCCAAATCTGATCCGATTCCTTTAAAATGGGGCGCTATAGAGCAGGGTCCTAGGAAACATCTGATGTCTCCTCGGACCCGATTTTAGTGTACTGAGCATGCTCGGTACACTAAAACTGCTCCTAACTATCTAATTTTACTTCCGCAATGTATATACATACATTGCGGAAGTAAAATTAAGTAACAGGGGGTTAAAAATAATGAACAATCTATTCCCACCTGTCCAAGAGTCCCCCGGCGTCTCCAGCACATCCTGCCTCTAGGACCTGCCGTGATGTCACAGTACCATGACTGGTTACCACGTTAACTGGTCATGTGACTGTGACATCATGCAAGGTCCTAGGATCAGAAGATATAGCTGGAGACGCCGGGGGACTCTTGGACAGGTGAGAATAGATAGTTTATTATATTTTATTACGGAGGAGAGGGAAACACAGGGGAGAAGCAGGGAGCACCAGGAGAGAACAAGTGACAGGAGGCAGAGAGGAGCAGATGACAGGAGGAGCTAGGCAAACTGATCCTGCAAAATGTCGGCATCGGATGCCTATTTGGCATCCGATTGCAGGGATTAGTTTGGATCCGATGCTGTCCGTTTTCTATCGGACAGCGTCGGATTGCAAAAAATCATAGTGTGAAACCAGCCTTACCTGGTGTGTAGTGACGCTATAATTCAGGGTCATACACTTGCTCATATTATTGTCCCATTGCTGGAGGTGGACTCTTCTCTACCTTCAGAAGGCTCATTTTTTTTTTTTTTTTTTTATCCATATCCAAGGTATATGCCAACCTTGAAAAATAATTGATAAGTTTTCGAAAACTTGAAACTTTCCATGCTTCCACATTTGTAGAGGTTCAGTAAGGGTGCTTTCACACTGGCATTTTGCTATTGTTTTTTTAAGCTCGACCAAGTGAGACAAAATTTGGACAAATCTAACTTGGGGTGCTTTCACACTGGCGGTTTTGAAAAAATGAGGCAGATCTGGTAAAAAAAACGTGTTTTGCGGCCGCAACTGCCCAAACCGCACTAGCCGTGTCTGCCGCACACTTAACGCAAGCCCCATAGACCATGCATGGGGCTTGCTGCAAGTGCAGCCGTTAGGTGGAAAATGCAGCAGATGCGGTTGATTGACCGGATCTGCCGCATTTTTCAAAACCGCCAGTGTGAAAGCACCACAAGTTAGATTTGTCCAAACTTTGGCTCACTTAGGGCCGCTTCACACTGCGGCGTGATCCGATCCGGTTCTGTCCGGGAGGACCCAGACAGCCGCAGACCGAATCTGCACACAGGACTGGGGGTATTATGCCCTCCGGTCCGGTGTGGAGTGAATGCAGTTCCCGCTGCTAAGTCAGGACCGCGGGCGCCGCAGTCCTGACCTGTCAGCGGCTTCAGCTGCGTGCGCTGCACACCGGACCAGAGGGCATAATAGCCCCCCAGTCCTGTGTGCAGCGGCTGTCTGGGTCCTCCCGGACAGAACCGGCCCTAAGTTGAGCTTAAAAAAGAAAAAACTTCAGCCGCCGTGGAGGATATTCAGACACTCAAATTCCCTTTTAAATGGCCCAGCAGGAAAATTAAATATTTGGGGATATAAATCACTGATGACCCGCGAACCCTCTTCCAAAATAATTCTATCACCCTGTTACGCAAAATTAAGACCCTTCTAAAATCCTTTGACCTTCCCTTTTTGTCCTGGTTAGGTAGAATTAATGAATATGGTCGCAATCTTTTGTCAAAATGTTTTTTTCATTTCCTTAAGGGCTCGGACACACTCATCCAAGTTTGATGGAAGAGACTCGGAACAGGCTGGAGCAGTGACCCTGAACGGCTTCTCCCTATCTGGACGGGGAATGTGATGCTGCACAGAAACACAAGCAGCTGTCATTCCCTGTCCAGAGAGGGAGAGGCCATTCAGGGTCACTGCTCCAGCCTGTTCCGAGTCTCTTCCGTCAAACTCGGATGTAAGTAGCAGAGTGTGCCCGAGCCCTTATTCAGATCATTGCTAAGTTTGTTTGGAGGTATAAAAAAGCTTGACTACCTTTTAAGATTCTGATTCTCCCGAAACATGCTGGAGGATTAGGTCTTCCTGATTTGTCCTCCTATTAGGCCATACATCTAGCCAGGTGGTTGAAACTTGCTCATCTGGCAGATCAAGGCTTATGCGCACATTAAAATGCAACTTCTGGGTAGCAAGGCAAAAAAACCTATTATGGACAGCATGCCCTTCCATTGGAAACTAGCTTTGATGAAATACTCTATACAACTCAATTAGGCCGGTTTCAGACTTGCATTTTGTAATGCAGCGTATGCAAGTGCAGCCAAACACATGTGTACCGTGTCCATATGGTTAACATGGGAACGCATGGTATCTGCATGCATTGCATGCAGATGCATATATTCTCGGCTCTCATGCTCTCCCTCTTGCGCTCTCCCTCTCATGATACGCTATGTCCTCAAACGCAAATGTGAAAGTAGGCCTTAATAAGGCGCTCATTGATTCCAAACCATCCACTGGCATACTATTGTACAGACACAATTCTGCATAGACTTATATCATACATTTTTAATCTGGATTTTACAGACCGATTGGACTCTGGTCTTCTCTTCCGAATAAACCAATTGCCCATTTATTGTGCAACAAAATGCCATGCACAAAATTGTGGCCTTTAAGGCCCAGTTACACACACAGATAATTGTGCAGAGATTGTTCACAGATCTCTGGTTGCAGTGAAATCATGGACACATTGTTCCATTTATACACGGCCACAAAATAGAACAATGTGTCCATGATTTCACTGCAACCAGAGATCTGTGAACAATCTCTGCACAATTATCTGTGTGTAACTGGGCCTTTAGAAGCTACAAAACGCCCAAATCATTACCTTCAACAATCAAGTGACACATATTATGACAAAGATTAAAAATCTGTCCACACCACCTCATAAGTATTTTCACCTATCCCAAAACTCATCTAGAAAATTTACATTAACCTTCTTAATTCTAAATCAACCCCCCCCCCTCCCATATTCCCATTTTTACACTCTTGGGAAGTGGAACTTAATGTCACACGTTATCTCTGCAGGATAAACAAAAGGTGTGCTCCAACTCACATGCATATGGCTTCTCTTGACGCATCCTGCCTCAGGAAATGGCCTACAAATTTTTTTCGAGGTGGTATTATACCCTGGAGAAGCTATTCCACCTGAACGGAGTCCCTTTTATGTTGGAGGTGTGGGATGTTGAGAGGCACTTTAACCCACATTTTTTGGTCTTGCCAGAAACTTCTTTTTTTTTTTTCTGATCTAAGGTTAATGATATCTTGAAAGCCCTGGGTCTGATTGATTCAGACCTTACAGCTCCAGAAGTACTTTTATAGCTCTCTACATCTCACTTTAAGCCCAGAAAACACGACCATGTCCCCTTGTTGTTGGGAGCAGCGAAACACTTAATTGCTTTAAAATGGAAACAACAAACTCTCACAAATTGAGTGGAATGGTTAGATAAAATTAGAAATATTTATAGATTGGAAGAACTATCGAGCTGGGACACCTTCTCTCATGACTGATTCCTTAAAGGGATCCTGTCACCTCCAAAACGCCTCCTAAGCTACCAAAACATGTCCCTGCAGCATCCTATCACTAATCCCACACTTCTTTTGTCTCCTTAAAGCATCCTATGAAAGTGCATAAAAACGTTTTAATACTCGCTCATTAGTGATTTATAATTAGTAGGGGCTATATTCTTTAGTCACCAGGGCAGGCTGTTTTGCAGCTCCAGAATCCACCCTCTCTCTGTCTGTGTGCTCTGCTTCTGCAGGCTTTGCCCTCCCCCTCTCTATCACTCACAGAATGCAAATCATTAGTCCTGCCTTCAGCTCCACATCACACCAGCACAGACAGAGAGGGTGGATCATTCAGGCTGCAAAGCAACCCGCCCTAGGGGCTAAAGAATATAGCCCCTGCGAATTATAATCACTAATGAGTAAGTATAAAATCGTTTTTATGCACTTTCACAGGATGCTTTTAGGAGTCAAAAGGAGTGTGAGATTAGTGATAGGATGCTGCAGGGACATGTTTTGCTAGCTTAGGAGGCGTTTTGGAGGTGACAGGATCCCTTTAAACTCTGGGCCCCTTGGACTGACTGGTGTGGATGGGGCTTAGCCCATTAGTCTCCTTGTGGATGCCGCGGTTTTCGAGCACCCTCGAAAGTAGGGCACCCCTCGGGTGAACGAATGTCTTGAATAATACCTTTTGAAGTTGACTTGAGTTAGAATCTCGGCCTTGGCGCTTCTTTTAAAGACAATACGCCTGCTTCTCGTACTTGTTAATCACAAACTATTGTATACTTGACAAATCTGTGCAATTTTTTTCTAGATACACCTGTTATATCTGTCCTTTTATTTGTTCCTTTATGTTCTCTGTTTATTACATAAACTCGAATGTGCACCTGTATGACTTCTTTTGGACACTATGGTCTCCGCGACCAGTCATTCTTTGAGATTTATCTTCTTTCTATGTTTAAAATTTAAAATAAAAAAAAATGTATTAAGAAAAAAAACTGGTGTACATGCCTTGAGTCACATTTTAAACTTTTGTGTCTCAATTAAAAAAAAGAGGCTTATTGTGAAGTTAGACAATAGGGTCTAAAGATGCCCTAAAGTTATCATCCAGCCACTGTCATGACTGCCTGGTCTATGTGTGTATATGACTTGTAAAACTTCCCCATGGTGTGAATCAAGGCGCATCATTCACAAGTGTATTTTGATCCTTCATATTTGTGTCGAGTTTCTTGTATTATGGTTTATGCAGTGTTTTGATGTCATTTCTGTGGATCATTGTGACCATTATCTTCTGCACAGGTCTTTTACAATGGTGCTAATGTGAAGCAAGTAGATGTTCCCACAACAACAGGAATGTTTGGCATCCTGGCAAGTCATGTCCCCACGCTACAGGTTCTCAGGCCTGGCCTTGTCACAGTGTTCAGTGAAGATGGAACCGCTACCAAATACTTTGGTTTGTATACTATATTTGCTCAAAATGACAGAATAGGATAGGATCATAGTGATTTGAGATATTCTTCACTATGAAGAATCTACAAGAAAAGAGTGATTAAAGGAGTTGTCCAATCATCTTGTGTTGATGACCTAGTCTTCAAATTGGTCACCAATATCAGATCAGTGGGAGCCTGGTATCGCCACCATGAGCTATTTGCAGCTCTTGCTGTGGCATATTTTAGACCGTGTACAGAGCCATAACAGAATGGTGTATTGGTTGTTCTTGGCGGGGCTGTGGAGTTGGAGTTGTCTATTTTAGTGGCGTCTGAGTCGGTAAAAAATGGACAGACTCCTAAAATATATAATAAATTTGGTACGGTAGTTCAATTTAGTATTTGCTGAATATTATTATGAATTATGTGCTATCTAAATAGCTTGATTATTATATCATAATGATTGAAAAACGTGATGTTACCATTGTACAACAATAAAGGTACCATTACACGGTACAACATCGCAGCGATGTTGGAAGCGATGCCGCGGGTGCGCTTGCTTCCGACATCGCTGCCTAGGTGTCACACAGGCAGATGTTGCCTGGGATGCCGCTGCGATGTTGAAGCAGTGATCGCTCGCTGGGCTGGGAACAACCCAGTGAGCAATATGCTTCAATGCAGCGAATAGGCGGAATAGCTGGCAAACATCACTGTTGCGGTGTTACACAGCAATTAGCCGCCTAATTGCTGGTTGCAGCTGTCCTCAAACCTGGCAACTTGCAACCAGCGATAAATCGCGCTGTTGCGCAGCACGATACTCCAGCAATGTTGCTGCAACTTTGCTGAGTCAGCAAAATTACAGCGATGTTGCATGCAACATCATGTTGTGTAACGGTACCTTAAGTGTGAGTCGTCAGACTTAAAAACTCCACAGCCCTGGTTCTTGGTACTGCACTGCAGTTGCTATTGAGATAAATGGAAGATAAGCTGCAGCATCAGAGAACAGTCGCTATGAAGTGTACAGAGCCGTGCCATTTAGGTTCTGTACTTTTTGTATATGGCTGTAGTGGGAGATGCACGCTAATCTGAGGAGGTTCTGGTTATTAGACCACCACCAATATTTTAGTATAAAACAACATTTTTAATAATACAGCTACAAATGGGAAAAGGCATGCCTTATCTTATGCTATTTCCCTTTTTAAAGCTAGCCATGCATATTAATTTACCCAAAATGTGTCCAGTAACAATTCTGTAAATAAGAGAACACTCCTACTTAAAATTTATAATCTCATGACTAAAAATGGGGAGTGAGTAGTACTGTAAAAGTATTATTTTACCAAGCACTGTACTACTAACAAGTAACAGTAAGAAGTCCCCTATTGTGTTGTGTAGTTAGTTTTGAAAAGGCTTTGTGGGTTCACTGATTCCCTTTTAATAATTTGTAATGAGGAGAGGATTAATTGGTGACTAGAGCATTTTCGTCTGGGTATGTTTTAAAATGATTTTTGTTGAAGCGACAGTTGAGCAGTTTTTTTTTTTTTTTTCAGCACTGGAGTGTAAGGCCCCATTCACACACTGCTTTTTTTGCTGCATATTTTTAGGGTGCCTTTACACGTCGCAACATTGCATGCAATTTCACTTGCAACATACTGGTTGCAGTGAAATCATGGACACATTGTTCCATTTGTACACAGCAACAAAATGGAACAAATGTGTCCATGATTTCACTGCAACCAGTAAGTTGCAAGTGAAATTGCATGCAATGTTGCGACGTGTAAGGGCCACTTTACACACACCAACTTATCTGTCCAACTTCTGACCAACTTACTGGTTGCAGTGAAATCATGGACACATTGTTACATTTTGTGGCTGTGTACAAATGGAACAATGTGTCCATGATTTCACTGCAGCCAGTAAGTTGGTCAGAAGTTGGACAGATAAGTTGGTGTGTGTAAAGTGGCCATAATAGAAACAAGTGCTCCACTTATATGTGTAATCACCCACTCCTGGTTTGTGATGAGCTTGTGCTTAAAAGTACGCAGCAAAAAAGCAGTGTGTGAATGGGGCCTAAATGTAAGTCCCCTGTCCTATACTCTCCTTCATACTTTAATAACTCTTCTCCGATCTTGCGGCACCACCATTTTGTCATTTCTGTGTGTGCTTAATCCAGAAGCTATGTCTTTGGCATTTAATGCATCTTGAGAACGTGGCTTGCACACATGCATTAAAAAGTGACCTGCTGTGCTCTCAAACAGTGGAGCTGCTGGCTGTTCACTTTTCACCACTGCTGGAAAAGGGATGAAGGTGGCGTATGGTGAGAGTATGCCAGGACCTTACAAGCACCACTCCAGCGGTGGGATAAAGTACAAAACAGTGCTGGAGTGGTGCTGTATTAAACACTTATGATCTTAATTAAATAAAACCTTTTTTTTTTTTTCTTCAATAAGGCCTTGTATATTATTATAATAGAGTTGCTTTCATATTCTGTCATTCTCTAGTGAGCAGCGGTTCAGTGACTGTGAATGCAGACTCCTCTGTGCAGCTGTTAGCTGAGGAAGCGGTGACACTGGACATGCTGGATCCAAGTGTAAGTTTATTATTATTTATTTATAGAGCACCATTGATTCCATGGTGCTGTACATGAGAACGGGATACAAAGAAGTTAAAAATACAATGCACAAATTAACAGTGACAGACTGGTACGGAGGGGAAAGAGGACTCTTCACTTGCGGGCTTACATTCTACAGGGCAATGGGGAGAGAGACTGGGTCTGCTCTGGTGGTGGTGGAGCGCCAGGTCCAGTGTTGGCGGGATGGCACTGTGGTCATTGCAGGCTGTAGGCTGTTCTGAAGAGATGGGTTTTCAGGTTCTGCTTGAAGGTTCCGAGTGTGGGGGACAGTCAGACGTTTTGGGGTGCAGAATTCTAGAGAATGGGGGATGCTCGGACGAAGTCTTGCAGGCGGTTAAGTGTGGAGGAAAGAAGGAAGTCTTGGGAGGATGGAAGATTACGAGTTGTATGATATCGAGAGATTAGTTCAGAGATGTATGGGTGGACAGCTTGTGGATGGCTTTGTAAGTCAATGTTAGGCGGCCGTCACACGGAACGATTTCTTGCCCGATATCGTTTAAGCGATCTCCTTTTTGATCGCTTAAGCAATATCGGGCAAGAAATCGTTGCATGTAATCAAGCGATTTACGATGTGAAATCGCTTGATCGTGACATCGCTGATCTGAGCTCCGGTTCTCAGATCTAGCGATGAGCGATTTGACGATCTGTCTCATCGTGGTGTATAACACCACGATGAGCGATTTCCCAGCGCAGAGTCTATGCTGGGAGATGGTAACTATGGTACACGTCGGGTAACTAAGCGACGCGCGGCGCCTAGTTACCCGATGTGTACCATAGTTACCAGCGAGATCGCGGCTCCACATCGCTGGTGAGTCTGTCTGTGTGACATCTCACCAGCGATGTGAGCGATATTGTAAGCGATTGCGCGTGCACGTGATCGCTTACAATATCGCTATAGATATCTGTGCGTGTGACGGCCGCCTTAGTTTGAATTGCAGTGGAGGAATAGCGAGGAGAGAGGTGTATTAGTCGGGCAGCAGAGTTAAGGACAGATTTGGGGAGGTGCAAGAGTTAGCAGGGAGGCCACAGAGGAGGAGGTTGCAGTAGTCGAGACGGGAGATGAGGGCATGCACTAGTAGTTTAGTATATTGAGGGTTGAGGAAGGGAAGGATTCTGGAGATATTTTTTGGGTTGGAGGTGACAAGGGCTTTGATGTTCTGTTTGAAGGACAAGGCAGAGTTAAGAGTTACTCTGAGGCAGCGGACTTCAGGTACAGGGCAAAGTGTGATGTCATTTATTGTGATGGATAGATCTGGTAAGGAAGGTAAGTGAGATGGAGGAAAGATGATGAGTTCGGTTTTGTCTACATTGAGTTTTAGGAAGCAGGAGGAGGAGGAGGATATGGCTGATAGACACTCTGGGATTCTGGACAGGAGAGGGGTGACGTCTTGGCTGCAGAGGTAGATCTGAGTGTCATCAGTGTACAGGTGATACTGGAAGCCATGGGACTTTGAGTTGTCCTAGACCAAGGGTATAGATTGAAAAAAAGGAGGGGTCCCTCTGATGCCCATAACAGATAATCCAAGGTTTCCCCCTGTTGGCTCTTCTAATTTTTTTCCTGAACGGATCAAGGGATCACCCTTGCGTGTGCATCAAGTAGCTCCAGGAGGAACTCTTCTACCTCTTTCCAATATACTTGGGGATGATCTCCTGCGAACACGCCATAGGTTCGAACACATGCAGCTCGGCAAAATGTTCTTGCCTCAATAACTGTAGATCATGATTTTACTCGTCCTCTTCCAGACTTTGAGACCTTATGCCTTGCTGACTCCCCACCCACACACACCATAGCGGCTGTATACAGATTACTTACGAATGCGGGGTCGGAGGTTCCTCCCTTTTGCAGAGCCAGCGAGAAAGAACTTTGGAACACCTTCACAGAAAAAACAATGGCACAGATGTTTCTTTCTGTCCCACAAATCATTCATTGCCACCAAGTCACAAGAGACTAGCTTCAAAATTATCTTAAGGTGGTATAGAGTTCCCCAGGTCCTGCATAAGTGGTTTCCCAATATCTTGGACCTTTGCTGGCGTTGCAAAAGTGAGGCTGGATCCATGACACACATATGGTGGTCATGCTCAGTTCTTCGACCCTTTTGGAAGAGTATTCTCAGGGTAATTACCGAGGTCACCGGGATAACCCTACCTCACACCCCAGAAGCGATTCTATTATACATGACTCCTATCCTGAAACCGGTTTACAAAAACTCCCTTATGAGACATCTGCTCCAAACGGCTAAAGGCCATTTCACATAAAAAAAAAACTAAAACCAGAGTCCCTATAAAATAGTCACTCCACTAAAATCATATGTTTCAACAGAAAAAGAGCCTTTTTCTATATAGGAATGATTAAACTAGTCTCCAAATGTAATTTCAAATCTTTATTAGTCCTCTTTATAAAAAAACAATTAAAATATTACATCAGAGCATTCCCTCATAAGGGATCCATATATTTCAGCACTTACAGTTAATATTACATAGTACATGTACATTATTTTTGACAATTCATCATATAGCCTCAGTGTAAATTATCTTTCAACACTGCTGGCAGGATCCACTGGCTACAAATATAGATAATAAGGACGGAGCAATCACCAAACATTCATATACATGGTATGTTTTTTTTTATAGCCACTATCCTCACTCTCACTGAGGCTAAGGCACTTCCTCCAGGTCTCACTATATATATATTATATATCAAATATATATATGCAGCACTCAGCTACTACCAATGATGCACATCTGTTTTATATCTACAGTGTTGGCCAAAAGTATTGACACCTCTGCAATTCTGTCAGATAATACTCAGTTTCTTCCTGAAAATGATTGAAATCACAGATTCTTTGGTATTATTATCTTCATTTAATTTGTCTTCAATTAAAAAAACACAAAAATAATTGTCCTAAAGCCAAATTGGATATAATTCCACACCAAACATAAAAAAGGGGGTGAACAAAAGTATTGGCACGGTTAGAAAAATCATGTGATGCTTCTCTAATTTGTGTAATTAACAGCACCTGTAAGTTACCTATGGCACCTAACAGGTGTTGGCAATAACTAAATCACACTTGCAGTCAGTTGACTCAACCTCTGTCCTGTGTCCTTGTGTGTACCACATTGAGCATGGAGAAAAGAAAGAAGACCAAAGAACTGTCTGAGGACTTGAGAAAACAAATTGTGAGGAAGCATGAGCAATCTCAAGGCTACAAGTCCATCTCCAAAGACCTGAATGTTCCTGTGTCTACCGTGCGCAGTGTCATCAAGAAGTTTAAAGCTCATGGCACTGTGGCTAACCTCCCTAGATGTGGACGGAAAATAAAAATTAACAAGAGATTTCAACGCAAGATTGTGCGGATGGTGTATAGAGAACCTCAACTAACATCCAAACAAGTTCAATCTGCCCTGCAGTCCGAGGGTACAACAGTGTCAACCCGTACTATCCATCGGCGTCTGAATGAAAAGGGACTATATGGTAGGAGACCCAGGAAGACCCCACTTCTTACCCCGAGAATGCACTGGAGACTTCTAAGGTGACCAGCAATGAGTCCAGACCTGAATCCCATAGAACCTGTGGAGAGATCTAAAAATGGCAGTTTGGAGAAGGCACCCTTCAAATATCAGGGACCTGGAGCAGTTTGCCAAAGAAGAATGGTCTAAAATTCCAGCAGAGCATTGTAAGAAACTCATTGATAGTTACCGGAAGCGGTTGATCGCAGTTATTTTGGCTAAAGGTTGTGCAACCAAGTATTGGGCTGAGGGTGCCAATACTTTTGTCCAGCCCATTTTTGGAGTTTTGTGTGAAATGATCAATGTTTTGCTTAATTCTCTTTTGTGTTTTTTCATTGAAGACAAATTAAATGAAGATAATAATACCAAAGAATCATTTTCAGGAAGAAACGGAGTATTATCTGACAGAATTGCAGGGGTGTCAATACTTTTTGCCAACACTGTAGATATATAGATATGTATAGAGATGATATAGAAGTACCAATAATATGTGTCAGACTTCCAGCGCTTATGTCGCTATCCCAAAATGCATTGCAGCACCATTGATAGCGACACAAGTGTCAAAAGTAAGTGACACAGACCTCAATCTACTGTCGGGAGATCCCTGAGGAAGGAGCTGGGTTTAGCTCCGAAACCCGTCGGATTGAGGAATTAAGCTACATTTCCAGATATTCTGGTGTCCTGGTGTTTCCTTGGCAGCAGCGCTGATTGTGCGACACATCATCCTACAGAGCATTTCTTGCACCACAGTGACCCATGGATGTGTGGATCCTGCAGCAGCTGACCCCTCGCGCTCATACTTGGTTGTGGGTATACACAACAGGACCAGGGGAGCAGATTCTGATATATCATCTGCATTACCCTTTTCATATAAAGAGAAGACCCTATTGCACAATTTTCTCACATTCCCACATATCAGCACGCAATGGTGGCCTAGTTGTTAGCACTGTATATGGTGGCTTAGTGGTTAGCACTGTATATGGTGGCTACGTGGTTAGCACTGTATATGGTGACTCAGTAGTTAGCACTGCATATTTTGGCTCAGTGGTTAGCACTGCATATTTTGGCTCAGTGGTTAGCACTGCATATTTTGGCTCAGTGGTTAGCACTGCATATGGTGGCCCAGTGGTTAGCACTGTATATGGTGGCCCAGTGGTTAGCACTGTATATGGTGGCCCAGTGGTTAGCACTGTATATGGTGGCCCAGTGGTTAGCACTGTATATGGTGGCCCAGTGGTTAGCACTGTATATGGTGCCAGTGGTTAGCACTGTATATGGTGCTCAGTGGTTAGCACTGTATATGGTGGCTCAGTGGTTAGCACTGTATATGGTGGCTATATGGTTAGCACTGTGCGGTGGTTCAGTGGTTAGCACTGTGCGGTGGTTCAGTGGTTAGCACTGTGCGGTGGTTCAGTGATTAGGACTGTGCCGTGCAGGGCTGGCTGGCCGGCCCATGGGGCAAAGGGGCATACACCCCCCAGGCCAGTGGTCAAGCACCAGTTTTGGGTCCACCCGGCTATCTGTCATGTTGGTCTGGGAGAACTCTGTCTCTGAAGCTCACTGCTTATAGGCCACTGCTGTAGGCTTGCCCCCAGGCCAAAATTTGCCAGCCAGCCCCTGGTGCCGTGGCTCAGTGGTTAGCTCTGTATGGTGGCTCAGTGGTTAGCACTGTGCGGCGTGGCTCAGTGGTTAGCACTGTGCGGCGTGGCTCAGTGGTTAGCACTGTGCGGCGTGGCTCAGTGGTTAGCACTGTGCGGCGTGGCTCAGTGGTTAGCACTGTGCGGCGTGGCTCAGTGGTGGGAGGTAGGCACACGGGAGCCAGAAGGCACAGAGGACGCAGAAGCCACAAGGGCGACAGAATGCAGAGGGGAGGCAGAGTTATTGTCAGAGACAGCGCGCGCACACAGGGTCTGCGAGCACAGAGTGGAGAGAAAGGCACAAGTTAGAGCGCACAGGGGAAGAGACTGCACTCCCGATGCAATAGCATCGGGCCTATTTATATATACCCACTAGATGGTGGCCCGATTCTAACGCATCGGGTATTCTAGAATATAGAAATGGGGAAGGCGGTGAGGGCTGAATAGGGAGGGACTTTGAGGACGGCGAGGGGAGGAAGGCGTGGCAGGGGGGAGGATGATGGACGAAGGAGCGGCACAGGTAGGGGGAGGACGGAGTGGTGGGGGGAGGGGGATGGCGGGACAGCGGCAGGGATAAGTATAATAATGTATTCCTTTACAGGATTGCTGCAGCAAGGGGGGGCGCCCTGTATACTGATAGGGGCGGGCGGCCTGTATACTGTATACAGTGACTCTCGTATAAGCCGAGGGGGGGACTTTTCAGCCCAATTTTTGGACTGAAAAACGGCTTATACGCGAGTATATACGGTACTTTTTTTTTTTTTTTTTCCACAAAAAGTTTCTTTTGGCCTCAAATTTTTCATTTTCACATGGGGAACAGGATAAAATGCATCCTAAAATGTGTTGGGCAATTTCTCCTGAGTACACAGATACCTCATATGTGATTATAAACCACTGCTTGGGCGTACGACAGGGCTCAGAAGTGAAGGAGCGCCATTTCACTTTTTGAATGGAAAATTGGCTCCAAAAGTCAAATTGCGCTCCTTCCCTTCTGAGCCCTGCCGTGCACCCAAGCAGTGGTTTATAATCACATATGAGGTATCGGTGTACTCAGGAGAAATTTCTCAACACATTTTAGGATCCATTTTATCCTGTTCTCCATGTGAAAATGAAAAAATTTTTTGTTGGAAAAATTTAAATGCCCATTTTTTCCTTCCACCTTGCTTTAGTTCCTGTGAAGCACCTGAAGGGTTAATAATCTTCTTGAATGTAGTTTTGAGTAGCTTGAGAGGTGCAGTTTTTGGAATGGTGTCACTTTTGGGTGTTTTCTGTCATGTACGCCCCTCAAAGGGACTTCAAATGTGATGTGGTCACTAAAAAAATGGTTTTGTGAGTTTTGTTGGAAAATGAGAAATTGCTGATGAACTTTGAACCCTTATAACTTCCTATGAAAAATGTTTTTTTCAAAATTGTGCCAAAGTGAAGTAGACATGTGGGAAATGTTATTTATTAACTCTCTTGTGTCACGTAACGCTCTGGTTTAACAGAATAAAAATTTGAAAATTGCGAAATTTTTAACATTTTTGCCAAATTGTTTGTTTTTCACAAATAAACAAAGAAAATTATCCAATTTCAGAATCGCTAGGATCCGTTGAAGCGTTCCAGAGTTATAACCTCATGAAGGAACACTGGTCAGAATTGACAAAAAATGACAAGGTCTTTAGGGTCAAAATAGGCTGGGTCCTGAAGGGGTTAATTGATTTTGAAAGTTCAGAAAGTGTGAGTTTCGGTGTTGCCTGCCTTTACATTTCTCCTCCTAATTCAGGCTAGAAATCAGTTAGGGTTATTCCATATCGAGTGATCCAAATATGAATATTTTTTTTTACCTGACGTCTTTTTAGATTTTTTTTACCTTTTTTTTCTATATTAAGTACTACTTTAGTTAATTACAAATTAAAAGTTTTGAATTTTTTTTCTTCATCAGTTAATTTCTTACAGACTTTTAAAGTTTTAATAAAGCGCAAATTTTGGCCTGATATGGCTTTACATTTTTTTATCTCAGGCTAGAAATAAGATAGAGGTGAGAGAGGCATCATTGTTCTCAGAATGGTACCGGCTTTCATTTGATAGTCATAAGACTGTTTCTTTATATTTTGTTTTTGAGACATCAAATTCAAACTTTTAATGCAAAATTGTGAAAACCGTTTGTTTAAAATAATTATTAAAAATTATTATGATATAAATAAAATAGAATCTAATCCTAAATCTAAATGATAAATATTTCAATTACTTCTATTGATTTCAAGTACTATTTCTAAACACTTCATAAATGACACGTTTAGTGATATAATAGAAAAAAGTTGTTACATGTATAAATAGGTGTTAAAAATATTGTTTCTTTTAATCTTGTTTAATCAAACTTGAGGATATGATCACCTTTTTCTTTTGGCTTGTTCAATGCATTCAGGTTGAAAATGCTGAGCGTTGTGTTCTGATGATTAAGATGTATTTATCCTGGAACTTATGGGATTTGTTTTTTGTGTTTCTTTTTTGTTGCATATAAATGTTTTATTCAATAAGTTGTAATAACTCACACAACCATAAAATAAAAAATATATAAATTTGACAGGTCCCAAGTTGAATCTCTGCACAAATATAACCAAGAACACAAGTAACACACAGGCATTTTTTTCACAATTTTAAAACAAACATTTTTCTCATAATAGCGCATCAAAATTTTGAATTTGATTTCTCCAAAACAAAATATAAAGAAAGTCTTTTGACATCTTTCTCACCATGGAAACAACAAAAACTGGTACCGTTCTGAGAAAAATGATGCCTCTCCCACCTCTTTATCTTAATTGTAGCCCAAGATGTGATAAAATGTATAGCCATACCAGGCCTAAATTTGCGCTTTTTAAAAATCTGTAAAAAATTAACTGATGAAGAAAAAAATTCAAAACTTTTAATTTGCAATTAACTAAAGTTGTACTTTATATAGAAAAAAAATTAAAAAAAAAAGCTAAGGGGGTCAGGTAAAAAATAAATTCATATTTGGATCACTTGATATGGAATGACCCACGTGTAATTGCACTTTTTTTTTTGCAATTTCCCTGTACACTATATGGTAAAATAAATGAATGCATTTGAAAGTACAACTCGTCTCACGTAAAACAAGCCATCATATATCTACATTGACGGAAAAATAAAAAAATTATGGCTCTTGGAAGCAGGGGAGCAAAAAACTAAAATGAAAAACCAAAAATTCCAGGGTCATGAAGGGGTTAACAATGGTAAGGAGATGCTGTGAGTTGTTACTATCCTAGTCATAAAGGACACGGCTCTCTCCTGGTTCTTTTCCTATCTTTCAGACCACTCCTTCAGTGCATCATTCACTTGCTCCACTTCCTCTCCTATTCCAATCACTATTGGGGTTCCTCAGGGTTTGGCCCTACGCCCTCTTCTCTATCTACGCTGCCCAGATTGGACAGACTATCGGCAAATTTGGCTTTCGGTACCTCTTTATGCTGATGACACAACTATACACGTCTTCCCCTGACCCTACCCCCACTGTACTAAAGAAAGCCGATGACTGTCTAATCGCAGTTTCCAATATCATGTCTGCTCTGTCTAAAACTCAACCTTTCCAAAACTGAACAACTTCTGTTCCCACTCTCCACTAACCTCCCTAAATCTGACATCTCCCTCTGCAGCACCATGATAACGCCTAGGCAGCAGGCTCGCTGTGTGGGTATTATGTTTGACACTGATCTTTCCTTCTCTCCCTACATACAATTTCTCTCCCACTCTTACCACTTGAACCAGAAGAACATCTCTAGAATCTGCCCTTTTCTCGCCATGAAAACAACAAAAACACTCACCATGCCTCTGTTCCACTCCCGCCTTGATTATTGTAATTCTCTATTAAATTGCCTCCCCCACACTAGACTCTCCCCTCTCCAGTCCATCTTTAATGCAGCAGTCAAGGTCACCTATCTGGTTAAGTTACTCTGATGCTTCCGCTCTATGCCAGTCATTGCACTGGCTGCCCATACACTATAGGATCCAATTCAAATTGTTCTCACCCACAAAGCTCTTTACAGTGCAGCACCTCGCTACCTCCCTACCATCATCTCTGTCTATCACCCCACCCATTCTCTTCGCTCTGGAAGCGACTTTAGACCCACTTTTGCATTAATTCAAAACTTCCACTCCTGGCTCCTTCTTCCGAGCTGCACCAATTTTCTGGAATTCTCTACCCCAAGAATTTGGGTCTATCCACAACTTACATAGTTTCATGTGCTCCCAAAAAAACACAACGTTTTATGGTGGCCTATCATCCTCCCTAGTCAATCATTTTGACATAACCTATTCACTCCTCCAGACTCAAAAGCATTATAAAGAATGACTGCTGGCCACTCATGCAGTTCTTATCTATTCCCCATTTCCTCAGTTTGGCTGGACCATCATTATAAATAAGCCCCTGTACTTTGTGTCACCCCACCTCCACCTCATTGTAGATTGTAAGCTCTTATGAGCAGGAAAGTCATTATTTTGCTTTAATTATTGTATTTTCTTATAACGGTTACTAATGACTGTATATGAACCTCTGTATTGAAAAGCGCTGCGGAATATGTTGGCACAATATAAATAAGGATTATTATTATTATTATCATCTGGCTGCGGACCATACAGGAGCCACAGTACTGATGAGACGCAGGCACTATCACAAACAATTAAATGGGTTCATTTTAAAGTTTATTTGAAGTAAAAGATCTTGGAATAATAAATTCCACAATTAGATGTGTTTAAAATGATACTGTGCTGAGATCTAACTTATAATGCTGAGTGTATGTCTCTGTATATGTATGTATGTTTGTATGTTCACTAAAGAAATCTGCATTGTTGCATTTACAATCACAAAGTTTTGCTCAGTCACCGCATCTGACTCGGGTAACGTCGTATACTGTGATTTGAGGGGAAATTTTAACCTCCTGCTTTAGTCAGTCGCCAAAAAAGGCCTATTTACTGTTTGTATCTGTGAGGAAATGGCACTCCTCTTTGCCTGTTATGACATTTAGCCTGGATATTTAGCCTGGATATTTATCAGGTGGTATGTAGCTACCAATCACAGCTCTGCTTCTGATTGGTTGCTATAGGCATTGAAGGACACACTGCCCCCCAGTGTTCCAGCCGGGAGCCAGTGCACACTGCCCCCCAGTGTTCCAGCCGGGAGCCAGTGCACACTGCCCCCCAGTGTTCCAGCCGGGAGCCAGTGCACACTGCCCCCCAGTGTTCCAGCCGGGAGCCAGTGCACACTGCCCCCCAGTGTTCCAGCCGGGAGCCAGTGCACACTGCCCCCCAGTGTTCCAGCCGGGAGCCAAAGAAGCGTTTACAGACATTACAGCACGGGATCATAGCTCATTCTTTCTATGAGGTAAAAGATTCAATTTCTTAAAATGTTTTACCTCAGAGAGAGAATTATTTGTTATGCCATGCTGTGATGTCTATATACTTTGTGTTTTTTTTTGTTTTTTTTTTTATCCCCGCCCAGGAGCTGTGCTATGATCAGACCATGTTCCTGTACGGGCAGACACGACCATTACACAGTACATAGCAGGGACATGTTAAACACATCCAATTATTATTCCAAGATCTAGTGATTAAAAAGAACTTAAAAATAAACTTTGTTTGTGGGACCACCTGTTTAATATCCAGGTATCTTAAAGCTGTCATCTTCTCTGAATGAAGCTGTTCCCATGTTTTGTCTTCAATCCTTTTTTCCCATAGTACATACAGCATGATGAGATTTCACGCTCATCTCTCCAGACTTCGCTGTTCTCCAAATTCAGCAATACTTCCTGATACTGTGCCCTTAAAAATAAAAGAATCTTTATACCTTCCCACAACTTGCCCCTCTGTAATGGCCCCACTCTGTGGTGGCCCCCTCCTACCCCCGCACGCGTGCCCTCCCCTCTCTGCAGTTCCCCCGTGCGCCCTGCACCTCTCTGCGGTGCAATCCCCGACGTACGCCCTGCCGCTCTCTGCGGTGGCCTCCCTCTCCACACGCGCCCTGCCCCTCTCTGCATTGCCCCCCCTCCCTACATGCACCCCTCCATGGAGCAATTAATGTTATCAGCTGTGACCTTTCTACATCCGAGCTACGCCAGGGAACTCCAGAGAGAAAACTTTAGTACAGTTCCTGCCCTGCTACATGATGAAGCAGAGCTGTACACTACAGTTCTAGGATCTATAGATCGCTTATAAATCAATAAAATCATACCTGCTCCTTCACTCTCAAACCTAAATGCCCCCCCTCCCCCCCCCCCCCCCTTGACCCCAACCCTCCACCCAGCCTTCATCCCCCCCCCCTTTCCCCCCCCGGGTCCGACAATTTCAGTCTCACTCTGTTGCAGAGAGCAGGAAGTGTGCTGAGAGCTGCAGGATCATTCTACATTTACACCCCCTCACACTTATGTATGAAGAGGGGTCGTGTAAGGGATGTGGCCGCTGGCCCCATGGTCACAATACAGTCCAGCCTCTGATAAGGCATCCTATGTAATGTGGCAGGGATGTTCTGGCTTGAAATAGCAATCATGTCACCAAGCAAATAGAAATACATGTTTAAATCCTCTGCTGTATAATGATATGAAGGTGCATAATGTGTGCTGTCATGTATAAGGCTAGGAGCACTGGCAGAGCACTGCATTGATCAGCTCTGCCATGGTCTTTCCTCCCCCATAGTAGTTGGTAGATTTCTGTCCCCTGAAACTGTTGCATTATGGATTTGGATTTTTTCCTTGCAGATATGAACCTAAAAAGCATTTTTCCTTGTCGTCCAAATCTGGGAGACCCTGACATTGGGTGTTATATGCTGCCCCCTGGAGGTCACACCAATTATAGGAGCGATTTCTCCTCCTTCTCCTCTGCAGCATATACGCCCTCTGCAGGAAATACTGTCAGTTTATTTGGTGTCGTTGGAGGCACATCTCCACACTGAAGCTCCTGCTACAGATGAAGCTTAGGGGACCATAGGGTCCCCTGGCATGGGCCTTCGGCCCCATATGCCGTGCTCCCTCACCATACTCTTTCAAAGAGCCTCTGGTGGGGTGGAAGCCGACTGAGGGGTTCACAGTTCTGTGCCCCTGGCCTATACACAGTCACTGTGTGGCCTCTGTGACGGAGTTCAACTCCCTTCCAGTCACAGGTGACGGATGCAGGCTCAACCTCAGGTTACCGAGCTGGCCCCATCTTCTCCCCTTCTGGGGACTCAGGTATGTGCCGAACTCATGGGGACACCCGCATCTACAGAGGATCCGGGTCCAAATACAGCAGGGCAGTCCCTGCTCTGGCCCCTGGACTTGCTGGAGACTCAGCAACAATTCCCCTCCTTGTCTGTTTCTACAGCAGGGGGACGGGGCACAAGCCTAATGCATGAATTCGGGTCCAAGGACCGGGTTCTGTCCCTGCACCGAGCCCAGGCTTGGCTGGAAGCCCGGACACGATTCCCCTCCTTGTCTGTTTCATACAGCAGGGGGACGGGGCACAAGCCTAATGCATGAATCCGGGTCCAAGGACCGGGTTCTGTCCCTGCACCGGCCCCAGCCTCGGCTGGTAGCCCGGACTCGATTCCCCTCCCTGCTGTCCTGTACATCAGGGGGACGGGGCACAGGGCTCATGAGGCAGGGGGGCTCATTTTAGGCCATTTGCGGTGTTTTTGTATAACTTCCGCGCCGGACCCCTCACGCAGGCCGGCCGCGGCTTTCTACTTTAGTCCCCGGCTTCGCCGGCGGCCTAGGCCGCGATTCCGCCCCCTGCATGTCTAGCAACAGCAGGGGGGCGGGAGTTGCTCTCACTTCTCTCTCAGCACACAGGGCTCGGCCTCTGGCCTCTCCCCCTCCTCTGTAACTGTATGGGGCCACAGTTCCCGCTTTTTTGCGGGCCTTCCCTCCCTCTGACTCCCCCCTCTCCCTCTGCGGGGGCCATTTTGGCCACTTTTTGTGCAGATCCTCAGCATATACAGTATGCTGCTCTGGGAGACTCAGACTTTGGGATCAGATTTAATCCCATGGGGATGATTTTTTTCTCTGTGGCATTTCTCCTTCAGTTAATCTGTTTTTGGTAGAAAATACACAGGATTGGGTCAGACTATGTGTGCTTTTAAGAGCAAGGATAAGTCCCAATGGGCTCCTAAATTGTATGTAACTTGTACAGTGTGCAAGGTCACGCTGCCTGGGCAGAGTGTCATCCCCTCTGCACAGCTTGTGAGCAGATTGGGTCCCTGGATATCCTCGGAACCCGGCTCCAGGTGGATGCCACTACCCCCTCTGGGGATCAGGCGTCCACTCCCCCGGTCTTCACTCCGGCCCCTCGGTGGACTGCAGTCTTATCTCGGTCATTGTCCGTTTCAGTGGCCCTGGCAGTATCACGAGCTGTGTCGCAATCTGGGCCTCCATGGCTACATACATCAGTCAGGCCATTAACCAGGACCCTGCACGGGTTCTGGAGGGGTCCTCTTCGGCCCCTGGTCCGTCTCCTTCAGCAAGGCGTAACAGGCCCTCCTCGTCTTGGGGGGCCAAGTTAAAATGACGCCGCCAAGACCGCTCCCCCTCCTCGCCCAGACCCCTGTCTTGGGAGCCTCTGAAGGAGGGCGTGGAAGAGGACTCGTCGTCCTCTGGCTCAGAAGGGGACACTTTAGCTGACAATATTGTCTCCACTATTAATGACAAGACCTGCCTGCTCCCGACACACTGTCTGAGCAGTGCGCCAAGGTCTCGCACAGGGATCCTAACAAAGACCAGCCAGCATTTTCTCTGATCATTCTGACTTTCGGACACGGTGCAATAGCTCACAGCATGCCCAGCGCTACGTTTTTGGCCGAAATCCACGTATCCCAAGTGTCCGCTTGTGTCTAGCTGGTCCCTACCCTAATGACCCGGTCGTAGCCGGATTGGCTACCAGAACCACATTCTCCATCGCTGACAGCTCCTCTTTGGAAGACTCGGCAGACTGTCAGGTTAAACACTGAACCAAGTCAATCTCTGACGTTTTTGGTGCTGCTTTTCTTCCGCCTTTGCAGCTGCCGGGTCTCTTCACAGACGCGGTTCATTCCATGACCTACGTGAGGAGTCGTCCCTCCCGCAACAATGGCAATGGGATCGGAACTTGCTCTTAACGCCGGGCCTGATTCAGCCGTTCGTTCAGCAGTGGCAGCCGCCAATTCCCTCGCCATTCAGAGAATTCTCTGGCTCCGGGATTGGTCGGGTGAGGCTTCTTTCTAGAAGCGCCTTACGGGGATCCCCTGTACCGGGGATAGTCTCTGCGGTGGATTTATGGACGAACTTATCAAGGACACGACAGGAAGCGAAAGTACACTCCTGCCCCAAAAAAAAGCAGACAAGCCTGCGCAGCAGAAGCTGCCAGGTTTCATTCTTTTCGTCCATTTCGTCCCTCTGCCTGGTTTTCCAGACAGCCCTCCTCTACCAACGTGACAAGTCCCTAAGGCCGGGGTGCCGCCTGGCGTTCTCGCCAGCAAACGTCTTCGGGTCAGAAGCCGTCCAGACGACCTCTGCCTGCCTCGGCCGATCCTAGATCAATGGGCGCGAGATATTGTCACTCACGGCTACTTCATAGCACTGCACTCAGTCGTTCCGAGCCGTTTCTTCTTGACATCTCCACCGGCCGCAAGGGACCACGCCTTTCATCAAGTGCTGGAGTCCCTAAAGCGGGAAGGAGTCTTCGTCCCAGTTCCCGTACGAAACAGGTTTCAGGGATTTTACTCAAATCTCTTCAGGGTGCCCAAAAAGGACGGGTCCATTCGCCCCGTTCTGGTCCTCAGGCTCCTCGACAAGCACGTCAAAGTGAGGCATTTCACATGACATCACTGCGCTCAGTGATAGCCTCCATGTCTCAAGGGGAAGCCTTAGCATCCATAGACTTCAAAGATGCACTCCGGCGCATCTTCATCGTCCCAGCTCACCAAAGGTTCCTGTGGTTTGCAATTGGGGACTTCCTTTTTTTCCAATTCATGGCCCTTCACTTCGGTTCGGCCACAGCCCCACGAGTATTCACCAAAGTAATGGCCTCAGTGGTCTCCGTACTTCACTCTTGGGCTGTCGGTCGTTCCTTATCTGGACGACCTCCTTGTCGAGGCACCCTCTCTTCAGGATTGCCGGCAGGCCGTCTCCATTACTTTGTCGACTCTCAGGAAGTTTGGATGGATCGTCAACCTTCCGAAGTCGCTCCTCCTACACAAGGTCTCGTGTATCTGAGGATGCAATTCGACACTCCAGCAGCTCTGGTGCGACGGCTTCACGCGAAGTCCGTCTCCCTCTAAACGAGAGTACTCTCTATTCTTCCATGGTCAGCTGGAAATCCTTCAAGTCTGAGTCAAACTATCCAAGGCCCTGGGATCACTCGATCTCCATGTTCCCCAACACAAGGGACTCCTCCGGTGGTGGCTGTCTTATCTGTCCCTGTCTCAGGGTCGATCTCTTATTCCACCGTCCTGGTTGGTAGTCACCGCGGACCCCGGCCTCCCCGGCTGGGGAGCGGGGTCCCTTCTCCACAGGGCTCAGGGTACATGGTCTCCGGTAGAGTCCTCCCTCCCTCAATACTCGGGACATCAGGGCGGCTTATACGGCATTTCTGGTGTTTCAAGTCCTCCTAAGCGGCCTCCAGGTGAAGATCCCTGCGGACGACGCGAGCCGTCGCTTACATCGATCTTCAGAGTGGCGCTCACAACTCCTTGGCGATGCTTGAAGTCCACAAGACACTATCCTAGGAGGAGGCCGCAGGATCTTCCACCTCCGCGGTCCACTGCCCGGGTGTGTACAATTGGAAAGCGGTCTATCTCAGCCGTCTACTATGGACTCGGGTGAATGGTCTCTGGACCTAAGAGTATTTCAAGCCATTTACAGTCGGTGGGGGACTCCGGATGTCGACTGATGGCGTTATTCTTTGACGACGACGGTTCCGGCATTTATAGCCAGGGCTCACGGCCTCTGGTCTCTGGCAGCGGTCGACCTGGTCCAGAATTGGTTCCAGTTTCGCTCGCCATACTTGTTCCCACCTCTGGCCCGGTTACCTCGGGTGCCCTGCAAGATACAGGCGGACTGTCTCATGTGATTTTAATCACATCCCTTTGGCTCAGGACAGCCTGGTTCCCGGAACTGCTCCGGCTCGCCGACGGCGAGCCTTGGAGTCGGTCGGATCTTTCAGGCCTCCTCTCTCAGGGTCCATTCTTCCGCCACAATTCTGCAGCACTCGGGTTCACGGTTTGGTCCTTGAATCCTAGGTTCTGACTTTCTCGGCTCTTCTCCGCGAAGTTCAGGACTCCATAACACAGGCTCATAGGCCTGCCTCACGGAACTGTTATCACCAGTTGTGGAGTATTTCTCTCTCCTGGTGTTCTGATAACGGCCATTCTCAGTGGCCCTTCTCCTTGCCTTCATTACTCTTGTCTTCAGTCGGGTCTAGACTCTGGTCTTTCCCTAAGCTCTCTGAAAGGACAGAGCTCAGCTCTTTCTGTTCTCTATTCCAAGAGTCTGGCTAGGCTCCCACAGGTTCACACATTTATACAAGGGGTGGCTCACTTTGTCCCACCCTACAGGCGTCCTCTCGAACGTGGGATCTCGAGTTGGTTTTCTCGGCTCTCCAGAAGCCTCCACAAGCGTCCTCTAGAACCGTGGGATCTTAAATTGGTTCTTTCGGCTCTCCAGAAGCTTCCATTTGAACCTTTAACGGATATCCCTTGTCCACCCTTTCGCAAAAGGTGGCATTCTTAGTGGCTGTCACTTCGCTTTGGCGGGTGTCAGATTTGGCGGCATTGTCATGCAAGCCTCCCTTCTTGGTGGTTCAGCAGAACAGGGTGGTCCTGCGTCCCGCCTTTTCCTTTCTCCCAAAGGTGGTCTCTCCTTCCACCTCAACCAGGACATTTCTATTTCTTCCTTTTGTCCAAACCCGATTCTCAGGTTTGCTAAGGCCCTGCACAACTTAGTCTTGGTCAGGGCTCTGTGAGGGTATTTGTATCGCACAGCTCCTCTGCGTCAGACTGACTCTCTCTTTGTTTTCGGCCAGACGCGGCAAGGGCTCTTCCGTCTCCTAGGCCATGTTTGCCCGTTGGATCAGGACGGCCATGTTGGATCAGGACTGCCATATTACAGGCCTATTCGGTCTCACACACGTCGCTTCCGACGGGACTCGAGGCGCATTCCTCTACGGCCGTGGGCGCTTCTTGGGTGTTGCGGCTCTCGGCCTCAGCCCCACAGTTGTCAGGCCGTCACTTGGTCAAGCCTACACACATTTTCTAAAACAGTACCAGGTACATGTTCCTGCCTCTGCGGATGCAGATCTGGGCAGACGCGTTCTCCAGGCGGCTGTTGCCCACCTATAAGTGCCTGAGTTACCTTTCAGGGTCCAGTGGTTTTTCCCACCCAGGGACTGCTTTTGGACGTTCCAATGTCGGGGTCGCCCAGATTTGGACGACAAGGAAAAAGAGAATTTTGTTTACTTACCGTAAATTCTTTTTCCTTTTAGTCCTTAAATCTGGGAGACCCAGCACCCTCCCCTTTGCCCTTCGGGCGTACCTGTGTCTCTGGTTCAGCACTTGGTTTTTCGCTGTTGGCCATTGTTCTGGCCTTATACTTTTCCTTTCGGCCGGTTGGCCGGGATTGGTTTTACAGTGCAGTGTTTTCCTCCTACTGCTTATATACCAAACTGACAGTATTTCCTGCAGAGGGCGTATATGCTGCAGAGGAGAAGGAGGAGAAATCTCTCCTATAATTGGTGTGACCTCCAGGGGGCAGCATATAACACCCAATGTCGGGGTCTCCCAGATTTAAGGACTAAAGGAAAAAGAATTTACGGTAAGTAAACAAAATGCTCTTTTTTCAGATCTGAAGTATGTCGGCTCTTGCATTTTGTAGCTCTAGCATATCCTCCTTGGAGTCACTGACTTTTAAGTCTTGTTAGCATGCAAAGAGTGGCTACAGTCATGGCTCATAGCATTGCTCACTATACTGTGAGTGGTGACTATATGCACATCCTGGAACTTTGACTGCTCGCTGTAAACAAATGCACTGAATTAAAGTGCAAGGGTGTGTTTATACCCGCCACTCGCATTATAGTGAGTGTTGACATTAGCTACTCCTTGCACACCCTTGTGTCTGAAAACTGTCAGTTTAGTTTTTCCCACAGCCGTACATTTAATAAGGACAGCATTACGAAATCACTATCTGCAGAGTAACCCTATATCTGCAGTTAGTGTTTCTAAGGTTAAAGGTTCCTTTTAACTTAGCTTTTTCCATCACAAGTGAGGGCATTTTTTTGTGGGATAAGCTATAGTTTTGAGTGTCACCATACGATGTACTAAAAAGCAAATAAATAATCCTACTAAGGGCAGGGACACTTTCCTAGTTACATCCGAGTTTGACGGATGAGACTCTGAAAGGGCTGGAGCAGTGACCCTGAACGGCTTCTCCCTGTCAGGACGGGGCTGTCGGCTGATTGTGTTTTTGTGCAGCTCCAGACTTCCCGTCCAGAGAGTGAGAGGCCGTTCAGGGTCACTGCTCCAGCCCTTTCAAAGTCTCCTCAGTCAAAATCAGATGAGTGTGTCCGAGCCCTTAGGTGTAATTATGGGATAGCAAAAAGCTAAAAACCTGCACTATTCCATCATTGTGTTTTTGGATTCCCTTATTCTTCTTTTATGTGTTCATTCTGTGGTACATATTACCTTGTGACATGATTCTTTAGGGTAGTCCATTTACAGAAATAACAAAGTTGTTCAGCTTCTTGTGTTGTGTTTTTTCTTATAGATATTAGTGGTTAAAATAAAATCAGAACATTGCTTTAAAAAATAACAAAAAGCTGGCTTTTAAATTCCCCTGTTAGAGCTTTGTGAAGTCTAGTTTGTTGTTTGTCAAACTCATTTTTATTGATACAATTTGTATACAAAAATGGAAATTCTTCAATAGATTCTTTTGCCTGTTTCAATGTTAAAAATGTGCAGCATGTGTGTGTCTGATTTTTACAAACCCATTGGGCCTGAATTTTTTGCGCCAGTATTTTGGCAGCAAGACCTTTGAAAAGTGTTATAACTATCACTTCGGCACAACAGGACATTGCGCTAAGATTATGTAACGTTTGACATTCTGACGCCATTTTCGCCCAGTTCCAATAAGTGGGCAAAGCTTGTGTATGCCAGTCATCTGGCGCTCCTGATTCACATGAAGGCATATACCTCTTTATAAGTTGGTAGTGTCTGACTCCAGACCTATGGCAGATCAGTGGGAACAGTGCTGGTCTTAAAGAGGTTGTCTAGCCTTGGGGTACAGGTCTGCAGTCACTCTCTAAGCCAAGAATGGTATGTGATTTGCATTCTTCCAGCCACATTCTAACTACATGAATCCAAACTCACTAAATTCACTTGCATTGAGCCAATCTGCATGTATGAAAATCACATAGTGACTGGAAATATGTACTTCAAGGCTGGACAGTCTTTTTAATGTATTTGGTCCATTGACTTGCAAAGGTGATTTTGATCTGTACTCCAATCAAAATCTGACATGAATATAGACAATGAGTACATGTTTTATAATAAAAAAAAAAAAAACACTGATAAAACACATACATAAAAAGCAGATGTCCGAAAGGAGGCCTAAGGCTGTTTTTAATTAGTTCTACATTATACCTGCCAAGCAATATCCCAGCACCCCTGCACCACCTTGATGACTGGCAGTAGGTTGCTGCACAGAGAATATACATTTTTTTTCTGCCCCAGTAACTGTACAGACATGATTTAAAGGCTTCTTGCCTGCAAATTGCCACTAAACAAACAGTTAAATTGTTTTTTTTTTTTGTTTTTTTTTGAAGATGACTGATCCCTTTATATGCTACTGTCAGAAATTGGCTGCTGTTAGAGGCAGATGCCAGCTGTGCAAACCCACTTTTGGTTTTGGCAAACAAACGGCTTCCAAGAACTGCAGTGGTTTCTCCACAAACACACATGGCAGCAGTGGTGATGTTAAAACTGCAGCATTTGGGCACTGTTGTTAATCACTGAACTTTGTGGTCATGTAGACGCATGCAGTGGAGGAGAGGTATTGTTGGATCAGTAGTGGGTAAATAGAAATGATTTTCTTAAATTACAACTAAAATACAATGAAAGTAGAATTAAGTCTTGAATTGGAACAGCAGAAAATTAGACAAAAAATGGCACCAAATTCATCAAGGTACATCATGCAATATGGTAATGTAGACAAGGCCCCTTTCACATCAGCGTTTCCCGCTGATTTGCGGCGGATCCGGCAGATTTACTGCATCTGCCGGATTGGCCGCACTTGCCTCACCAGACAGCAAGCCCCATAGACAATGCATGAGGCTTGCCAGATCCGGGCCACATGTGCGGCCGTTAAGCGGCAGATGCGGCACCACCTGCCGGATTGTCCGCACATCAGTGAAAAAACGCTGATGTGAAAGGGGCCTTAGGCTTTATATTGTTTGATTAGCCATCACATCTTGGCCCTGTCTTTTTAAGGCATACGGTGAATCAGAGTTGACCATTGCTTTTCTTATGTCTTACTTTTTTATTTTTTTTTTATTTTAATAGGCTGCAAAGTCCAATCTTGAAAAAGCCCTGACAGAGCTGCAGAGTGCCGGAGATGAAGTGGCAAAGGCAGAGGCACAGGTTAACCTAGAGGCTTGTGAAGCCATTGTTAAGGCCCTAGAATAAGGGCAGGTTGGTATCTACATGATGTCTGTGCTTTCTCAAATACACATTTGTTTATTGCACTTGGCAATGTTTGTCATCTACTACTCTCTTACTAATTGAGCAGAGGTGGTCTGTGTACTTCCACAGCTCTGCATGATGTATCCCTACTGCTCTGTGGCTGGATCTGTTGGCATGATGTAAACACTGCTACCTCATACTTGGAACACATTGCTATCTCCAGCATGGTTTTAACCTGTTGTGGTTTTTGTTTTTTTGTCCCTGCGCTCTCCCACAGACTTCTGACACATTACTCACCCACCTTACATCTGGTATCCTCATACTCTTTCACATCTCCTCTATGCACATGCGGACAAATGCTCTTGATATCTGTGCTTGTATATCCTCCTCATCCCACCCATTTGATTGCAGATTCCTTCTCCTGCCAATTTTTGTATACATGTGCCTTTATCCTTTTATTAACCTAGAATATGTCCGACAAAACACAGAATATGCATTGTGTAGTTCATTGTAACATGTGAAGCTTCATATTTTCTGACATTAGGCTTTTAATTTGCTTTCATTGTAGTGTTATATGGAAAAACTCTGTCTAATATTTGGCTATGCCAAACCTTCATATGATGCTAGTTGGTATTTTGCTGCATTCTGTCCTATGTACTTCCTTTAGTAATGCTCAAATAATCAGCTCACCACAAGGTGGCGGTAATGTGACATTTCTCGCTCTCCATCATACAGGCGTGAAGGGGGAAGTGCATGGGTTTCTCTTATATTTATATATATTTCTTTTTTTTCCACAGGGGTTATGTCTGTTGTACCGCACTTCCTGGCTATCATCCCCCATTCCCAATAATAAAAATGTCAAGTCTACAATCTTGTGTGCTTCTTTGTATTACGTGACATACTGTTTTAGTGCTATCTTATGTTTCATGACCTTTCTGGTAGTCCCAGAAGAATTCTATTGCATAATAGATTAAAAAAACTTGAAAGATCAGTGGAAGCTATGTTGGATGACCTAAAACTGTATATTCAGTGCAGATAGGATCTTACACCTAGATAATAATTTAAAATGATATTCACAATCAGTCAGGTGACCATACACAAGAATTTTCACTGTCCAATCTACCCTGACCTTAGTTATGCACCTTTCTTTGCTCTTGGCTGTCTGCTTAGTTATTACACTGGGTAAGGCTGTCTTCACACCACGTTTTTCAGGATCTGGGGCTGTCCGATGTGAACCGGACAGCCCCGGATCCGATTTCAGCCCCATAGTATCCCTATGCAGCCGGATGGCAGACATTTGCCATCCGATTTCCATCTGTCCGGGAGGATCTGGGAGAATGCGAGTTTTTCTCCCGGACACAAAATCGCAGATTGCTGTGATTTTCTGTTCGGGGGAAAAATCTGCACAAATCTGATCCGGCGCCCCCTAGCATGGGAGTCTATGGCGCTGAATCCGACATAAAATTGGATGCAGCTTCCAGACGCCGGCTGCTAAACTTCAGCAAGTGGAGAGCTCCCACCTGAGATTTCAGGACTGCGGCTAGCAGAGAGTTTTACATTTCAGCTGCGATCTGCCAGAATCGCAGCTGAAATGTAAAACTCTCTGCTAGCCGCTAGAAAACAGGACTAGATGTCAGATTTGCCCTCCGGTTCTGTTTGTCTGGGGCAGTCAGGTTCTGTCCGGTGTTTCCTGCAAAACACCGGAAAGAACATGATACACCACAACCGTGGTGTGAAACCAGCCTAAGCGGAAAGAAGCTGCTTTCTACCCACTTCAATTACAGCTTATATCCTTCAGGTACAAAGGATCGGTTGTGAAATCCAACATGGCCAACGTCCAACACCATCACCTTCCCCAAAAATTGAATTGAGAAATTACCAGATTCTCATTGAATTCTGATGAAATCTCACAACTTGTAAGTTTGTGATTTGAAGAGGACCTGTTACAAGAACGTTTGCATATTGGATGCCCTAAATAAAAGCCCATATTTTGGAACTATATGGTGGATTTTTTTTTTTTTTTTTAAATGGGAATTCCCAGAAGGAGCAGTGGGTGATAAAATAAGTACAAAAGCTATCCTTTTTTGACTTTGTGACTTTAAAGGCTGCTACTATGAAGCATGCAATTAATTTTAGGCTGCGTTCACACATTGCGTATTTTGCCGCGTTTTTTTACGCGCGCTTTTCAAAATACACAATGTGCTTTTTGTCTGCCAGCAAAGTGAATGGGAAATTCACTTTGTAGTGCAGACATTGCGTAAAAATACGCAGTGCGTTTTCCGGGAGAAAACGCAGCTCCGTAAAGAATTGATATGTCAATTCTTTACGGAGCTACTTCTGCGTATTTTCCCAGAGGGGAGGAAGAATCCTGCTTCCTCCTCTCCTCTGTGACAGCTGTGACCGCCCCATTAGACTTCACAGTGTTAATACACACTGTGAAGTCTAAATTAAACTAAAGCAAGTGTGTGAAAAATAAAAAACAATGAATACTCACCTTCCGACGCCTTCTCCCGGTGTCTGGTCTCCGGTTGTAAGTTAGATCTCGTCTGAGAAGACCTGTGGTGATGTCAGAGGGGGCGTTCCCGGGGCGGTCCCATCGCTGATTGGCTGCTCGCGGTCATGTGGTATCACATGACCGCGAGTGCCCGGGAACGCCCCCCCTCTGACATCACCACAGGTCTTGTCAGACGAGATCTAACTTACAACCGGAGACCAGACACCGGGAGAAGGCGTCGGAAGGTGAGTATTCATTGTTTTTTATTTTTCACACACTTGCTTTAGTTTAATTTAGACTTCACAGTGTGTATTAACACTGTGAAGTCTAATGGGGCGGCCACAGCTGTCACAGAGGGGAGGAGGAAGCAGGATTCTTCCTCCTCTCTGTGACATCACTGCGCTTTCTGGGGGAAAGAAAGCGCAGTGTGTGAATGGTCCTGCGTATTTTGCTGCGCTTTTTTGCGCGGCCGAAAAACGCGGCAAAAAGCGTGCGTAAAAAAGCGCAGCAAAATACGCAAATGTGTGAACGCAGCCTTAGAGTACATGTCACCATGTCAACTATATTCACTAAACTGAAGAAATTCACATTACATTCATCCAGTTTCTGTAATGCTGACTAGACCATACATCTCTGCATCTTTTTATTTTATTTTTTAGACACTATTAACCTTCCTGTTGACTTGTACACATGGCAGCCTAAGGATAAGTTCAAATGAATGCTTAGGTCCTTGTGCTGTCTGTGTGCTCCATAACCGCACAATGTCAGTACACTGATCAGTGATGGCCTAGTGCACTTGGGCTATTTTTCTAATGGACCCCTCTCCCAGGGCCATCTGAAAAGACTTGTAGGATGCACTAGTTTGGTCTGAATTATGTCGTTGAGCAAACGGAGCTGGTCACATTCACAGTTTTCTATTAGGACTAATCCAGTTATTTAGTGACCCCTGTAGGGGAAGCCTAAAGATCTCACATGGCTGTTATGAAGGTGATTTTTCTGGAACGAGAACAAGACCAAACAGGGTCTTAGGCTACGTTCACACATTTGCGTATTTTGCTGCGCTTTTTTGCGCGCGCTTTTTGCCGCGTTTTTCGGCCGCGCAAAAAAGCGCAGCAAAATACGCAGGGGCTTTCACACACTGCGCTTTCTTCCCCCCAGAAAGCGCAGTGATGTCACAGAGGGGAGGAAGAATCCTGCTTCCTCTTCCCCTCTGTGACATGTGTGACCGCCCCATTAGATTCCACAGTGTGTTAATACACACTGTGAAATCTACATTAAACAAAAGCAAGTTAATGAAAAATAAAAAAGAATGAATACTTCACCTCTCCGACGCCTTCTCCCGATGTGCGATCTCCGATTCCAAGTCAGATCTCTTCTGACAGGACCTGTGATGACGTCAGAGGGGGGTGTTCCTGGGGCGGTCCCATCGCTGATTGGCTGCTCGCGGTCACATGACCGCGTGTGCCCGGGAACACCCCCTCTCTGACGTCACCACAGGTCTTGTCAGAAGAGATCTGACTTAGAACCGGGAATCGCACAGCGGGAGAAGGCGTCGGAAGGTAAGTATTGATTCTTTTTTATTTTTCACACACTTGCTTTTGTTTAATTTAGATTTCACAGTGTGTATTAACACACTGTGGAATCTAATGGGCGGCCACAGCTGTCACAGAGGGGAGGAGGAAGCTGGATTCTTCCTCCCCTCTGGGAGAATACGCAGAAGTAGCTGCGTAAACAATTGACATATCAATTCTTTACGGAGCTGCGTTTTCTCCCGGAAAACGCACTGCGTATTTTTACGCAATGTCTGCACTGCAAAGTGAATTTCCCATTCACTTTGCAGGCAGACAAAAGGCACATTGCGTATTTTGAAAAGCGCGCGTAAAAAAACGCAGCAAAATACGCAATGTGTGAACGCAGCCTTATTCTAGAAATTAAATGGTTAATGTGACATGAAGAGACTCACCTCAGATGGTTGTGACAGTCCTATCCACTATAAACACATAGACAGCTGCAGCCGACCCACGCAGAGTTGTATGGTGTAACAAATTAGATGAAAGGGTTTAATCCCGGGCTGCTGTCAACCAAAGATCAAAATGATAGTCTAGGTAGTTGATAAATGATATACTTGTCAATGCGTTTCAAAGCCACAACTGGCTTCTTCCTCAGAAAAAATCATAATGGGACGCACACATCTGAACAGAGTATATATAAGAAACAAAAGGCAAGCTTTTGGAAAATTCAGAGCGCGTAAAAAGGCAGCAGCTGTCAAGTGAATATTCAAGAAAGAATAACCATAACATGACTGCTATGGGCACATTTTAGGGACTCTATATTGTGGTCACAACACATAGAAGCACTGTTCTTCAATTGAAAATAGAGCACCATTGGGATTGAAGTATACAATTTATTTAAGTAGACATGGGTTCAATAGTTTTGGCCATATTAAGGATCCTTCGATGTGGCCTACACCAGTTTTGTGAAAGTGTATTTTTGATGTAATGTGCGTACCTAACTGAATAAGTAACAGGCTGTACAGAATGACATGCCTACAGCTTCTTGGACTTGTTCTCAGAGAACTCAATTGTCCTGCCCCCACCATAGGCAGGGCATGACTGATATTCACACTTGTGTGAGGACAAAATCTGTGTATCAGCAGTGCTCCATGTTTATCTAAATGTTGCTTAGTATTGACCTTTTGTTGGGTTGAGGTGTTGCACCATGGCCACCCCTTGCTGATTTTTAAAATGAAATGTGTTCAAACAAGAATAGGAATTCTCGAGCTGTAATGCATGTGTGACAGCGTCGCCTATCCAGGTGTACCCGTTTCTCTGTTTATGAACCTAAGGTGCAGGTGAGACTCGCCCTGGTTTTATCATGTAATTCTGAGTTCATATCAGGTCCTGCCACTAGTCCTCACTTGTGTGACTCAGCTAGGCTGTGACCGTGACAAGCCATTCTTTGATCAACTCCTTCTTTTGGTAGGAATATAATGAAAAGGCAAAATGAATCACAAAGTAACCACTGCTTTCTGTATAAACATTTGCTTTTTAAAACATTTTTACATTTTATCCAGTCTGATTGACATTCTTGGTAGGTAAGATTGTGGTGTGACCATGAGATCGGAAATTAGTCACCTTAGGAAGTCTTCATTTAATCATATGTAATGACTGCTGTCTTTACAGTGAGGCTGCAGGCAGGGAATTGGTTAACGCCTGCTTCCCCCCAGCACTCCTCCTTTTGTCCCAACTCCCTTACAGGCTGTTCTTCTTTTTCTTGGAAGTCCTCTCTTACTCCCTCCCCTTTCTCCCTCCCTCTTCTCTCCTTTAGAATCTTCCCTCCTCTCCACATCATACCTCTTTTTCAGTCGACTCCCCTCCACGTCACACTCAAATAGCTTTCTTACAAGGCTTCATGGTGTCGGGGAAATTTGATGCACAGTGTTAACCATTTATGCTGGGAGTCTCCATAGTTGGACTCCTGTGAGGAATGTGCCTTTTTTTTTATTGCGGATCCTGGCAGGATTACTCGGGAATTACAGGGATAGATTGTTTAAACCTAGTAATACGTAACGTGTGACCCACAGGAAAATAACATAGTACAGAAATGACACACATGTGACACATATGATCAGAGGCACTCCTTTTTCTAGGAGTTCCACATTTCAGGAATTCATTGCTTCCTTCTGTGTCATTGTATGGAATGCGCACATCCTGTGTGTCACTACTTCCCACTCCTCTGGCACACACCTGGGCAGGTGACAAGATTTACTGGTGACTCATACAGCGGGCCACTCTTGCCAAGCTGGAAGAGTTAGATTTATATACACGCAGTTGTGTGCAAAATAATAGCAGTGTGTTAAACCAGAAATCTTTATAATGGTTTTTATTTTCATGCATTGGGAACATTGCACACTGTTTTCCAAATCAAAACATGAAGAGAACTGAATATAATTTTAACTACTTTACAGAAAGTAACAAAAAATTAACATTCGGCTGCTCAAAAAAATTAGCAGTATCTGCATTTGTCCTTTATAAACTAAAATATGTACCGTATATACTTGAATATAAGCCAAGTTTTTCAAATGGGGGGCTAATATACCAGTAATGGGGGGCTTATATACCAGTGGTGAGGGCTACATACCAGGATTACCAGTGATGGGGGGCTATATACCAAGATTACCAGGATTTGGGGGACTATATACCAGTGATGGGTGCTATAAGCCAGAATTACCATGATGGGGGGCTATATACCAGTGATGGGGGTATATACCAGGATGGGAGCTACATACCAGTGATGGGGGGGCGGCTATGTACAGTGATGAAGCGAGTCTATATACCAGGATGAGGGGCTATATACTAGGATGGGGGTCTGCTGCATTTCCCACCCTAGGCTTATACTCTAGTCAATACGTTTCCCCAGTTTTGGGGGGTCGGCTTATACTTGGGTCGGCTTATACTCTAGTATATAAAGGTTTTTTTTTTTTTTTTTTTCTTTGTAGAATTTAGCATTCCTAGTGCATCACTAACCTAATATTTTTAGTTGTATAACAACAGTTTTTTAGAACCTCTATGTTGCATAGTCAACCAACTTCTGGTACCTGTCATCTGTTATTCCAGCCCAGGATGCTTTAACTACATTCCACAATTCATTTGCTTTTCTTGGCTTTGCCTCAAACTGCATTTTTGAGGGCACCCCACAAGTGTTCTATCGGATTAAGGTTCGGGTATTGGGCTGGCCACATAACCTCAATTTTGTTGAATTGGAATCAAGATTTTGCTCATTTACTGGTTTGTTTATGGCCGCTGTCTTGTTGAAACACCCATTTCAAGGGCATTTCCTTAAACATAATGCAACATGACCTGTTCAAGTATTTTGATATATGCAAATTGGTCCATGATACCTGGTATACTGTAAATATGTCTGGCACCATAGCAAGAGAAACATGCCCATATCATGATTCTTTCTTTCACCACTGATTTCAGAGTACTGTGGATTGAATTCAGAGTTTGGGGGTCATGTGATGAATAGTCTGCCGTCTTGGACCCAAAATGAACAATTTTAGGCTGTTTTCACACTGCAGTTTTTTCTTGATCAGGTTTTGTGAGCCAAAACTAGGAGGGAAAACTATAATTGAAAGATTGACACCTGTTCTGGGTTTTTGAGACACTCCTGGTTTTGGCACACAAAACCTAATGAATTCTGATCAGGAAAAACTGCAGTGTGAAAGCAGCCTTACTTTCATCAGTCCACAAAATGTTTCTTAATTTCTCTAAACGCTATTTGCTTCAGTATATGTTGTTTTTTTTTTTTTTTTAAACAGTGGGCTTTGCTGGGACTTCTTGCTAATAGATTAGCGTCACACAGGCACTTTCTGTCACACTACTCACAAGTAACGAGACTGATCATCCAAGAGCTGATCATTGGTAAACCTTTGCAATTCTGGCTATTCTTTGATCCATTCGAATGGTAGTCTTCTGTAGTCTTCCACATCTTTCTGGTTTACTTTCCATTTTAAAGCCTTGGAGATCATTTTAGCTGGACAGCCAATCATTGTCTTCAGTTTTGTATAGGTTTTACCCTCTCCAATCAACTTTTTAATCAATGTATGCTATTCTTATGAACAATATCACAAAGCTCTGGCTTTGGTAATTCTCTTGTCATATCCTTAAGCTCGTAACTGAGCGGGATAGTGAAAGAGCCACTTAACATGGTGGTTATGGTGGTCTCCGCAAGGAGTCCACCCCAGGGCTAGGTCCTTCCATGGAGGAATATCTGGCTAGTCCTGTGTTTGAGACTTAAATGAAATTCCATATGCATATTCTTATGAACAATGTCTCAAACAAGCCCATACTTCTAAGGCTGAAAACATGATTTGAGTGACATGAGTTACTCGCATGAGTATCTCATGACTCACCCGGGATGGCCTCCCCCTCTCTGGACAGAAGCTGCTTGTATTTCTATGCAGCTCCACACTCCCATCCACAAAGGAGGAGGCAGTCCGAAATGAATCATGCAAGACTCGTGCGAGTATCTTGCATATCTCTCAGGCCGTGTGTTTCCTGATTCAAATAATTTTTATTAAAGTTTTCCTGTATGGTCAGACACAACCATTACACAGTACATAGGAGGGACACATATATATGATTATCTCAACACAGGAACATTTTTTTAAACACATGCAATTGTGGCAATCATAATAATTACAAAATGTATTGATTAAAATTAACTTTGTGGGAAACCCCCTTTAAAGAATTAGGGCCGCTTTACACACACCAACCTCTGTGACCAACTTCTGAACAGATCTCTGGTTGCAGTGAAATCATGGACACATTGTTATATTTTGTGGCTGTGTACAAATGGAACAATGTGTCCATGATTTTACTGCAACCAGAGATCTGTTCAGAAGTTGGTCATAGAAGTTGGTGTATGTAAAGCGGCCCTTACTGTGGAAGCTCCCATTCCTCTCAGGGTGTAACAGAAGAACTACAGGGGATTTAAAGCAAAATTCAGAAAATTAAAAAAAAATCCTCAGGAAAATATGTTGCCATATTATAGTGAAGGTTATTCTGTTAATGTAGAGGAGGCCATTGTGTTAGTAACAACAAAGCTGTGAAGGATTTACTATTACTAGAATCTTAGGCTGCCTTCACACTTGCAGATGCATCTGCAGCGTTTTGCAGATGCATCTGCAAGTATCAGCATGCAGACCGCGGCCCCTATGTTTATAATAGGGCGCACCGCGGTCTGAATGCTCTCATTCATTCCTATATGTGAGCCGTAAGCAGGCGTATGCCTGCTGACAGATCACACTCTCCCGCCCGCACTATGGACGCAACATCTCGCGTCCATAGTGCGGGCGGGAGAGTGTGATCTGTAAGCAGGCATACGCCTGCTTACGGCTCACATATAGGAATGAATGAGAGCATTCACACCACGGCCGCGGTCTGCATGCTGATACTTGCAGATGCATCTGCAAAACGCTGCAGATGCATCTGCAAGTGTGAAGCCAGCCTTAGACCCTTTTTCTTAATGACCACAAATAATAAACTCTTCACTATGGTCCCTGAACATATAGGCTGGTGGTTGTCATATCTCACCTCATACATGTAGATCAGACTGGTTTTGTGCTCAGACAGTCTTCAAGATTAGCCTATTAAACAGAGCTCAATAAAGGAGGAGGGAGGAACAATGGTGATCTAAAGGTACTGTCACACGCTGCACTATCGCCTGGCAATATGTGGTGATCGAACGTGCTCGCTCACGTTTTTCGTGGTCGCCTCAGATCGCCGATGGCATCACACGCCGCAATGTCGCCCTGAACCTAAGGAGATGTGTCGCTCCGGAAATCGCCTCCCCTACAGCAGAACCAGTCTTGCCTCATTCCATCGCCACTTCAAATGCCGCAATCTCAAAGGCAATGTGGGCATACATGTTCAGCGCGGCGAGGACATAGGCGTACCACAGTGGTTTACACCGCGCCCCATACATGCTCATTGGACAACGCAACAGTGTTACGATTGGTCAGCCTGCTAATACATGACGCCATTGTCTATCGGAGTTGAGCACAAATACACGCTCGTGTCGTCAATCGTGGCTCCTGCAATACACTTTCGAGGCGCAAAAGTGTTGCACAGGAGCGGTCTTGTGCAGTACAGTGGCTTACACGAACAATGATAACGTCACCACGCACACTGGCGCCACCAAACAAAGTTGAGGGCGCTAATAAGGTAGACGTCTGCGGAGTGGGACCAGTATAATGTACCCAGAAGCGTCACTAAATTCACACACATAGGGTGATTGTAGTGCGTGGCCCACGGCACCCATCTACGATGTGTAGGCCAACATCTGAGCTGTCATGTGTGGCACTATACTCTACACCGTGCAACTTAATACACGCGGACAGCATAGCTTGCGCTATTCAATGGCGCGCCTAATTGCAGTGAATTTGTGGACAGTTGTGTAGCTGAAGATGTGTGTGGTGCTGAATGGACAGCTCTTCAAATATGGCGCGCTGTCAACTGACAGCCAATGGGAACACAGTAGCCAACACCAATCATCGCGGACGGGACGCGGACTACAGAACGCTTGAGGCACGCCTACAGGAAATCATAGAAAGCGCTGTTTGCATCACTATTTCCCTGTCACACGCCACAACACGGGAATATCACCTTAACAATTGCGGCTGATTACTGAGCACCGTTCTCCAATCACACGCCGCAACCGTGAGGCAATTTTACGGCGATTGCTCCAGGGCAACATATCGCCTTTATGATCTCCAGGCGATATTGCGGCGTGTGACGGTACCTTTATGCAATGTGTTCCAAAAAATTACTTTTGCTTTTGAAAGGATAACCTGTCAGGGGTCTCTGTTGCAAATCTTTTTTATTTGCCTTAGCTTTTGTTCTGTTGCCAGCTGATATTGTCCCCTAAAATTATAGTTTTAAATAAGACAATTTGTGCCCTTTCTAGGTAATGTTGAAAAATCTCTGGATCCAGATATAATGACTTACCGGTATATAGAAATTATTGTTATATAGTTTAACTAATAAGGCCAGGTCGGCTGTCTTTCTATTGCTCTTATTACTATACCTGTTGGCCATCAATGTCAGAATTCAGATTTGTTTAGTTTGTAAATATGTAGGTATCCAGATGCTGGCCGACGTACAAGACTATATCATTTAAGGGATACAGTTGTGGCCAAAAGTATTGACACCCCTGCAATTCTCTCAGATAATACTCAGTTTCTTCCTGAAAATGATTGCAATCACAAATTCTTTGGTATTATTATCTTCATTTAATTTGTCTTCAATGAAAAAACACAAAAGAGAATGAAGCAAAAAGCAAAACATTGATCATTTCACACAAAACTCCAAAAATGGGCCAGACAAAAGTATTGGCACCCTCAGCCTAATACTTGGTTGCACAACCTTTAGCCAAAATAACTGCAATCAACCGCTTCCGGTAACCATCGGTGAGTTTCTTACAATGCTCTGCTGGAATTTTAGACCATTCTTCTTTGGCAAACTGCTCCAGGTCCCTGATATTTGAAGGGTGCCTTCTCCAAACTGCCATTTTTATATCTCTCCACAGGTGTTATATGGGATTCAGGTCTGGACTCATTGCTGGCCACCTTAGAAGTCTCCAGTGCTTTCTCTCAAACCATTTTCTAGTGCTTTTGAAGTGTGTTTTGGGTCATTGTCCTGCTGGAAGACCCATGACCTCTGAGGGAGACCCAGCTTTCTCACACTGGGCCCTACATTATGCTGCAAAATTTGTTGGTAGTCTTCAGACTTCATAATGCCATGCACACGGTCAAGCAATCCAGTGCCAGAGGCAGCAAAGCAACGCCAAAACATCAGGGAACCTCCGACATGTTTGACTGTAGGGACCGTGTTCTTTTCTTTGAATGCCTCTTTTTTACTCCTGTAAACTCTATGTTGATGCCTTTGCCCAAAAAGAGAGAACATTCTTCCAAAACGTTTTAGGCTTTCTCAGGTAAGTTTTGGCAAACTCCAGCCTGGCTTTTTTATGTCTCGGGGTAAGAAGTGGGGTCTTCCTGGGTATCCTACCATACTCGTACAGTCCCTTTTCATTCAGACACCGACGGACGCAGGGCAGCTTGAACTTGTTTGGATGTTAGTTGAGGTTCTTTATCCACCATCCGCACAATCTTGCGTTGAAATCTCTCGTCAATTTTTATTTTCCGTCCACATCTAGGGAGGTTAGCCACAGTGCCATGGGCTTTAAACTTCTTGATGACACTGCACACGGTAGACACAGGAACATTCAGGTCTTTGGAGATGGACTTGTAGCCTTGAGATTGCTCATGCTTCCTCACAATTTGGTTTCTCAAGTCCTCAGACAGTTCTGAGGTCTTCTTTCTTTTCTCCATGCTCAATGTGGTACACACAAGGACACAGGACAGAGGTTGAGTCAACTGGCTGCAAATGTGATTTAGTTATTGCCAACACCTGTTAGGTGCCACAGGTAAGTTACAGGTGCTGTTAATTACACAAATTAGAGAAGCATCACATGATTTTTCTAACAGTGCCAATACTTTTGTCCACCCCCTTTTTTATGTTTGGAGTGGAATTATATCCAATTTGGCTTTAGGACAATTCTTTTTGTGTTTTTTCATTGAAGACAAATTAAATGAAGATAATGATACCAAACAATTTGTGATTGCAATCATTTTCAGGAAGAAACTGAGTATTAGCTGACAAATTGCAGGGGTGTCAATACTTTTGGCCACAACTGTACTTCACACACAACGATATCACTAGCGATATTGCTGCGTCTCAGGTTTTGTGACGTAACAGCGACCTCGCTATGTGTGACATGTAGCAGCGATCAGGCCCCTGCTGTGAGATCGCTGATCATTACAAATCATTCTGGAGCAATTTTTGGTCGTCGCACTCCCGCTGGGTAGCGTGCATCGCTGTGTTTAACAGGGACAACGACCAACGATCTCAATACTGCGCCCGAGAGTGACAGGATCCCAACGACTGATGCATCGTTGCTGCGTCGCTGGTGGGATCTGTCTGTTTGACATCTGGAAAGTTGCAGCGTGTAAAAGGGCCCTAATACATAGCGCCAAAGATATTCCACAGAACCTTACAATTCAGAGGGGACATGTACAGACAATACGAGATAATGCAAAGTAACAAACAGATACCAAGAGGACTGGGGACCCTGCTCGCAAACTTACAATCTATGCTTCTAATGTTGTCCATCATTCTCTCATTTGGATACCTATGTGTCAGTATAACAAGGCACATTTTCTGGTCATCATAATGGGAGACCCAGACAATGGGGTTTAGGGCTCCGCCCTCCGGAGGTCACACTAGGTACTACAAGTTTGTAGACACCGCCTCCTCCGCTTATAAACCCCCACCGTAGGGAACATCCTCAGTTTTAAACTTAGTGTGCTCGGAGGATCACGCTTTGCTTGCACTTCACTGCATCCCGGCTGGGATCTGGCTGCAGTGTGTGTCTGCACTTTCCAGGGGAGACCGGAACTCGCGGAGGTCACACACGAACACCGCTTCCTCCTACCGCTTACTGCGGTCGGTAAGCCACCGGGATCTCCGGTTTGTTTGTTACAACTTGGCTTATTTCCCCCTACTGTGGCGATGTCCTCAGTAAGGAAGCATGCTGCTAAGGCGGCAGATGGCACCATTACCTGCGCTACATGCAACGGTTCACTGGTGGAGGGGTCCTGCAATAATTGCGGACGCCCAGAGACCCGGACAGTTACTGTTGAATCAGAATCTGCGGGTCTGTACCCTGAGGTTCGGGTGATCCCAGGGACATGGGAAGCGCAGAATAAGATAAATGAATCTCTGCTGTCCCAGATGTCCTCCATGTCGCAATCCCTGGAGGCACTTCATAGGAGGCTGGAAAACCCAGCTACTCCTCCCAGTTACCCCCGGGTGCTTCTTACTTCTACTGTGAGACCCCCTAAGCGAGCTCGTGAGGCCTCTCCAGAGCTCCAAGCTCCCTCTGAGGAGGAGCGTTCCTCTGATGGTGAGGAAGATGATGGGGGTTCTACTCTCGGGTCTGTCTCTGAACCTCCAGATGGGGTGGAGGATCTGGTGTCCTCCATCAATGAGACATTACGTCTGGTCACTCCTCCTGAGGAGGTGACTGTTCACCCCAAGGAGGTCTATCAATGGCTGCGGCCGGAGGCGAGACCAAGTGGGTCCTTTATGGACCACACTAATTTTGGAAGGGTGATTAGAGCACCCAGGTTACATCCTGGGCGGCGTTATGTCCGTAAACCTAAGGACCTTCGCTTTCCCTTTCCTCAGGAGGTGCTTCTGGAATGGTCACAGTCCCCTAAGGTGGACGCTTCCATGACTAGGATTGCTGCACGCTCCTTGTTTTCTGCCTCTGATAGCTCCTCATTGAAGGATGCGACGGATAGACAGGTCGAGCAACTCGCCAAGTCTTCCTATGAGGCTGTGGGGTCTTCATTTGCCCCTAATTTTGCCGCGGTCTGGACCCTACAAGCGATTACCTCCTGCTTGGATGGTATCTCTGATCTAGCTAGGGCCAGCCCAGAGGTCCTGGCACTCACCGACAGAGCAAGGGCTTATGCGGATTACGCCAGGACGGCAACTTTGGAAACTGCCACTCGCTCGGCTGTGGCTTCGGCCAATGCTATAGCGATCCGCAGGTTGTTGTGGCTGCGTCTTTGGGACTCAGATGCCACGTCTAAGAAGATTTTGCAAAATCTTCCGTTTGCTGGTGACAGGCTCTTCGGCACCGAGCTGGACAAGCTGATAAAGGATTCTGCTGAGTCTAAGATACCGCAGAATAAGCCTAAGCCACGGTATACCGTGAAAAGGAACCCAAAACAGTGGTCCTTTCGCCCCAGCTCGCAGTCATCAGCGGCGTCCGCTCGCGCGGACCGTGGGGGCAAGCCCTCCACTCAGTGGCGCAACAAAAGTCACCAAAAGAAGCCGGCAGGGGCTGCAGCTGCCACCCCTAAACCCGCTTCGGCATGACTCGCTCCTTCATCCTGTCTCCCCACAGGTGGGGGGCCGCCTGTCTCTTTTCCAGGACAGATGGCTTCTCCACGTTCAAGACCAGTGGGTCCGAGACGTAGTCTCAAAAGGCTACAGGATAGAGCTGACGTCACAGCCGGCACACCGATTCCATCGGTCTGTTCCATCCCTAGACAAAGCTCAGGCTTTTCATCTGGTGTTGGAGGACTCCGCAGAGACGGAGTGGTGGTCCCAGTGCCCACGGGAGAGAGGTTCAGGGGTTTTTACTCCAACCTCTTTATTGTCCCAAAGAAGGACGGCTCTTTTCGTCCGGTTCTGGACCTCAAGTTGTTCAACCGCCACGTGTTGGTTCGGAAGTTTCGTATGGAATCCCTGCGCTCCGTGATCGCGGCTGTGTCACAGGGAGACTTCCTGGCGTCCATAGATATCCGAGACGCCTACCTTCACGTGCCCATTGCACCGGCTCATCAGCGCTGGTTGAGATTCGCAGTGGGGGAAGAACACTTCCAATTTGTGGCACTGCCATTCGGGCTAGCCTCGGCACCGCGAGTGTTCACAAAGGTGATGGCCTCAATGATGGCTCTCCTGCATGTGCAGGGACACGCCGTCATTCCATATTTGGACGACCTGCTGGTCAGGGCGCCATCGGAAGACCTTTGTCGGGTGAGCCTGGAGGTGACCATGAAGTCTCTGGAACAGTTCGGGTGGCTTCTCAACATTCCAAAGTCGACCCTGATTCCGACCCAGTCTTTGACATATCTGGGCATGGACTTCCACACGGACTCAGCCCTGGTGTCCCTACCTCAAGCCAAACAGCTTGCGATCCAATCAGGAGTGCAGAATGTTCTCCTGTCACCACAATCTTCCCTACGGGGGTTGATGAAGCTGGTGGGACGCATGGTAGCGGCGATAGAGGCGGTGCCTTTCGCACAGTTTCGCCTCCGTCCTCTCCAGTTGGAGATTCTTCGCCGATGGGACAAAAGGACGATTTCTCTGAATCGGCTGGTGACGCTGTCACAATCGACCAGGGACTCCCTACAGTGGTGGCTCCAGCCACATCATCTGTCACGGGGCCGGTCCTTTCTAAAACCGTCATGGTTAGTGGTGACCACCGACGCCAGTCTGAAAGGCTGGGGTGCGGTGTTCTTGCACCACAGGGCTCAAGGCCTCTGGACTCAGTCGGAGTCGGCATTACAGATCAACGTGCTGGAGATCAAGGCGGTCTATCTGGCGCTCCTGGCGTTTCAGAAATTCCTGTCAGGACAACCCATTCGGGTTCAGTCCGACAATGCGACGGCCGTCGCCTACATAAATCATCAGGGAGGGACCAGAAGTGCTCAGGCCCTCGCCGAAGTCCACCGCATTCTAGCCTGGGTGGAGGAAAACGGCTGCCTGATCTCCGCAGTTCACATCCCAGGGGTCGAGAACTGGGAGGCCGACTACCTGAGCCGACAGGGGATGGATGCCGGAGAGTGGTCCCTGCATCCAGACGTCTTCCGGGACATCTGCAGCAAATGGGGCACTCCGGACGTGGATCTGATGGCCTCACGGCTGAATCATCAGGTACCCCAATACATGGCACGATCGTGGGATCCTCAGTCTCTGGGGGCGGATGCCCTGATCCTGAGTTGGTCCAGCTTCCAGCTGCCATATGTGTTCCCGCCTCTGGCTCTGATTCCCAGGGTTCTGTGGAAAATCAGGACAGAATGCAGAGTAGCCATTCTAGTGGCTCCAGATTGGCCCCGGAGGTCCTGGTACCCGGACCTCTGGCAACTGTCAGGCGGACACCGGTGGGCTCTTCCAGAACGCGCAGATCTACTCGCGCAAGGCCCATTCTTCCACCTCAATTCCAGGGCCCTCAGATTGACTGCATGGCTCTTGAGGCCTGGTTGCTGACATCCAGGGGCTTCTCTCCTACGGTGGTTGCCACGATGAATCGGGCAAGGAAACCTGTCTCCAGGAAGATATACCACAGAACGTGGAAAATCTTTTTCTCCTGGTGTGCCTCTGGTGGACGCTCACCGTGGCCCTTGTCCATCCCGACATTGTTGGCCTTCCTACAGTCGGGTTTGGAGTTGGGATTATCCCTTGGCTCTCTGAAAGGTCAAGTATCAGCACTTTCAGTGCTGTTTGACAGGCGCTTGGCGCTCCTCCCGAAGGTTCGTCAATTTCTGCAGGGGGTGTCTCGGGTGGTTCCGCCTTACAGACGACCTTTGGACCCTTGGGACCTTAACATGGTCCTGGCGGCACTGCAGAAACCGCCGTTTGAGCCACTGAGAGACATCTCTCTCTCTCGTCTGTCCCAGAAGGTGGTTTTTCTGGTGGCAATTACGTCTCTGAGAAGGGTCTCAGAATTGGCTGCACTTTCGTGCAAGTCACCCGTTCTGGTGGTTCACCAAGACAAGGTGGTGTTGCGCCCGCGGCCAGAATTCTTGCCGAAGGTGGTTTCAACTTTCCACCTAAACCAGGAGATTGTTCTCCCATCATTTTGCCCCGCTCCCGTTCATCAGGTTGAGCGCGACCTCCATACTCTGGATCTCGTGAGAGCTGTATGCATTTATGTGTCCAGGACCGCCTCCTTTAGGAGTTCAGATTCCTTATTTGTCCTCACGATGGGTCGCTGTAAGGGGTCCGCGGCTTCGAAGTCGACCTTGGCCAGATGGATCAAGGCTCCCATTCAGGAGGCATACCGGTCTTCTGGTTTGCCTCTCCCGGTGGGTTTGAAGGCACACTCTACTAGAGCTGTAGGTGCCTCATGGGCCTTGCGACATCGAGCATCTGCTCTACAGGTGTGTCAGGCGGCCACCTGGTCCAGCCTGCACACTTTCTCAAAGCACTATATGGTGCATGCCCATGCCTCTGCGGACGCAAGTTTGGGCAGGCGGGTCCTCCAGGCGGCGGTTGCCCACCTTTAAGGGGGACCGTGTATTATCCGTCTTGTTGAGGAACTCTTCCCGCCCTGGGGTATTGCTTTAGGACATCCCCATTGTCTGGGTCTCCCATTATGATGACCAGAAAAAAGAGAATTTTGTTTACGTACCGTAAATTCTTTTTTCTTTAATCATCAATGGGAGACCCAGCACCCACCCAGTTGTTCCGTTGCATGTTTGCATTTGATCTGTTCTCTGTTGAGACAGTGTTTTCCGGGTTGTTCAAACCGTCTGTGCACGGTATTCTTCCCGATGTTTCGGGTGTGGTTCATTTTTCTCCTCGCAGCTTATGGACTAAACTGAGGATGTTCCCTACGGTGGGGGTTTATAAGCGGAGGAGGCGGTGTCTACAAACTTGTAGTACCTAGTGTGACCTCCGGAGGGCGGAGCCCTAAACCCCATTGTCTGGGTCTCCCATTGATGATTAAAGAAAAAAGAATTTACGGTACGTAAACAAAATTCTCTTTTTTCAGGTCTGTATGCTAAAACCAAAACTCTGGAATCTCTGCAATGTGTAATGAACATAGGAGGACTGGCTGACCCTAAACCTAGGCTGTGCTATTGAGCTGCACAGCTACAGAAGCTTGAGGTTTGGGTCAGCAAGATAATTTAGGACTTGCTGGCAGGAATTAATTTCCCACAAAATGGCGAAAGGAGAGACCTTTCTATTTATTGGATAATGTACTCCGTGTCATGAATATTCCTAATTTAGTAAAAGACCTGTACAATGTCAGTTCTGCCGTTTTTTTCCCATTCTGGCTTAACCCCAAACAATAGGATTGAGTAAATTGGAGGCATTAGGCTGCCTTCACATTTGCAGATGCCTCCGCAGCGTTCTGCGGAGGCATCTGCAAGCTTCTGCATGCAGACCGCAGCCCCTATCTTTATAATGGAGCGCACGGTGTCTGCAGATGCTTGCAGACCGCCGTGTGTTCCCATTGCCTGCCATAAGTGATCTGTGCGCAGGCGGATGCCTGCGCACAAATCACACACTCTCGCCCGCACCAGGGACGCAACATGTCGCGGGACTGCTCAGCACGGCGGAGCACGATGATGTTATCTCTGAGCGCCACTGTGCTGAGATGTGCAGAGTCACAGACACATGCTGAGGAGACTGAAGCAGCAAGGACCTAGGAGAGAGGTAAGGATTTATTTTTGTATTTTTTTTAATCAGTGGGTACACTGATGGGAGACTGGGTTGTATATTATAATGTAGGGAGACTATGTGATGTGCAGTATAATATAGAAGGATAATAGGGAGTACTTTATAGTATATGGAGGACTATGGGGAGTTCTTTATACTATATGGCGAACTGTGGGGAAAGCTGTATAGTATATAGAGGACTATGGATTGTATTATACTATATGGAGGACTGTGGGGAGTGCTTTACACTATATGGAGAACTATGGGGGTGCATTATATTATATGGAGGAATAAGTAGCCAGGTTCTCTTCCTGTTAACTGACCACCGGGCTCACACATGAGCACATTGCAATGGTTGTATTCATGTGACCAATCAGCAGCGCACTAGGTGCTCTCCTCCCCTGTGACTCTAGGGGTCGGCACGGTCCAACCTGACACTCCCCTCTTCCTCTGGTATATCAGGCCACCTCCACTGATGGGAGGTACCTGATTATTGAGTTAGTTGAGCTTCTGCTTTGCTGGCTGTTGGTCAGGCCCTCTTTGTGCTCTGTTACTGTGCATCCTTAGCTGTCCTCTTCCACGGTAGCACCCTTCCTGCACTCCTAGCCTTGTACTCTGTTACCTGGAATCCTTCGCTGTGCCTTATTATAGGCTAACCTTACGAGCCGCTCCCCTGGTACTAGCTGCTGTGGTACTTAGACCCCCTGGGCTTGCCCCTGACAATCCCTGTATAGGGGTTGGGTAAACTAGGATCAGCTTACCCAGGGAAGTTCGGTACCACGGCCCAGTGGCTCCACTCTAGGGCTCCTTCCCCCAGAAGCGTGACAGATATGTACCTGTAACCCAGCCAAATATTTTTTCTTTAGGAGGGGGTCCCCAATTAGAACTTCTGCTATAGACCCCCATGATTTCTATGTATGACCCTGATGCAGAAAGCATTGTCCCTTTCACATAGGCCTCTGCTGCAGGACTGATTAGCCATAACTTACACACCACGTCCAATGCCGCCCCCCGGCATTCCAGCCATGTTTTTCCAGAGTGGCGGTTGGTTGGCTGGTGCTTGCCCCGTTTTCACAAACCTTGCTCAACCCAACTGGAAGGCCTCTGCTAATAATTACATACAGCACCATGTGTGGCGCTTGTGATTGCCTAAGTGTTTTGGGAGGATGGGGCGTGGTCTGTTGGGGAACACGTGCCATTTTACCAACTTAATGAAGTGGCTGCTTGTTGCAGCCTTTTTGAACTCAGTGAGCGAGATGCTCAGACTGCAGGTCGTTGCATGTGGTGTGTGGACGGTGATTCATGGTGTACGTTTGACTACTTAGTGCCAAGCAGCGGCCACATAGGAGCTGCCCAGAGTTTTGTAAGCTTGTGCCAGAGATAGTAGGTTGGCAATCAGTGCCTGCCTCTTTTTGTGTATGCTGAAGCAGGACTGTGTCTGCCTACAGGACCACAGCTCTACCAGCCATCATTGTGTGTCTGTATGCTTGTGCCAAGCCTGCCATTGCCCATTAGTTATCCATTTTCTGTTTTCTCCAGTGTGGTTCTTGTTTGTGCGTGTGATGGCACTGACATCTTTTTTTTTTGGACATCTTTTTTTCTATTTTTCTAAATTAAAATGTCCACTATTGTATTCCTTTTTACAGGGTGTGTATATATATATATATATGGACTAGATTTATTTCTACTGATTTTAAGAATTTACTATGGAGAGGGGGGGCGGGGCACCATTTTGCAATTCGCCTCAGGCAGCAGGGAGACTAGGTTCACCCCTGTACAACACTTTTTTTCCCCCAAAATTTTAATTTTAGAGGAGTGTGGATGGTGCGTCTTCTAGTCCGGATGTACCTGGCTGTGGCTGCTGCTGTGGTGAGGTGGTAGCATAGGAACAGGTCACAGGAGACAGTGGAGCCGGCGCTGGGGCTAGCAGTGTGCCCACTGTTTAGGAAAATTAATATTCACTGCTCCCCACACCCATAATCTCACACACCCAGGATAGTAACTAACTGGTATTAGTTATAACAAAATAGGATAATTATTTTGCACATAAAAACATTTCACTTCGCATATTCAGCACTACAGATTTGCAACACAAATTAACTACCGTAAATTATTACCTAAATTTATCTGCAAATCATTCAAGAGGCGACTACTTTAAAGGACTGTCCCTGAGCCTTGTTAATAGACATAGCAAATGCCAGTCGAACTGGAAACTGGATGTGCTTAAAATCGAAAGGCAAATCAGATGGTATGAGTGGAATTGTTGGAATGAAAATGTTTTAATCAAGAGTTTTGTTCCATTACACAGCTTTGGTGCGTCTAAATTTCTCAACAGCAGAATAGGTGCTCCAAGTTTTAGAAAGAGGTTATGTGAAGGAAGTCATTGTAGTTCCAAGGAGTTGAGGAACTCAGTTGAATGGAATAATGCTTGATCAGGGTCTGTCACTATCCACTACCTTGTAGGTCCTACATACACCTGGATGAAATTTCCCCTCAAAACATAGTCTATGACTTTGTTCTTTTTCATGTATGGTAAGTTATAGGTCACCTGATAAATAGACACGCTATCTATTATCTCACGCATACAAACAGTAAATAGGCCTTTTTTTGGTGACTGACTGTAAAGCACAGGGTTACATTTTTCCCTCAAAACATCTAGAAAGTTCCCTGAGTCAAATGAGAAGGCTGTTAAAAATGTCGTGATTGTAGCTCCAACGGTGCAGATGCTTAATGTACTAAAAGTTATACGAGTATAGCAAAATAAATTCAAGCTCTTTATTAGAAAAACTTGAAAAAGAGGATGGATACACAACAAAGAGGAAGTAGTTATCCAAAATTGTGGGCAAAACCTTCCATACAAATGATTATTACAGTGCCAAAATTACAAGGGTAGAACATACAAAGAGGTTATCCATGCAAGGATCCTCCATTAAATTGTGCCACAGGTAAGATAACAAACAGAATATAGTAAAAGAGGCTATATAATTACCAGCCTCAAACAAAGTAACCAGTACACAAAGGATATTATAGGTTACAGGTACCCAGCCTGCAGTTTCAAGGTGCATGTGCATCAATAGTAGCAGTATTTGTAAACATTATAAGTAATGAGACAAAAAACAGGCTGACACCTAGTACCTTTACAGAATGTTGACCCAGGAACTTCACGGTGCAGATGCTGTATAGTGAGGGCTGTGTGCTACCTCCTGCTGTATGCTGCAGGATGTGTGTGGCCTCCTGCTGTATACTGGGGCTGTGTGCGGCCTCCTGCTGTATATAAGGGGCTGTGTGCGGCCTCCTGCTGTATAGTGGGAGCTGTATTAGAAACAGATGAGTCCTGCACACAGCGAACAAGTCTGTAGGAACATGTTCACACCGCCAACATATTTGGAGACAAAAAGCTAAATGCGACCAAAAACAACAGTACACTGCAGTAAAAGTATTAAAATGCAAGTGCAGTATAAAAAATAGTATAACAAAAACAGGGTACTTAGTCCATCCGTTTTTTTGCGCAAAAAAAGTTATATCAAGCCACGTCACTAACTTCAAAGTGTACCCATCTCTGACGCGGTCCTAACTGTTGTATTAAAAACCTGACTAGTGTGTATACTTACTAGTGAGCAGGAGCCAGCAAGACCAGTGTCTGAAATGGACTGAAGGCGACGAGGCTATATGTGTGCAGGGCCCAGAGAGGGGCGGGGAACTCCATCTCTTGCAAAGCAAGAGGCAACTTAATTAGAAACAGATGAGTCCTGAACACAGCGAACAAGTCTGTAGGAACATGTTCACACCGCCAACATATTTGGAGACAAAAAGCTAAATGCGACCAAAAACAACAGTACACTGCAGTAAAAGTATTAAATGCAAGTGCAGTATAAAAAATAGTATAACAAAAACAGGGTACTTAGTCCATCCGTTTTTTTGCGCAAAAAAAGTTATATCAAGCCACGTCACTAACTTCAAAGTGTACCCAGGAGCTCACTAGTAAGTATACACACTAGTCAGGTTTTTAATACAACATGTATTTAAATGTTAGTAGTGACTCACTCATTACAACATCATGTGGCAGAGAGTTCCACAGTTTACTGCTCTTACAGTAAAGAATCCTCATATGTGATTATGGTTAAACCTTCTTTCCTCCAGATGTAGAGGATGCCCCCTTGTCCCCGTCTCAGGCCTAAGAGTAAAAAGATCATTAAAAAGGTCTCTGTACTGTCCCCTCATATATTTATACATTATTATAAGATCACCCCTAAGCCTTCATTTTTCCAAACTAAATAACCCCAAGTTTAATAACCTGTCTTGGTATTGCAGACCCCTCAGTCTTCTAATAACCTTGGTTGCTCTTCTCTGCACCCGCTCTAGTTCAGCTATGTCTTTCTTATACACCGGAGACCAGAATTGTATACAGTATTCTAAGTGTGGTTGCACTAGTGACCTGAATAGAGGTAAAATTATGTTCTCCTCATGACCATCTATGCCTCTTTTAGGGTACCTTTACACTCAGAGATAAATTGCTTGCAACTCATTGGTTGCAGTGAAAGTTTATCATCTACCCACACACCCAGGTCTTTTTCAGTGATAGTTTTGCCCAGTGTTTTACAATTAAGCACATAATTATACCTTTTATTTCCTCTGCCCAAGTGCATGACCTTGCATTTATCCCCATTAAAGCTTATTAGCCATTTATCAGCCCAAACTTCTAGTTTACATAAATCCTCCTGTAATATAAAATTGTTCTCCTCTGTATTGATAACCCTGCAGAGTTTAGTGTCATCTGCAAATATTGAGATTCTACTCTGTATGCCCCCTACAAGGTCATTAATAAATATGTTAAAAACAAGCGGGCCCAATACTGACCCCTGTGGTACCCCACTGTTAACTGTGACCCATTCTGAGTGTGTTCCATTAATAACCACCCTTTGTTTCCTATCACTGAGCCAGTTCTTAACCCACTTACACATATTTTCCCTTATCCCCATTGCTCTCATTTTATACATCAACCTTTTGTGTGGCACTGTATCAAAAGCTTTTGAAAAGTCCATATACACCATGTCCACTGCATTTCTTTGGTCCAGTCCAGAACTTACCTCTTCATAGATGCTTATCAGATTAGTTTGACAGCACGGTCACTCGTAAACCCATGTTGATATTGGGTCATGAGGTTATTTTTGTTCAGATACTCCAGTATAGCATCTCTTAGAAAACCCTCTAGGATTGTATCCACAGTAGAGGTTAAGCTTACTGGCCTATAATTTCCAAGTTCAGTTTTTATCCCCTTTTTGAATATTGGCACCACATTTGCTATACACCAGTCCTGTGGTACAGACCCTGTTATTATGGAATCTTTAAAGGTACCGTCACATGCCGCGATATCGATGGGGAGATCGTTGGCAATTCCCAAATTCGGCGAGGTGGAAACCACATTGCATGTGCATAGTGGCGTGTGACTGGGCGATTCTACGGTGAGAAATGGCCTGATTGCCCTGCACTGCAGTGAAATCAGGCGATATCCACCAGGTGATTTCAGCGCATCGTGGTGTGTGACAGGGCGATAGTGATGTAGAAAGCAAGCTCAGACATTCTGGAATCAATCCTGTAGGCGTGCCTGAGCGTGCTGTTTTCCATGCCCCATCTGCAGCGATTAGTGGCTTCTCCTGCATTCCCATTGGCTGCCTGTGGCAAAGGCGCCATATTTGATGATCTGTGCGTTCTTCACCAGACTCATCTTCTTCTGCTTCACAAGTGTCAGAAAAGGCAGTCAAACCACGAGCGTCATGGACTAGCGCATCAGAATGATACTGCATGTATGATGTTAGCACGTCCTGACTAAATGAATAATCCTCCAGTAATGACAATTGGTGTATGAATTCATACACAGAAATATATGTTTAATAAGCCAATTCCTATTGCTGGTGGCTGAAATGTCAAAACCAACATGTTGACCATACACAAATCACAAACATATGGGCCCCCTGCGGTTCAGTCGTGATTTAGTTTGGTGATACCATGGCGTCTCTGAAAGGCTCACCAATCTGTTGCGTCTTAAGTTGTCTGGGCCCTCAAGTCTCCTCGGCGTAACCAGCATGCTCTATGACGTAATGTTGTTGTTGGACGTTGTGCCCTGCCTTCCAGGTGATTCCCCTTCCCCTGCAGAGATAGCGATGGCATCAGGACAGGGAGCTGCAGCATGGGCGAGCCAGAGCTGCTCATTCTTATAGACATTTTGGACAGGCGTGATTATTGGTGCCACCATCGGCACCAGCACCCACGTCTCCACAAGCAGGACATCCTGTGTAAAGTGAGGAGGGCCCTGCTGAGGAGACTGGGTATCGACCGCACCACCCAGCAGATCCAGAAGAAGGTGGTGGACTTGAAATACAAGTGTCCAGGGCACATTGCCAACATGCGAGCACGGATTATGAGGCTGCGTGGTGAGTAATTGTGATACACACATACCTCATCCCAACACCAAGCAAACCTGTAGCACCACATGGAAATGTAGCCTGTCATGTAGGTACCCTGAGTAGATGATGTTGAGGCTTCATCCCTCTGCATCTGCAGGGTGTGCAAAATGCAATATGAAGGTGCAGACTACACTACTATGTGTTGGCATTGTTGACGTCAACATTGCCGTTTTGTAAGTCAAAAGAACACTGCACACTCTGAGAGTTTCAAGGTGAAAGTGTTTTTTATTTTCTTAGTGCATACAGACAGTATGCTGACGTTTCGGACACTATTCAGTGACCTTTATCAAAGCATCGCTGTGAATAAATACAAAGACAGTGGTGTAAACATAAATACAAATATGTACATATTTACATAGGAACTGTGTTGTGCTTTGACAACACCTGTTATTACAGTAACCAATCAACATTATTTGAGATAGTTTATAGGCGAAGGAGACTCCATTAAGATAGGCTTTGTGATATTGTGATGGAGATTAAGGACTAGATTCTATGTGACATAATGGTGAAGAGATGTGCAGTCAGTAAATTCTTATGGTGGTATCCATGTTGAGAAAAGAGTGGTAATACCTGTTATCCTGTCAGCACCTAGGGAATCATCTAATCCGTTGGAGGATGTAGGGTTTGTGGTGTATAGGTTTGTGGGGATATCGTCCCTTTGCGGTTTCTGTAGAGAAACCAGCAGTGAGGTATGGTTTCCCCTAGTGATGCAGTTGTCACTATAAGAAGTGTGAGGGTTACCTATTAGACAATTATCGGATTAGACCATCCACAGTTATAGGTGCCTCTTGGGGTGTCCCCTTGTGTTGTTATGCCCCTGAGAGTGGTAAATGGCACTGTTGGGAGAAATATAGTATAGTGACATGTCTGGAGTATACTTAGCTTTGGGTGGATTAGGTGAATCAGGGTTCCTGCCTCTTTGTGGAGCTGCTGCCAGCGCATCCTGCGCTGTGGCTGGAGTGGTTAACGATGTGTGAGTGCGGTCTTTTAACGTCAGATCCGGTCACCTGACCGGAAGTGACGGTCTGGGTCGCACATGCGCTGGGCGCAGTGTTTTCCTGGTGATTGTAACCAAGCTTTCCCGGTCATGTGATCGGGGGTGTTGTTGATTACTACACCCCAAGAGGACGGCACTTTCCCTGCCTCAACTGCTCTAATTGTTCCAACGTCATCAAGGGAAATATGGTTACCCACCCCAGAACTGGGAAATCCTATAAAATCCGTAATTACTATACCTGCAACACAAACTTTGTCGTTTACATGATTAAGTGCCCCTGTGGCCTATTGTACGTAGGGGAGACCACACAGTTCATTAAGGACAGAATATCTAGCCATAAGTCGACCATTCGCTGTGGCAAAGTATGGCTCCCTCTCACCTATCACTTCAGGGAGGCCGCACACTCAGTGTCACAACTTCGCTTCCAAATTATTGAAAAGGTTCCCAAACCCAGATGAGGGGGTAACCATATAAAACTCCTCAAGGAGACAGAAACTTTCTGGATCTGTACCATGATAGTACCTTTACACGCTGCCACAGGAACGTAGAAACCGCCAGGCATCGGACACAATTGTGCCTGTTGTTATGAAAAGACCACGAAGTGGCGGCGTGTAATTCAGGAATTTCCTTCCTCTGTCTTCGGATACCTGTGTCTGAGCCGTGCTCAAAAACAGGAAGGCACAATCCCTATAGTGGCGGCGTGTAATCGGGGCACAGGCAAGGTATTTGCGTGGCCTACGAAATCCCTGGGGCGTGCCACGGCGTCATGGATACCACGCCCCATCAGCGATCATTGGTGGAGGATCCTGCGTTACCATTGGTTGTCCCTTCACAGGGCGCCATATTTAAAGAGCTATCCATTCACAGTCCACAATTGCAATGGCGTCATGTATTAGCCAGCCTTCCTGCGCTGGCTGGCCAATCATGATGCTGTTGCATTGTCCAATCACCGTACGAGCGTCACGTAATACACAACTCTGTCACGCCTATGAACTTACGGCGCGCAATATGTACACCCATATTCCTTTGTGTGTAGCGGCGTGTAAATCAGGGAAGGTACTCCACAGAAGGTAACCTGCGGCACCCGTCGGCACTTCTGGGGAACGCAAATACCTTCTGTGGAGCACGTTTGTGGCGGCGTGTATATGCGGCATCGGCAACCGTTAGCAACAGGTAAAAACGCGCGTGTGCACGTGCGGTGCCTACCTGTTGCTACCCTCTGTGGCGGCGTGTAAAGGTACCATTATAGTTGAAAAAATAAGGTAATGTAAAAGAAGGTTCAGATTTTGTACTGAAGAGACCCAAATTACTAATACATAGTAAAGACATTGATAAATAAGTGCCAAAAATCAGAATGGATTATTTGAAATCTTAATTTCAGAATCACAATTTCCAAATATATTTCTATTTGTTTAATTCTGCTTTCTCACGGCCATAATAAGAGCACATTTATAGCCTGTAGCTCATACTTCCCAGTATATATAGATCTGTTTTTTTGTGTACGTATTGCCTTTGTAAAAGTATATAATCACTTACATGTAACTAGTTGTCATCTTCCTGATAATACAATTATACAATGGGCTCTGATATGGTTGCCACATCAAGAAATGCTTCCAACAAATATATATCTGTAGACTATTTTTTTCTTTCTTATTGTATAAAAAACTCCTTAAACTTCAAGGGGCTGTTTATCTGGTAGTCTAGTTACTACGGATCAACTGCCAAACAACCACACTCTTTATAAAGCCTTATCCAGACGTCTATTTTTCATGTTACATGTTTCATCCATGCTTTTCAAGGATAGAACACGTAACTATTATTGTCTACAGAGCTTTTCACATGTTTGATTTTGATCTGAGTCACATATTAATATCTCCCATACCAATGTATTTGTCGGAGACGACTGATTAAACACTGGTGGTAAAATTCTGACACACTGAGAAAAATCTGAACTGATGGAAATTAGGCTGTGATCACACGTGGTGTAATTGTCACATTTTTTTGTGCAGGCGTTTTTCCCACGACTTGTGGCCGCGCTATTTAGCACTGGTAAAACAACACGGTGCATTCACACACTGTCTTTTTTTACGGCTGCATTTTTCCCTCAGGAGCACAGGGGAAAGTGATGTCAGATGGGGGTAGGAATAATCCTGTTCCCATGTGACATGTATGTACTTTCACTTTTGCAGTGTATCTACAGACACTGCAAAAGCGAACTAAAAGAAAGCAATGGGTATTAAAAACTGGCGGCAACTGATCAGCTGATGTGTCACGCGACAGCATCAGCTGATTGGTTTAAACCGCCCGCCAGAACCGATGCAGGCGGTTTAAATCGATCAGCTGATGATGTCACGTCACGATCAGATCATGTCAAATGATTAAGGTCCTTGCAGCGATCAGATGTCTTCCCCTCAGGTCCCGGGACAGCTGGCGGAGAGGTAAGTATTGTATTTTTTTATTTTTAATACCTTTTGTTCCCTTATATTTTTCTTTCGCAGTGTATGTAGATGCACTGCTAAAGCGAAACTATAGCCCCGACATGTCACACGGGAGGAGGAACACAGGATTCTTCCTCCCCCCCATGTGACATCACATCCTGTTATTCCCCCTTCGCCCGCAATTATAGGTGCTGGAACAGAGCATTGTCTCTGTGGCACCCTGGCACCTGTTGGGCACCACAGAACCCTTGGGGCATGAATGGAGCAGTAACAGCAAAGCAATACTTGCAAACAAACAAAACACCAATAACACCTTAGAACACCTGGTTTCACACCAAGCCTCTAGGGGGAGCTCCACTGGTCACTTTGAGCCATTTCCCCCTATAAATAGGGTCTTGGAGGGAGAAACACCAGAGTGTGCAGACGCTAGGAGAGCTGCAGGTTGTGTGTAATCTCTGGCTTATGAGACACACACTAGGCCCAATCAGCCTATCTAGCAAGTGAGGAGACCCTTGCAATTGGGGTATTAAGAAAGGAGAAGCACCTCTCAGGGACATTAGAGTGACACTAACTCTCTCCCTCATCATCCGGTTACTGGAACCGAGCTGTGAGAGCTATCCAGCCACCACAGATAACCAGCACAACTCACAGGGAGTCTAGCCCCCTGTTCACCTGCCGCACCTACCGATGAGAGCCCAGGGAAGAAGATAGAATTATCATCACCCCTTTAACAGTGCCCTCAGAGCAGCTACCCAGGTGAAACACGTTCTATTGAACATACTGCCAGGTCCGGCTGGATTCCACGTCCACCCGACCTCAATTAGAAGAGACAGAGAAAGGAAGCCTACACCACTGCTTGCTGTGAACCTCCAGAAGTGCTGACCTCACCCGGTCCGAGTGTACCTGATAACCATCAGTAAAGGTACCTAAAAGACTCTGGTGTGTCCGCGTCTGATTCCTGGATTTAATAGCAGTATTACTGCGGCTGCCTCACAACATCTTGTGCAGCCCCCTTACTCCGGGGACTCCCGCTCGTCCTGTGGGGAGCATCCCATCTAGCTGCATAACATCCCCCGGAGGCCTAGCAGCGCCGGTGAAATCACCGGAACTCTCACAGGTGGCGTCACGAAGACAATTCATCCCCTTACTGTTCAGCCATCCCCCTATTGATCTGGACCACCGGGCCCCACAGCCGCAGGCGCGGTTCCATGACAAGGAGAGTCAACGCCTGCGACGTGCAGAACCCGGCTACGGTGAGTCATCTCCTTACAATGGCACCTATGGGAGAAAGCGCGAACATATGATTCTGTATGCACGCGCAAAGCGCCGAAAAAAGCGCAGCATCTGAGCGGCAAAAGTGAATTTCCATTCATTTTGCCAGGAAACGCAGATGCTTTTTTGTGGGAAAAACGTGTGTAAAAAGACACAACAAATACGCAGCGTGTGAACGCAGCCTCAGTCTGTGATAAACACAGATGTCTGCATGAGGCTTTAACGGGGTCATCAAGTATCTGGTATTAATCAGTGTAATCAGGTTTTCAATTTAAACACCACCGGACTCATGGCAGGGCATTTACAATTCCTTTTTCCATCTGTAGCTGCCATATTAGCTATATCCTTAGGTAACGCTGTAGGTTTAGATTACATGAGTTGCTTACAACTTTGCATGCCTTTATATTAAGCAATTTTGCAGTGTTAAAGTGACCACCGATTGGGACATATTTACGAAGTTGCAGTCATAATAGCTTGTTTACACTTGCAGACCATGATTCGGATGTGCACTGTACAATCTGCAAAAGAAAGTTCAGTGCACTTAGGCTGTCATTGCTCTAGGCAGCGTGGATCCTGTTTACACATGATGATGTGCTACTGAGAACATTTTTCCCTGTACTCTCAATCCCCCGCCTGAGGAGCGATAGACTGATTAGCCGGCAGACACCGAGAGCCTGGTTGCGGTTTACTAGGGGGAAACGATGTCCATCCCAGAGGGAAGAGAGCCCATGGTGGACCCAGCGGCCCCTCAAGCCAAGGACGCCGCCCAAGCCGAGCCCGAGGCCCCAGCCACCAACGCCAGCCCGGTCAAGCCCCTAGTCGCTGCTGCCACCGTAGCACCTGCAACAGCGCCAGTCATGCTGTTCACGATGCCGTATATCCTGGGAGCAACCTGGCTACAGCAGCATTCAGGGGAATCAGATACCCTGAACAACTTCAAAGAGAGTCTGAAGAGTTTATTCGGGGTGTATTCCATGACAGAGGAACAGAGGGTGACTATGTTGATAGGACAATTGACCCAAAGGGAGGAAAAGTCCTGGCTAGATTCCAACAAACGAACTGTTAAACAAATATTTGCTACGTTAAAGGAAGCCTTTGACACCCGTACAGCAGCGGAAATTATAATGTGATTTTATGGGTGCAAACAAGGGTGCAGGACAATATGTGGGACTATGCTTTGAATCTCCAAGAGGCGCTGAGAGCCATGAAACAGGTAGATTCAGACAGTGCACGAGATGAGAACAAGCTGCTGACTGAACAATTCATTGAGGGGCTCCGGTCCCATGCCCACCGGACTCAGCTACATATTTTTGCCCTGCAGAACCCTGACCTGGACTTTGCGCAATTTAAAGACCAGGCCATAGGTGTGCTGAGAGAGTTCACTGCCAGTACCCCAGCACCTCCCAGCAGCTGGCTCTAACCTACCACCTGGAGGTGGCACTCCCTTCCCTGGCCACCGTAGGGGCCAGCGCACAGACTCTAGAAACTGTTACCTCTGAGGCATTGAAATTAAAGGTGCAGCAGCTAACCAAAGGGATGGCCGACTTGACCAAGGCTGTCCAGTCGATCCAAGGATCCAAGACATCGAAGAGGATACTGTTGGCCTCCAGCCTTGATGATGTCCCGTGGCTATGCCAGAGGAGGTATCCAGCCGGTCGAGAAAGACCCACCAACCGCTATGATGCTGCAGGACAAGCCATCTGTTGCCGCTACAACGAAACGGGCCTATCTTGCCAGGACCTGCACTTTAAACGAGAAACCCCTAGGACACCCCCCAGGAATGAGCCTGTCCGGCTCGCAGAACTGGCGCGGCAGGTATGTGGGAGGACGATCGGCCCTGCCTGTTATGCTGGATGGCATCCGCATGAACACTTTATTGGACACCGGTTCACAGCTGACAACGATGCCTTATATCCTTTACAAACAGTACTGGGCCGATTCTGACATTGTCCGCCTCCCAGTTTTACAATATATGCTAGTAATGGTCAGCCCTTACCACAAGTGGGGTTCAAAGAAATAACCATTAAGATGCTGCGGGTAGAGCTAAGTGCCCAGGGTATGATAACTGGTAATGTTGACCGGCGAGAATGTAATCCAATGCTTACTCTAGGCACTAACGTAATTGAAAACTGTCTGGGAGAAATCATTGTTTTTTTTACAACAGGTTGCCGAGACTGCCAACACTGGACAGCAGAGAGTCCTGCACAATGAGATAAAGGCCCTGATGCAGAGGCAGCAGGTGGAGCTGTCTAGTGGAGAAGTTGGCAGTGTAAGAGTAAGTGACTCGGTCCCCATTGCAATACCTCCGAGAAGTGAAATGTTAATCTGGTGTAGGGCATCAATAGGCCTTCACGGTCAAGATTACCAAGCCTTGGTAGAGCCCGTGTACACAGACAGTAGGGCCACTGTCCTGACAGCCAGAGGGGTAGTTGCTGTCCGCAAGGGGAGGGTACCTGTACATATCTTAAACTGTGGGGAGGAGGAAGTCAAACTGCCTAGGTATGCTACCATTGCTAAGCTGTACACCGTCAATAACAACGCTATCACGTTAGTGTAACTTTTGAATCTGTCCGACCAAGTGGAGGACAACGGCTCCGAGGGGCAGCTGGAGGACTGGTGTAAGAAGCTACACGTAGGCACTGACTCCACCCCTTAGCACCAAAAGCATGGAGTTTACTGGGTAGTTCAAGAGTATGAACAACATAACATCCCTACTGCTGACCATCCCCCCATTAAAGAGAGGTACCGGCCTGGGCCACCAGCTCACTATCAATGTACCTAAACAGTTGTTACTGGAAATGAAGGAGGCTGGGGTGCATGCTGTTTGGACTCTGCACCAGGAACATTACAGGGTTTGATGGAGTGTTGCCTGGGACACAGAAACTTTGAAACAGTGCTACTGTACCTTGATGACATCATAGTCTACTCGAAGATGTATGAAGACTACTTGAAGTAGCTGACTGAGGTATTTGAGGCATTGTCCAAGTTTGGCATAAAAGTGAAGCCGTCCAAGTTCCACTTACTGAAGCCCAAGGTACAGTACCTACAATACCAGTTAACGCTCAGGGCTTTAGACCTCCGGATCCCGCCAAGCACTATCGCCGTCGCTCCAGCGATCCTTTTCAGGAAGTCGACCCCACGTGATCCAGGACCCGGAAAAACGTCACCGCAGGTCCCCTGTAAATGGTCCCAGTCGCCCAGCAACCACAGGTCCTTTCGCTCCGGTGAATGGCTCCGTGGTTAAAACTTAATCTTCCTTCCCACAGCAGCTCCTGCCAGCCTCCCAAAAGGGATACCACGAATATAAACTTATTAATATAAGATTATTAATCCTCTCCTTCTTAGCGCTCCATTAGACCGCCTTTTATTTTGTTTATATCCGTTTAAATTTGGTGGAACACTAGAAGACTCCCTTCAACCAGTTGAAGTGTGCCCTGACGCCGGACGAGATCCTTGCCTACCCTGACTATGGCCAGCCGATTGTCCTCTACACGGACGCCAGATACGTGGGATTGGGAGACGTATTATCCCAGGTGCAGTGAGACAAAGAGAGAGTGATTGCCTATGCCAGCAGGAAGCTCCGTCCTACAGAATGGAACCCCGACAACTATAGCTCATTTAAGCTAGGCTTCCTTGCCATAGTCTTGGCTGTGACTGAACCCTTTAAACATTACCTGGCTTCAGCGAAGTTCACCCTCTACACGGACAACAATCCGCTGACGCATCTAGAAACCACAATGTTGGAAGCACTGAAACAGCGATGCCCAGCTGCCCAATTACAACTTCACCATCAAGTACCAGGCAGAGCACAAGAACGTCAACGATGATGCGCTGTTGAGGATGCCCCACCTGCCAGATGAGGGAGAAGTTTCAGAGGAGCTGGAAGATATAGAGCTACTGGCTTTCCACCACACCAGTGTGTCCCAGTATTCTCATGAGGTGAGGAACAAGCGGCCTGTCACCCAAGAGGCTACGTTCAATTCATTACCCCATAACGGTTTGATAGAGATGCAAGACAGTGACCCATCCATCAGCCTAGTCAAGGAGTTGCTAAAGCAAGCTGATACGCGCCCTGGCCCAGATGCTCCGCCAGAGGTGCAATAACTATGGAAAGAGAAGAGCAAGTTGTTCATCTATGTGGGTAAGCTATGCAGGTGACACATCAATGCATGAACCCATGAATTAGTGTGGCAAATAGTGGTCCCGAAGAGAGATGTCCAGATGGTCCTGGAATCGTACCACGATGGAGCAGGGCACTTTTGGAGGAAGAAGCTGGAGGTGCTGTTACATGAGAGATTCTACTGGGTTGGCATGAGGAAGGCCATCGAGAACTGGTGCAGAAACTGTGGCCCCTGCAACCTGCAAAGGAAGGATCGTGACAGTCAGAGAGCTCCTCTACAGCCTATTGTCACCAAGCAGCCACTTGAACTCGTAGCCTTGGACCATGTGAAGTTGACCCCGAGCCGGTCAGGCTATGTCTACGCCCTCACCATTATGGATCACTATTCCCATTTCCTGGTAGTAGTGCCAAAAAAAGACCTGACAATGAGGACAGCGGCAAGAGCCTTCCAAGCCCATTTCTGCAGACCCCATGGCTACCCGGACCAGGTGCTTACTGATCAAGGTCCAGCATTTGAGGCAGAGGTGTTCCAGGTGTTTTGCAACTTGTACCGGTGCAAGAAGATAAGAACAACGCTATACCACCCGCAAACCAATGGCATGTGCGAGAAAATAAACCAGGTAGTCATAGACCTGTTGAAGACACTGCCCTTGGAAGAAAGAAGTCTATGGCCAGAGAAGTTGCCAGATTTGGTGGATTTGTACAACCATATTCCTGTGAATTCCACCAACTGCATTCCGACCTACCTGATGAGAGCAAGACCGGGCAAGTTGCCCATAGACCTAGACATCGGAGTGCTGACACCTGAAACAAACCTACCAAATGCAGATTGGGATGTACAATGTCAGCAGAAGTACCACCAAGTGCAAGAATCTGTTGAGAGAGACCTGTTGCAGGCTAGAGAGAGGCAAGAGACTGCCTACAATAAGAATGCACCTGCAGTTCCCTTAACAACCGGAAAGCAAGTTTTTAAGAAAAAAAGATGTACCAACAAGCTGGATGACCAGAAGGAGGCAGAGCCATATACTGTGTTGCCTTCAAAGTTTGATAATGTCAAAGTTTGTCTAATTAGTAAGGATGGAGGAGAGACCTCTGTGTCAGTTTCCAGAGATCACCTAAAGAAATGCCCTGAACAACTGAAATGCAAAGAAGTCCCATGACCCCCTGAACCTCAAGAGCCAAAAGAAGAGATGATACATACCGTCCTTGGAGACTTTCCCAAAACATGGACTCAGATAAATGGTGCAATCGTAGTCCCAGTACTGATGTTCCCTCAAGTAGTCATACCTGAACTAGTAGAGACTCCAGAAAGACCTGAAGAACCACCAGCTGCAGCAGAACAAGAGAATCAACCCCCTGCTAGCGGTGAATCTGTCAGTCCCATGGTGATTCTAAGACGACACTCTGGTATACCCGTGCTACATAGATCTACATTTAGAACAGTGGACAGTGCACACACAACACCAGTGGTAGACACCAGAAACCAGAGTAGACAACCAGAAGTAGCTGTACTGCGTAAATCCACTCATAGTAACATAGGTCAGGTTCCAGCCCGTTATAGGTAATGTTAGTAAAGTCAATTGAACAAGTTAACCCGAAAATGTAAATATGCTTTGTCTCTATGTAACCAAGTAACGATGCAACCACCAAGCGTACCGTGCCTACAGGACTTATTGTTGAAATGTTTGCACGATCTTGAACTTTTAATTAAATATGGACCAATAAACTACAGGACTGGTTGTGGTAAAGACAATTTTGTATGTAATTCCTCATCAGCCAACGGTGGAAGGACTAAGTGCCGTAGTGACTGTGTTTTTTTCCAATTTTTTGTGGTTTTTGTAATTTTTAATTTTTAAGACTCTGTACACTTTTATATTGTTATTTTATTTCTTTCAAAAATGTTTCCTCAGTCCAGGACTGAATTTTACTAGGGGGAAATGTGGTACCCCAGAGTCCGGTTGCCACAATGGCATTGCCTCCCTCGGGGGGGGATAATGCCATGCTTGGAAGCAAGGAGAGGTATCCACACCAGGTAAGTCCACAGCATGCAACACTGACTCCAGACCTGATAGGGTAGCTCTAAACCCGAGTTCAGTGGAGCTCTCCTATAAATTCAGGCCTGTGGCAGGGTTAGAGAGTTCAGTTCCTGGGAGGTCTGTGAAGATGTCCTGTGGACTGGAGCAGAGTAAGGCTCGTCATGGGACAGAAGCTAGCAAACATGAGGGAACTGTAGGAGAAGGTCTGTGGAAGGAGAAAAGCAGGCTTGGGGAGCAGAACTGGTTACCGGGCTCACCCCAGTGTAGAGCGCCAGAAGCAGACACCAGAGTCCGAGGTTGTGAGGGTATTCCAGGCCCAGCAGCCAAAAAGCGGAGTGGGAGATTCCAAGTCTCCTGGCCACAACAAAGCCCAGGAGGCAAGGCGGCATCAGAGAGCTCAGGGATAATGACCAGAGGAGTGATGCCCGGGAAGGGCTCGAGCTGCCTGCCATATGGGTGAAAGACTTTATGCAGGAATAGAGGGATGCAGCTAGCTCCAGGCAGCCAGGATCGGCCAAGACTAGTGCAACAGGGAGCCCTCAGAACTCACCGGGTGAGGAAATCCCCAACTTGCTTCCAGGTCACCGAATTCCCAACATCTCTTGTGAATGGTACCATGGACTAAACCTGCTACTACCACCAGTAAAGAAAGAAGAGACGGAGGGGCGCTCCTAGTGAGGACCTGACAGCTGTGGGGGCATCACCTCATGAAGGCGGAACCACCGCCGAAACGCGTTGTGAAGACCTCCTGTATATGCCAAATAAAGGAAAGTATCATTAACTCACTGTCTCCTCCTTGAGCGCCCCAAAACCGCTGTTTCAATTGTACACTTTTTACCACCAGTAAAGGTCACGGAGACTTCAACCTGTGTGTCTGTCGTTATTTCGCGCCCTCAGTCCTGCACCCCCAACGGCCTACCACCGCCATACACTTTACCGGTTGACCTGGAGAATCGCTCCACCCGTGGGGAGCAAAACCACCAAAGCTGCACTCCCATCATCCCCAGAGGCCCAGTACTGCAGTGTCGACCACTAATAGCCGAATACCACGGGTGACGTCACGACAACAATCCCTAAATCCCAATCCCCGAACTTTTATTGACACTGCCAGGGTCACGGAGCTGGGTCTCGACCCCTGTGACTTCCCAGCAGAACTGTTGGCCGGTTCTGAGTACCCCACAGCCCTGGAGGGCATGACATGTCACATGACAGCATTAGCTAAGCGGTTTAAATCGCTCGCGAAAACCAATCGGTGGGTGATTTAATCTGCTCAGCTGATACTGTCATGTGACACATCAGCTGATCGTCTGCGGCCAGTCAGCTGATTAAGGACCTTGCGGCGATTGGACGTGGACATCTCGCATCGCGGGACACTCGGCGGAGAGGTGAGCATATTTTATTTTCATTTTTAACCATGGTTTTCTTTAATTTCACTTTAGCAGTGTATGTAGATAGTGTATGTAGATACACTGCTAAAGTGAAATTACGCACATGTTACACCGGAACAGAGCAGTGAATGTGTACTGAGCATGCTCAGTACACTAAAACCGGATCCAGAAAACTATCCTGTATTTTCCCGGATCCGGCACCATAGACCCCCATGTTATTTGAATCGGACAGCATTGGAGCCGATTCTGTCTGCTTTTTTTACGGCAGCCTTAAATCGGAGCAGTCTCTGTTTGTGGGTACCGGAAAAAAGCGGACACAATCGGATCCCTGATAAAACTGGCAGACATGGATAGCCATTAAGGACCGATCTGTGCCCATCCGTGCCCATAGGGATACACGGGGAGCCAAATCGGATCAGTTTTACAACGGATAGCCACGGATCCCCAAAAAATGTGATGTGAAGGGGGCCTAAGTCCTGGACAACTCTATTAAGAATGTCTTAAAAGAGAAAAAATGCATAGGAATGCTTCTAATTATTTGTAGAGTATATCCTCATCAGAGGATTCCCTGTTGCTAAATGTAAAAGTGAAACACCGATTATCCCATAATCAGTTATATAATGTAGGGTCTGAGCACGATGTAGATCTTTGGGACACATTTATAATTTCCAATACATTTCTTATTGCTATAAATCCTTCTTTTGTGCCTTATGAAGGGAAGAACAGAGTGCAAACCTCCACAAGGTCAGAGTGACCTGTGGAAGGAAGACAAGCTTCCGGCCAACTGCACACTGTGTCCTTTGTCAGGCCAGGATGTGTGTCTCGCTCACAATAGCAGCTCATGAGATGTGGGAAGTCAAGGCACAGAGAGGGAAGTGTGATCCTTATTAATGGATGATTTCATGTGAAGCAATATTCCTGATCTGTAATGCACTGCTGAAGTCATAACCTACACAAGAGATTCCATGAACATTGTACATTGTCACCTAGAGAAATCCTTTTCTCTCATTATGTCAGTTCATGTATAGTGCAAAGGGACTCTACATTAAAACATAGGTACACATTATTTGGTAATCCACTTGGAGAAAGCTGTCGTCTATATGGTAAGAGGCTGGTATACATTCAGTGCTGTGCTCAGCTACCTCCATCCGTGCCATAGATTTGTATTTGTGTCCAGCAGCTGCATTCATCTAATCTTGACCAAAGTCTTAAAGCTGGGAGAAAACAATGGATAAAATTACCTCATTTTGGTGATAGTGGGGGTCCCAGTGATCCCTAAATTTATTACCTAACTAGGAATGCATCATAATTAATCTAATCTGGAAAACCCCTTTAAAGGGTACCGGTCACAAGATTTTAAACTAAAAGCACCACCTGCAGCAGCGCCTATGCTAAATTCTAAAAAGGTGGCTATTATGCCCTGACTGCCAATGTACACCAAATATATACTTTATTATAAAAGTCGCCTGCCCTGTATTATAAGTACTTGGTTCTGGTCCAATAGGCTTGATTGACTAGCCACCTGCCCCGCGTCTTTGCGCCGATCACCTTCCTTCCTGTTATGATTGACGCCTCCTGCATCATCCACATCACCAGGGGAGATCTTGCAGGGCTCTGCAGTGTTAAAGCTAGAACCTATGGTCTGCAGTCAGGACCTGTATGGTCCATACATTCTAAGCTGAATGCTGCAGAGCCTATTGCGCATGCGTGAGACCTCCACAGCCCTGCAAGATCTCCCCCCGGTGATGTGGATGATGCCGGAGGCGTCACTCATAAAAAGAATGGCGATTGGCGTGGGGTGGATGGCACAACATTCAAGTCCATTGGGCCGAAAACTGGTAATTATAATGTAGGGTGTGGGACTTTTATAAAGTACTAGATGTGGGCCCAATGCTATCGCATCGGGAGGGTGGTGGCATCACAATAAGGACAGGTTTAATTTCCTGATAAAAAATGTTTAGGGCATCGCTGTATTTTATATTGCCAGCCTAGGTAAACTAAGCAGCTACTGGCTGCTAACCCCCACTGCTTGGTGTTTCCTTCATTGTCAATGAAATATACAAGGGAGCCCTATTTTTTTGAAACATTTAACAAAGTTGCAGTTAATCAGCCCGCTGCCATCTGGGTATACATAGATGCCAGTGGTCTGATTAACTGTGCATACACGTACCCGGGGGTGCAGGCAGATTAACTGCCCAGACGCAGTTAATCAATTGTGGCGTCTCAATTATTTAGTAGGGGGGTGTTTGTGCCGGGCGGCAGTGTTTGCGACATTTGAGGCGTCGGTTTGTGTAGTGTTGGTGTGGAGTAGCGGTGGCCCGGCTGGTGGTGCTGAGCAAGGGGCTAGTACCACCAGCAGGTGCCATATTGGCACACCCATCTCTTGGGTGTGCTTATACGGTTGCTGCCGCCTCCTTGATTTCTGGGACGTCCGGACAACCTGACCGGGTAGGTCAATGATGGACGCTACAAGGTAAGTATATAATAGATTTATTTGTTGTACAGGGGCAGTCAGGGCATAATAGCCACTTTCTTGGAATACAGCATACATGCTGCTGAAGGTGGTGCTTTTAGTTTAAAAGCCAAAAATTTGGTGACCGATACTCTGATATGGAAAACATGACCACAGTGACAAATCCACCAACCTAGTATATATTACAAAATATGTTAGGAGTCGTTACAGTTTCCCTAAGCCTATTATGTGTAGAATGCATAATATTAGGAATCCTTCCTACATCCTGCTTAATGTTGCATTATCAAACTAAGCACTCTTTCGGACGTCAGTATTTCACGTACGAGCTCTGTTTGAAACAGCTAAACATACCTGATATAGTTTGTGATGCTGTTCAGATGTCTGTGTATTTTTGCAGACTGAGTAGCTGGCACCAAAACATTAAAATATGTCTGATTTTGATCAGGGTCACAGACCAAACTAGCCACTGCAAGTCTGTAGATCGTTGAAATAAATCAGACAGCACTCAGATGCCATCCATGTACAGTCAAATGTTTTGGTTTGTTTGATGGAGGTTTGACGAAAAAGTCTAATCCACACACACAAAAAAAAAACAACAAACAAAAGGCATTAGAGACCCCTACAGCCATGGTCAACAGAATAGAAGCTAAAGATCATCGAAGAAAGAGAAATGGCAAAAAGCAAAAGGTAACAAGCAGGATGCAGACAACATCAGTAAAAGACTAAAGAGAGCCATTTGACCAGACAAACAACTTTTATTACCTAAAGATATGTACAGGGATAGAAGACGAACATCTGGAGGGCAAGACCAGGAAGGCGCACCAAAAGATCAAACAGATGCAACAAAAGTTTCAACCAAGAGTGGGAATGTTGAAAGATGCCACCAGAAACAAACTATTTGAATCAGAACAGATCAAGGAAAGATGGAAAGGATACACAGAGCACCTCTGCAAGAACGAATCAGTGATACAGAAGAAACAGACTGGTAATGATAGTGAATCGAACATCTTGAAAAATGAAGTTGTTGCTGCGAAAAAGCTTTCTTTCCAATAGCAAAGCACCTGGTTGTGACAATATAATAAAGTCTTCCAAAACAGCAGTTGGTGTCATCAGACACCTGTGTCAATAGATATGAACAACAGGTAAATTGCCCAAAGACTGGTAAATGGCCCAAAGACTGGACAAGATTGCTATTTATTCTTATTCTGAAGAACGGAGATGCTATTGACTGTAAACTAGCGGACTATTGCTCTCACACCTTATACTAGCAAAATACTACTGAAGATCCTACAGCTACAGCCTTACTTTGACAAAGCTGCCAGAGGAACAAGCAGGATTCAGAAAAGGTATAGGAACAAGAGATGAAACTGCTAACATGAGATGGATAATGGACAAGGCCAAATAATACAACAAGGATCTCTATTTTTGCTTTATTGACTCAAGTCTTGGACTGTGTTGATCAGCAGAAACTTTGGATTACCATGAAGGATATGGGTGTGCCGAACCATCTGATTAGCCTCTTTAGGAACCTTTATTTCGACCAAGAGCCAAGACTTCAAACAGAACATAGTGACATGGCATGGTTTAAATAAAAGAAAAGGAGGGGGAACAAGAGGCGCAATAGTGCCCTATCACTTGTGACACTGAATATCAAGGTGGTGTATAAGAATTTCACTCACCTATGCCAGTTGTGAGACCAACAACTGGGTTGAAGGCATATGGTAATAATGTCCTGATGGCTGCTGCTGGATTTCCACCGACCACTCACTCGTGGAGACACATCAAGATGTTGGGAAGGAAGGCTGTGTAACAGTCCGCGCTGCCAGGTCCACCTTTACTCCAAAGAACACACGTGAAGGTGATGTTCAAACAGTTTTCCTTTATTTTCTCCGACGCGTTTCGGTGCCCTCCTGGCACCTTCCTCAGGGATACCTGGAGTAAAGGTGGACCTGGCAGCGCGGACTGTTACACACCCTTCCTTCCCAACATCTTGAGGTGGCATGGTTTAAAGTACAGCAAGGCGTCATATAAGTTTGTATTCTGTCACTATTTCTCTTCAATTTATATGCAGTAGCTATTTAAAGAAAGTCTGGACTTGCCAAAAAAGAAGGAATCAAAATTGCTGGACATGTCATCAACAATCTTAAATATGCAGATGCAAAACATTGATAGCAACAAGCTTAGATGGAATAAAGGATTTGTATTGCACAGTGTCTTGATGAGCTTGAACATTGGACTCCTACTCAACACAAAGAAGACAAAGATACTGAATACTGCCAGGTACAACAGGACACTTTTAAAATGGATGGCAACTAGCTGAAAGTTGTAAAGGACTTTAACCTATTGGGGTCAATGATCATTCAAGATGCAGCATCAACACCAGAAGTCAATACAAAGTCTTCAAATCGAGGAACATTTCACTAGTGACGAAGACATGGCTCATACATAGTCCGTTTTATATCTGAAGAACAATTAAATCAATTTTGTAACAAATCAAGCTAGGCATGTCACTCAAAGCAAGGATTACCAAGCTACAACTTGCCTACTTTGGACACATTATAAGAAGATGGCATTAACTGGAGAAAGACATTGTGGTTGTGTGGCGTCCCACTGGTCGGGACGTGACGTAGGGGTACTGCACCCACAAGAGAGTGTGTGGTATCCCTGTGGCCAGAGAACATGGGATGTCACATAATGGACCCTCATTACACCCATCCACACATCATAGACCAGGGGACCAATGGGTTGACCCATTGCAGGAGACTTGGTCCCGGTGGGAGGAGCTTAGGTGGGTAGTGGAAGAGCGGGAAGACAGTCAGAAAGAGTCTGAGAAGCTGAAATGAGCTCCTGTGGGGAGCGGAGGAGTCAGATGGCGGAGAAGCCGTTGGGAAAGAAGGGGATCCTAGGGTGTTGAGGTGCACCCGAATCTGGGCTGGTACGACCACCAGCCGGAGGGACACAGACCAGGAACGGAGAACCGACTCTGAGAGCGGTGCGGGCATTTATCCATAAGCTGCCAAACTGGAGCACCACGAGCTTCTCAGGGAAGTCGTGACCGACACCCGGCGTACACCCCAAAAGGTCCCGTAGAGGGTCCGGAGGTCCAGGGGAGGAATCTTCCAGAAAGGATCCATGGCAGCCGGCTGAGGGCTCTGCGCGCGGGAGCACTAAAGAGAGGAAGATAGGAAAAGCACAGTAATGGACAGAATAAAGGAATGGCAGGCACACAACCCAGGGTCCCAAGTGAGATGTCCCAGTCCCCTGGCAACTACCCAGGCCAGCAGTACCCATGAACTATAACAACTAGTGCTGCCTGAAGTCCGCCAGTAAAACCCGGTTCAGAGTCAAAGACTGTGTGTTGTGTTTCATTTGCCTGCGCCGGAGGAGCCGTACACTTGCTCCAACAACATAGACTGTCTGCCAGCGCCTCCACCTGATGAGCTGTCTCCCTGTGTAAAATCCCTATTCATCACAGCTGCCCCGGGGATCCCGCTCCACCTATGGAGAGCGTAGCCATCTTGCTGCATCACTATCACCCCGGAGGTCTGCATGCAGCGCCAGTATCATTTCCAGGAACCATAGGAGGCGTCACAAACTCTTTTTATTTTAATTTAACCCCTTTTTTAGCGTCCACCAGGGCCATGGTCCCTCGCAAAGGCCGCCCATGACATCCCCGTGAAACCAAACACCCGTGACGGGTACCCCCGGCCCTGAAGTGGGTTGGAAGAATAAAAGGAGTAAGTTGAAGAAGACCAGCAACCCAATGGCTTGATACTATCAAGAATACAGCGGAGAATAGCCTGCTAGTTGTATCTAGACTTGCACAAGATTGATTTTTTTCACAGAGCATTCATCCGTCAAGTTGCCATAGCTCAAGATCGAGCTGAAGGCTGTTTAATAATAAGAATAATAATATGCTGATACTGGTGTTTTTCACCATATTGTTCATGTGTAGAGAGGATATCTCTAAGGACTGTACCCATGTTGCCTATGCTTGCAAAGGTCATTTATAACCTAATTTCCATAGGTCAAATCCCATAACCTTTGATGAAATTTTGGAAAATAATGGTGTTTTGCAGAATGGCTAGTATGAATGAATCCCAAATATTAGATAGTTGTATCAGGCAAACGTATGACTATCCCCTCCCTCCTGTTATTGTCAATATGGACTCTCTGCTTAGAATCTGACAACTCTGGCTTCTGTCCTGTTCACAGTGAAGAAACTAGGATGTGACACTTTAGCTGGTTTCTATTGGTGTAACATTTAGAGTGAAGTTCTTCTCTTCCCCCCTCCATCCACATGCTTGCTTTAGTTAGGCTGGTTTCACATTACGGATTTTTCAGATCCGATGCTGTCCGATCAAAATCGGACAGCATCGGATTCGAATTTGGCCCCATGCAGCCCTATGGGCATCGGACCGAATCGGATGTGCACTAAATGCCATCCGATTTGGTCCGATCCGATTCTGTCCGATTTTATTATCGGTGCAAAAATCGGAGCCTGCTCCGATTTTTGCACCGAAAATAAAATCTGACAGAATCGGATGGGACCAAATCGGATGGCATTTAGTGCACATCCGATCTGACCCGATACCTATAACATGGGGCCCTATGGAGCAGGGTCCGAGGAAACATCTGATGTCTCCTCGGACCCGATTTTAGTGTACTGGGCATGCTCAGTACAGTAAAACTGCTCCTACTAGGAGCACAAGGGTTAAAAAAAAACAACAAAACCTTATGCTCACCTCCCCACGAGCCCCCGCCGTCTCCAGCCGTCTTCCTGAAGGCTCCCGGTGGCTCCCGCAGGCTCCCGGTGGCTGCAGAGGTCTTCCTCTGCTGTACAGGATCTGCGGTGATGTCACATTCATGTGACTGCGGGTTACCATGGTGAACCCGCGGTCACGTGACTGTGACATCACCGCAGGTCCTGAACAGCAGAGGAAGACCTCTGCAGCCACCGGGAGCCTGCGGGAGCCACCGGGAGCCTTCAGGAAGACGGCTGGAGACGGCGGGGGCTCGTGGGGAGGTGAGCATAAGGTTTTGGGTTTTTTTTTTCCACCCCGGAGGCAGCGATTTTATGCCGGAATCGGATGCCTATTTGGCATCCGATTCCAGGCATCAGAAGGGAGCCGATGCTGTCCGAATTTATCAGACAGCATCGGCTCCCTTCAAAATCGTAATGTGAAGGTAGCCTGAGCCAGATATCTTTGTAGGTGATTTGAGATCAATACAACTTGCACCCTTCTTTTCTCTGCTGCCACTGGGCTGTGTCAGAGGACGTCTGCTCCATACCATACACACCCACAAGATGGATAGCTGATCCCACCAAAATTGACTGGTTGTCCTCCATTTTTTATAATGTTCTATCTTTCTAATTTTTGTTTATAAACTCTAGAAATTAAAGCTGGAGGCACTTTCCTTCCTTGACATCGCTGAAACCTGGCTCACCTCCTCTAACACAGCCTCTCCAGCTACACTTTCTTAGGCTGGATTCCATCTTTCTCACACCCCTCACACTAGCATCCTACATGGTGGAGTTGGCTTGCTTCTGTCTGATAACTGCTCCCGACCCACCCCAGGATCCTTGGGGTACCCGGTACTGGGCAGTTGCAATGGGCGATGTCACGAGTGGCTTGCCTGAGCCCGTGGCCCTGGTGGTCGCTGAAAAATTGGCAAAACAAAAAGGGGAAAAATAAAATGAAAGAAAGTCTTGGGACGCCACCTACAGTACCCAGTAATGATACCGGCGCTGCTTTCAGACCTCCGGGGATCGTGATGCCACAGCTAGATGATAACGCTCCCCGTAGGTGGAGCAGGGTCCCCAAGGCAGTGATGTGGAATAGGGATTTTGCACAGGGAGGCAGTTCTCCACTCAGCCTTGTCTCTTGGTGCTGCAGGGGAAGGTGGCTCATCAGGTGGAGATGCTGGCAGGCAGTCTGTGTTAAGGGCAGGATCAGGGGCCGTAATAACACACACGCTGAAAGTTGTTTCCGTACCTTTTACTGATGTTGTTGTAAGGTAACATCCAGGATACACTCCAGGTGATCGGGAGGCACTTCAGGATCTCCACACCTGGTGAGTTGTAAGGCCTCCTTGTCTTAGTGTGTGTGTTTAAGTCCTGGCATGTCTGGAACCTGGCCTAACCTCCTCTGTGTCTCTCACTTTTATTGCAGGCAGTGAGAACCTTCTACTGGCTGCCGCTATTTTTCCCGCGATTCCTGGCTCTCGTGGTTGCTGTGCTACAAGTGTCCCAGAAAACTGAAGTCTCCTTGGTTGACTGGTGTTTTCCGCTGGGCTAAGTAGTCCCTGGCAGACTTGGACTCCGGTGTCGGGGTTGCTTCCTGGGGTGAATCGGTATGGTTCCTCTGCCCCCACTCTGTTCCTAGTCTTGCTTCCAACCCTTACTCTTGGGCCCCTGCACTGGCTAAGCTTCACTCTGGTACGGGCCTAGCGCGTTCATCAAGTCGTCTTCACAGTCCTCCCTGGAACTGCACTGCCTAACTCCTCCCCTGGGCCTGAATTTATAGGGGACCTTGCCTCAAGGCAGCAAGTAGAGCTCCCCCTTCAGGTCTGGGGTGGAAGGTGTTGCATTTGTAGAGTACCTGATGTGGAAATCCCTCTGTGCACCAAGTGGTTCTGTGGCTACATATACCGCAGGGTGCCACACTCCTTTACCCGAATTCTACTGCCACCCTCTGTTATGCTTTCCTCTTTTGAGGTGCACTCCATCTGCATTTACTTCCCCTCCAACCTCCGACTGACTGTCATTTACTGTGCCCCAGGGCCAGCCATCACTTTTCTTTACCACTTAATTTCCTCTTTGCTGAATGACATTCCCACTATCATCACGGGTGACTTCAACATCCCCATTGACACTTCCCACTCAACAGATTGTAATGTTTTATTACTAGCTTCTTCCTTTGGCCTCGATCAATGGTTCTCCTCAGTCACCTATAAAGATAGCCACATGCTGGACCTTATGTTCACCTGCTTCTGTTCTCTATCTAACCTCTCAAACTCACCTCTCTCCTGTCTGACCGCAACCTACTTACAGTACATTCTCTTCCTTCTCCTCTCCAAGTACATAACCCCCACTCCACAAACTCACTCCTCCTTGCAGAAATTCCAAACATCTTGATTTATACTCCTCTCTTAGTCCTTTCTCCCTCTCACAGACATACTAGTGCATCCTAATGAATTAGAATATCATTAAAAATCAATGTAACATTGCCATTTTTCAGGACATTTCTGGGAGCCCTGAAACACGTTGACTATTAAATCAATATTATAGTCACCCTTTGATGTCTTGTGGAAAACGGGTTTTTAACCTTTTATCCTCCCTACTTTAATTTTCAGAACTAAATACCTTCGAGTTTTCATTGTCTGTAAGCCATAATTCTCAACATTAACAGAAAAAAAACTTGAAATAGATCACTCTGCATATAATTTATGCATTGAATTAGTGAAATAAATTAACTTTAAGATGATATTTTAATTCAGTGAGGTGCACTAGTCCCTTCCTTATATGATACAGATGCTGTGACCACTTTATATGACACCACAATGACTACAGCTCCTAACTCGGCTGCTACCCTCATGCACAGCAAAACTCACACAATCAACAGGCAACCCTGACACACAAGCCTTACTAAAGAATTGAGGAAGGTCTCCAGGGTCGCTGAGCAGAGAAAGAAGAGATCCCATTCTACCTAATACTTCATTGCACACAAGCAGTCCCTCGCCAACTTCAAGTCCACACTGACTGCTGCCAAACAAACGTTCTTCTCATCTCTCATATCCTTCCTATCTCACAACCCTAAATAGCTATTCAACACTTTCAATTCTCTCCTCCGTTCCCAGCACCTCCTTCCTCTTCTCTTTTCTGAGCGGAAGACTTTGCCTCTTTTCTCAAGCTAAAGATTGATAACATCAGATAAAGCTTTGTCCCACAGTCCCCAGAGCCCTTCCTCAAAACTAACCAACCATCTTCTTCCAAAACCATTTTCTCCAACACGACAGAAAAATCAGCTCTCTGTCAAGATCACATCTCACCACCTTCGCATTTGACCTGCTCTTATCCCACCACATCCCCAACCTCAACACAATCGTCATCCCAAACCTAATCCATCTCTTCAACCTCTCACTAACAACTGGTGTCTTCGCTTCATCTTTTAAACATGCCTCGATCACACCCATACCCAAAAAACCCTTGTGCGACCCATCCTCTGTGTATAGCTATCAACACATTTCACTTGAACCCATTCCATCTTGAATTGTCCTCCCACCTCTCCTCCTGCTCCCTCTTTGACCGATTACAATCTGGCTTTCAGCAACATCACTTAACCGAAACTGCCCTAACTAAAGTCACCAATGATTATATTATTATGGGAGCCCAGCGCAAACTTATACCCTTTTGCCAATGGTCTATTTTACTCAAAATAATTAATCAATTCACTGTACTTGGTTAACCATCAACCGGATGTTTATTAAATTGTTATTTCATATTCTAAAGATAAAATTATTATTAAAAATTTAAAAATAAAATTGTGAAAATTATTCTGTACGGTGGAGTCCTCTTCTTTGTATAGATTTCTATGTTTCTCTATGGTATGTCCCTTGTACGGTAGCAGCGACAAAGTACAGCACATACCCCTATAGACTAGCTCCAGTATACAACCCAACAAACATTAAAGTCACCAATAACCTACTAACCAACAAAAGTAAACAACATCCTCCTTCTCCTGGACCTGTTCTCTGCCTTCGACACCATAGACCAGTGATGGCGAACCTTTCTGAGGCCGAGTGCCCAAACCGCAACCCAAAACGAAATTATTTATGGCGAAGTGCCAATACGGTAATGTAACCTAAATTACTGCAGCAGTGGTAATCACAAGCGCTGCACAGGGGGGAGAGCCAGCAGATGCTAACTCTCTTCCCTGTGCAGGGCTTGTAGTCCTGAAACATTAATGATCAATTCAATTATTTTAACAATTAATTGATTTTAAACTTACCTGTGCAGTCTTCTCTTCTCCTGCACATTGAAGCTGAGCCGCTGCCACAGCCCTTTCTAGAAACAGCAGGTGGATTGATCTGTATGGAAAAAATGCAGAATATTAGACAGATAGGAGATAGATTTTATCATGGAATGCAAGCAGATTTCATGCTGAAATCCTGGTCCCTTTCCTTGCAGTAATGTGCTCCATCCTGACCTTCTCCTTGTAGCTTTGTGCTCCATCCTGACCCTCTCCTTGTAGCTATGTGCTCCATCCTGACCCTCTCCTTGTAGCTATGTGCTCCATCCTGACCCTCTCCTTGTAGCTATGTGCTCCATCCTGACCCTCTCCTTGCAGTAATGTGCTCCATCCTGACCCTCTCCTTGCAGTAATGTGCTCCATCCTGACCCTCTCCTTGCAGTAATGTGCTCCATCCTGACCCTCTCCTTGCAGTAATGTGCTCCATCCTGACCCTCTCCTTGCAGTAATGTGCTCCATCCTGACTCTCTCCTTGCAGTAATGTGCTCCATCCTCACCCTCTCCTTGCAGTAATGTGCTCCATCCTGACCCTCTCCTTGCAGTAATGTGCTCCATCCCGACCCTCTCTTTGCAGTTATGTGCTCCATCCTGATCTTCTCCTTGTAGCAATGTGCTCCATCAAACTCTTGCCCATCGTGGAAACCTTCAAAATGAACCTGAAGGCCCACCTCTTCCAACAAGCCTACAACCTGCAGTGATCCCCATCTAATAAACCGCCGTACAACCGGCTCTACCCTCTCCTAGTGTATCCTCACCCATCACTTTTAGACTGTTAGCCCTCGTGGGAAGGGTCCTCTCTCCTCACCTACTGTATCCTCACCCATTCCTTGTAGACTGTGAGCCCTCACGGGCAGGGTCCTCTCTCCTCACCTACTGTATCCTCACCCATTCCTTGTAGACTGTGAACCCTCGCGGGCAGGATCTTCTCTCATTACCTATTGTATTCTCACTCATCCCCTTGTAGACTGTGAGCCCTCGCCGGCAGGGTCCTCTCTCCTCAACTACTGTATCCTCACCCATTCCTTGTAGACTGTGAGCCCTTGTGGGCAGGGTCTGCTCTCCTCACCCATTTCTTGAAGACTGTGAGCCCTCGCAGGCAGGGTCCTCTCTCCTCACCTACTGTATCCTCACCCATCTCCTGTAGATAGTGAGCCCTTGTGGGCAGAGTCCTTTCTCCTTACTTGTTGTATCCTCACTCATTCCTTGTAGACTGTGAGCCCTCGCAGGCAGGGTCCTCTCTCCTCACCTACTGTATCCTCACTCAACCTTTGTCGACTGTGAGCCCTCGTGGGCAGGGTCCTCTCTCCTCACCTACTGTATCCTCACCCATTCCTTGTAGGCTGTGAGCCCTCGCGGGCAGGGTCCTCTCTCCTCACCCACTGTATCCGCACCCATCCCTTGTAGACTGTTAGCCCTCGTGGGCTGGGTCCCCTCTCCTCACCTACTGTATCCTCACCCATTCCTTGTAGACTGTGAGCCCTCATGGGCAGGGTCCTCTCCCCTCCCCTACTGTATTCTCACCCACCCATTGTAGACTGTGAGCCCTCGTGGGCAGGGTCGTCTCCCTCCCCTACTGTATCCTCAACCACCCATTGTAGACTGTGAGCCCTCATGGGCAGGGTCCTCTCTCCCTCCCTACTGTATTCTCACCCACCCATTGTAGACTGTGAGCCCTCATGGGCAGGGTCCTCTCCCTCCCCTACTGTATCCTCAACCACCCATTGTAGACTGTGAGCCCTCGTGGGCAGGGTCGTCTCCCTCCCCTACTGTATCCTCAACCACCCATTGTAGACTGTGAGCCCTCATGGGCAGGGTTGTCTCCCTCCCCTACTGTATCCTCAACCACCCATTGTAGACTGTGAGCCCTCATGGCAGGGTCCTCTCCCCTCCCCTACTGTATTCTCACCCACCCATTGTAGACTGTGAGCCCTCGTGGGCAGGGTCCTCTCCCCTCACCTACTGTATCCTCACCCATTCCTTGTAGACTGTGAGCCCTCGTGGGCAGGGTCCTCTCCTCTCACCTACTGTATCCTCACCCATTCCTTGTAGACTGTGAGCCCTCGTGGGCAGGGTCCCCTCTTCCTCACCCTACTGTATCCTCAACCCACCCATTGTAGACTGTGAGCCCTCGTGGGCAGGGTCCTCTCCCCTCACCTACTGTATTCTCACCCACCCATTGTAGACTGTGAGCCCTCGTGGCAGGGTCCTCTCCCCTCACCTACTGTATCCTCAACCACCCATTGTAGACTGTGAGCCCCTCGTGGGCAGGGTCCTCTCCCCTCACCTACTGTATTCTCACCCACCCATTGTAGACTGTGAGCCCTCGTGGGAGGGTCCTCTCTCCTCACCTACTGTATCCTCACCACCCATTGTAGACTGTAGCCCTCGTGGGCAGGGTCCCTCTCCCTCACCTACTGTATTCCTCAACCCACCCATTGTAGACTTTTGAGCCCTCGTGGGCAGGGTCCTCTCCCCTCACCTACTGTATTCTCACCCACCCATTGTAGACTGTGAGCCCTCGTGGGCAGGGTCCCTCCCCTCCCCTACTGTATCCTCAACCACCCATTGTAGACTGTTAGCCCTCGTGGGCAGGTCCTCTCCCCTCACCTACTGTATCTCACCCACCCATTGTAGACTGTGAGCCCTCGTGGGCAGGGTCCTCTCCCCTCCACCTACTGTATCTCACCACCCATTGTAGACTGTGAGCCCTCGTGGGCAGCGTCCCCTCCCTCACCTACTGTATCCTCACCACACCATTGTAGACTGTGAGCCCTCTGGGCAGGGTCCTCTCCCCTCACCTACTGTATTCTCACCCACCCATTGTAGACTGTGAGCCCTCGTGGCAGGGTCCCCTCCCTCACCTACTGTATCCTCACCATCCATTGTAGACTGTGAGCCCTCGTGGGCAGGGTCCTCTCCCTCACCTACTGTATCCTCACCCACTCCATTGTAGACTGTGAGCCCTCGTGGGCAGGGTCCCTCTCTCCCTCACCTACTGTATCCTCACCCATTCCTTGTAGACTGTGAGCCCTCGTGGGCAGGGTCCTCTCCCCTCACCTACTGTATCCTCACCCATCCTTGTAGACTGTGAGCCCTCGTGGGCAGGGTCCCCTCTCCTCACCTACTGTATTCTCACCCTCCATTGTAGACTGTGAGCCCTCGTGGGCAGGGTCCCCTCTCCTCACCTACTGTATTTCACCCACCCATTGTAGACTGTGAGCCCTCGTGGGCAGGGTCCCCTCCCCTCACCTACTGTATTCTCACCCACCCATTGTAGACTGTTAGCCCTCGTGGGCAGGGTCCTCTCCTCCTCACCTACTGTATTTCACCCACCCATTGTAGACTGTGAGCCCTCGTGGGCAGGGTCCCTCTCACCTACTGTATCCTCAACCACCCATTGTAGACTGTGAGCCCTCGTGGGCAGGGTCCTCTCCCCTCACCTACTGTATTCTCACCCACCCATTGTAGACTGTGAGCCCTCGTGGGAGGGTCCTCTCCCCTCCCTACTGTATCCTCAACCACCCATTGTAGACTGTGAGCCCTCGTGGGCAGGGTCCTCTCCCCTCACCTACTGTATTCTCACCCACCCATTGTAGACTGTGAGCCCTCGTGGGCTAGGGTCCCCTCTCCCATCACCTACTGTATCCTCAACCACCCATTGTAGACTGTTAGCCCTCGTGGGCAGGGTCCTCTCCCCTCACCTACTGTATTCTCACCCACCCATTGTAGACTGTGAGCCCTCGTGGGCAGGGTCCCTCTCCCCTCCTACTGTATCCTCAACCACCCATTGTAGACTGTTAGCCCTCGTGGGCAGGGTCCTCTCCCCTCACCTACTTATCCTCACCCATTCCCATTGTAGACTGTGAGCCCTCGTGGGCAGGGTCCTCCTCCCTCCACCTACTGTATTCCTCATCCACCCATTGTAGACTGTGAGCCCTCGTGGCAGGGTCCCTCTCTCCCTCACCTACTGTATCCTCACCATCCATTGTAGACTGTGAGCCCTCGTGGGCAGGGTCCTCTCCCCTCACCTACTGTATTCTCACCCACCCATTGTAGACTGTGAGCCCTCGTGGGCAGGGTCCCTCTCCCCTCACCTACTGTATCCTCAACCACCCATTGTAGACTGTTAGCCCTCGTGGGCAGGGTCCTCTCCCCTCACCTACTGTATCCTCAACCACCCATTGTAGACTGTTAGCCCTCGTGGGCAGGGTCCCTCTCCCCTCACCTACTGTATTCTCACCCACCTATTGTAGACTGTTAGCCCTCGTGGGCAGGTCCTCTCCCCTCACCTACTGTATTCTCACCCACCCATTGTAGACTGTGAGCCCTCGTGGGCAGGGTCCTCTCCCCTCACCTACTGTATTCTCACCCACCCATTGTAGACTGTTAGCCCTCGTGGGCAGGGTCATCTCCCCTCACCTACTGTATTCTCACCCACCCATTGTAGACTGTTAGCCCTCGTGGGCAGGGTCCTCTCTGCCCCTGTACTTGTGTGTGCCTTGTATTGTTTATGACTATTGTTCTTGACTGTGTATGCTTCTTCAACATGTAAATCGCCAATGGAACAAATGGCGCTATCATAATAAAAAATATTAATAGTATGGTACTAAAATCCAGCTTCTATCTACTGTGCAGTAGAATGGCATCTATGGTGCCTTGGAGTCCACATTTTGGCTGTGGAGAGGATGGCTGTAGTGTCAGGCCCATGAGACATGTCCCGGAGGGGAGGGCTCATTTGCCGTAGTCTAATGGGATCCAGTTTGTGGCATGTAATCTTTCAGATGACATACAAATCTTACGCCATCACACCATACTGGAAACCTCCATATAATGGGTGAGTGTGTGCATGATGCCATATAGACAGGGAAGCCATGCACGTTATTTCAGGTGGGCCAGTGCTCTTCCCCACCACCAATGTACCTAGGGGGAGCTAGTCATGAAATCCACAAACAAGCAGCATGACCTCCCTCAGATGGCTGAGGGCACACTGCAGGGCAGAGAAGCCTTGTGGCAGTGCCCTGGCTCATGCACTAGGGGCTTTCCTCTCTCACATTGACATCGGCCTGCACCATGAATTTCTTTGTTTTATATCCGATTTATTATGAATGGCTATGGTGGGCGTGGCTATAAGCAGACGGGGCGGAGCAATGTGGAGCACTACATACTCGTGCTGGCGATAGGCTGGAAAGCCTGGGTGACGGCTCAAGTTACCGCCACGTGGGGGAGGTGAAACGACGCTGGGATTGGTTGGTTGATTGGTCGGAGGGCGGGCTTTAGCGCGGGCTGGTTAGAGGGGGGGAGCTCGTTTAACTTTGTGTGTTAGTTTACGCCGTAGCTCAGAGCGGAGCTGGAGAACGATCGCCGGATGGAGCAGCAGCCTAGAGCCCGGAGCTGCACGAACAGTGGAGGGGAGCCGCTCATGAACCTCAACGTTCACAGCACCACCGGCACTCGCTATGAACTGTCTGTGCCGAGCGGTGAGACGGTGGACGGGCTGAAACGGCGGATCTCCCAGCGACTGAAGGTGCCCAAGGAGCGGCTCACCCTGCTGCACCGGGAGACGTGAGTTCAGCTCCAGGCCGGCACTGGTCATGGCCATTGGATTGTCGCCCCCGGTGTTTCCGTCCTTTGTTCTCACCCCGGGAGGTGGGCCTTTGTTTAGCGAAACTTCCACGACCTCAATGGCTGCTGCCGATGTGGCTCACTGTCCTGAACCATGTGTCTGCCCACAGCCCATTGTTCCTTTGTCCTATTGAGGACTGTCGGGTTCATTCAATGATCCTGTGCTACGAGATGCCCCCACTCCCCAGGATGGCCCCTACTAACCTCTATTCCAGTAATCCAGGGAGGCTCTAGCAGTGGTGACATCGCCCTACGTGCGCTTCCTCGTCGTCGCCCCGCGTGTGCTTCCCCCTTCCCCGTCGTCGCCCCCGCGTGCGCTTCCCCCCCCTTCCCCGTCGTCGCCCCACGTGCGCTTTCCCCCCCCTTCCCCGTCGTCGCCCCACGTGCGCTTTCCCCCCCCTTCCCCGTCGTCGCCCCGCGTGCGCTTTCCCCCCCCTTCCCCGTCGTCGCCCCGCGTGCGCTTCCCCCCCCCCTTCCCCGTCGTCGCCCCGCGTGCGCTTCCCCGTCGTTGCCCCACGTGCGCTTCCCCCCCTTCCCCGTCGTCGCCCCGCGTGCGCTTCCCCGTCGTCGCCCCGCGTGCGCTTCCCCGTCGTCGCCCCGCGTGCGCTTCCCCCCTTCCCCGTCGTCGAGACATAACCCATTGATGCCCAGTGGCTTGCTGATGGACCTTGATGGCTGTATGTGCATGATCTAAGGCTTGTACCTGTCCTCTCCTCAGGCGGTTACATTCTGGGAAGTTACAAGATTTGGGAGTTGCGGACGGGAGCAGGCTGACCCTCCTGCCTACAGTTGAATCTGGACTTATGGTGAGTTTATTGGTCAGACCTATTGTATGAAGAGATATGGACCACCTGCCTTGGAGTAATAACCCTTATGTCTCTTCCACTTCTAGTCCCAGATGTCTCGTCCGGAGCAGTCAGTAATGCAGGCCCTGGAGAGCCTCACAGAGACACAGGTGAGTAACCCTGCAGGACTGGTGTGGGGGAGGACAAGTGGGCGGTAGCTCCATGTGGTGTGATGTCACCATGCACTGTATGACGCAGATCATGCCATTCCTCTGATAAACAAGCTGGTTACTAATCAGATGGTGTTGAGGGTGGTGACTCCTTTCTGTCAGCTTCCTGCTTGGCGGGGTTATTCTGTGCTGTAGTGATAGAAGTTTCCTTCACTATATGGTGACCTTTTGCCTGTGTGTTTTGCAGACACGTCTTTGTTCAACATGATTGCATTTCCTTGTTGCAACACACTACTACCGTCACAAGCTGTGTCATTCCATGTCACTGCTTGCACAGCAGCTTTGGCTGGTCCTTCCAAGGTTTTCTTTGTACTTTAAAATCCTTAGCTTTCCACTCTTCAAAGCCTTCCTATTTCTCTGCCTTCTGCCCCCTACTCCTTCCCTTGGATTCTCCACCTACCAAGCCTTCCCATTTCTCTACCTTCTACCCCATACTCCTTCCCTTGGTTTTTCCACCCTACCAAGCCTTCCCATTTCTCTACTTTCTCTCCTCCTTCCCTAGGCTTCCCGTTTTCTCTACCTTCTTCCCCCCCCTACTCCTTCCCTAGGCTTCCCATTTCTCTACCTTCTTCCCCCCCCCCCCCTACTCCTTCCCTAGGCTTCCCATTTCTCTACCTTCCCCCCTCCTTCCCTAGGCTTCCCATTTCTCTACCTTCTTCCCCCCCCCTACTCCTTCCCTAGGCTTCCCATTTCTCTACCTTCCCCCCTCCTTCCCTAGGCTTCCCATTTCTCTACCTTCTAACCCCCCCTACTCCTTCCCTAGGCTTCCCATTTCTCTACCTTCTTCCCCCCCCCCCCTACTCCTTCCCTAGGCTTCCCATTTCTCTACCTTCTTCCCCCCTACTCCTTCCCTAGGCTTCCCATTTCTCTACCTTCTTCCCCCCAGACTCCTTCCCTAGGCTTCCCATTTCTCTACCTTCTTCACCCCGACTCCTTCCCTAGGCTTCCCATTTCTCTACCTTCTTCACCCCGACTCCTTCCCTAGGCTTCCCATTTCTCTACCTTCTTCACCCCGACTCCTTCCCTAGGCTTCCCATTTCTCTACCTTCTTCACCCCGACTCCTTCCCTAGGCTTCCCATTTCTCTACCTTCTTCACCCCGACTCCTTCCCTAGGCTTCCCATTTCTCTACCTTCTCCCCCCTACTCCTTCCCTAGGCTTCCCTAGGCTTCCCATGTCTACCTCCCCCCCCCTCCTTCCCTAGGCTTCCCATTTCTCTACCTTCTCCCCCCTACTGCTTCCCATTTCTCTACCTTCTCCCCCCTACTCCTTCCCTAGGCTTCCCATTTCTCTACCTTCTTCCCCCCCCGACTCCTTCCCTAGGCTTCCCATTTCTCTACCTTCTTCCCCCCCCCCCCCTCCTTCCCTAGGCTTCCCATTTCTCTACCTTCTCCCCCCTACTGCTTCCCATTTCTCTACCTTCTCCCCCCCCCACTCCTTCCCTAGGCTTCCCATTTCTCTACCTTCTTCCCCCGACTCCTTCCCTAGGCTTCCCATTTCTCTACCTTCTTCACCCCTACTCCTTCCCTAGGCTTCCCATTTCTCTACCTTCTTCCCCCGACTCCTTCCCTAGGCTTCCCATTTCTCTACCTTCTTCCCCCTCCCGACTCCTTCCCTAGGCTTCCCATTTCTACCTCCCCCCCCCCCCCCCCCTCCTTCCCTAGGCTTCCCATTTCTCTACCTTCTCCCCCCTACTGCTTCCCATTTCTCTACCTTCTCCCCCCTACTCCTTCCCTAGGCTTCCCATTTCTCTACCTTCTTCCCCCCCCCGACTCCTTCCCTAGGCTTCCCATTTCTCTACCTTCTTCCCCCCCCCCCCCTCTCCTTCCCTAGGCTTCCCATTTCTCTACCTTCTCCCCCCTACTGCTTCCCATTTCTCTACCTTCTCCCCCCCACTCCTTCCCTAGGCTTCCCATTTCTCTACCTTCTCCCCCCCACTCCTTCCCTAGGCTTCCCATTTCTCTACCTTCTTCCCCCGACTCCTTCCCTAGGCTTCCCATTTCTCTACCTTCTTCACCCCTACTCCTTCCCTAGGCTTCCCATTTCTCTACCTTCTTCCCCCGACTCCTTCCCTAGGCTTCCCATTTCTCTACCTTCTCCCCCCTACTCCTTCCCTTGGCCTTGTTTCTCCCCACTGCGTGCTGGACTCTGCTATTTTTAGCTGTTCCTGCAGGCGTGGGCTGGAGGGGGGTGAGTCAGAGAGCAGCCTGATAAAACCGGGAGAGTAGCTGCATTCATATATATACATGGAAAAGAGTACATGATGTACCTGCTATATACACAGACTGTTTATGCATTGTCTCCAGCTTTTGTAGGGTTAATGTTCTGCTCTTTGTCCAGTGATGCGGGGGTGGGGGGAGTCGTGACGGTGGTGGGAGGGGTGCTGAAATCATGACTGTTTGTGTGATTGAGTCGTGATGGTGTGCTGCTTCTGTGTAGCTGGTGTTCTGTTATTGCCTCTCAGTGTTTGGTCACATTCTGCTGGTTGGTGAGGCCTCTTACCATGGCCTGCTGAGCGTTATGGTTCACTGACTCATCTTTCTATTATGAGACTAGGTTGTCTTCACACCTCCTAAGTATTGACTGACCGCAGATCTCCTGACTTGAGCAGCCTTTTATATATATATATATATTGTATTCTATACTAGGACCATGAATGCTAGCTATATGAAGGCAGCTTTAGGTTGAGGGACTAATAAATGTATTGATTTGGTCAGTGTTTTTTTGGGGTGGCAGTCCATGTGGGATTTTGCCATAATCTAAAACAACTTGTTCTGTCTTTATCTTTGAAGGTGAATGACTTCTTATCTGGCCGCTCACCGCTCACACTTGCGCTTCGTGTTGGGGATCATATGATGTTTGTACAGCTTCAGTTGGCTGCCCAGCAAGCGGGGGGATCCCACCTCCAGCACCGTCATCTAATCACTAGAGGAACGGAGCACAATGCTGCCCCTCACTTCCGCACCCTGCATACAAGCACCACACCTGTACTCTCCCGGCTTGCAGGTTGTACACAGGGTTCTTCTCAGCCTACTGAGTCAGCACCAGCTTCTTCCACTCGCTGTGATGCTCCTCATTCCTCTTCCCTCACCACCAGCGTCTTCCGCTCCCATGGAGAGGGTGTGACTGTATCGCCCTGTGCAGAGGTGAGTACACTGGTAGCTTTACCTTCTTAACTTTAAGAATGGAAGATTTGCACACCTTCTTTAAGATTATCAGACACGTTTTTAAGCTTCCTTATAGTGACCATTCTTGAACAAGTGAGTACTTTTGGTTTAAAGACGTCCTATCAATTCACCCCCTTCCCAAAGATTTCAATCTAATGGTAGCACTGGATGCAGCATGTATGCTGCATTCAGGCAAGGGGTCCCCCAAGTGTTTCTCATGTCTAAATCATGATATACAGCATTTTAAAATGTGTACAACTGAGTCAGGAGGGCGTTACCAGATCCACATGAGTCAGGTCCTTCCCGGGGGGGCTATTGCCGCCCCCTGCCTCTCTGTTCCTCCCTCTCCTCACCACCTCCTTGATGCCTGTCAGCTTTCCTCGCTGTGCGCCTGCGTCTCCTTGTGCCATCAGGCGCAGAGCGAGGTGTTGCTACTGTCGGCCCCTTGCTCCTGCTCCCGACCTGTCAGCAGCAATTCATCCTGCCCTGATCAGTGTTATGCTATATACACTGAGCAGGGCTGGTTTCTGTGCCAATGCAAGTGTTAGGACAAAAGAAATGGGGGTCACATTATTAGTGGAAAACCTGTTTAATGATTTGTAATGGTCCATCCTTCTTTCAGCAGGTACCTTGTAGCAGCACCACTCCAAGTAGTGAAGCTGGTAGTAGTTCCCAATCCACACGACCTCGAAAACCCGGTGCCATTATAGAAAGTTTTGTCAACCATGCTCCTGGAGTCTTCTCAGGGACATTTTCTGGTAGGTATAGTTCCAGTTTTGCCTTTAAAATCTGCACCGCCAGTGAAAGTGACAGGACAAATAGGTGGGGGCCGCATTGAACACACTCTAATATAAGTTTTATGACATATATGTCCCAGAAAGACTAGATTTTTTTTTTTTTTTTTTTTAAGGATACCACTTTTATTACACATAAATAAACATGCCAATATAATTCAGGCTTCAGGCGAGGAAACAGATACTTTAGAGTGTTTCCCAACTCTGATCCTTCAGAAGCCACCTACAGTGCAGGTTTTCAGGATTTCCTTAGCATTGCACAGACAATACTGGTGATGATTCCAACCTCTGTCCAAAACTATGGAAAATCCTGTAAACCTGCACTGTTGGGCGGCTCCTGAGGACTGGAGTTGGGGAACACTGCTCTATAAAAGGTAGGCGGCAAGTAAAGGGATTTTTTTTTTTTTTTCTTCTTCTTGTATTTCTGTGGGGACATGTGAGCAGTATCTTATCACTTCTTTTTTTATTTGCAGGTACTCTGCACCCCCACTGCCAGGATAGTACAGGGCGTCCTCGTCGAGATATTGGGACAATTTTACAGATCCTTAATGACTTGCTGAGTGCTACTCGCCATTACCAGGGCATGCCACCCTCACTTACAACACTCCGTTGCCATACACAGTGTGCATCCCAGACCAGAAATGCCAAGGCTACCTCTACACAAAAAAGTGATTCCCAGCAAACTAGCCAACCAACAGGACATTCCCAGCCCCAAGTTCGTCAGTGCAAGCCTAATGGTGAGTCATATTTAGCTGTGTGCTGTAACTACACCTTTTTCTTTGTGCAGTGTTTGGGAAAAATAAAGATTGCGTCCTGATGACTGAAGGGGTTACCTGACCTCTCTTGTGGATTGGCATCTGCTTGTTCAGTCTGCTGCAGGGAGGGACTAGACAAAGACCTGTTGCAACATAAGGCCTACATGCTGCTTCCAACCCCCACCCTTTAAGGAGGTGTACAGCAATTATTTCTCACTTTCCCAGAAATGTTTGCAAGGGAAAGCTGGACACATGAATAAAAATTCCAGGTCCACATGTCCAGTTCAGTGCCCGGTCTGTATAGCATGTGTGTGTGCTCCCAAGGGTAAGGAATGTGTTCTCATACCGAGCAGTGGTGGGTGGGTTGCTACTGGCGGTAGTGTGCTTAATTAGAAGGGTTTGGAGATATTCCTTGGTCTGATTCTTTTCTTCTGTTTGGAGGACAGTGTACACATTCTCAGACTCCAGTTGTCAGTGGTATTTAGACAGACTAGTAAGGGGGACCTCTACCCCTCCAGAGGGTGTGGGTTCAAAGGCAGGGGGGGCTGCATGCATCTGGCTGGTTTCATTCTATGTGTTTTGTGTTGGAGAACAAAGAACGGCTGAGTGTGGGAGGGGTGAGCAGATCCCATTATACAGCAGGAAGCTGTGGGAGCTTGTGTGCATCTGATCATCCACAGGCTGCTTTAACTGTTTAGGTTTAAGTAATAACGAGAAAAAAAATCCTACTGCACACCACTGAGGACTCTGATAGCAAAATATTACAATCTACTGGCTAACACGGTACAAAGTTTTCACCTTATTGCACACCAGTCATTATTGGCAGGGAGGAGATTCTTCCACAAATATAGATAAGGTCATATTCTCATAGCTTCCATCAGTTATTACTTCTTCAAAGGCCTTTATTCTCTTTATTTTATTTTCTCTTTCGGATGAATCCCTTCAAGAATATTATGTGTGTTTTTTTTTTTTTTTTTTTTAACTTCTGCCTTAACAATATTTAGCTACTAGCATTTCTATAACCTGAGTTCATACATGTCTCAGGACCGTAAACCTGTAGGTGGTAATGATACCTACAATATTAACTTGCAATGCAATATGTCAATTTAAATTGTGTCACTCTTAACAGGGGATCGAATGCGGCAAACAGAAAATAGAGCAACACGTTGTAAAGTTGAACGCCTGCAGTTGCTTATGCACCAAAAGAGATTGCGTCGGAAGGCACGGAGAGACTCCAGAGCTCCTTATCAGTGGCTTCCTACACGAAAGTCTTGTCGGACCAGCAGTAACAGTAGTACATCGAGTGGAGATGGTGCCATGGAGATGGACTTTGAGGACTCCCTATGGAAACCAGATGTGAAGGCTGATCTAAACTCTGAATTTGTGGTGGCATGAGGCATATTCCTTCATTATGTGCTCCACAGGACTTCATTGGCTGTAAATGGACCTTGGGAATTCTAGGACTAACTTGGATTAAAGATGTGGTCAACAAAGGAAAAAATACTCGGTCAATTCTTTAAGGTTTTTTTCTGTGACTTGAATATCAAAAAAAAATCTGCCTTAAACGCTTCTGTCGTAGGCGTTGTAGGTTTGAACTGTATCCTTGCATTGTGGAGTGTGAAGGCAATAATGCACACTCTTGTTCCTGGAAACGTGTTTACCCTCCCTCAACCCTCAGACCAGTACCATAACGCATGAATGCACAGACGTTCAGAGCTTGGAAATGCTCTCAACTAAACCTTAGACATGCTGCTGTTCAGGAGGTTCCTGCTCCTATGGGACTTCGTACTTGGGATTATCTGGTATGAGGTGAAACGGGGACCTGTTAAAAATCTGTCCCGTTCCCCCCCCCCCCCCAAATCCTCACAGTTGTTTTCATATGTAGCATCATTGTACTATGCTATGGCCTCTGTCCCTCCTCTGCCTGGCTTAGGGGTGGGATCTGTTCTGCATGCTGTGGCTCTTGCCCATCCTCACTGATTAAGTGACTGAGGTGGGGACAGTAGCAGGGAGGGAGGCAGCATTTTGTGCTGTATTGAAGCTTTCTATGTTTTTATCATATTTACCTCAAGTTTGACATTTTTTTTTCTTTAATTTCACGCTCCCAGATCAACAGTCTCTCTAGTTTGTTTTTATTTGAATTTCAATTGGTATTTTTTATTAAACTTTCTCGGAGCCGAGTATATATCTATTTTTATGACGGGTGATTCATTCTATATGCAGTATTGGTAAACATGGTAAGATGTCTTCTTTTTGTTTCATCTCTGACTCTCCCCCTTGCACCCGCTGTGCCTCCAGTGACTTCTTCTGTTCTATGTACCAGGTATTTCCTGGCAGTCTGTGCGTGAGAACGGTTCATGTGTTTCTCCCCCACTTGTGGGTGTTTCAGGAAGAGGTGCTGTTCACTGACATTCTGCAGCACAGTGATGTAGGGTAGCTTCGCTTCTGGCCCTCGTTCTGTTCCCATTAGAGGAGTGGGTTGGTAATGTCAGTCTATAGACAGCAGGCAAGACGTGGGCACTGGAAGGACCCTCTGCTCCTCTGGTTATTCTAGGTTTTCCTTTCTAGTCTTGTGTTGTATACGAGTAGTGTCAGAACCGCCACATTCGATCTTCCTGTGTCACAAGTCTGTGTGAAGTGTCCTGCTTGTATCCTAGCATTGTGTCTCTATGTGCTCGATGCATTGATTTCATTTAGACAAACCATTGAGTCTTGAGTGTTATTTTGTGGTGCAGAATGCATCCAGTTCATATCATTTGCACATCTGCATTGTGTCCTTCTTAATGGTTTATAAACTCCATTTTGTACCTCAGGGTTACCCCCACCCCACTTACTCACAGGTACACAGCTTTTCTGGTGGTACTGGGAGGGTAAGACAAGTGCCGGGGCACACTTATATGTAGCCAGAGATGAAAGTACACTAACCAGAAAGGTAAAAATTCACTTTGTCAAAATAAAATGTGTAGCAGGACTAAAGTTTTCTGGTATTTATTTATTTTTTTCCTCCAAAGTAGATTTAAAAGATAAGATATGTGCCTGGAAATTATCTTAATGTGGTTCACTTGTCCTTACGACCTATTATTGCTGACATATCCTCTTTAAGGAAGGAGAATCGTCTGAGTGGCCAGCCAAACAGAGGGACAATGAAACAAGTGACCTCTACGACATAATACATGGGGGGCAGCAGAATCCTACTTTACATGTCCTAAAATAATGGACAGCGTTGTACACAGAGGTCCAGCAAATAAATGGGTTCTAGCCTGATTTGTATATTAATCTAAAATATACAAGTGAGCTCCACCTTATGCTGTATGTCATGACACTCATGGTTTGTGTATTGTAGGCTTATGTCTGCTATAAGTCCATGAGCTGCTCAAAATGTGCTGTACTATATGCTTCGATGTATAGGGTAGAAAATAAGATTGCACTATAGAAAGTATGTATGTTCAAAACAATGGGGTGGCTGCCAAATACAGACAATATCTGGGGTTTACCTGGTCTAGTCATGTGTCTGAGTAAGGATCTACTACAGATTGGCACTCTCCCTATAATTTTTCATTTTGCAAGAATTACTGGGGTTTTCAATATTTCTATAGCTTGTAGTGTACAAGAATCCTGGTAATAAGTGACACAAACTATATGTAAAGGCCAGGTTACACGCTTCAATGTGTCGGCGAACCAACGATGTGACTTGACCTACATCGCTGGAATGATGTTCAATGATCGCTAGTGAGGTGCCACACGTACTGATATCGAGAACGATGCAGCAACAATTACACGACAAGCGAACGATACTTGCGGTTGTTTGGTCGCCTACGTTCTTCAGTTCTGAATAGGTGAAGTCGTAAATGAGATCGTTATCAAGGTGTCACACACCGATGCTGCAGGTTCGATAGACAATCAACAACTGATTTATGGTCCGGTTCATAAACCTGCGATCAACGATCAGCCGACTTATCGCTGGTCATATCGACGTGTGACAAGCAACCACGTCATTTGTACGTCTCTATACCTGTTACGTTTCCACGATATCGTTAACAATATTGTAGTGTGTGATGGGGCCTTTAAAGTAAGTGGATTGTTACTGACATGCTCCATAACACAGTCTGCAGATCCTGACACACTACAACTCCCAGCAAGCTCCATCACACAGTCTGCAGATCCAGAAACACTACAACTCCCAACAAGATCCACGCAGTCAGCAGATCCAGAGACACTACAACTCCCAACAAGCTCCATCACACAGTCTGCAGATCCAGAGACACTACAACTCCCAACAAGCTCCATCACTCAGTCCGCAGATCCTTACACACTACAACTCCCATCAAGCTCCATCACCCAGTCCGCAGATCCAGAGACACTACAACTCCCAACAAGCTCCATCACACAGTGTGCAGATCCAGAGACACTACAACTCCCAACAAGCTCCATCACACAGTCTGCAGATCCAGAGACACTACAACTCCCAACAAGCTCCATCACCCAGTCTGCAGATCCAGTGACCCTAAACTCTCAGAAGAAGCAGGGGAGGGTGAACGGATGAGTTGGGGCACACAGGACCTGCCTGGTAGAGTGACAGGGAGGGAGGGTTTGGCTTAGAACAAACAGAGGAGTAAAACAAAGTAATCCACCCTCTCTTAGGCAAATGTGCACTCTGTCCCCTGCTGCACACTTTTTAAGGACTTCTATAACATTTATCTCAGCAATTATACATGTAATCACTGGAGTAAAGGTATGATTGCACTTAGTATCCCACGGCCTGTAAGGCACCAGCTTCACTTTATAGCCCTAAATCCTGCTGGTTGGTTCTCTTTAAAGGCCCAGTCTCACATAACGACGCATCAGCGATCCGATAACGATGTGCAGAGATCGCGGGGGATATCATTCATACAGATTAATCAGTGTCCACAAACTCCAATCTCAATGCTGGGTTATCTAAAGTTTTTTTTAGGGGGGTGGGGCACAAGTTTCATATAATAACTGTTTGGGGTTGCACACTGATTCTTTTTGCAGTTAATACTGTTGAGTCCTTGTTATTTGGGAATTGCTCTCCCTCTGGTGGCTGACTTTCTCTTCTCTCTACAGAAGAAAAGCTGTCAATTGGGTGGGTAGAGTTCTCTCATGGGTTATGAATATTGGGGAAATTGCAGTATCTGTATGGTGTTAAGAGAATGCTAGTTTTGCAAATTTTTAGCAATAACTTTATGATGCACAGTAAAATTGGGCAGCTACATGCCAACATTAACTAAGGGCAAACACACCTGTAAAAAAATCAAAACACTACAATGAAACTGGGAAGGTGCAATGTAAGCAAAGATAGTAAGAAAACAAACAGAATATACAGGGATAAAAAGGCAAACTATATAAGCTGAATTGTGACATCTGATGCAACAACCATTTAAGAAGAAAAACACACAAGTTTGCATACACATGTAAGGATGATTACATGGGAATATACATTGGTATGTTTTCTGACCCAGATCTCTCTAAACGGCAAAACAAATGCCATCTTGAATGTATGTAAAAATAAGTATGCAGAGAGGGCAATGCAAAGACTAGAATGAATCAAAACAATATTAGGTAGACCAAATTACTCCAAAGTGGAGTGAAATATAGCAAAGAGAAAGTGGACAGTTTCCAAAAGTTTTGAGACTGACACAAACTTTAGTTTTCAAATTTTGATACTTCACTTTATTTAGTGATAATTTCATTGTGAAGCATCATCTGATGTATTGCAACACCATTCATTGCCATGAAAATTATTTACAGGGAACCTCTTCCATCCCCAAACACTATTATCCTGCATGGTCAATCTGCAGTTTAATCTAATATATATAAAACTGTAACACTCAGGCTGGTTTCACACTGCGGTTTTTCACTGATCAGGTTTGGGTGCCAAAACCAGGAGAGGAACTTGCAAAGAAAAACTATAATTGAAATACTGACACCTGTTCTGAGTTTTGGAGACACTCTGGTTTTGAAACACAAAACCTGACCTGACCGCAGTGTGAAACCAGCCTAAGGGTATGTGCACATCTGACGTTTCTGCTTCTTTGCAGAACGACCGGGAACCGGTGGAGACTGGCAGAAACTGAATTTTCTGCACTCGCCAGTGTCCCTGGTTTTGTTAGCGATTTGCTAACGTTTTGCGATCGCTTTACTAGCGGTCGCACAGCGTGTTCTTGGCGATTTCCCCGGCGTGTTCCTTAGCGATTTCCAGACTGGTCTTTGCTGCACTTGTTCAGCTGGACCCGCTGGAAAAACGCTAAAAAGAAGTCGCTTGCTCTATCTTTGAGAACCGGTCGGAAACCGGTGAATAAACTAAAATCGTCAAGAAGAAAAACGTTGTAATGTACACAGCGTTTCCAAAACGCCATTGACTAGCATGTTAATCCTACCGGTGGGTAGGATTAACATAAATTACCATAAAACTGAGCGGAAAACGCCGACGGAAACCGGTAAAAAGCAGCCCACAAAACGTCAGATGTGCACATACCCTAAAGGAATCCACACCGTCCAACTTACTTGACTCAGGGAACATCATAGAGAAGTTTTCGAGGGGAGATTTTAACCCTGTGTTTTACAGTCAGTCGCCAAAGACAAAGGGCCTATTTACTGTTTGTATGTGTGAGGTAATGGATACTGCCTGGCCTGTATTGAGTAAGCCTGGATATTTATAAGTTGGCTTATAGCAACCAATCACAGCTCTGCAGGCATTGAAGGACATTCAGCTTTTGCATGTCTGCTAAACATTCAGGAAGCTTGCTGAAGAAAAGGACTTCTGGAAAATGGCGCACACTGGGACATGACTGTCAGTAAAGGAACGGCCACATGAACCCCAAATAAACAGACACCTTTAAGCTATTCCTCTAACAACCTGCTGCACATAGCTCAGTATTACAGCCGAGAGCCAGTGCACACAGCCCCAAGTATACGGCCTGGAGCCAGTGCACACTGCCCCCAGTATTACAGCCGGGAGCTAGTGCACACAGCCCCCAGTATACAGCCAGGAGCCAATGCACACAGTCCCCAGTATACAGCAGGAACCAGTGCACACAGCCCCCAGTATACAGCAGGAACCAGTGCACACAGCCCCCAGTATTACAGCTGGGAGCCAGTGCATACAGCCCCCAGTATACAGTAGGAGCCAGTGCACATAGCCCCCAGTATTACAGCTGGGAGCCAGTTCACACATCCCCCAGTTTTACAGCTGGGAGCCAGTGCACACTGCCCCCAGTTTTACAGCCGGGAGCCAGTGCACACAGCCCCCAGTATACAGCCAGGAGCCAATGCACACAGTCCCCAGTATACAGCAGGAACCAGTGCACACAGCCCCCAGTATACAGCAGGAGCCAGTGCACACAGCCCCCAGTATTACAGCTGGGAGCCAGTGCATACAGCCCCCAGTATACAGTAGGAGCCAGTGCACATAGCCCCCAGTATTACAGCGGGAGCCAGTTCACACATCCCCCAGTTTTACAGCTGGGAGCCAGTGCACACAGCCCCCAGTATACAGCAGGGACCAGTGCACATAGCCCCCAGTATTACAGCGGGAGCTAGTGCACACAGCCCCTAGTATTACAGCCGGGAGCCAGTGCACACAGCCCCCAGTATTACAGGCGGGAGCCAGTGCACACAGCCCCCAGTATTACAGGCGGGAGCCAGTGCACAGCTGGGAGTATACACTGTGTGCAGAATTATTAGGCAAATGAGTGTTTTGATCACATGATACTTTTTATACATGTTGTCCTACTTCAAGCTGTATAGGCTTGAGAGCCAACTACCAATTAAGTAAATCAGGGGATGTGCATCTCTGTAATGAGGAGGGGTGTGGTCTAATGACATCAACACCCTATATAAGGTGTGCTTAATTAGTAGGTAACTTCCTTTCCTTTGGAAAAAATGGGTCAGAAGAGAGATTTGACGGGCTCTGAAAAGTCCAAAATTGTGAGACGTCTTGCAGAGGGATGCAGCAGTCTTGAAATTGCCAAACATTTGAAGCGTGATCACCGAACAATCAAGAGTTTCATGGCAAATAAGCCAACAGGGTCGCAAGAAGCGTGCTGGGCAAAAAAGGCATAAAATAACTACCCATGAATTAAGGAAAATCAAGTGTGAAGCTGCCAAGATGCCATTGGCCACCAGTTTTGCAATATTTCAGAGCTAAGCGTGAAGCTGCCAAGATGCCATTTACCACCAGTTTTGCAATATTTCAGAGCTGCAATGTTACTGGAGTATCAAAAAGCACAAGGTGTGCCATAACAAGGGACATGGCCAAGGTAAGAAAGGCTGATTAACGACCACCTTTGAACAAGAAACATAAGATAAAATGTCAATACTGGGCCAAGAAATATCTTAAGGCTGATTTTTCAGAGGTTTTATGGACTGATGAAATGAGAGTGACTCTTGATGGGCCAGATGGATGAGCCAGAGGCTGGATCAGTAAAGGACAGAGACCTCCACTCCGACTCAGACGCCAGCAAGGTGGAGGTGGGGTACTGGTATGGGCTGGTATCATCAAAGATGAACTTGTGGGACCTTTTCGGGTTGAGGATGGAGTGAAGCTCAACTCCCCAGACCTACTGCCAGTTTCTGGAAGACAACTTCTTCAAGCAGTGGAACAGGAAGAAGTCAGTATTGTTCAAGAAAAACATGATTTTCATGCAGGACAATGCTCCATCACATGCATCCAACTATTTCACAGCATGGCTGGCCAGTAAAGGTCTAAAAGAAGAAAAAATAATGACATGGCCCCCTTGTTCACCTGATCTGAACCCCATAGAGAACCTGTGGTCCCTCCTAAAATGTGAGATCTACAGGGAGGGAAAACAGTACACCTCTCGGAACAGTGTCTGGGAGGCTGTGGGGGCTGCTGCACGCAATGTTGATTGTAAACAGATCAAGCAACTGACAGAATCTATGGATGGAAGGCTGTTGAGTGTCATCATAAAGAAAGGTGGCTATATTGGTCACTCATTTTTGGGGGTTTTGTTTTTGCATGTCAGAAATGTTTATTTCTAAATTTTGTGCAGATATCTTGGTTTACCTGGTGAAAATAAACAAGTGAGATGGGAATATATTTGGTTTTTACTAAGTTGTTTAATAATTCTGCACAGTAATAGTTACCTGCACAAACAGATATCCTCCTAAGATAACCAAATCTAAAAAAAAAAACCCACTCCAACATCCAAAAATATTAAGCTTTGATATTTGAGTCTTTTGGTTTGATTTAGAACATAGTTGTTGATCAATAATAAAAATAATCCTCTACAATACAACTTGCCTAATAATTCTGCACACAGTGTACAGCGGCAGCCAGTGCACACAGCCCCAGTATTACATCTAGGAGCCAATGCACATAGCCCCCTGTATACAGCTGGGAGCCAGTGCACACAGCCCCCAGTATTACAGTTGGGAGCCAGGGCACACAGCCCCCAGTATATAGCCAGGAGCCAGTGCACACTGCCCCCAGTATTACAGCTGGGAGCCAATGCACACAGCCCACAGTATTACAGCCCGGAGCCAGTGCACGCAGCCCCCAGTATTACAGCCAGGAGTCAGTGCACCCAGCCCCCAGTATTACAGCTGGGAGCTAGTGCACACAGCCCCAGTATACTGCCGGGAGCCAGTGCACGCAGCCCCCAGTATTACAGACGGAAGCCAGTGCACACAGCACCCGGTATACAGCGGGAGCCAGTGCACACTGCCCCCAGTATTACAGCCGGTAACCAGTGCACACAGCCCTCAGTATTACAGCTGGGAGCCAGTTCACACATCTCCTAGTATTACAGCCAGGAGCCAGTGCACACAGCCCGCAGTGAACAGCAGGAGCTAGTGTACACAGCCCCCAGTATTACAGCTGGGAGCCATTGCACACAGCCCCCAGTATTACAGCTGGGAGCTAGTGCACACAGTCCCCAGTATACAGCAACAGCCTGCAGTTTACAGCAGGAGCCATTGCACACAGCCCCCAGTATTACAGCCGAGAGCCAGTGCACACAGCCTCCAGTATACAGCAGGAGCCACTGCACACAGCCTCCAGTATACAGCAGGAGCCTGTGCACATAGCCCCCAGTATTACAGACGGAAGCCAGTGCACACAGCACCCGGTATACAGTGGGAGCCAGAGCACACTGCCCCCAGTATTACAGCCGGTAACCAGTGCACACAGCCCTCGGTATTACAGCTGGGAGCCAGTTCACACATCTCTCAGTATTACAGCCAGGAGCCAGTGCACACAGCCCGCAGTGAACAGCAGGAGCCAGTGTACACAGCCCCCAGTATTACAGCTGGGAGCCATTGCACACAGCCCCCAGTATTACAGCTGGGAACCAGTGCACACAGTCCCCAGTATACAGTAACAGCCTCCAATATACAGCAAGAGCCATTGCACACAGTCCCCAGTATACAGTAACAGCCTCCAATATACAGCAAGAGCCATTGCACACAGCCCCCAGTATTACAGCCGAGAGCCAATGCACACAGCCTCCAGTATACAGCAGGAGCCACTGCACACAGCCCCCAGTATTACAGCCGGGAGCCAGTGCACACAGCCTCCAATATACAGCAGGAGCCAGTGCACATAGCCCCCAGCATTACAGCGGGAGCCAGTGCACAAAGCCCCCAGTATTACAGTTGGGAGCCAGTGCACACAGCCCCCAATATTAAAGCTAGGAGCCAATGCACACAGCCCCCAGTATTACAGCCAGGAGCCAGTGCACACAGCCCCCAGTATTACAGCTGGGAGCTAGTGCACACAGCCCCAGTATACTGCCGGGAGCCAGTGTACGCAGCACCCAGTATACTTCCTTCTATTTCTGTTTCCAGGCAGGTACAAATAGGCACCTGGGGGTTGGGGGCAGCCCGTAGCTGCCTGCTGTACCCGGCTGATCACAAAAATACGGCGAAGCCCACGTCAAGATTTTTGGAAAGAATTCATAAAAAAATTTAAAAAAATACATTTAGGGACTGCATCTTTATTAACCCCTCGAGGCCATATGACAGCGGCATTGTAAGGGGGGTTAACTCAGGTCACCTGAGGACAGCTCACAGGTGACATGACCTGAGCTATCCTTGGTGACCTGAGTTAACCCCCCTTACAATGCCGCAGCGCTCCGGCCTTGAGAGGTTAATAAAGATGCAGTCCCTAAATGTATTTTTTTAATGAATTTTTCCAAAACAATTTGACGTAGGCTTCACCGTATTTTTGTGTCCAGCCGGGACAGCAGGCAGGAACGGGCTGCCTCCAACCCCCAGGTGCCTATTTGTACCTGCGTGGAAACAGAAATAGAAGGAGGCCCTTTTTTTTTTTATTATTTCATGAATTTCATGAAATAATAAATAAAAAAATGCATGGGGCTTTGCGCTATTTCTATGTCCAGCCAGGTACAACTTGGCAGCTGGGGGCTGGAATCCGCAGCGCAGGGAGGCCCAAGCTTTCTGGGCCCCTCCCCGCTGCGAATTGCAGCCCGCAGCCACCCCAGAAGATGGTGCGTACATTTAAGCGCCATCCTCTGGCGCTGTATCCAACTCATCCAGGGCCCTGGTGCGGTGGCTCACTGGGTAATAAAGGGGCCAGCTTTGCGTTGTTAACTGGCCCTAAGCCTGACATTCATGGGGTCACGCCAATATTAGACATGGCCGCCATGAATTTCTAGTGAATTTTGTAAAAAAAAAACACAACACACAGAAAAAATATTTTATCAGAAACAAAACAAAAAAGACACTTAGACTCCATCTTTATTAAAAAATCCTCTTCCGTCCAACGTAGTCCAATCAGGTTTTCTTCTTTAGCTCAGCTACATCTCTGAGAACCTCTAGCAGAGATGTAGCTGAGCTGTGCAGCCCTGGGAAAGTTCATGTGAGTTCATGCTGCATGAACTCGCATGAACTTCCTAGACAGCACCTGTGGCTAGTTCAAATGAACAGCTGATCTGCTGGTCTTCCTTCAACCTTAAAAACTATGTAAAAAACTATGTTACTAACCCCCAGAGCCACGGACTTGTGTGCAGCCACCAGTGATAGCGTCCCCCTGACACCGTGCCCAGCTCTGAGTACCCCGGCCTGGGTGGGTCATACACAGCCCCCAGTATTACAGCCAGGAGCCCGTGCACACAGCCCCCAGTATACAGCAGGAGCCAGTGCACACAACCCCCCGTATTACAGCCTGGCTCCAGTGCACACAGCCCCCAGTATTACTGCCGGTAACCAGTGAACATAGCCCCCGGTATACAGAGGGAGCCAGTGCACACAGCCTCCAGTATACAGTCGGGAGCCAGTGCACACTGCCCCCAGTATTACAGCTGGGAGCCAATGCACACAGCTCCCAGTATACAGCCGGGAGCCAGTTCACACAGCCCCAAGTATTACAGCCGGGAGCCAGTGCACACAGCCCCCAGTATTACAGCCAGGTGCCGGTGCACACAGCCCCCAGTATTATAGCCCGGAGCCAGTGCACACAGCCCCCAGTATACAGCCGGGAGTGAGTGCACACAGCCCCCAGTATTACAGGTGGGAGCCAGTGCACACAGCCCCCAGTATTATAGTCGGGGCCAGTGCACACAGCCCCCCAGTATACAGCCGAGCCAGTGCACACTGCCCCCAGTATACAGCCAGGAGCCAGTGCACACTGCCCCCAGTATACAGCCTGGAGCCAGTGCACACTGCCCCCAGTATTACAGCTGGGAGCCAATGCACAGAGCTCCCAGTATACAGCCGGGAGCCAGTGCACACAGCCCCCAGTATTACAGCTGGGAGCCAATGCACACAGCCCCCAGTATACAGCCAGGAGCCAGTGCACACCGGGAGCCAGTGCACACATTCCCCAGTATACAGCCTGTAGCCAGTGCACACAGCCCCCAGTATTACAGCTGGGAGCCAGTGCACACAGCCCCCAGTATTACAGCTGGGAGCCAGTGCACACAGCCACCAGTATTACAGCGGGAGCCAGTGCACAAAGCCCCCAGTATTACAGCCTATTAAGTGGATACCAGTCACTGCCTGTGCACCTGCATTGGATCTTTGGAGGCTAAGGTGAGCATTCCCATTTCCCCTTCCTTTTGGGTTACAGCCCCTCTTATACAGCAGGAGGCCGCTAACATCCCCCAGTATTACAACAAGAGACCTCAGATTGCATCTGTAGAACTCCAGGAGCTCACACATAGCTCCCTCTATTACAGCCTGTGCCAACACATAGCCCTTGTATTGCACTTTCTGCCTCCATAGCCCCTATATTAGAACCTGTGCCCCACATAGCCCCCGTATTACATATGGAGCCCCATTATAGCCCCTGTATTACACCAGTAGCCCACACATAGCCCCTGTGTCAGGAGAAAAAGGGATATATTTTAGCCAATCAAAAAGGTAGTCGTACATAACACCCTGTAGTACGCTTACAGCCTGTATCTCACATATTCCCTCTATTACATCCTGTGCCCACACATAGCCCCTGTATTACACTTGCAACCTGTGTATCTCAGCAAAGAGATGCAACACTTTGTTAACCCATTCTATTTTGTTATAGCTAAGAAGAGTTAATTACCATCCTGGACAATGCTGGACCACATCTAGTTTGGTTAATAAAGATGGATACACCTTGTTCCGACAATAAATGGATATTATCTTTGGCATGCCAACAAAGGTCTCAGAAACGCCAAGGCATTGTAGAACTTGTAACGTATCCACAGTTGACCCGATCCATTTGGAGCCCGCATCTCCTTATTAATCTCCTTCTTGTAGCGATACCTGATACCTGTTTCCAGACTTTCTCGCCTGTAAAGAAAAAAAAAACTGTTTGTAATTGACAACTTTATATCCACCAATAGGATAATGAGAAGTAAAAATACGGCATCGAGTCTGTCCTCTCAAGTTAAAGAGAAGCTTTCACCCCCCTGGTGCTTTCCAAACTGAAAGCACTACTGAATGCAGCGTGTATGCTGCATTCAGGGAAGGTGTATCCCATGTCTGTAGCCCCCCTGAACCCCGAAAAAAACAGTTAAGAGGTCTGAGGGGCTTATCTGAGCTTGCAGCCCTGGCCGCTTGCATGGTCCTCTCCGCCTCCTTGCCTGTGTTCCGCCTCTTCTTCTGTGTGTGGCCTCCTTCTCATCAGCGCCAGCACCTAAGCGTGTTAATTCACACAGGCGCACACCGTGGACTTGGGGGACTTGGAGAGTATAATCTTTAGTAGGGCGGGCTCTGACACTTGCGTCACTCGCATGCGCCGTTACAGCAGCCGGGACCCGCTCCTACCAAGTCCTCGGTGTGCGCCTGCGTGAATTAACACGCTGAGGTGCAGGCGCCGAAGAGGAGGAAGCCAGACACAGAAGAGGAGATGGAACACAGGGGGCGGAGAAGACCATGCAAGACTGCAAACTTAGATAAGCCCCTCAAACCTCTTATCTGTAAATTTTCCAAAGTGTTTTTTTCAGGGTACAGGGGGCTACAGACATGGGATACACCTTCCCTGAATGCAGCATACACACTGCATTCAGTAGTGCTTTCAGTTTGGAAAGCACCAGGGGCGTGACAGGTTCTCTTTTAGCCTCTCCCAACCACCTAGCAGCACACACCTCCTCCCAAAGCCATCTGGTGTGGCCAGCATCAGAATGGCAGTGGTCAGACTGGTTCCACAAAGCAGGTTGAGATTCCACCAGGTTGATGAGGAGGTCAGAGTCAGTGAAGTCATCCTCAACTGTCTGGTGGGACCAGCTCGAACTTTATGAACCCTAGAAAAAATTGTAAGTATATATGCATTGAAGTGAAATAAAAGCTTTTTTTTTGCACTTTGCTTTAAACTACTTGCCGACTGCCACACCCTGTATGCTGACGACCCTGGGAGGAGTGTTGAGTACCCCAAAGAGAAGCAGCAGCTCTCACATTTGATAACAAAAAGATAACAAAAAGAACCCTTTTGTTAGTACATTACATGGAATAATTTATGTGGTGTGATGCGTTATGAACATATACTTACAGTTTGCGATCCCTCAGCTGGCATCTCTTCACCCAGATTTGCCTCCTGATCCATCTCCGTTTCTGATGAACTTTCCTTTAAATATAAGATTAATAAATTAGTAGGGACAGACTTCAGACCAGGACATGGTGTTTTTGGACATATACTTACTATAGTCAGGTGGACCCTGTGGAAGGATAAAAGTTCAATAAAAGTTCTGTAGTTCAGCAACGCACTATGAAAATCTCAGAAGCACTTAAACGAGATCCAGCAATTTTATATATCTTTCCAGAAATAGGTGTTCAGTGTGTCTTAAACTGGGTTCTGGGTATGCTCAGTATGAAAACCTGATCTGTCGTAGCCGGATCCAGCTCCCACAGACCACCATTTTATTTTATGCCGCATTGCGCCAGATCCAGTTGGTGGTGTTTTTTTAGCGACCCCAAAAAATGCAACATTTTGTGTTTTCAGAGTTGGTTAAATAATGGTTTCTGTCGGATCTGGCCGAAACGTGATACAACCGGATGCCAGCCAATGAACGAACTGGAGTGTCCCATGAAAATCAATGGGCACTAACCCGGTTCGCATTTCATTTTTGAAAATGATAAGATGATTGTCTGATAAGAGATACAGTATTTTTCTCTTAATAAGACGCACTGATTATAAAACGCATCCCCAAATTTGGTGAAGGAAAAGAGAAAAAAATTATTTTTTATGTTAAAAGGGGTCTGTCTTATAATGCCAGTGTCCGTCTTACAATCATATATATGTCCGTCATCCTGGTATATATATATACATATATATATATATACAAATTGAAAAAATAGAAATCAGCACAAACGTCTCTACAGGTGTCGGGAGCAAAAAATCCTGAATATTGCAATGTCCATCTGCAAATAATTATACTTCCCAAAAATCAGGCAGCACTCCAATTTCCATTAACAGGACAACTTTAATGTAGCCCCTCGTGGCGCGACGTTTCAACCTCTATGAGGTCTTTATCAAGTACAGTACTGTGCAACCTCATAGAGGTTGAAACGTCGTGCCACGAGGGGCTACATTACAATTGTCCTGTTAATGGAAAGTGGAGTGCTGCCTGGTTTTGGGAAGTACAGTTAGGGCCAGAAATATTTGGACCGTGACACAATTTTCGCGAGTTGGGCTCTGCATGCCACCACTTTGGATTTGAAATGAAACCTCTACAACAGAATTCAAGTGCAGATTGTAACGTTTAATTTGAAGGGTTGAACAAAAATATCTGATAGAAAATGTAGGAATTGTACACATTTCTTTACAAACACTCCACATTTTAGGAGGTCAAAAGTAATTGGACAAATAAACATAACCCAAACAAAATATTTTTATTTTCAATATTTTGTTGTGAATCCTTTGGAGGCAATCACTGCCTTAAGTCTGGAACCCATGGACATCACCAAACGCTGAGTTTCCTCCTTCTTAATGCTTTGCCAGGCCTTTACAGCCGCAGCCTTCAGGTCTTGCTTGTTTGTGGGTCTTTCCGTCTTAAGTCTGGATTTGAGCAAGTGAAATGCATGCTCAATTGGGTTAAGATCTGGTGATTGACTTGGCCATTGCAGAATGTTCCACTTTTTTGCACTCAATAACTCCTGGGTAGCTTTGGCTGTATGCTTGGGGTCATTGTCCATCTGTACTATGAAGCGCCGTCCAATCAACTTTGCAGCATTTGGCTGAATCTGGGCTGAAAGTATATCCCGGTACACTTCAGAATTCATCCGGCTACTCTTGTCTGCTGTTATGTCATCAATAAACACAAGTGACCCAGTGCCATTGAAAGCCATGCATGCCCATGCCATCACGTTGCCTCCACCATGTTTCACAGAGGATGTGGTGTGCCTTGGATCATGTGCCGTTCCCTTTCTTCTCCAAACTTTTTTCTTCCCATCATTCTGGTACAGGTTGATCTTTGTCTCATCTGTCCATAGAATACTTTTCCAGAACTGAGCTGGCTTCTTGAGGTGTTTTTCAGCAAATTTAACTCTGGCCTGTCTATTTTTGGAATTGATGAATGGTTTGCATCTAGATGTGAACCCTTTGTATTTACTGTCATGGAGTCTTCTCTTTACTGTTGACTTAGAGACAGATACACCTACTTCACTGAGAGTGTTCTGGACTTCAGTTGATGTTGTGAACGGGTTCTTCTTCACCAAATAAAGTATGCGGCGATCATCCACCACTGTTGTCATCCGTGGATGCCCAGGCCTTTTAGAGTTCCCAAGCTCACCAGTCAATTCCTTTTTTCTCAGAATGTACCCAACTGTTGATTTTGCTACTCCAAGCATGTCTGCTATCTCTCTGAGGGATTTTGTCTTTTTTTTTCAGCCTCAGGATGTTCTGCTTCACCTCAATTGAGAGTTCCTTTGACCGCATGTTGTCTGGTCACAGCAACAGCTTCCAAATGCAAAACCACACACCTGGAATCCACCCCTGACCTTTTAACTACTTCATTGATTACAGGTTAATGAGGGAGACGCCTTCAGAGTTAATTGCAGCCCTTAGAGTCCATTGTCCAATTACTTTTGGTCCCTTGAAAAAGAGGAGGCTATGCATTACAGAGCTATGATTCCTAAACCCTTTCTCCGATTTGGATGTGGAAACTCTCATATTGCAGCTGGGAGTGTGCACTTTCAGCCCATATTATATATATAATTGTATTTCTGAACATGTTTTTGTAAACAGCTAAAATAACAAAACTTGTGTCACTGTCCAAATATTTCTGGCCCTAACTGTATCTACTATATAATTGTCTAAGGGTTTTTTGAGTCTGTCTGTAACCAAAATCGCGCGCCACACAGAGGTAGCTCATTGGCCAATGAGCTCAGACTATGCAAATAGGCGCGAGAATTCAAAGTTCGAATTTCGCGCCTATTTGCAGCCCGGTGCATTAGCATCGCTCTCGCCGGGATACACGGTGGCCGCAGCCTCCCCTGCGGCACCCCCGCTCCTCGTGGCACGCTCTGCCCCCCGCTCCTCCTGTCCGCGCGGCTCCCCCGCTCCTCCTGCCCCCCCACGGCTCCTCCTGCCCTCCCCTGCAGCTCCCCGTGCCCCCCCCACGGCTCCTCTTGCACCCCTGCGGCTCCCCCTGGCTCCCACACTCCTCCTGCCCCCCTGCTCCTCCTGCTTCCCCCGCGGCCCCCCTGCTGCTTGGTGCTACTAAAAAGAAAAAAACCCTCATAGAGGATACTCACCCGTCCGCCGGCACGCTCCATCTACGTCTTCTAGCCCAGGCAACGACAGGTCCTGCGAGCCGGCGGACCGGTGAGTATCCTCGCATCCATCCTGCCCTCCCCCTGCCACCACCATCCTGCCCCCCCCGTCCGCCGGCTCCATCCTGCCCCCCCCCCTGCTCTATCCTGCCCCCCGCCGGCTCCATCCTGCCCCTCACACCAGCTCCATCCTGCCCCCCCGCCGGCTCCATCCTGTCCCCCCTGCCGGCTCCATCCTGCCCCCCCCCACTGCCTGCTCCATCCTGCCCCCCCCCCCGCCGGCTCCATCCTCCCTCGCCGGCTCCATCCTGCCCCCACCGCCGGCTCCATCCTGCCCCCCCCTCGCCGGCTCCATCCTGCCCCCCCTGGCTCCATCCTGCCCCCCGCCGGCTCCATCCTGCCCCCCCTCGCCGGCTCCATCCTGCCCTTCCCCGCCGGCTCCGTCCTGCCCCCACCGCCGGCTCCATCCTGCCCCCCCTCGCCGGCTCCATCCTGCCCCCCCGGCTCCATCCTGCCCCGCTCACTCCATCCCCCACCGGCTCCATCCTGCCCCACCGGCTCCATCCTGCCCCATCGGCTCCATCCTGCCCCCCTGGCTCCATCCTGCCCCGCTCGCTCCATCCTGCCCCCTGGCTCCATCCTGCCCTGCCGACTCCATCCTGCCCCGCCGGCTCCATCCTGCCCCCCTGGCTCCATCCTGCCCTCCTGGCTCCATCCTGCCCCGCCGGCTCCATTCTGCCCCACTGGCTCCATCCTGCTCCCCTGGCTCCATCCTGCCCTGCTGGCTCCATTCTTCCCCCCAGGCTCCATCCTGCCCCGCCGACTCCATCCTGCCCCGCCGGCTCTATCCTGCCCCCCTGGCTCCATCCTGCCCTGCTGGCTCCATCCTGCCCCGCTTGCTCCCTCCTTCCCCGCTCGTTCCATCCCCCCCGGCTCCATTCTGCCCAGCTCGCTCCATCCTGCCTCGCTCGCTCCATCCTGCCCCGCCGGCTCCATCATTCCCCCCTGGCTCCATCCTGCCCCGCTGGCTCCATCCTGCCACGCCGGTTTCATCCTGCCCAGCCAGCTCCATCCTGCCCTGCCGGCTCCATCATGCCCCCCTGGTTCCATCCTGCTCTGCTGGCTCCATCCTGCCCCCCGGCTCCATCCTGCCCTGCTCACTTAATCCTACCCCCCTGGCTCCATCCTGCCCCCCTGGCTCCATCCTGCTCTGCCGGATCCATCCTGCCCCGCTCGCTCCATCCTGCCCCCGTCACCATCCTGCCTTGCTCGCCACCATCCTGCCCCGCTTGCTCCATCCTGCCCCTCCACCACCATCCTGCCCCACTCACTCCATCCTGCCCCGCTCGCTCCATCCTGCCCCCCCGCCACAATCCTGCCCCGCTCACTCCATCCTGCCCCTCCACCACCATCCTGCCCCGCTCGCTCCATCCTGCCCGCTCGCTCCATCCTGCCCCGCTCGCTCCATCATGCCCCCTGGCTCCATCCTGCCCCGCTCGCTCTATCTTGCCCCACCGGCTCCATCCTGCCCCCCTGGGTCCATCCTGCCCCGCTGGCTCCATCCTGCCCTGCTGGCTTCATCCTGCCCTGCCAGCTCCATCCTGCCCCGCCAGCTCCATCCTGCCCCAGTGGCTCCATCCTGCCTCGCTGGCTCCATTCAGCCCCCCCTGGCTCCATCCTGCCCCGCTGGCTCCATACTGTCCCCCTGGCTCCATCCTGCCCGCTGGCTCCATCCTGCCCCACGGCTCCATCCTTCCCCGCTCGCCCCATCCTGCCCCCCTGGCTCCATCCTTCCCCGCTCTCTCCATCCTGCCTCGCCGGCTCCATTCTGCCCCCCTGGCTCCATCGTGCCCCGCCGCCTCCATCATGCCCCCCTGGCTCCATCCTGCCCTGCTGGCTCCATCCTGCCCCGCTCGCTCCATCCTGCCCCCCTGGCTCCATCCTGCCCCCCTGGCTCCATCCTGGTCCGCCGGCTCCATCCTGCCCCGCTCGCTCCATCCTGCCCCCCGCCACCATCCTGCCTTGCTCGCCACCATCCTGCCCTGCTCGCTCTATCCTGCCACGCTCACTCCATCCTGCCCCCCCCACCACCATCCTGCCCCGCTCGCTCCATCCTGCCCCCTCGCCACATCCTGTCCCGTTCGCCACTCAATCCTGCCCCCCACCACCATCCTGCCCCGCTCGCTCCATCCTCCCCTGCTCGCTCGATCCTGCCCCGCTCGCTCCATCCTGCCCCCTTGGCTCCATCCTGCCCCGCTCGCTCCATCCTGCCCCGCTGGCTCCATCCTGCCCCCCTGGGTCCATCCTGCCCCGCTGGCTCCATCCTGCCCTGCCGGCTTCATCCTGCCCTGCCAGCTCCATCCTGCCCCGCCAGCTCCATCCTGCCCCCCTGGCTCCATCCTGCCTCGCTGGCTCCATTCAGCCCCCCCTGACTCCATCCTGCCCCGCTGGCTCCATACTGTCCCCCTGGCTCCATCCTGCCCTGCTGGCTCCATCCTGCCCCACCGGCTCCATCCGGCCCTGCTCGCCCCATCCTGCCCCCCTGGCTCCATCTTGCCCCGCTCTCTCCATCCTGCCCCGCCGGCTCCATCCTGCCCCACTAGCTCTATTCAGCCCCCCCCTGGCTCCATCCTGCCCCGCTTGCTCCATCCTGCCTCCCTGGCTCCATCCTGCCCCACTAGCTCTATTCAGCACCCCCTGGCTCCATCCTGCCCCGCTGGCTCCATCCTGCCCCCCTGGCTCCATCCTGCCCCGCTGGCTCCATCCTGCCCCATCGGCTCCATCCTGCCCCCCTGGCTCCATCCTGCCTCGCTCGCTCCATCCTGCCCCCCTGGCTCCATCCTGCCCCCCTGGCTCCATCCTGCCCTGCCGGCTCCATCCTGGCCCGCTCGCTCCATCATGCCCCCCACCACCATCCTGCCTCACTCGCCACCATCTTGCCCCACTCGCTCCATCCTGCCCCGCTCGCTCCATCCTGCCCCGTTCGCCACCATCCTGCCCCGCTCGCTCCATCGTGTCCCCCCGCCACCATTCTGCCCCGCTCACTCCATCCTGCCCCGCTCGCTCCATCATGCCCCCCACCACCATCCTGCCTCGCTCGCAACCATCCTGCCCCATTCGCTCCATCCTGCCCCGCTCGCTCCATCCTGACCCGTTCGCCACCATCCTGCCCCGCTCGCTCCATCGTGTCCCCCGCCACCATTCTGCCCCGCTCGCTCCATCCTGCCCCGCTCGCTCCATCCTGCCCCCCTGGCTCCATCCTGCCTCGCCGCCTCCATCTTGCCCCGCCGGCTCCATCCTGCCCTGCCGGCTCCATTCTGCGCTCCCCCGCCACCGTCCTGCCCCGCTCGCTCCATCCTGCCCTGCTCGCTCCATCCTGCCCCCTTGGCTCCTTCCTGCCCCGCTCGCTCCATCCTGCTCTGCTCGCTCTATTCTGCCCCGCTCGCTCCATCCTGCCCCCCCACCACCATCCTGCCCCGCTCGCTCCATCCTGCCCCCCCGCCACATCCTGTCCCGTTCGCCACCATCCTGCCCCACTCACTCCATCGTGCACCCCGCCACCATTCTGCCCCGCTCGCTCCATCCTGCCCCGCTTGCTCCATCCTGCCCCGCTCGCTCCATCCTGCCCCCTGGCTCCATCCCGCCTCGCCGGCTCCATCTTGCCCCGCTGGCTCCATCCTGCCCCCCCACCACCGTCCTGCCCTGCTCGCTCCATCCTGCCCCGCTCGCTCCATCCTGCCCCCCTGGCTCCATCCTGCCCCGCTCGCTCCATCCTGCCCCGCTCGCACCATCCTGCCCTGCTCGTACCATCCAGCCCCGCTCGCACCATCCTGCCCCGCTGGCTCCATCCTGTCCCTCCGGCTCCATCCTGCCCCCACCTCCGCCACCATCCTGCCCCTCCGGCTCCATCCTGCTCCTCCGGCTCCATCCTGCCCCCCCCAGCTCCATCCTGCCCCCCCCCCCCGGGTCCATCCTGCCCCCTCCGCTCCATCCTGCCCCACTTGCTCCATCCTGCCACCCCTCCACCCCCCGTCACCATCCTGCCCCCCTGGGTCCATCCTGCCCCGCTGGCTTCATCCTGCCCTGCCAGCTCCATCCTGCCCCGCCAGCTCCATCCTGCCCCCCTGGCTCCATCCTGCCTCGCTGGCTCCATCCTGCCCCACCGGCTCCATCCTGCCCCGCTCGCCCCATCCTGCCCCCCTGGCTCCATCCTGCCCCGCTGGCTCCATTCTGCCCCCCGGCTCCATCCTGACCCGCTTGCTCCATCCTGCCCCCCTGGCTCCATCCTGCTCCGCCGGCTCCATCCTGCCCCGCTCGCTCCATCCTGCCCTCCGCCACCATCCTGCCTTGCTCGCCACCATCCTGCCCCGCTTGCTCCATCCTGCCCCCCTGGCTCCATCCTGCCCCGCTCGCTCCATCCTGCCCCACTCGCACCATCCTGCCTCGCCGGCTCCATCCTGTCCCTCCAGCTCCATCCTGCCCCCACCTCCGCCACCATCCTGCCCCTCCGGCTCCATCCTGCTCCTCCGGCTCCATCCTGCCCCCCCAGCTCCATCCTGCCCCCCCCCTGGGACCATCCTGCCCCTCCCACTCCATCCTGCCACCCCTCCACCCCCCGTCACCATCCTGCCCCCCTGATCGGTTTCCCAGGCAACGACGGGTCCTAAAGGCCTGTAGGACCTAGAAGACGGAGGTGGAGCGAGCCGGCGGACAGGTGAGTATCCTCACTGAGGATTTTTTTATTTTTATTGTGGAGGAGCGGGGGGAGCGGAGTATAGCTATATTCCATAGTGCTGCTATACATGTACTGTAATGTACCGCCATATACTGTAGTGCTGCTATACATGTACAATAAAATGCCACCACATACTATGGTGCATCTCTACATATACTGTAATATACTGCCATATACTATAGTGCTGCTATACATGTGCTGTAATGTATCCCATATAACATAGTGCTGCTATACATGTGCTGTAATGTACCGCCATATACTATATCGCCGCCATACATGTACTGTAATGTACCGCCATATACCATAGCGCCGCTATACATGTACTGTAATGTACCGCCATATACCATAGCGCTGCTATACATGTACTGTAATGTACCGCCATATACTATAGCGCTGCTATACATGTACTGTAATGTACCGCCATATACTATAGCGCTGCTATACATGTACTGTAATGTACCGCAATTACTATAGCGCTGCTATACATGTACTATAATGTGCCGCCATATACTATAGCGCCGCTATACATGTACTGTAATGTGCCGCCATATACTATAGCGCTGCTATACATGTAATGTAATGTACCATCATATACCATAGCGCTGCTATACATGTACTGTTTAATGTACCACCATATACTATAGTGCTGCTATACATGTGCTGTAATGTACCACCATATACCATAGCGCTGCTATATATAAAATATGTAGTTCACTCACGTTGACTGAACATGTTCTGTCAGTCACAGTATGTCAACTACATACATATTCTAGAATACCCGATGCGTTAGAATCGGGCCACAATGTAGTAATATATATATATATATATATATATATATATATATATATATATATATATATATATAATAATATTCATATGCATCTACTGTATATATACAGTATATATATGATGCATCTATAGATATGATGCATCTATGCACTTGTGTATGTATATATAGATGTATCATATCTATAGATGCATCATATATATATATATTCAATTGTCCATATAGGAAAAAGCATAGCCGCACTCACCAGAGATGGATCATTTCTTTCTTTCTTTTATTCGCTTCTCAAAACATTATTTGAAAGCACAGCAGGGAGGGGGTGCAGGGGAGGCAGGACGACGGTTCACCGTTTCGCGGTCGTGCACCGCTTCTACGGGTCCTCTACGGCGTCTGTCGTCATGTCCGTGAATAAATTACACTCGGGCATGACGTCACTACCGCCAATAGTTGAAAATGTGCATAAAACATAAACAAACATTGTTATTCATATCAACATAAGAGCGCAATACATCATGAAGTAAACATTTAAACATTACTAGCGTTATCTTTCAAATGGCGATCTAACATGCCATTGCTAAGTATACCTTACATCTAAGCATCACGTAACCTAGGTGATTACCGTATATATTCAAAGAAAACAGAAACCTTCTGTGCTTCCATCGCAGTCAACCCAGTAACTTTGCCTTTCTGCGGCATCAGACTGCCTTTATATTAGACAGTTTACAACCTCTAAAAGGTGCAAACCAATTAGGTTTGTATATATCCGTTCCATCTCAGATCTCTGACTGGAGATTTATGACTCTGTGGTATCTATATACATATGTGTGCAAGGAGAACTGCACATCATAAAAATACCGCCAAGTCATTTTTCTCATTAAGCCCTAACGGTCCACACGCTTTTGTTTCAATTATCCACCTACTTTCCTTTAGATGTTAGATGGCCGTACATGCTCAAGACCTACAAAAGTCAATACATCAGCATTACCTTCGTGTGCCTCATTTATATGTTGTATTAGTCTCGGGCTCCCTATACCTGTTCGTATTGATTTATAATGTTCATTGAACCTTTTATATACTTCCCTTATTGTCTTCCCGATATAGAAACATCTGCACGGGCAAAAGATTGCATAGACCACCCAAGAAGTCTTACAACTTATAAAAGAGGTAACTCTATGCAATCTGTCTCCTATCTTTACATGATTCTCAATTTCATGATACTGGCAAAATCTGCAGTTTTTACATTTAAAATTCCCTTTTGGTCTTCTTTTTTCTAGCCAGTTTTTCTCTTTTCCCGGAGTGATTCTATTCTTAACCATCAAATCCTTTAGGTTATTACACCTTCTATATGCGATTACTGGAGGGCCTAAGCCGACCAGGTTCAGATCTCTATCTCTTTCTAGTACATGCCAGAATTTCTTTATCGCTCCTGAGATTTTTTGGTACATCGGGCCATATTTAAAAGAGAATACAAAACGCTTCTTTTTTAGATTTTCCACTTTCTTTTTCTCTTGATATTTTTCATTCAAATCTCTGCCTCTAGTTTCTTTTAGTAAACTATCGGGGTAACCTCTATCCTTAAATTTTTTTTCTAAATTTATCATTTGTTCTTCACAAATATCATGTTTGTTATTCATTCTCTTTATTCTAAGGAATTGGCTATAAGGGAGGGCTCTTTTTGTAGGATAAGGATGGGCACTTTCGTAGTGCAGCAGAGTGTTTGACGCTGTAGGTTTTCTATACAGTGACCTTATAATTGTACCCTCTGAGGTTCAACTTAACATCTAAGAATTCCAAACTTTTATCCCCAAAAATGGAAGTAAAAGCCATATTGTACTGATTATTCTCATTTAGGAAGGTAACGAAGGATGAAAAATCCATCTCCTCGCCTTCCCACATGATGAAGATATCGTCTACATATCTAACAAATAGTTTGATGAACTTCAAATAAGGATTGGAATTATTATAGATGATATGATCCTCAAAGTGTGCTAAGAACAAGTTCGCTAGAGTACATGAGACCGGGGTCCCCATGGCTGTACCGGAGATTTGCTTGTACCAATTGTCATTAAAAGTAAACGCATTGTGAGTCAAGATGAATTGTAAAGACTCACAAATAAAATCAATTGTTGATTTATCTTGACCTTCCACCTGAAGTATCTCTCTGATGACAGATACAGCTAAGTTTTGTGGAATCTGGGTATAGAGGCTCTCCAGATCAATGGATGCCATACTATACCCGGATTGCCACTCAAAATCATCAATCGTCTTTACAAATTCCCCAGAATCTTTAATGTAAGATGGTATTTTTTTCAGGAGGGGTCGGAGCAGCCAATCAATATACTGAGATAATGGTTCGGTCACTGAACCAATCCCAGATACAATAGGGCGTCCAGGAGGGTTCTGAACCGATTTATGTACTTTTGGCAAATAATACCAATAGGGCTTCATTGCGACAAAGTGACTTCAGGCACGACGAGTCCTACGCTGACACCCAAGTCTGCCCACTGAGAGGTGGGGGAGCGGAAAAGGAGGACTTGGGTGTCAGCGTAGGACTCGTCGTGCCTGAAGTCACTTTGTCGCAGTCGACGAGCAAACAGACCTTGGCCAATGTTTGTACTAAGAACTTCAGAATTAAAAGATAAGATTTTGAGTTTTTTCAGAAAAACGTAAGTTTTTAAACTTTTTTCTCAAACACATGGCTTATAGCATTATACAACATTGGTAATAGCTGTGTGCTGCAAGGAAAGGAATTTTTTTCTACTTTATATGTCTGTGTCTCTGCATGCACCAGTTCACACTGGTTTATGAGTGCTGTGCAGCTTTTTTCATTATATATACTATAGAGTTGCAGATACTCTGCTGCAATTGCACCCTCATCGCCGACAGGTGATGGAGGGTATAGATGGAGTCTGCCCACTGAGAGGTGGGGGAGCGGAAAAGGAGGACTTGGGTGTCAGCGTAGGACTCGTCGTGCCTGAAGTCACTTTGTCGCAGTCGACGAGCAAACAGACCTTGGCCAATGTTTGTACTAAGAACTTCAGAATTAAAAGATAAGATTTTGAGTTTTTTAAACTTTTTTGTCAAACACATGGCTTATAGCATTATACAACATTGGTAATAGCTGTGTGCTGCAAGGAATTTTTTTCTACTTTATATATATATATATATATATATATATATATATATATATATATACACTAGCTGTACTACCCGGCTTCGCCCGGGTTAATAACTGCTGTTAACAAAATAGAATGTGTTAACAAAAATTTATTCAGCGCACAAAATCCACAAAACAAATCGATAGAAATGTAATTATTAAAAGGCAAAAACTAAGCTAATAGAAGCATTTCACAACATATATTTCTACACCACAGATATTCCACACAGATTTAACTAAATTGGCCAAGTAATGTGAAGTAATCTTCTACTCCTTATTCGAGAGCCTTTTGATAGACGACATTCTTAGTTCTTCCTTCAGGTGCAAAGACGAACAGATTTTTGGCTGTTCTAACTCTTGAACAGGCCACATAAAGTTGGCCATGAGAAAAGCATGGTGATTGTAAATCAATTCCAACTACTTTCAAAGACTGTCCCTGAGCCTTGTTGATGGACATAGCAAATGCCAGTCGAACAGGAAACTGGAGGCGTTTAAAATCAAAAGGCAAATCAGATGGAATAAGAGGAATTGTTGGAATGAAAACATCTTCTCCTGTGGCACATCCTGTCAAAATGGTTGCCTCAATTACATGTGGAAACAGGTTCTTAATCAAGAGTCTTGTTCCATTACACAGCTTTGGTGGATCCAAATTTCTCAATAGCAGAATAGGTGCTCCAGGTTTTAGAAAGAGGTTGTGAAGAGGAAGTCCTTGTGGCTCCAAGGAATTGAGGAACTCGGATAAAATACTGCTTGAGCAGGGTCTATTACTGTATCCACTGACTTGTAGGTTGTGCACACACCTGGAAGGAGATTTAGAATTTGAAGATTGATCTTGTTGACACTGTCATTTTTGGGAGCTAGAATAGCTCTTTCACACAGCCAGACAGAATTTTTGAAGTGGAGTAGAATGTTTGGAAAAACCTTTGCTTTCAACTCCTCAATGGAAGTAACAATGCAACAAAAGTTGCTTGGGAAGGTGATCTGTCCAGTGGTTGAGTCTACTGGTGCCTTGCCATCTCCAATAGTCAACAGCTGGCTCGAAAACAGTCCAGCAGACACATCGCCTGTCATGTAGACCCTCATGTTTGTATTCAGTGACATTTTCTTTACTTTTCTCCAAAGGTACGATGCTTTGAGACAGGCATTGAGTTCGTCTGCAGGGGTTGATCTCGGAATAACAGGTAGTGTTTGGCGGACGTCACCTGCCAAAACAACAACTACTCCTCCCATGATATATTTGTTGCTACGCAGGTCTTGCAGCAGTCTGTCCACTGCTTCTAGAGCCCTTTTGTGTGACATGGTGCATTCATCCCAAATGATGGCACTGCATTTTTGAAGCAATTTGGCCAGTCCTGATCCCTTGGCAATATTACACACGGGGCTTTCACTATGAGACAGGTTAAGTGGTAGTTTGAAAGTCGAATGTGCTGTCCTGCCACCTTTTAAAAGCGTAGCTGCAATTCCAGAAGATGCCACTGCAAGTGCAATCTTTTTTTGTAGTCGAAATTTTGTCAGGAGCAAGTTGATTAGAAATGTCTTTCCTGTTCCACCTGGAGCATCAAGGAAGACAATACCACCTTTATTGGTTTCACTGAAACTTAAAATGTAGTTATAGGCATCCCTTTGATCTGGTACCAATATTGGCTCGTTCTGAGACACAACTGCTGTCAGTTCATCAATATTGTAGTTGGTTTCTATGAAAATCTCCCTACACATTTGAATGCCTTCAGGATTTCTTATTGGAGCAGGCAAACCAAGCAACTGTAAGGCTTTTCCTGACATTGCTATGCACTGATCTTCAAGGAGCATTAAAGTTTCATTGAACAATTCCTCAGTGAAGTTGATGAGTTGCTGAGGATTTTCCCTTCTAATCTGCATGAGGATGTCCTCAGTGAGATCACTTTTGTACTTTGTCCAAATCTCAAGAGGATTTGAAATGCTACAGGTTGTTAGAATAATAGCAAAGAGGTGTCTTAGTCGCTTTGGGGATTGTGTGGCTGCTGCTTCACTGAGGGTCATGTCCCAGTGTCCATCATTTTCCAGAAGTCCTTTTCTTTGGCAAGCTTCCCTGAATGGTTCACACACATGGTCTACGACGGTCTTCAGGTCAGAAAATGATGTAGGGCCTTTGACAACATGAAGTAACATGCGCAGGTGGAAGCTCTCTGCATTTGACGGATGAACAGTGTAGACGCAACCAAGAGTATCAGTTGCTTTCACCCCTGGATAGCCTTCAATATCAAGCCCCCGTTTCCTCCGTTCCAGTGTTTTTCTGGAGGCATTCCAAGTGTAGTACTTTGGTAAATCACAGTAGAGAATTGTTTTTACAAAAGGGTCTTGTTGACACAGCTCAGAAAATGCCAACAGGGTGGTCTTAGGTGGTGTTAGGAGCTGCTGCTGCAAGTTTGCTGGGTTAAAGTAAATTCTCTGTCCATTTTCCAAGTGCACACTCAGATGCACAACTGGTGGGTAGAGCTCATGAATGGAGAATCCTAGTATTCTCCAAACAGCTTCATTGCTGCTTATGTACCTGCCCATCTGGAATGCCTCCACTTCATCAATAACAGGTCCATTTTTCTGAAGTTCAAAAACTGCTTGATCACTTCCTTTGTTAACATATTTGCAGATATACTTGATTGATTTCACAGAGTTGCAAGATTCGACATTTATGTGGGCCTGGAAGATTTTTGAGAGCAAAGGGTTGTAAGGCACTACCCACCTGTTGTCAATTTCTATCTCTTGGAGTGATGATCCAACACGCATTTTGAGCTTTGCTGTGAAACCACCATCCCCTGGCTTTCTTCTTCGGTAGACTGGATATCCATCTTGTCCTGTTTGGGTTTCTTGGATCAGGGATCTTGGGTAATGCTTTGAACACCTGCCATCAATCAGACAGGGAGAATTTTTGTTGAGACTCCCACACGGACCATGTATCATGTTTTTTGTGATGGTGTCAAACAGCAATGGGTCAATCTGAGGGTCTGGCAATTCGGCACTGATGATATTGTCAATTTCAGTAGGCTGTATTTTTTGTTTCAGCCAGATCAAGATGTGGGCGTGAGGAAGGCCTCTTTTTTGCCATTCAACTGAATACATCCAGCACTGCGTCTCACCATAAATATGTGATTTTGTGATGAGATTAGTCATTTTTGAAAGTTTCTGTTTGAAAACCCGAGCAATAAGGTCATGGCGATTCACTGTTTTTTGGCCCGGCAACAGGTGCACTCCAATTTCCTCCCAGGCAGGATTGCAAGTAAACGTGATGAAAAGATCTGGACGGCCATACTTTCTCACATAAGTCATTGCATCCTGTGTGTATTCATGCATGTGTCGTGGGCTTCCAGTGACAGTTGATGGAAGAATAACCATTTTCCCCAACTCTTTTGGATCAGCATCATTTGCAACAGCATCTCTAAGGTGAATATATTCCTCTGCCCCGAGCTTCTTTTGATTTAGTCGGATATATTAAAAAGACGTTCACTCTCAATCTTTGCATACATGTCAACAATAAATTGGTGGAAGAGGTGTCTGCATTTCAAGATGTGATTTTCCTCTGCAAATCTTCTCATGATCCTATATGCATAGATGTCCATGGCAGACACTTTTTTTCCTGAAGGGTTGCCTGTGGTAGGATCTGTCTGAGGTATTCCAAAGTGATAGCCATCCTGTCCCTGCCAAAAGATGATTGGATATTGCAGAGCATCATAGGACCTGTGAGTTTCTGCTACTCTTGCAAACTATTGTTCCTTTTCTGAAGCACAATGTCACGGCTTTGAAAATCATTACCTACAATCAAGATGGCTACCTCATCAAATGTGGGAGCACTGAAACGTCGCTGATGTTCACCTTGTGGTGTTTTATCAGCTCGAATGACAACCTTGTAATCATCATTTGGCATGCATTTAAGTGCAGTCTTGAAAAGTTGAACATATGGATTGTCGGAGTGAAGGAATTGCTGCAAAATAGTGACAATATCAAGGCGAGTGTTAGGAATTAAAGAGCATCTCCGCTGAGCCTCTGCTTCTGCATTTCCCATGAAGAAGAGTTGAAGAAATTGAGCTTCTTCTCCTTGTAATGGAAGCAGTGACCCTATTGAGTGGTAAACCTGTCCTTGAACTTTAAATGTCGGCATAAATCCTGTTGTAAACATTTCTTTTGTTGCACCAAATGATGTCATTTGGAAGCAGGAGTTGTACTTCCTAATGTTGTCCAAAAATGCTTTGATATTGTACTGGTGCCTGTCATCAGAGACTTCAGGGGATCTTGTGGTGACAGGAGAGGTGGAAGTTTTATCTTGCCATTTGCACTGCATAAACCTGGTGGTTCATCTTTCCATTTCAGGGCACTGCAGTACATGCAGACCACATCCATTTTTCCTATCTGAACTTTAGGATTATCCTGATAGTTTATGTCAGACTGATAACAAAAGGCAGCATGTTTTAAATCTCCAACCATTTCCTGTGCCCTGGTGGAAGAAATAGCAATTCTCTTAGTGGCAAGTCGACCTTCTCTCTGCTGAGATGACTCATTGGCTCTTGAGGAAGCAGCTCTTGTTTTCATGTCTGCAAGCCTCGCTTCCCTCTCCTCAGAAAGTTCATTGGCTCTTGAGGAAGCAGCTCTTGTTCTCTTGTCTGCAAGCCTCGCTTCCCTCTCCTCAGAAAGTTCATTGGCTCTTGAGGAAGCAGCTCTTGTTCTCTTGTCTGCAAGCCTCGCTTCCCTCTCCTCAGAAAGTTCATTGGCTCTTGAGGAAGCAGCTCTTGTTTTCATGTCTGCAAGCCTCGCTTCCCTCTCCTCAGAAAGTTCATTGGCTCTTGAGGAAGCAGCTCTTCTACACTTATCTGCAAACCTTGCTTCCCTCTCCTCAGAAAGTTCTTTGGCTCTTGAGGAAGCAGCTTTTGTTCTCTTGTCTGCAAGCCTCGCTTCCCTCTCCGCAGAAAGTTCATTGGCTCTTGAGGAAGCAGCTGCTGTTCTCATGTGTGTCAACCTTGTTTCTCGGTCTTCACATTTTTCATTGGCTAGAAATGCAGCTTTTCTTTTCGCATCAGCTGACGTTCGTGCCAAGGAAGTCCTTTTCTTATGAGGCATTATTGTGGTAAAAATAATCTGTAACTGGCAGTTTCTATATCCTCTCACATAGAGGTAATATGACTGACATCAGCCTTTCCTCCAACACACCCTAACTGACATCCTATTACCTCACAGACAACCTGTTACCTCACACAAGCTTTGTTATACTGAGAATGTCCTTTGTTGCCTATATTAACCAATCAGAGCTCAGATTAATTAACAGTAGCAAAATAGAAGCTGAGCTGTGATTGGTTGCTATTGGCAGCCCGATAAATCGCCAGGCAACAGGAAACCCTCCCCTCTGACAGTATAAATTAGCTCACACATACACATAATAGACAGGTCATGTGACTGACAGCTGCCGTATTTCCTATATAGTACATTTGTTGTTCTTGTAGTTTGGCTGCTTATTAAAGGGATCCTGTCACCTCCAAAACGCCTCCTAAGCTATCAAAACATGTCCCTGCACCATCCTATCACTAATCTCACACTTCTTTTGTCTCCTAAAAGCATCCTGTGAAAGTGGAGAAAAACGTTTTATAACTCACTCATTAGTGATTATAATTAGCAGGGGCTATATTCTTTAGTCACCAAGGGGTGTTATTTAGCAGCTCTGTCTGTGCTGCTGTGAAACTGAAGGCAGGACTAATGATTTGCATTCTGTGAGTGATAGAGATGGGGGAGGGTAATGCCTGCACATCACAGCTAACACACAGAGACAGGGTGGATCCCTGGAGCTGCACAACAGCTCGCCTTGGTGACTAAAGAATAGTCACTCTGCTAATTATAATCACTAATGAGTAAGTATTAAAATGTTTTTATGCACTTTCACAGGATGCTTTTAGGAGACAAAAGGAGTGTGAGATTAGTGATGGGATGCTGCAGGGACATGTTTTGCTAGTTTAGGAGGCGTTTTAGAGGTGACAGCATCCCTTTAATCAGATTTTTATTGTTGAAGGATAATACCAGACTTGTGTGTGTTTTAGGGCGATTATGTGGCGAGGTTGCTGTATGTGTGGTGAAATGTGTGCTGAGGGTGGTATATGTGTTCAAGCACGTGGTAGTGTGAGGCATATTTTGTGTGTGTGTTCATATCCCCGTGTGTGGCGAGTATCCTATGTCAGGACCCCGCCTTAGCAACTGTACTATATATATACTGTATATACTCTTTGGCGACATCGCTCTCATTCTTTAAGTCCCCCTTGTTCACATCTGGCAGCTGTCAATTTGCCTCCAACACATTTCCTTGCACTTTTTCCCCATTATGTAGATAGGGGCAAAATTGTTTGGTGAACTGGAATGCGCAGGGTTACAATTTCGCTTCACAACATAGCCTATGACGCTCTCGGGGTCCAGACATGTGACTGTGCAAATTTTTATTGCTGTAGCCGGCAGCTGTCGATTTTCCTCCCTCACGTTTCCTTTCCTTTTTCCCCATTATGTAGATAGGGCCAAAATTGTTTGGTGAACTGGAACGTGCAGGGTTAAAATTTTGCCTCACAACATAGCCTATGACGGTCCCGGGGTCCAGACGTGCGACTGTGCAAAATTTTGCGGCTGTAGTTGCGACGGTGTAGATGCCAATTCCGGATATACACACACACATACACACACACATACACACATTCAGCTTTATATATTAGATATATATATATATGATCCCATCTATAGATATAATGCATATATACACATGTATATTATATATATATATATATATATATATATATATATAGATGCATCATATCTATAGATGCATCATATATATACTGTATATATAGTAGATGCATATATATGATGCATCTAAAGATATAATGCATCTATACACTTGTGTATATATATACGAGTATATAAATGCATCATATCTATAGATGCATCATATATATATATATATACTGTACATATACAGTAGATGCATCTATATAAATATAGAGAGAAATGCATCTACTATATATACAGTATATATATATATATATATATATATATATATACACACACATATATATATATATATATATATATATATATATATACTAGCTGTAGTACCTGGCTACGCCCGGGTTAATAAATAACTGATGTTAGCTATAACAAAATAGGATTTGAATATGTCATATTAATGACCTGTAGGAAAATAGAAGCTGAGCTGTGATTGGTTGCTATAGGCAGCCTGATAAATCTCCAGCCAACAGTAATCCCTCCCCCGTCCGGGCAGTATATGTTACCTCACACATACACATAATAAACAGCTCATGTGACTGACATCTGCCTTAATTTTCTATAGGGCACATGTGTTGCACATTGGCTGTTTTTAATCAGATGTTTATGTTTGGAAATTAAAGATAGCACACGTATGAGGTGAGTTGTGTAAGGTGATTTGTGCACATCTGTGTCTGTCTGTGTGGTGTGTGTGTCCCTGGGGTGTGTGTATGTGTGTGTCGCTGTGGGGTGAGTGCATGTGTCCCTATAGGGTGTGTATGTGTGTGTGTCCCTGTGGGGAGGGGTCTGTGTGGTGTGTGTCTCTGTTGTGTGTGTCTCTTTGTGGTGTGTGTGTGTCCCTGTGGGGTGAGTGCATGTGACCCTATAGGGTGTGTATGTGTGTGTGTCCCTGTGGGGGTGTGTGTTTGTGTGGGGTGTGTGTGTCTCTGTGTTGTGTGTGTGTCTCTTTGTGGTGTGTGTGTCCCTGTGGGGTGAGTGCATGTGTCCCTATAGGGTGTGTATGTGTGTGTGTCCCTGTGGGGGCGGTCTGTGTGGTGTGTCTCTTTGTGTTGTGTGTGTGTACCTGTGGGGTGAGTGCAAGTGTCCCTATAGGGTGGCTATGTGTGTGTGTCCCTGTGGGGGGGTCAGTGTGGTGTATGTGTCTGTGTTGTGTGTGTCTCTTTGTGGTGTGTGTGTGTCCCTGTGGGGTGAATGCATGTATGGGTGTGTGTGTGTTCCCGTAGGGGTGTGTGTGTGTCTCTGTGTTGTGTGTGTCTCCTTGTGGTGTGTGTGTGTGTGTTTGTTCGGGTGCGTGGTGAGTATCCAATGTTGGGGCTGCACCTTAGCGACTATACACTTGCTGTTACTCTTTGTGTGCGTGTGGTGTGTATACATGTCCCCGTGCGTGGTGAATATCTCATGTTGGGGCCCCACCTTAGTGACTATATGCTGGTATATGCTGTTAGTCTTTGGCGCTATCATTAAGCCCCTCTCATTCACAACTGTCAACTGGTAACTGTCACTTTTTCCCCATTATGTAGATAGGGGCAAAATTGTTTGGTGAATTGGAGTGCGCAGGGTTAAAATTTCGCCTCACAACATAGCCTATGACGCTCCTGAGGTCCAGACGTGTGACTGTGCAAAATTTTGTGGCTATAGCTGACAGCTGTCGATTTTCCTCCAACACTTTTCCATTCACTTTTACCCCATTATGTAGATAGGGGCAAAATTGTTTGGTGAACTGGAACGCGCAGGGTTAAAATTTCGCCTCACAACATAGCCTATGACGCTCCCGGGGTCCAGACGTGTAAGTGTGCAAAATTTTGTGGCTGTAGTTGCGACGGTGTAGATGCCAATCCCGGATATACAGCTTTATATATTATATATATATATAATGCATCTACTGTATATACAGTGTGAGGTAGCAAGGGGAATGGTGGTAGAGGGACGCTATGTTTCCCCAAGGATGGTGAGCTACTGCATGTATGGGACGGGAGATGCTTACATGAGCATAGGTGAGGTAGGTGTGGCAACCGTTACTGAGAACGGTGGCTGTTGGTAAAGCCTGTTATGGGACCTCATCTATGAGGAATGGGGGAAGGTTTTTGGGCGGGCCTCCATTCCTCATCTCCCGCCCCAGGCTTTTGAAGTAGCTGGGAGGGAAAGACAGGTGAGAAAGGTTAGACCGGAAGAGACGGCTGTCAAGGTGTTGAGAGATGAGATCAGACTAGAGAGGAGTTCAGTCGGTGAAAAAGGAGCCTGTGAGCACACAGGGAGTGTGTACCGGACCCCAAGGTGGGGAAGGACCCCTAGGCGAGCTCCAGGAGGAGCAGGTTTAGGACCGACGCTATTATCCTGATGTAAGGACTTTTTTTTGTTTGTTTTGCCATTGTGTGAAATAAAACACACTTGTTTTTGGACTGAGCCTGAGTGTCACTGCCTTACTTGCTGCTGCTATAGAGACTGATCCCTACGTATGGTGGAGAATGCGGGCAATGCAGTAAGGCATACACTAACCGCTGTAGAGGACGAGTTGTATGTCCTGGGTGAAGCAAGCCCTAAAGCAGCACTCAGCAATGGAGAACGTTGTAAAGGCATTGATTGAAGCCAACCTGCAGCAGAAGCAGCAACAGCAGATGTATGCTGAGGCGCTGCAGGCCCAGCAGCACAGCCATACGGAGGCCCTGAGACTTCAACAGCAAACTAACCAACTCCTGATGGAACAGTTAACAGCCCTGAGGTCAAGCGCACCATCTGATCCACAGCAGGACATCAGGAAGAGGGTCCGTGCGTCCCTCCAAAAGATGACAGCAGGGGACGATGTCGAAGCTTTCTTGGCGGGGTTCGAGAGAGTGGCAGAGCGAGAGAATCTGCCGCTACACCAATGGTCGGAGGTCGTAGCGCCATATCTGATTGGAGAGCCCCAGAAAGCGTACTACGACCTGAGCGAGCAGGACGCCCGGGACTATCAAAAGGTAAAAGCCGAGATTCTAGCTCGATTAGGTGTGAATGTGTATCTCCGTGCCCAGAGAGTCCATCGCTGGGCTTATGTAGAGACTGTAGCGATCCGGTCTCAGATGTATGATCTCGTCCATCTTGTAAAAAAATGGTTACAGCCGGAGCTGTTGTCCCCAGCGCAGATGGTGGAAAGAGTGGTACTGGACAAGTTTATGCGGGCCTTGCCCCCAGCCATACAGCAGTGGGTGGGACATGGGGACCCTGTCGATGCCAACCAGCTGGTCGGTTTGGTGGAACGGTATGAGGCCACCCAGAACTTGTTAAAAGTTTCTTCCCCAGCCCGTGTGCTCCCCAAATCCCGCAAGGTCACTGACCCTGAGAAATACAGGACTCTGACACGCACCCCCACCCCTGCAGGCCCTCAGGCAAGGAAGCTAGAGACTATTGTGTGCTGGAGGTGTCAAGAGCGAGGACACATTGCTGCAAACTGCCCTATCACCACCGATCCTATGGACTGCAGTGTGGCCCGGCGTGTCTCCCTCTATGCCTTCCCGGTATATACCGCTGCTTCCCCAGAGCCTGCACCTATCTCTCCCATGTGTCAGGTTACGGTGGCAGGATGTCCTGCAGCTGCCCTCTTGGACTCGGGAAGCCTTATCACCCTGGTGCATGCCACCTTGGCTGGGTCTGCATCTTACACGGGACGTAATGTGGGGGTCTTATGCATTCATGGGGATTTGAAAGAGTACCCTACCGCCATAATCACTATCCAACCCCGAAGGGGGAGTGTCGTCATGAGGTGGGAGTGCTAGAGTCCCTGCCGTATGGACTGATCCTTGGGAGAGACTTTCCTCTATTCTGGACTCTGTTACCGGGAAACCCGGGGTTAAGGGGTAAACAAGTCCAGAATGTCACGGACCCTGAGCCTGAACCTCGTGATCCCGACTCAGGGGTGCCAGCTGTGGGAGTAACAATGTCCCCTCTAGAGGTATTAGCGGGTGAAGCCGACGAGCTCGGGTCAGTACCTGAGTTCGCAGAGTTGGGAGTTCCCCGTGACAATTTTGGTACTGCACAGCTCCAAGACCCGACGTTAAATCGGGCAAGGGAAAATGTGATTTGTATTAATGGGGTGTTTCAGTACCCAGGAGCAGACCAGGTGTTTCCCCACATGGCTGTCAACCAGGATCTGTTATACAGGGTTGACAGAGTGCGGGGTGAGACCTTGGAACAGCTGGTGGTTCCGCAGCCTTATCGCCCGACGGTGCTCGAGTTGGCACATAGGCATGTGCTGGGCGGACACCTCGGCCATAAAAAGACTCTGGAACGTATTCTGCAGCGTTTTTACTGGCCGGGAGTGTTTCGGGAGGTGCAGCGGTATTGCGAATCATGCCCCGAGTGTCAGCAATCCGCTCCTATGCCGCACTTCCGTAGTCCCTTGGTACCCTGCCCATTATAGATGTACCATTTGAAAGGGTCGCCATGGATCTGGTGGGTCCTCTGGTCAAGTCTGCCCGAGGGCATCAGCATATCCTGGTAATCATGGATTACGCTACCAGGTATCCAGAGGCCATTCCACTGCGGCACACCTCGGCGAAATTGATAGCCAAAGAGCTACTCGCCGTGTTCTGCCGGGTAGGAATCCCCAAAGAAATACTTACGGACCAGGGGACGCCGTTCATGTCCAAGGTTACCAAGGAGCTATGTAAACTGTTCCAGGTAAAGCAGTTGCGCGCCTCGGTCTACCATCCGCAGACAGATGGCTTAGTTGAAAGATTCAACAAAACCCTAAAGAGCATGCTGAAAAAGGTGGTATCCAGGGATGGGAAGGACTGGGATTGTCTTCTACCATACCTGATGTTCGCGATTCGGGAGGTACCACAGGCCTCAACAGGTTTTTCTCCGTTCGAACTCGTGTATGGTAGACATCCCCGGGGCCTGCTCGACATTGCCAAGGAGGGATGGGAGCAGGAACCCACCCCTCACAAAAGTGTAGTAGAGCACATCGCGACCATGCAGGACCGGATGGCAGCGGTGATGCCGATAGTGAAAGAACACTTAGAGGAAGCCCAAAGAGCTCAAAGCCGGGTATATAATAGATCCGCTAAGGTCAGAACTTTTAACCCGGGAGACAGAGTCCTGGTACTAGTGCCTACTGTGGAGAGTAAATTCTTGGCGAAGTGGCAAGGGCCCTACGAAGTCCTAGAAAGAGTTGGGGAGGTCAACTACAAGGTATATCAGCCGGGTCGGAGAAAGACCGAGCAGATATACCATGTCAATCTGCTAAAAGCCTGGAAAGACAGAGAGGGTCTGGGTACAGAAGGGTCTCCAGCTGACTCTCCTCCTGCACTGACTTTACAGGCCAAGGTGGTGCCTGAGGGGGCAGTGGCAGAAGTGACGATAGCCGAAACCCTCACGAAAAACCAGCAGCAAGAGTCTCGAGAGTTTGTGGCCAGGAATACGGATGTGTTTTCAAAGCTGCCAGGGCGTACCTCGTTGATTGAACACGACATTGTCACCGAACCCAAGGTAAAAGTTCGGATGAGGCCCTACCGAGTACCTGAGGCACGGCGAAAGGCCATTTCAAAGGAGGTTCGTCAAATGCTGGAGTTAGGGGTTATTGAGGAGTCGAAAAGTGAATGGGCTAGTCCCATTGTGCTCATTCCCAAACCCGATGGGACGATACGGTTTTGCAACGACTTCCGGAAGCTGAACGAGGTCTCTAAATTTGACGCTTATCCAATGCCACGAGTAGACGAGCTCATTGAAAGACTCGGGAAAGCCCGGTACTTTTCCAGACTCGATCTAACTAAGGGATACTGGCAAGTACCCCTTACGGATAGCGCCAAAGAGAAGACCGCGTTCATCACCCCGGAGGGTCTGTTTCACTACCTGGTGTTGCCATTTGGCTTACATGGGGCTCCAGCCACGTTCCAAAGATTAATGGACATCGTGTTGAAGCCTCATCAAAGGTACGCCTCGGCCTATCTGGATGACGTCATCGTTTTCAGCAGCGACTGGGAGAGCCACTTGGCCAAGGTACAGGCTGTGGTGGACTCTCTCCGGGCGGCGGGGCTGACTGCCAACCTCAAAAAGTGTGCTCTGGGAATGGAGGAGGCACGCTATTTGGGGTATGTGATAGGGCGAGGTATGATTAAGCCGCAGGTCAACAAGGTCGAAGCCATCCAGAGTTGGCCCCAACCAAGGACAGTAAAGCAGGTGAGAGCCTTTCTGGGAATTGTGGGATACTACAGGAGGTTCATCCCCAATTTTGCCACCCTCTCAGCCCCATTGACAGACCTTCTGAAAGGAAGACGGCCCGTCATGGTAAAGTGGAACCCCCAGGCCGAGCATGCCTTTCTGGTCTTGAAGACGGTGTTATGCGGGTCTCCCATCCTTATCACACCTGACTTCACCCAAACCTTCATCGTTCAGACCGATGCATCAGAAGTAGGGCTAGGTGCAGTCCTTTCTCAGGAGGTGAATGGGGAAGAACACCCCGTTAACTACCTGAGCCGCAAGCTCACGCCTGCAGAGAAAAATTACAGTGTGGTCGAGAGGGAGTGCCTAGCCATCAAATGGGCCTTGGAAGCGTTGAGGTATTACCTGCTGGGGCGACGGTTTCGGTTGGTGACTGACCACTCCCCACTCACGTGGATGAGCCAGTCCAGAGAGAGGAATGCGCGAGTCACCAGGTGGTTCTTGTCGCTCCAGAACTTCAACTTCGCGGTGGAACACAGAGCCGGGAGGCTGCAGGGCAATGCCGATGCTTTGTCCCGGACTCACTGTTTGGTGGCAGGAGTTCACCCACCCAGGGTTGAACTGAGGGGGGGGGGGGTGTGAGGTAGCAAGGGGAATGGTGGTAGAGGGACGCTATGTTTCCCCAAGGATGGTGAGCTACTGCATGTATGGGAGATGCTTACATGAGCATAGGTGAGGTAGGTGTGGCCACCGTTACTGAGAACGGTGGCTGTTGGTAAAGCCTGTTATGGGACCTCATCTATGAGGAATGGGGGAAGGTTTTTGGGCGGGCCTCCATTCCTCATCTCCCGCCCCAGGCTTTTGAAGTAGCTGGGAGGGAAAGACAGGTGAGAAAGGTTAGGCCCTGGAAGAGACGGCTGTCAAGGTGTTGAGAGATGAGATCAGACTAGAGAGGAGTTCAGTCGGTGAAAAAGGAGCCTGTGAGCACACAGGGAGTGTGTACCGGACCCCAAGGTGGGGAAGGACCCCTAGGCGAGCTCCAGGAGGAGCAGGTTTAGGACCGACGCTATTATCCTGATGTAAGGACTTTTTTTTGTTTGTTTTGCCATTGTGTGAAATAAAACACACTTGTTTTTGGACTGAGCCTGAGTGTCACTGCCTTACTTGCTGCTGCTATAGAGACTGATCCCTACAACAGTTATGGTCAAAAGTATTGACACCCCTGCAATTCTGTCAGATAATACTCAGTTTCTTCCTGAAAATGACTGCAATCACAAATTCTTTGGTATTATTATTTTCATTTAATTTGTCTTCAATGAAAAAACACTAAAAGAATTGTCCTAAAGCCAAATTGGATAATATTTCACACAGTGGCGGACCTTTACCCCAGAAGGCCCTGGTGCAGCCACATTGAGGAGCGGGGGAGGGGGCTGGTGGCGTCGGCGTGGTCCGGGGGGTTTGGGGGTGCTGGTGGTGTCGGCGCGGTCCCGGGGAGGGGGGGTGCGATGTGGTGTCGGTGTTTGCGGCGGCTCTCCTACCAGTGCCGCGAGTGCGCTCCTGGGAGCCGGAGGAGCAGAGGAGAGGGGGGGTGGTATCAGGCAGGGGAAGCAGGAAGCTTTCTGCTTCCCTTGCCTGACCCTCCTCTCCTCTGACGGTGGCTTGTGGGGGTCGGCTGGGGGCCCCCCTGCAGGCTTGAAGGGGCCTCCTAGCCGGTCGGGGCCCTGGTGCATATACATAATAACCACAGGTACATTAGATGCCGCTGGTCAAATGACCAATTGCAGGCATATTGCAGCTCAACACGTGTATCATCATTTACAAAAAGCACAAAAAATGGAGCTAAATGCTTATAAATTTATTACATAGTTGCATAGAAACCAGATAATATAACACAAAAAAAGTGCAGGACATGAAGTGCAGCGTGGTCTGCAGGACCACGCTGCACTTCATGTCCTGCACTTTTTTTGTGTTATATTGTCTGGTTTCTATGCAACTATGTAATAAATTTATAAGCATTTAGCTCAATTTTTTGTGCTTTTTGTAAATGGGGCCCTGGTGCAGCTGCACCAGCTGCACCACGGTAGTTCCGCCCCTGATTCCACACCAAACATAAAAAAGGGGGTGGACAAAAGTATTGGCACTGTTAGAAAAATCATGTGATGCTTCTCTAATTTGTGTAACTTACCTGTGGCACCTAACAGGTGTTGGCAGTAACTAAATCACACTTGCAGCCAGTTGACATGGATTAAAGTTGACTCAACCTCTGTCCTGTGTCCTTGTGTGTACCACATTGAGCATGGAGAAAAGAAAGAAGACCAAAGAACTGTCTGAAGACTTGAAAAACCAAATTGTGAGGAAGCATAAGCAATCTCAAGGCTACAAGTCCATCTCCAAAGACCTGAATGTTCCTGTGTCTACCGTGCGCAGTGTCATCAAGAAGTTTAAAGCACATGGCACTGTGGCTAACCTCCCTAGATGTGGACGGAGAAGAAAAATTGACTAGAGATTTCAACGCAAGGTTCTTTATCCACGAGGTTCTTTATCCAAGTTCAAGCTGCCCTGCAGTCCGAGGGTGCAACAGTGTCAACCCGAACTATCAGTCGGTGTCTGAACTAATATAATAATAATATTTTTTCATTTATATAGCGCTATTGATTCCATAGCACTTTACATACATGAGTAATGCTGTCTCTCTTGGGAGCTCACAATCTAAATATCCTATCAGTATGTCTTTACAATGTGGGAGGAAACTGGAGTGCCTGGAGGAAACCCATGCAAACACAGGGAGAACATATAAACTCCTTGCAGATGTTGTCCTTAGTGTCCTTGGTGGGAATTGAACCCAGGACCTCAAGACCCCAGTGTTGCAAAGGCTACAGTGCTAACCACTTGAGCCACCGTGCTGCCCCAATGAAAAGGGACTGTATGGTAGGATGCCCAGGAAGACTCCACTTCTTACCCCGAGACATAAAAAAGCCAGGCTGGAGTTTGCCAAAACTTACCTGAGAAAGCCTAAAACATTTTGGAAGAATGTTCTGTGGTCAGATGAGACAAAAGTAGAGCTTTTTGGGCAAAGGCATCAACATGTACAGAGTACAGAGACCTTTTTAATGATCTTCTTACTCTTAGGCCTGAGACTGGGACAAGGGGGCATCCTCTACGTCTGGAGGAAAGAAGTTTAATGATAATCACAGACACAGATTCTTTACTGTAAGAGCAGTGAGACTATGGAACACTGCCACATGATGTTGTAATGAGTGACTCACTACTAACATTTAAGAAGGGCCTGGATGCCTTTCTTGAAAACTATAATATTACCAGTTATATATACTAGATTCTTTGATAGGGCGTTGATCCAGGGAACTAGTCTGATTGCCGTATCTGGAGTCAGGAAGGAATTTTTTCCCCAATGTGGAGCTTAGTGTTGCCACATTGGTTTTTTTTTTTGCCTCCCTCTGGATCAACATGTTAGGCTATGGGTTGAACTAGATGGACTTAAAGTCTTCCTTCAACCTTAAAAACTATGTTAGTATGTTACTATGTAACATAGAGTTTACAGACGAAAAAAAGAGGCATTCAAAGAAAAGAACACGGTCCCTACAGTCAAACATGGCGGAGGTTCCCTGATGTTTTGGGGTTGCTTTGCTGCCTCTGGCACTGGTGTGCTTGACCGTGTACATGGCATTATGAAGTCTGAAGACTACCAACAAATTTTGCAGCATAATGTAGGGCCCAGTGTGAGAAAGCTGGGTCTCCCTCAGAGGTCATGGGTCTTCCAGTAGGACAATGACTCAAAACACACTTCAAAAAGCACTAGAAAATGGTTTGAGAGAAAGCACTGGAGACTTCTAAGGTGGCCAGCAATGAGTCCAGACCTGAATCCCATAGAACACCTGTGGAGAGATCTAAAAATGGCAGTTTGGAGAAGGCACCCTTCAAATATCAGGGACCTGGAGCAGTTTGCTAAAGAAGAATGGTCTAAAATTCCAGCAGAGCATTGTAAGAAACTCTTTGATGGTTACCGGAAGCGGTTGATCGCAGTTAATCTGGCTGAAGGTTGTGCAGCCAAGTATTAGGCTGAGGGTGCCAATACTTTTGTCTTGCCCATTTTTGGAGTTTTGTGTGAAATGATCAATGCTTTGCTTTTTGCTTCATTCTCTTTTGTGTTTTTTCATTGAAGACAAATTAAATGAAGATAATAATACCAAAGAATTTGTGATTGCAATCATTTTCAGGAAGAAACTGAGTATTATCTGACAGAATTGCAGGGGTGTCAATACTTTTGGCCACAACTGTATAAAGTATATATATATATATATATATGATGCATCTATAGATATGATACATCTATACATATATATATACACAAGTGTATAGATGCATCATAACTTTAGATGCATCATATATATACTGTATATATACAGTGGATGCACAGTGTATATATATCTAATATATAAAGCTGAATGTGTGTATGTGTGTATGTGTGTGTGTATGTGTGTATATCTGGGATTGGCATCTACACCGTCACAGCTACAGCCGCAAAATTTTGCAGAGTCACACGTCTGGACCCCGGGAGCGTCATAGGCTATGTTGTGAGGCGAAATTTTAACCCTGCGCGTTCCAGTTCACCAAACAATTTTGCCCCTATCTACATAATGGGGAAAAAGTGACAGTTACCAGTTGACAGTTGTGAATGAGAGGGGCTTAATGATAGCACCAAAGACTAACAGCATATACCAGCATATAGTCACTAAGGTGGGGCCCCAACATGAGATATTCACTACACACATGGGACATGTATACACACCACACGCACACAAAGAGTAACAGTAAGTGTATAGTCGCTAAGGTGCAGCCCCAACATTGGATACTCACCACGCACCCAAACACAGACGCACACACCACAAAGAGACACACACAACACAGAGACACCCCCACACCCCCAAAGGGACGCACACACACTCTATAGCGACACATGCACTCACCCCACAGGGACACACACACCACAAAGAAACACACATAACACAGACACACACTACACAGACCCCCCCCCACAGGGACACACACACATAGCCACCCTATAGGGACACATGCACTCACCCCACAGGGACACACACACCACAAAGAGACACTCACAACACAGAGACACACACACCTCACCCCCCCCCCCCCACAGGGACACACACGCATACACACCCTATAGAGACACATGCACTCACCCCACAGGGACACACACACACACACACCACAAAGAGACACACACAACAGAGACACACACCACACAGACCCCCTTCCCCCACAGGGACACACACATACACTCCCTATAGGGGCACATGAACTCACCCCACAGGGACACACACCACAAAGAAACACACACAACAGAGACACACACCACACAGACCCCATCCCACAGGGACACACACATACACACCCCAGGGACACACACACCACACAGACAGACACAGATGTGCACAAATCACCTCACACAACTGGCCTCATACGTAAGCTATCTTTATTTTCCAAACATAAACATCTGATTAAAAACAGCCAATGTGCAACACATGTGCCATATAGGGAATTAAGGCAGATGTCAGTCACATGAGCTGTCTATTATGTGTATGTGTGAGGTAACATTTACTGCCAGGCCGGGGGGAGGGTTTACTGTTGGCTGGAGATTTATTAGGCTGCCTATAGCAACCAATCACAGCTCAGCTTCTATTTTCCTACAGGTCATTAATATGACATATTCAAATTCTATTTTGTTATAGCTAACAGCAGTTATTTATTAACCCGGGCGTAGCCGGGTACTACAGCTAGTATATATATATATATATATATATATATATATATATATATATATATGAAGCATCTACTGTATATACCGTATACAGTATATATATGATGCATCTATAGATATGATGCATATATATATATATATATATATATATATATATATATATATATATATATATATATACACAAGTGTATGGATGCATTATATCTATAGATGCATTATATATATATATATTTATATACTCTATATATATGCTGGATATATACAGTAGATGCATATATATATGCAGCGACTATATATACATAGTATATATATGTTGCATCTATAGATATGATGCATCTATATATATATATATATATAACACAAGTGTATAGATGCATTATATCTATAGATGCATCATATATATATATGTGCCTCTACTGTATATACAGTATCTATATATATAGCACTAGCTGTAGTACCCGGCTACGCCCGGGTTAATAAATAACTGATGTTAGCTATAACAAAATAGAATTTGAATATGTCATATTAATGACCTGTAGGAAAATAGAAGCTGAGCTGTGATTGATTGCTATAGGCAGCCTGATAAATCTCCAGCCAATAGTAAACCCTCCCCCCGTCTGGGCAGTATATGTTACCTCACACATACACATAATAGACAGCTCATGTGACTGACATCTGCCTTAATTCCCTATATGGCACATGTGTTGCACATTGGCTGTTTTTAATCAGATGTTTATGTTTGGAAAATAAAGATAGCACACGTATGAGGTGAGTTGTGTGAGGTGATTTGTGCACATCTGTGTCTGTCTGTGTGGTGTGTGTGTCCCTGGGGTGTGTATGTGTGTGTCCCTGTGGGGGGGTCTGTGTGGTGTGTGTCTCTTTGTGGTGTGTGTGTGTCCCTGTGGGGTGAGTGCATGTGTCCCTATAGGGTGTGTATGTGTGTGTGTCCCTGTGGGGGAGTCTGTGTGGTGTGTGTGTGTATCTGTGTTCTGTGTGTCTCTTTGTGGTATGTGTCCCTGTGGGGTGAGTGCATGTGTCCTTATAGGGTGTGTATGTGTGTGTGTCCCTGTAGGGGGGTGTGTGTGTCTCTGTGTTGTGTGTTTCTCTTTGTGGTGTGTGTGTGTCCCTGAGGGGTGAGTGCATGTGTCCCTATAGGGTGTGTATGTGTGTGTGTCCCTGTGGGGGGGTCTGTGTGGTGTGTGTGTCCCTGTGGGGTGAGTGCATGTGTCCCTATAGGGTGTGTGTGTGTCCCCGTGGGCCTGTGGTGTGTGTGTCTCTGTGTTGTGTGTGTCTCTTTGTGGTGTGTGTGTGTGTGTGTTTGTTTGGGTGCGTGGTGAGTATCCAATGTTAGGGCTGCACCTTAGCGACTATACACTTGCTGTTACTCTTTGTGTGCGTGTGGTGTGTATACATGTCCCCGTGCGTGGTGAATATCTCATGTTGGGGCCCCACCTTAGTGACTATATGCTGGTATGTGCTGTTAGTCTTTGGTGCTGTCATTAAGCCCCTGTCACTCACAACTGTCAACTGGTAACTGTCACTTTTTCCCCATTATGTAGATAGGGGCAAAATTGTTTGGTGAATTGGAATGCGCAGGGTTAAAATTTCGCCTCACAACATAGCCTGTGACGCTCCCGGGGTCCAGACGTAGGACTGTGCAAAATTTTGTCTCTATAGCTGACAGCTGTCGATTTTCCTCCAATATTTTTCCATTCACTTTTTCCCCATTATGTAGATAGGGCCAAAATTGTTTGGTGAACTGGAATGCGCAGGGTTAAAATTTCGCCTCACAACATAGCCTATGACGCTCCCAGGGTCCAGACGTGTGACTGTGCAAAATTTTGTGGCTATAGTTGCGACGGTGTAGATGCCAATCCCGGATATACACACATACACACACATACACACATACACACATTCAGCTTTATATATTAGATATATATCTGATGCATCTTATATACCGTATATACTCGTGTATAAGCCGACCCGTGTATAAGCCGACCCCCCTACTTTTGCCCCCAAAACCTGGGAAAACCTATTGACTCGTGTATAAGCCGAGGGTGGACCCCAGCACAGGTATACAGCCCCCAGCAGTGTGGTATACAGCAGCCCCAGAGGTATATACAGCAGCCCTTAGGTAGTATACAGCAGCCCCAGTGGTGTATACAGCAGCCCCAGAGGTAGTATACAGCAGCCCCAGAGGTATATACAGCCCCAGAGGTATATACAGCAGCCCTTAGGTAGTATACAGCAGCCCCAGTGGTGTATACAGCAGCCCCAGTGGTAGTATACAGCAGCCCCAGAGGTATATACAGCAGCCCTAGTGGTGTATACAGAAGCCCCAGAGGTAGTATACAGCAGCCCCAGAGGTATATACAGCAGCCCTTAGGTAGTATACAGCAGCAGCCCCAGGGGTGTATACAGCAGCAGCCCCAGGGGTGTATACAGCAGCAGCCCCAGGGGTGTATACAGCAGCAGCCCCAGGGGTGCATACTGCAGCAGCCCCAGGGGTGTATACAGCAGCAGCCCCAGGGGTGTATACAGCAGCAGCCCCAGGGGTGTATACAGCAGCAGCCTCAGAGGTATACAGGCCCCCCATCAAGATCCAGGGCCCCCCCCCCCTTGCGCGGCAAACCTGTAAAGTAAAATCATACTTATCACTGTCCTCCTGTCGCGCTGTCCCGCTGCTGCCAACATCACGATCCCGGGCTTCATTCAGCGTCTTCCGGCGGCTTCCTGTGGTCGCGGGCAATGACGTCATTGCCCGCGACTACAGGAGTCCGCGGGAAGACGCTGGATGAAGCCCGGTATCGTCATGTCTGCAGCGGCGGGACAGCGCGACAGGAGGACAGTGATAAGTATGATTTTACTTTACAGGTTTGCAGCGCAAGGGGGGGGGCCCTGGATCTTGATGGGGGGCCTGTATACCTCTGGGGCTGCTGCTGTATACTCGCGTATAAGCCGAGGGGGGACTTTTCAGCCCAAATATTGGGCTGAAAAACTCGGCTTATACGCGAGTATATACGGTACATCATATATATACTGTATATAGACAGTAGATGCATCTCTCTCTCTCTCTCTCTCTTCTCTCTCTCTCTCTCTCTCTCTCTCTCTCTCTCTCTCTCTCTCTCTCTCTCTCTCTCTCTCTCTTATATATATATATATATATATATATATATATATATATATATATATATATATATATATATATATATATCGCAGATTTAGGTGGTTTGATAAGATGCAAATAAGTTAGAGCCTTCAAACTGCAAACGAGAGTAGGATTTATTAACAGAAGCATAAATCTTACAAACCAAAAAGTTATGTTGCTCAGTTGAATTTTAATAAATTTTAAACATAAAAGTGTGGGTCAATTATTATTCAACCCCTAGGTTTAATATTTTGTGGAATAACCCTTGTTTGCAATTACAGCTAATAATCGTCTTTTATAAGACCTGATCAGGCCGGCACAGGTCTCTGGAGTTATCTTGGCCCACTCCTCCATGCAGATCTTCTCCAAGTTATCTAGGTTCTTTGGGTGTCTCATGTGGACTTTAATCTTGAGCTCCTTCCACAAGTTTTCAATTGAGTTAAGGTCAGGAGACTGACTAGGCCACTCCATCACCTTGATTTTTTCCCTCTTGAACCAGGCCTTGGTTTTCTTGGCTGTGTGCTTTGGGTCGTTGTCTTGTTGGAAGATGAAATTATGACCCATCTTAAGATCCTTGATGGAGGAGCGGAGGTTCTTGGCCAAAATCTCCAGGTAGGCCGTGCTATCCATCTTCCCATGGATGCGGACCAGATGGCCAGGCCCCTTGGCTGAGAAACAGCCCCACAGCATGATGCTGCCACCACCATGCTTGACTGTAGGGATGGTATTCTTGGGGTCATATGCAGTGCCATCCAGTCTCCAAACGTCACGTGTGTGGTTGGCACCAAAGATCTCGATCTTGGTCTCATCAGACCATAGAACCTTGAACCAGTCTGTCTCAGAGTCCTCCAAGTGATCATGAGCAAACTGTAGACGAGCCTTGACATGACGCTTTGAAAGTAAAGGTACCTTACGGGCTTGTCTGGAACGGAGACCATTGCGGTGGAGTACGTTACTTATGGTATTGACTGAAACCAATGTCCCCACTGCCATGAGACCTTCCCGGAGCTCCTTCCTTGTTGTCCTTGGGTTAGCCTTGACTCTTCGGACAAGCCTGGCCTCGGCACGGGAGGAAACTTTCAAAGGCTGTCCAGGCCGTGGAAGGCTAACAGTAGTTCCATAAGCCTTCCACTTCCGGATGATGCTCCCAACAGTGGAGACAGGTAGGCCCAACTCCTTGGAAAGGGTTTTGTACCCCTTGCCAGCCTTGTGACCCTCCACGATCTTGTCTCTGATGGCCTAGGAATGCTCCTTTGTCTTTCCCATGTTGACAATGTATGAGTGCTGTTCACAAGTTTGGGGAGGGTCTTAAATAGTCAGAAAAGAGATAATTAATCCACACATGTGAAGCTCATTGTTCTTTGTGCCTGAACTACTTCTTAATACTTTAGGGGGACCAAACAGAATGCTGGTGGTTTGAGGGGTTGAATAATAAATGACCCTCTGAATTAACTTTTAACGCTTTAAAAAAAATAATAAAATAAAATAAAAAAAACTTTTTGGCTGCAGTGCATTTCCCACTTCCAGGCTGATCTACAGTCCAAATGTCACAATGCCAAGTTAATTCCGCATGTATCAACCAGCTAAATCTGCAGGGGGTTGAATACTACTTGTAGGCACTGTATAATATATATATATATATATATATATATATATATATATGATGCATCTACTGTATATATACAGTATAAATTATGAGCTTGTTTGGTTCTGCGCACCTTTTTTGGCCGTAACATCGGTATATGGCAGCCTTGATTAATATGAGGGTCTCTGTTGATCAGCGAGTCTATAAATTAATATAGAAGACAGTGATATAGGTCTACTTGTATTTCTAACCCTCCCACTTCTTTCTCCCCCATCTGACTGGGCGGTTGATGTTGTCTGTGCGCTCCTAGTCCAAGTCACATTTAGAATACCAGACTAGGTGAGTAAGACTGGGGCAGTCTCTTTTTTTCACCAGGTGTATATAAACTTATAATCACTTGTCCGGTAGGTTTATTCCGGTCATAGGAGCTGTGGTTACTCTGCAGCACGCTATAACAGTGCTGTGCACTGTTTGTATATCTTCTGCCCCTTTCCTGATTGGTCACAGCGTTGCCTTAGCAGCGCTGGTAAACACTGCGACGTAGCGTCTATAATGAGGCGTTTGCGCGCTTGCGCAGTCGCAAGTAACAATAGAGACCAATCAGGGAACTTCTGTATTGCGGTCATGTGACTCGCGCACGTGACCCGGAACTAGTGAGACGCCGCGACACCGCAACTGATGATCACATAGCATGAGGATTTGTAAGCATAAGATCGCTATTTAAGTATCTTCATCTGTTTATCCTGTGCACTCTTGATATGTATTTCCGAGTAGTTGCTTGTAATGTTGGCTTTGTTTTTAATATCCCTATTGTGTTTTTATTATGACTAGCTGGTTGTGATGTCATCAGGGCGGTCCAGCTCCACCTATTTAAGGTCGGGGCAGGCACTTCCAGCTACCAGTGACCCGTTGAAGGGCAGAACGCCCGAAACGGTGCCGTCGTCACCCGGTCCCCCTCCCTGCACTATGTCTCAACACCCTCAATAAAGGACACCGCTTACAGCTTCCTTTGTGAGTGCCGCTGTTTCTTTTTCTTTCATTGTATATACAGTATATACATGATGCATCTATAGATATGGTGCATCTATATACCGTGTTTCCCCGAAAGTAGGGCGCCCCCTAAAGTAAGGCATGGTGCCGGTTTTAGGGGGGTCGGGTAATGTAAGGCACACCCCAAAAGTAAGACATTGTCTTACTTTCGGGGAAACACAGTATATACAACAGCAGCCCCAATTGTGTATACAGCTGCAGCCACCCCCATGAGTATACAGGCGCCCCCCCCCTTGCTGCCGCCGCCGCCAACCTATAAAGTAAAATATCATTCTACTTATCCCTGCCACTGTCCCACCGCCGCTATCGCGCTCCTCCGGCTTAATCCAGCGTCTTCCGGCTTCCTCCTCTGGCGCACAGACAATGACGTCATTGCCTGCGCCCACCGGAGGAAGCCGGGAGAAGCCGGATGAAGCCAGAGGAGTGCGATAGCGGCGTCAGGACAGCGGCAGGGATAAGTATAATAATCTATTCCTTTACAAGATTGCTGCACAAGGGGGGGGGGGGGCTGTATACTGATGGGGGCGGGCAGCCTGTATACTGTATACAGTGTATACAGTGACTCGCATATAAGCCGAGGGGGGGACTTTTCAGCCCAATTTTTGGGCTGAAAAACTCGGCTTATACGCGAGTATATACGGTATCTTCATTTAATTTGTCTTCAATGAAAAAACATAAAAAGAATTGTCCTAAAGCCAAATTGGATATAATTCCACACCAAACATAAAAAAGGGGGTGGACAAAAGTATTGGAACTGTTAGAAAAATCATGTGATGCTTCTCTAATTTGTGTAATTAACAGCACCTGTAACTTACCTGTGGCATCTAACAGGTGTTGGCAATAACTAAATCACACTTGCAGCTAGTTGACATGTATTAAAGTTGACTCAACCGCTGTCCTGTGTCCTTGTGTGTACCACAATGAGCATGGAGAAAAGAAAGAAGACCAAAGAACTGTCTGAGGACTTGAGAAACCAAATTGTGAGGAAACATGAGCAATCTCAAGGCTACAAGTCCATCTCCAAAGACCTGAATGTTCCTGTGTCTACCGTGCGCAGTGTCATCAAGAAGTTTAAAGCCCATGGCACTGTGGCTAACCTCCCTAGATGTGGACATCAAAGAAAAATTGACAAGAGATTTCAACGCAAGATTGTGCAGATGGTGGATAAAGAACCTCAACTAACATCCAAACAAGTTCAAGCTGCCCTGCAGTCCGAGAGTACAACAGTGTCAACCCGTACTATCCGTCGGCGTCTGAATGAAAAGGGACTGTATGGTAGGAGACCCAGGAAGACCCCACTTCTTACCCCGAGACATAAAAAAGCCAGGCTGGAGTTTGCCAAAACTTACCTGAGAAAGCCTACAACGTTTTGGAAGAATGTTCTCTGGTCAGATGAGACAAAAGTAGAGCTTTTTGGGCAAAGGCATCAACATAGAGTTTGCAGGAGAAAAAAAGAGGCATTCGAAGAAAAGAACACGGTCCCTACAGTCAAACATGGCGGAGGTTCCCTGATGTTTTGGGGTTGCTTTGCTGCCTCTGGCACTGGACTGCTTGACCGTGTGCATGGCATTATGAAGTCTGAAGACTACCAACAAATTTTGCAGTATAATGTAGGGCCCAGTGTGAGACAGCTGGGTCTCCCTCAGAGGTCATGGGTCTTCCAGCAGGACAATGACCCAAAACACACTTCAAAAAGCACTAGAAAATGGTTTTAGAGAAAGCACTGGAGACTTCTAAGGTGGCCTGCAATGGGTCTAGACCTGAATCCCATAGAATACCTGTGGAGAGATCTAAAAATGGCAGTTTGGAGAAGGCACCCTTCAAATATCAGGGACCTGGAGCAGTTTGCCAAAGAAGAATGGTCTAAAATTCCAGCAGAGCATTGTAAGAAACTCATTGATGGTTACCGGAATCGGTTGATCGCAGTTATTTTGGCTAAAGGTTGTGCAACCAAGTATTAGGCTGAGTGTACCAATACTTTTGTCTGGCCCATTTTTGGAGTTTTGTGTGAAATGATCAATGTTTTCCTTTTTGCTTCATTCTCTTTTGTGTTTTTTCATTGAAGACAAATTAATTGAAGATAATAATACAAAAGAATTTGTGATTGCAATCATTTTCAGGAAGAAACTGAGTATTATCTGACAGAATTGCAGGGGCGTCAATACTTTTGGCCATGACTGTATCTATCTTTTGGTAAATACTTGCACCCATCTATAATGCTGATGTACTTGATACGTGAAACTACTATGTATCTATTACCCTCCAGAACACTTCCCATTGGGCTTTTGGTTGATTACAACAAAAAAACCTTATGGTGGTATACCCTATATGCCCTGATATAAAGTAATATCAGAGGTAATTCTATCACTTCTTGCCTCAATGAAATTGATCTAATCGATATTTTGGGGCTCGACCAAAAGTGATGTATGGGAGTACTTCATCCAACATCTCCCTTAATTTTGAGCAGAATAAAAATTCCCCCCCATTCCCTCCCATGTGTTGATAAATGTATATGAGCAACCCCTATGGGAGTCCAATGTCGCGTCCCTGGTGCGGACGAGACTGTGTGATCTGTACGCAGGCATCCGCCTGCGCACAAATCACATATGGCAGGCAATGGGAGCGCACGGCGGTCTGCAAGCATCTGCAGACCGCCGTGCGCTCTATTATAAACATAGGGGCTGCCGTCTGCATGCAGATGCTTGCAGATGCCTCCGCAAAACGCTGCGGAGGCATCTGCAAATCTGAAGGCAGCCTTATTGAATGGATGTATCCCCTTGAAATGGAGCCACCATATATTCTTATGGGGTTTGGGGAGCACTAAGTTGCTGGCTTTATAATTGGTGCATTTGTTGTTAACCCACCTGCGGTGGTAGTATATTCATCATCACTATGATTGAGCTGCGCCGTACCAACAACATAATCTTTGAATATTTTTATATTTACATGTATTTGTATTCTTTGTCCTAATCCTGCCCCTTTGGGTAATATATAGGACTGTTGCTGCTCTTCTCCCCTCCCCCTACATTGGAGCCTGCTTTCTGGCTCCCCTATTTTTGTGCAGTATTGGTATCCTTGTTTTGTGATATTGCGCCTTTAAGAAATAATCACATTATTTACATTATATCTCACTATACTGATTAACTTTAATCAGATAGCAATAAGCTTATACTTTGATGCTTTGGTCCAATTCTATAATAAAAATTTTATTTATATAGCGCCAACATATTACGCAGCACTTTACAATTCGGAGGGGACATGTACAGACAATATGAGATAATACAGAGTAACAAAAATTCAAAAACCATGAGGAGTGAGGTCCCTGCTCGCAAGCTTACAATCTAGAGGATTCTATAAATTCTAGCATATAAAGAGAAGAAATCGCCTAGTGGTTTCACTATTGGACGATTCTTATTGAAATTTTTCGCTGCATCTGAGTGCCGCCATGATTATGGTTCCACGCATGTGCAATGTGCTCTTCGGAACTTGCACATGCACAATTCTAATTTCCGAACGCTGATGTCTGGATGGGATGGGCTGGCCACCGGGACCCTACACCTCCTTACCTGCGGGAGGAAACCACTAACGGGTGAAAGGATGGCACTATTATAAAGGAGTGAATTCCCACAGGTAAAACTGTTATGGATTAATATTTTATAATATTAACAAGTTGCAGCTCCTGTCCTAATTTATATAGACCAAGTGCCGGCGATGAAAGTATGACACCAGATGCACAGAATCAGATGTACACTCTCCTTGGTCATTCCAAAGTGAAATCCCAAGTGTGGTTTATTTTAAGAGACATGACATTTTGCTCAGTAAGGGGCTCGGCCAGCCCTAATCAGATGTATTCATTGGTCCGTGGGCTAGTCCATGGGTGGATCCATGAGGTCATCAGGGGGTGTGGTCTTGATCGAGTGTGTCCTGATGATGTGTCCATTCTGTGATTGGTCAGTCCTTCTATGGAATTCAGCTTCCTCCAGGAAATCCTTATTGTATACAGAATGTAGTCATAGGTCCAGGCTCCATCTTAGACACCATGGCATGGTGTGATGAAGCAGGAAATGGCAACCATGTTTAAGTCACAATTAAGCTTATGCAATGTAAAATATTACTCTATGGATCGTTTCTCCCATGCCCTTATGTCTTAAGGTTAATTAAGTATTTGATCCTATGGCTCTCCTCAACAGTCCCCCCTAAATACTTTATTAACCTGCCCCTACTAGAGCCTATCACATCTGCCCAATGTGCCTCCAACTCTGCCCGTTAGCTGAGTATTGCTGACCATTAAACCCCCCCTTGATACAGACTGCACAATTGTGAACCATTTGACCCCCCCTTGGTACAGACTTTGCATATATATCAACTATTTGATGTGTCTACCCTACCTATCATAACTTAAGAGGAATGGAGGACCGCCTAGTTGGAGACTATAAAAGACTGAAGAGGGCCTAGCTGTTCTATGTCTACAGAATAACTAACCTCTTGAGCTAGGAAAGTGAGAACTGATGTCTCCCAATCATCTTCCTTAAGTGGCCGTCACACGCTACGATTTCTTGAAAGATATCGCTTGAACGCGCCAGATTAAACATCGCTTGAACGATGTCTGTGCGTGTGACGGCAAGATACGATACATGATCAAATCGCAAGATCGAGATCTGAGCTCCGGACCTCACATCTGACGATGTCGACTCATTAGATAAAACGAATCGACGTGTCTAAACAACCGATATCGTATACACGTTAGGAACTGCGCGATGCCTAAATCTAGCACGTAGGCGTGGCAGGAATTTCTCATTGTGTCGCCTCCTCAGTTGTGATTTGTTAACCTTAATGGTTTCGGATTGGCTGCTTCGACATTAGCTCGCATTGGTGGAAGATGATGCGTTCCCATTGGCTGTCCTCACAGGGCGCCATTTTTGAAGAGCTGTCTTCAGCACCACACAGAGGCGTCGGCTGCACTATCACGCATTTGTCATGTACAACTTAATGTGCACCCACAAGTGCCTCAACCTGATAAAAGAACCTGCGTGGTACATGAGCTTGCTATAGTGTCCACCTTGTCATACACCCAAACAATATTGCCGGACGCGGCACACACAACGCGGCGCTACGTCACGCCCATGGGATATTGTCCCGTAGGTGACACAGAAGTGGTTATTGCCGTGTTACGCCGCGTAGGTCGCCTTTAGTTTTGTAACGTCACGCAAGGGACGTCACGCAAGGGGCGATCCTGACGGAATGAAGTTGGTTTCAGTTTCATTCCGCCTGCAAGGTGCTAGCTCCTCCCATGCCCATTGCAGCTCAGTCATGGCCGCAACACGCCGCGCTGCCACGTGGGGGATGGCGGAGCTCATGATCTTAATCGATCATTGCGATCGATTAGATTATTGGGGCCACCACCCCCACCGGCATCCCAGGCTGCGCAACCGCAGCACTGTGCTGAAGATTCAGCGGGCCCTGCGCCGCCAGCTGTGTGTGGAGAGGGCTGTGAAGGCGATCCAGCACAAGATTGCGGACCTAAAATATAAGTGCCCGGGGCGCATTGTGGACATCCGTGCCCGGATTGCCAGGATGCGTGGTGAATAAATGTTGGGCCCAAACACACACCTGCACATGTACATGTATCAAAATACACAGCAATGTCTCACAACAGATTCCAAGGATAGTGTGGTCCCCTGCCTGTCCCCACCAATGTGTTAGCATATATTCTGCCTAATTTGGATGCAGGGCCAACACTCCGGCCTGGTTGTCCAACCTCATAAAAGCTGTCCATCTCAATGTAACTAATTACCTAAAATTAGTGACAAGCTTCAGTGTGCAGTTTTAAAGAAATTCAATGCAGGTCACAGGCAGCATGGCAAGGGAATGGACTGGGGAGTACAGGTGACATATAGTCCAGGGGACTGTACACTCCCTCCCCCTTGCCATGCTGGCTAAAACCTGGCAGTAAAAGAAATTGTTGGCCACACTGGGAATTTACATACATTTGTCCAAGGACCAATCCCAAAATAATGCTCATCAAACAACATTTGAAAACTGTGTTTGGACCCACCATGTGGATGTGACAACAATGTGTCACCTGGTGGTTTACACACAAACACGAATAATCCAAACTCCTGCCCAGCACAATTTGGAAAGCAGGACTCAGGCGTAACCTCACTATATTATTGGATAAGGCTACTTTCACACTTCAATTTCGAAACCAATGAGGCTGACCAATATAAATCAGCCTGCATTGGATCGAACTGATCCCTGCAGTTGGATCTAAATCAACCATCACATCCGACATTCCCCAGGATCAGTTGATGTGACTGTCCCAGCTGTTCTCCCCTGGTGCACCCCCTCATCACCCGTGTTGCCCCCTCCTCACACCTCTTGGCCACCCATGTTCACCCCTGTGTGTGATACCCTCAAGTCCCCTGTGTTCACCCCTTTTCTTCCATGTGTGGGCACCTCATGTCCCCCATTACTTGTCCTCCTTTTCCCTGTTGTCCTGCTTTCCTACCTAAAATATGTGGGTTCTCAGGTGTTCCCGAACCCCCTTCCGGTTGCTGGCGCATCATGTTTTTGCCAGAGGTGTTGTTCATGTGGACAGGACCTGCGTTGATGTCACAGTCACATATCCGCAGGTGAAACCATGGTAAACTGGGGTCACGTGACTGTGACCGCACCACAGGTGCTGTACTGCAGTGGCACACCTCTTCACAAACCGTGAGGCCCTGGGAAATGGCGGTGGCTCGGTCACAGTTCTGGCAACATTTGGCTAATTATAAAAACACTGACATTCCAGTTTGGACAAGGTTTACCGTACTGACCAGGGTCTGTTCCTTCAAATCGGGGACAAGGACACAGCCACTGTCTTCTCTGAAGCTGCTCCATAGGGCCCCATGTTATGCATTTTTCAAAAACCAATATTTGGCAAGCCGATGGTGTGCCCTACAAATCCAACAGCCTTGGATCCAAATATGGCCACATGCTACCCTATGGCCAAACGACCATATTGACAGCCCAATAAATGGCATCCAATTTTGTATCTGGAAATGTGTAATGCTGGTTTAGGGTGTGGCAAAGTTGTGTCCATGCTCCTATTGTAGCATACATTTTTAAAAATTACACATTTGGATTGTGTAAACTTGGATGCCATTTACTGTCCATCAAATTTGGCACAATTGCAATAGGGCTGGATGGGTCGCTATATCAAAGCCCTGCATTTTGATGTTTCAGGGGCAAAATTGGCTTATGCAACATCCTTGTGTGACATTTGAAAACACAACCCTACATATTACCTAAGATCATACACTATATAGGTACCATCTAAAGGCCACACATGCGACAATGGCCCACAGATGTTGCACCCTACACAGGGGACAATTAAGACCCAGCCTGAGGTTGCACCACTAACTACAATATTACTTCAAATTTAGGTCAATGCAGCCATGGAGCAACCCACATTGGCTAATGTGTCAACCCAAAATACCAAACACATACACTGAGCATGTGTTGTTTTTTTTTAAACAAGCCGACATATCTTGCCAGTGTAGTGTCCCTCGTGTAAAGAATAATTTTGTGTCCCACCCACATTACATGCATACAACATTAGTCTATGCATCCAACCTGACGTTGTAGCATTTTTTAAAATGGGCTAAAGACAATAGGCACACAATGAACATTTGCAACCACAATGTGGAAAACCTTTCTGTTACAAACTTTGACCTTGTGCTTTCAAACCCAGATGCCGAGGAATCTTCTTCCGAGGATGATCCACACCCTGGCCCACCTGCAGTTGGCCCCCAGAACCCACCCCTACAGCAGCCAGCAGGGACACCCTCGGGCACCAGCAATGAGGAGGAGGAGGTGGCTGATGCAGCATCATCGGAGGACTGGCTGCACTCAGATACCGACCTGCCATCACCACCCTCGACACAGGAGGCTTCGGAGGAAGAGGAATTGGCTTGGAGGGATGATGGCCCACCGTCTAGCCCGGGCCCTCTTTTGCCACCAGGCCACATTATCTGGCCACAGAGCCCCAGCCCGCCCATTACACCACCTCCAAGCATTTCGAGCTCTGTGCCCAGCCCAGGGTGGCAATGTCCCCAGAGCCAGCAGAGGATGATGTGCGGGCCCCAACAGGCCCTGTGGAGGAGGAGAGGGCTGAGGAGGATAGGGCCCCAGACTTCACTGACTATGGTGGTAAGTATTGATGGGGTATACACCCTGCATACTGGAGTTATTATTGTGTTAATCGACAGAGTTTTTTTTTGGGAGGGTCTAACTTATATTTTTTCATAAATGTTTGTGCAGATGGTGAACGTGCAGTTTCAGCTGGGTGGAGTCTGAGTCCATCCCCATCCACCCCTGATAGTGGTGAGGATGTGGAGCAAGAGCGTAAGTAGCATATTTTGATTATTACTTTGAAAATAAAACCATGTACGTTCCCATTGTAAAAGTGTTCTTCATCAACATACAGGTGTCCCTACTGTTGTGGAAGATTTGGAGGCACAGTTCCACTTTCTACAACAGCTGCAGTCGGCCATTGACCAACATCTGCAAGAGCTGGGCCGCCTACTTTACATGCTGGCTGGGCGCCATCAACAAGATGGTGGGCTCCCATAAGGGTGAGGGACATGAAGGAGTGTTGTCCATGTTGGACACGAAAAATGTTTTTTTCAGCCATGTTGGCATTATTTGTTTATTTTTTTGTTTGCCCCTGTTGGGCTCTTTTTTCTTATAGTGTCCAACATTTGGACCATAGGGATTGTGTTGTGGCTACCACGTTGGGCTCTTTTCTTATAGTGTCCAACATTTGGACCATAGGGATTGTGTTGTGGCTACCACGTTGGGCTTTTTTCTTATAGTGTCCAACATTTGGAGACTCACAAGCGAGTTGTGGTTCTTCCTACACTGAAACACAAATGCGTACTTGTTGTGCACGGTATTGCCCCTTTTAAACAACCAATTAAATGTGTAACCAAATCTGTAAGTCAGTGCCTTTATGTACGGACCCAATTATTTCAATATTATGGGAGGTTTATGCTGGTCTTTAAGGGCATCAAGGCCAACTCATTGGCTCAACCGGTTGAGGCAGAGGAAGGGGTCCATAACACATGTTGTAACACAAGGTGCACATTGTGAGCATGCCGTCTGTCGACCAAGCAACCACCCATCCCTTATTGGGAAAGTGATAATACTATTTCGGAAATGCTGTTACACAATCAACCTTAAAATGTTGATTAACGCTTTGAGATCTGCCAGCTGTTTACTCCTGTCACAATTAATATTGGCCCATTTTAGCACAACATACAATGATGGTAAGGACACCTCCGCGGCCTTGTGGGTACACCAATAAGTAGTGAAGGCTACTGCTGCATACAAAAGGTTTAAGTAGAATTGCCCTCTACATATGTAGGTGGTGCTAGATACAGCATGTGGCCTACTATAGATGGTCAGCGTCAAACATTGTTTTTTAAACTTGCAACCACAATGCAAAAATCATGGACAACATATTTAAGGTGTCTGAACATAAAGTATATTTTAATCCAAAGAAAAGTCAGAATCTCCGTTCATTAATGTGCACACTTAAATGGGACGATATAACTATTTCCTCAACATAAAGAAAACTTGCAGTGTTGCACAAAGGTCGAAATAAACACACTTGGGCGGTGGATAATGGCAAATTAAATTTAACATAAAACATCCACAAAACCAGGAACCTAGACACAAAAAAAGAAAACTACAAATCCTCATAATGGGGCTGGTGATAAAAATCCCCTTCCTGGTGGTAGCGGTTGTCGGGCCGCTGAGGTGGGAACCAAGCATCCCTCCCTCGCCGAGCCATGTGCTGGCCTTGCCCAGATGTAGGAGCTTGGGGGACATTTTGAGGGCCCAGGTACTGCCAGGCGGGTGGGTTGGCTGGTGGCTGTGGAACCGGAGCAGGGAAGGTGGATTCGGCCGTGAGGTTCCCCAAACGGGCCTGCTCCATCACCAGCAGGATCACTCGCTCTGCATGCTCCCTTTGCTCGGTGGAAAAAGTGGGTAGGCACTGATTCACCACGGCGGCAAAGGGGCATTGGGGCTCCCGGACCTGCTGGGTCAAGACTTGCTCAGCCAGGGACACAAGGTCACTTCCTGAGGCCGGTGGTGGATTGCGTTCTCAGCCCCGGGGCCGTGAAAAGGCCATAGGGGGACGGTTGGCCGCTGAAGCACCCTCTTGATTGGGGCGAGATGGTGGCTGGTCAGGTGAGTCCAAGACAGACCCTGAAGAGGGACCTTCAAGCGGATTCTACATGTTGAAAGGAAGAACACATGAGCAAACATGCCATTACACTTTTGGTGACAATTTTGACATTAAGGATCAAGTTACATGTATGTCACTAACCCACATTGTGCCTGATGTCCTGCTAAATTTCCTGACAGGGCCTTACAGCTTGTGACAATAACACAACACTCACTACTTGTATGCAAATGGAGTGATTGCTACAATTGTAGGTGGTTGGAAAAGCCTAAAGCAAGATGGGAGGCCAATCGGGTCTATTGTTGCCTTCTCTACCTTTGAAACATGGATATGATTGTTTGCAAGAATGTGTATGCTGTGATAATTTTGTTAGGATTGGGCTAGGTGACCGACTTACATTTTCGCCCTCCACGGCATCAACAACATTGTTCTGTTGTGGCTGGGCGAAGTCATCGCTATCCGGTACTCGGCGTGGCTCCTGCTGCTCCAAGGTGAATAGGAGCAGCTCGTAATACCACAGGGTGGGTGTATAGACATCCTCTGCTGCCATGCCCGACCGCCGTGACTCCACCACCTTTTTGTGTTCTTTGCCGAACACCGTTTTTAAATACTGGATTTTTTTTTTAATGTAGTCGAGATCCAGTTGTTGCCCTGGCAGGAATTGCCGGGCGACCAGCAGGAGTCTCTCATAGGCCGCATTGCGGAGGGCCCTGTTTGTATAGCCCACACATCGCGATTGCCATAGGCATGGGTTCTCCCTGTAGGCCTCAATTAAGGCAGTAATGTAGTCCCTATTTGGCCGGGGCATCTGCAAAACAAATAATAAATTCAATCAGTACAAATCACAGTGGCACATGGTTAAAACCATGTGTAAACTAACATCCACAGGATGATAAGTCACCTGGCATGATCAATGTGAAAAGCCCCAGCTCAATAACACAACACCACACTTCCTTAGACCAACAATGTTGCTCAAGTCACTGGGATGTGTGCTGTTGTGACAGTGACAATCCAAAATGTGTACCTGGAGTACCATATAAGAACCTGAAGTTTAGATGGTTCAGTCTCATCTAATAATGTGAACATACCTTGCCTTTATCAAACACAGTGTGTACACTGAAAAAATTAGAAAAGACAAAAAGATGCTGGCTGCCTGGCTGCTCTCAATCACTTGTGTCAAGGGACACACAAAAGAACAGGTACGGCACACATGTTCACAATGCACTATTTATACAAATTGATCCGACAGCTGTTGGACTATGACAGGTGCGATACGCATATGAATCGCAATTGCCACGCCTGGTATAGGACGTAACGTCTGCGCTGGGTGTGGTCCTGCGTTTTCAGCCACGCCTGCCGTGGAACATAGCCTTGGCGTTGTGTGTGGCACAATGGTTCACCACGCCTGTTTGGAGGGCGTAACATCGTGTTGGTGTGTGGTTTAGCGTGGAGGAGACACGCCTGTTTGGGGGACGTCTCGCCTTGTCATTGGCTAGGGCTTGTATATGTAGAGTTTCCGGGAGAAACACTATGTCTTTGCTGCGGAGTTGCTGCCGGTATGTACTTGGAGATTCCGCATGTGAAACATTGTGAATGGGGGTCACTATAGCGTTGTCCAAAGAGATATGACAGGGTTTGTGTTCTTGAACCCCCTCTGCTGTTTCGGTGATGTTTTTTCTTGTGTTTTTTATTTAAACTTTCTTTATATAGCAAAATACAAGGACTGAAGCATTACCTTGTTGCATTTAATTCATCTGGACAAAGTTCATCTTTTGGGTGCCTTGACATTGGAGTGACACCCATCTCTGCAACCACTGCATGTGAGTTATTATTGTGTGTCTGTAGTGTTGCTTTTTCCATACATATGGTCCTCCATGTGTCTGATGTTTATGGTATTTGCGTTGTTAATGCTGTAGAAAGTGTGATGTTGGTTGTGATGTACATGTGTGTGTAGGGCTTTTTGTGTATTGTATTTTGTTGTGCAAGGCATTTTGCCGTGTAAAAACATGTGGCCTTCCTCAACACCTTCATGAATACTGTATGTGTAGTTGGGTTTTAGTACATCATTTCCACATGTGTACTGCACCTGTAGATATTTCGCCAATGTCATGCTCCTTTATGGTTCCTTTTGTAAAGTTCACATTGTAGTCAAAGCTCCTTTGTGCGTAGGCACCATAGTAAACATAGTTTTGCCTCTAAACAGCATGAATCCAGATGAACGTGCCGTGGTGGGGGCTGCTTTACTGGTGCAGGCAGCATGTGTGGAAGAGGAGAGGGTGGCGAGACGCAGGAGGAGACCACGACGCATCTGGGCCAGGGAGTGGCTGCAGCAGCGCGATCAGCATTCACACATTCGCCTTCTGCACCAACTTCGGGACGACTTCCCACGTGACTTCCAAAATTTTCTCTGGATGACAGATGAGACCTTTCAAATCTTGTTGGCAGCAGTGTGCCCGCTCATCAGACGGCAGGATACTGTAATGCGTCCAGCAGTGCCTGCGGAGGAGAGGTTGGCCGCCACACTGCGCTTTCTCGCAACAGGTCGCACCATGCAGGACTTGGTATACTCGTCTGCTATCTCACGTCCCCTCCTTAGCCAACTCATCCCGGAGACATGTGAGGCTATACTGCGGGCTCTAGCTCCTACTTACATGCGCTTGCCCCAAAACCCTGAAGAATGGCTGGCCACTGCAGCAGAATTCAGCCATAAGTGGCAATTTCTAAACTGTGGTGGTGCCATAGATGGGAAACATATAAAGATCACCCAACCACACAACAGTGGGTCTTATTTTTTTAATTATAAATCCTATTTTAGCATTGTTTTGATGGCTGTGGTGAACGCTAATTATGAATTTGTGTCGGTGTCAGTGGGCACAAATGGGAGGGTGTCTGATGGCGGGGTTTTTGACCAATCGTCGTTTGGGCAAAAACTCAAAACTGGCCGTCTCAATTTGCCACCCACCAATCGCACCTGTGGAAACCTGAACTTTGTGTTCCTGGCGGATGAGGCCTTCCCACTACATCCAAATTTGATGAAGCCATATCCCCAGAGGCATCTCAATGCCGACCAACGCATTTTCAACTATAGGCTTTCCCGGGCACGCCGAGTGGTGGAGAATGCCTTTGGCATTATGGCTAGCCGTTTCCGGATTTTCCACACGGCCATTAATATGAGACTTGAAGCAATTGACCTAGTTGTTATGGCCTGTTGTGTGCTCCATAATTTTCTACGACGCCGGGATCGCCAGGCCTACACACCACCAAACTATGAGGACCGCATTGACTCCAGCAATGGTGAGATGGTGTTGGGGGGCTGGCGTGCTGATGCCCCACAGATGGCAGGACTACAGCCATTAGGGCGTGGAAGCAGCTGCCAGGAGGCACAGGAGATGAGGGACCAGTACTGCCAGTACTTCAATGGTCCAGGGGCTGTGAGCTGGCAACACAACCTCCCGTAATTATCACTGTGCCATGGCTAATTTTGCATTACACAGTTTCACTGTGTCCTGAAGCTCAGGGTTGGAGCCAGGACATGTGTCCCTTTTTATTTTTGGCAGAGGTGTGATTTTGAGTTAAAAACCCAGATTTGGGGAAAACTTATTTAATGTTTTGAAGAGGGCCAGGCTTTGCCCATTTCAGGGGAGCTATGTGTTGCAGACATACCTCTTGTCTGTGACATGAGCCAGAGGATTTGGCTTCTTGGTGCATGTTGGCACTATTTTTGTAATTTGTGTTGAAGGGCCCAGCTTATGGGTCCTGTGAGAGACGGGCGGGACCAGGACCCACATACCTCCCCAAAGGCCCTTGTGACAGTGGTCACATTTTTGTATTGTAGCACCTAGGGACAGAGTTAGGACTGTCTCGACCAGGGCCTACCGTGAAGTTGGTGAGGCAGCTTAATGTGCGGTTTTTGGCTAAAACGTATAAACCAAAAGGCCCTGATTTTTGTCACAGCACTTGTTATTTGCTACAATGTTTTTGTAGGAAACCGGATTAAATACACACACGCATATGTTGGACCACATATATGGTGGTCCCAACACAAGTGTTGAAAAGCACAGTAGAGAAGGACACAAACATTAGGGCACCTGGAACAATGAATGTTGAGAGGCGCTTTGCCTCCTTTGCGTTGTCATACATTTTCCCCACAATCCCGCTTGACAACACATGCGCTTTGTCAAACACTTTAAATCAAACATCAGCAACAGCACACAGCAAACACACATGCGTTTCACAGGCGCTTTAAACAAAAACACTCATGCCGCACACACAGCTCGCTACAGGGTGAGTCATTAACGGATTGGCAAACCGACAACCATTGAACAACGCATAAGTGATCGGATTCTGCACGCCGCACAAGGGGGATAGCTTTTTCTACCTTTTTCAGTAATAAACGTATTTTTTGTGGTATAGCACATCGTGTTTATACATGTACATTGCGAGCCACATCACAGGACATTCTGAAGATGAGGCCGCCATGTTTCCAAGGACATCTGACCAATGAGGACGCAGTACTGACCACCAATGATGTAGTGAGGGGCGCGGCTTGTAAGCCATGTAGCACGCCTATGTGCTCCAATTAAACCTTGGAAAACGCCCACATTTACCCCAACATCGTTTACGAGGTTGCTGTGTGACTGTTTGCTGAACGATGTGCACAGATGATAAGTGCGTCGCTCATACGACTGCTGGATCGCTGCATCGGAGAATCGTCTGAGCGATATCTGTGGGTGTAGCGTTGTGATGAACGATCTCACACATCGTTCGGACGATGTGCAAATCCGACATCGTTTATGACATCGTTATCTATATCGTAGCGTGTGACGGCCGCTTTACACAGGGAAGGACACAACAAACAATGATAGCTGCAATAATTAAGACGACAAGGATAACAATGCCTATCTAATCCAGCTATCTCTGCCAACCCTTCATCTACAGAAAGTATTGGCCCTGGGGATCTTCTACACCTGAATTCCTTTATAATTCTTATTGTAGAGAATTCAGTTTCTGTATGGCTACTGTAACCCTCCCGGTGGGACCTGTATTATCTGGAATATACATACAATTTTGCAAACACCTTCTTACTTTGCTAATACATGTCCAGGCCCATTCTATTTTTTTGCACCATTATCGATGTAGGGCCTAGTTGGTTTGCTAAACCTTGAAGGTCTTCTGTAGTATAATTGACGAATCTCTGCTAATCATAATAAATGTAATTGATCAAGACTATATTCTTACTTATGGCCACTAGGGGTGAGATAAATGATTCAAAACCCGCTTTGACTTGATCTCTGGCTTTAAATTCATGCGATACCCTTTTTTTATGAACAATTCTGGGTACATCAGGAGGTATATAGGATCGCGCTGTCCGCGTCCTCGGGCCTTTCGTATTTGCTTCACCTCAGTTCCCTACCTGGATACCCAAAATTGTATCACAACACTCAAGGAAGGACATTTCTGTCTTAGGGCCATATTCTACCACCAGAGGTTATTTGATAACATTTCCCTTTACACGTGAATACGATTACCTTGGAAAGAGCATAAAATAACATAAAATAGGGCTTTTACGGCTACATGTACAAGTTATTAGAGTAATATCAGTTATACACAGTGTTATCTACCCTTGAACTAATGGTTTGCTCAGGAAAGTGAATATTTCTTCCACTCTTCTGAGTCCTCGTTTATATCCTGTAACCATTTCTGCCTTAGTTTGGATAGTTCCTATATATATCAGACATAATCTGGAGAGTTATAAGGCCATATATGGGACAGTCTATCACAATGGGGTTTAGGTGAGTGACTATCATTATCAGAGACCATCATTCTGCTGGTGGTGAGTCTCCAACAGCCAGGGGCGGGCTGGCCCAGGTGGCAGGGGGGCAAGTGCCCCCTGGGCTGGTGGTATAGTCCACATCTAGGGCCGCCCCTACAGAAACGGGCCGGCCGCGGGCGTCGCTTTGCGGCCGGCACATGACGCGAGACGGCCCGGCCGCGGGAGTTGATCTGTGACGCTGGAAGTCTCTGATCAGGTAAGGGCTGATAGCACCCCCCCCCCCCGCTTCTCAAGTCAGACCTGACAGCACCCCCCCCCCCCGCTTCTCAAGTCAGACCTGACAGCACCCCCCCCCCGCTTCTCAAGTCAGACCTGACAGCACCCCACTCCCCCCCCCCCCCCCGCTTCTCAAGTCAGGGCCGGCAGGGCAAATCTGCCACCCAGGGATGGAGGCTCCAGCCAGCCCCTGCCAACAGCTGCCACGTCCAGATGGGTTTTCCCTCAATCTCCACTGAAGTTGCTGTAATTCAGAAAGCTGGATCGGCCAATCTCAGCTCACGGCTCTTTCTCGCATCTTTTCAGGATCACCCGGTCTCCTGACATGAGACCATGGGCTCCAGACACTGATTTAGGATCTGGAATCGAAGAACACACCTGTTTACAGTAAATTATATAAAGCTTATACATTGCTGATCAAGACTTCATGACATATCTAAAGTATCTGTGTGAAATAAGTCACAAGTTCTGATGAATGTTGATTTCAATTCTCTTATTCAGAGATAGCAATGCAGTGTTTAACCCTTTCCTGACTGTATACTCATCTCACTGATGCTGATACTGCAGCAGCTATCTATTGACCTGCAGCTCTAAAGGTACCTTTACACGCCGCTACAAGAGGATGGATACAACCCGCTACAGGCTACGATTGTAGCTTGCGTCGTCAATATAGCCCGTAGTAGCGGCGTGTGAAGACGGTAGGAGGCAGCCGGCAACAGATACATCTGTTTCCGAGCACTGCTCTGAAACAGGTGGCTACACAGGCGATTGTAGCGAGCTGTATCGGCGTGTAAAGAAGCTACAGAAGGGATGTCTGGACACCAGGCGATGTACCTGGTATGTAGCTGGGGCATGACACAGGCTCCGTGTTACCGCGCCCCTTCAGCGATCATTGGAGGAAGCTCCTGCATGACGATTGGTAGTCGCTGCAAAAGGAGGCATATTTAAGGAGCTGACCAGTCACAATACACAATTGCTCGAGCGTCATGTATTAAACAGCCTCCTGCGATGCCTGCCCAATCATGATGTTCCTGCTTTGTCCTATCAGCGTACGGACGTCTCGGTAATCCACAACTGTGGCACGCCTATGTGCTGTCCCTGCTGCACCAGGACCGCCCATATTAGCTTGTTGTAGTTGTGTGTAAATGAGGTAAGATGAGCTACAGATGGCTACTTGAGGCACCCGGCGATGTATCTAGCTATAGATGTAGCGTAGCGCACCTTGTGGCGGCGTGTAAAGGTGGTGCGTTTCCCGTTTGTAACCGTTTGGGCGTGCTCATGCACGTGAAGTAGCGGATTGTATCCATCCTGTTGTAGCGGCGTGTAAAGGTACCTTCATGGTGCTTGTGTCCTCCACAACCTCACTAGGTGAGAGGCTAATCGTGTCTTATTCATTTATCTCAGATTAAACCATTTTACACTTGTATCCACACTTACTTTATAGAAAAATGCAATCCTGTTCTAGGTGTTAGAGTCGAGAATTATCTTATGTTGACTTACCGTATATACTCGAGTATAAACTGACCCCAGTATAAGGCAAGGCCCCTAATTTTACCCTCCAATACTAGGGAAACTTATTGACTCGAGTCAATAAGCCTAGGGGGGAAAAGGAAGCAGACTCTCATCACGGTATACAGCCCCTCTCATCATGATAAATGGCCCCCCATTACTGGTATATAATCCCCCATCACTGGTATATAGGATCTCCATCACTGGTATACAGTTCCCACCCATCAGAGGTTACAACCCCCATCAGTGGAATACAGGCCCCCCCTCAGTGGTATATACAGGCCCCCATTAGTGGTATATACAGGCCCCCTTCATTAGTATATACAGGCCCCCCAGTGGTATGGTATATACAGGCCCCCTTCAGTGGTATATACAGCCCCCCCCAGTGGTATATACAGACTCCCCCCAGTGGTATATACAGGCCCCCTCAGTGGTATATACAGGCCCCCATTAGTGGTATATACAGGCTCCCCCAAGTGGTATATACAGGCCCCCATCAGTGATATATACAGGCCCCCCCAGTGGTATATACAGGCCCCCCCAGTGGTATATACAGGCCCCCCAGTGGTATATACCGGCTCCCCCCAGTTGTATATACAGGCGCTCCCCCCAGTGGTATATACAGGCTCCCCCAGTTGTATATACAGGCGCCCCCCAGTGGTATATACAGGCCCCCTTCAGTGGTATATACAGGCCCCCCAGTGGTATATACAGCCCCCCCAGTGGTATATACAGGCTCCCCCGGTGGTATATACAGACCCCCATTAGTGGTATATACAGGCCCCCCAAGTGGTATATACAGGCCCCCATCAGTGATATATACAGGCCCCCCAGAGGTATATACAGGCCCCCCCATTGTTATATACAGGCCCCCATCAGTGATATATACAGCCCCCCCAGTGGTATATACAGGCCCCCCCAGTGGTATATACAGGCCACCCAGTGGTATATACAGGCCCCCCAGTGGTATATACAGGTCCCCCAGTGGTATATACAGGCTCCCCAAGTTGTATATACAGGCGCCACCCCCCAGTGGTATATACAGGCCCCCCAGTGGTATATACAGGCCCCCAGTGGTATATACAGGCTCCCCCCAGTTGTATATACAGGCGCTCCCCCCCCAGTGGTATATACAGGCTCCCCCCAGTTGTATATACAGGCGCCCCCCAGTGGTATATACAGGCCCCCCAGTGGTATATACAGGCCCCCCAGTGGTATATACAGCCCCCCCAGTGGTATATACAGGCTCCCCCAGTGGTATATACAGGCCCCCATTAGTGGTATATATAGGCCCCCCCAAGTGGTATATACAGGCCCCCATCAGTGATATATACAGGGCCCCCAGTGGTATATACAGGGCCCCCCAGTGGTATATACAGGCCCCCCAGTGGTATATTGGTATATACAGACCCCCAGTGGTATATACAGGCCCCCCAGTGGAATATACAGGCTCCCCACAGTTGTATATACAGGCGCCACCCCCCCAGTGGTATATACAGGCCCCCCAGTGGTATATACAGGCCCCCTAGTGGTATATACAGGCCCCCCAGTGGTATATACAGGCTCCCCCCAGTGGTATATACAGGCGGTCCCCCCAGTGGTATATACAGGACCCCCGTTGCTGCCGCACACCTGTAAAAGAATAGCTTTCATATTTACCCTTCTCGCTGTCACCGCACGTCCTCCAATCTTCTTACTGCATCTACCTGGCGTCATGTGACCAGCGCAGAAGCAATGACATCATTGCGGCTGTGCCGGCCGGGTAGAAGCAGGAAGGAGACCAAAGGACCGCGATGACAGCGAGGAGGATAAGTATGAAAGCTATTCTTTTACAGGTGTGCGGCAGCAATGGGGGGCCTGTATATACCACTGGGGGGGGCGTCTGTATATACCACTGGGCGGAGCCTGTATATACCACTGGGGGGGTGCCTGTATATACCACTGGGGGGGGAGTGCTGACAGTGCAATGTAATATGCACCGCTCCCCCTGCCGCTGATGGACAGGGGGATGCAGTGCATATTGCATTGCACTAATGAGCGGCCCCACGTGACCGGCCGCTCACTGTACAGCCTCCCCCGCATTCTCCAGCCCCCGGACACCGCGTCCTCACTCTCAGCCGTCACTGACTCGAGTATAAGCCAAGGGGGGCACTTTTCAGCACAATTTTTGTGCTGAAAAACTCGGCTTATACTCGACTATATACGGTATTTACTAAGGAGGAAAAGTAAACAAAAAGATTTGATCTATGTCTTGCCCGTCTCCTCTACCTTTTACCTTTACCATCAGAGTTATTAATGTTAATCTCCCATTTAGCTTGTCCACTGCTTTATGTATGATAATGATTGTAGAAAGCTGCTGACTCCCAGATACTGTAAAATACCCTTAATGACCTCCACTATAACATATGCACCTTTACCTCTTCAGGAGCCTCATTTTTACATAGCACCTTCTGTAAGGTTTTCAGTCTTTTTTGCTATATCTGTTGTTATGTTTGCATTTAGTGTATTTTGTCGGCCATCTTGTTTCCTGTCATGTGCATTGACTTTTGCCCTCAACCAATATGGAGTTCTCAGCTTGTCGTCGGCCATCTTGTTTCCTGTCCTGTGCATTGACTTTTGCCCTCAAACAATATGGAGTCCTCAGCTTTGATGTCCCTGCCCTGTTTCTTGCCAATTGCCCTTTTAATCAGTTTCAGATGATTAACCTGTGCTCCAGAATCAGGTCTGCAATCTGTCTGTGACTTGCTCTCTGAAGCCTGGATTCACTCTGCCTGGAATCATTTATGAACACAGAATCCTGTTTGCCAGCAACATCTGACAGCGAAGTAATGAACTCTGAATGCTTTCCTTGAGACTTGTACTATGCTTTAATGCTCTGATGTCCTTGGTTGTTTTGCCTTGCACTCTGCAACTTACATTTACTTTATCCTGTTGATGCACTAACTTGTATGAAGCAATACAAGAGCTGCTTAAGAAGCGTATGTCTCATGTGTCTCATTATACCCATGCATTAGACTCTATATAGACTGTATCATATATGACACCTTCATTGTCAGTTTCTCAGAAGTAACATAGTTTCTGCACCTAGTGTGTAGCGCTGTCTCTGTACGATCTATCTGCAATCACTGAAACGGTAGAGCGGACGAGGGGTGCGTTTGGGTTTCGGCGGGGTCGTTACAGATTCCTCTCTGTTATATCAGTCATACATCATACAAGACTGGGTGTACCTGGCCACTGAACCCTGGTGCAACCCAAACCTTGTCCACTAAAACACATGTAGCAGTTAATGACAAATGAGTTAGTTCTTGGGTTACCTGAGTCATCATTGAGAAGAGAGTTGTGGCAGAGAAAGCTTACCGCCTGGTGTCTACAGACCTTCCTCAGCTGGCCCCCTGCTTGTTGCACTCCTTTCCATTCGATCACCTGTTTCTGCGGGAATAAGAATATTAACAAGTTGCTGCTCCTGTCCTAATTTATATAGTCCAAGTGGCGGCGATGAAAGTATGACACCAGATGCACAGAATCAGATGTACACTCTCCTTGGTCATTCCAAAGTGCAATCCCAAGTGTGGTTTATTTTAAGAGACATGAGGTTTTGCTCAGTAAAGGGCTCAGCCAGCCCTACTCAGATGTATTCATTGGTCAGTAGTTTAGTCCATGTGTGGATCCATGAGGTCATCAGGGGGTGTGGTCTTGATTGAGTATGTCCAGGTGATGTGTCCATTCTGTGATTGATCAGTCCTTCTATGGAATTCAGCTTCCTCCAGAAAATCCTTATTGTATACAGGATGTAGTCATAGGTCCAGGCGCCATCTTACATACTATGGCATGGTGTGATGAAACAGGAAATGGCAGTCATGTTTAAGTCACAATTAAGCTTATGTAATGTAAAATATTACACTCTATGGATCATTTCTCCCATGCCCTTATGTCTTAGGGTACCTTACACGCCGCTACAACATGTTAGAAACAACCAGGTACTTCACGTGCACGAGCATGCACGAACGGTTACAAACGGTACCCGCACCGCTTTTACACGCCGCTATAAGGTGCTTTACAGAAGGTTGAATCTATCTCTGGATGCACCGCCGGGTGCCTCAAGTTACCTTCTGAAAAGCACCTTACCTCATTTACACGCCACTACAGAGGGTAATATGGGATGACCTGGTGCAGCAGGGACAACACATAGGCGTGCCAGAATTGTGGATTACGAGAATTTCGTACGCTGATAGGACAAAGCAATAGCATCATGATTGGGCAGACAGCGCAGGAGGCTGACTAATACATGATGCTCGAACAATTGTGTAGTGTGACTGGTCAGCTCCTTAAATATGCCGCCCTATGCAGCGACTACCAATCGTAACGCAGGAGCTTCCTCCAATGATCGCTGAAGGGGGGTGGTTTCCCTGAGACTGTGTCACGCTCCGGGGAGTTATCTAGGTGACGAATAAACCTTACCCTACCATATTTACATGCCGTTATCACCAGGTTGAAATCAACCTGTTTTAGAGCTCGGCTCTGAAACAGGTGCCGCAAGTGACGGGTGGAAACAACCGTCTTTACACGCCGCTACCTCGGGTTGATTTGGCGGTGCAAGATACATTTCTCTCATCTACCCGGTTGTTTTCACCATGTTGTAGCGCCGTGTAAAGGTACCCTTAAGGTTAATTAAGTATTTGATCCTATAGCTCTCCTCAACAAAACCACTTCCCCTGATGAAGCTGCCAGGCGTGGGCAGCGAAACGCATGGGGAGCGCCTCTCTCTCTCCTGCTCTGACTCCGATTGAGCATAATGGTAAACCCAGCCTAGGCTGGTACTACTTTGGTGAACTATATATGGGCAAACAGTAAACTTCGGTTTACTATGGTGCATAAGTACATTCTTTCACATTGCTAGGGGTTGTAATGATCTATGGAATTTTCCACCTTTTTAAATGGGTAACTGTGGTATTAGTGCTATTTCAGCGCCATCGCAATTACTAATATGGATTTTTACTCATTTTTCTGCTACTTGGGATTTGACTGCTTATATTGTGCAAAGGGTGGGTGATCCTTAACCCTTAATACACTGTGATATATAAACTCATATATTGATATAATCTGTTACAGATTATATTCCAGGGTTATAAATCTTCTGAAAAATTGGGGGTTATACTGGTAATGATTTTAGATTTTGATAACCATCCTAAACCAATCAAATTGACCTCTATCTTATATTAATACTCCTTGATTATTGGTGGGTTTGTAAATTCCTGAAACTGCAATGTATATGCGTTCCGTACAGTCTATTTGATCATGCATGTGTAGCGTCCCGCTAGTCAGTGCGCTACAAAAGGGTACTGCACCCCTAACAGAAGGCTATGCTTTGTTCTAGTAAGGAATAGTAGAAGCCTGAAGCTCCAGCACCGCACACACAGCTAGTGATAGGGGACCAATCAGACGCCCGTTACTAGAGTCCTGGAGGGAGGAGAGCTAGGTTATATAGTGACTGGGGAAAGATGAACAGTCAGTTAGAGCAAGAAAGAGTAGAAGAAGTAGAACAGAACAGAGAAGAGTGCAGAAGTTGAAGAGAAACAGAACAGCATAGTAAAGAGAACACAGAGGAGAAGTAGCGGGGAGGGTACCTCAACCTGGTGACCCAGAAGAGAAAGGGGTAGAGATAGAGGGTAACCAAATACCCTGGCCCAGCCTGAAGCAGGGTACCAGCTCCGACGTGGATCAGAGGTCCATCCCTGAACCACAAATTACCGGCGTGGTCGATAGCTTTCTAGGAGCACGATCCAATCAGCCCTACACACGGGTCCCACCAGAAGGTTCCTGGTTCAACAAGCGGGATTCGTGCAGGGCAGCGCAAGGAAGAAGGAGAGCGCAGAGGTAGGACAGAGAATGTGATAGAGAAGGAACATCAGTGGAGCTTCAGAGGGACACTGCTCACTACCAGAACCACCCAGTCCACTACCTTAGCTGACAGAACTGCATTACCCTGTAAACCTGCAGATTACTGGAGTAAAGTACCCGTTCAGAGTGAGCAACGTGTCTGTGCTTCTTTTCAGAGATCTGTGATTTCCCTGCTTTGCTCCACAGTGACTACGCTGCCCTTTTCCACCATTGCTACTTCCAACACCCCGGAGACTCAGCCCTACCTGTAGAGGGCTACGACATCTTGCTGCCACACTTCACCCCGGAGGTTCAAGCAGCTCCGGCGCCATCACCGGACCTATCACAAACAACTTTATTTTATTTTTATTTTCCCTTTTTATTGTCTGCCCAAGGGCACAGGCTCGGGCACCGACCACCTGTGACATCCCTGTACCATACCTGAGTACCCAGTCCCCTTGTGACCCCAGACACACACATGGTGTGGTGTGGTTTGTGAAATAGCCTCCATATGTTTCTTGCTGATTACCAGCAGGAGCACACAGGATTAAAATAGATTGCAGTATTTCCTAATTGGCTGACGTCAGAGGTAATGACTGCAGCTGGACAGCCATACAACACATCCACAAGTTAGACTAGTACATCACCAGCCCTACCTTTGGAATGAACACAGCAGCATATGGTGCAGATGCAGAAGTTGCAGTAGCAGACTCTGGGATGTGACATTATCTCAAAGGCTCTTAAACGGGCTGCATGGTCTATTCTCTCATTAATCCATAATCAATTAAGCAGGTAAAAGGTCTGAAACTGATTCCAGATGTGGCATTTGCATTTGGAAGCTCTTGCAGTGGACCCACAACATGTGGTTAAAGTAGCTCTTAGTGGAAGAGAATCAGATCATCAGTAGGCTAAAAAATAAATATAAAACCCATAAGAAAGATAGACGAAATGTAACCAAATCGTAAGTTTGGTACATGCCGCAAAAAACAGCTGTGATGACCATCCACTGTGAGGCTGAGTTGCTGGTAAGGCAGCACCCCGAGAAACCCTAAGACCCTTTACTCCTATACAGGGATGTGGAATTACAGCGGAGCCAAGGAGGTAGCGGCCTATGATGAGCAGCAGGAAGGTCGCCAGGAAGGGAATATTAAATCAGGACCCGAAAGCATAGTCAGGAGTCAGAGTCAAAACCGGGAGGGCAGCAGAGGTACAAAATCGTCAAACTGTAGCAGGGTCAAAAATCCAGGCAAAGGTCAGAGTCAAAACCAAACACACACTAGATCGCTGGGAAAACCAAGACTATATCTGGCGGTCTGCAGGACAGGCTCTAAGGTTACCGTCACACCTGGAGATTTCGCCGGCGATTTCTATGGCAACGCACGTGCGCGCGCACTTTTTTGCCAGTCGACCAACGTCGCCGTCGCCTATTTACACGTGGCGACAACTCAGCCGACGCTTAGGCGATGAGCCTGGCCGGAAGTTGCCTGTGTGTCGCCCAAGCCCCATGGGGGATCAAGTCGGTGGTGGATGCTTCCGCCTCACACAGCAACCACATTAGCGATGTGGGCGTTGTTTTGTCCCGCGTCTCGGAGGTAGGCGTTAACATTATGTTGTGTGACGCCTCGAAGAAGTGTGATTGGTTGCAAACAAACACCAATTACTGTGCCCTTTTTCGCAGCGCCACATCGTAAAATGTAAGCATGCATGTGCGTATTGGCTCGGTGCTCAGTCAACTCTCGTGTGATGTGTCGCGGATTATTGCTATAGGCATTGGCGTGGCCAACAAGGCAAAACACGGCGCTCGCGTGTCGAGTAATTGTATAGTGAAGCCGTATGGTGCTTTTATTATGTAATGTGTGTTGTGCTACTACGTTGGCTAATAAAATCACTCTTGCTTTGTTGGTCAGGAGAATATTGGAGCCTTGATCAAGTATGTGTGTGCACATATATTTGTGTGTTTGCAGTTATGTGGGCCATGTGTATTGTTCACCTAACATTTCCTTGTCCATGTGTGTGTACAGAATATGTATAATGAAATACTTGTATATGGAGGAAAACACACACAGGCACCATACAGTGTCACCACAAAGGCCTGTCCCTGGGTGCCACCATTTTAGTATTCTGCAGGGGAAGGGAAAGCACCAGGAAGGCGGTGCCAAAAGATTGACAACGTTATGGTGTATGAACGCACGGGAGAGATGTCACATGTTGACGGGGGCCCAGATGCGCAAAAGCCACAGGATACACTGTATGCTTTTGCGTCATATACTTGAAACAGGAAGGCTGCCACTACAGCGCTCTGATGCAGACATGAGTTGACATGTAATGCCAATTGTGTTGATGTTAACACACATTTTTGCCCATTGCACATCTCTGCACTTTTGAACACAGCCGCAAACACAGAGGCCACATCAATGCGCTACTTTATAGCTTGTACGCTCCTTGGTAATACACCTTTGGATGCACACATCATCAAATATGGCGCCGAGGAACAAGACGACCAATCGGAACGTTCGAGCTGCCAACAATCCACGCAGACTGGTAGAGGTAGTAAATACGCCCAGAAACACCTACCGGAATGGTTTAGGCGATGTGTGCGGTCGCTCTTGACATCGCTCTTGACACGTTACACAAGGCGATCAGCACACATCGCCCCAGAATGGTCGCCTGGTTTCAGAGCTGTGATGTGAAACCAGGCGACAACTCAGGTGTGTCGCCCTCGCCCAGTCACATTAGGCGACGCTTTGGCGATGTCGCCGGCGACAGGCCACGCCTTAGCGTCGCCATAGAAATCGCCGGCGATATCTCCAGGTGTGACAGTACCCTAAGGTATTTGAAGGGTGAAGTTCCCTTCCATAGACTAGAGCTCATTTTGACCGTCCCTAGAACCTGGCCAGATGGTAATGTATGACTGGCAGCAACCACCCCACTTCTGGTAGAAGAACGAAGCCTGCGCCTACCAGACACCTCTGCAGGACCCTCTTTTCTTTTACCAACACCCCCCACAGGAGAAACACGGCGATGCCCAGTGACAGAGGCCGGTGTTAAAGGAGCAGGTCCATATGAGGACATAGCCCTTCTATCACCAGCACCACCAGCTGAAAGAGTCCGGCGCCTCCCAGTGGTCAACGTAGGAACACCAGCCACCAAGTCCAACGGTGAAGTGACAAAAGCACACTGGTGAGCTTAGTTATCAAAAAGACCTGGATATCAATGGAAGGAAATAGTGGTGAATCCTTTCCATGGTGAAGAAATACCCCTTCACAACATCCACCCAAGATAAGAACACTCTCCATGAAGTAGGTGTATCAGTATCTAAGGGTATGTGCTCATGATCCGAAGTGCTGAGGAAACCCGCAGGTGAATGCAAGGGGATCGCAGCTGCCCTGTACTCGCCATCTGCAGTGTGTGCAGGGCAGCTTCTCCCTGCGTGCATCTGATGGTTATGTCTTCCGACTCCGCAGAATGAAATTAACATGCTGCGGAGATGCGGAAGTCCAGAACCCTACACCGCAGCTGAACACATACTGTGGCAGGGAGGAACACAGTGAACATGGGATTTCTAGAAATCCCATCCACTGTGCTTATACGGTATAACTGTATAACACAGTGTCTTGGATGCAGTAGCAATATGCTGCATCCAAAATGCTGCGTATCCTGATCATACGTACACAGTCTAAGTCTCTCAGAAAGAGAAGACTTCTTGAGAACAAATAGAGACGGTTCACCCAAAGATGAAAACCATTAATCTGTCTGAAAAACAGAAAGGCCAGATTGTAGAGCACTGTGACTCAGGGGTGTATCTAAGGGGGGGCAGCCGGATCCTTTGCCCCGGGCGCAACTCAGAGGGGGGCGGCGGCGGCACCCCACCCCACCTCAACCAAGGCTGCGGGGGCGGCGGGGCTGAAAGCTGACAGCACCCCGCCACCCCCCTACTCTGGGGGGGGGGGCGCCAAAATAGATCTTTGCCCCGGGCGCCATGAAACCTAGTTACACTGCTGCTGTGACTGCTGCCACTGCACCTGATTGCGGAGCCCTGACTGCGGAGCCCTTTCTGCTCCAACCCCCTCTGCTCCTCCCCACCGAGTAATGGGTGCTGCCCCTCTCCTAGTCACTCTGTAGGCCCTCCCCAGGCCTTATAAGCTTTGCCCCTCGCCCATCCTCTTCCTCTTTACCATACTGCTCACAGGGTGAGCAACGCTGCACCGACGATGGACCCTCTTGGAGCAGCAGTAAGAGAGAGAGGATCGGCTCACCTCCCTTGTGGGCACCAGCTCCCACACGGTCGGTCCACAAAGTGCGGGTGAGCGGAATACTACCCGACCATCCCGCCCACCGCAGCACCTAAGCCCGAGCGGCTCAGCTGCCTGGGGCATGCGTAAAGCTCCCCATGCCCCAGAGTGGGACCGCCTACCGCAGCAGTGGCTGATGCTGTCGGAGCACAGGGCACGGATGAATGGAGGTCCAACCGAACCTCCCGCCCGCCCGCCTCAGCACCTCAGCTTGAGTTCTCCGGCCTCTCAGAGCGTGCACAGAACCCCTGTGCGCACTTCGAGAGTTGGATCGCCCACTTCTGGCCTGCGTGACTCGGCGTAATTTCCGGTCTCACGGGCCACTTCCGCCACGTGAAGCAGTGTCACTTCCGGCCGCGGCCTGCATCCGGCATCGCAGTGATGCTGCAGGCTGTGGTGCCCTGCAGTCACCAGCTGTATAGCAGCAGTGGCGCAAGCTGAGTGACCCTTGGGAGCTGGGTGTGTGCCCCTGACAGGGCCCCTGGCCATATGGGTTTCAGTGAGTGGTGCACTGGACTAATGTTCCTGTCTGTCATTAAAGAGGACCTGTCACCCCCTGGTGCATGGCAATCTACATGCACCACTGAATGCAGCATGCCTGCTGCATTCAGGGAAGGGGTCCCCCATGTCTTTAGCCCCCCTGTGTGCTGAGAAATAGACTTTATAAATCTTACACATTGTGAGTCCGGAGGGCATTCCTTCCACGGAGGTTTTTCCATGCATCCGGCCGCTGTGCGCCGCCTCCTGCTGCTCTGTTCCTCCTCCTTATTGTGTCTGCCCCCCTCCTCGCCTGCGGCAACGTCTAAGCTTCTATTCTCACGCATGCCAATTTAAGAGATTGAGAGGCGCACCATGAGCAATACTTGGTGGTCTAGTGGTATAATTATGTGATGGGGAGGTTATCCGCTCACCTGAGGGGGTTGTGCAGCCCTGCACAACCCCGGGTCAAAGTGTGGCAGCCTGTTCGTGTTCCGCCGCTGGGTGCCATCTCCGCCGCTGCTTGCTCTGGTCACGTGGTGTACACTTCCCAGTCACCTGATTCCCGTGTCAGCACTGACGTCACACCAGGTCCTGTAGGCTGAGGAAGATCTCACCCCTCTTCTTCTGTTTCAGCCACAGATTCTCAGAGAAACCAATGATTTTTGATATATAATTGTAGTCATATAGGAGCGCTGAAGAGCATGAGAGACTAATATTAGGTTAACACACTTGTTTTATTCAAGCTGATCCACTACGCGTTTCGACGGCGTCCTGCCGTCTTCCTCAGGTGGTGTTGGGGGGAATAGAAGACAGCAAGGTCAGATCGCTGTCGGGATCGCTGGTGCATCACCAAGTGTGACGGTACCCTTACACTGTGGAATAAACATTTAATCCATTATCCAGTTGTAAACCGACCCCTTCTTAACTGGTCACAATCTCCTCACATCCCCCATTCATTCTGTCTGTCCTGTTAACTTAGGCTGGTTTCACACTGCAGTTTTTACCTGATCAGGTTCCATCCAGTTTGTGTGCCAAAACCAGGAGAGGAACTTGCAGAGAAAAAGTATAACTGAAAGAGTTTTGGAGACACTTCTGGTTTCGGCACACAAACTGGATGGAACCTGATCAGGGAAAAAACTTCAGTGTGAAACCAGCCTTATGTACATCCCCGGGACAATTGTACGGTGCCAGTGCTGCATGACCCAGTCAACCCCTGCTCAGACAGCAACATGCAGTATAACTGGCTCACACATACATTACATTACTAAATTACATCGCTGATTCTGTACTGATCCTCCATTACATTACTGATCCTGAGTTGTACCGTGTTTCCCCGATAATAAGCCACCCCCGAAAATAAGCCATAGTGGGTGGTAGAGGAGGGGCGGCTAATATAAGCCATACCCCGAAAATAAGCCGTTGTAACGCATTCATGGTAAAAATATAAGCCATGGTACCATTTTACCGTACATACATCGGCGCTACCTGGTTTCCCTCTGTCCCTGCTGTACCCGCTGTCCTCCGGGGTCTGTGTTGTCCTCCTCTGCCCTCATGTGCAGCCGCTGGTGGCCCCGAGGGCATGGGGTTAATGTTCTGTGTGCCCGCCCGGCCTGACGTCACCGCTGCCCCTGCAGGAGCTCTGATTGGCCAAGCGGCTCCCCAGCATCTCGAGTACTGATTGGCTCAGCAGCTCGAGTGCTGATTGGCCCAGACGCTCCTGCAAGACGAAACAGCCACACCTGCACCCTGCACAGCGGAGGAATCCATTAGGGGAAGCCACCATTACAGTACAAAGTAAGGAAATCACAAAATGTTACCCTCTGGGCTGTGTGGGATACTGTACTGGGGGCTGTTACCCTCTGGGCTGTGTGGGATACTGTAAGGGCCTGTGACCCTCTGGGCTGTGTGGGATACTGTACTGTAAGGGCCTGTGACCCTCTGGGCTGTGTGGGATACTGTACTGTAAGGACCTGTGACCCTCTGGGCTGTGTGGGATACTACACTGTAAGGGCCTGTGACCCTCTGGGCTGTGTGGGATACTGTACTGTAAGGGCCTGTGACCCTCTGGGCTGTGTGGGATACTGTACTGTAAGGGCCTGTGACCCTCTGGGCTGTGTGGGATACTGTAAGGGCCTGTGGCCCTCTGGGCTGTGTGGGATAAAAAAAGTCATTTTTTTTTTTCTAATATAAGCCATACCCGAAAATAAGCCATAGTGGGACTTTTGGGGGTAAAAAGAATATAAGACACTGGCTTATATTCGGGGAAACACGGTATCCTGTGATGTACTCCAGAGCTATGCTCGCTGTTCTTCTGATGCAGTCACTGTGTTTGCATTGCTTATCTTGACTTTAGAAAATGCTGTAAGAAAGTACAGAAAATGATTCCTTTACCTGCTGAAATGCAATAATGTATAGAAATGTGAACATGCAGTAGTGTAGATCCCTGTACAACCAGGTCTCACGGTGCTGAGCCCCAGTCAGCCGTTATTTACCGATACACATGGACTATGTCACAATGCCCTCCATCTGTTTCCCAATGCACCAGTACACATCCGATTTTCCCTTATTAGATCACGTGCTCATCACATGAGATGTTTTGTACTAAAGTAAATGCAAATCTTTAGTTCCTTTTATAGAGGAGACTTTCACATACTGTGAGGAACAACCACTGCCTTTCAGTGATAGTATGCATATGTGTTTGACTCAAGTGCATTCCATAGTGAATGGCACATACCGTACTTGAGATCATGGGTGTTGATACATGTCGAAAAAAAAAAAAAAGAGGGGCGACACAGGCAGTAGCTAACACACGACTTCCACATGTGTGTACAGAGGGGAGGGCGTGAGCGACAGAAAAGAGAGATGGGTTGCTAGAGAGAGGGATAGATAACAAATATAAATGCAAGTTCAGATAGATGGTTATGGCTGGGTGCTGGTGTTGTGACGCTCCGGTTCTGGTGTGTAGGGAACTTTATTCCAGCATAGAATACAGGTGGCATGGATGGCTGGGGTAGATTTCTCTGTGCATCGGAGCTAGGGTGCTGTGATCCTATCATTTTGTTATTGTATCAGAAGCTTCTATAAGGCAAGTTTTGGTCTACCCTGCTATTACTGCCGTGCTGTGCCTTGTCTCATTTTCCTAGATAGATAGTTAGATAGACGCCTCTGGGGTGACCGTCATATTTTTCGGTAGTGGAGGATATCGTTAGGTTTTGACTCTGGTGTCTTCTTCTGTCACAACTCTATTACGGAGAAATGACAGAATACCTTAGTGGTATCATTGCCCAGGGTGAATTCAGTACTTAACTCCTGCACTCCCAGATTCAATGCTGAATAGCCAAATCCCACCCCATCAATGCCTTAACCCACCCTATGTCAATCACCTGCCTTCCAGGAAATTCAGCTATATCCACTGCTTTAGCTATTCAACACATGGGCAGCGAGGTGCGTCTAAGCACAGCACGCACAGGATGAAAATGGATTTTACATTGTGTCTATTGCACGTGGATTTCATTCTCCCCATCATTATAATTGTTAGTGTGTTCTTTATTCATGGTATGCCACAGGTACAGGTCAACACAGGTGTGAGGCCACAGCCTACCAAGTGGATGAGGGTGAGTCCCGTCTTGTCCTGGTATGTAAAATAGGTATTCAGGTCCATTATCAGCAATTAACATCAAGGGACAGCACATAGGTTTCCTCCAAGCGATTCTCACTCCTTAAGGGTACTTCACATACTGCAACATCGCTAGCGATATCGCTGAAACGTCTCAGGTTTTGTGACGTAACAGCGACCTCTCCAGCGATGTCGCTATGTGTGACACGCCTCAGCGACCTGGCCCCTGCTGTGAGGTCGCTGATCGCTACAAATAGTTCAGGACCATTTTTTGGTCGTTGGTCTCCCGCTATTCAGCACGCATTGGCGTGTGTGACAGTGAGAGACCAACAATCAGCGACCTCCCAGCCAATGCCCAGCGTCGCACATTAGATGCTGGGCACTGGTAACCAGGGTAAATATTGGGTAGCTAAGCAGCGTGCTCTGCTTAGTTACCCGCTGTTTACACTGGTTACCAGCGTCCTCCCGCTTAGCCCAGCCTGTAAGCGGGAGGATGCTGGTAACCAGGGTAAACAACGTGTAACTAAGCAGAGTGCGCTGCTTATTAACCCCATATTTACCCTGGTTACCAGCGATGTCGCTGCTGACTGGTCGCTGGTAAATCTGCCTGTTTGACAGCTCACCAGCAACTGCATAGAGACTTTCCAGCGATCCCGGCCAAGTCGGATCGCTGGAAAGTCTCAGCGTGTAAAGGTGTCCATGCCTTTCATTGCGCGTTTATTTTAGATAACTATTCTTATGCTCCATTTCAGCGGATGGGATCACATTGGTCATTGATCGGTGTAGTTTAATCTCTCACTCATGCCTGCATGTAGTAGTTGCACAATCCCTTCTAGCTCTCTCTATGCCACCTCTTGTATAAGGTCAATTTCTCGTCTTGTACAGCCCACTGCTGCCCTGATTGCCTGGCCAGCTACACATGGGTCTAGTAATCTCCTATTTAGCACTCAGCTGTTTTCCCCAAAGGTTGTTTACTTAAAAAAAAAAATAATAATAATAATGCTAATATGAATAAAATAATATAAGACTTAAATTAATTAGTAATAATTTAAATTGTACTATTATAACGGTAAGGAGGCACATATCACGTCTCCAAATGTTTGGTAACTATACCCATTATTACGACCAAAGATGCTTGGGCAGTATATCTGTTATTACAATCAAGGGTGTGCAGTGCCCCTTGCTGGGTCCTTGGGGCATCGAACTATTGTCTCACGGACAAACAGGACCAAGTTTTAAAAGGCATGTCTAAATCTAATCGTAATTTGATTATATTTTGCAGTTACGGTTACAACGAACAAATTTAGGGTGTGTATGTCCAGGTTCGCAAGTAAAGCTCGCCTACAGCATAGGCGATATCCTGTTCTTGGGGGTATGCACCTTCTAGTTTCCTGGTTTATTCAACACTATCACCATAGCAGAAGTTTTTGCCAGTTGTGGTCTGTTATGGTTTACCACTAGGGCGGCACCAGGACACTCCCAGCCTTCCATTGGCTCAAACCATTCACCATGCTGCGGCTGTGTTAATAGAGCACCCTTGGGAACCCCAACACCATCATTGCATAGCAGCAATGTCCGCAGTCAAAAAAAATCCAAAACACTACTAGCTTCGTTTTGCTCAAGTCAGGGAATCTCTGAAATTTTGATGGTAGTATGTTATCATTTCGCCATAAACCCTTCTTGTTTATGGTATGTTTGACGGGGCAGCTGAGTATTGCTTTGTTTAATTTTAGTAATCCTGGGACTGCATGTCCATGGTGGGCAGGAAGGTGCTTATCGCCTGACTTATTTGGGGTGTCAGGAACCAGTTGATGTCAAAGATGCGGTTGGCAGCGATCCCTGCTTTTGCAGAGCCTATGGTAAGACTTGGTTATACGGGGTGGTCCATGACGGGGACACTCCAGTTTCTTTCGGATGTGCAAGGCAGGAAAAACACTATTCGTCATATATATTGTGTCGGCTATCCAAGTTTTATTCAGTGCACAGCCACCTACAGTGGCTCATCTGAGTCTGTGGTGCTTTTTATTAAAAAAATATATATATTAATTTTCAGCCTTGTAATGATGATGAGTTAGCAAATTTGAGTGGGAGGTCCCACTTTTGTTTTCCTTCGTTTTAAAATGTGTTGGCGCTTCACAAATTGACCATCCTCCCCTTACGGGGTCTTTGTTTGCTGCATCTTGCGGCTCTGAAATGCTCATGCCTCCCGGCAGGCATGCCTGTTGTAGCACACTGATATGTTTTTAACTTAAGTTCACCCTCTTTTTCTAATCATACGTCACGGGGTCGTTTTACAACTCGCAAGTTTTCTACTTTAATATCTGCCATTAGGAAGATCGGTTTCTTTCCAGGAGGACTAGAACTCGTTCATTTTGGTAAGGAGTGCTATAGTGTGTTTTCCAGCAGGCATATAGAGAAGCAAAGTCTGTGTAGAGGCAGAGGTAGGCCCATTTATTTTGAAGATAGTACATCCACATTGTTCTGCACGCTTAATACCTGTTATGAACACGGTTATGGACGCAGGGTAAGTGGTCGGGGTAAGTACAGGTAACGTACACGTATGAGGATTACATGTGTACTAATGCGTGGGTGGTACAGGTTCAGGTGCATGCGCATACATGGACAGTAACGTGCATTCGCCTGGGTAAGGGTATACGCAGGGACACATGTTTATGCATATAAGACACACATTTGGGTTGCTTGTTTTTGATAGATACGTTGTTATATCATAATAAAATAAATAATAATAACATTTATTCATTAATATAGCACTATTAATTCCATAGCACTTTACATACATCAGTAATGCTGTCCCTATTGAAGCTCACAATCTAAACATCCTATCTGTATGTCTTTACAATGTGGGAGGAAAACAGAGCACCTGGAGGAAACCCACACAAACACAGAGAGAACATACTCCTTGCAGATGTTGTCCTTGGTGTCCTTGGTGTCCTTGATGGTAATTGAACCCAGAACCTCAGGACCCCAGCACTGCAAAGGCTGCAGTGTTAACCACTTGAGCCATCATGCCACTCATGATAAATAAACAAACACAACGTATGAATTATAGAAGAAATATGGGGAGTAGAGAATGTTTATCTTGGCATTGTGGGCGTTGTATATCGAATATCGAATAGATGCTAATTGTTGTTTCTTTCCAGATGGTGTCGGTCCTAGTAGAAGGATTCGGGCTGCCGTTTGCTGATCCCGGCTGCCCAGTGGGCATATGTTTCCAGCAGGCATATGTTTCCCAGGAAGAAGCGCAATTGGTCTCGGTCCAGAGTTCCATTGGGTACAGAGTGCTGCCCAAGGTAGCGGGCCCCGCTCAGTTGGCGTTTACACAGTCGCCACCGCCATACATGTGGGAATTAGCATCCCATGTTCGTCACTTCATGCATCCAACTTGGTTTTATTTATGAGCGCCGCATGTGGTGCGAATTGATAAGTTTGCCCCCTGGTCTGGTGCTCCTTTTCAACCACACTGGGGTCAACAACCTCATAAATATACTTCCTCCCGTGGGCCGATTTAAATGCTTCACATTTTCTATTTCACAGCAACTGAAATATCTATTTCCTTCAAAGTCAAATAGGAGGTACTGGGCACTGACGGGACACAAAAGGGGCTGTTACAATATCCTGCCTTATCACCTGGAAGGCTTCTGTTTTACTGTGTTGCTCAACACAAATTAGACACAATTTGACTCCCCACTGCCTCTCCCCGCTGCACCAGACCACTATAATGTTTTCTGGACTGTCAAAATAAAAGTAAGATCCACACCACGGTGAGTGCCACCATTCTTTCTTAGATATTTCATTCAATGAAATGCAGTTTGTCTCGGTTATTACGCAGAAAGAAGGATAAGCATTGGACTTATCAGTTGAATTTGTTCAATGGCCGCTTTGACGTGGATGATGAGTACATGTGAACAAGTTCGGTTTGGTTACTTTCTCTTTCAGGCTGCAAGACGGTTGTTCCATGGGGGTCGCAGCTCGTCTTATGCCCTTACTACTCCTTGGCTGGTGGGTGAGGGCTCTGGTGAGGGCCAACATGCTGCGGGCGGCCGAGGGCATCAGGCCTCTTCCCCCTTGGTTAATAAGGCGGATTTGTGTCTACGGTTGAGCTGCAGCCAAAACAACGCGACCACCTGTTTTCAATTACATATGAGTGGTGTTACATTTATACCCTTAATAAAGCTGGAAGAAAGCTATCCCATGTGTCTTCATTGCTCATTGTGCGGCAGGGAGAACCGGTGGGTGGTTCTCGGCAGTCTAAACTTTGCCAACAAAGACCTAAAAAAGCCAGCATAGTTCAGGAAAAGCATTCTTTGAACTTATGAAACTATAATCAATGTTATCAGAATGATGGGAAGGAGAAAGTGTGGATAAGGCTTGGAACAGCTCATGATCCATAGCACACCACATTCTTTGCAAAACATAGGGGAGACGGTGTGTAGGCATTTACATGCATGGCTTCAAATGGCATTGGGTCACTAGTGTATGGGTCATTATTATTCCATGTCAAGTGAACCAATGATTATTACAGGGACGGACCTAGCACTCGTGCAGCCAATTCAATAAACCGGGAACCCCGAGCTGGTAGGGGGCCCCCAAGGCTCCAACACCTCTGGCTCCGTCCCACTGGGCCCCCGAGCGCTCAGCACTGTATACTTGGTCCCTAACAGTGGCCCCTGAGCGCTGCCACCTCACCTCACCCTCGGGGACCCCTGAGCACTGCCCCCACACCAATTCTTTCACAAGGGCCCACTACAGTCTGTGTCCGCCCCTGGATTATTACCTCTATATTTTAAATTCTTTTGAGAATTTGTTATTTGATAATAGCATGTCAGACAATGCACAATGTGAAGAGAAAAAAATTCTAGAAATTTTTTCTTTAATTGATTTTTAAAGTTTGGAAAAAGTGTGAATTTCGGTGTTGCCTGCCTTTACATTTCTCCTCATATCTCAGGCTAGAAATAAGATGGAGAAACAAAATACACACAATTCTAGTCAGAACTGTCCAGGCTTTCATCAGATAGGTCACAAGAGTATCTTTGTTAATATTTTACTCATGCAAACTCAAACACAACATTTTAAAACGCATTTCTGAAAAAAACATTTAATTTAAAAGTTCCCAAAAATGCACACAGGTCTGCTATGCAAGTTGAGATCGCAATGGGATCATATTTAAAAATATTTAACTATTACAGCGTAAATGGGTCATTCCATATCAAGTGATCTAAATATGAATATTTTTTTTACCTGACGTCTTTAGATTTTTTTTTGTATATGAAGTACAACTTTAGTTACCGTAATTACAAATTAAAATTTTTCAATTTTTTTTTTTCATCAGTTAATTTTTTACAGATTTTTTGAAATTTATATGAATTAATATGAAATATATATATATATATATATATGCTTATTGCACTCCTAGATGAATTCATTGAGCGGTATAGTTTGAAAAATGGCATAATTTATGGGGTCTCTGCTGTTCTCGCTCCTTAGGTGCTCTGCCCATGCGTCATGTCACCCTCAAACCAATCCAGTAAAATCTGAACTCCAATATAGTGCTTCCATCCCTTCTGAGATTTGCACTATGCTTCAAAAATAGTTTTCATTTATCACTGTATTTTTCTTTGAAAATAAATTTACTTTCCAAAAGTTTCAGCAACATTTTCAAGAAACATAACTTCTACTGCACAGGACTCCACCAGATAATAAAATACCAGTTCATCCCATCAACACTGACACTTTGTGACTGAAGACTGATTTATGCTTTCTGTAATACATCACTATCCTGTGATTAAACATTATCCTGAAGGTTACAGCCAATCTAGATGGTGAAACCACCCAATCACTAGTCATTTTTGGGTGGAGAAATAAACCGCAAAAGCGTAATTTGTGCAGAAACTGTAAATTCATAGTGGGTATTGGACAAATTAAATATATTAGGCGGCCGTCACACGTTGCAATATTGCGAACGATATCGTTTAAGCGATCTGCTTTTTGATCGCTTAAGCGATATCGTTTGTGAATCGTTACGTGCGATCAAGTGATTTTACAATGTAAAATCTCTTGATTGTTAGATCGCAGATATGAGAGCCGGAGCTCATATCAAGCGATAATCGCTTGTTCAATCTCCTTCATCGTGGTGTGTCACACCACGATGAACGATCTCCCAGCGGCAGAGCCTATGCTGGGAGATGGTATCTATGGTAAACGTCGGGTTACTTCGATTGTGTCATTACCAAGCCCACAATAACACATAAATATGCAAAATACGATGCAACCACCAATCATTTATCAAGCCAATTGGACACTCGTTACGGGTAATGTGAGACTTACACGGTCGTGGTTTTTCATCATAGAGCAAGAAGAATGAAGCTATTAAATTTTATAGATTTAATCTGAATGAATAGGCAGTTTTTACAAAAATATACAAGATTTTACAAAGGGGCAAATTATAGTACAGCATAGGAAGTTACATGAAAATAAAAGTATTAAAATAAGAGACTTACTAAACTTGTGTCATGCGGTGACATCCGCAAGCTAGGGAGGGATAAGGGACTACTTAGAAGAAATATGATTCAGCCTCACAGCTGATAGGTCTTGCTGTATCCTTCATCGCACACCTCCTTTACCTGATCTTGCTGTACCCTTCATCGCACACCTCATTTACCTGATCTATCTATCACAATAAATGATATCCCACTTTGCCCTGTACCTAATGTCCGCTGCATCGGAGTGATCCTTGACTCTGCCTTTTCCTTTAGACCACACATTCAAGCTCTTGCCACATCCAACTCAAAAATATTTCCAGAATCCGTCCTTTCCTCAACCCTCAATCTACTAAAATACTAGTGCATGCCCTCATTATCTCCCGTCTCGACTATTGCAACCTCCTTCTCTGTGGCCTCCCTGCTAACACTCTTGCACCTCTCCAATCTGTCCTCAACTCTGCTGCCCAACTAATCCACCTCTCTCCTCGCTGCTCTTCCACTTCTACCCTTAGCAAATCCCTCCACTGGCTCCCAATTCCTCAGCGTATCCAATTCAAACTACTTACAATGACTTACAAAGCCGTCCACAATCTGCCCCCGCCATATATGTCTGAACTAATCTCTCGATATTATCCAACTCATAATCTTCCATCCTCCCGGGACCTCCTCCTTTCATCCACATGCCCGAGCATTCCCCATCCTCTGGAATTCAGCACCTCAAAACGTCCGACTGTCCCCCACACTCGGAACCTTCAAGCAGAACCTGAAAACCCATCTCTTCAGAACAGCCTACAGCGTGCAAAGACCACGGTGCCACCTCACTATTACTGGACCCCGGCGCTCCACCACCACTAGACTCGGCACTCCATCACCACTGGACCCAGCGCCCCACCACCACCCGAGCAGACCCATCCTACTGTTTCCCTCCCCATTGCCTTGTAGAATGTAAGCCCGCAAAGGTAGGGTCCTCTCTCCCCTCTGTACCAGTCTGTCACTGTTAGTTTGTTCATTATATTTTTAACTTGTTTGTATGTATCCCTTTCTCATGTACAGCACCATGGAATCAATGGCGCTCTTTAAATAAATAATAATAATCTGGGTCTGAATAAAGTCACAAAATGGTGGTTCTGGTTTTTATCGCCATACCATAAAATTAAGGACTTCCCATCTGCTGACCTCATATATGGGCTGCCCCCGGGTGGTGCATATATCTGTAAAATTATAGGTTTCTAATTTCTCTCTTATCTTCCTCTGTCCATGAAAATCACAGGCAAAAGATATTTGCATCATTTCTCTCTCGTGATTTTACGTTTTGATAGACAGGAAACATTACATAGCTGTGATTCTCTAACAGGCAGGAATCCATTTGGTGTATGATTCTGGCCATTACCCAGTGAAGCAAAACAGTGTTTCACATTCACCATTTCATTTGGATTCTGAAAATATAAGTTTCATAACCTGAATATTAAGGTGGCATTTGAAAATTGCCTTAAAGGTTTTCTAGCTGGGAGAACAAAGACATTTTTATCTTTGCTTCATCCTTGCTTCCAACCAAATGTCTTATTGTATATCCCTCCTACCTAGCGACCTCATGGGACTGGTTTTAGAAGAATGATCAGTCCTAGAGAAATTTAAGAAATTAATGCTTTTTGCCCTGTCTTTGAGCATGGTGCATAAAGGTTATTTAGTCATCTTGTCGGTTGTGAATTTATCTTTTTATAGACAGGAAACACGACATAGCTGTGATCTCTAACAGACAGGTATCCATTTGCTATGATTCCAGCTATTGGCCAGTAGAGAAAAATGATATTTCGCATTGTCAAAGTTGTATGGATTCTTAAAGTATAATGTTCATAATTATAATCTTAATGTTGTGTATGACATTTGCCTTATAGGTTTTTTAGCTGGGAGAACAAGCACATTTGAATCCTTGCTTCATCCTTGCTTCCCACCAAATGTCTTATCTTTTAAAAGTTACAAAACCGCATTCTTTAGCTTTCTTTAATTAAAGGAAACCAACCACCTAAAAATCGCTATCTAGGCTATAAATATCTGTCCCTGGAGCCTAAAATTACTATTCTAACCATCCCTGACTGACTAAATCTAACTAACTAGAGGCACACTAAATCACTTTTTATACTTACCAAATTCTTGTCGGATGGGCGCTCCTCCAGGCTCTTTGTCAGCGAGGCGGGTCTCCTCGCTGCTGTCCATCTTCTTTCCAGGGCAGCATCTTCTTCCCAGGATTCAAATTACCCACCCATCGCGTCCTCGCAATGAGCGGGTCACGTGCTGCAGGCCCCGCGTCACTTCCGCCCGCCGCGTCATTAGTACACCCAGGCCGGCTTCTGAGCATGCGCAGATGGCATGCTGAAGCCGGCCTGGGCGCGTCATAGACCCAGCGACGCGGCGGGCGGAAGTGACGCGGGGCCTGCAGCACGTGACCCGCTCATTGCGAGGACGCGATGGGCGGGTAATTTGAATCTTGGGAAGAAGATGGACAGCAGCGAGGAGACCCGCCTCGCTGACAAAGAGCCTGGAGGAACGCCCATCCGACAAGAATTTGGTATAAAGTATAAAAAATGATTTAGTGTGCCTCTAGTTAGTTAGATTTAGTCAGTCAGGGATGGTTAGAATAGTAATTTTAGGCTCCAGGGACAGATATTTATAGCTTAGATAGTGATTTTTAGGTGGTTGGTTCCCTTTAAACCATGGGAGAGGGAGACTTTGCAGCTGTGTGAGAATTGTTACACAAAGAACACAAGGGGGGGGGGGGGGGGTCATGGTCTCAGGGCTGTCAGCTCCTAGAAACCATGTAAAACATATTTTTATAATATGTTCCTGACAGGTTGCTATAACCTCTCACCTAGTAGGACGAGCTTTGACCATAACGCCATCAAACATTTGTGTGCTGCACCTCACTGATGAGATTTTCTGAGATGACAACACTCTGTCACATATTTTGTAGTAAATTTATCAACAACACTGAAGATCCTCCTCTTGCAGCCATTTCACCACAGCAGGACCATAGTGGGTAAATCCTTTGAAGTGATTGGGAAAACACAACATACTAATTGGGGATCTCATACTGCAGCACAACACAACTTTATACGCTCAGGTTCACCTCCTTGGTGAAGAAGGTTTTGAGTTCTCTGCAGGTTCGCTTGGCCAGGAAAGATCAGAGTGTGCCGCATGAGCTTAAACAAGTTGTAGAGAAGTTTATTCAAGCCCTTTGTTTTACAAAGATATTGGGAATAGACCACCAGCAGTTGAGACGAGGCAGCCTTGAAGAAAGTCAGTACAAGCTTCAGGTCAGAAGAAAGCCCAGGATGAAGCAGAACTCTTCCTTTAATGGCTGAATTTCAGCAAATTCTCCCACTTGGATTCCTTGTAGAAGAGATTCTACTAAAAATGGAACTACACTATTATAGAGTACACAATGAGTATTGAAAATTTTACTCTAAATAAAGCAGTTGGTTTACTATGGAGATATTTGAAACGCTACTTTGCTTTCTTTGTCCCTGCTCCAAAAGCTGTCCCCATACTATTCTCAGCTAGTAGAGACTCAATATAGCTCTTAAAACTGTTGTCGTGATATATTTAGGTGGGAGAAACACTCTCCCTAAATGCTTCTTGCTCTGTCCCCATGCTTACACTACGCTGCAAGATAGCGGCGACAGGGTTTATGTAAACCTTATGGCGCTGGGCGGCCAGCCAATCACAGTACAAGCAAGCCCAGCATGTTTAGGGGCTGAAAATCAGGCACCACACAATGATTTCACAGTACACGGATAATACACAGAGTTGTTACAGTACAGGGAGAATACATACAGTAATGTCACAGTACAGGGAGAATGAATACAGTGATGTCACAATACAGAGATAACATACACAGTGATGTCAGCGTACATAGATAATACAGTGTGGTCACAGTGCATGGATAATACAGTGATGTCACAGTACAAGGATAATACACACAGTGATGTCACAGTACAGAGATAATACACACAGTGATGTGTTAGGACTTTGGATCTCTACTGACATTCTGTGCATTTTGCCCCTCTTCAAAATGGTGCTCACTGCTTCACTCCTAATCATGTAATCCTCCCCTCTGCCTTTATAAATCGCAGACTACCGTCCACATACACTCGAGTATTCAGTCTGAATCCCTGGCTTACAGAGCTGTACGAGTCTGTTACACCTCCTGCTGATCCACTCCGGCATCTTCAGCAATTACCTCTGGACTCCAGCAAATATCACCTGCCTCCTGCTACTGTCCTGCTTCCAGCTACCTGTGCTTTGAACCCCCAGACTCTGCTGCTGTCTTCACCCAGTCCTGTTTCACATATGCTTCATGTGCTTTGTCAGAAATTACTGAACTGTGTGCAGTTCTCTGGAAATTGGGACTATTTTTAAAGCTGCACTAAATAGTGCTTGGACTTGTTTTTGTATTGTAAAGCCCTTGTAATGGGGGGCTTTCCGTTCACTGGTATACACTCCCATGCAGCGTTCACAGCCGATAGAACGGCAAGCCCCCACATCATTTAGAGCGGGGGCTACATGGGCTCGTGGCACTGGAGAGGAAGTTTTGTAGTGTGTTTTTATTTAGGTTTTCAAAATAAAATGGAGAGTTTATTAATGCCTTAAGGTACCTTTACACACGGCTACATTTGTAGCTTGTCACCAGGTAACTTACTGGTTGCAGTGAAATCATGGATACATGATTCCATTTGTACACGGCAACAAGATAGAACCATGTATCCATGATTTCACTGCAACCAGTAAGTTACCTGGTGACAAGCTACAAATGTAGCCGTGTGTAAAGGTACCCTTAAAGATTCATGAGGTATCCTCATGAATGTGTAGGTAAAGGGTTAATAGTCCCTGTTTGGTAGGTAACAGAGGCAGGTAAACGCTGTGATTGGCTGATCTGCTGTCTGTCAGCTGATGTTACTGATTGGTTAAAAAAGTGCGGGAAGCTCTGTTATCTATTCTCTCTGTAGGAATTTACCTCAGTGTCTCTGAAGAGACGAAGCTGTTTGGTCACCATGGATACCCTCCTTGCTGAGTTTAGGAGCCGAGTAGCGGGGGCAGTAGGATTACAATGGCTTCGTACCTGCCTTAATATGGCTGGCCCATCTGCTGGTATCACAGCAGATTTATTACCACCGCCTGTCATGAGAGCTCCCAGGTCAGAAGGTGAGGAGCTGCCTCAGACTGAGAGGACCGGCCGGGAGAGGGAGGCCAGGAAGCAGTGGTCGAGTGTGAGGTACTCACCAGAGCCACCTCAAAATCAGCCGGCGCGTACACGCAAGAAATCCTCTGGAAGTCGCATCAACAGCGGTCAAGCAGCATCCAGAAGTGCTTCTATATCTCGGGAGTCGCAGGTTCGGTGTGAAGCTGTTGGGAGCGTGAGGAGTAAAGAGCCTGCAAGAAAGCAGTTGTCTACAGCTTCTTCAGCAACGCATAGGAGGGCAGTCTCAGCTGACAGGAGCAGCAGGGAACCAACTAGATCCATATCAGCGACTACAATATCTGCGGCTACACAGAGTTCCAGCCAGGTCAGCTCAGCTGTGGAGCTTCTACAGCTGCCGACACTACACCAGTAGCTCAGGCCTGGGCTGCTGCTGATGAATCTAGTGAAGAAGATGGAGTCCGTCCAGTATCCTTTGATGATACTAGGAGACCTCAGGAGCGCCCTTTATCACCTAGATCTGTTGTGGGTGAGAATTTACATGTTGATTTTTCAGGCCATACGGGTTGGGATGAAGGCAGGCTTTTTAGTTTAGTGCAGAAAGCTGTTAATCAGGCTTTGAATGCAGCTGGTAGCACTTCTGCTGCCCAGGCTGCTCCTCTTTCTACCTTGGGGTCCCCAAATGTTGCAGAAGTGTTCCTGAAGGAGGCTATTGTCTGTACGGTGTCTCCTTTAGGTTTTCATTTGAATCCTGCTGTCAAAGAGAACATTTGGCAGCAGGATTATCTGGATTTATTTACTTTACTGCCTAATTTCAAGCCTTCATCTAGTTCTGACAGAAAAGAGGATAGGCTTGAATCGGAAGTTGAACGCAGAAAGGCGTTTAAATCCTTTCGTAATTGGATTCAAACTTTTTCAATTTACGCTGCCGTTTGGGTGAAAAAGAGCCGAGTCTTTGCTCTGGTCTTTTTCAGCACCAGGATATTATCTTGGAAGCCTATCGCAATTTTGGGGGAGGAGCTTGGCTTGCTTATGATGAGGCATTTAGGCAAAAGCTTGCAGTTCATCCATCGGTTCAGTGGGGGGTGAAAGACGTTAGTCTGGATCAATTTGATGTTGCCTCAACGTCAGGTGTCTCAGAGGCTACCGGTGTCACAGCCTCTCAAGAAAGGTGTATGCTTTTCTTTTAATGACACTGGGTGTAAATGGCCGAATACATGTAGATTTCGCCATGAATGTTCCTATTGTACCGGGGCTCACCCGGCATCTAAGTGTTTTAAGAAACAGAATGCATCTTCACAGTAATCGGTGGCACGAATCCCCAGTATTAAGGGGGCAGACGTCAGTGAAATTGGACGTCATGTTACCTTGGCTCGCCAAGTTTCCAGATCAAGTGACAGCCCAGTTACTCATTGATGGGTTTTCAAATGGTTTTTATGTTCCGGCGTTTCGAGGGTCGGGCTGTTGTTTTCACGATAATTTAATATCAGTTCATTCTAATGAGTCGGTGGTTTTTGATTATATTCAGAAGGAGTTGTCTCTTGGTCGTATCGATGGACCATTTTGTTGCCCTCCATTTGCTAAATTCCGTATTTCTCCGTTAGGCGTGGTTCCTAAAAAGGAGGCTGCTGCCTACCACATAATACACCATTTGTCTTATCCACATAGGTGTTCTTTGAATGATGAAGTCTCTTCCGCTCAGGCTTCTGTTTCATATACGTCTTTTGATGTCGCTGTGGAATTGTTGCCGTCGCATGGGCGTAATTGTTTGATGGCTAAGGCTGACATCAAATCGGCTTTTAGGATTTTGCCTGTGTCGTCTAAAGGGTTTAATTCGTTGGGTTTTCACTTTCAAGGGATGTATTTTTTTTGATAAGTGCCTGCCTATGGGTTTTTCATTGTCTTGTTTGTATTTTGAGTCTTTTGCCTCTTTTTTACAATGGGTTACTGAATATTCTATTACATCGGGTAGCATGTTGCATTATCTGGACGATTTTTTATTTTTTGGTTTTGCTGATTCTTCTGGTTGTGCTAGTTTGCTTAGGGGTTTTCAGGAGATTTCTTCTTCTTTTGGTGTCCCTTTAGCAGCAGAAAAGACTGTTGGTCCTTGTCGGGTTCTTGAATTTTTGGGAATAATATTGGATTCGGAAAACATGGAATTTCGCTTATCGGCTGTGAAGATTGAAAAAATTGTTACGAGCATCCATTCGATTTTGGAGTGTAAGAAGGTCACTTTGAAGGTTCTGCAGTCTTTATTAGGGAGCCTCAATTTCGTTCTCCGGATTATGCCCATCAGCAGGGTTTTTTGCCGTCGTTTGTACGATAGTATGAAAGGACTTTCTTCTTCCTTTGTGCACATTCGGGTATCGGCCGCAATGAGGGCCGATCTTCAGGTTTGGTTAAGTTTTTTACGTCAGTTCAATGGCCGTTGTTGTTTACAGGAACCTTTTGTTTTGGCCTCTGATTTGGACCTTTTCATAGATTCAGTATCTCTGTCAAGTTTTGTCCTCCGTTTTGGTCCTCATACCGTAGTAGATGTTTTTCCGGTATGTTCGGGCACTATCAGTTCTCTTCATCGTTTAACAGTGAATAAGATATTTGCTATTTTTGTGGCATTGTCTTTATGGGGCCCGGAGTTAGCTAATAAGAGATTTACAATTGTAACAGAATGTTCTGGTGTAGTTGCCATCATTAATATGATGTCCTCTAAGTGTTCTAAAATTTCAGTTATATTAAGACAATTGGTTTTATTGTGTTTAAAGCACAATATTTGGTTGAAGGCTTCTTTATATGATACCGCACATACTGTGGTTCTTGGTTCTTTTTTCCCCCAGACTTCGGAAGATTTGGTCAACACTTATCCGGTCAGCGAGCGGGAAGGCATGCCTTGTCCGGTTCATCTGTGGAGTATCTACCCAATGTAGCCTACAGGTATATTCAGGGATCCCTGGCTCCGGGGACTTGGGCCGCCTATTCGGCTGCTTGGTCTGATTGGTTATTATTCTGTAAGGCTGGGGTCACAGTTGCCATGCGTTTTTTTAAGTGATTTAACAAAACTCATGCATTTTTTCATGTCAGCATGAGTTTTGTAAGGTGTGTGATGGCTCCCTGCGTTTTTGGGTGCGTTTTTGAATCTGCACCTAAAAATAGTGCTTGTAGTATTTTTTTGAGCGTTTTGAAAAACGCATGCGTTTTTGTAGAAAACGCATGCGTTTTTATAACATGGGTTCCTATGGAAAACGCATGCAAAAACGCATGTACAGTTAGTACCTTTTAGTGCCATTCAAAAACGCATGCGTTTCCCATAGGAGCCCATGTTAAAAAAATGCATGCGTTTTTCCGGAAACGCATGCGTTTTTTTAACATGGGCTCCTATGGGAAACGCATGCGTTTTTGAATGGCACTAAAAGGTACTAACTGTACATGCGTTTTTGCATGCGTTTTCCATAGGAACCCATGTTATAAAAACGCATGCGTTTTCTACAAAAACGCATGCGTTTTCTACAAAAATGCATGCATTTTTGGATATGCTCCAAAAACGCATGGGACAGTCACACATGCTTTTTGGCTATTAGGGCATGCGTTTTTTAACATGGGGGCCTATGGGTGCGTTTTTTACATGCGTTTTTGAAAACGCAGGTCTCCAAAAATGCATGTGAAAAATGGTACTGTGACCCCAGCCTAATATGGAGCAGGTTTCCCCTTTGTCATCTCGGTCTGCATTTGTACTTCGTTATTTTGAAAGTTTGGTGGCTAAGGGTTTCGGCCATGCTACAGTGTGTAAGTTAGCTGCTGGTATATCATTTTTTCAGAAACTGTATGGTGGTTCTTCTTTATTATTACTTTTTCCTGTTAAACAGTTTTTAAAAGGTCTGAAGAAAAAGAACTTCCGTGTTGATGGAAGGAGAGCTATATCGATTGATTTATTGTCCCGTATGTGGACTGTATTGCCTTCTGTGTGTTTCAATACATTTGAGATTTTGTTGTTTAAGTCATGTTTCTCGTTAGTTTTTTTGGGGGCTTTTCGCATAGGAGAATTGATTTGTTTTAGCAAACATCGTCTTCCCGGTTTGGCGTTTTCTGATGTCGCTATTTTACCATCTTCGGTTATTTTTCAGGTTCGTAGGTCCAAGACAGATCAGCTGGGTAAAGGCATGGCCGTTCGTTTACAGGCCATTCCGGAATCTGAGCTTTGCCCTCTTGCTAATTTACTTAATTGGTTGTCAGTTCGCCCACCGTGTGAAGACCCTTTTTTCATACATGAATCGGGTTTTCCATTGACCCGTTTTCAATTCAACGCGGTATTGCATAAATACTTGGCCGCGTTGGGTTTGGAAGGTTTACAGTTTTCTTCACATTCCTTCCGTATAGGTGCAGCTACTGAGGCTGCTAGGTTGGGATTTCCTGAGAGTAGAATTAAAAAGATTGGGAGGTGGGCTTCTAGCCGAGTTAGGTCTTATATTCGGCCTGATAGTATTGTCTAACTTTTTCATTTTATTTTTAGGCAGGAAGATCATTTGGATCATAGGTCATTCCTACGTTTATTGAGCAAGGAAGAGGGCATGTGTTCGCAGTTACACTGACAATCTCTCATTCTCTAGGGATTCTGTTAGTATTTGGTGGTATGGGCGCAGGGGGATGAAGTGGGACTCGCTTTGTTCCACTCTGGCTAATTTAATGGATCGTTTTCCAATGCCAGATTTAATTATTGTTCACCTTGCTGGTAATGATCTTGGGAAAGTCCGGACTCTGGATTTATTGTGGCAAGTTCGCCACGATCTTAAGGTTGTTCATCTTAAGGATGAATCCTTTGTTTCCAGCTTTCACTCTGGTCTTTTCTGAGATCATTCCACGATTGATTTGGTCCTATGATGGTTTTCAATTTTTAGACTCTATACGTAAAAGACTGAATAAGGCCTTGGAACGCTTCATGCCTGTAGTAAGTGGTTTTTCGCACAGACATGTTGACCTGGAAGGGTTCGTTCCTGGGCTTTATCGTAAAGATGGTATTCATTTGGAAGCCATTGGTTTGGACATTTTTAACGTGAATCTACAGACTATTGTGGAAAAATGGCTGCGGTGTTTGAGGGTGGCCGCTCCGTAATCGGTTCGGCCGGTTGGGGAAATATAGTTGTTTTAACCTTCGAGTCTGGAGTTAGTTGTATTCTCAAGTTATCTTGGGAACATTTGTTTGATAATTTTAATTATCGTATTTATATTTTATTGATGTATTTAAAATAAATTTACCCCTATTAAAGCCTCTCGGCCATTTAACTCCAACATGGACTTTATTCTTGTCTTCACCTTCTGTTTAGAGTTATAAGTTAACTCGCTAGGGCCTGCGATCCCGTGGCAAGCCCCCACATCATTTAGGGTGGGGGCTACATGGGCTCGTGGCACTGGAGAGGAAGTTTTGTAGTGTGTTTTTTATTTAGGTTTTCAAATTAAAATGGAGAGTTTATTAATGCCTTAAAGATTCATGAGGTATCCTCATGAATGTGTAGGTAAAGGGTTAATAGTCCCTGTTAGGTAGGTAACAGAGGCAGGTAAACGCTGTGATTGGCTGATCTGCTGTCTGTCAGCTGTTGTTACTGATTGGTTAAAAAAATGCAGGAAGCTCTGTTATCTATTCTCTCTGTAGGAATTTACCTCAGTGTCTCTGAAGAGACGAAGCTGTTTGGTCACCCGCCCACCCATCCCAGTTTTTTGTTTGGATCTGGATCATCATCGAGAGGCTTTGCCGAGAGGAAATATAGTCGTTTTAACCTTCGAGTCTAGAGTTAGTTGTATTCTCAAATTATCTTGGGAACATTTGTTTGATAATGTTAATGAGGTAATAAAGCCCAAACTTATACTCTAAATCCTTATATAAAAATAAAGAGACTAAAACCAAAGCTGTGGGGTAAAATAAATTAATTTATTCATTGGTCGGTTAGCTCTGTTAAGTTTATTAAAATATCAAAGTATAATAATGAATCCAAAATACACCATAACTTAATCCACTGAAATATTCAGCACCATTAATAATTTAATAAATACTCATGTAAATAAATCCATACGGATCCACTCCATTCCAGAGTGACCCTATAGGACTCTGCTTAGCAAGCAGAGGCCCCCCCACACAGCCAACCGACCAATGCTCTATCATCGTCTGGAAATCTAGATTCAAGACGTCATACCCTATAGCTGACAAATGAACCTCATCCCTACCGTACATACCTGGTTCAAAACCCTCCAGCTCGTAATGCCTATAACAAAAACCGTTGATAATCGGCATGAATTTAACCAAAGCCCTATTTAATTTACGTTTAATTTTTTCCAAGAACAACACCCCGTCAGATTGCCAAGACAGACGAGATATTACTTCAGAAAAAACAACTTTTGCTGAAGGAAATAAATTTGAAATCCACATAAAATCCTGCTTAACCTGCCATAACAGATCCGACGAACGGAGTTTTCCAATATCATTACCTAAAAGATGTATAATTAAACAATCAGGCTCTGGAAACCGAAGCGACAAATCTAAGAGTACTTGTTTTAATTGTGCCCATCTCATGCCCCGTTGGCCATGCCAACAAATCTGAATCTTGGAAGGGTGAAACGATAAATTTTTCGTATACTGTCTCATACTTGCCCTCCTCTGCGCCCAATACACGTATGAGTGCCCAATAATCCACACGTACTTGGGCCCTATGAAAACAAAAAGAATGTTAACATTCAAACAATAACTCAGGGTGTACATACAATTGATAGCATTTAGACCTCCATCGTCCCAAGTGCTGTATCACTGATCCCTCCATCCCAGCTTGTGCAGCCGTAGTAGCAGCTCCAATCCTAAAGGAATGGGCTGTAATACGCAAATGATCCAGCTTTAAATGACCCAAGCACTTCTTTAATACAAAAGAAAACTGGAACTTGGTCAATGGCTGCAGATCCCTATGAATGAAAAGAAACTTTGAACCCGTTGGACGAATCGCTAACCAGCGACTCATATTACTAACCGGGCAAATAAAAGAGTCCTCAATCGCTTGCACTACAATATCCGAGCCCTTACCCATTTGATCAGTTTTTGAACATCTCAATAATAAGACCATGTACGACGGGGATAAAGAGACATCCGAAAACAGAAAACCAGAAGGCGAAGATTTATTGGCGGACACTAATTCCCCAACTCGCATGGCTGAAAAAAATAAGGTTGTAAAAATAGCACAAAAAAGAGTCGCCTCAAATGAGTCAGAACATACCCAACCTACCACCGAACATAATTTCACTAAAAGCTCGATTGTCACTGGCCTCCTATTATCCGGGCAAAAAGACTGCCTTTTAAAACCTTTTAAGAACTGCTTCACCGTAAAGAGCGAAGATAATGGAGGGACTCCCCTCAACTTTAAAAAGAACGAAATACCCGCTACCATCTTGGACACTGCTGAATGTGATAACCCTTTCTGTACAAGACTCTCTAAAAAAGGTAATACAGATAATGACAAACACATGTAATAATCAAAACCCTCGTTTTGACAAAACACTACCCATTTCTCCCACGCTGATGAGTAGTCAGCCCAAGTGCGTGGAGCCAAGGACTGAACAATAAACGCTGGTATAAGGGTCAATTCAGGAACCACAGTCGATCAGGAAACAGAATTCTGCTTTCCGCTGCATCCGGAAATTGAACAAGGAAAGCCTCCATTCGCTGCTGAGACAGAAGATCAGCCAGTAATCCGTAGTATCAGAAAAACTAGCCTTAAGCCATATATTGTGCTGGAGTAAAATAAGCATCAGCTTCCTCAAAATACCAGGAAGCAATTTATTCTTAGATGCCATTGTATTTAAAGAAAAAACAAGCCCTCTAGAAGGAGACCGCCACAAAATCCTGCGATTCGCCAACTTTGAACCCCAAAGCGAAAAAAACGCAAAAACAGCAAAAACATCACGCATGGACACCGAAAAATCCCTGCCGTGAAAAGCAGACGGCCATTGTTCTGCTACCCAAACATCACCAAAAATCCCTCCAAACCTGACACAGATGCGGAAGAAAACAATAAAAGCGATTCTGCAGAGCAAAAACAAGACTGCCAACACGATACACTATTATAATCTTCCAAAAAACCAGACCATACCAACAAATCCTCTTTAAGGTCAGCCAACGGACAAGTGTGACCAGAAATTGCATCCTAAAAAAGTCGCAAAAAAATCCTACCCACAGGTATAATTCGAAGAGCAAAATTAAAACCACCTAGTAAAGATTGAAACTCCCGCAAAGAAGCAGAATCCCTATTCAAAAAAGAGAAAACCAAACTTTTTAATTTAACTATTTTGTCACGCGGCAAACGACAGACCATTTGGACTGAATCCAATTCTATGCCTAAAAATTCCAGCCGAGTGCAAGGAAAAACTGTTTTCACCCCAGCAATGGGAACTCCAAATCCCTCCATAAGAGATAAAAAACGAGTCAACAATTGAAAACAAATATCTGATTCGGAAGGACCTAAAAACAAAAAATCGCAATAATGCAAAATATGACCTTTAGGAAAAGAGATTTGGAGGCACCACTGCAAGAAAGAAGAAAAAAGTTCAAAATAAAAACAGGACAAAGAAAAACCCATTGGAAGACATCTATCAAAAAAATAAAAATTCTCAAAAACAAAACCTAACGAACAAAAACCCGATGGGTGAACAGGTAACATCCTAAAAGCATATAAGCATAAGAATATCAGTTTTAGTCATGAAGGCGCACTCGCCAACGTCCCTCAAAAAATCAACAGCCATGTCAAATGATGCATAGTGGACAGAAGCTGCTATCTTGTCAACTTGATCATTCAAAGACCCCCCAGGAGGAAACGATAAATGGTGAATCAAGCAATAAGCACCAAGTTCTTTCTTCGGAACACCCCAAGGGGGGAGATCCGAAAATTTTCAAATGGGGGGTCATTGAGCTCCTACCTAGCTGCAATTCCTTAGAAATTTTCTCCCTAACAATTTCAGGGAATCGCCTCGCAGAAGGCAAATTTGGAACAACTTTACAGCCAGGGCCGTCAAAAGCCGGAACAAAAAATCCTTCTTCAAAACCCTCAAACAGGAGCAGAGCTTTTCCCTGTCGGGATAACTGTTTAGATATGAGACCATTTTTTCCACTCTCACTGGACTCTTTGCTCGCAAGAAATGGCTCCTTCGGAATAGCTCCCTGGGGCCCCTGATTAAACCTCTTGAAACATTTGCTCATAGAATGAGCCCCCCCGCAAATGGCACACTCATGTTTGTAGCGACAGTTATGTAGCCACTTGCAGGAAGACTCATTAAAGGCAAAACAGAGTCCCTTCTTTATCTGTTGATTTACCGGATTCTTAATTACCGGAACATGCCGCTGCGGGACCATAACCTGCAGCCACAAACCCACATCCTTCACCCCCCACTTCAGTGAAGGGTGAACAGATAATTTCTGTCTGAAAGCCTCATCATATAGCAACCAAGCGTTGCCACCAAAATGACGGTAAGCCTCCAGTACAATGTCCATATGTTGAAGAAGCCCACAGCAAAGATCTGAGGACTTCTCCCCTAACACCGCAGCAAATATTAAAAAGGCTTGTAGCCAAGAATTAAATAAGCGGAAGGATTTTTTCTTATCCTCCTCCACCTTTTCAGCATGTAAAAAACCCTTACTAGGAAGTAATGAAAACAATTTCACATACTCCCCAGACCATATCTGCTCCTTAACTGATGCTGAAAGGTGGAAACCCAATGGTGACACCTCACATGGCAATGCTTCCTTAATGCATGCCGATGGGACCAGTGACCTATGGGAAGCCCTAACGGCCGACCCATGATCTAAGCCCTTAATAGCATCACGCACTGCAGCCTGAACCATCTCTTGAAGAGAGATAGAAACGTTCTGCACATTCTCATTATCACAAAACAATATCTCACCCTTTGTTGCTTCAGATACCGATGCTTGCCTCTGTACATGCGCTCCAACTGTCGTTGAGTCTCTTCCTCTAGCCCCTGTAGTATTCAGGGCAGCTGGCATCTGCTCCGTACCCGCAGCTGCCGTTGTGCTCCATGCCTGTGATATGGCCGCAGCTGCTGGAAAGCTGTCTTGCAAAGATCTGACACCAGAACCCGGATTGCTGGATGCTGCCCTGACAGACACCGTAGCCTCTTCATCCTGCACCGCCCCTGGGATGTGCGTTCTGAGGGGAGGTCTTGTCACATGACCAAACCCTCTCCCGGGACTCCGCGAGCTTCTGCTGACTGCCCCCTGACCGGACACCGGAACCGGTCTCTTCCTTGCCTGGGACCGCCGTCCGTCTGAGCGGGACGGAGATGAGGACCGGCAACGCACCTTCTTTGGCCTTGCGCTGCGGCGAGGCACCGGAGTGGCATCAGTAATTTCACCCTCTTCCCAGTCCTCCACCCCTTCCTCCACCGGGTTGTCAGCTACAATGCCATCTTCATTCAGACACCGGAGAAGCCACCCGCGGCCCCCTCCAGCGCTCGCCTTCTCAAGCAGCCGTGACAAGACATCCTCCATCACTCTCCTGCTTCTTCTACTCCTGAGGTAAAAGTGACTGCTCTAACAGGAGCAATATGTTTATATACACCTTTGACCCCCTTCTCTCCCCCCTCTTAAACCAATCAAATATCTTAAAAAAAAAACGCCAAAGAACCAGATTAGCCTGGTTCTAACTCTTGATGATAAATGAACCCTTTATCTGCTTTACCTCACAACACAATCACAACTCATATAGGGCTCATTCCCTCATGCTGGCTTCATTGTTACTCAATGCTGCCATTACATTATCGTATTTATATTTTATTGATGTATTTAAAATAAATTTACCCCTATTAAAGCCTCTCGGCCATTTAACTCCAGCAATGAACTTTTTTCTTGTCTTCACCGTCTGTTTAGAGTTATAAGTTATCTCGCTAGGGCCTGCGATCCCATGACCACAGACACAGGTCTCAGGAATAACAGCTGCTTTACTTCAGCAGAATGGTGAAATATAACATGGAGTACATTCCTTACAGTTCACATGGGTAGTCCAAAGCAAATACAGTTCAGGGTTAGATTCTGACACATAATTGAGGTCCTGGAGCTTTAAGAACCTGATTCTTTAGATGTAGTGCCATGGGCGTACCCAGGATCAAAACTAGGGGGGGCAAACTATGGTCGTTCAGGTTGTAAAATTGTGCACCGGGCCCATCAGACTCGTTACGTCACTGGGGAGCCCTATGGGGGGCTGTATATGAGATGGGAGCCCTATGGAGGGCTGTATATAAGATGGGAGCCCTATGGGGGGCTGTATATGAGATTGAAGTTCCATCTCATATACAGCCCCCCCAATGTCTTATAGGGCTCACATCTCATATACAGCCATCCATAGGGCTCCCATCTCATATACAGCCCCCCATAGAGCTCCCATATCATATACTGCCCCCTAATAGGGCTCCCATAACATATATATAACATATATATAACCCTGCCATAGGGCACCCAAATCATATTCAGCCCCCTCATATGGCTCCTGTATCATATACAGCCCCTCCATAGGGCTCCCATCATGAGAGCCCTATGGGGGGTTGTATATGATACGGGAGCCCTATGTGGTGGGCTGTATACAATATGGGAGCCTTATGGGGGGCTGTATATGATATTGGAGTCCCATCTCATATACAGCCTCCCATACACCATACAGTCCTCATATCATGTACAGCAGCCCCCATAGGGCTCCTATATCATAGGCTGCATATGATATGGGAGCCCTATGGGGGGGCTGTGTATGATATGGGAGTCCCATATCATATACAGCCCCCCTAATGCCCCATAGGGCTCCCATATCACATATAGCCCCATAGGGCTCCCATGTCATATACAGCCCCCCATAGGGCTCCAATAATGGGAGCCCTTTAGGGGTCTATATATGATATAGGAGCCCTAGAGGGTTGCTGTATATGATATGGGAGCCTATGGGGGGCAGGGCTATATATGAGATGGGAGTACATGTCATCTTATATACAGCGCGCAGCCCCCACATAAGGCTCCCATATACAACCCTCCGGGCTTCCATCACCCCAACCCCCCACCCCCCACATCACTTTTTTTTATATTTACATACATCTATTTTTAACAGTTACTGTTGTCCTCTCGTGACGTCTCTTCACTCTTGACTTTTATAGCTCAAGCTCCTGGCTCCAGCCTCCCTTCGCACCAGCAGTGTCCCCAGACGGACCCCAGCTTGCACCGCAGCCGCAGGGACTCAGCGCTCAGTGGTGATGTCACTCATGACATCACTTCTGAGTCCCCCTGCCAGCCGAGCTGATCTGCAGTTGGCAGACACTGTCTGAGCCTGAGGGCGAGATCCACCCTGCGCCCCTGCTGGCTGCTGCAGCTGCTGGCCTGCCGCCCCATCATGTCACATGCTGTCACTGAGGTGAGCTGACTGAGGAGGTAAACTAGCCACTACAGTGATAATTAATAAAGTAGGTGCGCGCGGCGCGTGCACAGTGCCGCACTCACCCCTTCCTCTGGGGGGGTGCAGCCTCTTCGGGGTTCAGAGTTTTTTGGTGGCTTAAAAACAGAAGAGTAGCAATATGGTAAGAGTAATTTACACAACTGGAAAACTGTTACTTTCACAGCTGGTCACTGCACGTTCAATCATGGTGCGGCAGGAGACCCTCAAATTCCTCAACACAGGTAATAGGTTTTTCTGTACCTTTAGTACGACCTACTACTGGATAAGCAAGGGTTAATCCAGGCAGCAAGGATCCAGGATTAAAAGTCTTCAGCCATCTTTGCTGTAGAATTCAGAGAAAGATCCAAGGCATTAGGTCTGGCTTTAAATCTTGAAATGAATGAGATGAAAAGAAGGATGAACTTCCAGGCATGAGGCCTGGAAGTGGTAAGGAGAGCCCTCACATGAGGCCTGCTTTGTCTGGCATCCTCTTCTACACTGGGGACTTACCAGCTCTTGTTTAGACTAGGCAGAGACTGGAATAGCTCCTCCTATTGAACGCTCAATTCTAATGTCAGAATTCACATTGTAAAATAATATTAATCATACCTATCACCAGCAGATGGTGCTGCAACACAACAAATGGCAAAATACCTGGAAAAAATGCATGAAAAGTACATTGAGTATAAATGGATTTACCTGAGAAATATGAGATATGACTTAAATGAGTTTGAAACTAATAACAGTAGAGTGATAGCTACGGAGTAAGCTGCAGTGTACAGAAGCTACTCACGGTCCAGGGGCACTTAAAGGGACAAACATAATCTGGACCAGTTCACTAAATTATGGGTTTCCATTCCTAGGCCACTGGGAGTTTATTATTTGTGAGAAATATTTCCTGTTTAAGGAACTTACTCTTGCTGACTTGTTCATCTTAAAATTTTGGTTTCTGTGTGTAGTTTGTGCTCCTGTTTGCAAATAGATCCCTGAGCAATCTTAAGGCATATTACATGATGTCACAATACTGGGATACTACACACAGTAATGTCACAGTACAGGGATAATACACACAGTGATGTCACAGTACAGGGTTAATATACATAGTGATGTCACAGTACAGAGGTAGTATACATAACAATGTCACAGTAAAGGAGTAATATACATAGTGCTTTCACAGTAAAAGTGTATGGGGGGGGGTCTGTATTGTTACAGGCAGACATTCGTACATTATAATACCTGTTCCTGTGCTGTCAGATAAGATCATGTTAGTGGGTCCTGGCTCCTATCTGCATGCTGCACCTTCTGTGGCAGCTCCTTGCTGTGTGGTTCAGATCCCATTTTCATTTTCTTTACTTATTCTGCTCTCCATTCTTTGTTCTCCGATTCTTCTGTTTTGCTCTGCTGCTTCTTCTCTTCTTCCTGTTTCCTATGCTCTCTGCTTCTTCATTTACTCCCTGCATTGTTTTCCTTTGGCTCATGTTTTTTTTTCTCCTACTGCTGCACTAAACAGGCTCTACCCTTTCTCCTGATTGGCAATTCTACTTCTAGCATCACTCACAGCTGCTGGTGCCATGTATAGTTCATGATCCTCCAGCCCCCTGGTTGCCAACAAGATGCAGTTATTAGGGAATGTCCTCAACCCTATCACTGTTAAAGAGTACCTGTCACCAAACCAGGCATGGCGATCTAATTACAGCACTGGATGCAGCATGTCTGCAGCATCCAGGCAAGGGGTCACCCAGCACTTGAGCAGCCCTGTACCCCGAGATAATACACTTAGAAAACTTACATCCTGCAGCCGGAAAGGAGGTAGCTAGGGGCTGGAGCCGAAGGGCAGATTCCTTGCGGGGCGGGGTCAAACGGCAAGTTCTGAAAAACAAACAAACTCTGTTTAATGCTGCAGAAGAGGGAGAGAATAATTGGCAGCGGTGGGCAGATTACACATGCAGGGGGTGTGAATCTGCCCTTCAGCTCCAGCCCCTAGCCACCTCCTTTCCGGCTGCTGGATGTAAGTTTTCTAAGTGTATTATCTCGGGGTACAGGGCTGCTCAAGGGCTGGGGGAACCCTTGCCTGGATGCTGCAGACATGCTGCATCCAGTGCTGTAATTAGATCACCATGCCTGGTTTGGTGACAGGTCCTCTTTAAGGCCGGCTTCACACACACACACCAAAAGGGCTCACTCCAGCCTGATCAGGTGGTCCCTAAATTTACTACTAACTTGAAGCCCAATATGTCACAAAAACAGTCTTTTTGTACACACAGTTTTTTGTAAAAAAAAGTGCACAGTGTGAATGTAGCCTAAGAAATAGCTAAAGGACCTGTGATGATGTCATCATCCTGTGCCAGATATGATACAATAGGGGCAGGGTCTTGCAGTGAAGAAATATCCTGAGAGAAATGGCATGTTGCAAATTTGCCACTGCGTCTAATCTGCATAGAAAAAAATAGGCAAAGTGTGCATAAGATTTCAGGAATCATTCTGCTAATACTAGAATATACTTATGGCCACTCTACACACACCAACTTATCTGTCCAACTTCTGAACAACTTACTGGTTGCAGTGAAATCATGGACACATTGTTCCATTTGTACACAGCCACAAAATGGAGCAATGTGTCCATGATTTCACTGCAACCAGTAAGTTGTTCAGAAGTTGGACAGATAAGTTGGTGTGTGTAAAGCAGCCCTTACATTTTTGTGACAAAACTGTGTCAAAAAAAGCACAGCAAATGCTTAACTTGTACACATACTTTTTTATGTGGGTTGAAATAACTGACAGATTCATCAAGTTCAACCCTTCTCCACAGTTAATCATTATCTATGGCTGCGTTCACAATATGCATATTTTTCTTTGTCTTTTTACACTGCACTTTTCACCCAAAAGAGCATCTGCGTCTGCGTTTCTTGGCAAAGTGAATGGAAATTCACTTTTGTTGTTCAGACACTGCGCTTTTTTCGGCCGCGCTTTTGGGGTCGAAAACACGTGTGTAAAAATAATGACTAGTGATGAGCGAGTACTAAAATGCTCGGGTGCTCGAAGCTGGGGCCGAGCATCCCGAGATACTAGTGTACTCGGCCCGAGTACCGAGCCCAATGTTATCCTATGGGAGACCCGAGTATTTTTATGAAATGACTGCCGGCAGCATGGAAAAACCCTAAAAATGTCACAAAAGTCTCAGAAGAGTGCTCAAATGACATGGCAACACCATGGGGAAGACCCCTGGAAGCATTTTCCACTCAAAAGTCACAGCTGTGAACAATGTTGTCCGAGTTTCACGCCAATTTTACGGAGTCACCTGAAAACCTTCCAAAATGACACCAAAATGAATATTTAGGGTGGAAATGTTAAGGGCACATACCCAATAGTGAGATACAGCTGTTGTATGTTACTTTTTGTAATTACATGAAAGATTTTACGTGAAAACATTGTGCGGCACTCCGATGACCCTGAGAAGAGACGTACATGTAGCCCTGTCTTGAAATAATGTGCCCATTTTGAGGAACTGGGTCTATTGTAGTATTTTCCTTTGCCAGGGCAGTCCAAAATTGGGAGGCTCCACATTGTCCCTGGATAGAGACGTGCAGGAGGGCCTGTAAACATGAAGTGGGTGTATTGTAGTATAGCCCTTCGGCCAGGGCAGCCAAAAATTGGGAGGCTCCACATTGTCCCTGGATAGAGACGTGCAGGAGGGCCTGTAAACATGAAGTGGGTGTATTGTAGTATAGCCCTTTGGCCAGGGCAGCCAAAAATTGGGAGGTTCAACAATGACCCATGCATACAGACATGCACGAGGGCCTGTAAACCTGAAGTGGGTGTATTGTAGTATAGCCCTTTGGCAGGGCAGCCAAAAATTGGGAGGTTCAACAATGACCCATGCATACAGACATGCAGTAAGGCCTGTAAACCTCAAGTGGGTGTATTGTAGTATAGCCCTTTGGCAGGGAAGCCAAAAATTGGGAGGTTCAACAATGACCCATGCATACAGACATGTAGTAGGGCCTGTAACCCTCAAGTGGGTGTACTGTAGTATAGGCCTTTGGCAGGGAAGCCAAAAATTGGGAGGTTCAACAATGACCCATGCATACAGACATGTAGTAGGGCCTGTAACCCTCAAGTGGATGTATTGTAGTATAGCCCTTTGGCAGGGCAGCCAAAAATTGGGAGGTTCAACAATGACCCATGCATACAGACATGTAGTAGGGCCTGTAACCCTCAAGTGGGTGTATTGTAGTATAGCCCTTTGGCAGGGCAGCCAAAAATTGGGAGGTTCAACAATGACCCATGCATACAGACATGCAGTAGGGCCTGTAAACCTCAAGTGGGTGCATTGTAGTATAGCCCTTTGGCAGGGCAGCCAAAAATTGGGAGGTTGAACAATGACCCATGCATACAGACATGCAGTAGGGCCTGTAAACCTCAAGTGGGTGTATTGTAGTATAGTCCTTTGGCAGGGCAGCCAAAAATTGGGAGGCTCCACATTGTCCCTGGATAGAGACATGCAGGAGGGCCTGTAAACATGAAGTGGGTGTATTGTAGTCTAGCCCTTTGGCCAGGGCAGCCAAAAATTGGGAGGTTCAACAATGACCCATGCATACAGACATACACGAGGGCCTGTAAACCTGAAGTGGGTGTATTGTAGTATAGCCCTTTGGCAGGGCAGCCAAAAATTGGGAGGTTCAACAATGACCCATGCATACAGACATGTAGTAGGGCCTGTAACCCTCAAGTGGGTGTATTGTAGTATAGGCCTTTGGCAGGGAAGCCAAAAATTGGGAGGTTCAACAATGACCCATGCATACAGACATGTAGTAGAGCCTGTAACCCTCAAGTGGGTGTATTGTAGTATAGCCCTTTGGCAGGGAAGCCAAAAATTGGGAGGTTCAACAATGACCCATGCATACAGACATGTAGTAGGGCCTGTAACCCTCAAGTGGGTGTATTGTAGTATAGCCCTTTGGCAGGGCAGCCAAAAATTGGGAGGTTCAACAATGACCCATGCATACAGAAATGCAGTAGGGCCTGTACACCTCAAGTGGGTGTATTGTAGTATAGCCCTTTGGCAGGGCAGACAAAAATTGGGAGGTTCAACAATGACCCATGCATACAGACATGCAGTAGGGCCTCTAAACCTCAAGTGGGTGTATTGTAGTATAGTCCTTTGGCAGGGCAGCCAAAAATTGGGAGGCTCCACATTGTCCCTGGATAGAGACATGCAGGAGGGCCTGTAAACATGAAGTGGGTGTATTGTAGTCTAGCCCTTTGGCCAGGGCAGCCAAAAATTGGGAGGTTCAACAATGACCCATGCATACAGACATACACGACGGCCTGTAAACCTGAAGTGGGTGTATTGTAGTATAGCCCTTTGGCAGGGCAGCCAAAAATTGGGAGGTTCAACAATGACCCATGCATACAGACATGTAGTAGGGCCTGTAACCCTCAAGTGGGTGTATTGTAGTATAGGCCTTTGGCAGGGCAGCCAAAAATTGGGAGGTTCAACAATGACCCATGCATACAGACATGTAGTAGGGCCTGTAACCCTCAAGTGGGTGTATTGTAGTATAGGCCTTTGGCAGGGCAGCCAAAAATTGGGAGGTTCAACAATGACCCATGCATACAGACATGTAGTAGGGCCTGTAACCCTCAAGTGGGTGTATTGTAGTATAGCCCTTTGGCAGGGCAGCCAAAAATTGGGAGGTTCAACAATGACCCATGCATACAGACATGTAGTAGGGCCTGTAACTCTCAAGTGGGTGTATTGTAGTATAGCCCTTTGGCAGGGCAGCCAAAAATTGGGAGGCTCCACATTGTCCCTGGATAGAGACGTGCAGGAGGGCCTCAAAACATTTTTTCCCATTCAAAAGGAGCGGGTCTCTTGTCGTTGTAATGCCCATTCTAAAAGAATGGGTGAAAAAATTTACCACTGCGGGTATACCTCAAACAACAGCCTAACTATTGTAACGGTCATCATGGTGGCACATGAGGAGAAGGAGGAGCAGTCCAGTGATTAGCCAAAGTCCAGAAGTGTGTACCCATGGGTGAGTGGAGGTACATGGCAAATTCCCAGAATTTTTTTTTAATTCAGTTGTCATTTGCTGGTGGTGTGGTGAAGTCTGGCCCAATCCAACCCTTGTTCATCTTGATCAGAGTCAGCCTGTCAGCATTTTCAGTTGACAGGTGGGTGCGTTTATCAGTAATGATTCCACCTGCAGCACTGAAAACACGCTCTGATAAAACGCTAGCGGCAGGGCAGGCCAGGACTTCCAAGGCGTAGAGAGCCAATTCATGCCACGTGTCCAGCTTGGAGACCCAATAATTGAAAGGCACAGAGGAATCTCGCAGTACAGTTGTTCGATCTGCAAGGTACTCCTTCAGCATCTGCCCAAATTTAGCATTTCTGGTGGCACTACCCAGCACCTCAGGGGCTGTGGTACGTGAGGGGCTGAGAAAACTGTCCCACATCGTAAAGACTGTTCCCCTACCTCTGGCGGATTGGACTTGTGCCCCTCTCGACCGTACGCTTTGGTTGTCCACCGAATCCTGACGTATGCCGCTAGCGTTTTGTTAGGGGAATGATTTGCCTACTTCCGTGACTATGGCCCTGTGGAACTGCTGCATTTTGGCTGACCTCTCCGCCTCAGGAATGAGAGACATAAAGTTCTCCTTGTAGCGTGGGTCTAACAGTGTTGCCAACCAGTACTGATTGTCGGCCAAGATGTTCTGAACACGAGGGTCACGAGCCAGGCAGCTTACCATAAAGTCAGCCATGTGCGCCAGACTCTTAACAGCCATCACTTCAGTATCCAGACCAACACGATGACTGAACATGCTGTCCTCCTCCTCCTCCTCCTCCTCATCTCCTCTGTCCTCTGGCCAGCCACGCTGAATTGAGGGTATGAGTGGTGTGCATGTCATATCTTCAATTTGGCCAGAGAGTTGCTCCATGTCTTCCTCCTCCTCCTCCTCGTCATAGTCCTCCACTACACGTTGTGATGAGATGAGGCTCTTTGATTTTCAGCAGAGACCGTTTTAGAAGGCAGAGTAGTGGTATGGTGACGCTAATAATGGCGTCATCGCCGCTCACCATCTTGGTGGAGTCCTCAAAGTTTTGGAGGACGGTACATAGGTCCGACATCCATCTCCACTCCTCAGGTGTTATGTGTGGAGTTTGACCCATTTCCCGACGGCTTAGGTGATGCAGGTAGTCCACAACTGCCCTCTTCCGCTCACATATCCTGACCAACATGTGCAGAGTTGAATTCCAACGCGTGGGGACATCACACACCAGTCTGTGGGCCGGAAGACGCAAACGGCGCTGAAAGCCGCCAACACCGGCTGAAGCAGCAGGTGACTTGCGAAAATGTGCAGACAGACGGCGAACTTTTACCAGCAGTTCAGACACCTCTGGGTATGACTTTACAAACCTCTGAACCACCAGGTTGAGCACATGGGCCACGCATGGAACATGCGTCAGCTGGCCTCGCCTCAAAGCTGCCACCAGGTTCCGGCCATTGTCACACACGACCTTTCCTGGCTTTAGGTTCAGAGGTGTGAGCCAGTGATCTGCCTGCTGTTTCAGAGCTGTCCACACCTCTTCTGCATTGTGGGGTTTGTCACCTATGCAGACTAGCTTCAGCACAGCCTGTTGCTGCTTTGCAGAGGCAGTGCTTCCAGCTTGGGACTGGTGTGAAGGGTACAGTGGATGAGGATGCGCAGGAGGAGGAGGCTGAGGAGCATGATATTCCGGAGCTGTAGAGTGTCGGTGAAACCCTGACAGAGGTAGGGCCTGCTATCCTTGGTGTGGGAAGGACGTGTTCCGTCCCTCGCTCAGACTGGGTCCCAGCCTCCACAATATTAATCCAGTGTGCCGTCAAGGAGATGTAGCGGCCTTGCCCACAAGCACTTGTCCACATGTCTGTGGTTAGGTGGACTTTGGCTGAAACAGCGTTGTTCAGGGCACGTGTGATGCTGTTGGACACGTGGTTATGCAATGCGGGGACAGCACATCTGGAGAAATAGTGGTGGCTGGGGACCGAGTAACGTGGGACAGCAGCCGCCATCAGGTCGCGGAATGCTTCCGTCTCCACCAGCCGGAAAGGCAACATTTCTAGCGCTATGAGTCACGAAATGTGATCATTCAGGACTGTGGCATGTGGGGCGTTGGCAGCGTATTTGCGCCTGCATTCAAATGTTTGCTGAATGGATAATTGAACGCTGTGCTGGGACAAGGACGTGCTTGATGGTGGTGTCATTTGTGCGTGGAGAACTTCAGGTGCAGGGCCGGAGGCTTGTTCGCGGCAGCATGGACAGGGGATTGGCAGACGCACATTAGGCGAAGACGTAGCAGTGACATCAGCAAGCACCACTCCTCGACTCTGTTGTACTTCCCACAAAGTCGGGTGCTTGGCTGACATGCGCCTGATCATGCTGGTGGTGGTCAGGCTGCTAGTTTTCGTACCCCTGCTGATACTGGCATGGCAGGTGTGGCAAATGGCCTTTTTAGAGTCTTCTGGAGCCAACTTAAAAAACTCCCAGACTCGGGAAGACCGAACATTTGCACAGGCACCTTGAGTCGTGTTGTTGTTCCGGGGAATGGTTGCCTGCCTTCTGCCTGCGGACACGACCCTGCTTCGTACTGCCTGTTGGTATGCTACGCCTCCCTCCCCCTGTGCACTGCTGGCCTCGCTCTGCATATCCTCCTGCTATGTTGGGTCAGCTACTGGATCATCCACCACGTCGTCTTCCTCTTCCGCACCCTGATCCTCCTCCTGACTTCCTGGCAATTGTGTCTCATCATCGTCCACCCCTTGTTGAGACAATTTGCCAAAGTTCCGTTCGTGAGAACGTGGCTGCTCAAATATTTGGGCATCTATACATACCATCTCCTCATCACCCACTTCAAGAGGAGGTGGCGACAGGCCAGATTCTGCGAATGGATACGTGAACAGCTCTTCCGAGTGTCCTAGTGTGGGATCAGTAATGTCCGTGGACGTGTTCTCGGCCTGGTGGTAGGAAGGAGGATCAGGTTGGGAAATGTGCGGTGCAGTATCACGGCTACTGACAGTTGACCGTGTGGTAGTGCCCATCTGACTTGAAGAATTATCCGCCATCCAAGTAACAACCTGTTGACACTGGTCTTGGTTCAACAGCGGTGTACTGCTGCGGGCCCCAAGAATTTGGGACAGGACGTGCGAGCGAGGAGATGTGGCCCTTTGTTGTTGCGAAATTAGTGCTTGCACACGACCTCGGCCTCTGCCTGCACCACCATCACGTCCACTTCCTTGTTCCTTGCCAACGCCCTTGCCAATGCCCTTGCGCATTTTGCCTGTATACAGCGACAACTGTCTGGTGACTGTAGAGGTCACAGGAGATTAGGATTTTAGTCCCTAACCTGTATCAAGGTAGTAATTACAACAGTCTGGTGACTGTAGAGGTCACAGGAGATTAGGATTTTAGGCCCTAACCTGTATCAAGGTAGTAATTACACAGTCTGGTGACTGTAATGGTCACAGGAGATTAGGATTTTAGTCCCTAACCTGTATCAAGGTAGTAATTACACCAGTCTAGTGACTGTAATGGTCACAGGAGATTAGGATTTTAGTCCCTAACCTGTATCAAGGTAGTACGTACACCAGTCTGGTGACTGTAATGGTCACAGGAGATTAGGCTTTTAGGCCCTAACCTGTATCAAGGTAGTACGTACACCAGTCTGGTGACTGTAATGGTCACAGGAGATTAGGGCTTTAGTCCCTAACCTGTATGAAGGTAGTAATTACACCAGTCTGGTGACTGTAATGGTCACAGGAGATTAGGATTTTAGTCCCTAACCTGTATCAAGGTAGTACGTACACCAGTCTGGTGACTGTAATGGTCACAGGAGATTAGGATTTTAGTCCCTAACCTGTATCAAGGTAGTACGTACACCAGTCTGGTGACTGTAATGGTTACAGGAGATGAGGATTTTAGTCCCTAACCTGTATCAAGGTAGTACGTACACCAGTCTGGTGACTGTAATGGTCACAGGAGATTAGGATTTTAGGCCCTAACCTGTATCAAGGTAGTAATTACACCAGTCTAGTGACTGTAATCGTCACAGAAGATTAGGATTTTTTGTCCCTAACCTGTATCAAGGTAGTACGTACACCAGTCTGGTGACTGTAATGGTCACAGGAGATTAGGATTTTAGGTCCTAACCTGTATCAAGGTAGTAATTACACCAGTCTGGTGACTGTAATGGTCACAGGAGATTAGGATTTTAGTCCCTAACCTGTATCAAGGTAGTACGTACACCAGTCTGGTGACTGTAATGGTCACAGGAGATGAGGATTTTAGTCCCTAACCTGTATCAAGGTAGTACGTACACCAGTCTGGTGACTGTAATGGTCACAGGAGATTAGGCTTTTAGGCCCTAACCTGTATCAAGGTAGTACGTACACCAGTCTGGTGACTGTAATGGTCACAGGAGATGAGGATTTTAGTCCCTAACCTGTATCAAGGTAGTACGTACACCAGTCTGGTGACTGTAATGGTCACAGGAGATGAGGATTTTATTCCCTAACCTGTATCAAGGTAGTACGTACACCAGTCTGGTGACTGTAATGGTCACAGAAGATTAGGATTTTAGGCCCTAACCTGTATCAAGGTAGTAATTACACCAGTCTGGTGACTGTAATGGTCACAAGAGATTAGGATTTTTTGTCCCTAACCTGGATCAAGCTAGTAAGTACAACAGTCTGGTGACTGTAATGGTCACAGAAAAGCTTGGACTCCGATGTGGATCACCCTGCCTATATCCTCCTAGATTAGTCCTGAGAAGGACTGTTGTGGTCATTTCAGCAGCAGTTTGCAGCCCTGCCCTGGATCTACCTATGAGGGCCGCAAATCTGTCCCTAAGCAGCAGCAGACACTCTCCCTACACTCACTGTCTGGATGCCTGTGTGCAGAGCACAGCGCGGCCGGGACTTATAAAGGCTCGGTCACGCTGTGCAGGCCGGCCAATCACTGCAATGCCACAACTAACAGGACTGTGGCATTGCAGTGGTCTGCCAGCCAATCCCTGCACGTGGGCTGGCTCTCAAAAGAGCGCCACCATGCAGAGATGACGACCACGAGCACAGCACAAGTATCGCGAGATTACTCGGTGATCGCCGAGTAGCCCGAGTACAGTGATACTAGTGCGAGTACCGAGTAGTGGCGAGCATGCTCGCTCATCACTAATAATGACCATGGCAATTGTTTGCACAAATACGCGTGTACTTTCTCCCATAGGGTCATAGGGTCCATTATAAGTGCTGGAATTACGCATCACCGGTCAGACAAGGCGCAATTTAAGAGCCTATAACATGGGCGCATGAGGAAAAGCAGGATGTGATGTCCACGGAGAGAGGAAGAATCCTGTGTTCCTCCCCTCATGTCACATGTCGGGGCTGACGTTTTGCTTTCCCAGTGTATCTACATGCACTGTGAAAGCAAATTTAAAGAGAAAAAATGTATTAAAAAAATAAATAAATAAAAATACTTACCTCTCCGCTGGCTGTCCGGGACCCGAGGGGTCTGATAGCTGCCAGGACCTTAAAATGTGATTGGCTGGTAGCGATCAGGTGATATGTCACGTGACGCGTCAGCTGATTGCTACCAGCCAATCACATTTTAAGGTCCCAGCAGCGATCAGACGTCTTCCCCTCGGGTCCCGGAGAGCCAGAGGAGAGGTAAGTATCTTTTTTTTTATTTTGTGACATCACTTTCTTCTGCGCCTCCTGGGGAAAAAATGCGGCCATAAAAAACGCGGTGTGTGAATGCATCATATGTTTTTTCACTGTCGTAAAATAGCATGGCAAATAATGCGGGGGAAAACTGCATTCGCAAAAAAACACGGCAATTATGCCACATGCAGCCTGACACTAGATTATTTAGAACCCACAATTCCAGTAAGGCTTGCGTCACACTGGGCGAGACACATGCGAAACACTCATGCAAGTCTCGCATACATCACACGGCTCAGCCGCTGACTCTCTGGAAAGGAGCGTGCAGCTGCATGTATTTCTATGGGGTTGCATGTGTGGTGCCCTGCTCCCACAGGTAATCACAAGCTTCCCTAGTGCACGGATGGATTCCCACAGAGGGTACCACCTACAAACAACACCTTCCATCCCAGCACAGTAGGGGGAGCCCAACTTGCTGACCTTAGGTGAGATCCCCTATAAATACTGGTGCTGGGGGAGGAGTTAGTTAGAGTGTGCAGACGTTAGGAGAGCTGCGAAGACGTCCTGGTGCTCAGTGCCGTGCTAGGCCCGAACCAGTGACCCGGACTAGCCCTTCTGCCATCCAGCCAGGCCCAGGAGTGGGATCAGAAGGCGAGGCATACAGAGAACAGTGGGAGTAGAGTAGCCAGTGGAGGTTCGCCCATGTAAACACCGGACTTCGGGGGTCCGCACCTGCAGTACTGCTTCAAGCCAGCAGAAAACTCCAACACACCGTGGAGACTTTAGTCACAAGGTCCCCCGGCGTACCCAACTTTAAAGGGATCCTGTCACCTCCATAAACGCCTCCTAAGCTAGCAAAACATGTCCCTGCACCATCCTATCACTAATCTCACACTTCTTTTGTCTCCTAAAAGCATCCTGTGAAAGTGCTAAAAAGGTTTTAATACTTACTCATTATGGTACCTTTACACGCCGCTACCGAAAGGTAGAAACCGGCAGGTATCGGACACAATTGTACCTTTTACCTTCAAAACACCGCGAAGTGGCGGCGTGAAATTCAGGTTGTACCTCCCTGTCTCTTTGGATACCTGTGTTTCAGCCATGCTGAAAAACAAGCAAGCATAATCCCTATGGTAGCGGCGTGTAATCGGGGCACAGGCATGGTATTTGAGTTCCCTGGGGCGTGCCACAGCGTCATGTATACCACGCCCCATCAGCTATCATTGGTGGGGGCTACTGTGTACCCATTGGCTGTCCCTGCACAGGGCGGCATATTTAACGAGCTGACCAGTCTGACCATGACTATTGCACATTTGCAATAGTGTCATGTATTAGCCAGCCTCCCTGCGCTGGCTGGCCAATCATGATGTTATTGCGTTGTCCAATCACCGTACGAACGTCGCGTAATACACAACTCTGTCACGCCTATGTAGTTACGGCGCACAATATGTACGCCCATATTCCCTTGTGGTGGCGGTGTGTAAATGAGGTAAGGTGCTCCACAGAAGGTAACCTGCGGCACCCGTCGGCACTTCCAGGGAGCAAAAATACCTTCTGTGGAGCACCTTGTGGCGGCGAGTATTTGCGGCATCAGGTACCGTTAGCAACCGTTGAAAACGCGCGCGTGCACGTGCGGTGCCTACCTGTTGCTACCCTCGGTAGCGGCGTGTAAAGGTACCATAAGTGATTATAATTAGCAGTGACTATATTCTTTAGTCACCAAGGCGGGCTGTTTTGCAGCTCCAGGATCCACCCTTTCTCTGTGTGTTCTGCTGTGATGTGCAGGCATTGCCCTCCCCTCTCTCTATCACTCACAGAATGCAAATCATTAGTCCTGCCTTCAGTTTCAGTTTCACAGCAGCACAGACAGAGAGAGGCTGGATCCTCGAGGCTGCAAAACAAAACCCCCTGGTGACTAAAGAATATGGCCCCTGCTAATTATAATCACTAATGAGTAAGTATTAAAACGTTTTTCTGCACTTTCACAGGATGCTTTTAGGAGACAAAAGGAGTGTGAGATTAGTGAATGGATGCTGCAGGGACATGTTTTGATAGCTTAGGAGGCGTTTTGGAGGTGAGAGGATCCCTTTAAGGGAGCCAGACACCGTAGTGTGGAGAGGGCGACGGTGATCATCGAGGGTAACCCGCAGACCACGTAGGAGGAGAGAGAAGTGAGGAGGCCAGCCAGGTTATACACGGGCAGGGCTTTAACGACAGGTGAGAGAACTTAAGGAGGCCTTATACCCACTCTCTGTGGAAATTCAACTGTGCTTCTGGTCACCCGACAGTGCTCTGGACGTATTACCTGCAGTTTCACCAGTAAAAGGTAAAGAGACACTCAGAAGACACTCATAAAAAAGACCCATCCTGTTTGAGTCTCACAATTATTGATCAAGTGAGAGAAGGAGTTCGGGATAGATTGGGCCAGCTTTGTAATAAATAGAGTTATTGGATTTTTAAATTGGGGACTCTTGCCCCTAAGGGACCTGATCTCACTATAGAGAATGCCACTCATTAAACTCATGAATCTGATATGCCCAGGATCCTATAGTTAACATTTGTCTGGACATATAACTCTAATATATTATAAATGCTGTTAGGATATTCAGTTGATTTTATTATATGATGGTGTATATATATGGCATGTATGATTTATTTTTTCTGTCCATCATAATCTAGACACCATTGTATACTATTTTTACACTATTTTGATTCTAATTTTATACTATTTTACACTAATTTTTATACTAATTTTTTATCCCTTCTCTACACTTTTGTATAGGATTTTAGGGAGTTATGAATAACCGGTCTGTGTAGATATATGTATTAATTATTAATTGTGAGAATATCGATTGTATTAAGATTGATTGTATTTTACATGCTGGTTTTTATTTTCCAACCTGTTTTTAATGTTTTTCTATGCTTTAATATACTTAGTGACCAGAATTGTTACATTATATATCTATTGGTCATGTGACTGTGTATATCATGAGACCACACACTTCCTGTGTGATGTCACAACCACAGAATTAACCCTATTGGTGTATAATGATATATAAGGTGTTGTTTTTATATGGCTCTCTATCCCACCTGAGGAAGACGGCTGTCGAAACGTGTTGTGGCGTGATAGAGAGTTTGCTCCTTTATCTGTATAATAAATTAGGTTGGTATATCAAATTCCAATTGTCCCAGTCCTGTTCCTATCCCTCTAGCGCTCCATAACACCGCACATTCTATTCCTATCCACATCGCTAGAGGCTGTCCTTTAAACGAGCAGTCCCTGGGGGCCGGGGCCAAACCTCAGGAGTAACTCAACAGGGCCCAGCCGCCTGGTACAAGACCTTCATCGGACAAAGGCCGTTCCTGTCCATTGTACTAGACGGCATCCCAACACCTGCTCTATTGGACACCGGGTCACAAGTGACCACCATCCCTTATATTCTTTACAAAAAGTACTGGTCTGATGCAGAACTTAAACCATCCGCCTTAGACTTTACCCTCAGCACGTCCAATAGTGAACCACTTACAGTGATGGGGGTTAGGGAAGTGCCAATAAAGGTGGGGAGGGTAGATTTGCAAGACCAAGGGATTATTGTGGTAGCAGAAGCAAGTAATACTCGGGATCCTTACATAATCCTAGGTACTAATGCTGTTAGCAATTGCTTGGGTGAAGTGTTGTCTTTGCTTCAACAGATTGCAGATACTGCCAAACCTGGTCAGAAGAAGGTTCTTCAGCGTGAGATAAGAGCCTTCCTGCACCATCAACAAGTAAAACTTACAGGTGGCGAAATTGGTACAGCTCGGGTGACAGACCAGTTTCCTGTTGTAATCCCTCCAATGAGTGAAATGATGATTTGATGTTGAGCAGCTATAGGTCTGAGAGGGTCGGACTATCAGGCATTAGTGGAGCCCCACAGCACAGAACATAGACCTACACTCTTGACAGCCAGGTGGGTGGTCGATGTACACAATGGGAGAGTACCAGTTCGCATATTAAACTGTGGCAGTGAAGAGGTCAAATTACCAAGGTATACCACCGTTGCTAAATTGTACACAGTAAATAACGATGAGATCCAGACAGTGGGACCCTTACCCCAAGCTAACGGGGTAGAACCTAATGATACAACAGGGCCACTGAAAGACTGGTGCGTGCAACTCCATGTAGGAACCGACACCACTCCAGTGGACGAAAAACAAGCTGTTTACCGGGAAGTCAGAGAATTTGAGCAAGTGTTTAGTAGGCATCCATTGAGTTTGGTAGGATAAAAGGGGTGCAACATCATATCCCCACAGGAACACATCCATCCATCAAGGAGCAATACAGGCCTATTCCACTGGCACACTATCAGAAAGCAAAAGAAATGTTACAGGACATGAGGGACACCGGGGTTATCAGAGATAGTTGTAGTCCCTGGGCAGCCCCATTGGTCCTAGTCAGAAAGAAAGATGGCAGCATGAGAATGTGTGTAGATTACAGGCAAATAAATTGCATAACACATAAGGATGCTTACCCGTTACCTCGCATTGAGGAATCCTTAGCTGCATTGAAGTCTGCCAATTACTTCTCTACCTTAGATCTCACTAGTGGGTATTGGCAGGTGTCCGTTGCAGAGGAAGACCGCGAGAAGATGGCATTTACAACACCCATGGGCCTGTGTGAATTCATCAGCATGCCATTTGGACTATGTATCGCATCCGGAACGTTCCAGAGGTTGATGGAGAGTTGTCTGGGGCATAAGAACTTCGAGACGGTACTGCTTTACATGGATGACGTGATTGTGTACTCCAAGACCTATGAAGCGCACATAACTTATCTAGGGGAGGTGTTTGAAGCTCTGTCCAAGTATGGGATGAAGCTGAAGACGTCCAAATGTCACCTGTTAAAGCCGAGAGTTCAGTACCTGGGACACATAGTCAGTGCTGGAGGAGTGGCCCCTGATCCAGACAAAGTAACAGTCATTAAGGAATGGCCAGAACCCAACAGCTTGAAGGAGGTACGTCAGTTCTTGGTGTTGGTGGGCTACTATCGGAGGTTTATAAAGGAGTACACGAAGAAGTCAGCTCCACTGCAAAACCTCTTAATAGGCCAACCCAAGAAGGGCAAGTCTAGAGACCCTCCCTTGGAATGGGGCAAGGAACATGAAGAGTCGTTCCAGATGATGAAAGAGGCCCTAATAAGAGAAGAGATCCTCGCTTACCCGGACTACAGTCTTTCATTCCTCCTATATACCGATGCCAGCAATGTGGGATTAGGAGCGCTGCTCTCTGAAAAGCAAGAAGGCAAGGAAAGAGTATTTGTCTACGCGAGTAGGAAGATTTTCCCCACAGAAAGAAACCTGGAAAACTACAGTTCTTTCAAGCTGGAGTTCCTGGTGTTGGTGTTGACCGTTACCGAGAGGTTTAAACATTACCTGGCATCCAGCAAGTTCACTGCCTATATGGATAACAATCCACTGACCCACCTGGAGACTGCAAAGTTGGGAGCCATGGAACAGAGATGGATGGCCCGATTATCCAACTATCAGTTCACCATCAAGTACCGGGCTGGGCATAACAACGGCAACGCAGATGCCTTATCCAAAATGCCTCACCTGTCAGACATGGGAGTGGATGAAGACGAGTTGGAGGAAGTGGAGCTACCCGCATTCCATCAGTTAAGGGTAACACAGTGCCAACAAGTCCATGAAGATCCCCCTGAGAGGGTAGTGAACCACACTTTGGTTGGAAGGAAGTGCAAGACAGTGACCCGGCTATCAGTTTGGTGAAAGGACTGATAATGCAGGAGTCAGTAAAGCTGCCATTAAACCCTCCACCAGAAGCTAAACACCTGTGAAACGAGAGAAGTAAGCTGTTCATCTACCAGGAAAAGCTTTGTAGAAGGCACATCAATCCGCGAACCCATGAAATGGTGTGGCAGATCGTAGTACCAAAAAGAGAGGTCCAGATGGTATTGAATGCCTATCATAACCAAACCGGTCATTTCGGGTGGAAGAAACTGAAGATGCTACTTAAGGACAAGTTCTTTTGGGTCGGCAAGCGTGGATCCATAGAGAGGTGGTGTAAAGACTGTGGACCCTGTAGTTTAAGAAGAAAAGACCTGCAAAGCCAGAGAGCACCCCTCCAGTCTATAGTGACAAAACAACCACTTGAAATCGTAGCCTTGGACCATGTGAAACTGACTCCAAGTAGATCAGGCTACACGTATGCGTTGACAATTGTGGACCATTACTCCAGATTCCTGATGGTTGCACCCGTGAAGGACTTAACGGCTGCAACAGCTGCAAGAACATTCCAGAATGTCTTTTGCAGACCACTGGGATATCCAGAGCAAATTCTGACTGACAGAGGTGGAGCTTTTGAACCAGAAATCTTTCAAGAATTTTGTCATATGTATGGTTGTAAGAAGATAAGAACTACACCATATTATCCCCATACCAATGGGTTATGCGAGAAAATGAATAACATCGTCATAGACATGCTGAAAATATTACCTCTGGAAGAAAGAAGTCAATGGCCAGAGACACTACCCGATTTAGTCAACATGTACAACCACATACCAGTGAGTTCTACAAACTGTACACCCGCTTACCTCATGAGAGCACATACAGGAAAATTACCTGTAGATCTAGAGTTCGTAGTTGTAGAACCCAAAGCAGATGCTTCCCAGTCCAGCTGGAACGTTAACCGTCTAGAACAATACAGACAGGTTCAAGCTTGCATTGAAGACAACGTTGAAAAGGCTAGAGAGAAACAAGAAAGGGACTTAAACAAAAGGGCACCAGCAGAACCCATCTTACCAGGGAGTGTTGTTTTGAAGAGAAAGAGGAAGAAGCATAAGTTAGATGATCAGTGGGAACAAGAACCCTACATACTGTTACAGTAGAATCTGACTTTAACAACAGTAAAGTGTGTCTTATCAGTAAAAACGGAGGAAAGACTACACTAACCGTGTCAAGAGATCATCTGACAAAGTGTCCAACAGAATGGGAAAATTAGAACTTCTCAATGCATTCTGAAGAAGAACCAGAACCTGAAGAAGATCCAAGTCCATGTGAAAAACCAAAAGAAAAGGTTATAGCCACAATCTTAGGAGATTTCCCAGAGAATTGGCCTCAACAAGATGGAGCAATTTTAGTGCCCTTGCTCAATTTTTACCAGCCCCAAGAAGAAGTGCAAAGAAGTCAGGAAGGAATACCTGTTGCAAGAGAATCTGAGGATGCTGCAATTGGTGCACCTGCTAGCCCTGTAGTGAGATTAAGGCCATGCAGACGTTTACCTGATTTACCTTCATCACGCCCTGCATTACCTACATCACCTGAGACGCTGACACCCGTAGTGCGCAGATCTAATAGAAGCACACAAGGTCAACCCCCGTCTAGATATGGAGAGTGGGCACAATAAAAGTGTAAAGCCATACACAGTGAAAGGTAACCTGTAAATAGCAGCACTAGTAACCATGTAAATAGTAGTGTACAGAAGGGGGGAGGAACTGGGCCCAGTCCCATGCACATTAAGTTAGGAACAGAAAGTGCCTGGGATGGAGGGGTACCAGGTCTCCTAAGCCGAGACACCCATAGGAAAATGTTGTGGTTTGAAAATGTGTGTTCTATTAAAAAAAATGTGGACTTTGAAAGACTTACCCGGAGCATACAGAGACTCCACTGTATAGACTCTTCAGACCAACATTTTCCTTTTAACTTTTCCCCCACTTTGTACATTTTAAAGGACCATAGTCGTAGGACTGGTTATGACAACAATCTTCTTTTTCAAAAAGCCTGCGGTGGATGGACTAGCACCGTACGGACTTTACCTGTTTTACCATTTGTCAGTGGTTTTTGTAAATTTTTCAATTTTGAGACTCTGTAAATAGTTTACCAGTTGTTATTGTTGTAAATGTTATTTCTATGTTGAAATCAAAATGTCTCAGTCCAGGAGTCCTGATGTTAACTAGGGGGGGAATGTGGCGCCCTGCTCCCACAGGTAACTACAAGCTTCCCTAGTGCACGGCTGGATTTCCACAGAGGGTACCACTTACATACAACACCTTCCACCCCAGCACAGTAGGGGGAGCCCAGCTCGCTGACCTTAGGCGAGATCCCCTACAAATACTGGTGCTGGGGGAGGAGTTAGGCAGAGTGTGCAAACACTAGGACAGCTGTGAAGATGTCCTGGTGCTCGGTGCCGTGCTAGGCTCGAACCAGTGACCCGGAGTAGCCCTTCTGCCGTCCAGTTAGGCCCAGGAGCGTGATCGGAAGGCGAGGCATACAGAGAACAGTGGGAGTAGAGAAGCCAGTGGAGGTTCGCCCAAGTAAACACCGGACTTCGGGGGTCCGCACCTGCAGTAGTGCTTCAAGCCAGCAGAAAACCCCGACACACCATGGAGACTTCAGTCACCTGGTCCCACTGCGTACCCAACATTAAGGGAGCCAGACAACGTAGTGAGGAGAGGGCAATGGTGATCATCGAGGGTAACCCGCAGACCACGCAGGAGGAGAGAGAGAGAAGTGAGGAGGCCGGCCAGGTTATACACTGGCAGGGCTTCAACAACAGGGGAGAGAACTTAAGGAGGCCTTATACCTACTCTCTGTGGAAGTTCAACTGTGATTCTGGTCACCCAACAGTGCTCTGGACGTATTACCTGCAGTTTCACCAGTAAAAGGTAAAGAGATACTCAGTGGTGTGTGTGTGCGTTATTCCTCCCTTTTCCCGTGCTCTCTAGAGACTGTTTCACTATCCGTTACCTTGGCCCAAGCCCCACTCCGAATTGCCCACTTAATGCTGCCCAGGAGGCCCAGTTTCACCTGTAGGAAGCTATACCACCCTTTCCGCAATTCCAACACCCTCCAGAGGAATGTGGCGGCGCTGGTGATCCCTCACCATATACTACAGGTGGCGTCACAAACTATTCTAACAAAAACTGTATTTTAGAAGTCACCGACCCCAAGAGCCACGGACTCGGGTGCAGCCACCCGTGATAGCGTTCCCTTGACACCGTGCCCGAGCTCTGAGTACCCCGGCCTGGGCGGGTCACACGCTCCACTCCAGAGAGCCAACGGCCATGCCGATGATGTATGCGAGTATTTTGCATGTCTCTGATCCACTTTGACCAAAGCCTGATTGTGAGAAAAGTACCAGCCCTTTTTTATACTTTGTCTTTCTTAGTCACTTGGCAGTAAGAATTACCATGATAATCATTAGAAGACCCAAACAGTTAATTAGCAGCAAACTAATAGTCATATTGACTACTTTGAGTTTGTTTTGTCCAGACATTTGAATCTAACCCAGATCATACCTTCGCTACTGTATTTAAAGGAAACAATAATATAAAAATGTAAAGCCTCCAAGGGACATATCTGTGCTTTGCTTCAGAAATCAGGTCAGAAATGTTTGGAATGTCAGAGATATTTTCGTTCAGACATTGCTTAGATAGGAAGTTTTGTGTCATACTGCTTTGCAGAAATGACCCATAGGGTACCGTTACACAAGGACATATCGCCGCCGATTACATAGGAGATGCAGGGGTGTGGCCTATCGCCGGCGACAGCGCCTCTGCGTCGCCTAATGTAAAGGGGCGATTTCGGTGCTAAATATCGCCTCTAAGTGGTCGCCTAGTTTCTCAGCACTGCTCTGAAACCAGGCGAGCACTCTGGGGCGATGTGTACACATTGCCCCATGTAACATGGCAACGGCGATGTTACAGGCGATGGGAGCCACAGGCTCGCATGTTACAGCATCGTCGCTGGGGTTTGTAGACACCCCAGCGGCGATGGTGCCTGTAACATTGCCGGCGCATCGCTGGAGGTATCGCCGCATGTACACACGCAAAGGTGACGCTGATGGGGCGCCAAAAATGTGCACGCCCCAGTGCGTCGCCGGAGATATCTATGGCGAGGTGTGCTCGTGTGACGGTACCCTTAGAGCTTTTTGTACTGTAGGGGAGTGGCTGCGATGTCACTGCTAGCATAATTTACTGGTATTCTTTCCAGTAGCCTTTGAGTAGGGATTAGTGATGAGCGAGTATGCTCTGCGCTGCTCGGTACTCGCACGAGTATCACTGTACTCGGGCTACTCGGCGAGCACCGAGTAATCTCACGATACTCGTGCTGTGCTCGTGGTCCTCATCCCTGCATGTTGGCGCTCTTTTGAGAGCCAGCCCACATGCAGGGATTGGCTGGCAGACCACTGCAATGCCACAGCCCTGTTAGTTGTGGCATTGCAGTGATTGGCCGGCCTGCACAGCGTGACCGAGCCTTTATAAGACCCGGCCGTGCTGTGCTCTGCACACAGGCATCCAGACAGTGAGTGTAGGGAGAGTGTCTACTGCTGCTTAGGGACAGATTTTCGGCCCTCATAGGTAGATCCGGAGCAAGGCTGCAAACTGCTGCTGCTGACCACAACAGTCCTTCTCAGGACTAATCTAGGAGGATATAGGCAGGGTGATCCAGATTGGAATCCAAGCTTTTCTGTGACCATAACAGTCACCAGACTGTTGTACTTACTACCTTAATACAGGTTAGGGACTAAAATCCTACTCTACTGTGACCATTACAGTCACCAGACTGGTGTACTTACTACCTTAATACAGGTTAGGGACAAAAATCCTAATCTCCTGTGATCTGAACTGTCACCAGACTGGTGTACTTACTACCTTAATACAGGTTAGGGACAAAAGTCCTAATCTCCTGTGATCTGAACTGTCACCAGACTGGTGTACTTACTACGTTAATACAGGTTAGGGACAAAAATCCTAATCTCCTGTGATCTGAACTGTCACCAGACTGGTGTACTTACTACCTTAATACAGGTTAGGGACTAAAATCCTAATCTCCTGTGATCTGAACTGTCACCAGACTGGTGTACTTACTACCTTAATACAGGTTAGGGACTAAAATCCTTCTCTACTGTGACCATTACAGTCACCAGACTGGTGTACTTACTACCTTAATACAGGTTAGGGACTAAAATCCTAATCTCCTGTGATCTGAACTGTCACCAGACTGGTGTACTTACTACCTTAATACAGGTTAGGGACTAAAATCCTAATCTCCTGTGATCTGAACTGTCACCAGACTGGTGTACTTACTACCTTAATACAGGTTAGGGACTAAAATCCTCTCTCCTGTGACCATTACAGTCACCAGACTGGTGTACTTACTACCTTAATACAGGTTAGGGACAAAATCCTAATCTCCTGTGATCTGAACTGTCACCAGACTGGTGTACTTACTACCTTAATACAGGTTAGGGACTAAAATCCTATCTCCTGTGACCATTACAGTCACCAGACTGGTGTACGTATACCTTATACAGGTTAGGGACTAAAATCCTACTCTCTGATACCATTACAGTCACCAGACTGGTGTATTACTACCTTGAATACAGGTTAGGACTAAAATCCTAATCCTTGACATTACACTGTCACCAGACTGGTGTACTGTACTACCTTAATACAGGTTAGGGACTAAAATCCTCTCTCCTGGAACCATTACAGTCACCAGACTGGTGTACGTCATACCTTGATACAGGTTAGGGAAATAAAATCCTAATCTCTTGGGATCTCAACAGTCACCAACTGGTGTATCATACCTTGATACAGGTTAGGAACTAAAATCCTCTCCTGAAACCATTACAGTCACCACTGTACGTCTACCTTGATACAGTTAGGACTAAATCTTCCTGAAACATACAGTCACCAGACTGTGTAGTATCCTTACAGTTAGGACAAAATCCTCTCTGACCACAGTCACCAACGTGTACTATACCTATACAGGTAGGACAAATCCTCTCTACAACTCACCAATGGTACTCATACTTGATACAGTAGGAAATCCTTCCTGACCAACATCACCACGGTGCACTTATACAGTTAGACTAAATCCTCTCTGAAACCATACAGACCAACTGGTGTACGTCATACCTTGATACAGGTTAGGGACTAAAATCCTCTCCTGAAACCATTACAGTCACCAGACTGGTGTACGTCATACCTTGATACAGGTTAGGGAACTAAAATCCTAATCTCTTGGATCATCAACAGTCACCAGACTGGTGTACGTCATACCTTGATACAGGTTAGCGAACTAAAATCCTAATCTCTTGTGATCTGAACAGTCACCAGACTGGTGTACGTCATACCTTGATACAGGTTAGGGACAAAATCCTCTCCTGAAACCATTACAGTCACCAGACGGTGTACGTCATACCTTATACAGGTTAGGGACTAAAATCCTCTCCTGAAACCATTACAGTCACCAGACTGGTGTACGTCATACCTTGATACAGGTTAGCGAACTAAAATCCTAATCCTTGTGATCTAACAGTCACCAGACTGGTGTACGTCATACCTTGATACAGGTTAGCGAATCTAAAATCCTAATCTCTTGTGATCTGAACAGTCACCAGACTGGTGTACGTCATACCTTGATACAGGTTAGGGACTAAAATCCTCTCCTGAAACATTACAGTCACCAGACTGGTGTACGTCATACCTTGATACAGGTTAGGAACTAAAATCCTAATCTCTGGAATCTAACAGTCACCAGACTGGTGTACGTCATACCTTGATACAGGTTAGGGAACTAAAATCCTAATCTCTTGTGACATTAACAGTCACCAGACTGGTGTACGTCATACCTTGATACAGGTTAGCGAACTAAAATCCTAATCTCTTGTGATCTGAACAGTCACCAGACTGGTGTACTCATACCTTGATACAGGTTAGGACTAAAATCCTCTCCTGAAACATTACAGTCACCAGACTGGTGTACGTCATACCTTGATACAGGTTAGCGAACTAAAATCCTAATCTCTTGATCCAACAGTCACCAGACTGGTGTACGTCATACCTTGATACAGGTTAGGGACTAAAATCCTCTCTGAAACCATTACAGTCACCAGACTGGTGTACGTCATACCTTGATACAGGTTAGGGACTAAAATCCTCATCCTGAAACCATACAGTCACCAGACTGGTGTACGTCATACCTTGATACAGGTTAGGAACTAAAATCCTAATCTCTTGAATCTCAACAGTCACCAGACTGGTGTACGTCATACCTTGATACAGGTTAGGGACTAAAATCCTCTCCTGAAACCATTACAGTCACCAGACTGGTGTACGTCATACCTTGATACAGGTTAGCGAACTAAAATCCTAATCTCTTGAATCTCAACAGTCACCAGACTGGTGTACGTCATACCTTGATACAGGTTAGGGACTAAAATCCTCTCCTGAAACCATTACAGTCACCAGACTGGTGTACGTCATACCTTGATACAGGTTAGGAACTAAAATCCTCTCCTGAAACCATTACAGTCACCAGACTGGTGTACTCATACCTTGATACAGGTTAGGAACTAAAATCCTAATCTCTTGGGATCTCAACAGTCACCAGACTGGTGTACGTCATACCTTGATACAGGTTAGGGACTAAAATCCTCTCCTGAAACCATTACAGTCACCAGACTGGTGTACGTCATACCTTGATACAGGTTAGGGAACTAAAATCCTAATCTCTTGGAATCTCAACAGTCACCAGACTGGTGTACGTCATACCTTGATACAGGTTAGGGAACTAAAATCCTCTCTGAACCATACAGTCACCAGACTGGTGTACGTCATACCTTGATACAGGTTAGGGACTAAAATCCTCATCTCTGAAACCATTACAGTCACCAGACTGGTGTACGTATACCTTATACAGGTTAGGGACTAAAATCCTCTACTGAAACCATTACAGTCACCAGACTGGTGTACGTCATACCTTTATACAGGTTAGGGAACTAAAATCCTAATCTCTGGATCTAACAGTCACCAGACTGGTGTACGTCATACCTTGATACAGGTTAGGACTAAAATCCTATCTCTTGATACTTGACAGTCACCAGACTGGTGTACGTCATACCTTGATACAGGTTAGGACTAAAAATCCTATCCTGAAACCATTACAGTCACCAGACTAGGTGTACGTCATACCTTGATACAGGTTAGGGACTAAAATCCTCTACTGAAACCATTACAGTCACCAGACTGGTGTACGTCATACCTTGATACAGGTTAGGCGAACTAAAATCCTAATCTCTTGTGATCTCAACAGTCACCAGACTGGTGTACGTCATACCTTGATACAGATTAGGGACTAAAATCCTCTCCTGAAACCATTACAGTCACCAGACAGGTGTACGTACTACCTTAATACAGGTTAGGGACTAAAATCCTCTCCTGAAACCATTACAGTCACCAGACTGGTGTACGTCATACCTTGATACAGGTTAGGGAACTAAAATCCTAATCTCTTGGGATCTCAACAGTCACCAGACTGGTGTACGTCATACCTTGATACAGGTTAGGGACTAAAATCCTCTACTGAAACCATTACAGTCACCAGACTGGTGTACGTCATACCTTGATACAGGTTAGGGAACTAATATCATAATCTCTTGTGATCTCAACAGTCACCAGACTGGTGTACGTCATACCTTGATACAGGTTAGGGAACTAAAATCATAATCTCCTGTGACCTCTACAGTCACCAGACAGTTGTCGCTCTATACAGGCAAAATGTGCAAAGGTGTTGGCAAGGGCATTGGCAAGGAACAAGGAAGTGGACGTGATGGTGGTGCAGGCAGAGGCCGAGGTCGTGTGCAAGCACTAATTTCGCAACAACAGAGGGCCACATCTCCTCGCTCGCACGTCCTGTCCCAAATTCTTGGGGCCCGCAGCAGTACACCACTGTTGAATCAAGACCAGTGTCAACAGGTTGTTACTTGGATAGCGGATAATGCTTCCAGTCAGATGGGCACCTCCACAAACACCCTGTCTTCCACACGGTCAACTGTCAGTAGCCGTGATACTGCACCGCACATTTCCCAACCTGATCCTCCTTCCTACCACCTGGCCGAGTACACGTCCACGGACATTACTGATCCAACACTAGGACATTCGGAAGAGCTGTTCACGTATCCATTCGCAGAATCTGGCCTGTCGCCACCTCTACTTGAAGTGGGTCATGAGGAGATGGTATGTACAGATGCCCAAATATTTGAGCAGCCACGTTATGACGAACGGAACGTTGTAAAAGTGTCTCAACAAGGGTTGGACGATGATGAGACACAATTGCCAGGAAGTCAGGAGGAGGATCAGGGTGCGGAAGAGGAAGACGACGTGGTGGATGATCCAGTAGCTGACCCAACATGGCAGGAGGATATGCAGAGCGAGGACAGCAGTGCACAGGGGGAGGGAGGCGTAGCATCCCAACAGGCAGTACGAAGCAGGGTTGCGTCCGCAGGCAGAAGGCAGGCAACCGTTCCCCGGAACAACAACACGACTCAAGGTGCCTGTGCAAATGTTCGGTCTTCCCGAGTCTGGGAGTTTTTTAAGTTGGCTCCAGAAGACTCTCAAAAGGCCATTTGCCACACCTGCCATGCCAGTATCAGCAGGGGTACGAAAACTAGCAGCCTGACCACCACCAGCATGATCAGGCACATGTCAGCCAAGCACCCGACTTTGTGGGAAGTACAACAGAGTCGAGGAGCGGTGCTTGCTGATGTCACTGCTACGTCTTCGCCTGTTGTGCGTGCGAGCCAATCCCCTGTCCATGCTGGCCGCGAACAAGCCTCCGGCCCTGCACCTGAAGTTGCCCACGCACAAATTACACCACCATCAAGCACGTCCTTGTCCCAGCGCAGCGTTCAATTATCCATTCAGCAAACATTTGAACGCAGGCGCAAATACGCTGCCAACGCCCCACATGCCACAGTCCTGAATGATCACATTTCGCGACTCATAGCGCTAGAAATGTTGCCTTTCCGGCTGGTGGAGACGGACGCATTCCGCGACCTGATGGCGGCTGCTGTCCCACGTTACTCGGTCCCCAGCTGCCACTATTTCTCCAGATGTGCCGTCCCCGCATTGCATAACCACGTGTCCAACAACATCACACGTGCCCTGAACAATGCTGTTTCAGCCAAAGTCCACCTAACCACAGACACGTGGACAAGTGCTTGTGGGCAAGGCCGCTACATCTCCTTGACGGCACACTGGATTAATATTGTGGAGGCTGGGACCCAGTCTGAGCGAGGGACGGAACACGTCCTTCCCACACCAAGGATATAAATATTCAGAATCACCAAACACCTTATGTCAATCAATGATCTCATGGTTAAAGATACATCATCCCTTAAGGTGTATATTCATGGAAGTAAGTAACACTCCTCTCAATCATTTAATTAAGTGGTAACCACTCTGGAGTTTTTGTTAATAAAATATAACTTTTATTGATTATATAAAAGCAGACATGTAAACGTTAAATACGAAGTATATGGGAAACCCACAGATGGCTGCAGCCAGGTAGTCACTCAATGAGCAGCATGCATATATAGGTACAAATTCACATCATAACAGAATGCACAATGTATAAGGGCACATAAATGAACATGAAGGATAATACCAATCACTCACCCATAGTGCACACTCGTGATGAAGACCTAGGCAGCTACACAAGGAGCCCTGACCTGCAGCGCGCCCATAACAGCTGTTTCGCCACTGCTTGGTCACAGGGGCTAGTTCTCATTGTGATTGTCGGCTGTTAAATACACTGCCTGAACGGTCCCGCCCGCTTTTGTGTCATTTCCGCCTGTCAAAAACGCGAACTTGTGATTGGGCAGGCGCCGGACGTCTATGACGTCACAGGCGCGCATGCGCAATGCACCCGTCGGTGCCTTTAACACAAGAGCGATGTGCACATCATGAAAAAATCCCCGCGGCGGCCATTTTGTTGAAGACCACTCGGTTACTATAGGCTTTTCAGGACTAAGGGACAGATATCAACATATCTACAGACATGGCAAAGGAACCAATATGTATAAAGAGGCCAGTCACAGTGAATAGGGAAGTGACATTCATTCAGCACAATCATACACACCTACATACTTATAAATAAGTGTTAAAAATGTATATATATATATAAATATACAACAGTATCACCGAGTAAGATATCAAAAAGAAAAATTGAGTGAATAAAGTGAAATAATAAATACGACACAGTACCAGCTGTGATTAAGTGTCAGACATAAAAAACTCAAATTTCCTCACACATTAATTTTACAGTACATGAATATACAACAACCTATTCGTGATTAATTGTTCCATATAATATTCACGACCCCTCTTCACTGATCATGATTATAGCCACCACTCTTGATTCTTCCCATGTCAGATTGAAAAATCTTTCAAGACGTTGCATCCTGTCAACCAGATGTCCTTTCAATATAACCATCAGATATGGTCTTAGGGCTGTGTTTTGACACTGCTCCATAATATCTCCGTTACCAGTTTTTGGAAAAACTAAAATATACAAAACATAAATTAAAATCACAGAAGGCTCCAGGACACACACAGTTACACCTGCCTAGTTGTCACAGCACAATTTTCGATGCACAGGAGGTCAGCTCTCTATAAAAAAGGGGCATAACTTATAGCTTCGTTAAGTCCCTTTGGGGCTAGTGTTTCTAGCTTGACTATCCACCTGCATTCTTCTTGTGCCAGTGTTTTAGCAAGATCTCCTCCTCTGATGCCCCCCTGAATTCGGTCAATTCCTTTTATAACCAGTCCCTTAGGATTACAGTCGTGAAAAAACCTAAAATGCCTCGGCAGGGTTTTTAACGTGTTAATATCTATGATTTTGGCGGCTCCCTCTATATCTCTGACATGCTCACGTACTCTGATGCGCAATTGTCTCGTGGTAAGACCAATGTAAATCTTACCACAAGGACAAGTTGCGTGGTAGACCACGTGAGTAGTGCTACAGTTAATGTATTTGTTGATCTTATGTATTTGATTATTGGAGGAGTGAAATTCTTTTGCTCGTTTAATGTTACCCTGAGAACAAGCCAAACAATCGCCACATGGATAACATCCAATGAGTGGTCCTACCGTTCTTTCTCCAAAGAAATTGTTCTTTTTGGGAACATAATGGCTTGCACTCAGGATATCACGTAAATTTCTACCCCTCCGTGATGTTAACAAAGGTCGTGTTGATAATTGTCTGGCTAAAACTGCATCAGTGGATAACACCGACCAATGCTTACTTAAGATGGATCTAATATTTGACCACTGAGAATTAAAGGTCGAGATATATCTGATGGGACCGTATTCAGCTGACTTGACCTTGGTGTTAGATAACAATTGTTCCCTCCTCATTTTTTTGGCCTTCACATAACCCTGCTTTATACTCCGGTTGCTGAATCCTCTTGATGCGAATCTTTCCCGCAAATCCACTGCTTGTCTTTCAAAAACAGCATCACTTGAACATATGCGTCTCATTCGTAAGAATTGACCGGCTGGGATAGATTTAATGGTACTCCTATCATGTGCTGATGAAGCGTGGAGGAGGGAATTAACAGCAGTACTTTTTCGGTACACATCAGTTTGTATTATGCCATCCTCACCCACCTCTAAAAGCACATCCAGGAAGGTCATAACACGTCTATGTGCTTGATAGGTCAGCCTGATGTTAAGATCATTCTTGTTGAGAGCGTCCATAAATTGATCCAGACTTGGTCTAGATCCTTGCCAAATAATTAGCAGATCATCAATATACCTAAACCAGTGCAGGACGCTCTCAACACCCACAATGTCTTCAGTTTGCAACAATGACCGCTCCCAACTGCCCAAAAATAAATTAGCATACGATGGGGCACACGCCGCCCCCATCGCTGTTCCTCGCTGTTGTACATAGAAGCGGTCATTGAAAACGAAGACATTGTGGGTTAGAATATACTCCAACAGCTCCTCAATCAAAGCACACAGACTAGATTCCCAGCCGGTCATACTCAGGAAAAGACGCACCGCCCGCATCCCATCCACGTGCGCGATACAAGTATATAAAGACTCGACATCGGCTGTTACCAGCCACATGTCGTCAGTCATTACTAGGCCTTCCAATTTGGTTAATAAATCTGTAGTATCGCGCACGTAGGACGGGAGTGTGACTACCAGTTTTTTTAAATAATATTCCACAAATTTGCAGGAAGGTTCGCATAAACCCCCGTTACCCGAAACGATGGGACGTCCAGGAGGATTGTTGAGGTCTTTATGCACCTTAGGAATTAAATAAAAGGTAGGAGTTCTTGGGTTTTCAACCAACAACCCTTCAAATACTTTTTTTGAAATCACCCCATCGTCTCGGGCACGTTGTAGGATCACAAACAACTCAGCAATGAGTGTGGCAGGGGCCTAATGGTGTCCATGTGTCTGCATTCACCACCAGCCTCTCCCTGCATACATGGATGGTCGCTGGTTGCTACAAACCGCCCCCATGTTATAGGTTGCAGGGGTCTGTGTACCGGTGTCTAGACACATGTGCTACCTCCTGGGGGAATCTGCAGCCACCTGCTAGATGCAAGGGGTGTAAAAAAAAAGCGACCAATTTTGGTGAGTTTTTTCTATTTGATATTTAGTACCTATTCGGTTATTTTTGTCTAAAGCTAAATTATACATGTGTTATACATGTGGCTAGGTACTACGTGAGTGTAAGGGCCCTTGACGGTGGGTCACGAGCTTACGATATCTGGCGCCATAATACCAACTGACACCTTACATCTTTATCTAGTGTCAACCTGCATTTTTTATCTTTTGCAGTTGAGGTTGTTTTCCTCTAGGGGGCGTCTGTCACTGTGTTGCATATATCAGTGCTGACAGCCCGCCCGGTCTAATAGGAGGCGTCACCAATAGGCTGCCAGACACTATGTAACACCTGAGTGTGGCAGGGGCCTAATGGTGTCCATGTGTCTGCATTCACCACCAGCCTCTCCCTGCATACATGGATGGTCGCTGGTTGCTACAAACCGCCCCCATGTTATAGGTTGCAGGGGTCTGTGTACCGGTGTCTAGACACATGTGCTACCTCCTGGGGGAATCTGCAGCCACCTGCTAGATGCAAGGGGTGTAAAAAAAAGCGACCAATTTTGGTGAGTTTTTCTATTTTGATATTTAGTACCTATTCGGTTATTTTTGTCTAAAGCTAAATTATACATGTGTTATACATGTGGCTAGGTACTCGTGAGTGTAAGGGCCCTTGACGGTGGGTCACGAGCTTACGATATTCTGGCGCCATAATACCAACTGACACCTTACATCTTTATCTTAGTGTCAACCTGCATCTTTTTATCTTTTGCAGTTGAGGTTGTTTTCCTCTAGGGGGCGTCTGTCACTGTGTTGCATATATCAGTGCTGAACAGCCCGCCCGGTCTAATAGGAGGCGTCACCAATAGGCTGCTCAGACACTATGTAACACCTGAGTGTGGCAGGGGCCTAATGGTGTCCATGTGTCTGCATTCACCACCAGCCTCTCCCTGCATACATGGATGGTCGCTGGTTGCTACAAACCGCCCCCATGTTATAGGTTGCAGGGGTCTGTGTACCGGTGTCTAGACACATGTGCTACCTCCTGGGGGAATCTGCAGCCACCTGCTAGATGCAAGGGGTGTAAAAAAAAAGCGACCAATTTTGGTGAGTTTTTCTATTTTGATATTTAGTACCTATTCGGTTATTTTTGTCTAAAGCTAAATTATACATGTGTTATACATGTGGCTAGGTACTCGTGAGTGTAAGGGCCCTTGACGGTGGGTCACGAGCTTACGATATTCTGGCGCCATAATACCAACTGACACCTTACATCTTTATCTTAGTGTCAACCTGCATCTTTTTATCTTTTGCAGTTGAGGTTGTTTTCCTCTAGGGGGCGTCTGTCACTGTGTTGCATATATCAGTGCTGAACAGCCCGCCCGGTCTAATAGGAGGCGTCACCAATAGGCTGCTCAGACACTATGTAACACCTGAGTGTGGCAGGGGCCTAATGGTGTCCATGTGTCTGCATTCACCACCAGCCTCTCCCTGCATACATGGATGGTCGCTGGTTGCTACAAACCGCCCCCATGTTATAGGTTGCAGGGGTCTGTGTACCGGTGTCTAGACACATGTGCTACCTCCTGGGGGAATCTGCAGCCACCTGCTAGATGCAAGGGGTGTAAAAAAAAGCGACCAATTTTGGTGAGTTTTTCTATTTTGATATTTAGTACCTATTCGGTTATTTTTGTCTAAAGCTAAATTATACATGTGTTATACATGTGGCTAGGTACTCGTGAGTGTAAGGGCCCTTGACGGTGGGTCACGAGCTTACGATATTCTGGCGCCATAATACCAACTGACACCTTACATCTTTATCTTAGTGTCAACCTGCATCTTTTTATCTTTTGCAGTTGAGGTTGTTTTCCTCTAGGGGGCGTCTGTCACTGTGTTGCATATATCAGTGCTGAACAGCCCGCCCGGTCTAATAGGAGGCGTCACCAATAGGCTGCTCAGACACTATGTAACACCTGAGTGTGGCAGGGGCCTAATGGTGTCCATGTGTCTGCATTCACCACCAGCCTCTCCTGCATACATGGATGGTCGCTGGTTGCTACAAACCGCCCCCATGTTATAGGTTGCAGGGGTCTGTGTACCGGTGTCTAGACACATGTGCTACCTCCTGGGGGAATCTGCAGCCACCTGCTAGATGCAAGGGGTGTAAAAAAAAAGCGACCAATTTTGGTGAGTTTTTCAACTCAGCAATGAAACCAGATGTAGGGTCATGTGCTATTTTTAGATAAGTATCCTTATTATTTAATTGTTTGTAGGCCTCTTTTTCATATGATGTTTTTGGCCACACAACCACGTTCCCTCCCTTGTCAGAGTTCCTGATGATTACGTCATCACGGTCTCTTAACTCTTTAAGTGCCAATCTCTGCACAGGGGTAAGATTGTCTTTACCTCCAAATTTAGCCAATCTTTTGAAATCTTCTGTCACTAATTTAGTAAAGATTTCAACCTGTGGGCACAATGACAGGGAGGGGAACGTGGAAGATTTGGATTTCAAATTAGGAGGGAACATACCTGGTGGTGTAGGTACATCATTTTCCAGGTCTTCAAGGACAATTTGAGCATCCGATTCAAGTCTCATCAGATCGATCTCATTGTCCGCCCTTTTAGTATGTAATTTTTTTAAAATCATTTTCCGTGCAAACAAATTGAGGTCCTTCACGGCTGTGAAAAAATCAAAACAATTTTTAGGAACAAAATTAAGACCTAAACTCAGGACCTCACTTTGGGCAACAGTAAGAGGACAAGAAGACAGGTTAATTACCTCCAATTGGTTGGGTTTTCTCTTTCTATCCAGAGGGTTCACTGGGGAATTATGTTTTTCTCTTGATAGAGTTTTTGTTATTATTAGGAACTTTTGGTATAGGTTGTTCTGTTTCCTTACTGGCCCCAATCTCCGGACCATCCGTAGATGTCACTGAGACTATAGAATCTGCTCTAGGTCTTTCCTTTTGAGGTTTCCCTTTTCTCCACTTATAGACTGCATTATTTTGGAGGTCAGTCTGATCTCTCTTGAATTTCTTTGTTTTTGTTGATCGTATTTCTTTTTCCCACTTGGTCATCTCCTGATCTAAATCCTTATTTAATTTATCCATAAGTTCAGGAGTGGAGTCCACCCTTAGAGCTGTTTGTAAAGTCTCAATTTCTTTCTCAATCTCAGAAATCGTTTGGCCATTCAATTTGCACAATAACTCCATAAATCCCCATGAGCAATTATTGGAAAGCTCCTCCCAACTCTTCTTAAACCATTCATCCTGGATTTCAAAGGAAGGAAAAACCTGTATTCTCAGACCCCGTGGAATAAGGCCTCTCTGGATGTAGTTCTCCAGAAAGGCCTTATTCCACCAGAGTCTGGTTCTCCTGTGCATCAGCTGTTTCAACTTGTCGACACGTGCTGTGTGCGTCCCTTTGCCAGTGTCAGGAACTGCTCCGGGGTTTCCCCCAAATACTTCATTAATTTGAGTGAGCCACGTGGATTCACGGGCCCTGTAATCCATTGATTTTGAAAGTGCTGTGAAAAACACAGAAAGAAACCAAGGATAGCAGGCCCTACCTCTGTCAGGGTTTCACCGACACTCTACAGCTCCGGAATGTCATGCTCTTCAGCCTCCTCCTCCTGCGCATCCTCATCCACTGTACCCTCCACACCAGTCCCAAGCTGGAAGCACTGCAGCACTGCCTCTGCAAAGCGGCAACAGGCTGTGCTGAAGCTAGTCTGCATAGGTGACAAACCCCACAATGCAGAAGAGGTGTGGACAGCTCTGAAACAGCAGGCAGATCACTGGCTCACACCTCTGAACCTAAAGCCAGGAAAGGTCGTGTGTGACAATAGCCGGAACCTGATGGCAGCTTTGAGGCGAGGGCAGCTGACGCATGTTCGATGCGTGGCCCATGTGCTCAACCTGGTGGTTCAGAGGTTTGTGAAGTCATACCCAGAGGAGTCTGACCTGCTGGTAAAAGTTCGGCGTCTGTCTGCACATTTTCGCAAGTCACCTGCTGCTTCAGCCGGCGTTGGCGGCTTTCAGCGCCGTTTGTGTCTTCCGGCCCACAGACTGGTGTGTGATGTCCCCACGCGTTGGAATTCAACTCTGCACATGTTGGTCAGGATATGTGAGCAGAAGAGGGCAGTTGTGGACTACCTGCATCACCTAAGCCGTCGGGAAATGGGTCAAACTCCACACATAACACCTGAGGAGTGGAGATGGATGTCGGACCTATGCACCGTCCTCCAAAACTTTGAGGACTCCACCAAGATGGTGAGCGGCGATGACGCCATTATTAGCGTCACCATACCACTACTCTGCCTTCTAAAACGGTCTCTGCTGAAAATCAAAGAGGATGCATTGCAGGCCGAGCGCGATGACTTAGAGCAAGAAACAGTAGTGGGTGTGGGTGAAAACACACAGCCCAGCCTCATCTCATCACAACGTGCAGTGGAGGACTATGACGAGGAGGAGGAGGATGAAGACATGGAGCAACTCTCTGGCCAAATTGAGGATATGACATGCACACCAGTCATACCCTCGATTCAGCGTGGCTGGCCAGAGGACAGGGGAGATGAGGAGGAGGAGGAGGAGGAGCACAGCATGTTCAGTCATCGTGTTGGTCTGGATACTGAAGTGATGGCTGTTAAGAGTTTGGCGCACATGGCTGACTTTATGGTAAGCTGCCTGTCTCTTGACCCTCACGTTCAGAACATCTTGGCCGACAATCAGTACTGGTTGGCAACACTGTTAGACCCACGCTACAAGGAGAACTTTATGTCTCTCATTCCTGAGGCGGAGAGGTCAGCCAAAATGCAGCAGTTCCACAGGGCCATAGTCACGGAAGTAGTGAAATCATTCCCCTCACAAAACGCTAGCGGCATAGGTCAGGATTCGGTGGACAACCAAGGCGTACGGCCGAGAGGGGCACAAGTCCAATCCGCCAGAGGTAGGGGAACAGTCTTTACGATGTGGGACAGTTTTCTCAGCCCCTCACGTACCACAGCCCCTGAGGTGCGGGGTAGTGCCACCAGAAATGCTAAGTTTGGGCAGATGCTGAAGGAGTACAGTGCAGATCGAACAACTGTACTGCGAGATTCCTCTGTGCCTTTCAATTATTGGGTCTCCAAGCTGGACACGTGGCATGAATTGGCTCTCTACGCCTTGGAAGTCCTGGCCTGGCCTGCCGCTAGCGTTTTATCAGAGCGTGTTTTCAGTGCTGCAGGTGGAATCATCACTGATAAACGCACCCGCCTGTCAATTGAAAATGCTGACAGGCTGACTCTGATCAAGATGAACAAGGGTTGGATTGGGCCAGACTTCACCACACCACCAGCAAATTACAACTGAATTAAAATTTTGTTATGTGAATTTGCCATGTACCTCCACTCACCCATGGGTACACACTTCAGTACTTTGGCTAATCGCTGGACTGCTCCTCCTTCTCCTCATGTGACACCATGATGACCGTTACAATAGTTAGGCTGTTGTTTGAGGTATACCCGCAGTGGTAAATTTTTTCGCCCATTCTTTTAGAATGGGCATTACAACGACAGGAGACCCGCTCCTTTTCAATGGGAAAAATGTTTTGAGGCCCTCCTGCACGTCTCTATCCAGGGACAAAGAGGAGCCTCCCAATTTTTGGCTGCCCTGACCAAAGGGCTATACTACAATACACCCAGTTCTTGTTTACAGGCCCTCCTGCACGTCTCTATCCAGGGACAAAGAGGAGCCTCCCAATTTTTGGCTGCCCTGGCCAAAGGCCTAGGCTAAAATACACCCACTTGAGGGTTACAGGCCCTACTACATGTCTGTATGCATGGGTCATTGTTGAACCTCCCAATTTTTGGCTGCCCTGGCCAAAGGCCTAGGCTAAAATACACCCACTTGAGGGTTACAGGCCCTACTACATGTCTGTATGCATGGGTCATTGTTGAACCTCCCAATTTTTGGCTGCCCTGACCAAAGGGCTATATTACAATACACCCACTTGAGGGTTACAGGCCCTCCTGCACGTCTCTATCCAGGAAAAATGAGGAGCCTCCCAATTTTTGGCTGCCCTGACCAAAGGGCTATACTACAATACACCCACTTGAGGGTTACAGGCCCTACTACATGTCTGTATACATGGGTCATTGTTGAACCTCCCAATTTTTGGCTGCCCTGACCAAAGGGCTATATTACAATACACCCACTTGAGGGTTACAGGCCCTACTACATGTCTGTATGCATGGGTCATTGTTGAACCTCCCAATTTTTGGCTGCCCTGACCAAAGGGCTATACTACAATACACCCACTTGAGGGTTACAGGCCCTACTACATGTCTGTATGCATGGGTCATTGTTGAACCTCCCAATTTTTGGCTGCCCTGACCAAAGGGCTATACTACAATACACCCACTTGAGGTTACAGGCCCTACTACATGTCTGTATGCATGGGTCATTGTTGAACCTCCCAATTTTTGGCTGCCCTGACCAAAGGGCTATACTACAATACACCCACTTGAGGGTTACAGGCCCTACTGCATGTCTGTATGCATGGGTCATTGTTGAACCTCCCAATTTTTGGCTGCCCTGACCAAAGGGCTATACTACAATACACCCACTTGAGGGTTACAGGCCCTACTACATGTCTGTATGCATGGGTCATTGTTGAACCTCCCAATTTTTGGCTGCCCTGACCAAAGGGCTATACTACAATACACCCACTTGAGGGTTACAGGCCCTACTACATGTCTGTATGCATGGGTCATTGTTGAACCTCCCAATTTTTGGCTGCCCTGGCCAAAGGCCTAGGCTAAAATACACCCACTTGAGGGTTACAGGCCCTACTACATGTCTGTATGCATGGGTCATTGTTGAACCTCCCAATTTTTGGCTGCCCTGACCAAAGGGCTATACTACAATACACCCACTTGAGGGTTACAGGCCCTCCTGCACGTCTCTATCCAGGGACAAAGAGGAGCCTCCCAATTTTTGGCTGCCCTGACCAAAGGGCTATACTACAATACACCCAGTTCTTGTTTACAGGCCCTCCTGCACGTCTCTATCCAGGGACAAAGAGGAGCCTCCCAATTTTTGGCTGCCCTGGCCAAAGGCCTATACTACAATACACCCACTTGAGGGTTACAGGCCCTACTACATGTCTGTATGCATGGGTCATTGTTGAACCTCCAATTTTTGGCTGCCCTGACCAAAGGGCTATACTACAATACACCCACTTGAGGGTTACAGGCCCTACTACATGTCTGTATGCATGGGTCATTGTTGAACCTCCCAATTTTTGGCTGCCCTGACCAAAGGGCTATACTACAATACACCCACTTGAGGGTTACAGGCCCTACTACATGTCTGTATGCATGGGTCATTGTTGAACCTCCCAATTTTTGGCTGCCCTGACCAAAGGGCTATACTACAATACACCCACTTGAGGGTTACAGGCCCTACTACATGTCTGTATGCATGGGTCATTGTTGAACCTCCCAATTTTTGGCTGCCCTGACCAAAGGGCTATACTACAATACACCCACTTGAGGGTTACAGGCCCTCCTGCATGTCTGTATCCAGGGGCATTGGTGAACCTCCCAATTTTGGACTGCCCTGGCAAAGGAAGATACTACAATACACCCAGTTCCTCAAAATGGGCACATTATTTCAAGACAGGGCTTCATGTTCGTCTCTTCTCAGGGTCATCGTAGTGCCGCACAATGTTTTCACGTAAAATCTTTCATGTAATCACAAAAAGTAACATACACCAGCTGTATCTCACTATTTGGTATGTGCCCTTAACATTTCCACCCTAAATTTTCATTTTGGTGTCATTTTGGAAGTTTTTCTGGAGACTTCGTAAAATTGGCGTGAAACTCGGACAACATTGTTCACAGCTGTGACTTTTCAGTGAGAAATGCTTCCAGGGGTCTTCCCCATGGTGTTGCCATGTCATTTCAGCACTCTTCTGAGACTTTTGTGACATTTTTAGGGTTTTTCCATGCTGTCATTTCATAAAAATACTCGTGTCTCCCATAGGATAACATTGGGCTCGTTACTCGGGCCGAGTACACGAGTATCTCGGGATGCTCGGCTCGAGCTTCGAGCACCCGAGCATTTTAGTACTCACTCATCACTACTAACTATATGTCACTTATCGCCGTCATTGAGGTATTATATTCCCCAATGAATCAGGATAGAAGAAATGCATTGGGAGAATATCTGGTACTAAGATTCCTCCAGGGTAGTGTGCTGGCCCTTTGATATGTGGCACCCCCCTCCTCCCTCCCGAGCTGTGTGAAGGATCACCACTGGATATCTCATATACCTGTAATGTTTTTCTGCATTAGATTGCTCCTTTTCTTTCATTATGTCTAGCTGATATGAGAAATGTTTCAGTTTATATACACAGTGATAACTCGGGAAATTAGCAGTGCTAGATATTTAGATAGGGGCTTTTATAGACATATTGCAGACATTATATTTGTATATCACTGTCTATTAATTTTGAGTGTGTATACAGAGAGACCTGTCAGTCACTGCCAGTAGGCGGGAGAAGCCACTGAGAACTGGCTTTTCCAACTGGTCAACAATGTGATATTATCTATCTTCTAAAGTACTGTATTTTTCGCTTTATAAGACGCACCGGATTATAAGACGCACCCAGATTTTGGAGGTGGAAAATAGGAAAAAAATATTTGAAGCAAAAAATGACTTTGATATGACTGTCAGGCCCTGCGACCAGACAGCGCTGGCATCTGTCTCTTTCGGATGCAGGAGCAGCATGTGAGCAACACCAATGACTTCTTGCTCCAGTGTCTGATGGTGGGGAGACAGACGCCAGCACTGACTGGTCAAAGGGCTGAGTCTCATATCAATGTCACATGGGACATGACTATGCAACTTCTGACAATGTTGGAACCGCTGCAGCATCGGGGGTAAGTATGGTCTTTTTTAGGCTGGCTTCACACTAGCGTTCCCCTCCGCCGCTTCCTGTGGAGAGGGACCACAAGCTGAGTGCAGGCACCACAAGTCCCTATGTTTAACATGGGGACGCGGGTGCCTGCGCTCAGGTGCAGATTGGCGTGGCACCCATTCACCGCCATGTATGATTTGTATGCATGCGTATACTTGCGCCCAAATCACACACTCTTATCCGCACCCTGAATGCGACATGTGTTCCTGGTGCGGACGAGACTGTATGATTTGTGCGCATGCATCCGCCTGCATACAAATCATACATTGCAGTGAATGGGTGCACACGCCAATCTGCACCCGAGCGCAGGCACCCGCGTCCCTATGTTAAACATAGGGACCTTGCAGTGCCTGCGCTCAGCTTGCGGTCCCCCTCCGCAGGACACCGCAGAGGGGGACGCAAGTGTGAAGGCAGCCTTAATTTTACAAGGGCCAAAAAGGTGAATGAGATGGGATTTGTTCATGTAGTGGCAACCCCTTTAAGAACTATAACTCCCAGCATGTACTGTAGATCCTATAGCATGCTTGGAGTTCTAGTTAAGCCCAGTATTGGTAGTGTTAACTTTATTAGTGGTTATGTTACATATACATGTGCACTCACTTTAATGTATCCTGCTTTGCCATCACCCTACTGAAATAAAGGAAGTGGCCATAGTCTGCAGATCAAGTTCTGATGTGATGTACTGTAAAGAGGGAGGGCCAGGTCTGTACACTGTTCTGAAATACCATGCTCCAGCCCTGTCTCCTTACAATTCATCACTACAGAGCTTGACCTGTAGATGCAGGGCCAGGGAAGCTGTACACTGCCGTTATGCAGGCTGCAGCCCTACTCTCCATACACTGAAGTTCCTCAACTGCAGTAAGCATTCCTGGATTTCTGCACTGTGTCAGGGCTCAGCAGGAGACGTTACAGAGAGCAGAGGGAGGGAGGCACCACACTGTGACAAGGTACCGATCTCCCTGCTCTGCGCCTGTCTACATGGCAGTGAATCAGCACAAAACTCAGTGCTGATTCACTTACAGCAGCTGTGCCCCGCTCCTCCGATCTCACTATCTCACTATATCGTTAATTTATTTCACTGTACACTCCTTCAATAATGCATTTTTAAAAATTATTACTTACTGGTTATCTGTGTTTATACTTGTAGTAATAAGTATACTGGTCTATTGGTACAGCGCTTCCACAGGAGTCCAGGTGTTCAAATACATTTTCCTTTATTCTTAAAATGTATATCACAGTGGGCAGTACAATGCGTTTCGACCCTTTTAATGGGTATTCCTCAGGTACAGTTGTATAAATCAATTTTATACAACTGTACCTGAGGAAGACGCATTAAAAGGGTCGAAATGCGTTGTACTGTCCACTGTGATATACATTTTAGAAATAAAGGAAAATTTATTTGAACTCCGGGTCTCCTGTACCAATAGACCGGTATACTTATTACTACATGTGACGAACCAGGTTTCCTAGATCTGATCCATCCGGAGTGGAAGAGCTGCACACCAAAGGAGATCTTATATGCAATATAACCAAGACACCTAAAAAGTGAGCAATATTGAAGTATAACATCTCTATGTTGAAATTTAATTACTGCACTTAGAGTTGCGCCGGGACTTTTTCTCTCTTATACCCCCCTAGAGGCTTCCATTGAAATTAATCTACAGTAAGTACTACTGTGTTTATACTTGGGAAATTTTTGTGGATTGGCCGGTTTTTCAATTTTGCAACTGTTCCCCAGCTGGCCTCTATGCAGTTTCTATATTGCGTCACTACAATATTAATTTGTTAACATCATTATATATCCTATTGCTAATGTTAGTCGTCAATATGACAGCCGGCCATTAGTGTCGGGTCCACAAGGGTCTGGGTACTCAGATCTCGGGTGGTTGGTTGCAGGGATGTCACGGGTGGTCAGTGCCCGAGCCTGTGCCCTTCGGTGACAACAAAAAGGGGATATATTTACAGGGATAAAAGTTTATAAATGAAGTATGTCATGATGCCACCTGTAGATCCAGTGATGGCACCGCCTCTGCTGCAGACCTCCGGGGGGAAGATGGATGGCAGCAAGATTGCTGTAGCTCCCTACAGGTAGAGCAGGGTTCCCTGAGGCAGTGTAGTTTAGAATGGTCGAATAGGGCAGCGCAGTCTCTGTCGTGAGACTGGAATGTCACAGTTCACCAGGAAGGAAACACAGACACTTGCTTGCACTGCACGGGTCTTTACTCCGGTAATCTGCAGTTTACAGGGTATGCGGTTGTTACAGCTAGTGTTGTGGACTGGGTGGTCCTGGCAAAAAGCAATGTCTGTCCGAAGCTCCAGCTATGTTCCTTCTTTTCTTTTCCACTGTCCTACCTCTGCGCACTCCTTCTTCCTCGCACTGCCCTGCACGGATCCTTCTTACTACCAGTCCTGTTGGGTGATATGAGATACCCTCCTCTCTCTAAGGGGTGCTCAACCCGGTTTGGTGCTTCTGGTGGATACCACATGTATGTCGGACGGATCGTGCTCCTATGAAACTGTCAATTCTACCGGTATTTGCGGCTCAGGGATGAACCTCTGCACTGCTTCGGAGCCGGTACCCCGCTTTGGACTGGGCCAGGGTGTTCAGTCACCCTTTGTCTGCACCTCTTTGTCTGGGTCAGCCAGGTTGAGGTGCCCTCCCTGTTACTTCTTCCTCTTCTCTCACTCTCCAGCTCTTGTGTGTTTCCCGCTCTTTTTCCACTCCCTATATACCCTAGCTCTCCTCCCACCGGGACCAGTTACCCCAGCAACGGGCTGTCCAATTGGCCCCCTGTCTCTAGGTGTATGTATGTGATGGGGAGCTTCAGACTTCCATTAACCCCTACCAGGACAAGAATACTGAACCTTCTATTTGGGGTGCAGTACCCTTTTGTAGCACGTTGACCAGCGGGGCGCTACATTAGCAATACTTTCAGTAAAGAGAAAAAAAACTCATCACACAGAGAAATCCTTTATTGCACACAAAATAGACAGACACCTCGTTGTACACTTTCTTAGCTTCCACCACGTTCCCCTCTGACGTAATCCTGGAGTTACTATAATCTTACGGTGGAGGCGGTGTGAGGTGTCACGCCACCGCCATCTTTGTATACTCAAGTGTGCAAAGATGGCGGCCACATGAGTAAGTGCGCATGCGCTCTCTCTGCCCCTTCCCTGTGTGCTCACTCTGCCCCCTGTGTGCTCACACTGCCTCCCTGTGTGCTCTCTATGCCTCCCCTGTGTGCTCTCTTGCCCCTCTGTGTGCTCTCTGGGCCTCCCCATGCGCTCTCTTTGCCACATTGTGCTCTGGCTCTCTTTGCACCATTGAGCTCTGTCTCCCTCTCTCTGCCCCCATGCGTGCCCCCTTCCCCCATGTACACTCTCTGCCCCCTGTGCAGTCTCTGCTCTCTCTGCCCCTCCCCTGTGTGCTTTCTCTGCCCCTTGTGCACTCTCTCTTATCCCCATGTGCGCTCTCTGTTCTTCCATGCGCCCTCTGTCCCCCCATGCACTCTTCGCTTCCTTCCCTGTGTGCTTTCTCTGCACTTCCCTTGTGTGCTCTTCCCCTCCCTGGTGCTCTCTCTTCCCCCCCCTTCCTCTGCTGTGCACTCTCTCTCTCTCTCTCTGACCCCTCTGCTGTGCATTCTCTCTCTGCCCCCTCCCTGATGTGAGCTCCTTCTCTGCACCCCCTTGCCTTCTATGCTGTGTGCTCTGTTAAATCAATTAACAATTAACTGTACCTGTGTGAATCCGAGGTGCGCAGGCACAGTTAATCATCATCTGGGTGTGCCAATATTCCTTCCGCCGTGATTCCTGGGAGCGCGGTGATTGATGGAATATCGGGACATCAAGACAGAAGTGGATGACGGACGCCACTAGGTAAGTATTATACTAGATAGTCAAACATGTATGGCTGAGATCTTACAGCCAGTGCCTGATATGTGCTACTTGTTTACTGGGCAGTATTTGTCAGGTTCCCTTTCAGTTAGGAATATTCTTTGCAGAGTATGTAGCACCCTCTTGCTACAGGTAACCACAGACTCACCTACAGCATGGTTGGGTTTCCACAGTGGATACACAGACACAAACAACACCTTCCACCTCAGCACAGTAGAGGGAGCTAAACTTGCTGCTCTTAGGCAAGATCCCCTATAAATACTGGTGCTGGGGTCAGAGTTAGCTAGAGTGTGCAGGCGCTAGAAGAGCTGTGAAGATGTTCTGGTGATCGGTGCTGCGCTAGGCCCGAGCAAGAGACCCTGAACAGCCTTCAGAGTAGTCATGCAGGGCCCAAGAGTGGGGTCGGAATGCAAGGAAAGAATGGAGGAAAAGCAAATTGGAGACTGAGGAGCCATCTTTGGTTCACCCCAGAAAGCATCCCGTACACCGGAGTCCGAGTCTGTCGGAGAGCACCTAGCCCAGCAGAGAATACCGGTTTACCGTGGAGACTTAAATCTCCCGGGCATCTGTGCAGCCACCAACAAGGGAGCCAGGCACCGCAGAAAGAGGAGCAGTGGCAGTCCATCGTGGGTTTCCCAACAACAGCACAGGTGATAGGAGAGCAGAGGAGGCCAGCCAAATTTCACACGGGGTAGGAGCTTCACACGCATGTGAAAAGAGACAAGGAGGCCTTATATCCACTCACTGTGGAGATCCTGAAGTGCTTCTTGACCACCCGACAGTACCTGGACTTTTACCTGCCAAACAATCAGTAATAGATAAAGAAACAACCAGTGGTGTGTGTGTGTCAATTCCTCAACCTTTGCCCCTGCCATCCACAGAGACTGTCCCGCAACCTAACAGCCCAGCCAAATCCCTGCTCCATCACTCATCATCATTACCAAACTCCCCATGGATCCAGCTCCGCCTGTGGGGAGCTTCAATACATAGCTGCCCATCCATCATCCCTGGAGGCCCCACTCAGTGCTGGTGTAGTCACCAGAAACCACAGGTGGCGTCACGACAAACTACCCATATTTCAATTGAATTCCCTTTTTTAAAGCTATATAAAATATAAGGGGAGACAACAGAGGCGCAATAGTGCCCTATCACTGAGTATGAACAGGGTCTTATAGATAATCAGGTTTGCACTAACCTGGTCCAGTTGTGATTCCCACAACTGGAGTAAAGGCGTTGGTTTAGTAATGTAGGCTGCTGCTGGACTTCCACCTCCACAAGATAGTGGGTACTTCCAAAGTTCTGGGATCAAAAGGTGTGTTACAGTCCGTGCTGCCCGGTCATCCAAGGAAACACAAGGGAAACAATGTTCCAAGTACAAAGTTTCTTTATTCTTCAAACCAACGCGTTTCGGCGCTCAATCCTTGCGCCGTCCTCAGGGTATACCCTGAGGACGGCGCAAGGATTGAGCGCCGAAACGCGTTGGTTTGAGAATAAAGAAACTTTGTACTTGGAACATTGTTTCCCTTGTGTTTCCTTGGATGACCGGGCAGCACGGACTGTAACACACCTTTTGATCCCAGAACTTTTTTAAAGCTGACTGCCAGGGCCAGCAGCTGAGGGCCCAGATACCCGGGTCCACATAACCCTAGAGCGTGTCAAGTACATGACTTCTGCCTTTATATGAATGCTTTTTCCTTAAGTGAAAGTTATGCTATAAAAATATATATATTCCATCCTTTAGTAACTCAGAATTGTTTATTCTCTGAATTTTACATTTGTTTGGCCACGGTCACACATCAGTTTTTTCCTATTTTCCAAAACCTGAATCTGTTTTTGGAAAATGGTATTTTTGCATCTAAAAAACGCATGGGTTAACACATGCGTTAACGCATGGTACCTATATGTACCATGCATTAACGGATGTGTTTCCCATAGGGCCCCATGTTAAAAACAGCATGCTTTTTTTTACTGCACCCAAAAATGCTGCTAGCAGCATTTTTAGATGCAGTTTCAAAAACGCATAGCGTTTCTTTAGTGCACTTTTGACAATGCATTGTTTGCATTGGAGCCTATGGATCCGTTAACGCATGCGTTTTTCACAAAATTCAAGGCTGAAAAACTGATGCTTTTAGCGGTTCCAGGGCTCATGTGTGACCCTGGCCTTTATTAGACATTTGATTTTCTCTGAAAATTGGGGTTGGTTTGGTTGTAGTACTTTTCTTACACTGTTGCTTAGTAGGAGCAGGGTTAACTTGATGTTGTGAGGGGGAGGCCAGCACTGCGGCTGCCGAGAAGTAGATGTAAATGTTCCTGGTACAGGACAGGAAGTAACTGTGGGTAACCAAGAGGGGAGGGTGAAAGGTTAGTTATTGAACTTATTGAATTCAGTTTTGACAAAATTTAACCTGGCTGGCTGGAGCCCACCATAGACTGAAAAAAAATAATATTTTTTTGGTCAATAAACATCATAATCGTATAGAAGATATATATCTGTTAAAATATACAAATACATCAAGACTGCTGGATGGAAATTTGCAAACATAAACCAAAATACTTAAATGAAATGTGCTGCGAAGAGTGTCTTAATACAGGAAGAACAACTGTAGATTCTATGTTAATGAAGTTCCTATTCCATTTTGGCCCCCATTGTGTAGTTCCATTGTTTCCAATGATAAGCACATTGGGGGCAGGACAATCTCCTGTGATTGCTTTGAAAATACATGCTCTGCCATGCAGCAGTCCCATCTAGCCACTCTTGCTCAAGGGATTTTAGGATAATGGAAAAATTGGAGTCCGGCTCAACAGGCTGGATTTTTCTTTTCTTTTTATTTTTCAAAAGAAAGTTAAGTGCATACAAAAGAAAAATTTAGGCTACGTTCACACTATACGCTTTTTTGTGCGCGCTTTTCAAAAAAGGGCAAGTGCGTCTGCGTCTGCCGGCAAAGTGAATTTAAATTCACTTTTGCCGTGCAGACGCTGTGTAAATATATGCAGCACTTTTATGGGAGAAAGCACAGGCATAAAAAGAATGACCATGTCAATTCTTTACGCACCTGCGCCCGCACTTTCTCCCATAGGAGCCCATTATCCCCGCTGGAATTACGCATCACCGTTCAGACAATGCGCAATTCCAGTGGGAATATACCAGCGCTGTAGGATGTGATGTCACACAGGGGAGGAAGAATCCTCCCGTGTGACATCTCTGACAGCCCCTTTTGGGTTTCGTAGTGTATTTGTCACGCGCTTAGATGGCGCTGACATTGCTGGATGCTGGTGTGTATGTTTGTCTTTAAGAGCTGCATGGTTGATAGTTGTGAAGGTCCTGGCCTCCTGTGTTGTGCTCCAGAACTGCATTCACTATTAGGTTCAACTGCTGGTTGAGGGGTTAATGTGTGACTCACCTGAACTCCCCTCCCCCTAGCCTTTAAGTAGCCTCTCCTTCCACCAGGAGGTGCTGCTGATAGAGTTTCACTCTATGCCTGGAAGCCATGCTGTGCAGACCTGTGTGTTTGTTTGTGTTGCTGAAGTCCTTTCCTTTGGAGTTGCTGTATCGCAGTTCTGTGGGGGGAGGTGAGGGGGGAATAGGGCAGGGCTGGTGGAGGAGTTTTAGGGAAAGGCTGGAGGCCCAAACCTTCTCACCTTTTGAGATACCTTTGGGATCAGGGCCATTCAGGGTTCCTAGACTAGGGTCAGACTAGTCTTCCCTGGTCAGCCTGCCCATAACTGCCATTCCCTCATCAGCATTCTCACTACACCGTGACAGTATTAATATACACTGCGAAACCCAAATTAAAGTTATCCAAATGTGTGAAAAATAATAAAAATGTAATACTTACCTCTCTGCCGGGTGTTCGTGGATCCGAGAGCCAACACAACCGCAGATACCGACCTTCCAAGGCCTTGGAAGATTTGTGATTGGCTGCTCGCAGTCATGTGATACATGACGTGCATATGACGCGCATATCACATGACCGCGAGCAACCAATCACTGATCTTCTTCTTGATAGGTCCTGGAAGGTCTCACCTGCGGCCAGCAGCACCCCCCCTTCCATCCTCACCTACGGTCAGCAGCCGGCAGCACCTACCCTCCCCCCTCCTCGCTTCTGACCCGCGACCAGCAGCACTCTCCCCCCCCCCCGCTCCTCGCCTGCGGCGTGAGGGCTTGATGCACTCCCGGGGAGGGGCCCCGGTCTAAATATCGCACCGGGGCGTGCCAGACTTTGGATACGCCACTGAATGATACACTATGAAACCCAAAAGGGGCTGTCACAGATGTAACACAGGGAGGATTCTGTGACATCACTTCTCCCCTGCGCTTTTGGGGAGAAGTGAGCCTTTAAAAAAAATGCAGTGTGTGAATGCGTGGGTGCAAAACGCTGCAAAAAAGGGCATAGTGTGAACGTAGCCTTACATGGTTGACATGACCCAGTCAACGCTTTTCAACTGCACTAAGCATGAGTAAGACTGCTTAGTGCAGAAAAACACGTCGACTGGGTCATGGCGACCATGTAAATTTTTCTTTAGTATGCACTTTACTTTCTTTTGAAAAAGAAAAATCCAGTCCTGTTGAGCCGGACTTCAATTTTTCCATTATCCTTGATGTGAGGCCTGGGCGGGGCCAGTGTCTGAGCTCTAGGTAGATGAGCATAGAGCAACTGGGTGAGCTGGAACTAAGTTTATACAAGGAATTTTACCATGGGATTTTTCTGCAGTTTCACTGCACAACCATCAGGATACTAAACAAGAATAGTTGCATGGAAGGTTTACAAGAGAAAAGCTACAGCTCAAAAAAAAAAATTGTTGTCCATCTGCACTGTGCTAAAGGTCACCTAGACAAGCTAGAAAGTTATTGGAACAACGTTTTGTGGACAAAAACAAAATAGAGCTTTTGGATTAATTGAGAAATGCTATGTTAAAAAAATTGCATTACAACATTAAAATCTTAAGGTACCTTCACACGCGGCACTATTGCTAGGCACTTTCACTGGCAATTTGCTGGTTGCAGTGAAATCATGGACACATTGTTCTATTTTGTTGCTAAGTACATATGGAACAATGTGTCCATTGTGGCGCCCTGCCAATGCAGGTAACCACATATTTCTCAACTGCACAGATGGGTTTCCACAGCAGGTACCACTACAAACAACACCTTCCACCCCGGCATAGTAGGGGGAGCTCAACCTGCTGCACTTAGGCAGGATCCCCTATAAATACTGCTGCTGGGGGCGGAGTTAGTCAGAGTGTGGCAGACGCTAGAAGAGCTGCAGGAAAGTTCTGGTGCTGGTGCCATGAGTAGGCACAGCCCAGAGACCCAGAGGAGCCCTTCAGCGTCCCACCAACCTAAGTGGGACTGAAGGCAAGGAGGCTTGAAGCAGAAGCAGAAGCAAGGAACAGGTAGCTCCAGCTGTGAGATCGTTCCAGAGAGGGAAAGAGAAGCCGGATATTGGGGATCCGCACCAGTGGAGAACTACAAGTCCCACAGGAAACCCCTGGGCACCGCGGAAGCTACAGCTACCCGGTCTCCAGAGAGAGTCAAAGCAAGGGAGGCAGGTGCAGTGGCTACTGCAGAAACCAAGAGAAGGTTGTCTCGGAGACTGCACAGGAGGAAAGGAGAAACAGACCAGAGAAGAGAGTGGAGGCAAGTCAGGATTTAATAGACTGTGCTTCAGAGAATACACAAGGAAGGAGGCCTTATACCCACTTGCTGTGGGAGCCCACTGTGCAGCCCAGCTACCCATCAGTGCTTGGGACCATATGCCTGAATACCATCAGTAAAAGGTAAAGAGACTTCTGCTGCTTGTTTGCATTCTTTCTGCTCCCTCACTATGCCCTTCCATAGACTCTTCCTATCCTCCCAAACTGTCCCAGCTCTGCTGCATCCTGTCCATTCCTCACCCCCAGTGCTGGATGGCATTTGTCACCCATAGCCGCACGCAAAACTGCACCAATCGGTGCCCCATTTTGGTTAAGGTCTGTATTTTTGTGTACACTTGCTATTATTTTATCTTCTACTTTGATACCCTTTTTTACCCGTCTATCCCCTTCCCCATTTTCATGCCGAGTGTCCAGATAGAGAGGGCCCAAGAAATACTTGTTTGGTTCAATGACTATGACTACGCTTAATTGTTGTTCGTTTAATGCAAATGGTCTCAATAAACCAGAAAGGAGGAGACAGATCTGCTATTCGTTTCATAAAGCCAAAATACATATACTAATGCTCCAAGAGACCCATTTTCGCTCAGACAGAGTCCCCAGGTGTGAAACCAGGGATTATCCACTATGGTTTCACAGCACGTTTCCTGGGTCTAAGGCGAGGGGGGTCTCCGTGGCGTTTCATTGGTCCTGCACTCCACAGATTTTAGCCCAGGAGGTTGATCCCGGGGGCCGCTTCGTGTTCCTAAAGGTGAATATTTTCTCTCTTACATTCATCATTGCTAACGTATATTTTCCTAATAGGAAGCAACTGAGATTTGTTGCACGCTTAAGGAGACGCCTGGAGGCATTCGCCGGCTCGGTCCCGATCATCATGGGAGGAGACTTCAATTATCCTGCTGATCCGGTAGTCGACACGTCGGCGGGTAAGTCTTCTCAACCTGCGCCATCTCTCCACTACCTGAGCAGACGGTGGGAGGGGATGCACCTGGTGGATGCGTGGAGAATATTTAATCCTGACGTAAAAGACTATACATCCTTCTCACATGTCCATTCAACGTACAGTAGGATCGACAGGTTCTACATGTCACACTCATTGTTGGACCGGGGGGCAACAGCAGACATAGGTTCAATACTGTGGTCGGATCATGCCCCAATATATCTCAAACTGACTATGTCTTCATTCAAGGGAAGTGGCTTTACTTGGAGGCTAAACGAAAATTTGTTGTCTGATCAGGCTTGTCATTCGGACCTTGAGACCATGATTAAAAACTTTATATCAGATCATTCTTTGGACTCGACGCCTAGTCCGGTGAAATGGGAGGCATTAAAGAGTGTTCTGAGGGGGGTGCCCATTGCACATGGCACACGTCTCAAGAAACAAAGGTCATGCGACATAGAATATCTAGAGGGTTGAGAATGCGCACATAGGGTCTTATCCTTTATAGGCAGGTAAATGTGAAAAAATCAGATTTGCTCACCTGGTCAGGTTGTGTAGCACACAACCAGCGTAATCGCTCGAACAATGCAGCTGCTGCAGGGACTGTACTTCCACGAGGTGCGGTGCTGTGATCAGGTATTTTGGACGGAAGGAAGGAGGAAGGAGCTCGGTACGTGGCTCCGAAACGCGTTGGAAATAAACCTCTACTACCAGTACTCAGACGTCCCAGTGTCGTTGGTGTATGTTCCTCTCTGGCAGCAGCGCGGACACTAAGGTACTTCGTCCAAAATACCTGATGCGACATAGAAGACCTGCTTACCCAGATTGCCGGGCTGGAGTCGAGACACAAGGAGAATCCAACTCCACAAGGCCTTTCCCTTTTATCCACCACAAGGCATAATTCTTGATCAAAAAGACAGGGTGAACAGGGACTGGACTAAATCTCGCTTCTATATATCGGGCAACAAAAGTGGGAAACTATTGGCTAGGGCTCTCCACCCCAGGCCCCCTAGAACGTATATATCTCATATTCGGGATCCAGAGGGCACTATGCTTCATAAAACCAGCGATATCCTAAATAGATTTAGAGATTTCTATTCTTCACTATACAACTTGGAAGCCCCCCGAGCATCTGAGGAGGATTTCTTGGATCATATCGGGAGGGCTGGTCTGCCCAGGTTGTCCCGGAGGATATGAACCAGCTGGCCACTGACTTTACTTTGGGGGAAATAGAGGCCGGAATTAGAGACATGAAGCTTGGCAAGAGTCCGGGGCCTGACGGATATTCCGCAGGCTTTTATAAAAAATATGTGGATCTCTTGGGTCCGATATTTTTGTCAGTATGTAATGATATTTCCTCGGGCAGATCCTTCCCGGCCCAAGCGCTCATGGCCCACGTGGTGGTTCTACATAAACCTGGGAAGGATGTGGCGTCATGTGGTAATTACAGACCCATCTCTTTAATCAACTTGGATATAAAACTTTATTCCAAGTTGGTGGCAAACAGGCTTAAACACCTCCTCCCCGAGATAATACATGGAGATCAGGTGGGGTTTGTCCCTGGCAGGGAGGCCAGGGATAATACGATCAGGTCTGTGGCCCTAATAGACGCTGCTCGCAGACAGTCGGTACCCATGTGCATCCTGTCAGTAGACGCAGAAAAGGCGTTTGACAGGGTGCACTGGGGATTTATGTTTGCAGTTCTACGTCATTTGGGGGTGGGCGAAACCATGTTCCATCGCATAAAGGCTTTATATGCTCACCCAACTGCATGTCTGCGAATTAATGGCGTACTGTCAGAATCTTTTTCGATTCACAATGGTACACGCCAGGGATGTCCGTTATCCCCTTTACTCTATATCCTTTGTATGGAGGTCCTGGCGTGCGCCTTGAGGATTGACACATCGGTGCAGGGCCTGGTAGTGGGAAAAAAAGAGCATAAGATCGCCTTATTTGCAGATGATCTACTAGCTTACATCACAAATCTTTGATATCCCTCCCTCATATTCTTGAAAACATGATGGAATTTGGTAGACTGAGCAACTTAAAGATCAATCCCTCCAAATCCGAAATGCTTAACATCACCTTGTCAAGTTTGGTGGTTTCACTTTTGGCCAGGGACTATCCCTTTAAATGGAGGGAGGGATCTCTGGGATATTTGGGGATTAGGTTGTCCAGGGACCCATCGCTCCTTTTTGTACACAATTATATGCCCCTGCTGTCACTCTTGGAGTCGGACTTAGTCAAATGGAACAAACGTTCGCTGACATGGTTGGGTAGACTACATGCCCTACGTATGGACATTCTCCCGCGCCTTCTCTATCATTTCCAAACCTTACTGATTCATTTACCGGCCTCCTTTTTCTCCAGACTGAAGCAGGGATGGACCCGCTTTTGTGGTCACATGGCCGCCCGAGAATTTCCTTTAAGACCCTTAGTAGGAAAATTGCCCATGGTGGAGTGGGCCTCCCAGACCCCTTACTATATCATTACGCTGCTATAATAATAATAATAAAACTTTATTTGTATAGCGCCAACATATTCCGCAGCGCTTTACAGTACAACGGTACATAAGAAAAATATACGGTACAGAAACGTAATGCAGAACAGTAGTTACATACCAAAAACATGGATAAGTGCCTTCTGGATCTCTTCAGGGAGGGGGAGGGGGGATGGGTAGATGTAGAACGGGAGGGACTCCATTATCATCCTCTAATATGGATCTGGTCTATGGACTCAAGTGGACGAGAAACTCGCTCGTTCTTATCCCTGCAATTACATGACTCCTTCAGGGGACAGGCCCGTTCACTACATCTTACTACTAACCCGGGTCCTCTAACTTTCTTGTTCGATAACCCATCGTTCCCAATAGACCCAGGCTGCACCTCATTCTTGGGTCTCACTAAAACATCCCGCCCATCCCTCAAGGACTGTATCTCCCAGTCTGGACTCAAGCCACTAGTGGACTTTCCTAATATGATCAATATCCATCAGGGGACTTGGTTCCAATATGCTAGACTGGGTAGTTATGTGAGATCCCTACCATTCTCATCTCTTAAACACTCCCTGACGGACTTCGAACAATTATGCATCAAGCGGACATATATACCACATGCTATTTCAGTGATTTATAATATATTCCACACACATAGAAATGCAGACTTGGGGGACAGACCTGGGTACGTGGGGAGATGGGAGGAAGACTTAAATAGAACTCTATCTATATTAGACTGGGATAAAATCTTTACCTCCACGTATGGGGCATCCCTCTCTGCTCTGTCTCAGGAGAGAAATTATAAGGTGGTGGCGAGATGGTATAGGTGCCCTGCTGACGTGCACCGGGTATTCCCGGAAGTCTCGGACCGATGCTGGCGATGTCTGGAGGGAGTGGGCACATACACTCATATGTGGTGGGGATGCCCATTGATATCCTCTTTTTGGAGGGATGTAAATGATCTTTATACACGTGTGATGGCTCTCAAGATAACATTCACCATGGAACTGGCCCTACTAAATCTACATCCTATGTCCAACAAGGATTTTAAGAGGGGTTTATTATGGTTCTTCTTGACGTCGGCCAGACGCCTCATACCCAGGTGGTGGAAAAAGACTAGGTGTCCCTCACGTTGGGAGTTGGTAGTGGAACTTAATGAGGTGTGCAGGATGGAGGAATTGGCATCATGTGCCTCACGGAACCACGGTTGCCTGGAGGGGCATCGTGAGAGATGGACCTCTTGGTTTATATACAGAGACTCTGCTGATCTTAAATCCTGGGTTTCCTCTGTGGATTTAGACCATACATGATTAGCGTGGAAGAATTATGTGACCGTGAAGGTTACAGTCCTGACTCTTCACGATTGCGAGACACTCGGCATTTATGCCCCTTTCCCTCTTCCCACCCCTTCCCTGACCTTTTTTTTTTCTTTTCTTTTTTCTCTTTTCTCCTTCTCTGTTTTGTTTGTCTTTTTTCCTTTTCTGTAGACATGTTTAGAATGTTCATTTATGTCTTTCTAATTTTCAGAAAACATAAGATTTAATAGAATTTGGATAGTTAATCACAATGTTTGAAAGTGTTACCAAACTATACAACTCGGTATGGCACATAGATTGTGACATTTCTCATACGAAAAAGTTTAATTTGATTGTTCTTTTGGAATATCTGTCAACAAAATAGCAAATATGAGCCATATTTTGTGATTTACAGTTATGTTGATTTATGTTTGTGGTGTAAAATGAATAAAATATGATTTGAAAGAAAAGGCAAAATAAACTGCCCCACCTCAGCACACACAGAGCCAGCGCCATCTTGGCTCTAAGAGAAGGAAAAGAGATTGCGCCGCATCTACACAGAACTCACCAGCAAAGCAGGAAGAAAACCTGGGGACCTCACCGGAGGTAGCCGCTGGGCCACCACAACATCGGGAGCTGCGACATCAAGCCGACGCCGATCGGCAGCTTTAGGGAGAAGAGCGCGTGCACAGGCTGCGGTGAAGAGGAGTGAAGAGGAGGACTGAGTCCAGGGGACTGACTGGTGACCGCGGCGAGCCTGGTGAGTCAAACTGCAACACTCCCGACGCCATACCGAGCCTCCAGCACACTAAATAAGCGGGCACTACTTTGGAAACGGCAGCAGGCGGAGGGATACGCCTCGGGAAAGAAGTTCGCGCTAGTAAATACACACCCCCTCCTGTGACATCACCCACAGGCAAGAAAGAACAGGGCAGACAATTAAAAGCTGCTGAAAACACACAATAACAGAAATAAGTGTATATTGGCAAAGACTATACTAATAACAAAGCTTAATAAAGTTAAAATTATATGTGAGGAGCAGCTGATTGAGGTAAACAAAGACCAATACTAACCAGTAACCAAACAAAGATGAGAGCAGCATCAAAAGCAAAAACTACAGATTGACCCAGATAAAAAGAAGCCCCAGGCAGCAGGGAGAGGACTACTAGCAAGTGGGACTATTGGGTCCCCAACGTACCCCAGCTTCGCAGAATCAGTATAAAACACCTATTTATCAGGAGACAACACCTATTAACCAATTGAGATAATCTGAGATATTTCAAACACAACAAACAACTGAGATTGCTTACAAGACCTTGTCTGACAGAGGGTCATGCCTCCAAAACTCAGAGGAAGCCTAAATCAAAACTCATCAGATCCAAAAATGGAATCTAACTGCACTAATACCAAAAGTAAAATACCGCCACCTGCCTATAGCCCAAACAAAATTACCAAAAATAAAGATGACTCCCACTATGATACCAAAAAACCTGAAAAAGAAGATTTCATAGGAGATCTCATGGTTTTTGAGCCCACTGTCACCAGCTCAAAAAGAATAGAAATGGGGTCACCTTCTCATACTAGAGCCAAACAAACTGAAAATGAAGGGAACCAATCACAAATAAGAAGTCCAGCTAGACAAAAGATAAAGGTTACCCAAGACGAATCTAACCAGTCTTCCAACTCAGAAACTGAATACCCACCAGATAGGGACTTCTTTCTTAAACTTTTTTCCTCACTGAGAGAGGATATTAAAAAACAGTTTTCAGAAGTCAAGTCATCTATCAATGCAATAAACACCAGATTAGACACAAATGAAAAAGAAGTGGAGGAATTAAAACAAGAAATAAAACTTCCGGTTCCGGCGCCGACATGATCAGCCGCGTTTAGCGAGGCTCCGGGTCCCGCCGCGGCAATCCAGCAGCATCCAGCCCACCTACTCACCAACTGCCACAAGCCGACCTCAGACAGAAGCCCGAGAACGAGAGGCACCCGGACGCAGCCATAATGATGGACCGGTATGTGACAAAGAAGGGGGAGACGGGCCGGTTTCTCCCGCAGCACGAGGCCGCGACTAATGGCGCCCGTGACCAGGGCGGGAAGAGTGAGTGGGACCGCAGCCCCGAACGGGGAGATGATGCCCTGAGGGGGCCCAGCACTGGTGAGATGGCGAACAACAGCGGGGGGCAACCAGAAAGACCTATGGGAGAGACCCTGAAAGGCAGCAGCAGCAGCAGTATAAGCCAGGAAGGAGAGCACCAGCCGGGACCGCAGGGGGACAGAAGGCACGTGCAGCCTGAAGCAGTGCAGGGAGGTGAAACGCAGACTACACAGGCAACACAGGCAACAGAAGGTTGGCAGTCACATCACCAAATAAACTATAAACTATTGGCCAAGGAGCTAGCAATTCACATGGCTGAAGAATTTAAAACAGCTGTAGCTGACATGGTCACAGCCAAGACCAGAGAACTCACAACAACAGTGGGAGATCATACACTTAGAATTAAAGAGACAGAAGCCAGAATATGCTCTGCTGAAGATAGGATACTAGAACTTGAAGACCAGGTAGAAGCCCTACAAAAGCGATCCGACTATGCATTTTCAAAGCTGGAGGATATGGAGAACAGGTCAAGAAGGAGCAATCTTAAAATAGTGGGTCTCCCAGAATCTGTTCAAGTGGGTTAGCTTGAAGAAATCTTTGAAGTAGACCTTCCCAAAGCTTTAGGGGTAATGCACAGATGTAAAACGGAGAGAACCCACAGAGTTGGGCCACCTAAAGAAAGTATACCCACTTCAACAGGTGTCACCAGAAGCACTCCTTCTACGAGAAATATTAATAATAATAACAAGCCGAGGCACGCCATTGCTAAATTTCTGAATCACAGAGATAAGGAAGAGATCCTGAGGGCTTATAAGGCCAGAAGGCATCCTCTGACACTATATGGCCATAAAGTTTTAGTTTTTGTGGACTACTCGGTAGAAGTTACTCGCCGTAGAAGAGCCTTTAGCGAGGCTTGCTCCATACTCCACAAAAGAAATGTGCGATTCCAGCTAACTTTCCCTGCTACCCTGAGATTTAATTCGAGAGAGGGTGCACCAATGGCTTTCACGGACCCAGGGGAAGCAATGACGGAGATATTACAAAACACTCGTTCACCGAGAGCTGCGACCCCACCGAATGTAACCACGGATAAAATGCCAAAATCATCGATACCAGATATGGAATCTGAAGAGGATCGGGACTCTGTTAGATCTTACAGACTACGCTCGACCGCCACGAATGAAAATTCATCATCCAGTAATGGGACTCCTAAACAACAACGTCAAACAGGGAATCGCTGGCAAAAGAAGAAATGACACTGTAGAAACTGTAAGCAGAAATGGACACATTTGAGATCCACCTAAAGAGATGGCAAATTGGATACTCTTCACACAGAAGACCAGGCTTAGCGGCCTTGAGACGACATTGCCCCGCTACTCAGAACTACGATGTTTGTGAGACCTGCTGATCCTCGTCGGTGGTCCAAATTGCCTTGACGTCCCTGGCCCTTTCCTTCTCTTCACCCTCCCCCCCTATTCTTCTTATTTATTTAAATTCCTTTGTTTATTGTTTGTTTGTTTTTGTCTTATCTCCATCTTGCCCCCACACTCTGTTTTTTTTTTTTTGTTTTTTTTTCTCTTTTCTTTCTTCTCTATTAACAGCATTTCTGTACCTCCAACGGGAAGAGAACAGAAGACATACTGGGATTCGTTTACGCATGAACGCTCAAGTCTGCACAGGATATCATAAGTGATACATTTTATGGACTCTTATTGTTTGAGGGGGGGTGGCGGGGGAGGGGGGGAACCGGTCAAGGGGCCTTTTGAAGAAGGGGAAACAGATATTTTTCTTCAGACAGGACCGAGAGTCCCCATATGTATAATGAATCTAGTTCCGTATTGTTTGTAATAATTAGAATCACCCTAAAGGGTATCGAACCTAGTGTTACTCCTATAGAGTTTTGAAACATAGTTATGTGACGGTGACTACAATAAGAAATAAGGTGGTGATATGGTTAGACACCGAAGACTTAGGAAAACTAAGGGCATATGTTAAATAGTAAATATGTAATTAATAATCAGCTGGTTGTCGTGGCGGGATGGGACGTTCGCATATGGGCTGTATTGTAGGGAAGAAGAGAAGTCAAATACCAGTACAGAATAGGAGAAGGAGAGTACAATACCATGTGGGAGAAATTTGAGAAATCGGGAAAAGGGAGGGTACCTAGAGCTAGCAACAACAGTTTAAAGAAATATCAGCACCATAATTGGGAATCATATACCATTAGAGAGAGGAAGATGCGGGGAAAAAAGATAGCGGAGCGTAGAGAGCACTATTTGTCAGACAATTCACTAGATGACAACCACGATGGTTAGGTGGGTCTCCTGGAATGTAAAGGGTATGCGCTCCCCGGCAAAGCGCATGATGATTTTGCGGCATCTTAAAAGACTCCGCACAGATATTGCCTTGCTCCAGGAGACCCACTTGACGTCTGAGGACTTTTTCAGATCAAAGAAGTTATGGGTGGGGGAGGTTTATGGATCAGGAGCGGTTGAGAAGAAGGCGGGTGTTTTAATTTTAATTAATAGATCTTTATCACATAACATCCTGTCCACGCAGGTAGATAGCGGAGGCAGGATAATACAGATGACCATCCAGATTCAGAAGGACATATTTTCTGTATACAATATCTATGCACCAAATACAAACCAAAAGACATTCTTCCAGGATTTGCAAACTAGACTCCTAACTGATGAAGGACACAACAGGATAATAGGTGGTGATTTCAACATGGTACTAAATCAAGAAGAAGACAGGAGACTTTCGTCGCCTTTGGGAGGGGGAGGTCAGCCACCAACAAGACTACGCACAGAAAACTTTCTTGAATCAATTTTTACAGTGGTGAATATGACAGATGCATGGAGAACGGTACATCCTCTTGACAGAGAGTACACCCCCTTTTCCCACCCCCATGGGTCTTGGTCTAGAATAGACATGTTCTTCACTTCTCCTAATGTACTACAAAGATTAATCGAAATCAAAATTAAGGACATGGTGATTTCTGACCATAGCCCATTGGTGATGGAATCCAAAGACACATATGAGAAAGGGTCAGATTATCTATGGAGATTCCCAGACACGTTTACTAAAGATGAAAATTTTGTTTCCCTCCTCAGAGAATGGTGGTCGGCATACTCGAGAGACAACGAAACACATCGCTCCGAACCGGGCTTATTTTGGGAAGCAGCGAAGGCAGTACTGAGGGGTAATGTAATGGCTTACAGCATGGGGATGAAAAAAAAAATAAAAGAGCAATTCGAAAAAGCCAGTCTGGAAGTAAGACATGCCTACTTTAAATATAAAAACACGATGGCTGACCCTGACAGAGAGACCTGGCAGCTAGCCAAAGAAGCATTTGATATGTGGGCAAAACGTAGAGAAAATATCTATAAAAGTAGACTGGAACTTAATCTCCACAAATTCGGCGATAAAGCCGGTAGATTACTGGCACGGCTATCCCGGGGTAAACAGATCTCACCTCCCATCCAAAAAATAATAGACAATCGAGGTAACACGTGGACCAATCCTAAAGATATTAACCAGGCATTAGGAAAATTCTATACATCCCTATACTCAGATAGAGACCCTGAAATGCCCATACAGACAGACTTACTACATGAGTTCCGTCTCCCCGAACTAACAGAAGAGGATAAACAATTCCTGAACAGCCCTGTTACGACAGAGGAAATAGAGGACACAATTAAAAACATAAACTCTGGTAAAGCACCTGGACCAGATGGATACAATGGGGCTTTCTTTAAAGCCCTCAGAGAACAGATCTCCCCCGTGCTACGTGACCTTTTCAATTCTATACTACAGGGCACTCCCATACCTGATAGAATGAATTTGGCCCATATAAAACTCATACCCAAACCAGGAAAGGTACTAACAGATCAAGCGAGTTTTAGACCGATCTCCCTGATAAATCAGGATCTAAAACTCCTTTCTAAAATAATGGCGGACAGACTGGCAATAATTATGCCCAAATTGATACCTCCCCACCAGGCTGGATTCATTAAAGGTAGATCGACCACTACGAATATCAGAAGAGCGATGCTACTGATCGATGCCATGGGAAAGAAAATGGGAAAAGAGAGGGGGGACCCAGCCATGATCACACTAGATGCGGAAAAAGCATTTGACAATGTAAAGTGGTCATGGCTGGGTAAAGTCTTGGATTCCATAGGGATTGAGGGACCTTTCAGGAAATATCTTCAATCTTTGTATAATAACCCAAAGGCATGTATTAGCACTCCTGGCTACCTGTCTGACACCTTTTCCCTGCAAAAAGGGACGAGACAGGGATGCCCACTATCCCCTCTACTTTTTAATTTGGCCATAGAACCCCTAGCACTCTATTTAGAAAGAAGCACGATTTACGAAGGCTTTAGAGTGGGAACCAGAGAAATTAAATTGTCACTTTTTGCGGATGATATTATTCTATACGTGCAAAACCCAATGAGAGACTTACCCCAAACATTAAACACCATTAAAAGTTTAGGCAAACAGTCGGGCTTTTCTCTTAACAAAGAAAAATGTGAAATTCTGTTCATCAACCCGAAAAGTAGACACTCACAAAAAACACAATTTTGCGACCTCCCAATAGCTAAAGAAAGTATCAAATACTTGGGCATACAATTGGCTAGATGTCCTAATCTGACATACAAACTTAATTTTACACCAATTCTCTTGAAAATTGAAAAAGAATTGATAGGCTGGGCTAAGCTGCCTCTATGTTTGATGGGAAGATGCCATCTGCTTAAGATGATCAGTTTCGCCAGGCTATTATATCCGCTTCAGACTATCCCCATGCTGTTAAAACATACAGACATACTTAAACTGAATAAAGCCTTCTCAAAATTCTTGTGGAGGGGAAGAAAATCTAGATTAGCTCTTGGTGTCCTGATGCAGTCGAGACAAGAGGGAGTCCTACAGCTCCCAGATGTCCGCGGATACAATTTGATATGCATCCTACGTAATGTGCTCGACTGGATAAAGGGAACCAACAGATACTCTGATGTGGTATTAGAAGGAGAATTTGCTAAACCATGGGAATTGTCAGCTTTGCTACACTCACCAATGCCTTACATACCAAAAAAACTTAAGAACACGGTTATTTACAGAGACACAATAGCAACATGGAAGGGGGTGAGGAAGAAATTAAGATTATCTTGGAAAATTTCCAAGATACTTAACCCTTGGAAATGTCCAGCTTTCCAACTGGGTCGTGAGAACGAACTCTTTGCGGCTTGGAGGGAAGGAGGCATTAAAACCTTAGGCGACCTTATAAACACCAGAGAAAGGAGATGGATGACGGAAAGCGAGGTCCTACAAACCTATAATCTCCCTCGATTTCAGGCTCTGCAATATCACCAGATTTACCACTATCTCCTCTCTCAATTACGAGATATCACTGGGGAGATGGATGATAATTTGTGGTCCAACATGATGGGACTGAACGAGGGAGATGTTTCCATTACCTCTCTTTACGCTAAACTACAGGCAGCTTTGAGACCGGCAAAGAGGACTACTCTCTTTGCAAAATGGAAAAAACATATAGAAGACCCTGACCTTGCACAGAAAATTCTGGAGGGATGGGGAGACTTCAGGAGATATATACACAATGAAAGGTGGAGAGACTCACAGTTTCGGATCATACATGGGACTATACAGGCATTTAATATACCATATACTCAAAATACCGAGGAACGATGGGTAGACTGCCCTAAATGTAAGTCCCACTTGACGGATCTGGAACATGGTCTTTGGTCTTGTCCTGCCTCTCAACTGTTTTGGAAGGGGGTGGAACGATGGGCGAGAGGTCTCTGCAAGGGATTAGATAGACTGAACCCAATGATGTGGCTTTTCCACTATAAAGGAGACTTAAAGGGGAAGGAGCAGCTACACATATTGTTCCACTATATCGCTATCACTGCAAAGAGACTTCTATTGCAGTTTTGGCTGAATGATAGACCACCTGACCTAGCACAGGTCAAATCTTCACTGCGTGCTGTCCTCACAATTGAATCTGACGCACACCAGGGGCCAGGGTTACTCCCGGTTTAGACAGGCGATTCTTCTCCTTCCTTGTCACGGGTGGACCGCGCCTGCCGGTAGTGGGGCCCGGTGTAGTGCAGATCAAAATTGAGGTCGTCTTACGGGAACAGATTAAAAAGGGGTTTTAATTTGTTTTCTTCGTGACGCCACCTATGAGTAGATTCGGTAAGGGCTACCGACGCTGCGGAACCTCCCGGGGTGATGGACAGCAGCAAGATGTTACGCTCCCCACAGGCTGAGCGGTGATCCCCGGGGGCTGGAGCTGCTCAAGATGTTGTGCGGCAGCTGCGGTTACCTTAAGTTCATGACGGACAGTTCATAAGGAGACACGGACACAGATAGTCTCTGCAACGGTTCTTTACTGTAACCAGCAGGCAGTACATGGCTTACAGTGGTTGAGTAGAAGACCGGGTGGACTCAGCAGTGATAGTGCTCCTCAGAGATCCGCAGTGTACCTCCTCTCTACCTCCTTAGTTTCTCTTGCCAGCGTCGCCCAGGAATACCAGGTCGGGTACGGGGAGGCTGCTTCAATGCCCTATCCATGATGTACGTTCTGGATTCTTTGGGGAGCCTTGGGTCCCTCGGTGGGTACACCGCTGGTTAGACGACTGGAAACTGGCTGGTGGTGGGGTGCTCCTATAAAGCTGCTCCTCCACGGGGCTGGTTCGCGTGGCAGAGGTGAACTGCTGCCAGCTTCGGTACCAGTGAACCGGCTGTGAGTTGTGGGCACGGGAGTCTTTTGGGAACCCGTGTAGCTATGCCCATTCCCGGTAGTTAAGGCCTCAGGTGCTGACACCCGACCGGTGACGGCCCAGGGGCCCGCACGGGGTGCGGAGCCCCCGCTCCACTCCAAGTTCTAGTCTGCTCTCTTCAAGTTCTAGACTATATTTTCACTTGTTCTGACTGTCTAGATTATTGTGTTCTCTTCACTACCCTAACACTCCACCCACCAGGACCTATGATTGGTCCCCTGTTCTAGGTGTTGTATGTTGGGTTGGATCTCTGAGTTAACTATTTCACTGCTTTGTCTAGAGAATATTGCGGCTGCAATACTCCCTTGTGACGCACTCGTTGCGGGGTGCCACACTCCCCCTTGGTTAAATCAGCTTGTCCCCAAGCGTCAAACTACTCACATTACAGAGGTTTTTACATTTTTATACATATATGACACACTTTTATTAAAGTAGAAAAACAGGTAAAGAAATGCTTTGATGTTATAAGCAAAGAAACAGGTAATCACTTTGTGCGGACCCGGCGGGCGGTCGACTGTACTTTAACTAGAGTCCAGGCTGTAGCCGCGAGATCACACAGTCAGTGACTAACGGTAACAGAGTCATTGATGAAAGTTCAAGTTTTTAAAGTCACTGGCTCTGAGGGTGATGGCGTACCCGGATAGCAAACCACCCATCTGCACAAGCATAGCGCTCATAGGTGATAATATCGCCCCGGTATAGGTCGCGATCGGGATGTCCTCTTGGCAAGTTTGACTCAACGTCCCGGCGCCCCACAAACACCTCCTCATTCAAACCCACCTCCCAAGCGAACCCCCACCCGGTATGTAAGTTAAAGGTGGAAATTCTACCTTCACGGCGGAGTTCATCAGGCAGCGGCGGCTGGCGGCGAGCCTCGGCACGGGCCTCCATGTTGGCGCGTTCTCTGGCTTGCCACTCCTCTCGTCGTCTCTGGCGTACATCTCCGTCGTTACGGCTCGGGGTGTAAAGATGAGTAATGGAGCTGGTGGTTTGGCGGGAAGCTTGAACTTGGCGGGCTGTCTGTATCGGAACCCGGTGGAACGGCACAGGGGAAGGTGTCGGCAGTGCACCCGACCAGTGTACCCGAGCTGTGTGCCCGGAAGGAAGTTCTTTGTTGTCTCCCCAAGCGAACCCGGTGTCGAAATCCTCAGCGGTGCTGTGGGTCTCGTCGTCATCCTCTCCGACCTCTTCCTCGATGATCACATCAGGCTGCTTGTTGATGAAAGACGTTAAAGCTTGTTCCGTTGTACAACGGGGCGGTGGTGCTGCGGATCCTTCCGTAGGGACGTCCTGCAGGGCTTCCAGGCTGCCTGCCTCTTCATCTGTTTCCGCAGGTAAAGGTGTTTCAATCCCGGTTACCAGGTAGGCCTCTGTGGTTGCAGAGGAGGCCTCCGGTTCTAGGGAGAAACAAGCGACAGTCTCGGTAGTGTGGAAACTAGTCGCGGGTTCCGCAGGTGGAACCTGGTAGAGATCGAGTTCTTCCATGGAGCGTGTTATGAGCTCCGGCTCAAGAACGGAATCGGTTGCGATGTTGGTCGCTGGAACGGGTCGAGTTGCGGCCTCCACCGGAATGACACAGTCTATTGGCTCAGGTGACGGAGCAGGACAGGTGGTAGGCGAGGGTGAGGCGGTCGAGAAGCTGGTGACGTCGTCTGGGCTTGGAGAAGCTGCACCCGGTCGGCTCTGCTGCATCGCATGGTGTAGTCGTCTGCCTAGGGTCGCGCTCCAGCTGCGAATCGTCCATTCCACTGTCTCTAGTAACCGCACCCGGAGGTCTTGTAGAGCCTCTAGCCAGAAGTCGGGGCTGCCGTCTAGGGTAAGGGCAGGATCCGGACCCGGTTGGCTTATGGCTGCTCTGGCCTCCGCCTCGACCTCCCGCATCAGGTCTTGGAGTCTCATGCTGGCCATTCTTCTTTGGAGGGAAACCACACCCGATCAACCGGTAAGACGTTCTGGTTGAGCTGGTGAAGATGTCTTCTCTCTCTGTCGGTGTGTCTAGGTATGACACTCCCATCTCCTCTGGGCTTTTGTAGTCCAATCGTGGGAAAAGTCTTTGGGGTCCGCCCCCATGGTTGATTCGAGCAATCAGGCGGACAAAGAGTTTGGCGCCTTTCGTCCTTAACCCTCCCACAGTGAGGGGGGGGTTGACTCACTCCTGGGCTTCACGTGGCGGATTCTTGTGGCGGGAACGCCATCTTGGGCGCCATCTTGACCCAATGGTGTAAAGGCGGGAAAGTTCTTTTAGGGACGAACAAAGTCCAATTGTAGACAATAAAGTCCAGTTTAAGCACAACATACCCGTTGGTAACGGGCCTGCTCGTATCCTGTTCGTGACGCCATTTTCTGACGCACACCAGGGGCCAGGGTTACTCCCGGTTTAGACAGGCGATTCTTCTCCTTCCTTGTCACGGGTGGACCGCGCCTGCCGGTAGTGGGGCCCGGTGTAGTGCAGATCAAAATTGAGGTCGTCTTACGGGAACAGATTAAAAAGGGGTTTTAATTTGTTTTCTTCGTGACGCCACCTATGAGTAGATTCGGTAAGGGCTACCGACGCTGCGGAACCTCCCGGGTGATGGACAGCAGCAAGATGTTACGCTCCCCACAGGCTGAGCGGTGATCCCCGGGGGCTGGAGCTGCTCAAGATGTTGTGCGGCAGCTGCGGTTACCTTAAGTTCATGACGGACAGTTCATAAGGAGACACGGACACAGATAGTCTCTGCAACGGTTCTTTACTGTAACCAGCAGGCAGTACATGGCTTACAGTGGTTGAGTAGAAGACCGGGTGGACTCAGCAGTGATAGTGCTCCTCAGAGATCCGCAGTGTACCTCCTCTCTACCTCCTTAGTTTCTCTTGCCAGCGTCGCCCAGGAATACCAGGTCGGGTACGGGGAGGCTGCTTCAATGCCCTATCCATGATGTACGTTCTGGATTCTTTGGGGAGCCTTGGGTCCCTCGGTGGGTACACCGCTGGTTAGACGACTGGAAACTGGCTGGTGGTGGGGTGCTCCTATAAAGCTGCTCCTCCACGGGGCTGGTTCGCGTGGCAGAGGTGAACTGCTGCCAGCTTCGGTACCAGTGAACCGGCTGTGAGTTGTGGGCACGGGAGTCTTTTGGGAACCCGTGTAGCTATGCCCATTCCCGGTAGTTAAGGCCTCAGGTGCTGACACCCGACCGGTGACGGCCCAGGGGCCCGCACGGGGTGCGGAGCCCCCGCTCCACTCCAAGTTCTAGTCTGCTCTCTTCAAGTTCTAGACTATATTTTCACTTGTTCTGACTGTCTAGATTATTGTGTTCTCTTCACTACCCTAACACTCCACCCACCAGGACCTATGATTGGTCCCCTGTTCTAGGTGTTGTATGTTGGGTTGGATCTCTGAGTTAACTATTTCACTGCTTTGTCTAGAGAATATTGCGGCTGCAATACTCCCTTGTGACGCACTCGTTGCGGGGTGCCACAAATCCTTAGATGCACTACGCAATCCCAGCAAGTTAACATCAAAATTCTTCTACAAATGGAGGTGGTTCATTGAACAAGAATTTACAGATGCTGAAATTAAGACCTTTATGATACCCCATAGATCATCTACTTGGTACGCCAGGGAAGACCTAGGAGATACACTGGGCAGGCTCAAATGCGCTACCTAATGATAGAGCCCCAAAATAGGCATACATGAACAGAATGAACAACCACAAAGGCTGTTGTAGTGCTAGCTAGGAAGGGAGGTGGGCGGGTATAAGGGGAACTATATTTCTCTAAATGTTAGATGTTATACTATCAATGCATATACACAAAAGTGATAAAATGTGTTGTACTACATTACTGTAAATTTATGATATTGAAAGATCCTATCATACAAAATATGTCATGATACGCGTATATTTGTTAAATGTTAAACAATAAAAATGATGGTTCAAAGAAAAACAAGAAATAAAGTCACAAAACACAGAGTTAACCAAAGCAAAGAACGAAATAAAAAATTTAACAGACAGGATAATAGATAGGGAGGACCGTGATCGTAGATCAAATCTAAAAGTGAGAGGTATACCGGAATCTGTCAAACCTCAGGAACTGATACCATACATCAAATCCCTAATCAAAAAACTATACCCCTCCTTGCCAGAAATAGAGAGTTCCATTGAAAGAGCGCACAGGCTCCCAAGACCACAACGTTTACCAGAAGACATACCATGAGACGTCATCGTGAGATTTACCTTTTACCAGACCAAGGAAAAAATTAATAACTATGCCAGACAAAAAAGTCAACTGCCATCTCCCTATGAAAGCTTAAAAATTTACTCGGATATCTCAAAAGATACAATGCAAAAAAGAAGAACCCTTAAACCCATCACAGAGATTCTGCGGGACAAACAGATCAACTATTGATTGGAAGACCCTCAAATTGCATTATATTTGAACATAAGCAGAAAAACATCGCAATCGAAGATCCTGAAACAGGCCTCAGGATACTGAGAAACCTTCATATTAGTGACTAACCCACCCTTCAGCGACACAAATGGTCTGGAAAAAAGAGCAACTAAGGCCCAAACACAAGCCTAATAAGGAAGTTTTACAACTGTTCATACTGAACACTTCCTTCACTGAAAGACTAAAAACTTAGTTCAAACTAGTTGTTCTATTTGTTTGTTTATTCTTTCTTCCCCTTCCCTATCTCCCATTCTACCACTTCCATCATACCACAACAGAATCCTACAACCATATACGACAATGACTATCAAATTCATGACCATAAATGCAAACGGACTAAACTCACCACAAAAACGCTTCCACGTCTGGAAGGAAATAACGACCAACCATGTAGATATAGTGGGTATACAAGAAACAAGATTCGCAGAAGGGAAACAACGTAAATTCAGTAACAAAAAATATCCATACATATACCTCTCGTCGACCTGCAAGAAAAGAGCTGGAGTCGCAATTATCATTAAAGATTCACTAAAATTCGAGGAGATCAAATCTATCAAAGATTCTGAAGGAAGATTTATAATACTTGTCTGTAAGTTAAACGATGCAATATACACGCTTGCAAATATTTATGCCCCTAACAAGGGCCAGACTACATTTATAAAACGTTTCTTCAAAACAATCCAGGAACATCAAAAAGGCACACTTATAGTCTTTCGGGATTTTAACGCGGTACCGAACCCTCTTTTAGACTCATCCAACAAAACTAGAAACATAAACACACAGATAGATGACCTTATTAAAAAAGAAGAATACGGTACTTTGATGTGTTCAGATGCCTCCACACATCCTCAATTGAATTCACCCATTACTCAAATGTGCATAAAACATTTTCAAGAATTGATTTAGTACTGACGAATATTCATTCAATACACAAAATTAAATCAATCAACATCTTACCAAGAACGTGGGCAGACCACTCACCCATACTCTTTGAAACATCTATTAACCCCCCTTTCAATAACAATTCCCCATGGAGAGCTAATTCTACAGTATTATTTTAAAGTAAATGATACCCAAGATATATCTGCAACCACCTTGTGGACAGCACATAAAGCAGTAATAAGAGGCCTCTTAATCCAACTTAACGCACAACAAAAAAAATCCCTTCAAAACAATACAAAAAAACTAAGTCAACAAATACAAAGAGGAGGACATCATTTCAAATCCTACAGAAGCCAAGCATCAGAACCTGTTGAAACTTAGAATTGAACTCAGATCCTTGCTAACATCCGAATATGATAGAATTGTTAGATTAACCAAATCCAATTTCTACTCCAATATCAATAAGCCCACTAAAACCTTTGCAAATCTTATTAAAACCCACAGATCCAAAACCAATATCCACCAAATTAAAAATAGAGACGGCCAGATTAAAAAAACTCCACTTGAAATTTTAAAAAATCTTTGCAGAATTTTACCAGAACTTGTATAACCTAAAAAATGATATTTTAGAAACCAAACCCTTATTACCAAACATCAAAATATTCTTAGATGAGATTACACTTCCATCAATCACAGACGAAGAACTTTCCATGCTTAACAAACCCTACACAGAAAAAGAAATTTCACAAACAATACGCACCCTAAGCAAATGTAAAGCACCGGGACCAGACGGTCTACAAAATGAATATTATATAAATAATGAAACTATACTCACACCTCACTTAACGAAATTAATAAACTCCCTAACTAATAATGAGCACTCGATTCCCCAAGAAATGTTACAAGCTATAATCTCAGTCATCCCTAATGGTACCTTTACACGCCGCTACCGAAAGGTAGAAACCACCAGGTATCGCACGTGCATGCGCGCGTTTCAACGGTTCCTAACAGTACCTGATGCCGCATTTACACGCCGCTACAAGTTGCTCCACAGTAGGATTTTTCGATCCCTGGAAGTACCGACGGGTGCCGCAGGTTACCTTCTGTGGAGCACCTTCCCTGATTTACACGCCGCTACCACAAGGGAATCTGAGCGTACATATTGTGTGCCGTAACTACATAGGCGTGACAGAGTTGTGTATTACACGGCGCTCGTACGGCGATTGGACAATGCAATAACATCATGATTGGCCAGCCAGCGCAGGGAGGCTGGCTAATACATTACGCTATAGCAAATGTGTAGTGACTGGTCATCTCGTTAAATATGCCGCCCTGTACAGGGACAGCCAATGGGTACACAGTAGTCCCCACCAATGATAGCTGATGGGGCGTGGTATACATGACGCTGTAGCACGCCCCAGGTAACTCAAATACCGTACCTGTGTCCTGATTACATGCCGCTACCATAGGGTTTATACCTGCTTGTTTTTGAGCAAGGCTGAAAGACAGGTATCTAAAGAGACAGGACGGTGCTACCTGAATTACATGCCGCAACCTCGCAGTGTTTTGAAGGTAAAAGGTACAATTGTCTCCGACACCCGGTGGTTTTCTACCTTTTCGGTAGCGGCGTGTAAAGGTACCATAAGAGTAAAGGAGACAAAGATATAGTATCCAACTACAGACCCATTTCTCTCTTGAACACAGATCTAAAAATTATCACAAAAACCATCAACTCGAGAATACAACAAATCTTGCCAAATCTGATAAATGATGACCAAGTAGGATTCACACAAAATAGAAATTCGGTCGACGCAACAAGGAGACTATTAAATTTAATTTCACACACAGAAACCACAGGCAACCAGATGGTAATAGTCTCTGTCGATGCCGAAAAGGCATTCGACAGAGTACATTGGGGATACCTTTTTGAGGTGCTCCAAAAGTTCGGTTTCCGAGGAAACATCTTAAATACCATTAGAGCCCTTTATACTAACCCATCTGCGAGAATCCTTACCAACAACCACCTCTCTGATTCGTTTCCATTATCAAATGGAACAAGTCAAGGTTGTCCTCTCTCCCCATCTCTATTTAATCTATTTATGAGCCACTAGCCCAGAAAATTAGGTCAAACCCAGATATAACAGGTATAAACATAAACCAAAACGACTATAAAATATGTTTATTTGTGGATGAAATTATCCTGACTCTCTCCAAACCAATATCCCCCATACCCAATCTCCTATCAACAATACAAGAATTTGCAAGCATCTCGTGCTACAAAATAAATATTGAAAAAACTCAGGTGTTAAATTTCAACTTAAAAAAACAAAATATTGACATACTACGGCAAGAAACACCCCATAATTGGGAAGCAGAAACTTTAATTTCTATTTGGGGATAACCATTACCAAAACAATCAATAATGTTTATGAGACAAACCTACAGACATTGTACAAAAAAATACAGAACGATATGACCCAGATTTCGAAAACTGAACTCTCTTAGATAAGGAAAATTGAAGCTTACAAATTATTCATTTTGCCTAAAATACTTTATATCTTCAGATCAATCCCGCTACACGTCACACAGACGGTGCAAAAAACTACAATCGCAACTTTCCAAATTTATTTGGGGAGGGAAAAACAACAAGGGTTCCTCTGATCACAATGGAAAAGAGCAAAGGCAAGGGAGGACTGGCAGTTCCCAATATTTCTGCTTATTACAATTCTACAATGGTCAAACTTAGCCAAAAATGGTGGGAAAATAACAACAAGCCAAGATGGATAGAATTAGAAAAAACTAATCGACAAATAAAAGATCTCAGGTGGAATCTCCTTGTTTACCTCTGTGAGAAAACTAAAAAATTACCAAAAGAACCAACACTTAATGCCACAATTCGTTCATGGAGAACAAGTGGCAATTTCTACAATCTCACAACCGCAGATGTCCCCAAGGTGGATACCAATAAACGCATAAACGGCTTTTGCAATCAATATTAAGACTCAAACATGGAAAGAAAAAGGGATTAAAATTTTGGCGAATATAATGGATGATGAGAACCAGCTACTACCATTTGCACAACTACAACTTAACTTCAAACTATCTGAAGAAGAACAGTTAAACTATAATAGGATAAGACAAGTTTTTGGTAAAATCAATAACAAATTCAACGTACCACATAATGTAGCACAACTAATCCGGTATGGTCAAACAAAAATATTCTGGTCATTAAAAAACATATACTCGGAATTTAATCAAGACTCCAAAACAGTAATTTCACCAGCTATAGATGTCTGGGCTAAATAACTACACACTCCAATCCCATTAGAAACATTGGAGTCTACCTACAAGACTGTATACAAGAGTATATCCAGCTCATCCCTTATTGAGAATTTTTATTAAACTATCACAAGATGGTATTACACACCAACGAGAATTCATAAGTTTGACAACAATCAATCTCCCCAGTGTTGAAGGAACTGCGACAATTTGGGAACAATGGTACATATGTTCTGGGAATGTCCCTTGTTACAAGAATACTGGGGGAAAATTCAAATTTTCATAAATGAAATCGTTGAAACAGAAATAAATCTAATGCCGGAATTGGCTTTGTTGTTGATTAATATTAACGAAGTCCCCATACAATCCAGCGCACTAGTAGTACACATTTTACTTGCAGCTAAAACCCTAATAGCAAAAAAATGGAAAGAAATCAATCCCCCGACATTCACTTTTTTGATTGAAACTATAGCGTCACACAATACCTATGAATGGACACATGCTACAAGAAACAATTTACAAAAAAGATACGCAAAAAAATGGAAACAGTTGAACCTTCATTACTCTATACAGACACTCGAGTAACAAAATCTGAACTATCTCTGTTGTGGAATATGAACTGAACAGACGTTCTGAAAAAGCGAAATTCACCCACCACCACCACTTCCCCTCCCTTTTTCCCTTTACCGGTATATTGTTAATACCTGTTAAAATAACTATTACCCAATTAAGATTAATGATTACTGAACTTGAAATGTACAAGTAATATATCTATGAGAAATGTTAATGTGATAAATTGATATTAATGTCAAAACCAATAAAAATTTTTGAACAAGAACATCTGTAAGAACATTAAGTAACATCGTTGTTCACATGTAATTGGCTCCACCAGTGTACTGCTAAATTTTATGTGATATATGTAATTCAATAGTTAGATTTGCACCTGGGCTGAAAATTTAAATGTAAGTGCTATCTATCTATCTATCTATCTATCTATCTATCTATCTATCTATCTATCTATCTATCTATCTATCTATCTATCGAAAGAAAAATCCAAGCAGCACAGCTGGTAACCGGGTGCACAGACAGTCAGAGCAATACTCCTATTTGCATATATATATATAAAACAAAAGTGACCGCAGCACTCCAAAAGAGGTTTAGCATGCCTTTATTAGGCCATCAGGACATCATGGCGACGTTTCGGTTCTAGGAACATTCTTCTAGCAACATCCCACCAGACATCACAGCTTTTTATGCTCCCTCACAAATTACACATGAATTATATCATTGAACCTTTTTACATAAAATTATTCCACAGTGTATAAAATGTTTGCACATAGCTATACATGAAATCCTCATACACATTGTCTCCCATAATAGTGCAACACAAGTTAGTACATACATTTCTTCCTTTCATCATATTTGCTCATCTACCTTAATAACCCTGCTGATTGCTTACTACTGGCACCTGCCGATATTCATAATTAGTACACATGTATGTGATTACTTACACTAAGCCCCATGCATCGAGTGTACTTCTGGTGTCCCGGAAGTGATGTCATCATTCCCCAGAGTTCCCCTCGTTGCCATGAGATTACAGGAAGTGTCGCGGCCACCATCCTAGTACTCCGGCGCCTGCGCACTCAATCCTATGCTCCCTGTAAACCCGAGGTTTACCCTGATGATGCGGTTTAACACATAACAGTTCCAGCGTCCTGGACAATATAAAATAAAGTGCCTGTGCGATATAAAGTGTTAAAGGTGCCTAAAGTGTATTATGCATAGCTTTTCTTTTATAGAATATCAAGAGTGGTTAACAGGTGTAATTAACCCCTGCAAACCTGGAGCATTTCATATGAGGGTCTATGTGGAATGTTGAGCCCTGTGACCAAAATCCCTCATCTCATACCCATGCATCTACCTTTATAACTGAGGTGCAGGGCACCATCACACCGGGGTCCGAATCCTTGTAAACATAGTGGAATCCCCCTTTCCAAGCTATTAAACAAGGTTCAACGAGATATAATAATCATTTCGGGCCCATTATTCCAAATCTAGCAAACTCCTCTTGCTCCAGTCTTAGGTACACCCCCACTCTTTAGAATAAGTGAACGAAATGTTATTAATAATTTTTATTAATTAATTCTGCTATAAACGTGTACACATAATCAGAATCATAAAAGGGGGCATGGTGGTAAACCGCCTCACATGTCCATCATGTCCAGCAGCTTCCCAGAGCTCCAATACAGCAAGATTTTGACACTCTTTAAGCAAATAAAAGAAGATATCAAAGTCAAATTAAGTGAAATCATTAGTACACATCAAACTGTGCAGTGCAAGTGCTAAAACCGTTACCCCAAACAAGAATAAGCAAAGGATCCCCTATTCTGGGAGTCATCCAGAGATCATATTTTCATCTATTCACTAATCAAACAATACCCCAACTTCTTAGTTAAAAATGAAGTCACCAAATCTATATGAATCATATCTCATATGAGGGAGGCTGCAGGCTTTCGCAAATTAAAGTCTGAAAATGTTTTTCGATGCAGTAGTAAGACATTTTGGACATCTCGCATGGCATAAGATTGGCAATTTTGACAATCTCCACTTTTGTTGTGAAGACGTAAGCAGTAATCCTCGATTAGATGTTCTTTGAAATTTGTCCAAAGTTACGCGGGATTTGTAGGTGGTCCAAATACACAGATGTAGGCAAACGATTGGCAAAGTTGCTTAGGCATATGTAAGCTAACTGCGTCTTCTAAAGTAAGTGTCCAAACAGTATCATCCAATAAAAGTCCTAAAGCCAAAGCTACAGCTTTAAATGTATCGTGCAATACTCTGTTAACTGTTTTCAAATAATCATAACTTGTAGCTCCTTTGACATGCAGCAGTAACAGCCGAAGGCAATATCTTTCTTGATCCTTGACACTAACAGTATACATGTGTCTAATTATTTTGCTAACTCCTCGTTGTCTTGGATTCCAAGTTTTATTCCAAACGTAATACTCTGAAATCTCGCGATACAAATATCACCTTGCGTTGTCCTCACGTTGGTTCAGCAAAAGCCATTCCATTAATGTTGATGTCGTGCTTAAAGTTTTTGAGACATCTTCGAGTTGGCAATTTTCATAGAAATAAAGCTGTTGTTGATTAGGTAAATGGATAGCTAAACGTATAATGGCATGGGACTGCGAATGTATTGGAAATGCAAATATCCTTCAAGCAGCTTCTGGAGCACTCACATATCTTGAGTCAAGAAAAGTTGATGATTCATCGTGATTGACTGTTGTCTGTTATATTTGAACAGTAGCTTTGTCATGGCCCTTGTAGATGTACTTAAAAAGATATTTGACACTTTTTATTGAAGCGCAGATTTCTATGTTGATGTGACAGTTGTAGCATTTTGATAAGTACGGGTTGTATGGGACTATCCATGAGTTATTTATAAAAAAAATTTGTGAACAATGCTATTAATGTGTGTTCATGGGTAGCCATACAAGTCTTTAACAGTGTGCTGTTTTAAGTCCTTTGGAAAGCCTTTAGTACACTTGCAGTTTTCCATGCATGGACTTTTTGGATTTGCTTCACCGCATGGACCATGAACCATATGAGAGATGACTATATGATACAGTTCAGGATATTTTTCTTGGTTAGGAATTTCAGCCCACACTATGTTGTCAATTTCTTCCTCTGTGCGAAACTTAGAATCCGCATCTAAGATTATAAGTATATGCGCATGTGGGAGACCTCGTTTCTGAAACTCAATGACGTGTACCATTGCTACAACTGATCCAAAAAGGCCATTTTTGATATCTTTCAAAAGGCTGGTGAGTTTGAGTCGAAGTACGCGTGCAACTAAGTCCGGCCTGTTTTCCACTTGTTGCCGGGGTTCTAGATTTTCAGTAATTTCTAGCCATTTAGGATTACAGGTCATTGTCACAAAAATGTCAGGTCTTCCATACTTTGTGATTATTGCCATTGCATCTTGATAACGCTATTGCATGTTGCGTGGGCTACCTTCAAACGACGATGGGAGAATTACTGTTTTTCCAACAGGAATTCCCTTTTGAATTGATTGGCTTTGCAAATGTTCTTGAAGAACACAGTAGTCTTCAACTTTAAACTTTAAACAGGAGTGAAGTGTGTCACACTATGACTGACAAATCTTGTAAACAGGAGTGAAGTGCGTCACACTATGACTGACAGTCTTGTAACCAGGAGTGGTGCGTCACACTATGACTGAAAGCCTTGTAAACAGGAGTGAAGTGCATCACACTATGACTGACAGCCTTCTAAACAGCAGTGAAGTGCGTCACACTATGAGCGGCAGTTCAAATTGCACGCCAATATACCAAGCCATGCTCCGCTTCACCAGCCGCGGCGACCAATCAGCAAAGCAGAGCACGGCTTGGCAGGGGTTTTGAATCCCGCACCGCGGGATTCTTATTTCCCGTCAAGCTGTGCCACTTCGCTGATTGGTCGCTGCCAGCCGCAGCAACCAATCAGCGCACTTGGCGCGTGTTTTAAAACACGCTTCGCTAATTGGTCGCCGCCGGCCGTGGCACCAATCAGCGAAGCGTGTTTTAAAACACGCGCCAAGTGCGCCGCTGATTGTTTGCTGCGCCTGGCGACGAACAATCAGCGACGAGGAAAATGGCTTGGCAGGGGTTTTGAATCCCACGCCGCTGATTGGTCGCCGCTGGGAGCAGCAAAAAATCAGCGCATTTGGCTCGTGTTTTGAACAACCAGAAAAAGCCATGGCATATATGAGGAGCACACCTAAGAATTTATACATATACAAAATGTATTAATTTCAACATAGTTACAGACAGGTTTTAAAAACAATTAAAATACACAAGGGAATCAAAACAGGGGGCCCATCAATTACATATATCACGTATTACGTGTGATGCAATTGTGACTAATCACAGTGCTAGGTCACCTTTCAGCAGGGTATTAACAAAATAGTGATTATACAATAGAGCCACATATGACAATAATATAGGCCAAATGACAATTGTTTACACACAGCAAGGCAATATAACATAATGTAACATGATATCCAATTGCAATGTTATCTAGGATGTTATATGTATCATTCTAAACCTGTCATTTTGCAATCATGAATACTAATAATCCCAGAAAAGCTGTATAGCTGTATATTATATAGATCAGTCACATCAAGGTGTAAGGGGACTGATCAATCACAGCTTTAAAACACGCTTCGCTGATTGGTCACCGACTAATCAGCGGCACGGGATTCATATTTCCCGCCAAGACGCGCCGCTTCGCTGATTGGTCTCTGCAGCCGGCAACGACCAATCAGAGAAGTAGCACAGCTTGGCGAGGAATTTGAATCACAGCCGCCATATAGGATTACCCATAATGTGGGTGTTCCAATATGGCGGTTGGGGTACTACCGCTGCGAGCTGATGCCGTTGTGGAGCCCACTGGGGTATCACGGGGAATCACAGTGGTCTTGGTCCGGACCGTGTCCCGGGCCCACAAGTATTGGGTTTGGGGGTTATTTACAGGGGATATTGTCATGATGCTACCCGTGGTATGTGGTCAGGGTGACCACCGCTGCTGCAGAACCTCCGGGGATGATGTTTGGCAGCCGGTAATGTAACGGCTCACCACGGGCCTAGCCTGATTCCCTAGGGCAGTGATGATGATAGTCTATGGATGATGCAGGGTAGGGGTAGTGGTAGAGATGATAACACTTAGTGAGGGAGAGTAGGGCTTGATTGCAAGGATTACACAAACTCACGGTTTTGTAGTTTGAGCCTTTAACATTTTTTCCATGAAAATCCATTTTGGTTTCATTTTGTAATGTTTTCTTGACAGTCCGTAAAAGTGGCGTAATAGTCTGACAACATTGTTCACAGCAGTGACCTTGGGGTCTGAAATGCTTACAGGGGTCTTCCCCATGCTGTTCCCATGTCATTTGAGCACTGTTCTCCCATAGGATAACATTGGGCTCGGTGCTCGGGCCGAGTACACGAGTATCTTGGGATGCTCGGCCTGCGCTTCGAGCACCCGAGCATTTTAGTACTCGCTCATCTCTATCGGTGATGGAACGGCTCTCCAAGGGCAGAGCCTGGTTCCCCAGGGAAGTGATTATGATAGTCTATGGATGATGCAGGGTAGGGGTAGTGGTAGAGATGATAACACTTTGTGAGGGAGAGTAGGGCTTGAGCGCAAGGATTACACAGAATCACGTTTTTTTAGTTTTCCAAGTCTTTACTGCAGATGGTATTCAGTAGATATTGTCCACGGAGTCTGTACCAGGGCCGGAGTGCTCCCACCCTAGCCGGGTCCTTGGCCTCCTACTCCTGAGCTGTGTGTGTGGCCCTGCTGCCGCTTTAGCTAGGCTGCCGGCCCTGTCTCTCCACACTGGTACCAAACTTGCTAGGCAACTTGAGTCTTATCTTTGTGTCTCTGACCCCGCCGTGTTGCTTTACTGTGGTACTGTGAAGATATATAATCTTCACTTTTCTGGTGTTTTCTGTGCTGCTTGTGTCAGGCACAATTGCGGATCCGATATCCGGTCTTTGCGCTTCACCGGGGTGAGTTTGGGTAACTCCGGGTCCAGGGTTTGTTCCTCTGCTTCTCCTACTTCTGTTCCTCAAACCCTGGCCGGCCTGTAAGTAGACAGTGGACCGTAGGTTAGGCCTAACACAGCCCCTTTACTCCCAGGTCCTTTCAGGAACTGAACTGCTCACTTCCTCTCCGCACCAGAATATATAGGGAAGCAGCTTTAGCTCCCCTTCTGGCCTGGAGGCGCTAGTGTAGTGTTGTGGGTTGTGTAGGGAGTTAACCCTTGGTGTTATTACTGTGGCACATTAACCCCTGGGGTGCCACATTCCCCCTTAGTAAAGAACAGTACTCCGGGACTGTGGAAAAACAAACAGTTAACATATCAAACAATTAATATTTACAGAGCCTTAAAAATAAAAATACAAAAACCGCTGACGCTCAAAAAGAGTCCAAAAGTTCAAAATAGCAGTCTTTCCGGGGGTTTAGTCTATTGCCTCCGGGCTGATAAATATATATACAAGTAGTCTTTACCACAACCTGTTCCGTGGTAGATATGGTCCGTAGTTAATAAAAATGAAGAAAAGTGTAATTATATGTGAAAAGTTCATATAGAATAGTCTCTGTAGGTACTGGGCTTTTAACTTTACAAAATAAGTATGAACACGTACAGTGTCTCTGGTTTAAGTACAGTAGACTCCCGAGCCCTCGGGTCACCGCATAAGAGGCCAAGTTTTTACTCTCCGTGCCTGCGACCTAACACCATGTTACTCTCACCCTTTTTGTACATTTACACTCTACCGGGTTCTATTAAACTTTACAACAAACATATATACATTTCACATTGGATTCCACTCTTTAATCTCTGTACCTAGCCGGTATCTGACCCTGGGTACTACGCTCTGATCTGCGTAATGCTGGTGTGTACTGGGTGTACTTAGCGTAATGGTGTGAGTGGATGTGTACCTACTTGGAGTGTCTGGTACTATTGCGGATGGAGATCTGACAGTGGGACTGACAAGCTCACTGGGACCAGGAATTGGTTCTTCCTCTTCAGGCTCAACTTTCAGTTCTTCATGTCTTGGGACTTCTTGTGGTACGGATTCTGGTGTTGGTTCTACCATTGGAGGGAACGCAATCATGGGGACTATAACTGCTCCATAGTAATTTGGCCATGTTTTGGCGAAATCTCCTAAAACGGTATGGAACACATCCACTTCTTTCCTGACAGGTTGGACCTGTACGGGTAAGGTTACTTCTGGTGTCTTCAGGGTTTCAGGACACGGTTTGAGATGGTCTCTTGACACAACTGCTGACGTTCTTCCTTCGTCTTTGCTGATTAGACACACTTTGGTATTGTCTAAATTTGATGGTAAGACTGTATATGGGGTCGTTTCCCAATGATTATCCAATTTGTTGGTGCATCTCTTTCTCTTGAGAACTTTCTCACCAGGTTGTAATGGGGTTGCTAGAGCATGTTGGTTAAAGGTTCTCACTTGTCTTTCCCTAGCTTGCTGGAGACTTTTCTCTACGCACTCTTGTACATGGCGATACTGCTGTTGACGTAGAGTATCCCAATTGGATTCTTCAACTTCCGCATCTGGTTTTAGAATTCCCATATCTAAATCAATTGGCAGCTTACTGGGTCTTGCACGCAGTTTGTAGAACTCACTGGGACATGGTTGTACAAGTCTACCAAGTCGGGTAATTTCTCTGGCCATTGATTTCTCTCAGACTCTGGTAATGTCTTCAACAGGTTGATCACAATATAGTTCATCTTTTCGCATAAGCCATTGGTTTGGGGATGATAGGCTGTCATGCGGATTTACTTACAGCCGTACATGTTGCAGAATTCCTGGAAAATCTCTGAATCAAAAGCTGGACCTTGATCTGCAAGGACGCTATCCTGGGTGTCAGCCCATCCATGGTGCGCTAACAGGTTGAGATTTGCCTCCTGTTGTTTTTGGTAGATGCCGGGTTGATACTTTTCTACCTTAGAAGGGTGAAAGTCTGGTAATTCAATTTCTTCCAGCTCCTCCAGTTCCTTTTCCACGTCTTTCGGTTGTGGCATCCGGGATAAGGCATCTGCATTCCCATTCTTGCGGTCTGCCCTATATTTGATGACAAAATTGTAGTTAGACAGCCGGGCTATCCATCACTGCTCCAACGCACCTAATTTTGCTGAGTCCAGGTGGGTCAATGGATTGTTATCAGTGTAGATGGTAAATTCTGCAGCTGGCACGTAGTGCTTGAAATGCTCAGTTACAGCCCAAACTACTGCCAGTAGTTCTAACTTGAAGGAACTGTAATTCTCAGGGTTTCTTTCCGTAGGTCGGAGTTTCCTGCTTGCAAAGGCAATAACTCTCTCTTTGCCTCCTTGCTTCTGTGACAGTACTGCTCCCAGTCCCACGTTGCTGGCATCCGTGTACAGAATGAAGGGTTGATGGTAATCCGGATACGCCAGGATTTCCTCCCGTCAGTGCACACTTTAGCTTTTTGAAGGACTCTTCCGTCTCTTCACTTCACTGGAAAGGGGGATTATGGGTTGAAGACATTTTTGACTGTCTTACCAGGATGTCTTGTAGGGGAGCTGCTCACTTCGTGAACCCTCTGATAAATCTTCTGTAATAGCCTACCAGACCCAGGAATTGCCTCACCTCTTTCACATTGGCGGGTCTTGGTCAATCCCTTATCACTGTGACTTTATCAGGATCCGGTGCTACTCCCTCTGAACTCACGACATGTCCTAGGTACTGCACCTTTGGCTTGAGAAGGTGGCACTTGGATGGCTTGATCTTCATGCCGTATCCAGACAAGGCTTAAAACACTTCTGCCAGGTCTTGTAGATGTTGTCCATATGTCTTGGAGTAGACTATGATGTCATCCAAGTACAGGAGGACAGTTTCATAGTTCTTATGTCCTAGGCAGCTCTCCATCAGGCGTTGGAAGGTACCAGGTGCATTGCAGAGTCCAAATGGCATACAATTGAACTCAGAGGCCCACCGGCGTAGTAAACGCTGTCTTCTCCTTGTCAGCCTCTGCCACAGGAACTTGCCAATACCCACTAGTAAGACCTATGGTGGAAAAGTAGTTAGCAGATTTTAATGCAGCTAATGACTCCTCAATCCTAGGTAACGGGTATGCATCCTTGTGTGTAATGCGGTTGATCTGCCTGTAGTCTACACACATTCTCATGGTCCCGTCCTTCTTTTTAACTAACACTAAAGGCGATGCCCAGGGGCTACAACTGTCTCTTATTACACCTGCAGTTTTCATTTCTTTGAGCATGTCTTTGATGGTTTGGTAGTGAGCGGGTGGTAATGGTCTATACCTCCCTTTATAGGCTGATGGTCACCTGTGGGTATAGTGTGCTCTACTCTTTAATTTGCCCAAAGTCTAACGAGTGTTTGCTGAATATCTGCTCATATTCTTTTACTACCCGGTATACTCCATGCTTTTGATGGGAAAGTGTAAAACTGGTACCCACGTGTAGCTTTTGGCACCAATCCTCCAGCTTTTCCCCTGAGCCATTGTCATCCGCCTGACTTGAAGGGTTCAAGGGCTCGACGGCTGTGATGGCATTGTTATCAACTGTAAATAATTTAGCCATGGTAGCATACTTCGGTACGGCGACCTCATCTTCAATTTAGAAGGCGTAACGGCACTTTTCCCCGGTGTACCTCAACTACTCCTCTGGCCGTCAGTATAGTGGGCCTATTGTCTGAGTACACGGGTTCTACCAGGGCTTGATAGTCTCGCCCTTTAATACCTATTGTGGCTCTACACCAGACCAACATTTCAGTTTTGGGAGGTGTTACAATGGGTATCGGGTCATTTACCCTTACACTGCCAATTTCACCTCCTGATATTTCTACCTGTTGTTTCAGCATCCGGGCTTTTATTTCCTTTTGCAGAAATTCTGTTGCCCGACTCTGGCAGTCTTGGCGATCTGCTGTAAGACAGTAATTACCTCGGAAAAACAATTTTCAATTACATTAATTCCTGGCAACATTACTGGTACACGTTCTCGCCGGTCAACATCTACAATAATAATACCCTGATTCTTCAATTCTACCTTCCCAATCTGAATGGTCATTTCTCTGAACCCAACTTGTGGTATTACTTCACCATTGCTAGCCCATAAGTTCAATGCAATGTTAGATGGACCACTACTAATGTCTGAATCAGCCCAGTACCTTTTGTAGAGAACATATGGAATTGATGTTATCTGGGACCCGGTATCCAACAAGGCGCTGAAGGGAATGCCATCCAACACGATAGGAATGACTGGACATCGTCCCACGAACCATACCAGGCTGAAGGACCTTAGGAGTTCATTCCTGAGGAGCGGCCCGCCTTCCCAGGGGATCCTCATTTAAAGCACATTCCTGGGCAAAGTGACCTGGCTCCTTGCAGCGGCGGCAAATGGGCTGTCCATCCGGCTGATAGCGGTCGCTGGGTCGTCCTCTCGTCGCTTGGTACTTCCTGGGCCTCATCCATGGGACATCCTCCTTGCTGGTCGCCAACTCGATCTTGGGTGCAGACTTGGATCCACGCAGCTCCTTGATGACTTTAGCCATGGAAACAACAGTGTCCATCAGGACATCTAGCTTTTGGTTGAGGGCCTCATTAGAGATAGGCTCTCTATGTTCAGCAACAGTCTCGGACATGGCAGATGTCACTGATGCTCCTGACCGCTGAGGTGCTGCTGTAGGGCCTTGAGTAAAGTTTATATCCCGGGGCTCCTCTATCTGCTGGAGGCGGATGGCCCTATCTTTTAACTCGGCAAAAGTCATTCTGGGATTCTGGATAATCATCATACTTAATTGTCCTCTGTGAGAAGGGGATAGGAGGCCCTCTATGAATTGATCGATTAGCATTTTGTTAGCTCCCGGGGCTAAAGCAGGTTCTGCTAGTTTAAGTGGTTTGAGCGCTTCCTGCAAGTTTAAGGCATAGTCTCTTGCGCTCTCCTTAGGCTTTTGTTGACATCCAAAGAACCTCATTTTAACCCGGGTGTCAGCACTGGATTCAAATGCTGCTTTCAGTCCAGCCACAAGATGCTCTACAGTGTCTTTGTCTGTGACCGGCCAGAAGGTAACTTCCCCCTGTGCATTGCCGGTTAACTGTCCCATAATCATACCGACACGCTGCGCTTCGGTTAGGGGTACATCACGTAGTACGTTTTTATCTTTGTAATAAATTCATTGAGGGTATTGGGCTCACCTGAGTATTGTGGTAGCCACATTGCTCCCGGAGTATACGGCATCAGGAACGGCATGATAGGTGCTGCTCCTTGCACCGCAGCACCACCGGGTGCTCCTCTGTTATCCGATGCTGCAGCACCGCTGGGTGCTTCGCCGCTGCTCAGTGCCGCAGCATCTCCTTGCTGCGACATCCTGTGACCCCATAGTTAAGGTCAACCATCCTGTCTTCCGCTTCCGTCTGGATGTCTACGAAAGGTTCTGCTGTGCGACAGGGATTCTCTTCCCCCTTCGGATGACATCAGAGCGCTTTGCAGAGTGCTGCCCACAATGACATGCCCTCTTTTCTTACTGCGTGTCGCGCGCTTTGTAATGGCGGCAATTCAAAAATACAGTCCTTGTGGCGCAATTTAAATTCTGTTTGCTGTGCGGTCTGTAATGGTGGCAAGCCCAAAACAGTTTCTCACACAAATCACGGCACACAATGCAAGGTTTACCAGGCACGGTAGATCCTGCTTGTAGACGCCAAGTTGTGTAGTCCACTGGGATGGGGTACTCGGTACAGGACCGGGATATCACGGGAATCACGGTGGTCTTGGTCCGGACTGTGTCCCAGGCCCACAAGTATTGGGTTTGGGGGTTATTTACAGGGAATATAGTCGTGACGCCACCCGTGGTATGTGGTCAGGGTGACAATCGCTGCTGCAGAATCTCCGGGGATGATGTTTGACAGCCGGTGATTAGGGATGGGTGAGTATGCTTGTCACTTCTCGGTACTCGCACAAATATCTCGGTACTCGGGGTACTCGGCGAGCACCCAGTAATCTCGCGATACTCTTGCTATGCTCGGTGTCCACCTCCCTGCATGTTGGCGCTCTTTACAGAGCCAGCCTGCATGCAGGGATTGGCTGACAGACAATGTAATGCCACAGCCATGTTGGTTGTGGCATTACAGTGATTGGCTGGCCACACTTCGTCATCATGTCTTTATAAGACCTGACTGCGCTGTGCTCGTCACTCTGCTCCACAGACAGTCAGTGTAGGGAGAGCTGCTGATTGAGGGACAGATTTGTGGCCTTTCAGCTAGTGTAGGTGCAGGGCTGCCAGTCTAATTACCACAACAGTCCTTCTGAGGACTAATAGAGCTGTATACAGGCAGGCAGGCAGGGTATATAGCAAACTTTGTTGTGCCAGTATACCAGCCTGCATCACATCTGGGGCTGGTGTACAGGCTCATCCATCACAAAACAGTGCTTTTAGGGATTAATTTAGCTCTCTATAGGCAGGAGTAGGTTTTAGCGCAAATTAGGATACGCCAAAAGACTCGCTATTCTCGTCAGCATCAGTCCACCTGCAGGGCCTTAATCTCTAATCTCAGTGTCATGCTAAAAACCAAATCTTGTCTGCATTCATTTAGCATCTTAGTGCAGCTGCAGTAGGTTGTAGCGTAAATTAGGATACGCCAAAAAACTCGCTATTCTCGTCAGCGTTTGCATCTGACCAGTCCACCTGCAGGGCCTTAATCTCTAATCTCAGTGTCGTGCTAAAAAACAAATCTTGTCTGCATTCATTTAGCATCTTAGTGCAGCTGCAGTAGGTTGTAGCATAAATTAGGATACGCCAAAACACTCGCTATTCTCGTCAGCGTTTGTGTCTGACCAGTCCACCTGCAGAGCCTTAATCTCTAATCTCAGTGTCCAGCTAAAAACCAACTCTTGTCTGCATTCATCTAACATTTGTGTGCGCCAGGAGTAGGTTGTAGTGTAAATTAGGATATGCCAAAAGACTCGCTATTCTCATCAGCGTTTGTGTCTGACCAGTCCAACTGCAGGGCCTTAATCTCTAATCTCAGTGTGCTGCTAAAAACCATTTCTTGGACGCCTTCATTTAGCTGTATACAGTCAGCACAACATTGAAAATGCGCAAGGCCGGTGGCAAGGGACAAGGAACTGGACGTGATGGTGGTGCAGGCAGAGGCCGAGGCCGTGTGCAAGCTTGAATTGCACCACGACAAATGCCCACATCATCTCGCTCAACCTTCCTGTCCCAATTTCTAGGGGACCACAGCAGTACTCCACTATTAAACCAAGATCAGTGTCAACAGGTTGTTAGTTGGATAGCGGATAATGCTTCCAGTCAGTTTGGCACCACCACAAATACCCTGTCTTCCACATGGTCAAGTGTCAGTAGCTGTGAGACTGGACTGCACATTCCACACTTTGATACTCCTTCCTCACACCATGCCGAGTGCCCGGCCCCGGATATAACTGATCCCACACTTGCCCACTCTGAAGAGCTGTTCACTTATCCATTCGTAGATTCTCGCCAGCTTCAGTTGAAGTGGGTCATCAGGAGATCGTATGTACCGATGCCCAAATATTTGAGCAGCCACGGTCTCATGAAGGCAACGGTGGGAACGTGTCTCAACAAGAGGTGGACGATGATGAGACACAATTGCCAGAAAGTCAGGAGGAGGACCAGGGTGCGGAAGTGGAAGACGACGTGGTGGATGATCCAGTGACTGACCCAACCTGGCCTCCTGTCCTTCACCTGTACTTGCACAAGCAGAAATAGCACCATCATCAGCCACCTCCTTGTCCCAGCGCAGCGTTCAGTTATCCATACACCAATCTTTGGAACGCAGGCGCAGATACGCTGCCAACGACCGACATGCCACAGCTCTAAATGCACACATTTCGTGACTGCTTGCACTGGAAATGTTGCCTTTTAAGCTGGTGGAGATGGCAGCGGCTGTCCCACGTTACTCGGTCCCCAGCCGCCACTATTTTGACGGCACACTGGGTTAATATTCTGGAAGCCGGGACCCAGTCTGGGCTTGGGACGGAACACGTCCTTCGACACCAAGGATTGCAGGCCCTAACTCAGTCAGGGTTTCACCCACAGTGTACAGCTCTGGAACGTCATGATCCTCAGCCTCCTCTTCCTCCTCTTCCTCCACTTCACTCTCCACACCAGTCCCAAGCTGGAAGCACTGCAGCACTGCCTCGGCTAAGCGGCAACAGGCTGTGCTGAAGCTAATATGCGTAGGTGACAAACCCCACAATGCTGAAGAATTGTGGACAGCTGTGAAACAGCAGGCAGATCACTGGCTCACACCACTGAACCTACAGCCAGGCATGGTCGTGTGTGATAATGGCCGGAACCTTGTGGCGGCTCTGAGGCGAGGCAAGCTGACACATGTTACATCCGCCACCATCATATGATCAGTGTAACCATGGTTCATGATGCCACAAAAAAATAATTTTTTTACATCATATTTATGATGATGATGACCCTAACCGTTCAAAAGTTAGGCAGTAGTTTCATGTATACCCCCCAGGGGTAAATGTTTTAGTCCATGCTTACAGAATGGGCATTACAAGTACAGGAAAACCGTTTCTTTGCAATGGGAACAATTTTTAGAGGCTCTCCTCCATGTTTCTTCCCAGGGGCATCGCAATGCCTCCCAATATTTGGCAGCCCTTCCTAGGGCAATCCTACAAAAGACCCACTTCCTTAAAATGGGCACATTATTTAAAGAGGCCCTCATGCACGCCTCCATTCAGTGGCATTGTGGTGCCTCACAATTTTTGGCTGCCCTGCCTAGGGCAATACTACAGAAGACCCACTTCCTTAAAATGGACACATTATTTATATAGGCCTTCATGCACGCCTCTATCCAGGGGCATTGCGGTGCCTCCCAATGTTTGGCAGCCTTGCCTAGTGCAATACTACAAAAGACCCATTTCCTTAAAGTGGGCACATTATTTAAAGAGGCCCTCATGCACGCCTCCATCCAGGGGCATCAGAGTGCCTCCCAACTTTTGACAGCCCTGCCTAGGACAATCCTACAAAAGACCCACTTCCCTAAAATGGGCACATTATTTAAAGAGGCCTTCATGTACATCTCTTCTCAGGGGCATTGGAGTGCCTCCCAACTTTTGGCAGCCCTGCCTAGGCCAATCCTACAAAAGACCCACTTCCTTATAATGGGCACATTACTTAAAGAGGCCTTCATGTACGTCTCTTCCCAGGGGCATGGGAGTGCCACACAATTTTTGTCTGCCCTGCCTAGGGCAGTACTACAAAAGACAAACTTCCTTATAATGGCCCCATTATTTAAAGAGGCCTTCATTTACATCTCTTCCCAGGGGCATGGGAGCGCCACACAATGTTTTAAAAAAAAATCTTTCATATAATCCAAAAAACTGACATACACCTCACAAGTGGGTATGAGCCCTTAACATTTATTTTTTCCATGAAAATCCATTTTGGTTTAATTTTGTAATGTTTTCTTGACAGTCCGTAAAAGTGGCGTAATAGTCTGACAACATTGTTCACAGCAGTGACCTTGGGGTCTGAAATGCTTACAGGGGTCTTCCCCATGCTGTTCCCATGTCATTTGAGCACTGTTCTGATACTTTTGTGAGATTTTTAGGGTTTTTCCATGCTGCCGGGAGTCATGCCAGAAAAATACTCGGGTCTCCCATAGGATAACATTGGGCTCGGTGCTCGGGCCGAGTATACGAGTATCTTGGGATGCTTGGCCCGAGCTTCGAGCACCCGAGCATTTTAGAACTCGCTCATCTCTATCGGTGATGTAACGGCTCTCCAAGGGCAGAGCCTGGTTCCCCGGGGAAGTGATGATGATAGTCTATGGATGATGCAGGGTAGGGGTAGTGGTAGAGATGATAACACTTTGTGAGGGAGAGTAGGGCTTGAGCGCAAGGATTACACAGACTCACGGTTTTGTAGTTTTCCAAGTCTTTACTGCAGATGGTATTCAGTAGATATTGTCCATGGAGTCTGTACCGGGGCAGGGTTGCTCCCACCCTAGCCGGGTCCTTGGCTTCCTACTCCTGTACTGTGTGTGGCCCTGCTGCCGCTTTAGCTAGGCTGCCGGCCCTGTCTCTCCTCACTGGTACTACTAGGCAACTTGAGTCTTATCTTTGTGTCTCTGACCCCGCCGTGTTGCTTCGCTGTGGTACAGTGAAGATATATAATCTTCACTTATCCGGTGTTGTCTGTGCTGCTTGTTTCAGGCACAATTGCGGATTCGGTATCCGGTCTTTGCGCTTCACCGGGGTGAGTTTAGGGTAACTCTGGGTCCCGGGTGTGTTCCTCTGCTTCTCCTACTCCTGTTCCTCAGTCCCTGTAAGTAGACAGTGGACCGTGGGTTAGGCCTAACACAGCCCCTTTACACCCAGGTCCTTTCCCTCAGTCCTCTCAGGAACTGAACTGCTCACTTCCTCTCCACACAAGAAAATATAGGAAAGCAGCTTTAGCTCCCCTTTCTGGCCTGGAGGCGCTAGTGTAGTGTTGTGGGTTGTGTAGGGAGTTAACCCTTGGTGTTATTACTGTGGCACATTAACCCCTGGGGTGCCACACTGTCATCTCCCGGCTGGCTCGCCGCGGACCTCTGTGCAGCAGTAGATGAGCCACAGCTACCCGATGATAACCATGGCTGGACGTGTGTGTCCCGGCGATAGCGACGCCGATGCATCACCGTCGCCTGGTTTCAGCTTGGTGCGAGTTTTGAATGTGCGCGGCTGTTTTGCATACGCTTCGCTCACTGGTTGCCGTGGCCGGCGGCGACCAATGAGCGCTGGCGCGCAATTTTCTGGACAGACAGACACGATTAGGCAATTATATAGTAGATTTTAGGAGCTAGAGTCAGTCCATTTTTTTCCCCAATATCATGTTTATTAATTTTTTCGATCAACATCAAAAAGACATACAAATCAAAGACAAAACCTTGGTACAAACAACCAATAACACCCTGTTACTGACTGTATACACCTAATAACCATATAAGTAGTCTATATTCACCAAGAAAACTCTTATGGTGGGTTTACACACACCAATCATTGTATCCAATCTCTGAACCAATCTCTGGTTGCAGTGAAATCATGGACAGATTGCTCCATGTTGTACACAGCCACAAAATGGAACTATGTGTCCATGATTTCACTGCAACCAGAGATTGGTTCAGAGATTGGATACAATGATTGGTGTGTGTAAACCCACCATAACGGAACTCTCTCACGTGGCAATATTGCTAGCAATTTCACTGGCAATTTGCTGGTTGCAGTGAAATCATGGACACATTGTTCCATTTGTACACGGCAACAAAATAGAACAATGTGTCCATGATTTCACTGCAACCAGCAAATTGCCAGTGAAATTGGTAGCAATATTGCCGCGTGTGACGGTACCTTAAATCACACCCTACTACGAGACAGATAATGTCAATCAACTCATTTGTTATGGGCGATTAATGCAATGACATTCATAACATGTAGCAAGATGTCAAAGTTTCAGTTTCTCTAACGTGCCCTGTTGGTCTTCTGTTGCATACCACTCAGAATTTTTTAATTTTTACTGTCTGTCTAATTTCCTCTTGTGTTAGTAATCGTTCAATAAACAGTCTCCAGATTGCAAAGAAACGACTCATCCATTTGTCTTTATTATGTTCTGCCTCCCTTCTCTCTGTTGTCATTAATGTTGTTAGTTCATGTGTTACTTCAGACAAGTCTGGGAGCCTTTTGTGTAACTAAATCCAAAGATTTAGAAGAAACAGACGGCACTCACCATTAGATGAAGGTTCTTTTAAAACAAGTGCACGGATTCCAATTTTTTTAAATCGAATTCCACGGGGTTGGACCAGGCGAAACGTGCGCCTGTCGTCCTCCCTGCACCTCCCTCCCCACCACATAATGTTTGTAACCCGCACCTCCTAACGGAGCACTTGGATTAAAAGAACCTTCATCTAATGGTGAGTGCCGTCTGTTTCTTCTAAATCTTTGGATATATTTGGTACTGGACCCTATGCAGATTTGCGCAACACCATATTGCTGGCAGCACTTATAAGCCTAGGAAAAACACCAAACAGCCCTCTAGTGCCCAGATTTCTTCCTTACGGTTGAACTTTTGTGTAACTACTTTCTCAAGATAAGTCTCTTTGCCACCATGGCTATAACATGTAATAGTCCGGTTGATTTTTCACTTGTGGAATCGCCACTGAGGGAGTGGAACAGCCACACCAATGGGTCTAGCTCAACCAGTCCACCACATACAGTATGTGTCAGGGTCTGTATCTGCTCCCAAAAGCACCCAACCACTGCGCAACTCCAGAGTCCATGAAATAAGTCAGTTTTTTCAGTGCCACATTTTAGACAATGCTGTAATCTGTACCTTTACACAACCAGCGGAGACATTTTTGGCGGCGATATTTCTCACTGGAATTATCACCGCCAAATTGCCTCCTTATTATGGCGTGTAAATCGGGAATTTGGCGGCGATAAAACCAATGTCGCCTGGTTTTGATTTTGAAGCAGTGCTCCAAAATTGAAGCCAGTCGACATTGGTTTTATCGTCGTCAAATTCTCGATTTACACGCCATAATAAGGAGGCAATTTGGCAGCGATATTGCCAGGACGAAATATCGCTGCCAAAAATGTCTCCTATGGTTGTGGCATGTAAAGGTACCCTTAGGGAATTGATGGTAGATTAAATTCACAAATTGCCCTATGTGTAATTTGAATCTGAGAGTTTCTCCATCTCTCATCTGTGACATGTTTTCTAAGGGTGACCCACCCACTAGTGATTTTCTCCTCCAAATCTTCTGTAGTAATTAGCTTTTCCCATGCTTTGAACAATCGCTCAGTGCCCGGTGGAAGCATGTCATCCCTGAGTTTTTTATAGATGTACGAAACAGTAATATCCCCAACGTCCAAGCTAACTAAGGCTGGCTTCACATTAGCGTTTGTGTCTGCATGCTGATGGCATGCAGACACAAACGCAGTGCAAAGCAGGGCCTAAAGATGTGTCCGCAGCGGAGAATGTCCGCCTGCGGACACATCACTGTGGAGCCCAGCAGCCAATCAGCGGTGTCCGGGGGCGGAGATCAGCACCGGAGATCTCCGCCTCCCGGCCGCCGGTAAGCTCCGGGACCTGTCGGCGGGGAGAAACAGCTGATTTGACAGCTGTTTGAATCTTCCCGCGCCGACACCGATAGGAGATGTCGGCGCGGGAAGATTCAAACAGCTGTCAGATCAGCTGTTCTCCCCGCCGACACCGCTAGCAGATTACCAGCGGCGGGGAGGAAGAGGACAGCAGTGGCTCAGCTGATCTCCCGGTGGCCGTCAGTGATCTCCTGTGACATCACCGGCGGCCACCGGGAGATTTTTCAATGGGTCCGCAGCTTTCTCCTGCGCTGTCAAGCGCTGAACACTGCGGACCCATTGAAGACAATGCAGGTTTTTGTGCGCTTGGGGACGCTTGCCGATTTTCCAAGCTCCCCGAGTGCAAAAAAAATGCAACTGGCTGCGTCCCGGGTGCGGATGCTGGACACCGGAAGGAGCAGATATCGTCCGCATCCGCACCCGAACGCAGCAAACGCAAGCACTATGCGTTCCTATGTTAAACATAGGAACGCAGTGCGCATGCGTTTGACTGCGTATGGGAACGCAGCAATACGCTGCCTTCCCATACGCAAATGTGAAGCCAGCCTTAGTCATGCCATAGATTATTGCTGCATTCCCTGCAAACATCTCTTAGTTTTTCCATGACATGAAAGTTCAGTTGAGTGAATTGTAGCAGATGAGAGTCAGTCAGCTGGAATTTGTCCAGGGTCTCCCGTCCTGTTAACCATCGTCTTTCTTCCCCATGAAGCAAATCTCCCATTGTATTTACTACTCTTTCCCTCCAAGCCCTAAAGAGGACATTCTCTCTCCCCAACTTAAAATCAACATGAGCCCATGGATTTAAGTATTTCGACACCCTCCAGGCCAGATTCAGTGTTTTTATAACTACCTTCCAGCATACTATGGTATCTCTACAAACTAATGCTGATTTAATATTTCGCAGTATAATTGACCAAGACGCATGAAGAAGAGAAGTCGTCTCCCAGGGCTTGCAAAATTAAGCCTCTAAGTCATAATTGGAGTACCTATTTGATTTCTTTAACCAATCTATTACATGACGGACAATACACACCGGGTTGTATCCTCTAACATCTGGCAATCCTATCCCTCCTCTATCATTTGGGAACATTGGCATTTGGATACATATCCACGCTCTCTTCCCTCTCCACAAAATCCTACAGAATGCCCTATTGATTCATTTGACATCAGTGTGGTGCAACAGCAGTGGGACAGTCTGTAGAGGGTATAACAATCTAGCAAAACTGATCATCCTGATAAGATGGCACCTCCCCAGCAAAGAAGGTTCCTTCATCCTTCTAACTCCTTTTTTATCTTTGTGATTAGTGGACCGTAGTTTAGTGAGTATAAAGACCCTGGAGCTCTTCCCAAGTATATTCCCAAGTACTTAATATGGTTGGGAGCTATCTTAATACCACTGAGATGTTTAGCTCCCTCTCCTCCTCTCCCACAACCATTGTTTAACATCAGGATCTCACATTTTGACCTGTTCAATTTGAACCTAGAGAAGGTCCCAAAAATATCCAACTGACATAACAATTCATCTAAGTCTTGCTGCGGTTCTTTTTAGAAGATAATCACATCATCAGCAAATAATGCAGACTTAACTACCTTACCCCCTATTTTAATGGAGTCAGTCCGCTTCTGACTCCACCAAAATATGCACAAACTCCAAATCCACGACTCCCACTCTGACTCCATAACCCTGCTTTCAAGTACTCAGTTTCTTTCCTGCAGCTGTTTGGGGTCTCTTTTGATCTACTGTACGTTGTGGTTTCAACTCCCACATTTCTTTCATAGTCTCACTCAAGGCTTCCACCGTATGGGAGACCATTATACCATTATACCTTTCAATTGTACTTACGTCTTCCTCTATGAGGCTTTTTTGTTGTGCTATATTATAATTATAATAATAATAATAATAATATTTTTTCCGTTAAGATTATAATAGATATGATTATATCTTTGTTATTTTCTGTCTCACATAAATATTGTAATATGTCATAGGGCCACGTCACATACACAGATATCTGTGCAGATATTGTTCGTAGATCTCTGATTGCAGTGAAATCATGGACACATTGTTCATTTGTATATGGCCACAAAATGGAGCAATGTGTCCATGATTTCACTGCAACCAGAGATCTGCCAACAATATCTGCACAATTATCTGTGTGTGTGACGTGGCCCTTACAACACAATGATAAATGTCTTGTGCAGACCGAAATGTTTATGCCTTTGTTTTCTGGATTGCTAAAGAAATTACAATTATATTAATTTTCTTATTTGAGTGCCAAGTTTATTATATTTAACATTAAAGGGATTGAATCTCACTTGAGCTAAGAAGAGTGCTGATTGGCACTGTCGACCTGTTCCCAATATTGTTCCTGGAAATAAGGTATGGCTCTCCACCAAAATCATTTGTTGTAAACTCACTGCAAAAAACTGGCACCCTAGTTCATTATTCAAATTATTGAGCAGATATATCTGGTAGCCTTCCATCTTAAACTACCTCTAACTCTGAAAATTCCTAATGGCTTTTTTGTTCTTCTTGGTCGTCAATAGATTCTCTCCTACTGTTGAGGTGCCGGCTGTATGAGGCCCTTTTAATGGAGGGCAAGGCCAGGCCTCAGCTGCAGAGCAACCCTAATTCCGCTGAGCTTGCCTCGGCTAACTCTCCAGTGCAAAAGTCACGTTTACATCCAGCCTCGGTGAAGGCCAAAGCATACATTGAGTCTATCAAAGTTCTTATTGAAGATTTATTAAAACAGTCTTGTAAAACATGGGCAAACATCTTGAACATTGCTTGGTTAGGAGTATTTAAAGTGCCATACTGTGTCGCAGACTGCTCCCTTCGTTCCAGTGCCTCCAAACTCTCGTCCTTCAGTTTCACTGAAGCCTGCCATGAATTCATGCGATCATTTATAACTCAGTCCCTATCCCATCCACGGGATCCATCCTAAAAGAAAAACCAGGGCTTACACCAAACAAAAGTTCTTTCACAGCTCACACTGTGGTGACCTATTCGCTCAAGTCTAGTCCTCTGAACCATCATTGGAGGAAATGGCCACTATCCGGGGGGGTTCTGCCAGAGGCAGTCCACGAGCACCGGTACCAGGAGTAATCCACCCACAAACTTCTCACGGGGTGGTATAACGGACAGGGAATCAGGAGGCAAGATGATAAGACAGACAACGGCGTTCAGGGGAGCTAGTCTGGCCCTGGACTTGGGGTTCCTGGCTAGCCCTGTTCTTGAAGGTACCTCTGAAGGTGAGGAGGTTAGGGTCGCCACCTAGTTCTTCGCTCCTAATCAGCCCTAGGTTCAGAGCCTCTACCTCCACCCACGGACTGGGAAAACCCAGCAGTTTCAATGTAAGTCAAAGGCAGTAATAACACAGCTCAACACAGCACGAATTCACATCACAGGGTCTAAGTAGAAATGAGCTCTAACTGTGACACCTAGTGGAGGGAAGTGGAGCTATTTCAAGGCTGGGGGAGTGGAGATCTGAATACACACTACACACAACCTCACCTCACACAATACACACTAATCAACCTCACCTAAATGCTATGACTCACCCCTCTACCTGCAGCACACAGCATCAACAAGGAAAAAAAAATATTTAATCACAGCAGCACCACAAATTGACTGCAAAGTCAACACGTGACAAAACTGTTCAGCATCCAGCTTCCTGAATCCTGGACCCAAATCCTGAGGGTGACACAAAGGGTCCGGTCTAATTGTAATAGGGTATGCGTACCTGTTCCAGTTTTGTGTCTTATTCTCTGGACTCTCTCCTGACACACTGCTAGACCCTTTTATTAACTAAGCTCCTCCCCTAAGGAATCCCAGTAATTATCTACTCTATAATTGCCTAATCATGTTTGTCTGTCCAGAAAATCACGCGTCAGCGCTCATTGGTCGCCGCCAGCCATGGCAACCAATGAGCGAAGCGTATGTAAAACAACCGCGCGCATTCAAAACTCGTGGCAAGCTAAAACCTGGCGATGGTGACGCATCAGCTTCGCTATCGACGGGATGCACATGTTTGGCCGCGGCTATCATCGGGAGATCAGCGGCTGTAGCCGCTGATCTCCCAATGGTAGCCATGGCTCATCTACTTCTGCAGAGAGGTCAGCGACGAGCAAGCCAGGAGATAACTGGCATCAGCTCGCAGCAGTAGTACCCCGACCGCCATATTGGAACACACCCACATTATAGGTATTCCTATATGGCAGCCGGGATTCAAATCGCCCACCAAGCCGTGCCGCTTCGCTGATTGGTCGCCGCCAGCCGCGGCGACCAATCAGCGAAGCGTGTTTTAAAACACGCGCCAAGTGCGCTGATTGGTTGCCGCCAACCACGTCGACCAAGCACGGCTTGGTATATTGGCGCACAATTTGAACTGCCGCTCATAGCGTGACGCACTTCACTGCTGTGTACAAGACTGTCAGTCATAGTGTGATGCACTTCACTTCTGTTTACAAAACTGTCAGTCATAGTGTGACGCACTTCACTCCTGTTTACAAGGCTGTCAGTCATAGTGTGACGCACTTCACTCCTGATTACAAGGCTGTCAGTCATAGCGTGACGCACTTCACTCCTGTTTACAAGGCTGTCAGTCATAGTGTGACGCACTTCACTCCTGATTACAAGGCTGTCAGTCATAGCGTGACGCAGTTCACTCCTGTTTACAAGGCTGCAGCTCATAGTGTGATGCACTTCACTGCTGTTTACAAGGCTGTCAGTCATAGTGTGACACAGTAAACTCCTGTTTACAAGACTGTCAGTCATAGTGTGACGCACTTCACACTTGTTTACAAGGCTGTCAGTCATAGTGTGTCGCACTTCACTTCTGTTTACAAGGCTGTCAGTTATAGTGTGACGCACTTCACTCCTGTTTACAAGGTCTGTCAGTCATAGTGTGCTGTTCTTCAGTCACATTTACTTCACGTGTTGTGTCAGTGACAGTCTGAACTACTTCAGTCATGTTTATTCAATGGGTTTAATTGGTCGTAAGTGCAAATACGCCAATGACGATGACAGAAAAGCTGCAAAAGCAGCAATGGCGATGGCAACGTTGACACCAAAAGACACCACAACAAACTGCTGTGAGACAAGCCCTGGGTGCGGCATCTCACAAACAACGTCGGCAACAGGAGACACCACAACAAACTGCTGCCAGACAAGCCCAAGATGCCGAATCTCATAGACAGTGTTGGCTGAATGAATCTCCAGAAGACAGGGCAAACAGACAACATGTTTGCGCCATTCATACAACATGAATACTCTACCAACTAAGGCAAGCCCAGGAGAATATTCAAAGACTTGCATGTTACATCACAAATGATGAAACGACAATTATTCAACACTACTGTGGGAATATGAATGTAGTTTGTTCTACAAGCAACTCTAAATTTTATTGATGAAAAACCATCTGACAATAAGTTTACTCAATGCTGCCAAAAAGGGAAATTATGCTACCAAGACTTTACTACTCAGATCTGTTTGAGCAAATGATGAAAGGAACACATCAACACAGTAGAAATTTTATGGCCAATATCAGAAGCATCAACAGTTCTCATGCATTTGCTTCATTTGGTGATAACATTGCACCGCACCCCTGGATCCGGACCGTATTGTTTTAAAATTCATGGCCAGATCTACCACTGCACTGGAACACTTTACCCAGAAATAGGACAACCACCAGAATTTGCACAATTATACATCCTTGATGCCAGGACCGGCATCAGCACCGGGCCTACCCAGGCAGGTGTCGGGGCCTTCACCTGACACAGGGGCCCACTGCCGCTATCTCCGCTGCTGCCTCCCACACACTTCGCACCAGAATAATTATTTTCCATTAGCTTCTAAGACCAGCTGCCCGCCCCTGCTCCCGCCCTTTCACTTCCTTTTTGGACCTCCTCTATTTGCGTCCCCCTGTGGAACGCATATCAAAGGAGGACCTCCTATATGCGTCCCACAGTGCATGTCGCCGACTCCGCCTCTGAAGTGAAGATTGTGCTTATAGGCAGTGTGAGATAGCAGATTGTTCCACTAACGAGGTACATACCCGCCCTGCCCCCAAGTCCGGCATCAGTCACCTAGCCATGATGCTTCTCCTGCAGCTGCACACTGTCTGCAGGCTGAGTACTTCTGTGCTGCTGCCCCACTCCCCTGCCGTCGCTTTCAAGTAGAAAGATAAGAAGTCACTCTCATAGTGACTCACTTTCATATAGGCTGTCTGCTTCCACTGTGGAAAACTGGTGCCTCCTGCTCCTCAACATAATTACCGGGAGGAGACTGACATGTCCTCTTATGTGTTTCACTCACTGTGGAACACACTAACACACTTGGAAATATCTGCAGTTTGCAGTCTGGACTGGCTTAATTCGGTTCAGGCTATTTATAGTAACTATAAGAATTAATGATTCTGATCACTTCTTTACATGGACATCATTCTAAGATGCAATTGCTTGTAGCCAGTGATGAAACCAAATTGTAGAGTCATTGTACCCCAATGAATCCAGGCGGACTGTGGGGTCACCCCATGATTGGCTCAGCTGAAGACTGGGACAAGAGCCATGATCATCAATCATCCATGAACCATCAATCGCATAGCCAGGTAGGACATACATCCTATTTGATCCACAAAAAGCACAAGTTTTTAAACATGATCATGAGTTATTACTAGTTTGCTAAATACCATACCAAGACCCCTTTCACATGTCCGTGCAAAAAACATACTTGTGCAAGGGTAGGTTTTATCTGTCTGTGTGTCATCTCATCTGTCATTTGTGTCCTGTCCATGTGCTATCTGTGTGACAGCTGGATAGCCCACAGACAGCATGAATTTTTATACTTGCCAGTCTCCAGTGATGCTGCCTGTTTCACTTGCTTCCGGTTCCGCTGTTGGAGTCATAAGCTTAATGACCAGGGACCTGGAAGCGAGCAAGACAGGCAGCATCACCAAAGACTGGTAAGTATAAACAAGTATTTATTTCAGTGACATGCCTTTGGTCCAGAACGTGTACCACGTTGTCACAGGGATAACATCACTGTGTTGTCCATGTGGCATCCATGCTGCCGGCTAAAACAATACATTTTGCAGTGTAGAGCAGACATACATGTTAAAATGGCTATTGATTAACATTGGTTTCCGTGTCTCCAGTATGTGGCAAACGGATGTGACATGTACCAGACACCAGAACATGGAAAATGGGCCTATCTAAGTGCTGGTGAAAAAACCCGTTCTAAGGCCTCTTTCACACGTTCTTTTCACCTGTGTGTCCAGCATCATATGTCAATTGTGTGCTGTCCATGCCACATCTGCCATATCCGTGCATCTCATGAATCATGATACATTTTAAAGGGGCCCACTGAGACTGTTTCGCCCAGGGCCCAAAAAAACCTGGAGCCGGCCCTGCTTGATGCAAATGAGGCTACAGAACAAAGGATGATTCTGAAAGAAAATGAAAAGTGTAACGCTGGTGAACTGATGAATCTCATTGCCGTACATTTACAACAAATCAGCCCACTTGCTGCCGAATATCGCATGCTAAAAGATATTGAAGCTGAGGAGCAACTGAGGGCTATACAAAATGGGACTGAAATGCTTCTATTGTCATGGCAATTAAACAAGAACGTACACAAGATCCCCGACGTTTTAACAAACCACGTGTAAGTGAGGTTGCAGTTGTTTTTCAAAACGATGATGAAGAGCCTCCTTTTCAAAGCGATATATTAGTCCATCTTAAGCCAGACCTTAACAACCCTTTGCTTCCTAAGACACAGCGAATTGGCATTTTGCACAGCAACCTTGATGCTCTTCTGTATCCGCTATTCTTTCCAAGAGGTGATCAAGAGTGACATGAAAACCTACACCAGCAAGGCACTTTAAGTCGAATTACACAACTGCAGTACTACAGTTTTCTTTTGCCTGTACGAGATTACTTCAATCCTATTGTAAACGGTGGCAAACTGACACAACAGTACTTAGTCAACGCATACATTAAAATTTAAGCTAATCGTCTAAATTTTATACGAATGAACCAAAAACAACTTAAAGTTGAAGACTACTGCGTTCTTCAAGAACATTTGCAAAACCAATCAATTCAAAAGTGAATTCCCATTGGAAAAACAGTAATTCTCCCGTCGTCGTTTGAAGGTAGCCCCCGCAACATGCAACAGTGTTATCAAGATGCAATGGCAATAGTCACAAAGTATGGAAGACCTGACTTTTTTGTGACAATGAGTTGTAATCCTAAATGGCCGGAAATTACTGAAAATCTAGAACCCTGGCAACAAGTGGAACTCAGGTCGGACTTAGTTGCACGCGTATTTCGACTCAAACTCACCAGCCTTTTGAAAGATATTAAAAATGGCCTTTTTGGAACAGTTATAGCAATGGTACACGTTTGAGTTTCAGAAACGAGGTCTCCCACATGCGCATGTACTTATTATCTTAGATGCGGATTCTAAGTTTCGCACAGAGGAAGAAATTGACAACATAGTGTGGGCTGAAATTCCTAACCAAGAAAAATATCCTGAACTGTATCATACCGTCATCTCTCAGATGGTTAATGGTCCATGCGGTGAAGCAAATCCAAAAAGTCCATGCATGGAAAACGGCAAGTGTACTGAAGGCTTTCCAAAGGAGTGAAAATAGCACACTGTTAAAGACTTGGATGGCTACCTATCCTACCGACGAGCACACATTGATAACATTGTTCACAAAAAAAATTATAAATAACTCATGGATAGTCCCATACAACCCGTACTTATCAAAACTCTACAACTGTCACATCAACGTAGAAATCTGCGCTTCAATAAAAAGTGTCAAATATATTTTCAAGTACATCTACAAGGGCCATGACAAAGCTAATGTTGAAATACAACATACAACAGTCAATCACGATAAATCATCAATTTTTCATGACTCAAGATATGTGAGTGCTCCAGAAGCTGCTTGGAGGATATTTGCATTTCCAATGCATTCACAGTCCCATGCCATTATACGTTTAGCTATCCATTTACCTAATCAACAACAGCTTTATTTCTATGAAAATTGTCAAGTCGAAGATGTCTCAAAAACTTTAAGCGTTTAAAACATCAACATTAATTAAATGTTTTTTGCTGAACCAATGTGATGACAACGCAAGACATTGTTTGTATTGCGAGATTCTAGAGCATTACGTTTGGAATAAAACGTGGAAGCAAAGACAACGAGGAGTTAGCAAAATAATTGGATGCATGTATACTGTTAGTAAAAAAAAGAAAAAAAAAGAAAATATTGGTGACCTGGTGAGTGCTCAAGTAGGTTTTCCAACCTGTCGATAATAATCAATATAACTTGGCACAAAAAATTGATTCAAGATTTTTTAATAAGCAGCTTGTGTAGACAGAATCAAAAAGCAAAACGTTTCGGCCTATTGTTTGACATCTTTAGAAAAGCAACTGATCGCAATAGCCTATTATATTACTCCAGATGTCATCCGGAGACTTTAAAAAAATCGATCCCCTAGTCACAGCGTAGTAGGGTACGTAAAATAGTTTCTGATCTCATTTTATGTAAACAGAGGGAATCTGAAATGTGTCAGAGATTCTCAGAGGGGATATCCTTCATATACACTTAAAAGTCCTTGTCATAAAGTGACTCAGAGGAAAGCTGGCAACAGGATCCCATTGGTACACACCTTTCACCCTTTTGTCTATAAGTTTCATGCTTCAATAAAAAAATTCTAGTGTATCTTACGAATGGGTTATCCTACAATTCCAGAGTTTCAAAATAACTTTTTACCCTGCTTTAAGAGAGCAAAAAACTTATTTTTTAAGACCTTCTTATTAGAGCTGATGTCGGTTCGGCTCTTAAAGTATCCAGACAAACCTTTTTATCTAGTAAAAAGCAATGCACTTTTCTATGCTTAAATTGCCTGCAATGTAATAATGTCATGAAAGGAGATAAAATGTATCATCCCCACACTGGCGAGGGCATCCCCATTAAGGTTTTTTTTTACATGTGTTTCGACCAACGTAATATATGCGATTATCCTTGTGGACTTATTTATGTAGGGGAAACAACTCAACACATTAGGGATAGGATATCCCAACATAAATCAAATATACGATGTGAAAAAAAGAGTTTACCTTTACCTTATCATTTTATTACGGTGGGGCATAGAGTTTCACAGCTCAAATATCAGGTGTTAGAGGGGATATCCCTGCCACGTAGAGGAGGTAACCTCCATAAGCTAATGCGTATACGTGAAGCTTATTGGATATATAGATTACAAACTTTATCCCCTAGAGGTCTTAATTGTGATTATGATACTGTGAGTTTTTTGTAATCACCTTTTTCTATAATTCTCTATTTTTAATTATATCATCTTTTTCACAGAATCGTTGATACTTCTATTGGTGAAGGTAATTCTCATTAACTTTATTACTCTATTTATCTTTCTTTTTCCTTGTCCCTCCTTTTTCCCTTTTTCCCCCTTTTGGTTGCTTACTTTTTCTCCTTCATTTCATTTTCCCTTTATTTTTCCTCCGTTTACCCGGTCTTTTACCTTGACACTGTTCTAGATCTCCCTTGTTGTATTTCTAATAAATATTTTATCCTAAATTCATTATAACATAGTTCTTTCCAGGTATGGCGATCATATGATCACCATGCGACCCGTTTTTCTAGTAAAACCCAGTACATTAGTGCATCTTGATGACGCGGAATCACGTGACCCTGTAACTATAGTTACTCTTGGTACAGTTTCACACATGAGTGCACGTCATGATGATATGACGTCACATCCGGGTTGGTGACGCGATATCACGTGACCCGGTCACCTATTACACAGCTTCTGCGCATGCGCGCGTGTCATTCTGATGCGTTGTCACATGACTGGCTGCTTATTTCCGGGTTAGGGGGATAAATAAACCCGGGATGCAGCGTTTAGTACGCTGTTATCCCTTACAGTGTGGTGGTGAAATCTTTAAGCGTCACTTCTATGGTGAGTGTTATATTATAATTCAATGCTATAGGTTACTGTTGCCATAGGGTTTCTTGTGCCAGTCCTCTTTACCACTGTATATTGATATAGTTTATTTCTAATTCTTGTCTTGTTGAAACCTCTTGTCTGAACAAGGTTTTTACTTCTTCCATACAGCCTATGTGAAATCAAAAATCATCATAAATGAAGTAGCATGGTGACAAGAATTAATGGTATAGATCAATACTGAATCTTATTTTATTCTGTATTTACTTTTATGTAACATGAGGATTTATCATGTATCATATTCTCTTTGTTCTTTTGTTTAGCAACTCATGAAGGCCAACAGGCCGAAACCCTTTGCTTTTTGATTCTGTCTACACAAGCTGCTTATTAAAAAATCTTGAATCAATTTTTTGTGCCAAGTTATATTAATTATTATTGTATACTGTTAGTGTCAAGGATCAAGAAAGATATTGTCTTCGGCTGTTACTGCTGCATGTCAAAGGAGCTACAAGTTATGATTATTTTAAAACAGTTAACGGAGTATTGCACGATACATTTAAAGCTGCAGCTTTGACTTTAGGACTTTTATTGGATGATAGTGTTTGGACACTTACTTTAGAAGACGCAGTTACCCTACATATGCCTAAACAACTTTATCAATTGTTTGCCTACATCTGTGTATTTGGACCACCTACAAATCCCGCTCAACTTTGGACAAATTTCAAAGAACATTTAATCGAGGATTAATGCTTACGTCTTCACAACAAAAGTGGAGATTGTCAAAATTGCCAATCTTATGCCATGCGAGATGTCCAAAATGTCTTATTACTGCATGGAAAAACATTTTCAGACTTTAATTTGCCACAGCCTGCAACTCAAGTGCCACAACTTCCAGAGTATGATGAAGCTTACGAATTATTGTTGGCAACACAGAAAATAAACTCCTTAAATGAACAACAATGTATTGCATATGATACAATTGTGAGTGCCATAGAAAACCAAGCAGATGAAAGGACAAAATGTTTCTTTATTGACGGTCCAGGAGGGAGCGATAAAACATACCTATATGAAGTTTTAATGCATCACGTTAGAGCGATGGAAAAAGTCATATTGCCATCGGCTACAACAGGTATTGCAGCAAATCGTTTACGAGGAGGTCGCACTATGCATTCACTCTTTGGGATACCAGTTCCTGTCAACGAAATTTCCATTTCCAGAATAAAACAAGACACATTTGCTGGAAAACCGTTAAAGATCACATATCTTTTGATACTTGATGAGTGCACCATGGCACCCAAATACAGTGCCTACAAACAGTCTTCAACCCCCTGCAGATTTAGGTGGTTTGATAAGATGCAAATAAGTTAGAGCCTTCAAACTGCAAACGAGAGTAGGATTTATTAACAGAAGCATAAATCTTACAAACCAAAAAGTTATGTTGCTCAGTTGAATTTTAATAAATTTTAAACATAAAAGTGTGGGTCAATTATTATTCAATCCCTAGGGTTAATATTTTGTGGAATAACCCTTGTTTGCAATTACAGCTAATAATCGTCTTTTATAAGACCTGATCAAGCTGGCACAGGTCTCTGGAGTTATCTTGGCCCACTCCTCCATGCAGATCTTCTCCAAGTTATCCAGGTTCTTTGGGTGTCTCATGTGGACTTTAATCTTGAGCTCCTTCCACAAGTTTTCAATTGGGTTAAGGTCAGGAAACTGACTAGGCCACTCCATCACCTTGATTTTTTCCCTCTTGAACCAGGCCTTGGTTTTCTTGGCTGTGTGCTTTGGGTCGTTGTCTTGTTGGAAGATGAAATTACGACCCATCTTAAGATCCTTGATGGAGGAGCGGAGGTTCTTGGCCAAAATTTCCAGGTAGGCCGTGCTATCCATCTTCCCATGGATGCGGACCAGATGGCCAGGCCCCTTGGCTGAGAAACAGCCCCACAGCATGATGCTGCCACCACCATGCTTGACTGTAGGGATGGTATTCTTGGGGTCGTATGCAGTGCCATCCAGTCTCCAAACGTCACGTGTGTGGTTGGCACCAAAGATCTCGATATTGGTCTCATCAGACCATAGAACCTTGAACCAGTCTGTCTCAAAGTCCTCCAAGTGATCATGAGCAAACTGTAGACGAGAGTTGACATGACGCTTTGAAAGTAAAGGTACCTTACGGGCTCGTCTGGAACGGAGACCATTGCGATGGAGTACGTCACTTATGGTATTGACTGAAACCAATGTCCCCACTGCCATGAGATCTTCCCGGAGCTCCTTCCTTGTTGTCCTTGGGTTATCCTTGACTCTTCGGACATGCCTGGCCTCGGCACGGGAGGAAACTTTCAAAGGCTGTCCAGGCCGTGGAAGGCTAACAGTAGTTCCATAAGCCTTCCACTTCCGGATGATGCTCCCAACAGTGGAGACAGGTAGGCCCAACTCCTTGGAAAGGGTTTTGTACCCCTTGCCAGCCTTGTGACCCTCCACGATCTTGTCTCTGATGGCCTTGGAATGCTCCTTTGTCTTTCCCATGTTGACCATGTATGAGTGCTGTTCACAAGTTTGGGGAGGGTGTCAAATAGTCAGAAAAGGCTGGCAAAAGAGATAATTAATCCACACATGTGAAGCTCATTGTTCTTTGTGCCTGAACTACTTCTTAATACTTTAGGGGGACCAAACAGAATGCTGGTGGTTTGAGGGGTTGAATAATAAATGACCCTCTGAATTAACTTTTAACGCTTTAAAAAAAAAAAAATTAAAAAATCTTTTTGGCTGCACTGCATTTCCCACTTCCAGGCTGATCTACAGTCCAAATGTCACAATGCCAAGTTAATTCCGCATGTGTCAACCAGCTAAATCTGCAGGGGGTTGATAACTACTTGTAGGCACTGTATGCTTTGACCTTAATTGACAGACTTCTGCGTGAAGTAATGAGTACAAATGTTGCTAAAGAGAATGAAATTCCATTTGGAGGTAAAGTTTTTGTCATTGGCGGAGATTTTAGGCAATGCCTTCCAGTCATACCAAATGGAACAAGAACAGATGTTATTGAGTCCAGCTTAAAAATGGCTGATCTTTGGAAACAGTTTACTTAACTCCAACTAATTAACAACATGTGATCTTCAGACCCAGAGTACAGCAATTGGCTTCATATACTTGGTAACGGTGAACTTAGCAATGAATACAACCTTGGAGAAGATATTATTGAAATACCAGAAGACATGTTGTGCACTTACTGCATTGTAACTGATGTTTTTGGACAACACATTGAAATTGATGTGAACAACCAAACCAGTGTTGAGAGGGCCTCTTCCCATGCAATTCTCTGTCCCAAGAACGATGATGTGGCTCTGCTAAATTCCCGTGTGATGGATAGAATGCCTGGAGAGTATAAGCTGTACACTGATTCAGTGGATGTAGATAATGAAGATGAAAGAGAGCAGTATCCAGTTCAATTTTTAAATAGTGTTACGCCATCAGGAATGCCATCCCACAGACTACAACTAAAAGTTGGAACAATTGTAATGTTGCTTCAGAATCTAAATACAAAATATGGTCTATGTAATGGAACTCACCTTATTGTTACTGAACTCCATTCCCACTTAATTCAAGCAAGGGTCATCAGTGGATCAGCAAAAGGAGATGAAGTGTTTATTCCATGCATTCATTTATGTCCTTCGGACACAGGTCTTCCGTTTAGGCTTCGGCGTCGACAGTTTCCAGTAAAACCAGCTTTTGCCATAACCATAAACAAGTCACAAGGTCAAACTCTACACCGTGTTGGCATATATCTACCGGAGCCAGTTTTTGGTCATGGATAACTGTACGTTGCATTTTCTAGAGTTAAAATGAGATCCAACGTCAAGTTGCAAGTTCTTGATACCTGTTATGAGCCGGCAACTGACGAGTAACATGTGGTGTTCACAGGAGAGGTTGGACACTAATACTGGTCGCGGAATGCTGACTAACCCCCGCAGCTAGAAGTAGCCATGGAGCACACTACGATGCCCTATAGCGCCTCAGCACAGCCGGAGGACTAATTAAACCTAAAAACGGAAACAGGAAATACCTGACTGCCTCGGAGCAGACCCCAAAGGAATAGCAGGCCCCCCACAAATACTGACGGTTAGTGGAGATGAAAAACAACACACAGACAGAAAATAGACACAAGCAAAGAGAGGCCCAACTATAACTAAATAGAAAAAGGACAGGACAGATTACTTCCGCGACCAGCAGCAAAACCCTATATAAACATCAACTGCTGGATATGCAAAAAATCTGAGCCCACACGGATTCGCCTCCCACTAAACCAGCAAGACTCCTGCGAACAATTCCAAAGTCAGTATAATGGCAGACTTGAAGAAAGAAAACCGGGCATCGGGTCCTATCTTCGGGCAATTATTCCATTATGTGGGTTTGCGACACACCCAAAAGGTGTTGCTCAGCTCAAGCACAAGTATAATCAATACAGTCAGAAAAAGAAGCGGCACTCCCCTCCCTCCCTGCATGTGTAACCCAGATATGAACTGAATAAATTATCCATATGCCTGCAACCCGGTGAGTGCCACTCCTTTTTCTGACTGTACCAAACTCAGTATAACTGACACTAAACAAAACTGGGAACTACAGACAGGTAATGGAATGGTTAATAGACTAGGGAGAAATTCCTCCCTAACTGAATGCAGGGAAAAAACGACACTTATACAGACCAGATAACAAATCCTACACTCAGAGCAGAAACATGAGTAATTCAGATACAAAAGGCAAATTACAAATGAGCCACAGATTTGCAGAAAAACAACCATTCACTTATCTGTAAGGGATTCAGCAAGGACCAGGAGAAGGCAGGAGACAAACAGTCACCTCATGAACAATTCACCACTGGCAAAGAGCTGGCCAAATCAGCACACTTATGGTGGGTTTACACGTTGCGATATCGGCGTCCAACTCCGACCAAAAGTCACGTGGTCCGTGCGTTGGACCCGATATCGTTCCTGCATTGTACGGTGTGAACATCCAATACGATGCAGGAACGATGGCAAACCGATATCGGGGGTCGAATGAGCGTGCTATTCAACCACCCGATATCGGATGCTGGTTGAAGCCGGATCGTCCCGTGTGACAGGCCAACTCCGATGTGCGGGACAACGTCACCCATTCACCACCATGTTAAATGGTCAATCCTGGGTCGGGGGGCGTAGACATCGTCGGGACGTTGTATCCCGATATCGGGACATGTAAACCGCCGATCCGATTCTAGGAAAACCGGCCACAAAAAGCACGCTCCCGCGCCGTTGGTTCCGATATAGGACCGACGTTGGAGCGTGTAAACCCACCATTAAATATCCCAGTCCAAACCAACCCTCCAGTCATTATCAGATTCAGGTGATACATCTCTCACAGACAGGGTAGATGCATCAACCACACGAGGGAGCTCCAAACCAGAAATTCTATGCAAGGAATCCACAGCAGATACCCCTTTAGGCTGCATACTCACGGTCCGGAGGAGCTGTGTGTTGGACACAGCTCCTCCAGACCCGAGTGAAGCCGCGGCTGGCCGCAGGGAGACCACAGCCGCCCTGTACTCACCATGTGTGGCGGGTGCGGGGCGGCTTCTCCCTGCAGTCACCTAATAGCAGCCGCTTCCGACTCCGCAGCATGAAATAAACATGCTGCGGAGGAACGGACTGCCGGCAACCCGCACCGCAGCTCCAAACATGCGGGTTACGCATAGCGAGGATGGGATTTCTTGAAATCCCATCCACTATGCTTGTACTGTACTATGCAGCGTTTTGGACGCAGTGGTAAGACGCTGCGTCCAAAACGCTGCGGATACTGACCGTGAGCACACACCCTCGAAAGGACACTTGCTTACAGATAGTCCAAAGGTTTTCACAAGAAATGCGGTGTACAAAAATGTTTTAGGTTGATTACATTTAATGATAATGTATATATTTTACCGAGAAAATGCTGTATATTCATTGCATTATTAGTCTGTTACATAGATATTTAATATACCGTATATACTCGTGAATAAGCCGAGTTTTTCAGCACAAAAAATGTGCTGAAAAGTCCCCCCCTTGGCTTATACACGAGTCATATACTCGGTATACAGCCCTCCCCTCCATCAGTGGTGTATACAGGGCCCCCCCTTGCTGCCAGCCACCTGTAAAGGAATAGATCATTATACTTATCCCTGTCCTGTCGCCGCTGCCGCTCTCTGACACCGCGCACTCCTCCGGCTTCTTCCTGCTGTGACCGGCGGGCGCAGGCAATGACGTCATTGTCTGTGCGCCGGAGGAGGAAGCAGGAAGAAGCCGGATGAAGCCGGAGGAGCGCGTGGTGTAACAGCGCGGAGGCGGCAACAGGACAGGGATAAGTATAATGATCTATTTCTTTACAGGTGGCTGGCAGCAAGGGGGGGACCCTGTATACACCACTGGGGCCTGTATACACCACTGGGCCCTGTATACACCACTGGGGCCTGTATACACCACTGGGGCCTGTATACACCACTGGGGCCTGTATACCACTGGGGCCTGTATACACCACTGGGGAGGCTGCTGTATACTACTGGGGCTGCAGTATATACTGCTGGGGCCAGTATACACCACTGGAGAGGCTGCTGTATACTACTGGGGCTGCTGTATATACTGCTGGGGCCTGTATATACCACTGGGGAGGCTGCTGTATACTACAATTGTGGAGGCTGTTGTATATACTGGGGAGGCTGCTGTATACACTGGGGAGGCCTGTATACCACTGGGGGGGCCTGTATACCACACTGCTGGGGGCTGTATACCTGTGCTGGGGTCCACCCTCGGCTTATACACGAGTCAATAGGTTTTCCCAGGTTTTTGGGGGCAAAAGTAGGGGGGTCGGCTTATACACGGGTCGGCTTATACACGAGTATATACGGTATACACATAGATACATAGATAGATAAATACATAGATATAAAATGCAAAAAAAAATAGACAGGTGCACACATAAATAGATCTAAAATACATAGATAATACATAGCTAGATAACAGATAGATATGACATAGGTATACATAAATACATAGGTGTGATTAATTTATAGATATTTTAAATAGTAAGGTGATCACACGTTAAGTATAAGAGGGGAGATATGTATCATCCAAATTGTTAAATTTGGTGATATTAACCCAGATGTAATGTTCCAGTATCATAGATGCTGAGAAACTTAATTTATCTTTAACAGGGCTGGGTTTTTTTTTTCACCTCCATCTCAAAGTGTGACCTATACGCATAGAAGATAGATAGATAGATAGATAGATAGATAGATAGATAGATAGATAATAGATAGATAGACCAGTAAATGGACTGCAGCACTCAGGAACCTTAGTGCTGCGGTCCATTTACTGGTCTGTATATTAATAGAGTGCTTGAACTCACTCCGGACTGAATTGCACCATCCATATCTTGAAGAAGTGCTGCTTCTCCCTCTTTTGTATAGATAGATAGATAGATAGATAGATAGATAGAAAATAGATAGATAGATAGATAAAATATGCATAGAGAGATGATAAATAAATATAGCATACATAGACGATAGACACATAGGTAGGTGATAGATAGGTAGATAGATATTGTGTATTAATTGCATTATTCTTAAATCTTCATAAATAAACTACATACAATTGTGGCCAAAAGTATTGACACCCCTGTAATTCTGTCAGATAATACTCAGTTTCTTCCTGAAAATGATTGCAATCACAAATTCTTTGGTATTATTATCTTCATTTCATTTGTCTTCAATGAAAAAACACAAAAGAGAATGAAGCAAAAAGCAAAACATTGATCATTTCACACAAAACTCCAAAAATGGGCCAGACAAAAGTATTGGCACCCTCAGCCTAATACTTGGTTGCACAACCTTTAGCCAAAATAACTGCGATCAACCGCTTCCAGTAACCATCAATGGGTTTCTTACAATGCTCTGCTGGAATTTTACAATTAAATAAAGAGGAGCACCACAGTAAGTAAATAAGTTGAGGTGCTCACCATGCCAAGGGGCTCAGAATGAAAAATAAGAAAAAGACGTGGCATATAGATACGGGAGCACACAAGTATAAAGGGTTAAATATGCAAGTAGTTTATTTACACATATACAGACAAATACAAATGAAAACAAGTTAAAATCACAATCAAGGGTTCCCGTACAAATTGTATCAAGCCAATAGTGCTTATAATGAACCAACTCCTCACCCAATGGGTATACTATATTGACAAATGGCACAGTGCTGTATGACAATAGATCAAAGTGCAATAATTAATCATATGACATTAAAGAGGTAAACAATCATGTAAACACATCAAGGTTGCAGTTGGGTGTGTCCACCCATAGGGGATAACAATACATAAAGAGAACTGACTCCAGACAATGAGAGACTAGGAGATTCACATATGTCAGTCACAGTGAGTATCAATATTATATGACTGTGTAGTTGTTATACACCCCCAACATTAAAGAGATAACCTTGCAACACAAATGTACAGATAATATATGTGTAGTTAATTAAATAATCTATATACAACACAACCAGAGTCCCAGGCCTGGGAATAGACCATATAGAGCCCCTATACCGTAATAAAGATGACTAGGAGTAGATTAGGTAACGTAGCAATAATGAGAATCACATCATGACATGGTCCACTATATGACATAGTATAATGGTTGATATAACCAAACCAATCTAAACAGTTTATGAGTAATGACTAATGTAAAAGGGATGATGTGCACACTGAATGACAATATACAATGGCACAGTAAGTGCAACTAAGGTGTTGATTAGTAATCCTGTGGCAATTTCTGGCGTGAAGAGTGCTATAAATATGAGTGACAAATGTCACAGCAGATAACAAAAATTGCTGCAGAGCTAAGGATCACACTGTACACAGGTAATGATTATAAAGTGGAACAAAAACCCACAAGGTAAAGTCTATAGTCATATGTAATGACCACCATAGTTGAATAAGTTTAAGATGCCCAAGGGCAAAGAATAATAAGGACCGTGTATGGAAAGATGTGGTTAGTAATGACCAAGGTTACCATGGAGGTATGAGGAGCGGGTATGGAGTCAATAACAGCACGGGAACCCCAGACAGCCCTACCCGACTCATATCGCCGCCAAGGGGTGCAGCTTCGTCAGGGGATGTCTGTAAATGTGCTAGTATGCAGTTTAAATACCGGTGTAAGAAGCCGCCGCCACCTGGTCCAGCCGGAACCCAGGGGCCGGAAATCGGAAATGAGTCATAGGCAAATCACATGACTGCGTTGTCAGAGTGACAGTGTAAACAAACCAGCGCGACCGGAAGTGATGTCGCGCATCATGTGATGAGTAGCCAGGGAGACCATCAACAAAGGGGCAATGGTGTAGGCATATTGCATAGTAGGTTAGATCATTGGCACAAGTATGTATATGTCATGGGGGATGAAAGGAGCTTGTAATGTGGCAACAAGAGGCTGGAAATGTACTTAGAGTATAGTAGTGCGCTCATCATAGTGGCGCTATAGTGCGGCACACCAATAGGTCATAGTGCTGTCAGAGTCACATGACTGCGTTGTCAGAGTGACAGTGTAAACAAACCAGTGCGACCGGAAGTGATGTCGCGCATCATGTGATAAGTAATCACAGAGACCAGCAACAAAGGGCCAATGGTGTAGGTCATAGTGCTGTCAGAGTCACATATGAATTGTGACGCTGACAGGAAACTTACACAATTAAATATCAGTCATGACCGTTATATGATGATCACCTAGTAATACAGTATAGCACCCTTGGCACTATTGTAATAGGAATAATACAACTAGTGCCATATTATCTAAAACCAGGTGACCCATAATTAGAATATGGAAGTGCACTCATTATGATAGTATTATAATACATCTCATCAATAGATCATAGTGTTGCTAGAGTATAAAGGTGTACAGCATTATGGTGCAACGTACCAATAGGTCAAGTGCTGTTAGGATCCTATATGGTTTCTGATCATGATAAGAAAGTGCAATTCTACATTGATCATAACCAGTAAATAGTGGTCACTTAGTCACATGATATAGTTACCTTGGCACAGATGTTGTAGAAATAATTCAACAGGTGCCATATTATCTAGATCAGGTAATCTATAAAGATATAAATTAGTGAAGTATATTAAGGAACAATTGAATATAAATAAACCTATATGGCTAGTTTTTCTACATATGGCCCTCGGCACCAAGCTTTAGGAAAAATGCTAATAATATATATCAATATAAAGCATATGCCAATAATACCTAGATCAAAGAGACTTCCTATGTATTGAGATGCCCCAACAAAAATAGAGATAATTTATCACCATATATGTGTTCATATGCAAATCATGATAAATTTATTTGCCACAGTACCACATTGATAGATATTTTATGCTTAGGTCACATAATGCTTAAAGAAGCCATCCCATGATGTGAAACATGACCAATGCCATGAACCAGTCACCCGGTATTGATCAACTATGTAGGGCACTTGATCTGACATTTACAGAAACAGATATGTAAGGGAGGTATGATACAGAATTCGAGCGAGAGCTATACAGCCCCAAAAAAGGTAACTACGGTGGTAACGAAATAATGGTAACCCACCCTCAAGAGGTGTTTGGGGATAGTGAAACCAATCCAGGGATCATGAGTACAAGAACATAGTACGGGAAAGAGGAGGCCCCAATCACACCACATAAAATGTAGTATAAAAGTCCAAAAAGAGTACGGCAGGGATATGAATCCATGGGTCAACACTTTGGTCCTGATGGTTTGTACTAATGAGGTTATTGGATACTTCACGGGCATCCGGCACTTGTCCAAAAAATCAGAGAGAAAGGTGCAGTTGAAATATAGCCGGTTCATCTGAAGACCACAAACTCCTTATCCCAGAAAGCCGGAGAATGTAAATTCCTCGTTAAGACCTATTAGGGACATGCAATTTAAAATTTAAATCCATTTGGTCTCCAATTGAAGTAACATTTTCTTAACATTTCCACCACGAATTCCAAGTGTAACCTGGTCAATTCCGGTTATTTGTAAACCTCTCGGATTACCATTATGGCATGAAAGAAAATGTGCCGCCACAGGGCTAATTTTAAGACCACCTGTCAGATGTTCGGCAGCAAGGTTGATTGTGGAAATATGTTTCTGTGCCCTTTTTCTGAGCTCCTGTGTAGTTTCACCCACATAAACCTTATTACATGCACAAGTAAGGGCATAAATGACATTGTAGGTTTTACAATTTATGTAATGTCTGAGGGTATGTTCACTTGAATCGTATGGGTTGGTAAAATGATAAAATGATTATGAGTCGGTGTCATATATTGACAGACATTACAAGAGCCACACGGAAAGGAGCCTTTGAGTTTTGTACCCCTGAGCTAGAAATAGTAGGTCTGGTGAAATGACTGTCAGTGAGCCGATCCCTCAAATTTGGAGCTCTTCTAGCCGTAAGTAATGGTCTATCCTCAATGAATGGTCTAATCTTAGGGTCACCAATAAGTAAACCCCAATGTTTTTGAATGATTGTACCCACCTCCGACCATTGGTTGTGGTATTGGGTAATAATTCTGATCCTCTTGTCGGTTGTGCGATCTTTGGCCTATAATAAGGAACTCTGATCTTGTTTACGAGCCCTTTGAAAAGCTTCGGAGATGACTTTTTTGGGGTAACCACGAGTAGAGAATCTTTCCGTGAGAGATTTTGCTTGATGTCGGAAGTCCTCATTAGTAGTACAGTTACGCCGAGTGCGTAGGAACTGTCCGGTGGGTATTGCCTTCCTAAGATGGTAAGGATGGAAACTAGAGAAAGCAAGAAGACCGTTAGTAGCCGTTGGCTTACGATATAGATTAGTAAGAAAATTCCAATCCCTGATGGTGATTTCAAGATCCAAAAAGATTGCTTTGTCAGGAGAGATGGTATGTGTCAGAAAGATGTTATACTCATTACAGTTGAGGGTTGTCAGAAAATCAACGCATTCCAGTTCGGTGCCATGCCATAGGAGCAGGATATCGTCTATATATCTGTGCCAACTACTCACTTTGTTTTTATAGATCTCTGACACATGGACCACTGTTAACTCCCACCAACCGAGAAAAAGGTTGGCGAAAGCAGGTGCGTATTTTGCGCCCATAGCGACACCGGATACTTGTCGGTAATAGGTGCGGTCGAAAACAAAGAAGTTATGCGTTAGCACAAAATCCAGTAAGTCCACCAAAAAGGAGTCATGCATCCTGTCCGAGCCTGACTGCCTGTCCAAGAAATAAAGTACTGCTCTCATACCATCAGAGTGTGCTATATTAGTATAGAGCGACTCAACGTCACACGTTACCATCAAGGTATCGGGTAGTGCTGTCATGTTTTGTAAATGTTGGATGAGATGGGTACTGTCTCGAGTATATGATGGTAGAGCCTGAACAAACAGCTGTAAATAAAAGTCAATGTATTCACATGCCTTTTCGTATAAGCTACCGATGCTCGAGACGATTGGTCTACCGGGAGGAATTGTCATGTTCTTATGTACCTTAAGTAGAAGATAAAAGGTCGGTGTTATAGGAGTCTCTACACACAGGAATTCCCTCTCCTTTGTGTTAATGGTTCCAAATCTCTCAGCAGCTTCCAACAGTTTGAAAAGTTTGTTCTGGAAGACAAAAGTGGGATCAGACGGGAGTTTCACATAGTATTTCTTATTTGTTAGTTGTTTATGGGCTTCTTCCAGGTACATAGTGATGGGCCAAACCACCACATTGCCCCCTTTATCGGCCTCTTTGATTGTAAATTCAGGATTGGCTTTCAATTGCCGAATAGCCGTAACTTCCCTGCCCGTGAGATTTTTATGTTTTACTGTGTTTGTTGATAATTTATCAATATCGCCTTTGATGGCCTCAAAAAACAGATTGACAGTGGGTAGAGTGGAAAGTGGAGGGGCCCTGGAAGATTTGTTCCTATGTGGAAATCTCATCCTACCTGTGTTTGGAGTGTTATCCTCAGCGAGTTCCACAAGATCCCGTAAAGTACGTTGTTCTCTCTCCGGTAAGGCATCCAAAGTCTCTGGTCGATGACATATGACAGAAAAAATTAACTTGTGACAGAATAGATACATATCCTTAATAAAGGTGAACTTGTTCAGTGGATTCATTGGGCAGAAAGTAAGGCCCCTTTCGAGTATCGATATCTCAACAGGAGTAAGGATGTAACTGGATAACTTGATTACCTGTAGTTTATTCTGTATTGAAGACGATACTGGTTCAGATGTGGAAAGGTTCATGGTAGTTAGTAACGGGGGTATCTCCACCCCCTGCCCTTCCCCCTCCCCTTCCCTCCTTTTGGTCGTGGTCCTTGACCGCTTCCTACCCCTCCTCCCACTCCTCCGGATTCTTGCTCTGGATCGCCGCCTGACTCTAAAAAATTACTGCTATCATCCGATGGATCAGTGGGAGGGTCGGTAGGGGTAGAGTTTTTGGGGGGGTGGTTGTGGTTTAGGGTTGCGGGGGTTACCTATGTCGCCACCTGAATGCTTTTTTGTTTTCAAAATCTGTTTTGTCGCTTAAAAATTTGCGCTTTTTACCCTCAATGACAGTATTCTCGTATTCATCCAGTGTATTTTTTTAGTTTTTCTAGAAAAGGTGTAACAACAATTTCCTGATCGAAATCTTCCAGTTTTTGTTCTAATGCCTTAATTTTAATCTTAGTTTCAGCCAAGATACTACGGTCATGGTCCAAAAGTAAATTTATTAAGATTCTGGAGCAGTGTAAGAGACCTTGTTCCCAGGTACTCTGAAACTGTGCCGAGGGCTCCCAAGCGGGAAATATTTGGACCCTCAAACCGCGTGGTATAATTGAGGCCTTTAGATACTCCTCCAGAGTTCTAATATTCCACCACAAGCGGATCCCCTTCTTTTGGGCCGCAGTGAGATCCCTAGACACACCTGAAAATCCTGTCTCAATAGAGGTAGAGGAAGTTGGCCAAATACATCAGTGGTGGAATTTTGCCAAGTGGCCTCCCTGGTGTCCCAGTCCATGGGAGCCAAACCAGGCGGCGGCTAGCACAAATCAATTAACAATAACTCAAACCAACACAAGGTTGGAGTGTGCTCACTCAAGAACGGACCACAGTCGACGGACACCCTTGGTCCAAGGAACGATATACAATTAAATAAAGAGGAGCACCACAGTAAGTAAATAAGTTGAGGTGCTCACCATGCCACGGGGCTCAGAATGAATAAATAAGAAAAAGACGTGGCCTATAGATACGGGAGCACACAAGTATAAAGTGAAAATATGCAAGTAGTTTATTTACACATATACAGACAAATACAAATTAAAACAAGTTAAAAACTTTATTGGCATCAAGGACACGGCTCTCTCCTGGTTCTCTTCCTATCTTTCTGACTGCTCTTTCAGCGTATCATTCTCTGGCTCCACTTCCTCCCCTCTTCCCCTCACTATTGGGGTCCCTCAGGGTTCAGTCCTTGGACCTCTTCTCTTCTCTCTCTACACAGCCCCGATCGGACAAACCATAAGCAGATCTGGCTTCCAGTACCATCTCTATGCTGATGACACACAACTATACACTTCAGCCCCTGACCTTACTCCCGCTCTAATAAAGAACACCAATGACTGTCTAACCGCAGTCTCCAATATCATGTCCGCTCTCTATCTGAAACTCAACCTTTCCAAAACTGAACTTCTTCTGCTCCCCCCTCTGCCAACCTACCTAAACCTGACATCTCTCTCTCGGTGTGCGACACCACGATAACGCATAGTCAGCAGGCTCGCTGTCTCGGTGTTTTGATGGACACTGATCTCTCCTTCACCCCATATATACAATCTCTCACCCGCTCCTGTCGCTTGCACTTGAAAAATATCTCCAGAATTCGCCCTTTCCTCACCATGGAAACAACTAAAACCCTCACCGTGGCCCTGATTCATTCCCGCCTTGACTACTGTAATTCTTTATTAGCTGGCCCTCCCCCACAATAAGCTTTCCCCTCTCCAGTCTATCCTCAATGCAGCAGCCAGGATCACCTATCTAGCAAACCGTTACTCAGATGTTTCTGCTCTGTGCCAGTCACTACATTGGCTACCCGTACACTATAGAATCTAATTCAAATTGCTCGCTGTCACCCACAAAGCTATTCATGGTGCGGCACCTTCTTACCTCTCCACCCTCATCTCTGTCTACCACCCCACCCGTCCCCTTCGCTCTGAACGTGACCTCAGACTAACATCGGCATTAATCCGAACCTCCCTTTCCCGACTCCAAGACTTCTCTCGAGCTGCACCAAACCTCTGGAATGCTCTACCCCAAGAAAGTAGGACCATCCACAACTTGCATAGCTTCAGACGCTCCCTAAAAACACACCTCTTCAGGGCGGTCTATCCTTCACCCTAACAGTAGTCATTTAGACATAAGATACTCATTGTTATAAGCCCCTGTACTTTGTGTTCCTATCCAGTCTTAGATTGTAAGCTCCTTCGAGCATGGTCACCTTCATTTTTTGCCTTTTTATTGTATTTCCTAAGTTGAATCTATGTTTATTGTATGTAACTACTGTTCTGCATTACCTTTCTGTACCGTATACTTTTCTTATATGTACCATTGTACTGTAAAGTGCTGCGGAATATGTTGGCGCTATACAAATAAAGTTTTATTATTATTATTATTATTATTATTATTATTATTATTAAAATCACAATCAAGGGTTCCCGTACAAATTGTATCAAGCCAATAGTGCTTATAATGAACCAACTCCTCACCCAATGGGTATACTATATTGACAAATGACACAGTGCTGTATGACAATAGATCAAAGTGCAATAATTAATCATATGACATGAAAGAGGTAAACAATCATGTAAATACATCAAGGTTGCGGTTGGGTGCGTCCACCCATAGGGGATAACAATACATAAAGAGAACTGACTCCAGACAATGAGAGACTAGGAGATTCACATATGTCAGTCACAGTGAGTATCAATATTATATGACTGTGTAGTTGTTATACACCCCCAACATTAAAGAGATAACCTTGCAAATTTAATGTACAGATAATATATGCGTAGGAGTTCCGACATCAAGCAAAATCTCTCACGGAAAGATTCTCTACTCGTGGTTACCCCAAAAAAGTAATCTCCGAAGCTTTTCAAAGGGCTCGTAAACAAGATCAGAGTTCCTTACTATTGGTCAAAGATCGCACGACCTACAAGAGGATCAGAATTATTACCCAATACCACAACCAATGGTCGGAGGTGGGTACAATCATTCAAAAACATTGGGGTTTACTTATTGGTGACCCTAAGATTAGACCATTCATTGAGGATAGACCATTACTTACGGCTAGAAGAGCTCCAAATTTGAGGGATCGGCTCACTGACAGTCATTTCACCAGACCTACTATTTCTAGCTCAGGTGGTACAAAACTCAAAGGCTCCTTTCCGTGTGGCTCTTGTAATGTCTGTCAATATATGACACCGACTCATAATCATTTTACCAACCCATACGATTCAAGGGAACTTACCCTCAGACATTACATAAATTGTAAAACCCACAATGTCATTTATGCCCTTACTTGTGCATGTAATAAGGTTTATGTGGGTGAAACTATACAGGAGCTCAGAAAAAGGGCACAGAAACATATTTCCACAATCAACCTTGCTGCCGAACATCTGACAGGTGGTCTTAAAATTACCCCTGTGGCGGCACATTTTCTTTCATGCCATAATGGTAATCCGAAAGGTTTACGAATAACCGGAATTGACCAGGTTATATGTATATGTGTAAATAAACTACTTGCATATTTTCACTTTATACTTGTGTGCTCTCGTATCTATATGCCACGTCTTTTTCTTATTTATTCCTGCTGGAATTTTAGACCATTCTTCTTTGGCAAACTGCTCCAGGTCCCTGTATTTGAAGAGTGCCTTCTCCAAACTGCCATTTTTAGATCTCTCCACAGGTGTTCTATGGGATTCAGGTCTGGACTCATTGCTGGCCACCTTAGAAGTCTCCAGTGCTTTCTCTCAAACCATTTTCTAGTGCTTTTTGAAGTTTGTTTTGGGTCATTGTCCTGCTGGAAGACCCATGACCTCTGAGGGAGACCCAGCTTTCACACACTGGGCCCTACATTATGCTGCAAAATTTGTTGGTAGTCTTCAGACTTCATAATGCCATGCACACGGTTAAACAGTCCAGTGCCAGAGGCAGCAAAGCAACCCCAAAACATCAGGGAACCTCTGCCATGTTTGACTGTAGGTAAAATAAAAAGAAAAAAATAGTGTTGCGCCACCTGTGGATCTCTCCTGCCTTAAAAGCGGTTGTATTAAGAATAAACTAACCTTTAAAGGTTGTGCCAGATCCGCACAACCAGATTGTGAGCGTAGTTTGTGGCTCAGGCTGCCAGCCTTGGATCTGTAGTGCTCCTGTATCCTCAATCACCTCTGCTCCTGGCCGCGTGCAGTCCACACTCTCACTCCAGGGTTGGATTAGGAATTCCAGGTTGATCCATTAACCCTATCCCGCCTGCAGCTCTGTCACCGCTTTCCCAAAGGGAATTTGTATGATAGAATTCAGATAGAACATGCGGTTCTATAGTAGAGCGCAGGGATAATACGGGATACTTTAATCTTAATCTCCGTAACTTTATTAATAAAAAGCTCCAGACCACAACGTGTTTCGACGTACAGACGTCTTCCTCAAGCTTGAGAAAGACGTCTGTACGTCGAAACGCGTTGTGGTCTGGAGCTTTTTATTAATAAAGTTACGGAGATTAAGATTAAAGTATCCCGTATTATCCCTGCGCTCTACTATAGAACCGCATGTTCTATCTGAATTCTATGTTTGACTGTAGGGACCGTGTTCTTTTCTTTGAATGGCTCTTTTTTTCTCCTGTAAACTTTATGTTGATGCCTTTGCCCAAAAAGAGAGAACATTCTTCCAAAACATTTTAGGCTTTCTCAGGTAAGTTTTGGCAAATTCCAGCCAGGCTTTTTTATGTCTCGGGGTAAGAAGTGGGGTCTTCCTGGATCTCCTACCATACAGTCCCTTTTCATTCAGACGCCGACGGATAGTACGGGTTGACACTGTTGTACCCACGGACTGCAGGGCAGCTTGAACTTGTTTGGATGTTAGTCGAGGTTCTTTATCCGGCATCCGCACAATCTTGTGCTGAAATCTCTTGTCAATTTTTCTTTTCCGTCCACATTTAGGGAGATTAGCCACAGTGCCATGGGCTTTAAACGTCTTGATGACACTGCGCACGGTAGACACAGGAACACTCAGGTCTTTGGAGGTGGACTTGTAGCCTTGAGATTGCTCATACTTCCTCACAATTTGGTTTCTCAAGTCCTCAGAAAGTTCTTTGGTCTTCTTTCTTTTCTCCATGCTCAATGTGGTACACACAAGAACACAGGACAGAGGTTGAGTCAACTTTAATCCATGTCAATTGGCTGCAAGTGTGATTTAGTTATTGCCAACACCTGTTAGGTGCCACAGGTAAGTTACAGGTGCTGTTAATTACACAAATTAGAGAAGCATCACATGATTTTTCTAACAGTGCCAATACTTTTGTCCACCCCCTTTTTAATGTTTGGTGTGGAACTATATCCAATTTGGCTTTAGGACAATTCTTTTTGTGTTTTTTTCATTGAAAACAAATTAAATGAAGATAATAATTCCAAAGAATTTGTGATTGCAATCATTTTCAGGAAGAAACTGAGTATAATCTGACAGAATTACAGGGGTGTCAATACTTTTGGCCAACACTGTACATATTCTAGAATACCCGATGCGTTAGAATCAGGCCACCATCTAGTTCAGGGGTCTCAAACTCGGCTGGGTTGGTGGGCCGCACATAGAAAAAAATTGATATCAGGGGGCCGCATTGCTTGTAGCACTAAGTGACAGTTTTAGTAATTCCAGAATTTTTCTCTCAATGTAGTAATGTTCAAATCCTGATCGCCTTTTAGTAATGTCCCCACCGTAGTTACCTTCTTGTAGTAATGTCCCCATCCTGGTCCTCATCTTGTTTAATGTTCTCATCCTGGTCTTCCTTTGTAGTAATGTCCCCATCCTGGTCCCCTTCTTGTAATAATGTCCTCCTACTGGTCACCATCCTATATTAATGTCCCCCATCCTGATCGCCTTGTAGTAATGTCCCCACCCTGGTTCCCTTCTTGGAGTAATGTCCCCATCCTGGTCTTCCCTTGTAGTAATGTCCCCATCCTGGTCCCCTTCTTGTAATAATGTCCTCATACTATAATGTACCCATCCTATATTAATGTCCCCTATTATGGTCCTTCTTGTAGTAATGTCCCCATCCCGATCTTGTAGTAATGTCTCCATCTTGGTCCTCATCATGTAGTATTGTCCCCATTCTGACTCCCATCTTGTAGTAATGCCCCCATTCTGGTCCTGTTCTTGTAGTAATGTCCACATCCTGGTCCTCTTGTAGTAATGTCCCCATCCTGATGCCACTTTGTAGTGATGTCCCAACCTGGTCTCTCTTCTTTTTGCATACACACACACAGTCTCTCATACACACTCACATGCACATACACACTGACACACACACACAGTCTCATACACACACTCATACATACACTCTCATATACACAGACACTCATACACACACTCATATACTCACTCATATACACACACACTCTCTCATGCACACAGTCACACTCTCTCTCTCACACACACACCTAATGATGTCGGGATCCACTGTGCAGGGGGCCGCCATGGTGCACTGTGTAAGGGACCGCCATTCTGCATAGTGCTGGAGACTGCGGCTTTATTATCACTTCCTGCGGCCGCTATGACAAGCTCCGAGCCTCCTTCCGCCATCTACATTAATGGAAGCTGGCGGGCTAATCAGATCACAGACCCGCAAGTGACATCAGCGTATGACGTCACTTGAGGTTTCTGATTGGCCGACGTCACTTGCGAGTCTGTAATTTGATTGGCCCGCCAGCTTCCATTTATGTAGCTCAGGGAAGAAGGCTCGGAGCCTGCCGTAGCGGCCGCAGGAAGTGATAATAAAGCTGCAGTCCCCAGCAGACTGCATTGCAGCAGCCACTTACACAGCGCACCGTGGCGGCCCCCTGCACAGTGGATCCCGGCATCCTTACATTGTCCACGGTGCCGCGGGCCGCACTTTGAAGCCCCGGGCCGCGTGTTTGAGACCCCTGATCTAGTTATTAATAACTCCTGTTATGAAAGGGGACTGGGGAACAGTCTTTTCTTTGGCAGCTAGATAGACACACACATATAATCAAACATATTAACTCTACATAATACACATATAATGTACGCTTCCAAGGGGGAGAAAATGAACCCTAACCCCCTTACATTTTGGACACGACTGTCCCTGCTTCTGCTTCTGATTCAGCTACAGAGTATTAAAGCAAACAAATTCTGGACTGTAAGAATGTTCATGGTAAACTCCTCTACAAGATCGACTGGAAGGATATCGTCCTGATGAGAGATGTTGGGTGCCAAAAGAGAACTTAATTCCTCTAGTGTTACTCAAAAGATTCCATGCTAGGCATCCACTTTCTTCCATTTTGAACTCATCTAGAAGAGACCCTAAGAGGAAGGATAGTGTTACATACCTGTCTTGTATCTGGGCTTTGTTCCCTTCACCTCAGTAATCTAGTCTTTGTTGTGCTCCACGTTGGACTTTACAGATGTTTGCCTGATTGGGCTTATATAAGGCCTACCGAGACATACATGTATGTCCTCTGTCTCTTGGTATAATGACTTTAGTATTTGTGAGTTGTTCAAGATGTTCCCTGTCTCGTTGCGACTTCCAGTACCTTTGCTATCTGTCTGCTTTCTTCAGGACATCACCTGTCTGCCTGCAGCTTACAGATACCTCTGTTACCATTTATGTGGTCTCCAAACCCTCTGCTACCTATCTGCAGTCTCCAATACCTCTCTGCCTGCAGCATTCAGTACCTCTGCTATCTTCAGAATCCCGGACCTTTGCTACTTACTTTTTTGCAGTCACTAGAACGTCTCCTGTCTGCCTGCAGCTTACAGTATCTCTGCTACCTGTATGCGGTCTCCAGGATTTCTGCTACATGTATGCGGTCTACAGAATGTTTCCTGTCAGTAGTCTCTACTGCTTCTGCTACTTGGCTCCTCCGTGTCTCACCTGCCTGCTGCACTGATGCCCATGACCCATATCCCTGCCTGGACCTTGGGTTTGTAGGATCTACCTCACCAGGTGAGCCTAACAGGTTTGAGGAGCATGTCTAAGAAATCATAGCAAGACTTTGCCTCACAAGTTCCCTGAACCAAATACAGTTGAGTATTTGAGGGATGTGTTGGAAAAATGTCTGATCCATGGTAGCCCTAACTCACATCATACAAGAGTTAAAGAACGTGCAGGTAATGTCTTGGTGCATAAATACCACAGGACCCCTTCAGAGGTCTTGAGTAGTCCATACCTTGACTGGTCTGAGCTGTTTTTGCAGCACAAATGAGAACCTACTCAATATTAGACAAGAAAATCACAAGGCCTAAATAAAGAGTATCTTTATCACAACACCAACAGAATAAAACAAATACATTACATTAAAATAGAATGTATACCAAACCAAGATGAAACTCACTAGATCTGTATGATATAAATTGCATAAACCCACAATATATTGCATATAACCATAAAAACTATTGTATACACTAGGCTATAAATAATTACATATACCTACAATACAATGAGTAAAATATATAAAAATATAAACATTTCGGAATATATCCAAATGTAAAGCAAGTAGACTTTTTGAGAGTACGTAGCAAGGCTTCTTAATGTATGCATACACATAGAAATGATATGTTCGTTGAAAGTAATGGAGTAATTATGAAACAGGAATATATAAAATTATATCTAAAATGAAAAGAATACATTCTTTTTTGTTTTTAACTAGTTTTAATATAAATAATGGGTTAAAAAGACATTAACATATGGAGTGAGAGAGTTCCAGAGACAAGCACATGTATTCAGATATTGCCAGAGACAGGCAGATGGGGAGAAACACTGCCAGAGACAGGCAGATGGATGGAGAGACTGCTCCAGTGAGGCAGATGGGCAGAGAGTGAGAGGAGGATGGATTACTGAATCAAAGATTTCTTGAAGAACCACAAAACCCTTCTGTCTGTACATGAGGACATTACACTCTGTGTAACTTTTGTACAATGACTCACTGAATCAAATAGAATATTTCAGGTCCCTTTCTATGCCTTCTGATACTGGTATTATGGTATTACTAGGATGTAGATATAATATGGTATACCTAATATATTATAGAGAAATCCAGCTTTACAGAGTCACAAACGTCTTTATTGGGTAGAATATTTAGTGAACAACATTGCCAAAACGTCAGATGGTCAACCTTCTAGGTGTGGCGACCCTGTGGAAAGGTGGTCACAACAGAGCATAGCAGCTGGGATTGGTAAGTCAGTCACATCACACCAACACCCCCCCACACACACTCCAATCCTAAGCCAAAGTTACTTCATGTCAGGCAAGGGATGGCGGGAGGATAAAGTGGAGGGTGGAGCGTAGAACAGAACCCGGGAAAGGCCAACCAGTGATTGAGACCAGACTGGGAATAGCGGGGCCCAGCGGCTGATGCCACCTAAGGGTAGTCCAGGACCCAGGCTGAGAAGGAGGAAAGACTGAAGGAGCTAGGTGGATCCGACTGACCGGGACACTGGTGGCTGGGCCAGAACCAGAGCTCTGGCTCTGTAGATGTGGCCGGACAGCTTTAGGCCCCAACCACAGGAACTCCGGAGGGGTGAAGGTCTTTATGTCCCGAGACCCAACCTCTGGTGCGGTGAAAGAAAAGCAGTCGAACTAGGGCTAATGACCCAGAGGGGTAGAACACTGAGAGCCCGTGACAGCCGGACCATAACTCACATGCGGAATGGAGAGTGAGAGGGCCCAAGAGGTACACAGAAAGGGAGTGCCGCAGACAAGCCAGCCCAGCTACTGAGAGAGCCCGGGTCCGCTGTGAACTGTTGTGAACTAAACTGCTGAGAGTTAAGAGTAAAAACCCGGTAAAGACCAGTACGGTGTGGACTCTGTTTGCCTGCAGGATGTTTGTTTGCCTGCAGGAAGAAAGCTGCGATGTTGCCGAGACTGTGTATGCTGCCTGAAGATTCTGGGGACTTTACACTTGCACCACATACTCGGAAGCCCTGGGGATCAGCCCTACCCGGAGAGGGCTCATTATCTTGCTGAACTCCCCATCACCCCAGCGGTCCCCATTGCAGCAGTGGCCTCACATAGCCACACACTACGGGTGGCGTCACAATTTATTCTGTTATTAAAACTATTATTTTTACCCCCTTTTTATTGACCGCCCGGGATCATGGAGACAGGTCATGTCACCGTGACCACCCAGCAGCCCAGACAACGAAGAGAGGACCGTTTCCGAGAACCCTATGGTCCCAGTGGGCGTCTCTTAAGGTACCTTCACACACAGCAATTTTGCTAGGCAATTTTACTGGCAATTTGCTGGTTGCAGTGAAACCATGGTCACATTGTTCTATTTTGTTGCTGTGTACAAATGGAACAATGTGTCCATGATTTCACTGCAACCAGCAAATTGCCAGTGAAATTGCCTAGCAAAATTGCTGTATGTGAAGGTACCTGTAGGCATTTCGGAATGTTTGCCGAATGTTCATCGAATACCGTCGAACACCATTGAAAATGAATGTAAAACATGTTTTAACGTTAGTACTGGGTGGGGGGAGCAACTACAGGGAGGGAGGAGCGCAGCACCAGAAGCTGGGAGCGAAAGAGATAGGCTCCCTCTCCGCTCCCTGGATCTGCTTCCCCCGCATAACTTAGGATCAAGCGGGGAGACAGTGGGGTTAGCGATGAGGGGGCATCAGGGAGCGGGGAGCGCAGCACAGAGCAGGAAAGCCGGCAGTGAAGTCTCACTGCTGGCTTTCCCGACGGTTATTTCAAATGATCAGCTGATGCAGATCAGCTGCTCATTTGAAGAAGCCGCGGTGCTGTCAGGAAAAGGTTCATGTGAGTTCATCCATCATGAACTCACATGAACTTTCACACGCACGGGTGTTGCACAGCTCAGCTAGATCTCTGGTAGAGGTTCTCTACCAGAGATCTAGCTGAGCTAAAGAAGAAAACCTGATTGGATTACGTCGGACTGAAGAAAAATTTTTTTAATAAGGATAGAGTCTAAATGTTTTGTTATTTTTTCTAATAAAGAAATTTTTCTGTGTTGCGTTTTTTAAAAAAAAAACTTTACTAGAAATTCATGGCGGTCATGTCTAATATTGGCGTGACCCCATGAAGTTCGGGCTTAGGGCCAGCTGATAACACAAAGCTGGCCCTGACCCCTTTATTATCAAGTGAACCACCGCACCAACCCCTGGATTCAAGCCCCAGCTGCCTAGTTGTACCTTGCTGGACATGGAAATACATTTTTTTTATTAGAAATAAAACAAAAAATACACTGAGATTCTCCATCTTTATTAAAAAATTCCTCTTCCATCCAACGTAGTCCAAAAGCGCAATGTCAGCACTGCTACATCGCTCTGCATAGACACACACGTCTATGCTGAATGAGAGCAGGCTGACAACTGACTGTGACAGTCAGGGTTCACCCCATGTCATAGCTCGGCACAGCCCGAACACTTCCCACGCCGGCGGAGATTGTCGAAAATAACAAAACAACATTTTGACTCCATCTTTATTAAAAAAAAATTCTTCAGTCCGACGTAGTCCAATCAGGTTTTCTTCTTTAGCTCAGATACATCTTTGGTAGAGAACCTCTACCAGAGATGTAGCTGACCTGGGCAGCACCCGGGGGTGGGAAAGTTCATGTGAGTTCATGCTGCATGAACTCACATGAACCTTGAGAGCATCGTGGTTTCTTCAAATGAACAGCTGATCTGCATCAACTGATCATTTGAAATAACCGGCGGGAAAGCCAGCGGTGAGAAGACTTCACCACCGGCTTTCCTGCTCTGTGCTGCGCTCCCTGCTCCCTGATGCCCCCTCATCCAGGATCCAGGAAGCGGGGAGGGGGCATCAGGGAGCGGGGAGCGCAGCATAGTGCAGGAAAGCCGGAGGTGAAGTCTTCTCACCGCCGCCGGCTTCCCTGCCCTGGTCCTTTGCTCCCCGCTCCCTGGGGCTGCGCTCCCCGCCCTGTGCTAACTTAGGATCGGGATGGGAGGCGGCGGGGGGAGTGGAGGATCGGGATGGGAGGCTGCGGGGGGCAGAGGATCGGGCTGAATGATTGTTTAAAAGCCGGCGGCATAACCTTGAACTGCTGAATTTGAAGCTAATTGTTCGCATTCGTTGAATGACTCGAACACCGCCCAAAACAGCCTGAATTTGAGATTGGCGAATATTTCGAATCGAACTTCGCTCATCTCTAGTCTCGAGCATTTGTCATACAATGACAGAACTGATATTTTTAAATTCCTCTATTAAAGCAATCAGAGTGGAATATTTTGGACCTAGCTGAGATTTTTAGATAGCACTAGGCTGCCACTTAAATTCCTGCAACCAATTAGTTGCTAAGAATGTCACGAGTATTAGGCGGCCGTCACACGCTATGATATACATAACGATGTCAGGAACGATGTGAATATTTGCGCATCATTCGTACGATGTGTAAAATCGATCGTCGTCACTTTACACGCACAGACATCGCTAAATCAACTCCCCGATGCAGCGATTCTGCGCTCGTATGGGCGACCTACTTATCGTCTGTGTACATCGTTATCACGCAGTCACACAGAAGCCTCGTGAACGACTTAGGGCTAAATGTGGGCGTATTTGTTGGGTAATTTGAGCAGATAGGCGTGCTCCAAAGTTTGTAACCACGCCCCTCTCTCCATGATTGGTGGCCACTACAGCATTCCCATTGGTCAGATGTGCGTGTAAACAAGGCACTATATGGGATTTCGCTTGTCCTATGATGTGTGTCTCAATCCCAATATGCAAAAAGACAGACCCATATACAGAAACCGGCAACACTTAGGCCACCACTTAGTTTGCAAATAGACCCTGCGTGTGAATTGGAACTGACCCTGTGTGACGCATAAGCATCCCTAGCTGCACACACTCCGCTATGCTCCAAGCGCCTATTCCGTTATAATCCAAGCCCCTACTACGCCGTCACCTCCATCCGCCTTGTGCGCCGTGCCCACTCCGCCAATTGTGTTGGCTAATGGTTGTTGTTTTTGCGCGGCGTAAGGGACTGTGGCACGCCTATGTGTTGCCCCTGCTGCCCCTGATCCGCCCATATTCATTTGTGGTAGCAGCGTGTAAATCTGGGAAGTTGCTCCAGAAATGGTAACTTGCGGCACCAGTCGGCACTGTCGGGGTGCGGAAGGACCTTGTCTGGAGCACATTGTGGCGGCCTGTATTTGCGGCATCACTATGTTTTGACTGGAAGCGCATGGATACCACACCCAATCACAATGCAAAGCGTCCTCCAAACAGACGTGGCTCCTGCGCAGGACCACACCCAACCACGATGTAACGTCCTCCAACAGGCGTGGCACTTGCAATGCACATCGCACCTGTGATAATCAAATAGCTATAGCTTCAATTAGGATAAATAGTGCATTGCAAACATGTGTGGCCTCCCTGCTCTTGTGTGCGTCCCTTCACACTTGTGGATTTCACAACACAGCTTGCTGCATCTAGTTCCCTTTGAACACTGTGTCTTCAAAAGCCAAGGTATGTTCATATCAGATGAGGCAGCCACATCTTAAATCTTGTTTCTATTGTAGTCCTGACATACATTTGGATTGTCACTGTCACACCAGCACACATCCATGGCTGGAACACAAAAATCTGGTTATAAGCAATGCTGCTGTAGTGTTTTTGAACATCATAATTGGTCGAGGCTCATTTTGCCAGAGTTGCCATCCTGTGGATCTGACTTTATTTTTTAACCATGGTCCCCTCTGAGGTGTAGTGAATTGTACTGTTTGCAGATTTTTGCAGATGTTTGCAGATGCCGAGAACGGATCGCGACTTTGTAAGGGCTTTTATTGAGGAGTACAGGGCCAACCCCTGTTTGTGGCAAATCAGATGCTCTGCGTACACCACCAGGGCCCTCAAACAGGTGGCCTATCAGAAACTGGTTGATGTGTGTGAACAATACATGCCTCTCAGGAAGCTGGGAAAAGGTGTGTGACAGTCCGCGCCACCGGGTACCAAAGAAATCACCTGGGATGCAGGAAGTTATTTCAAGCTTTGTCTTTATTCTCCAACATGTTTCAGCGCTCCACCTGGCGCCTTCCTCAGGGATATCCCTGAGGAAGGCGCCAGGTGGAGCGCTGAAACATGTTGGAGAATAAAGACAAAGCTTGAAATAACTTCCTGCATCCCAGGTGATTTCTTTGGTACCCGGTGGCGCGGACTGTCACACACCTTTTCCCAGCTTCCTGAGAGTCTTCCCACGTGCGAGTGGTTGGTGGAGGTCCTGCAGCAGCCGGTATTGATTATATGCCTTCAAGCCAGTTGTGGGTCATCACAACTGGAATAGGTGAGTGGTTTTGACAATATACCTCTCATCTCTTAGTGTCTGAGTGATAGGGCACTATTGCGCCTCTTGTTCCCCCTTCCTATTTTATATTAACAATACATGCCTGGGCAACAGCGGGATGTGGAGTATGTGAGGCGCAAGATTCAATCCTTGCGCACCGTATTTAAGAAGGAGTACGACAAAGTGAACAATTCTCGCCGCTCGGGAATGGCTAGTGATGACGTCTATGTACCAACCCTCTGGTACTACGACCTACTGCTGTTCACTCTGGAACAGCAGGAACCCCGTGCAATGTTAGCGAGTGACAGCTTCACCCAGCCGCCACAGTCAAATGCAGAAGTTGCCGGTGACCAACATGTAAGTCTGTGACCTATGCCACTCCTAAGGCACACTTATCACACAAGACACATATTGTACGGATTTAATCATCTCCTTGTTTTTTATTTGGGATCAATACATTACACACAGAATGGCCTCCAAACTTTCTGGAATCTGGTTACATCAAGTTACATTGTATCCATCAATCATTTCACACACAACGAGTGTGTTTTGTCTTATTGTCCCAAACATTAACGCCCTGTCAGGACATGTTTTCATGACATCTGTTACAGTGTGGTGTAGTGACATACATGTACCTTTCTCATAACTTTCGAAAATGTACTCAACACTTAAATGCTATGTTGCCTGACCTGTTATGCATTCCCACATGTAGGATCCGCTTGAAGGCACCTCGACTGGGTCCCCAAATAACCCCCAGGACACACCGTCCGATGTCTCAAACGTGGAGGAAGCTGGCACATCGGTGATCCCTATCTCTCAGTCATGTTTACGGGTTCGGCAAAGGAGCACACCTGTGGCCAACCCGAACCAAATGCTGAGTCTGGCGCAACAGGTTCTGCAGCAGCAAGTTCGGGAACCACAGTGTGCGTTTGCCAGCCTGGTACAAGGAAGGCTCCCAGCTATGGACCCAGACCAAAGGATCCATGCAGAGCGGGTCATGCTACAGGTCATGGATCAAGCACGGGCGGAGAACCTGAGTAGCGCATCCTGTTTCCCAGCTGCCATTCAACGGCCACCCGCCAACCTACAGCACAGACAACATTATAGCCCTGTGCGTTCATCCCCTGGGTGGAGATCTGGCCGACCTCATTACTACCCCACACATGGATCCAGAGGTGGCTATTTGGCTGACCTAGGGCCCGAGCCCAGCTTCCAGCCGGATGACGAATACCTGGATGAGCCACATTACCACGATTTATATTTTTTTTTTTGTTCTGTTTTTTTGACTTTGTGTATGGCCAACAAGAAAGTGTGCCTTTTGGGTTTTTTTTAATGAAAATGCTTGTTGCCTTTCTTTTCTTGTATAGTGAAACATTTTGTTTGGTTATTAATGGACGGATGTCCTGATTTTTTGGTTGCCCAAATTAAAAAGAATATTACACACTCGGTGCACATGTTGGCCATGATTGTCGTATTCTGGTTATTTAGGAAGGCATCATTGTTGGCCCTTCAGCAGATATGCAACATTATGTAGGTCATACTACCATAATATGTAGAGGGCCATAATACTTAAATGTTGGTTCTTGAGCAGTAGCCTTCAATAATTAGAGGTTCTACAAAATCAACTCCGAGGTGGCCTTAACATCATTGTATTTTGTCACCACCTTGTAAGGACTTATTGTGGGTGTAGTGGCCAGCAGTGATATCTCGACGGAGTGAACACCCATTGTTGGTGATGGGGTTAGGCCATTTACAAACTTTAAAAATTCAAACAAAAAAATGGATGTGTGTTTGCTTTTTTTTTTTAACCATTGTGTTTTTATTGGTTTAAACAAAGTAAATGTACAACAATAAAACAAAGACAGCTAGATGCAGTATATGTAGCTGTATCAGAACAGGAATCAAGGGATCAAATAATAAATAAAAGGTCATGGATATTCAGGAGGGGAGGGGAGGGGAGGGGGAGGAGGGTTATACACAGTGGGAAAGCAGGAGAATCATATGTTCCACAGCATTTATTACTTAGTGTACTGTTAAGATTATATATCCAATCCTAATATTCACCGCTCGTTTCAAATGTTATCGGGAGTGAGGTGTCAGGGTTTTATACACATTGTCAATGATCTTAAATCTGAACAGTATTGTAAATCGACTCAACCCAGGGGTCCCACCAGTTCAATATCCTCGTCTTGCGAGAGAGATCATGTGCTAAAGTCAGCTCATATCTAAAGTGGAGATTCAGTTTCCCTATAAGATCTTCGTGAGTAGGTATCGAAGGGCTCTTCCAATTAGAAGCCAAGCATATTCGGGCTGTTACTAGAACATTAGTTAGAATGGGTCGTAAAGTACGGGGAAAGTCTGTTATGCCAATGCCCAGAAGTGCCAGCTGAGGGGTCAGAGTGCAGGGAAGACCCATCAGGTCTTTAAGTAGCCTCTCTATTCTGCTCCAATAAGGAACAGCTCCTGGGCAAGACCACCAGACATGAGTCGCCGATCCCACACCCCCACATAATCTCCAACACCTTGGAGAAGCTGGCGGCGACCTTCCCTTAAAGCCAGCCAAGCGGACTGGAGTCAAATACCAATCAAGGGAGAGTTTTTTTTTGCTTGTTCTAGATGGCCTATACAGGCACTATATGTGGCAGCGTGCTGCGCTGCATTGCGCCATTCTTCCAAAGTGGCAGAGAACGAAAGCCTGGACTCCCATCTTTCCATATAGGGCAGTTTGCCAGTACAGTTATGCTCCACAAGAGCTCTATATAGGACCGATATACCGTGCTGAACAATCGTATTCTGTTTATAGTATGTTTGTATGACAGTGTTCCATTCCCATATTTTCCTCCCTGTGGATCTCCGTGGAAGAAAGCAAGTGACGTATTTGTAGGTATTGATAGAAAGTCATGCGTGGTATTGAGTATCGTGATATTATTGAGTCAGAGGGCTTCATAATTAAATTATCAGCTATATCGGAGAGAGAATTAATTCCTCCTCTCCTCCAAGCATGTAGGGATAATGAGTCAATCAAATCCTCCAGAGCATTTAGAGAAATATACCGATATAAAAAACCCAGGTGTGACACCCTTAACTGGGACCAAATTTTCAATACAGCTTGCATAGAGCATAGCATGCCAGTGGGCTCCCTGCCGTGTAGAAGCTGAGTCTCCAGCAGTAGTCTGGTGGAATGTCTAGGTGCACTCCAGTGCTCAATCTGATGCCATAAGGGTCCCATATGGCCAGTCCACCAGATCTGCGCTATTTCAAGGAGGATTGCTCTGTAGTATGCTCGTATATTTGGAGCTCCCAGACCCCCCAACTTTCCAGGCAGGACCAATATGTTGTCTGCCACTCTATGTGGTCTATTGTTCCAGATAAATTTATTTAATAAAGTCTGGATTCGAGTGATTTGCCTAACTGGGAAATACAGGGGCAAACACCGGAGCAAGTATAAAATTTTAGGGAGGAGGGTCATTTTAACTAGCTGTATTCTTGCCGTCCATGTCAGTTGTATGGAGGAATACGAGGAGATGAGAGCCGATAAATCTTTTATCAGTATGTCACAGTTAGTTTGTAATATACGTTTTATACTAGTTATTTTTATTCCCGATGTGTGTTTGCTTTGTGGACATAATGCATGGTCACAATGTGGAGCTAGTGTTGGAACATGGGTTTTGGTTCCCTTCCTCTGGATCAACATGTTAAGGCTATGTGTTGACCTTGATGGACTTAAAGTCTACCATTAACCTCACAAAATCCGTTAATATATGTGTGGTTAGATCTAGGAAAACACAGAAAGATTTGGTAAAACATTTTAAATAAAATGCAAAATGTGGCATACCATGCCCACAAAGTACACCTTGCTGTTTGAGTGTAGGAATACCCCCTACACACTTGCGATGGTCCCAATGTGGGACACTATTAGAAAAGAGGCCAATGTGGTAGCCCCAACACACTCCTTACAGTCCCAATGTGGGACACTATAAGAAAAGAGGCCAACGTGGTAGCCCCAACACACTCCTTACGGTCCGTCCCAATGTGGGACACTATTAGAAAAGAGGCCAACGTGGTAGCCCCAACACACTCCTTACGGTCCCACTGTGGGACACTATAAGAAAAGAGGCCAACGTGGTAGCCCCAACACACGCCTTACACTCCCAATGTCGGACACTATAAGAAAAGAGCCCAACGGGGGCAAAAAACAACAAAAAAAAAACAATGCCGACATGGCAAAACACAAGTTTTTGTGTCCAACATGGACAACAGTCCTTCAGGTCCGGTTGGACCATTTCAGCCAGTCACTTACTCCCGATCATGGGAGCCCACCATGTTCTCGCTGGAGGGCAGCCAGCATCTCCCTCAAACGGACCAGCTCTTGGAGCCCGCGTTGGTGTGCCCAGTGGAGCCATCTGGACACATCATTGTGGGCCCGTATAACGTCCTCCAGAGTAGGGACACCTGTTTTGGGATGAAAAACACATTTATCAAAAAACAGTCCATGTGGAGGTTTAATGACAAGAAGAAAATATAGTATGGAAGTGAGCGCTAGAAAAGACCAAGGAACTGAAAATTAAGAGAATTACCTCTAAGTTTATTAAAAGGTGGATGGAGCGAGCCCTCAGCCACAACGCGTTTCGACAAACGTCTTTCTCAAGTGGTTCCACTTGAGAAAGATGTTTGTCGAAACGCGTTGTGGCTGAGGGCTCGCTCCATCCACCTTTTAATAAACTTAGAGGTAATTCTCTTAATTTTCAGTTCCTTGGTCTTTTCTAGCGCTCACTTCCATACTATATTTCCTTCTTGTCATTATCCTCCTCCCTTCGGGGTGTGGTATGAGAGCTGCTGGAGGAGAGACCCTGCTGAACATACAATAGAACTGCCTCCCCTGGGATTAAGTGTTCAGGCCCGTTGGACACGGTCGGCCCGACCGCGGAGCCTTACTACACGAAGCCAAGTGGAAGGTCGCTTCAGGAAAAACAGACAGATCTTACACTCACCCTGTACCCCATTCCCTGTTGTGTGGTGCACAACAGTTCCAGGTGAGTGTATCTCTGATTAACCCTTATTCAAAGTGTGTGATCAGCGTGGCGCAACTTGTTGTCTTTTCCTTCCATGTGGAGGTTTAGGAAGTTCACAATAAACTATGCTCCTTACCCTCGTGCTCGGCCTCGTCACCACTATCAGGGGGTGATGGTGAGGCACTCAGACTCCACCTGGCAGCCCCAGCACGTTCCCCATCTGCACAAACAGTAAAAACAAATAAATGTTTAAAAAAACAGACACAATAAAGCGGGAAGATAACCACAACACTAATTCCAGTATTGCAGGGCGTTTGCCCCACAAATACACACTTACCACCATAGTCGCCCAATTCAGGCTCCATATCCGCCTCTAGTCTCTCATCCTCCTCAGGCCCTGGTGTGGAGGGCACCTCGTCCTCCTCCGGTTCAGGGGACATGGCCACCCCTGGGCTGGCAACAGAGCTGGAAACAGTGGCAGGTGGGGTCACTCCCGGGCTGGGGCTCTGTGGCCACATGATGTGGCTGGGTGGCAACAGGGGGCCTGGGCTAGAGGTGGACCCATCATCCAGCCCAGCAGGTTCAGGAAGGTCCTCGGTCTCCGGTGGCGATGGTGGGGAGGGGAGGTCATCATCCTCCTCCATCCATGGCTGGGATGACTCATCAGCAGATTCCTCCGTCCATGGCTGTGCTGACTACTCCTCTTGGTCCTCAGCCCCTGCAGCTGATGGCAGCTCCTCCTCGTCAGGCCCGGGAATCATAGGGGGCGATGGTGTCCCTGCAGCTTGAAGTGGCGGTGACATTGCTGGGCCACCTGCGGGTGGGGCATGGTGCCCATCTTCCGAGGATAAATCCTCCCCATCTGTATTTGGAAGCACAATCACAGAGCTTTTAGGAGAAATGTTAAACACATTGTTCTGTAACATTTTGATTGTGTGCCTATTGTATTTCCACCATTAACAAATATGGTTCAAGGTCATGTTGGATGCATATACTCATGTAGGATGCATGTACTGTGGGTAGGACACAGTATGTTTACTGACAGGAGGTCCACTACACTGGCAAGATAGGTTTTGCTTGTGGCCACAGACACCAACACATGGTCAATGTATGTGTGTTGTATTTTCTGTAGGCCCAGAAGCTCCTGGTGTTTGGCCCATGGCTGCATAGACCTCTTGTTCATGTACTATTGTTATTTTGGTGCAAACATCATGGTGTGTCTATCTTGTCCCCTCTGTACGGTGCAACATCTGTGGGGCAGTGTGTCATGTGTGTTTTAAGATGGTCAATATGTCTCCAAAACACATTGACAATGTGGATTCAGATTAGGCACAAATATAGTGAGGTTACTATTAAATTAAATTAAAATCCTGCTTATAAGGGAAGTGTTCAGGACTATATGCAGCACCCTCCCCTACCCAGTAGCTGCTATGAGAATCTACATATAGTCCTGAACACTTCCCTTATAAGCAGGATTTTAATTGCACATAGGGCATTATCCCATACACATATGCAGACTGCAGGCATAAGGTTTTAGATAGGACCCAGTAGAGTGAAAAAAAACCTTGGTAGCGGTTACTGGGCTTACAATGCCATGGCCATCACATTAAACCAATTATTCACATTTAATCTTAGATAGTTTTCAGCAGCTTTCCAATATGATTTTGGTCCCTGTTTACATAATGCAATAATACATGTCAGCCATTTTTGTTTTTTCCTTTAAAAGCATGAAGTGCTGGTGTGCTGCAGATCTTCACTTAGTAAGCCACACAGCTAGCCAGCCACACACAGACACACAGCCTGTCAGACACACACACACACAGCCAGCGCCACACACAGACACACAGCCAGCCAAACACAGACAGCCACACACAGACACACAGCCAGCCACACACAGCCAAAGCCACCCACACAGACACAGCCAGCCACACACAGAGCCATAGCCAGCCACACAGCTAGCCAGCCACACACAGACACACAGCCAGTCAGACACACACACACAGCCAGCCACACACAGCCACACACAACAGCCAACCACACACACACACACACACACACACACACAGTCACACACACAGCCAAAGTCAGCCACACAAACAGCCAGAGCCAGCCACATAGACAGCCACACACAGCCACACACACAGCTACAGCCACAGCCAGCCACACACAGCCAGCCACATAGACAGCCAGACACACACAGCCAGACACATACACAGCCAGACACATAGACAGCCAAACACAGACAGCCACAGCCAGCCACACACAAACTGCCAGCCACATAGACAGCCACACACACAGCCAGCCAGCCACATAGACAGCCACAAACACAGCCAAGGCCAGCCACACACACAGCCAGCCAGAGACAGCCAGCCATACACAGCCAGCCACACACACAGCCACACACAGAGCCATAGCCAGCCACACACAGACACACAGCCAACCACACACAGACACACAGCCAACCACACACAGACACACACAATCACACAGTCAACCACACACAGCCAAGCAGCCCCAGCCACACACAGACAGTCAACCACACAGACACACACAGCCAGCCACACACAGCCAGACACAGCCACACAGCCCCAGCCACACACAGCCAGCCATGCAGCCCCAGCCACACACAGCCAGCCACAGCCACACAGCCCCACCCACACAGACACAGTCAGTCACGCAGCCCCAACCACACACAGACATAGTCAGCCACACAGCCAGCCCCAGCCACAGTGAGCCACAACCATGCAGCCCCAGCCACACACAAGACACATAGTCAGCCACACAGCCAGCCCCAACCACACACAGTCAGCCACAACCATGCAGCCCCAGCCACACAAACACAGTCAGCCACACACAGCCCAAGCCACACACAGACACATAGTCAGCCACACAGCCAGTCACAGCCACGCAGCCCCAGCCATGCACAGACACATTCAGCCACACAGACACACAGTCAGCCACACAGCCAGCCACAGCCACACACAGTCAGACCCAGCTACACAGCCCCAGCCACATACAGACACATGGTAAGCCACACAATCACACAGTCACCCACACAGCCAGCCACAGCCATGCAGCCCCAGCATCACACAAGACACATAGTCAGCCACACAGCCAGCCACAGCCACACAGTCAGCCTCAGCCATGCAGCCCCAGCCACCTACAGACACATAAATGGCCCCAGCCACACACAGACACAGTCAGCCACACACAGACACATAGTCAGCCACACAGAGACACAGTCAGCCACAGCCATGCAGCTCCAGCCACACACAGACACATAGTCAGTCACACAGCCAGCCACAGACACATAGAAGACAGACACACAGCCAGCCACGCACAGAGACACACACACACACACACACATACACTACTCACCACCAGCAGCAACTCATCTTTCTGGATCCTGCACTGTGGAACAATTTCCGGCGCCTGCAGTGAAGATGAGGGGGCGGGGCCCAGAGAGATTTACTGGAGATGGGGCCCACAGAAGTGGTGGGGGCATGGCCTGGAGGAAATTGGGGCCCACCCTCTCACCTCTCCTCCCACTCCTCCTGTCAAACTCCTCGGGCCCTCACAGCTGTCAGAGCAGAGCAGTCATGCTCTGCCGGCCCCTGTTGCACTCCTCCTCTGCCTGCTATGCCCGGCAGGTGGTGGTGGCTGCAAAGTGATTAAAAGCTGGCCTGCGTCTGGAGGAGCAGGTGCTGTGGCCCCGCCCACTCCACAACTACCGACCCATAGGGAAAAGTCCCGCCTCTCCCAATTGTCAGTCCGGGCCTGAGACCGCCTCTTAAATTATTGCAACCAATTAGTGGGCATGTATTCATGAGTATTTGGCATACAACAACAGAGAGGGTATTTATAAATTCCCTGTATTAAAGCAATCTGTGGGGAATATTTTTGACTTAGCTGAGATCTTTAGATAGCACTAGACAGCCACTTAAATTCCTGCAACCAATTCGTTGGGCATATGTCATAGATATCTTGAGGTCTATGACTGATTGGCATGTCTGAATATCTTCCATATTCTTTGCACATCCCCTTTAGAGGGCAGTAGGGGGCAGCACATTCCTGTGTTCCCCCTTGCCGGCATAACCCATCATTGTACCATGGTTATGGCCCTTCATTTGGCAAAGTGGTACTGCTGGAGCACAAGACTCCAGCATAGCAGCCTCCCATTCGTCCCTGAGACAGTGTGTAACCAGTTGAGCAAGTTGTGGTCCATCTGCACGGTGAAGTGGTGCCCGTACATGTAGGACTGCAGATACTGTGGGATCCACACAATTTCTGGGCATTCTTTCTCTATCGTGGTGCAATAGCTACCTGCTTAGGTACAAAACAGGGTGTTCCTGGCCTCTTGGTCTCTACTGTCTCTCTGTACTACAAACAGCAGCATAAAGTCGGTGGCTTGAAGTACCAGGAAGATAGAAAGAGTAGTCTTAAGCACCCAGAAGGCCGCCTCACAGTCAGTTGTCTATTTGACAGCGGAGAGGAGCTTCTCCTTAGTGAGGTTCATCAGGGGCTTCACCAGGGTACTATAGCATGGAACAAACCTTCTATAGTACCTGGCTGTCCCTAGATAGGATTTTATTTGCTTCTTCATCCTAATGGCATCCACTTTTCCAGGCTCTGGCTGCAAAGCCCCCCTGCTACCCGGTAACCCAGGTAGAGGACATCACTCATGACCAGCTGGCACTTTTCTAGCTTAATGATCAAGCCTGCCTAGTGGATCCACCTGAGCACCTGTGCTAGATGCTCCAGGTGATACTCCTATGTGGGACTAAAGATGGCAGTGTCATCCAGGTATGTGGCCACGTATTCTTCAAGTCCCTAGAGGAGCATGTTGACCATCCACTGAAAAGTGGCAGGGGCATTTTTCCTGCCGAAAGCATCATGGTGGACTCATACAGTCCAAAAGTGATAATAAAGGCAGAACGTTCTGAAGGGGAACCTGACAATATCCCTGGCTCAGATCCATGATGGTCAGGTACTTAGCTCCAGCCAAGTGATTGAACACGTCATCGATTAATGGCACAGGCTATGCAATGGTGACTGCCACAGTGGTGAGCCCCTTGTAGTCCATGCAGAACCGGGTTGTTTGGTCCTTTTTTTGGACGAGAACTACGGTTGAGTACTAAGTGATGCAGCATACCTGGAACACCACCCAGTTTCAGCATCTCCTCACTCTCTTGGTGCATGTGCTGCTGCACCTCAAGGGAGACCAGATATGTACATCAGATTGGGGGGTGAACCACGGTGTCCACGTGATGGACAGTTGACTTGATCCTTCTGGGAAGGCTGCTGAACAACTTCAGCAAGGGGTGTAGGATGACCCCCAGGTGGGACCATTAGTCCTCTGATAGATGGTTGCCAACCTCCACATCCTTGATGGATCCACCCACCCTAACCTGGGTGAATGTAGCCTCTCCATCTTTGGGCAAGTTGCAATTAAGAAAGGGCTCAGGCCTCCTGCTCATGAAGTGCCTTCATCATGTTCACGTGGAAGTCCTTCCTCCATCCATGGGCTTTGGCCAGGGTGACCAAGTACGTTACAGTGTTGAGTTGCTGGTGCATGAGGTATGGGCCTTCCCAGGCTGCCTGAAGGTTGTTCTGCAGTACAGGGACCAGTATCCACACCTTTTTACCCACCTAGCAGGTCCTCTCACATGCATTCTGACAATATCAATGCTTTTTATCAACCTGGGCATGCGCCATATGGTCATGGACCAGCTGCGTCAAGGCCTGCATCATGTCCAAAAAATTGCACAATGTACTCAATGGCTAACAATCTAGAGGTTAAGTCCCCTTCCCAAGCCTCTTTCTCTAGAGCCAGGGGTCCCCACACACATCATCCATACAGAAGCTCAAAAGGGAAGAACACCTTTGAGTCCTGTGAAACCTCTCAGTAGGTAAAAAGCAGGTATGGCAGATACTGCTCCCAGTCATTCCCGTGGGAGTCGACCAACATCTTAAGCATCTGTTTCAGAGTGCCATTGAACTGCTCGCACTGGCCGTTAGTCTGTGGAAGATATGGGCTGGTCACCACCTGTTTCAGCTGCATTTGCTTACAGAGGGACTTCAACAGCTGTGACATGAATTGGGTCCCCAAGTCAGTGAGCACTTTCTGGAAAAAAACAACTCGGGAGAAAATCTCCAGCAAGGTAGTGGCTACCTTGTCGACCCGAATGGATGACAAGACTACCGTGTCTGGGTACCGTTTGGCATAATCTACAAATATCGGGGCAAAGTGTTTCCTGGAGCAGCTGGGAATGGACAGCAGTCCAACCAGATCCACAGCCACCCTCCTGAAAGGCTCTTCAATAATGGGCTTTGGAGCGCCATCCTGTCTTCTCCACTCTGACAGGTGTCACACGAACGGCAGTAGGCATTCATATTTGTCCTCAATTTTGTTCCCGGCAAAAACACTGCTCTGAATGGATCACTAACTGTCAGTCCCTTGGTCACTCCATCTCTGAACCCTGCTGGATCATTACCTGGTACAGCCATCCCTGATCCCAGACCACCTGCTTACGGTCTGATTTCAAGGGAGGATGTACTGCTTTCTCCTCAAGAGCGTTCAAGCTGTCATCTGCTTCTAACACCACCTGAAACCCCTGACTAGATGTAGCCAGAATAGAGAAGACTGCCACATCTTTAGTCAGCTCCGTGGGACCTGTCTCTTGGCCACTGTCTTACTCCACAGCCACTTGGTCAGGATGGGAGAAGCCATCGGACAACCTTGAGGTTCTTTGGGCTCTGACGCCCCTACTCCTGGTGACAGCGGCCATGGCAGCTGTAACCCATGGCAGTGTCTGCTTTCACTTTGCTCCTGACCAACTTGTCGGTTCAGGCAGACTAACCTGGCCTACTGACATCCCAGTTGTGTGGTAATCTTACATGGTAGTTCCATCTCTCCTGTGACTATTTTAATCTGAATGGCTTGTTCGCCCCCAGTAGCTGCTCAGAACTCTGCTGTGAGGTCTTTCCTAGGCGCACTACATTCCCTGTCAAGGGGTTGCTCCTTGCGGGGAACACCATAACCACCATGCTAAGTGGCCCTTTTAGTCAGAGTAGGATTCTGGCTTTGTGATATTCGTCTACTAGGCCTTGCTTCCACCTAGCCAGAATCCTACTACACACTCATGAGGGGCAACACCCTGAAACAGCTGCCTGTGGATGGATACCTGGTCTTGGTATTCACTTGTCATATCTCTAAGCTTGTAAAAGAGCTGGAAATTGACTAAAAGGGCCACTTAACATGGTGGTTATGGTGTTCTCCGCAAGGAGCCACCTCTTGGCAGGGTCCTTCCCTGGAGGGATATCTGGCTAGTCCTGTGTTTGAGACTACTAACCGAGGCTCCACAGACTCTATTTGCATATTCATAATTCCCAGGGGGCAATGCACCTAGGAATTCACTGTGTTGAGCGCTTTAGCCAGCTGCCCGCAGTGTTTTCTTGGACTGGTCTCCCTGAGATCAGTGAATGTTTTGTGATGTTGGTCTACTAGGCCTTACTTACACCTAGCCAGAATCCTACTCCACACTGATGAGGGGCAACACCCCAAAACAGCTGTCTGTGGATGGATACCTGGCCTTGGTATTCCCTTGTTATATCTCTAAGCTTGTAAAAGAGCTGGATATTGACTAAAAGGGCCACTTAACATGGTGGTTATGGTGTTCTCCGCAAGGAGCCACTCCTTGGCTGGGTCCTTCCCTGGAGGGATATCTGGCTAGTCCTGTGTTTGAGATTCCTAACCGAGGCTCTACAGACTCTATTTGCATATACATTCCCTGTGGCAGTTCCCACCTCAAGTGATAGTTCCCTGTCTGCTGAACCTTGTCCCTGGTTTGTCTCTTTAGAGGACACCCTGGTTGCTGAGGATCTGAGGTCTTTTCAAACCTTTTTGTGTCATTCTTCCCTGTCACAGCTACTGTTGGTCCCGTGTGAGTTGTGTCAGTGGTGTCAGTGAAAGTGGAAATCTCAGGGTTCTCTCCCACCCTTTTTTTCAGCAGCACATCCATCACATTGGCTGCGTATAAGCAGTGGATATTTCAATACCGTCTGGGAAATCAGAACTTGGAGGTTCAGTGGCTGCATACTGGGAAATTAGTCACCCCAAATCTGTCCCCAGCAAAACATTTGCAGGAATATTCACAGATACCCCAACTTCCCAGTGCCCCAGCACAAATAAACCCTGGCAACAGACAGTGCCAGTTTGACACCTCCAAACCCGGAGATAGTAAGGGTTTTACTGGGTATCAAATCCTGGAGGACACCATTTCATGCTGTACCAGCGTCATCTCAGCGCTGGTGTTCAGCAGGCCCAAGGCCACAGCCTGACCTTTGGTGATGATTTGGAAATTGTCAAGGGACCTAACACCACCCTCACCTATGCACAAAACAGTAAATGGTTTATGGGCTGGGAATGATGCCTTATGGTACTGGGGACACAAGCCCTTGAAGTGTCCTGGTTGATTCCAGAGGTGACACCATCTGGATTCTAACCCTGACCTGGAGAGGGGAGCAGTGTGGGATGCCCCATGCAGTCCAGTGGCCAAGGTCCCTAAGGGCCAGCATTTGTTTAACCCCCTCTCCAGGTGCTGCTAGTAGCCTTCTTGGTCTCAGGCATCGGATTGTTTATGAAGTCATCTGCCATGGCGACCATAGCAGAGGCCTTTGGTTTCCGGTCACAGCTGAACTGCTGGAGGTCCTTGTGGCAGTTCCACAGGAATGGTTCTGTGACAAACACTCCTGAATCTCCTGGCCAGTGGTGAGCTCCAGGCCCTTGGTCCAATGCTCAGGAGCTCTTATGATGGTCCACATGTGGTCAGTCTAGATGTCCTTTGAAAGCCTCTGAATGCTCCGGAACTTCTTGCGATAAGACTCCTGGGTGAGATTGAACTGTTGGATCAGGGCCCATTTCATAGTCTTGCTCCACCTCGGAAGGTAAGTCCCTAAGGATGTCTAGGGCTTTACCCCTCAAACTGGGGGTCAGGTACTTTGCCCACTGATTCAAAGCCAGAAAATTCTTCTGGCTGGTCCGCTCAAAGGCCAGCAGAAATTAGTGCAAGTCTCCGTCCTTTTCCAAGATGGTAAAATCCTCAGTTCAGGCCTTTGGAGGCTTGGTCTCCTGATTGGATAGGGTAGGCTGTTGGGACCTGAAGCAAGCTAGCTGGTACTTGAGCTCTGCAACCTCTCACACTACCTGATGTGCTGCCTGACATTCTGCAGCCTCATGCTCTGCCTGTCGCTCGCACTTTGCAGCCTCATGCTCTGCCCGCCTCTCTGCAGCCTCACGTTCTGCCCAATGCTCTGCAGCTGCCAGGAGAGTCTTGTAGAGATCCTTACTCCTAGCCTAGTTACTGGCCAGGGCAGCTTGAAAGAGGGCATCCGAGCCTGCCAGACTAGGGGAAAGGATAGATGGTGAGCTGCCCACTGCAGGGATGTCTGTAAGTGATGGGTTTCTTGAGGGCCTTTGGCTGAGCTCCTCCTCGCCTTGATCAATACTATTGTCCACCTTCTCCATACTGTCCACAACTAGGGTCTGTTTGCTGTTTGTCAGGAGCTGTTTACTCCTGGTGCCATTGGCCTTTCTTGCAAGCTCTGGTCACTGACACAGTGTTGCATCCTGATACACCACACACCTTACAGTATTTGCACTCTGACAGCTGATCTTAAAAGACTACAGCAGCAAAAGCCACTGCTAATAGTCTTTATTGTCTAGGAGTATGGGTCCCACGCTCACACATACAGTGAAGGAAATAATTATTTGATCCCTTGCTAATTTTATAAATTTTCCCACTGACAAAGACATGAACAGTTTATAATTTTAAGGGTGGGTTAATTTTAACATTGTCTAAATTATATAAATGTATTTGCATTTTGCAGAGAAAAATTAGTATTTGATCCCTCTGGTATAATTCTTGGTGGCAAAACCCTTGTTGGCAAGCACAGCATTTGTTTTTAGTAGCTGATGATGAGGTTTGTGCACATGTCAGGAGGAAATTTGGTCCACTTCTCTTTGCAGATCATGTCTAAATCATTAAGATTTTGAGGCTGTCCCTTAGCAACTTAGCTTCAGCTCCCTTTATAAGTTTCAATACTCCATCTATAAGTCCAGTAAGACTTTCTGTTTCTACTTAAATATTAGTTCCAGTGTTGTCTGTGCTCCCAATTGCTAATAGATCCCTGAAAAGATACAGAAAACCAGTCCCAAAAATTATATAATGCTATATTATGCCCTGATGAAGTGATCAGTGAATCACGAAATGCGTAGGCTGTGTGTTATATCTGTGTGTAGTGTGTTAAATAAAATGCTTCTCCAGCAAGTCCTCGTGGTCAGCGCGGAATAAATCCCGGTTCCTTCCTGAATAATGCTATATTAGCTTATTAAAAAAGTTTTTTATTTTACATAATCAAAGTTAAAAACAACACGTTTCGACTTCAAAAGAGCAAAAGCCTTTATCAGATAAATTATACATCTCCCTTAGCTTTGAAGCAGACCTAGAAACTAGGGCCTTGGTTGGAATCTTCAACCAGTGCCAATACGCTGTTTCTTCAACCTAAGTCTGGTGAGTGCATCAGCTCTGCACTTTTATTTGTGATTTTTTTTAATATTGCGCTTAGATCCTACGCAGCGCTGTCCCTTTTGTATTCCCTATCTTCAGGGTATTATATGAAAGTAATAGATCCCTGAGTAATCCTACATTAAACAGCAGCCATTATAGGTGTATATCCCTTTATAGAACCAATACTTGGGAAGACCCCCACATTGTAAGTGCAGTCAGTAATTTTAGAGACCAAGCAAAAGACGTATAGTACTTAAAAATCATACAAGTTTAAATCACAGCAAAATTCATAAAGAAGAAAAAGTAGTGGCACTCACTGGGAGAAGTGTAAAATCCTTGCCTTTATTGATCCATTAAAACACGGCAAGCAAAGCTAACATTGTAAGATGAGGTCTATATGGCATTACAGCTGTGCCGTACCTGATTCCAGCACTTCTACAGGTCCATACAGGTTCAAACGTTCACATGCTCCATTGCCCTGGGGGTGATAAGGGGTGGTCCAGGACCACTTAATGCCATACATGCAGCATAGCTCTTCCATCACCTTGCCTTGGAAACATGCGCCTCAGGCGTAATAGATCAATTTCAGGCACCAGTACACTCAGATGAAATCTTGACAGATGGCTCATGCCACAGACTAAGCAGTCTGATCTCTAGTTGGGGTAAGTACAGCAAACTTGGAGAAGTGATTGATCAAAAACAGACAAAATTGTGGTCCCGGAGCTGAATGTCCCACGAGGAGATAGTTGATCATTATGACTTCTAGTGGCTCTATGGTCTGTACAGTCTGGACGGGTGACCTTTGTTCAGTGCTATTGACAAGATTGCACACTCAACAGACTTCTTTCACCACAGACTCCAACCAGGGGCAGTATTCATACCGCTTCAGCCATTGGTAGGCCTTTTCTGGTCCGAAAAGGGTCCCAAGCTTGTGAGCTTCCTTGGCTACCTTATGTCCTTCTGGCTCACCACTTTGCCCTTATGGAGGTATATGTGGGCCAGATCTGTCCCTCAATGCAAAATTACTTCCTGGGGCCCACATTCAGAGCTCTAATAGGAACGCGCCCTTGCCAGAGCTACCAATCGGGCTATCATAACTTCCTGGCCCACTCTTCCTGGGACCACAGGCTTAATAATCACTTCTATCCTCTCAAGGTTGTCTTAAGCTCCAACTGGGAGGTGTAACATCTTGCCCAGGGGGTAGGATCATGGTCTCTTTTCCTGATGACCTCTATTGACTGATAAACTGGAACACTCTTCCGCGCCCCACAGATGCGGATCAGTTGGGTATGCTTATGTGGAGTAGCCTGTTTCCAGTAGCCGGGTCCCTGCTTGGTAAACATAACCTGGTCTAGTTCGAGCAGAATGTTCATCCCCATTATTACAGGTACGTTATCCTTAATGGGCTTAGGAACTAACAAGATCCCTTTTCTTCCCACTTCTTGGCCACAGATCCAGACATTCATCCACATGACCCCTGTGAACGGGATCAGATGTTGATTAGCTGCTGTCACCCGGGTCAGGGTTTCTTTCTTTGGCCTAGCCACTCTGTAAAGGCTACATCACACACTGCAACATCAGGTTTTGTGACGTAACAGCGACCTCTCCAGCGATGTTGCAGTGTGTGACACTCATCAGCGACCTGGCCCCTGCTGTGAGGTCGCTGATCACTGCAAATCGTTCAGGACCATTTTTTGGTCCTTAGTCTCCCGCTGGTCAGCACGCATCGCTGTGTGTGACAGCGAGAGACCATCGATCAGCGACCTCCCACCCCAATGCCCAGCGCCGCACATTAGATGCTGGGCACTGGTAATGTGGCGCCCCGCTAAGAGTGCGTCACAAAAGGGTACTGCACCCCTGACTGAAGGTGCCATATGCTTTGTTTTGGTAATGAGTAGAATAAGCCTGAAGCTCCAGTACCACTTGCAAACATCTAGTGATAGAGGACCAATTAGATGCCCGTTACTAGAGTAACTGGTCCTGGTGGGAGGAGAGGCTAGGCAATAAAGCCAGTGGGGAAAGCAGCAATGAGTTAGTGAGCAGAACAGAGTTAGTCAAGAGAAGAGTTGGTTGCAGCAGATGAAGCAGAGCTGGAGAGCTACAGAACAGCAGAGAGAAGCTGACGGGGAGGGCACTTCAACCTGGTGACCCAGAAGAGAAAGGGGCCAAGAAACAGAAGGGTAACCGAATACCCTAGCCCAGTCCAGACACGGAGTACCGGCTCCGAAGTGGTTCCGCCGGCTAAATCCCTGAACCACAAACCCGGAGTGGTCGATGACTTTTTAGGAGCACAACCCAACCGCCCTACACCAAGCACGGTCCTCACCAGAAGCATTAGACTGAGTTGGGTTCTCCTTGGAGACATAAGGGGATCCCATATATCTCGACAGGCCTGGTCTAACAAGCGGGATCCGTGCAGGGCAGCAGAGCAAGGGACAGAGCGTGATAGAGAAGGAACACCAGTGGAGCTTCAGAGGGACACTGCTCATTGCCAGAACCACCCGGTTCACTACTTTGCAACAAGAACTGCATTACCCTGTAATCCTGCAGAATTCAGGAGTAAAGTAGCCATTCAGAGTGAGCAACGTGTCAGTGATTTCTTCCTTCAACTGTGATTTACCCACCTTGCTCCACAGTGACTGTGCTGCCCTACTCCACCATTCCTACTTCCAATACCCCAGGGACCCCGCTCCTCCTGTAGAGAGCTACTCCATCTTGCTGCCGCCCATCACCCCGGAGGTTCCCGTGGCGCCGGTGCCATCACTGGGACCTAAAGGTGGCATCACATCAAATTTCTTTTATTTTTATTTTATTTTCCCTTTTTCATTGACCACCAGGCCCACAGCCTCAGGCACTGCCACCCGTGACCTCCAGACTGCGCCTGAGATCTGAGTCCCCTGGCCTGGGTGAGTCAGTAACCAGGGTACCAGGGTAAACACAGGGTAACTAAGCAGCGCGCTTTGCTCAGTTACCCGGTGTTTACCCTGGTTACCAGCATCCTCCCGCTTAGCCCAGCCTGTAAGCGGGAGAGGACGCTGGTAAGCAGTATAAACACCTGGTGACTAAGCAGAGCGCGTTGCTTAGTTACTCTGTGTTTACCCTGGTTACCAGTGATGTTGCTGCTGACTGGTCGCTGGTGAGTCTGCCTGTTTGATAGCTCACCAGCGACTGCATAGAGACTTTCCAGAAATCCCGGCCAGGTCGGATCGCTGGTGGGATCGCTGGAAAGTCTCAGCGTGTAAAAAGGCCTTTAGTGTCTATGGAAGTATGCCTCATCCATCGTCGTTACTTGTGACATGGTATCGACCAAGCAGTCCACAGTCCTCAAATTTAGCGCATGGAATGGGACACTCGGCGATCAGGTGTTCATTATTCTGAGGTGCGGTCTCCCTTCTCACCTGCCCTGCAAAGTGCTACACTACTGTGGGGGGTTGGTACAGGATGTTGATAAAGTAACTATGCAGTGCAGTGTGGTGTTGTTATGAATGCTAATACAGAGTATATTTCTCCACCGTTCCGTTAGATTGCATAACAGTTGTGAGGACTGCTGAAAACTGTGTGTGTGAACCTGTGTCTTCACATCCAGAGGCAGCACTTCCAGCATATCCTCTAGTTTCCACATCATCTACTGGCAAGTGTTAACTGACTCTCCCACCCCGGGGCCATGGGGCACTTGGAACTGGGCTCCGGTACTGCAAGGGGAGTCACAGGGGGTCGAGACCCGGCTTCCGTGACCCCGGGGGAGTCAATTCCCCAGAGTTAGGGATTGTTGAATAGGGGTAAAGTTTGTAGAATTAAAAGTTTGTGACGCCACTTATGGTTCTCGGTCAAGAGGGACCAACGCTGTGGGTCAGAGCTCCAGGGTTCTTGGTATTGCACCTTGATGTCGTTGCTCCCCGTAAGTGGAGCATTACCCCGGGGCAGTTGTGTTCAATTAATGGATGTGCAAGGCCGTGTTCATGTGTGGCCTTTTTATCTCGTCAGCTTTTGCAGTCGGCGTCTGCGCATGCGGGCACATAAACAGTGTTACAAAGTGTTGGAATTCTGTACCCGGTTTACTCACTGAAGCGGCAACTGATCGCTGGGTGCTTCTTTCTGCCAAGTTCCAGTCCAGTCACTCCCCAAGGAACCGGGATGATTCGTCCAAGACTCTTTTGTGTGCCTTTCCTTGCTCTTTTTCTCCAAGCGCTACTTATTTGCCTCTCCTGTCAGCGCCTCTGCAAGCAGAGCCCTGATCCAACAGCTATTTGTCCTGTCTGACGAATGGTACCTGTCCCCTGACCCTACTCCGACTGTCTTCTCAGCGAGTGCGTTGGGTTGTGGTGACAGCTCCTCTATACCTCGTGGCCTACGGTTCAGTGGTTCGGGTGTACAGCTTCTGCGCCATGTTAAGGGCTGGTCCCTGTTTCTCGACCAACCCCTCCGCCTGACTATGGGCAGTCCCGGATTCAGGCTCACAGGTCATTTTCACTTCACCTGTGCCCCTGGTGTCTTCTCCGTCCTCCTTACTCACTCCTCTCATCACTTCTACTCACTCACTTACTTACTACCACCCTCCACCTTACTTTCCTCTGTACCCTCAATTGGGCCCTCCTCCCGGGTCTGCCCATGGTCCCCTGGGTCCTACGGTGTGTTAGGTGTTTTGGTGGGAGTCTGAATTCACCATCCCATTTTCTCAAGGACTGAGATACCACAACAGTGGAGTGGGTGCAGTACCCCTTTTGGCCACCAGACCGGTGGGGCGCCCCATTAACCACTGCATAGTTTCTTTATGTACACCTTGTAACAGCAGCTCCTGCCAGCCTTGAGGTTAATTGGGTGTCTTTTCTCCCCTGGGGGTGCTCCAAGCCTGTCTTTCCATCTCTGGAGGCTGATGGGAGGAAGCCTGCACAAACTGGCCACATACCAGTCGGGCAGAGGAGAGGTTGCATGGGCATGATGGCCCACGATGATGTGACGGACAGGACCAACAAAGGACTGGCAAGACGGATAGATTTCCCATTTTCCGTTCCATTTGGGTAAGCTATTCTGGCATGTTTGATAAGGGAGCTTTGTAGGTTTTGCACCACCTTAACCAGTACCCCTTCGCTGCTTGAGTCTCCTCCAGGTTTGATGGCCTGGATTCGCACCACCTCGGACACATAGCTTTCTTCTTTACTTTGGGCCACTGCTTCAGCCATGATTTGACGAAATGTAAAAGCAAGACCTGCCTGGACCCGTTACAATAGGGCTCGTCTCAAGGGTGTGCTGTACAGTCCCAGAATGAAATGTTCTCAAAGTATTCGGTCTGCAGGGCCCATACCACTGATTCCATCTGACTCTTGCCACCGCACCTCGGCTATCACTTTTTGCAACTCCGTCACATACTAGGATTTTCCTTATTCCCACTGCAGTCTAGAGAAAAATATAGCTTGAAGGTACCCCGCCAGCCTCGGACTGCTCTGCCGGGTAACCGGGCAAAACTCATGGGAGGCCCTCAGGTCTAGAGGCCCCTCCCACCTAGCCCCGCCTCTCACTACCCCCTGCTGAGCAGAGTGGCCGAGCAAGTCCCATTCTCCTGAGCTAGCGCTACTACTGTGGCGTTCTGAGCCAGGGGACAGGGTAACAGATGTCCCCCAGGCTGGTGCTTCTGTTCTTTCTCTGGGGCGGGGAACTCAGCTCCCGGTGCTTGTATATAGATCCCTGTGCTGCTGCTGCACAGTCAGGGATCCCCTCTGGGCCCTGTGTGTGACTCACCTCCCCCTCCCATGTGACGTCTCCTTCTTGTTCCTGCTCCTCGGAAGCCTCAGTGATGACGCTGGGAATCATGGTGGCTGCAGCCAGCCCAGCAAGAGCAGATGGAGACGTGGTGAGCAGACAGCTCTCTCTGCAGGGACACAGAACCCCCACACTCCTGTCTGTGAGTAACCTTGTCTTGTGAATTGATAGAGATGTCCTGGGGGGGTTGAGGGGCCTGTACTGTGGTGAGGGGCTGCTCTCACTGAACAGCTCCTTATCAGCTTTTATTACCACTGTACCTGTTAACCCCTTCATTGCCTCCTTAGACTGTGCCCACACTAGTGCATTTGCTGCACGTTTTCACAGTGTATATGAAAACAGGAACAGCAAACGCACATGGTATATAGGCAGCCAGCAGCATCAGTGTGACTTCGCTTGTGCTGACGTCTGCGCTTTTTTGCGCAGTGTAATAGCTGTGGATTATTACATTGATCATCTATTATATAATCACGAATGGGATTTTTGCCCCTTTTGAGACCGCTCTCGCTGCGAGTCAGCGTGGTCATGTGGATACGAACGAAGCATTGGCCGCGCAGCGGCCATTGCGAGCAGCTCTAAGGCGACTCGCTATGCCCGCGCAGCGGGCATGGCGAGTCGCCTTAGCAGCGCGAAGCATTGGCCGCGAAGCGGCCATTGCGAGTCAGAGACTCGCTCTGTTAGAATCCCGATGCATTGTGCATCGGGCACCCATCTAGTTGATATATAAACATCTGCAACATCTCAATTAATTACACGTCATGCCTTGTGTACTGCCCAGCACTTACAGGTGGGTTTTGGCCACATCACACATCATGTGGGTAGGGGTCATGCATGACGTGACTGAAACCCGGAAGTGCCAGACAGTACACGGTGTACTACAGTGCGGACGCTCAATGATGGATAAATGCAGAACTTTCTGCAAAAAAAAAGCTATATGTACCAAAAAGGCAACACTTTTGGTATGTAGCAGCTAATAAAAGCGAATGCAGCATATTCAGCATCAAATCTTAGGCCAGTTTCACACTTGTGTTTTGGATGCAGCGTATGTGAACGCAGCCAAACGCATGTGTACCACATCCCTATGTTTAATATGGGGACGCATGGTACCTGTGTTGCGTATGGGTGCGCATATTTTCGGCGTCCTCCGAACTCAATATGTTGCACTTTTTGTGCGTCTTGGATGCTTGCTTTCTATGCAAGCGTCCTGAAGCACACAAATCATGCATGGAGGTAAATGGAGCCGCACTGCCATCCGCATGTCAGTGCAGCCAAACGCTGCGGATTCTTCTTCCTTGTTCTTCTTTCTTCTTCTTCTCGGCTGCCGCCGCTGATCTCTTGTTTTTCAACACCGCTAATCTCTAGCAGCAGCAGCCGGGAGGAGGAGATCAGAGGCAGTGGCCGAGAGGAGGAGATCAGCGGCAGTGGCCGGGAGGAGATCTCTTCTTCGCTGCCGCCGCTGATCTCCGCCTTCCGGGTCCCAAGACCGCTGATTGGGTGGCCGGACACATTTAGAATGACATGCTATGTGAACACAAGCGGACAATCACCGCTGCGGTCATATCAGAATGGCTGCATTCGCACTGCGTTTGTGTCCACATTGCAGACAACATTTTCCTGTGCGCTCAGCTAAAGCGCACTTTCTGGGGCTTTGTGTGTGGCCGGCTGCTAAGGTAAACAGTGGGTTATTATGGGCTTCGTTGCCTAGCAGGGCTTCCCATTAATCGCTATGCGCTGTGGCTTAAATTTCTAAGTTTTTAGCGGTAACATAAAAAGTCGGTCACCCTCCAAGTGTGACCCTAGCCTTAAGGCCCCGTTACACAGTACGATGTTCCAGCGGTCCCACCAACGATCCAACATGGCCAGGATCGCTGGGACATCGTTATCTGTTCACTGGTGAGCTGTCACAAAGGCAGACTCACCAGCGATCAGCGAACACGCTGGTATCCAGGGTAAACAGTGGGTAACTAAGCAGAGCGCAGCGCTTAGTTACCTGCTGTTTACCCTGGATACCAGCTCCCAGGGTGTGCTGTGCGGCGCTGGGAGCTCGTTGATCGTTGGTCTCCCACTGTCACGCACAGCAATGCTGGCCACCCAGCGGGAGACCAACGATTAAAAAAATGGTCCAGGTCATTTACCAACGATGAACAACCTCATCGTTGGTCGATGGTAAATGTCACACACAACGATGTTGTTTCGACATCGCTGCAACGTCACCAAACCAGTGACGTTGCAACGATATCGTTAACGATATTGTTATGTGTAATGGGGCCTTTAGTTCAAAGGTACATAGCCTTACAGCTGACTGAGAAAATGAGTATAGGAAGGCCATGAAAGTGTTAACCTTGTATGGTCAGTATAACAGACATGGCAGTGCACAGCAAACTGCGTACGTCCTTGTCTGCTGCACTGTGATGCGGCCATGCCAGTAAACTGAGGCACCGTGCCCACTATTAGGGATTGCAGCGTTTTGGACGCAGCATGTCTTCACTGCGTCCAAAACGCTGCATTGTACCCTACCAGCATATGGGATGGATTTATAGAAATCTCCTATCCACTGTGCTTGTTTTCTGCACAGCATCAGGCTATGTTCACACAGTGTATTGCTGCATTTTGTGAGGATCCGTTTTTGGTGCAAAACTGCACCAAGAATGGATCCTCACACAGCGCAGCCTTCTGCGTGTGAATGCTGCAGCACTATTCACCTGCGCTTACTCACCTCTCTGCGCTCCTTCGGTGACCGCCGGTGATCTGTTCTCATACCAGGAGGCCGCAGCGAGTGCTGCCTCTAGGACCCTGCAGCCTCCCATGTGACCAGGTGACGTTGATTAGTTACATAATGCTGTCCTGCACCACCAGTCTATGGATCTCTATGGCAACCGGACACTTACCGCAGCCGCCGGCTCCACAGAGATCTCCCGGATATGAGCTTTTGCCGAGCACACAGGAAGATGCTGCAAACAGCGTTTCCTGTGCGCCCTGCAAAAGCACATATCCCGGAGTTGTCTGTGGAGCCGGTGGCTGCGGTAAGTGTCCGGTTGCCATAGCGATCAATAGACAGGCGGCGCATAGGCTACTCCGGCCAGAAACTAGGTTTCTGCTGGATCCTGCAGGCTAGGGGCCTCCTCTTGTGTGTGTGGCCTCCTCCTCTTCAGCGCCTGTGCCTCAGCGTGTCAATTCATGCAGGCGCACACCAAGGACTTGGTAGGAGCAGGTCCCGGCTGCTGTAACAGAGCATGCGCGTGGCGTAAGCACCAGAGCCCGCCCTGCATACAGCATAATCTTTAGCAGGACGGGCTCTGGTGCTTTGTGCACTCACTGAGTATTTGGTGTTTTTTACCTCAGTATTAGTAAGGCCTCGTGCACACGCTGAGTATTTGGTGAGTTCAGTATTTGTAAGACAAAACCAGGAGTGGATAAAAAAATACAGAAAAAATACCTGTGATTGTTCCACTACTGGTTTTGTCTTTCAAATACTGAAGTAAAAATCTCACCAAATATCACTTATCCTTAGGCCATGTGCACACATTGAATAAGTCATTTATTGGTGGGGGTCCGACTGCTAAATCTGCAACTTTTATCCCCATTACATGTCCAAAAAAATAGAAAAAAGACCCAACACAGAATCCTGAGATTGAGATCCTTAAAAATTCATTTTATTAGAAAAAAACATTAAAACCCATACATTAAAATCATCATCCTTAAAGATGTTCCTTAGGCTATGGTCTGACTAGTGTCAGCCCTCAGCCAGCCGGATCCGTGAAAAACTTATAATTTGCTAGGCTGAGTGCATGGCGTTAACAGCATGTAACGCTGTGCGCCGCCTGTATATACATCTCTATGGTAACGTGAATGATCGTGCAGCCGCCGGCTCCACTTAAAAGTCCCGGATATGCACTTTTGGAGAGCGCACAGGAAAACGCTGCAAACCGTGTTTCCTGTGCGCTCTGCAAAAACGCATATCCAGGCATTGTTTATGGAGCCGGTGGCTGAGGTAAACATCCAGTTGCCATAGGGATACAAAGGCAGGCGGTGCATAGCGTTACCTGCTGGACGTCGGACGTTTCCGACATCGTTTTGACATCATTGGTGAGTTGTCACACGACGTGATATTGTGGACAACTCACCAAAGATGTTGTGAGCAGGGATCGTTCGCAAACCCCGTGAACAATCAATGCTCATTGCTGTGAATGGGCGAAGTCGTCCATGACATCGTTATCGTGGTGTCACACACAACGATCTACCAGGTTGGTGAATCGTTGATCGTCAGGTTTGATAACATATTCTCAAACCTGTGATGAACGATCCACCAACTTATCATTGTTGGATCGCGGTGTTACACGTGATGACATCGTAACGATGTCGCTGGTACACCTCCAAACCTATGACATATCAGCGACATCATAAACGATGTTGGCCCGTGTAACGGGGCCTTATCACTGGAGCTGATGTACAACTCAACCACTGATCTGCTCATGCCCTCAGTGAATGTGAGCGCTGGGTTTGACTTTTTCTGGATGCCCCAATGATGATGAATGGATTCGCGGTCACATCATTACAGGCTGCTGCATTTTATAATGAGGACAAAAGCGCCACATTTCACACAGTTCAGTTTCCACTTGGCGGATTCCATCATTAAATAAGTGATCACCTACCAAACCTGCGGATCACTGATAACTTGTTTTCATTAAAGAATCCCTTTAATGCAAACTACAGTGACACTTATAGTGAGCGCACAGCAGAAGTGCAGGAGCCACCAATATAATGGGTATAACGGCTAACAGGTATTTGTATATAGCTGAAGGGTGGGCCCCTGGAATCAATTTCCCTGGTGGGCCCCAGACACCCCAGTCCGACCCTGTGCCCCGCACTATCGGTCCCACGATAGATCTCTTCCATGAACCTCACTAACCCCTTCAGGGTACTGTGCGTGGGTTCCAGTTGTAGGCAAAAATTTCTATGGGCTTCTCCCTCTAAGGCAGTCAAAGTGATGTCCACTTCAAGGTCTGGGCTGATAAACCTTCAGGGCGCTCTGCAGCCAGGACGCCCAGTCGGACAGTGGCATGTTATTAACATAGAATTTGGTTAGCAGACTAATTATGGTACCCATTTGAAGTGTCCTTGCAGGGGTTCCATCATTGCCTATAGTATCCCCATTAACATTAGCAACAGCATTCCTGCCTTTGCTGTCAGCTGCCTTCATCTTGGTAACCATACCCTGCTTGCAGCTCCACTTGAAGCGACGGCTAAGGGACCACCGTGGTTCAAAGTACAGTTATGGTGCACAAGATGAGGTGGCAAATAAAAAGGGTAACATTTATTAGCAGGCAGGAAAGGGAGAGGGTAAATCAGGTTCACAGGGAGTAAGCTGTGGCAAAACTACAGGTTACAATTACTGCAGTTTCTAGCTAAGCCGCTCATCAGCACGTCAAACCAGCTATTGCAAGTACCTATTCAAGAGTCACATTTACAAAATTGGAAACATACAAATCTACACTACACTTACAACCTCACTAGCCTCTGCAATCGGACCACACAGCTACCATACTCTGGCTACTGAGGCCTATGCTATGCCCTAATGTGTGGAGACATTGGTGAAGACTCGCAATGGTGTTGGGGACACAAGTCCAGTCCCGGGGTCCAATGTTGGGTGGCTTGGTGGTGTACACTTCTCTTTGAAAGACAGGTGGGGAAAACTCCTTCTTTCTTCACGGTCCTGGGATCTCTAGGATCCTGTGGCTCATGTCTCTTGTTCTGTTCAGAATCACCAACCTCTGGAACTTCTCAGTCCAGTACTACTCGGAAGTCACCAGGACTTTCTCACGGTTTGGCCCAAAGTCACTTTGCAGCTGGCACTGTCCCTTCCAAAAGCCTAAGTACCTGGACACTTCTAAGCAATGTCCTCTCTCACAGAGGATCAAGCTGCAGCTCCCTGGACTTTCCTCTTTCCTCTGTCAGTCTTTACTTTCACTTCCTGATCTGGATCAGTTTATCTCCACAGTTCAAGAAGGAGGGCTGACTAGTCCACAACACATCATACAGGGAAGCACTGTCTCTTAAAGTCATAGTGTGCTTTAACTGTTCATAGGCGTGACACCCCTATGATCTCACGGACAAAGATGGACGTGAGGAGTGAGAGAGGGTGATTCACACAATCCTCTGGCATGAGGCCCTGACAGTCTGGGAGACCCTTTTCACTGCCCCAGCAAAACAGAGTCCTGCAAGCCTGGTTGAGTTGCAACCAGTTTCTCAGTATGTATAAGCCTGGTCCGTTACAGGTTTTACCAGGCCAGAAACCAAGCCAGGTAGCATATAATATAAATCGAGGACATAGACATGTGTGGGTTCATGGATCGAGATAAAAGATTAAACCAGGATTAAATCACATTATGGGCACACTAGAAATAGCAATATTTAGACAATGTTACAGTCAGATATGGGAATAAAGATAATAGGTTACAGAAGGTATATGTAGTCAAAAGGAAGTAAGTTACTGGTTTCTTGTTGCTGGTGGACACACAGAGGAGGTGCAGTGCCACAGGGTTGGTTACTTCCAATATGTAACACAACGAGACGTCCTTGAAGGTGAAGACTGGACAAATATGGCCAGTGACTTTTAACCTCTTGGTTGGTCACTACCTCTCCAACCTGTGCTATCCCTGATTTCCCTCCCACTGTGCTTGAGCTGAGAGGGTCCCAAAACCCAAAAAGCTATGTTGGGTCATAACTTCCACTGGAAGGTCCAAGGAAACCGGTTCTGGTGCCATTGGATCTGGCTGGTCCCTTCAATGCTTAGAGAGAAAACATGGTTTCTGTACCTGACTCTTGCTAGCCATTCTCCTTAACTCCTCACCTCAGGGGCTAGAAAAAAATGTAACCTAGGAGTGTGTGCAGCTTGCGAGTAGTGATAGGTTAGGGGGCAAAAATGAACTAATAGTGTAATAGCCCTGTTAATGGGGCACTTTCCGCTCACTGCTATCCACCGTCATGCAGCGTCCACAACCGATAGAATGACCACAGACAACAGGTCTCTGTGAAACAGCTGCTTTATTACAGCAGGAGGGGTTAGAAATAACATAGAATAATTTTTTACAGTTCACGTGGGTAATCCACAGCCAATACAGTTCAGGATTGGATTCTGACGCATAATTAAAGGGGAACTCCAGTGAAAGAAAACTTTTTAGTACAGTTCCTGCCCTGCTAAATGATGAAGCAGAACCGTACACTGTAGTTCTAGGATCTATAAATCTCTTAGAAATTGATAAAATCATACCTGCTCCTCAGCTCTGACCCCCACCTCATGGGACTGAGAATCTTCAGCCTGGCAGCTTCAAGCAGGAGCAGAGAGCAGGAGTTGTGTCAGGGTCCTGTATGCTGGGAGCTCCAGGATCATCCTACATTCCAGTGAGGAGTGATGATGGTGATGATCCATTGAAAGTCGGTGGGATAGGAAGATACCATATTACCATGGGGGAGGGGAGACCATGGAGAGCTGAATTGATCAATGTAATGATTTGCCTCTGTTGCTATCCTCACAATAACAGTACATATCATGCATCATCATACAGCTGAGGATCACAGCATAGATTTGTATTTGCTTGGTGACATGATTGATATTTCAAGCTTGAACCCCTGTCACATAGAATGGTATGTCAGGAACAGGATTGTATGTGTGAGCATGGGGCCGGCAGCCACGTCCCCTCCCTATACAGAATTGTGAGGGGGCTGGAATGTAGGCTGATCCTGCAGTTCCCAGCATTCACGCCTGACACACCTCCTCTTTTCACCAGCAGCATGAAGCTCTCAGGCTTAAGATTCTGGGTCCCATGAGGTGGAGGTCAGAGCTGACGAGCAGGTATGACTTTATCGATTTATAAGAGATATATAGATCCTAGAACTGCAGTGTACAGCTCTGCTTCATAATGAGTTCCCCTTTAAGATTCTGGAGCTTTAACTCATGGACAGATCTATCATCGAACAGGCACACTTCATCCGGCTGACAAAGAACTACCTAAATTTGCACAAATTTACATACTAGATACCACTCACGCTAATGAACAATGACTGCAATGTAAAGAAAATGAAAAATGCTATCCTAGTTTAATGACCATTATTGCTGAGCAATACTGAGCAATTGCAAAAAAACAAAAAATCTTTTCACTGCCGCCTATCGAATGCTACACGATGTTGAAGAACAAGAGACGATCAAAGCTCTACAAATGGAACTGTAATGCTAAACATCACAATGGTTCTTAAAAAAAGATGGAACTCAAGATCCCAGACGATACAATAATCCAACTGTGAGTGAAGTGGTAGTGGTCTTTAAGAATGATGATGGTGAGCCTCCTTTCCATAGAGACATCTTTATTCATTTAAAACCTCATCCACAAAATCGTCTGGCTCCAAAAACACAAAGAATCAACATTCTGCACGGCAATTTAGATGCCCTGATGTATCCTATCTTTTTCCCTTATGCAGAACAAGGCTGGCATGACGCTCTAAAACACCAAGGACATAGTACATGAAGGATCACCAAACTACAGTACTACAGCTATGTATTATAAGTAAGAAAAGATTTTAATCCACTACTTAATGGGGGCAAACTAAGACAGCAATATTTGGTTGATAGTAATGCAGGGGAAGGGGTAGGGAATATGCTCTCACTGGAATACCTTGAAGCCGACTGGTGCCTGGATGGACGTCCACAGTCCTTGTAGTTAGTGATAAAAGGAAAATCCGGCACCGGACCAAATTCTTCAATATTTGTGTTTTATTTTTTAGTGCATCACACAAATAAAATGATCAGATCATGGGACCACAGCCCCAGCATTTGGTTGATGCATACGTCAAAATCAAAGCTAATTGACTACATTACATTAGAATGCATCAAAAAGATTTAAAAGTAGAAGATTATTGCCTTCATCAAGAAAATTTACTCAACAAATCTATTCAAAAGCTTAGGTTACAACAAACGTAAATAATAGTGTTCTTGGTCTTTCAGACTAACTGTATACATTTTTCCTATTATAGTGTGGCCTCTTTGCTTTCTGGGTTCCCAAATGCCATGTTTCCAAACGTAGTGTTCTGGAATGTCTCTGTAATAATATTGATGTGCATTAGGGTCGATCTTAGTAAGGTTGAAGTACGCCATGAGTGTTGAATTTTGAAGTAGTTTTTGTTGTATGTTGTCAATGGGATCATCTTGATGAAAATATAGTGGCTGAGAGTTAGGTAGATGTACTGCTAGGCGAAGAAGTGCCTGAGATTGTTTATGCATAGGAAAAGCAAAGATTCTCCACGCAGCTTCTGGTTCGCTGATATATCGTGAATCGTCAAATTGTTTTGTTTCATCATGTTGGAGGTGGTTTTGAGCTATTTCAATATTAGCCTTGTCATGTCCTTTATATACGTATTTAAATAAATACTTGACACTTTGGATGCTAAGCACAAATTTCCACATTATTATGGAAGTTGTATTTTTTTAGCAAATATGGGTTACATGGAACATCCCATGTATTGTCGATTGTTTTACAATTATGTTGGTATGTTGTCCCAATATTTCTGTGGTAAATTGGATAGCCATCCATTTCTTTAATGGTATTTTGTTGTAATTCTTCGGGAAATCCTTTGGTACAGTGTCCATGATCCATACAGGGCGAGTAAAGGCCGCTTCACACGTTAGGATATAGGTGAACGATATCGTTACCTATGTCATGTGACTGCGATCCTTCTGACATCATTGGTGCATTGTCACACACAAGGATATTGTTAACGATCCTAAATTTGGCAACGTGCCAGCGATGCAGAGAGGAATGTGTGAACGATGTTAAATAGCAGCAGGAATAGGAGAAATATGAACGACATCGTTCAAAAAGGTGTCACACTGAACAATGTTGCTGCTTCACAGATCCTTAAATTGGACGACGAACGACAGATTTGAGGTCAGGATCTAATTTTTGGATGAACGTTCCAACGACTTTTCCTTCCTGCATCGTTTGTTTACACGCAACGACGCACAAACAAATCCGTGACATTTCAACGATATCGTTAACGAGATCCTAGCGTGTGAACTGGCCTTTAGGATTGGATCTCCACAGGGACTGGGAATCATATTTGTCAGAACAATGTTGTGGAGCTGAGGGTATGTTGTCTTGTCAGAAATTTCAGCCCAGTGTTATCCCAAGTGCAGACAGGCAAAGAAAGAGTGATTACCTATGCCAGCAGGAAGCTCCATCCTAAAGAAATGAACCCTGACAACTATAGCTCATTCAAGCTAGAGTTCCTCGCCATAGTCTGGGCTGTGACTGAACATTTTAAACACTACCTGGCCTCAGCGAAGTTTACCATCTATATGGACAATAATCCGCTGACCCATCTAGAAACTATGAAGTTAGGTGCACTAGAACAGTAATGGATGGCCCATTTGTCCAATTACAACTTTACCATCAAGTACCGGGCAGGGCATAAGAATGCCAACGCTGATGCACTGTCAATGATGCCCCACCTGCCAGATGCGGGAGAAGACCTGGAGGAGCTGGAAGAAATAGAGCTACTGGCTTTTCACAGCAGCAGTGTGTCCCAGTATTCCAATAAGGTGAGAAACAGGCGGCCTGTCATGCAAGAAGCCATGTTCAATCCGTTACCCCACCACGGTTGGGCAGAGACACAAGATAGCGACCCAGCCATCTGTTTAATCAAAGAATTGTTGAAGCAAGCCGACTCATGCCCCGGTCCAGATACTCCACAAGAGGCACAACAGTTATGGAAAGAGAAGAGCAAGTTAATCATCTATGCGGGTAAAGTGTGTAGGCGGCACATCAACGCATAAACCCATGAATTGGTGTGGCAGATAGTGGTCCTGAAGAGAGATGTCCAGATGGTCCTGGAAGCATACCACGATGGGGCAGGACACTTTGGGTGGAAGAAGCTGGAGGTTCTGTTACGTGAAAGATTCTACTAGGGTGGCATGAGGAAACCCATTGAGAACTGGTGCAGAGACGGTGGCCCGTGCAACCCGCGGAGGAAGGATCATGACAGTCAGAGAGCTCCCCTACAGCCTATTGTCACCAGGCAACCACTCGAACTCGTAGCCTTAAACCATGTGAAACTGACCCTGAGCCGGTCAGACTACGTGTACGCCCTTGCCATTGTAGATCACTATTCCCGTTTCTTGGTAGTAGTGCCAGTGAAAGACCTAACAGCAAGGACAGTGGTTAGAATCTTCCAAGCCCGTTGGAGTGCGTTGAGAAAAACCAGTCTCAAGCATGAGAAAGGCAAGAGAGAGCCTATAACAACATGCTCCTGCAGTTCCCTTAACACCAGGAGAACAAGTCTTGAAGAGAAAGTGCCGAACCAACAAACTGGATGACCAGTGGGAGGTAGATCCATACACTGTATTGCCTTCAAATTTTGACAACACCAAAGTCTGCTTAATCAGTAAAAACGGGGGAGAGACCTCAGCAGCAGTCTCAAGAGACCATCTAAAAATATGCCCTGACAAATTAAGACGCAGAGAGGAAGTTCAAGACATACCTCAACCCGTAGAACAAAAAGAAGAGATGATACATACAGTTCTGGAGACTTTCCCAAACCGTGGACCCAAATAAATGGAGCAATCGTAGTTCCTGTATTGACTTTTTCCCAACATGTCATACATGAACCAGCTGAGACTCAAGAACCATCTTAAGAACCACCAGCTGCAGTAGAACAATATAGTCAACCCTCTGCTAGCAATGAATTTGTCAGTCCCATGATGAGTCTAAAATGACACTCTGGTATACCCATGCTACGTAGGTCTACACGTAGAAAAATGGATAGTGCACCCACAACACCAGCAGTAGACACTAGAAACCAGAACAGACCATCAGAAATACCTGTACTGCGTAGATCCACTCATAGTAACATAGGTCAGATCCCAGCCCTTTATAGGGATTGTTAGTAAAATTAAGTAGACAGTTTAATCAGTTTAAAAGTGTAAATATGTTTTGTTTTCATGTAACTATATAAATAAGCAACCACCAAGCGTACCGTGCCTACTGGACTTGCTGTATGAACTTTCGCACATTCTTGAACATTTACTTTAAATATGGACCAATAAGCCACAGGACTGGTTGTGGTAAAGACAATTTTGTAAAAAGTTCATCATCAGCCAATGGTGAAAGTACTAAGCGCCGTAGTGATTGTGTTTTCCAAATTTTCTTGGTTTTTGTAATTTTTCAGTTTTTAAGACTCTTTACACTTCTTTACTGTTATTGTCATTTCTAAAAATGTTTCCTCAGTCCAGGAGTACTGAATTTCACTAGGGGGGAATGTGGCACCCCAGAGTCTGGCTGCCACAATGGCATTGCCTCCCTCGGGGGGTGATGTCATGCTTGGAAGCAAGAGGGGGTATCCACACCAGGTAAACCCACAGCATGAAACACTTTTCCTGACTCCAAACTTGAAGGGGAGCTCTGAACGTGGATTCAGGGAAGCTCCCCTATAATTTCAGGCCTGGGTGCGGGGTTAGTCAGTTCAGTTCCTAGGAAGACTGTAAAGACGACCTCTGGACTGGAATAGTGCTAAGCTCATCCCAGGTAGTGTAGAGACAAGGAACAACAAGTGTGAGGGACCCATAGGAGAGGATCTGAGGAAGGAGAGAAGCAGGCCTGGGGAGTGGAGCCAGTTATCGGGCTCATAGAGCTCCAGAAGCAGACACCGGAGTCCGAGGTTGTGAGGGTATTCCAGACCCGGCCAGCAGCCAAAACCGGAGGACGGAAGACTCCACGTCTCCTGGCCACAGCAAAGCACTTGGAGGCACAGCAGCATAGGAGAGCTCAGGGACAGTCGCCAGAGAAGTGGTGCCCGCGAAGGGCTCAAGCTGCCTGCCATACTGGTGAGAGACTTAACAGGAGAGAGAGGGTTGCAGCATAGCTACAGGCAGCCATGACCAGCAAAGAGAAGCGCAGCACAGAGGCCTCAGAACTCTCGGGTGAGGAGATCCCCGACTTGCTTCCAGGCCATCTGGACTCACAACATCTCTTGTGTACGGTACCCTGAACTAAACCTGCTACCACCAGTAAAGTTAAAGGAGACTACAAACTGTGTCTATCGATTATTCTATGCCCTCAGTCCTACACCCCAATGGCCTACTACTGCCATAAACTATACCGGTTGCCCTGGGGAACCGCTTCACCCATGGGGAGTGACACCATGCAAGCTGCGATTGTACCATCCCTAGAGGTCCCACAACGCAGCATCAGCCATCAATAGCCGAACACCACGGGTGGCGTCACGACATCCATCCCTAAATCCCTACTCCCAGAATCCATTTTAAATTGATCCCTAGGGTCATGGAGCTGGGTCTTGACCCCTGTGACTCTCTGGAAGTATCAAAGTCCAGTTCTGAGTACCCCACGGCCATGGGTGCATAACATGCACACTACTTGCACATAAAGATACACATAGCTCTGCTACATGCACAATACATGCACATGCAAACACACACAGCTCTGCTACATGCACTAATCATGTACATACTGTGAGGTAGCGAGCCGGGGGACTCGCTTGCTGCGTAATGACGCCAACACATGTGTATAATTTTTCACGTAACTACCCGTTTATTTCTCAACAGCATCAATAACCGGTGTTAGTACATTTAACACCTACACGTCACATAATACATTGATATTACATATAACATTGCACATATACCATTATTGTAACCCGGGACCGGTAACCACCTCTGTCCCCATTGGAGCTCTAACACTTGCTTCCGTGGTAGCTACGGCCTCTGGCCTATATACACTTTACACATAAGTACATAAGTTACATTTCGACGATGACCCCTCCGGGTTCATAACAGGGATGTGGATCCCAATGGCGGTACCTGCCGCCTGGCTTTAGTCACCCAGCCTGATGACTCCATATATATATCCCGTAGTCAGGATTCCTGCCTGACCGGGACCTTACATACCACATGTGATCCATCATACACTATCCATGGATCACATGCATCCACACATCCGCTCACAGCCCATCATAATACATCCATGGACTGTGGCTCCTCCATGACCATAACAGGGACCTGGTCAACCGTAGAATCCGGGCTAACCATGCGTCACCTTGGCCTACTCACCACGGTACGGGCCACCAGTCGCCACCAAACCTCCATATCATCTCATGGCAGGTCTCCAGGTCGACGACTGTACCCTGCGTCTGAGTAGCACCCTAACGGATCAGCCATGGTTACCCTTCTAGGAGCCTTCATGACCCCTGTCTCCGGCCACAGGCACACGCACACCATTAGAGGCCGTGGTTGAGGGACAGGTACCCACTGCAAGCAGCAGGGCAAGCCTCCCTCTCGTCCTACAGGGACGGAACGCCTCCAATATCATCCATACTAGCTGGGTCACTCTCTCTCCACATCATTATACATGGCTCTTACATATAGGCCATCGTCTCTCATTCAGGGGAATTACCTAAGCCCTCATACACATATAGTTAACACAGGTCCCTCACTGACTTTCTAGTCGGACCTCGGGCGGCTATGCCCGCCTGGCACATTTCACACACCAGGTGCACAGTTCACACAAGCCTTTGAGAACTGCTTTCTTATTGGGCACGGATCCGGGTCTCGCTACCTGTGTAACAGGTTCCACCAGGCATCCCCACGGGCTCCTTTCCCGGGCGTGTTTCACCCCACGCCCGGACCAGTATCCACCAGGTTCAGCCATAGCTTCCCTTCTAGGTGCTACCACGACCCCGGACCTAGGCACCGGCATGGAGCTAGCATGCTCCCATTATTCCATGCACACAGAGCTCTGGACTGGACGGCTCTGCACTTTGGCTGTTCATAGATCACCATCCTCTCAGGCTGATCTCTGGCTGATAATGAAATCTCTCAATCACTCAGCTAGCAGGCTCTTATCGTGCCTGCCACACCAACACTGACTCAACCAGTTGGGCTGCTAATCCTCCGGACACACCCACCTGACACACCCACCTGGGCTGTCAGCAATCACTCAGTACATTCCTTTTCTCAGGGCTTCCTCAATCTCATGAGCCACTCACTAGTCACATTAAACCTCATTATGTTCAGGATAGGTTCACACAGCGTCATCCGCTATCAAACCGGCCAGTGTGAACAGGATCATACCCTGATCCTGCATGTGATGCGCCCGGCCATCGGGATCATGCCGGCGGTGCCTCACAATACACACACAGCTCTTCTACATGGACACTGCATGCACATACAGATAAACACAGCTCTGCTAAATGGACACTATATACACACTACACACAGCTCTGCTACATACATATTACATATACACATACACAGCTGTTGTACATGGACACTACATGCACACTACACACACAGCTCTGATATATACACAAATCATGTCCATGCAAACACACACAGCTCTGATACATGGACACTACAAGAACATACAGATACACATTGCCCTGCATTTACACTCACACATTGTACATTACCACATCTAGCTGTACTTGATTGATGCAGAGCAGGAAAGAGGAGCCACTGGAGATTGGAGACATTGAGCAGCTGCAGGATCTTCATTTCAGTCATATGATCAGTCACATGACCAGAAAGGTCCTTCACCTGCATGGCTCCTTTAGCTCCCAGTAAGTTTCCTCTTCTGCTCTATACCAATAACATAGATCAGTGCAGAGCAGGAGAGAGGGCAGCTGTCTGTGAGCAGGTTTCCCTCACTGCTTCTCCTCACAAACAGCGAGTGGGCCACCTCACTTGTCCAGGGCCCCTACACTTGCCTGGGTGCACCGGGTGCTGACAGCAGCTCTGGTTGTTTCCCTGCAGTTCCCCTTTCTGGTGCCTGGCATGGTACACAGTGTGACTGTTCACACATAGGTAGAACCAGTCATGTATATACATCAAAGCCTCAGTGTGTCATATGTGATGTGTGCAGTATATCAGAAAAGTTAGTACACCACTCGCTTGTTTGTAAATATTTTATAGCTTTTCATGGGATAGCACTGAAGATATGACACTTTGATACAATGTAAAGTATGGTAGTCACTGTTCAGCTTGTACAGAGTGGTCATGGAGTGACTGAATTATATAAAACCAAAAAATGTTTACACTTTTTTATTTGGTATTATTTTATTTAGAAATATAAATAATGGATATTTTTCAGCATTATGTGTGAAAAATAACATCCCTCAAATGACCACCATTTTCCTGCTCACAAATACAGGCTCTTTTCACAGTATTATCCATGACCTTATGCAAGATTTCAGGTCCTAAACCTCATATTTCGGCTTGAATGTTCTCCTTAAATTGTTTTTCCACTATTTTTTCACCCCCTGCCTATATCATAGCTCTTCAAAACAATAGCTTTTGTAATATACTAAATACAGGGCTGCCATCAGGGCCTGACTGGGCTTACTCCAATGAGGTTACCGGGTGGCAGAGGCCAGGAGGGGGGCCCCGGAGACCCATACAGCCATGCACCGTCCTCTGCCACTCTCCTGCTACCTGGGCCCAGGGGCAGGGGGTGGGGCCTAGAAGCAAACCTGGAAAGTGGCTGGCAGGGGCTCCGCGCGAGGCAGGCAGTGGGGTGCTATTGGCGGTCTGTGGTGTCTTCTTCTGGTGGCAGTAGTGGGAGTTGACCATTCTCTCTCTGAGCTGCCTGTCAAGCTGACAGCAGCTCACAGAAAGTGCAGTGTGCCAGCTCCCACTGATAAACTGTTCAAGCATCTGTTAGGCTATGGTCACACTTGGCATGCGTTTTTTAAGGTGCTTATTGGCAGCCTGCATTTTTGCATGCATTTTTGCTGATAGGTGTGGGGGACCTTAAAAAACTCATGTAAAAACGCATGCAAAAATGCATGCAAAAACGCATGCACCATTTAGTGCCATATAAAAACGCATGCGTTTTTGAAAAAGCACCAAAAAATACTGCATGCTGCGTTTTTGAGTGCTTTTTCCAAAAAATCATGCCTCATGCAGTATTTTTTGGTGCTGAGCCAAAAACGCACCTAAAAATGCGTTGGTACATTCAGATATGCGTTTTTGCTATTGGGGCATGTGTTTTTTACATATGGGCCTATGGATGCGTTTTTCCATGAATTTTTCACAAAAGACATGTGTGAAAAATGCATGGAAAATCTGCAAGTGTGACCCTACCCTTAGACGGTTTTATAGTTGAAGCCCTGACTGTGGGCACTTCCATCTCAAGGCAACATCTGGTCAGGTGATCAGGTCAGGTGATCACACTGCTGACGTCAGTGCTCTTGTCTAGTGGAGCTGAATAAACTGAAGATCCACAGTAATTAAGGGAATGGGGGATTGTATGTGCTGCAAACGGTGAGGGGATGTGTATGGGGGAGATTATCCTGGTCTGCAAACGGGGTGGGTAGATTGTAATGGTTTGCAAATAGGGATGTGGGATATTATGATAGTCTGCAAATGGGGTTTGGGAGATTATGATGGTCTTTAAAGGGAGGTGTGGAAGATTATAATGGTTCAAATGGGGGTGTGGAAAATTATGATGGTCTGTAAACCAGGAAGGAGAGGTGGGAGATTATAATGGTCTGCAAACGTGGGGTAGGGGAAATATCATGTGCAGCAAATGGAGGGGTGTGTGGGAGAATATCATAGTCTGCAAACGGAGGGGGGAGTGTGGGAGAGTAGGATGGTCTACAGACAGAGCGGGGTGTGTGAGAGATTATAATGGTCTGCAAATGGAGGTGTGCGGGAGAGTATGATGGTCTGCAAACAGAGGGCGGTGAAGTATCATTTGCAGCAAATGGAGGGTGTGTGTGTGGGAGAGTATAATAGTATGCAAATGTAAGACAAGAAAGGGGGTGGGAGCGCATGTGAAGGAAGTTTAAACAAGGGAAATCTGTTGATGAAGGCAGCGCTGTGCTGCCGAAATGCGTTGTGGCTTGTATGAGGTTAATAAAACCTTTTTACAAATATTTCCATCTCCCTGACTCTTCCTGATCCTAGCGTCCACAGACGGTCAAATTGCTGTCTCCAGTATGCAAATGTAGTTATCCGGTCCAGATTACATCATTCCCTTTAATTACCACTGGATCGTGAGTAACCCTTTATACTCCAGCTCCTTATCTACCTCTTTAACAATATTAGTGAGTGTCAGATATACACTTTCATCTAAATCCAGGTATTTCTCATTTGTTTTGTTGCAGCACCATCTGCTGGTAAAATGAATGAGTAATATCCCCCTTTGCATTGGACAGATTTGAGATGAAAATTGAGGATCAATAGGAAGAGTTACTCCAGTCTTGTCTAGACAAAGCAGAGGTGGGAAATCCCCAGTTTGGTACAAGATGTGACCCAGAGCAGACCTCATGTCTCCTCACCACTCTCCAGGCATCAAGCCAGGAAGTTCATCCTTCCTTTCACCACAAGACATACAGCCAGGCCTAATCCCTTGGATCTTTTTCTGACTTCTACAGAAAACATGGCTAAAACCTTTCAACCCTGGATCCTCCCTGTCTAGATTAACCCGTGCCTCTCCAGTAGTAGGTCATACTAACTGTACAGAAGAACCTATTGCTCAGGTGTTGAGGAATTTGAGGGTTTTCTTGCTCACTCGCAATTCTCCGGTATGTGCTTCACTAGCTGTGAGCCCGATGCAGATGCATCGGGATTCTAGAACGTGGCAATATTATTTGCATTAATAGCATTATTATTACCATTAATAGCATAATTATTAGCATTACCAGCATTATTATTAGCATTAATAGCATTATTAATAGCAATAATAGTACTAATAATAGTATTGTTATTAGTATGAATAGCATTATTACCATAAATAGCATTAATAATAGCGTTAATAGCATTATTATGAGGAGTAATAGCATTATTAGCATTAATAAAATTATTAATAGCATTAATAGAATTTAAAATAGCATTAATAGCATTATTAATAGGATTAATAGCATGATTATTAGCCTTAATAGCATTAATAGCATTAATATTAGCATGAATAGCATTAATAGCATTATTAATAACATTAATAGCATTATTAATAGCATTAATAGCATAAATAATAGAATTAATAGCATAAATAATCGCATTAATAGCATTACTATTAGCATAAAGAGCATTAATAGCAATATTATTAGCATGAATAGCATTTTGAATAGCATAAATAGCATGATTATTAGCCTTAATAGCATTATTAATCGCGTTAATATGATTATTATTAGCATTGTTAGCATTAATATTAGCATTAATAGCATTATTATTAGCAGTAATAGCATTATTAATAGCATTATTAATAGCATTAATAGAATTAATAATACAATTATTAGCATTAATATTAGCATTAATAGCATTAATAGTATTATTAATAGCATGAATAGCATTATTAATAGCATTAATAGGTATAATAGCATTATTAATAGCATTATTAATAGCATTAATAGCATAAATAATAGAATTAATAGCAGAAATAATCGCATTAATATCATTACTATTAGCATAAAGAGCATTAATAGCAATATTATTAGCATGAATAGCATTTTGAATAGCATAAATAGCATGATTATTAGCCTTAATAGCATTATTAATCGCGTTAATATGATTATTATTAGCATTAATATTAGCATTAATAGCATAATTATTAGCATTAATAGCATTATTATTAGCAGTAATAGCATTATTATTAGCATTAATAGCATTATTAATAGCATTAATAGAATTAATAATACAATTAATAGCATTAATATTAGCATTAATAGCATTAATAGTATTATTAATAGCATGAATAGCATTATTAATAGCATTAATAGGATTAATAGCATTATTAATAGCATTATTAATAGCATTAATAGCATAAATAATAGAATTAATAGCATAAAAAAATCGCATTAATAGCATTACTATTAGCATAAAGAGCATTAATAGCAATATTATTAGCATGAATAGCATTTTGAATAGCATAAATAGCATGATTATTAGCCTTAATATCATTATTAATTGCGTTAATATGATTATTATTAGCATTATTATCATTAATATTAGCATTAATAGCATAATTATTAGCATTAATATCATTATTATTAGCATTAATAGCATAATTATTAGCATTAATAGCATTATTATTAGCATTAATAGCATTATTAATAGCATTAATAGCATTAATAATAGAATTAATAGCATTAATATTAGCATTAATAGCATTAATAGTATTATTAATAGCATGAATAGCATTATTAATAGCATTAATAGGATTAATAGCATTATTAATAGCATTATTAATAGCATTAATAGCATAAATAATAGAATTAATAGCATAAAAAATCGCATTAATAGCATTACTATTAGCATAATAGAGCATTAATAGCAATATTATTAGCATGAATAGCATTTTGATATCAATAAATAGCATGATTATTAGCCTTAATAGCATTAATTTAATTGCGTTAATATGATTATTATTAGCATTATTAGCATTATTATTAAGCATTAATAGCATATTATTAGCATTAATATCATTATTATTAGCATTATATTAGCATAATTTATTAGCATTTAATAGCATTTAATTAGCAGTAATAGCATTATTATATTAGCATTAATAGCATTCTTATATAGCATTAATAATAGAATTAATAGCATTAATATTAGCATTAATAGCATTAATATTATATTAATAGCATGAATAGCATTATTAATAGTATTAATAGGATTAAATAGCATTAATAATAAGCATTATTAATAGCATTAATAGTATAATAATTAATAGAATATAATAAGCATAAAAAATCGCATTAATAGCATTTACTATTAGCATAAAGAGCATTAATAGCATAATTATTAGCATTAATATGATTATTATTAGCATTAATAGCATAATTATTAGCATTAATAGCATTATTATTAGCATTTTTTTTTAATTATTATTATTTTTTATTATTTTATTATTTATTATTTTTTATTTATTTTTTATTATTATTTTTTTTTTTTTTTTTTTTTTTTTTATATTAAATTTATTTATTATTTGTTATTTTAAGTGAGCCTGAGCCTGAGACACAGTTCTCCTTCAGGTCCGCTCATAGGGCTCATATTATTAGCATTTTTTTTTTTTATTATTATTATTTTTTATTTTATTATTTATTATTTTTTATTTCTTTTTTTATTATTTTTTATTTATTTTTTTATTATTTTTTTTATTATTAAATTTATTTATTATTTGTTATTTTAAGTGAGCCTGAGCCTGAGACACAGTTCTCCTTCAGGTCCGCTGATAGGGCTCATATTATTAGCATTTTTTTTTTTTATTATTATTATTTTTTTTTTTATTATTTATTATTTTTTATTTATTTTTTTATTATTTTTTATTTATTTTTTTATTATTTTTTTTATTATTAAAATTATTTATTATTTGTTATTTTAAGTGAGCCTGAGCCTGAGACACAGTTCTCCTTCAGGTCCGCTGATAGGGCTCATATTATTAGCATTTTTTTTTTTATTATTATTTTTTATTTTATTATTTATTATTTTTTATTTATTTTTTCATTAGTTTTTATTTTTTTTTTTATTATTTTTTTTTATTATTAAATTTATTTGTTATTTGTTATTTTAAGTGAGCCTGAGCCTGAGACACAGTTCTCCTTCAGGTCCGCTCATAGGGCTCATATTATTAGCATTTTTTTTTTTATTATTATTTTTTATTTTATTATTTTTTATTTATTTTTTTATTAGTTTTTATTTATTTTTTTATTATATTTTTTATTATTAAATGTATTTATTATTTGTTATTTTAAGTGAGCCTGAGCCTGAGACACAGTTCTCCTTCAGGTCCGCTCATAGGGCTCATATTATTAGCATTTTCTTTTTTTTTTATTATTATTTTTTATTTAATTATTTATTATTTTTTATTTATTTTTTTATTATTTTTTATTTATTTTTTTATTATTTTTTTTATTATTAAATTTATTTATTATTTGTTATTTTAAGTGAGCCTGAGCCTGAGACACAGTTCTCCTTCAGGTCCGCTGATAGGGCTCATATTATTAGCATTTTTTTTTTTTTCATTATTATTTTTATTTTATTATTTATTATTTTTTATTTATTTTTTTATAATTTTTTATTTATTTTTTTATTATTTTTTTTATTATTAAATTTATTTATTATTTCTTATTTTAAGTGAGCCTGAGAGAGAGTTCTCCTTCAGGTCCGCTCAAACATCTCATAGAGTTACATAGCGGATAATGGTGCACGCTGATTGGTCGCTTCTTCCCATAGAGAAACATGACCATGGGCATATGGCGGCGGGGGTGTGCGGGCATATGGCGGCGGGGGTGTGCGGGCATATGGAGGCGGGGGTGTGCGGGCATATGGCGGCGGGGGTGTGCGGGCATATGGAGGAGGGGTTGTGCGGGCATATGGCGGCGGGGGTGTGCGGGCATATGGAGGAGGGGGTGTGCGGGCATATGGAGGAGGGGGTGTGCGGGCATATGGAGGAGGGGGTGTGCGGGCATATGGCGGCGGGGGTGTGCGGGCATATGGCGGCGGGGGTGTGCGGGCATATGGAGGAGGGGGTGTGTGGGCATATGGCGGCGGGGGTGTGCGGGCATATGGAGGAGGGGGTGTGCGGGCATATGGCGGTGGGGGTGTGCGGGCATATGGCGGCGGGGGTGTGCGGGCATATGGAGGCGGGTGTGTGCGGGCATATGGCGGCGGGGGTGTGCAGGCATATGGCGGCGGGGGTGTGCGGGGCATATGGAGGAGGGGGTGTGCGGGCATATGGCGGCGGGGGTGTGCGGGCATATGGAGGAGGGGTGTGCGGGCATATGGCGGCGGGGGTGTGCGGGCATATGGAGGAGGGGGTGTGCGGACATATGGCGGCGGGGGTGTGCGGGCATATGGAGGAGGGAGTGTGCGGGCATATGTTGGCGGGGGTGTGCGGGCATATGGCGGCGGGGGTGTGCGGGCATATGGCGGCGGGGATGTGCGGGCATATGGAGGAGGGGGTGTGCGGGCATATGGAGGAGGGGGTGTGCGGGCATATGGCGGCGGGGGTGTGCGGGCATATGGCGGCGGGGGTGTGCGGGCATATGGGGCGGGGGTGTGCAGGCATATGGCGGCGGGGGTGTGCGGGCATATGGAGGAGGGGGTGTGCGGGCATATGGCGGCGGGGGTGTGCGGGCATATGGCGGCGGGGGTGTGCGGGCATATGGAGGAGGGGGTGTGCGGGCATATGGCGGCGGGGGTGTGCGGGCATATGGCGGCGGGGGGTGTGCGGGGCGGCTCGCAATGGCCGCTTCGTTGCCAATGCTTCGCAGGCATGTCGACTAACGACAATGCCGGAAGTTGCGCCGAGAGGGGCGGATTTGCGATTCGCGATTATATAATAGATATATTTCTGCAGGTGCTGTGACCAGCTGAGAAAGTAATACAGGATTCCAGGTCTGTAAATACTGTTGATATATATCTACTATACAAAAGACTTTGAACTTTCCTTTAACTACCTACAAATACTACTTGTAAATAATACAGATTCTTAAAGCTCTGAACTGTATTTGCTGCATGTCACGTATTGACTGCCTTTGTAGTCCTGGAGTGTGGCAGCTGTCTATTTAATTATTTTTATTTTTTTTCCTTAGTCTGCTGCAGTTGCTGAATGTGTGGTGGGTGGCTCTGCAGGTGAGGAGTAAGTCATAGCTCAGCTGGAGGTGGACGGGTGTGTCTAAGCTTTCTGCTCTCCACCCCCTCAGCCTTAAATAGTTCTGCTTCCTTCCACCAGATGTCACAGATTCAGTTCATTCTGATCTAGGACCCATGCAGTACAGATGTGCTGTTGGAGCAGCTGCTATCCCCTTCATTTGGAGTGGTGTCATTTTCCTGGTCTGTGGGTGGAGGTAGGGGCTCTTAGTTGAGGACAAGTTGAGGATTTGAGGGATAGGGTGGTGTCCCAAACCTCCTCACCTTCAGAGGTACCTTCAGGAACAGGGATAGTCAGGGACAGCAAGTCCAGACTAGTCTCCCAGTCGCCCTTTACAGATGATGATTTTAATGATGAATTTCTTGTGGTTGGTGTGATGCATTCCGGTATTGATGATGGCTTTGATGCTGTGTTTCTGCACTGAAAGTGTGCTTTGCACATGCTGCGAGAATTCAGAGGGCTGCAGTCACCTAGAGGGACTACAGACTTTATTAAGCACTGTAGCCCAATACTAACAGTGTGTAATATACTCACTGTCAGGATTCAGCTTTCATCACATGGCCTCTCCACTCATATGTGATTTTCATAGTTATGGTCATGTGACAGCTTTTCTTCCTACTTCACTGTTTTTCATTAAACATTGGGAGAATTAGGAAGAGCAGCTCATCAGCACGTGACTGTATGAAAATCGCATATAAATTAGTGATGTGTCGTTCATGAATGATCCCACACAAAGAGCCAGCTCCCTGCTGTGACTGACAAGCTGGCACAGAAGTGAAAGCCACTAAACTTTTTTAATGTCTCTCACTTTGCATAAAACTCAAGTGCTCTGTGATGAAGCTCCAACCATTGAAACAAAACCCCACCTACACATCAATTTAATTGGCCTGTTGTAAGTGGGTTGGGGTTTAGGCCACAGGTGGGTGGGGTTGCATGTCCATTGCCAGTGATTACAGTAGTAGTGATTACAGATTTAATGGGGAGCCATTTAGGAATCGAATACATGCAGCTCTTTTTGGGGAGCAGAACCATGTGAACCGTGTCCCCAAAAAAGCCAGACTGCCCATCACTACTATGAATGATTGGTCACATGATGACTATTCTGACCACTTTTTTTGGGGGGTGGGGTAATTAAGTGCAGTTTTTCCATAGAAGGCAGTGCTGCTGTGGAAGGTTTGAGGGGTAGAGGCGGGGTAGAGCCTGAAGAGGGCCCCAACATTTTTTCAGTAAGGGGGCAGGCCCTGATATTCTTAGTGGCAGCCCTGATTACATGTATAGCTTCTATGAGCACATATCAACAGAGAGTGCATGATACTGGATTGTTAAAGAGGACCTGTCACCCCCCTGCTGCATGGCAAACTAAATGCAGCACTGAAAGCAGCATGCCTACTGCATTCAGGGAAGGGGTCCCCATGTCTCTAGCCCATCTGTGTGCTGAGAAATAGACTTTATTTATAGAGTCAGCGCTGGCACGGAGGTTTTTCCCTGCCTCTGGCCGCTCTGCGCCTCCTCCTGCTGCTCTGTTCCTACTCCTTTTGTGTCCGCCTCCCTCCTCACCTGCGCCGACGTCTAAGTTTCTGATCTGAGACGAAATAGCTTCTGTATAGAATTGCGCACAACCAATTAAAGAGTGAAAACCCTTACATTTATTAATAGGTGAAAAACAGAAAACCTTGTTTTTCAGCCAAATCATCTGGCACCACTCCACCAAGCTGTGTCACCATTTGGTCCCTAGATAAAGTTTAACCACCCATCAGCAGCCATTATCAATCAATAGTAAAAGCCCTTGCACAAGTAAGAGAATATAAGATCAAATGTACATAGGGGTACATTGGATGTGGGGCTTGTAGGAGAGGGAAGAATCAAGGATAACCCCGAGGCACTTGGCGTGGGGGACTGGGGAGAGAGAGCAGTCGTTGATGACAATGGATAGGTCGGGTAGTGATGGTGAGCGGCTTGGGGGGAAGACGATGAATTTGGTTTTGTCCATGTTCAGCTTAAGGAAGCGAGCAGAGAAGAAGGAGGAGATGGCGGACAGACACTGCGAAATTTTGGATAGTAGGGAGGTGATGTCAGGTCCAGATAGGTAGATTTGGGTATCGTCGGCGTCGAGGTGGTACTGGAGGCTATGGGACTCAATGAGTTTCCCTAGGCCGAGAGTGTAGATTGGGAAGAGTAATGGTCCTAGCACTGAGCCCTGGGGGACCCCGACAGATAGGGGGTAGGCGGAGGAGGATGTGTGGGAGTGGGTGACGCTGAAGGTCCGGTCCGTTAAGTATGAGGAGATCCAGGAGAGGGCAAGGTCCGTGATGCCAAGAGATTCCAGGATCTGAAGTAGAAGGGAGTGGTCAACAGTGTCGAAGGCGGCGGATAGGTCAAGGAGGAGGAGGACAGAGTAGTGGCGCTTGCTTTTGGCAGTCAGTAGGTCATTGGTGACTTTGGTCAGTGCTGTTTCCGTGGAGTGGAGTGGTCTGAAGCCAGATTGCAGGAGGTCGAAGAGGGAGCAGGAGGAGAAGTGAGAGGACAGCTCAGAGTGGACGTGCTGTTCAAGTAGTTTAGAGGCGAAGGGGAGGAGAGATATAGGGCGGTAGTTGGGAGGGCTTTTTGAGGATGGGTGTGATCAAGGCATATTTGAAGGCTGAGGGGAATGTGCCGGTGGTGAGTGATACGTTGAAAAGATGAGTCAGGGATGGGATGATAACGGAGGAGAGGTTGGGAATGAGGTGGGATGGGAGCGGGTCGTGGGCGCTGGTGGTGAGGTGCGATTTTGACAGGAGGGAGGAGAGCTGGTCTTCAGTTAAGAGGGGAAGCAGTTTATGGAAGGAGAGGGCAGTATAGGCGAGAGGGGAGGCTGTGGGGACAGTGGATCAAAGCTGCCTCTGATTCTGTCAATCTTTTCTTTGAAGTAGGAGGCAAAGTCTTCAGCAGAGATAAGGGGAGATGGAGGGGGAGCGGGCGGGCGGAGTAGGGAATTGAAGGTTTTGAAAAGTTGTTTGGGATTGTGGGCCATTGAGGTTATTAGGGATGAGAAGAAGGTTTGTTTGGCGGTAGCAAGAGCATTCTTGAAGGCGATGAGGGACTGTTTGAACAGTGCAAAGTGCTCAGCGGAATGTGATTTTTTCCATCGCCTCTCGGCCACCCTGGATGCTCGTCTCAGGTCTTTAGTGAGGGCGGTGTGCCAGGGTTGCCTGTTAGTGCATTTAGCATAGTGTGTGAGAGGTGCGGCTAGGTCGAGGGCCTTGGTTAGCGTGGTGTTGTAGAGGGTGGAGGCAGTGTCTGTGTCGCATATGGATGTTATGTTGGTGAAAGGGAGGAGGGATTCAGAGAGTGAGTGTAGATCAATGTGTTTTAGGTTTCTGCGGGGGTGATAGAGTTTGCGAAGAGGAGGTGGCGTGGTAGGGGAGGAGAGGAAGGAGAAGGTCAATAAAATTATGCTCAGAGATGGGGATGGATGAGTTTGTGAGGTTAGTAAGGGAGCAAAGACGAGTAAAGATGAGGTCCAGCGTGTGGCCACCTTCATGGGTGGTGGAGGAGGACCATTGAGAGAGCCCGAAGGAGGAGGTCAGGGAAAGAAGTTGAGAGGCGGATGGGCGGGCGGTGTCGATGGTGATATTGAAGTCACCCATAATCATGGTGGGGATATCAGCAGAGAGGAAGTAAAGTAGCCAGGTGGTAAAGTGATCGAGGAAGGTGGGGATGGATCCAGGGGGGCGGTAGATGACGGCCAGCTGGAGGTTACAGGGGGAGAAGATGCGGACAGAGTGGGCTTCGAAAGCGGGAAGAGTAGCAGAGGGGGGTAGTGGAATAGGGGCGAAGGCGCAGGTGTCGGACAGGAGTATGCCGACACCTCCGCCATGTTTGTTAGAGGGGCGAGGGGTGTGAGAAAGACTGAAACTGCTGTAGGCTAGGGCAGCAACGGAGACTGTGTCGGAGGGAGTGAGCCAGGTCTCTGTGATGCCAAGGAATGAGAGTTTATTAGAAATAAAGAGTTCATGGATGTGTATGAGTTTATTGCAGACTGAGCGGGCGTTCCAGAGTGCGCCTCGCAGGGAGATTGGAGAAGCAGGGGCTGGGAGGATGGGTCTAAGGTTGGTGAGGTTACGAGGGTTGGTGGTGGGTTGTGGGGGTGGGGTGTAGGTGACTGTGGGAAAGTGGTGGGGGGGGGCCGGGATTAGGGGAAATGTCGCCAGCGAGTAGGAGGAGCAGGGAGAGGGTTAGCAGGTGAGAGCAGGAGAGTTTACGTGGTGGGTGTGCCTGTTTGGAGATGGAGGATTGAAAGTGAAGGAATAATTCGGAGAAATGGGTGAGGTGGTTAGGTAGGATGGAGAGTGGAGAAGTACTTTGTTGCTAGGTGATGGGATGAGCGGGGATAGTAGGAAGTGGAGGAGGATGGGAGTGAAAGTGCAAAGGAGCGGAAACATTGTGGATGGTGGGTGGGGGTTACAGGGGTTGGACACAGCAGGGGTCAGGTGCAGGGGAAAGAGAGCTGTAGTGGTGGATGAGTGGTCAGTGGTGAAGAGCAGTCTGGGGTGGGATGCCACCAAGGGATGAGCTACAGTCCAGGGGAGATGTAGCTGGGGACGAGATATAGGCAGTCTGAGACAAGATGGTGGAGCTGAGGATGAGGTGATGCAGCCAGTATGTGGAGGAATAGTAGTCAAGAGGAGGTAAGATGGCTGGGGAGGATGGGTGGAGAGATGACTAATTCCTTACTTGTTGGAGAATTTAAGGAGTTAATATGAAATGAAGTAGTAACATTGTGGTGGCTTTCTATTCCTTTACCTGCCAGTCTTTTCCAGTACATTTCTAGTCTATTTCTAAGTATTGTACTTAGAAAATGTACTTTGAAAAGATGTAGTTTGAAAGACACACGGATCAGACTTGTGGTTCTGAATATATCTGCAGCTTATGATTCAGGTGTGGATGAGGGGCTGGGTGGGTATGAACAGACCACATACTCAGAGTAAAACAAAGGTAAATTGTTAGTTATACATGTGTAATCCTTCAAATTTTGGAAATTCCACTCACTGGGTCAGCCAGTAATGTTGATTGATATACATTGCTCTAAATAACTTTCTATCCAAACCCCACGGTATCCCCTTTACAACTACCCATTGGGCCCTGAGTATTTTGTACATGTTCTGTGAGGCAGAGGGTGATTGTTTTTAATTGTTTTTAATGTTAACAAGGTTTTCTGTTTTTCACCTATTAATAAATGTAAACGTTTTCACTCTCTAAGGCTGGTTTCACACTACGATTTTGTTAAATCCGATGCGATCCGATATCGGATCCGATTTTCTGTACTGAGCATGCTCAATACCCTAGACCACTCCCAAAACCTCCCACAGCCATTTAAATCGGATCCGATAAAAAATCGGATCGGATGGCATCCGATGGCATCCGATTTTGAGCATCCGATGCTGTCCGATTTTCATCAGACAGCATTGGATTTAACAAAATCGTAGTGTGAAAGTAGCCTAATTGGTTGTGCGCAATTCTATACAGTAGCTCTTCCATCTCTGTTCCACGGTTCCCTCGCTTCTGTGTTGCAGCACCCATCTATACTCCAAAATCCAGGCAGTGCGCCTCTTTTCTCCCACTTCTCTAAGTTTCTGATCTCACGCAGGCGAATGGGCCTGCATGAGAGCAGAAGCTTAGACGTTGGCGCAGACAAGGAGGGGGCGGACACAATAAGGAGGAACAGAGCAGCAGTAGGAACGCAGAGCGACCGGAGGCAGGGAAAAACCTCTGTACCAGCGTTGACGCCATAAGAAGGAATGCCCTCTGGACTCACTATATGTAAGATTTATAAAGTCTATTTCTCATCGCACAGGGGGGCTAGAGCCATGGAGGACACCTTCCCTGAATGCAGCAGGCATGCTGCATTCAGTGGTGCATTTAGATTGCCATGCACCAGGGGGGTGACAGCTCCTCTTTAAGCAGTCTTCTTCCTCCTCAGTTATGTCTGATGCTTTCTTTTTCAGGACCAAATCTAGAAGTCCTGATGGTGGAGTGAATGACAGCTTTCCTGAACATGCCTCCTAGAGGGCACATTAGTCTGTCTCGGTTCCCTGAAAAATGCCCACAGGAAAATTGCCCACAGGAAAATTGCCCACAGGAAAATTGCCCACAAGAAAATTGCCCACACGGAAAATTGCCCACACGGAAAAATGCCCACACGGAAAATTGCCCACGAAAATTGCCACACGGAAAATTGCCCACACGGAAAATTGCCCACACGGAAAATTGCCCACAGGAAAATTGCCCACAGGAAAATTGCCCACATGGAAAATTGCCCACATGGAAAATTGCCCACATGGAAAATTGCCCACAGGAAAATTGCCCACACGGAAAATTGCCCACATGGAAAATTGCCCACAGGAAAATTGCCCACAAAACCATGGAAAATTGCCCACACAGAAAACTGCCATTTGCAGCATCACAAAGTTTCAGATCTCTGAGGTGCAAGATGAGGATTCACATGATCTGTGATCATCTTGTGAATTACAGTGACCTAGTGCAGAAATGCTGAAGATCTGTGGTTTGTAGCAGTCGGTCATTATCTGCAATAGATAGATCCAGTCTGCTCTCATCTCTCAGTGATTCTGCCTTACTCCTCCCTCCCACCAGCCCAAAACAGCAGAACCGAACCAGTAGCAAATTCAGAGGACCCATCACTGCTATCTGTACTCACAGGAGTATCACTGGATTATCTGTGGAGTTACATGGGACTGCAGGTCTAATACATTATCATCCTAGTGGGCAATTTCCGCTGACATTCTTCTTTGCTGCACAGCATCTCACCTATAATTCTATACCATTCTTCTGCCTGCAGAACATCTCACCTATAAGGTACAGGCACACTAAGGGTAAGTGCACATTACCCGGCGGTTCGGTCGGCGGCTGCTGGCGGGACCCGCCAGGAAGCTCCGGCGCCGTGCACCGGCTTCTTGGCGGGTATGAGCTGCGGGAGCCGGGCGGTATCCGGCGGCTGCCCAGCGGGTTCTCGGCGGCGATTCTGCAGCGGCTGGAAGCAGCACATGATTCTGCTTGCAGCCGCTGCAGAACCGGCCGGTTTTTAGAACATGGTCATTCTTTGCTAACCCGCTGGGAAACCTGCGGGTTAGCAACGGATGACGCTGGGTAACCGCCGGTATGTGCACAGCCTTGGGCGGGTTACATTAGTTTCAATGTTAATCCAAACGCCGGTTTGGATTAACATAAATTTAAATAAAACTAATGTATGCAAAACGGCGGTTTACACAGGTAAACCGCCGAAAACCCGCCCAGTGCGCACATACCCTTAAGGCCCCGTTACACATAGTGATGTTTCAACAATACCACCAGCAATCCCACCTGACCGGGATCGCTGGAACATCGCTATGTGATCGCTGGTCTGCAGTCACACTGGGTGATCCACATACCGATGCTGCGTCCCCTGACGCTCACTGGGGTCGCTCAACGTCTCGGGCGCAGAATGGGGATTGCTGGTCGTTCCCCTGTCACACATGCCGATGGATGCTGGACAGTGAGAGACCAACGATGGGAAAATGGTCCCGGCCAATCCGCAGCGACTAGCAATCAGTGAGCTCATCGTTGATTGCTGCGGCATGTCACTCGCAGCGACTTCGCTAGTGAGGTCGCTGCAACATCACAAAACCTGTGGCATTGCAGAGATATCGTTAGCAATATTGCTGTGTGTAACGCCGCCTTAAGGTATGCATTATCAGAGGGATTTTGATGATTGACAGTCGCGCGAGTGCTTTCCGTATGGTCACGCGACTGGTACGAGTGTGATGCAATTATGCATTTTTTTATCAGCTACCATCAGTGTGACATCCATGTGACCTATACCTCTATACTATCCCCCTGCCCTGCAGAGCTTCTCACCTACACCTCTATATTATCCCCCTGCCCTGCAGAGCATCTCACCTATACCTCTATACTATCCCACTGCCCTGCAGAGCATCTCACCTTACACCTCTATACTATTCCCTTGTATTGCATGTCATCTCACCTATACCTCTATACTATCCCCCTGCCCTGCAGGGCACCTCACCTACACCTCTATACTATTCCCTTGTATTGCATGACATCTCACCTATACCTCTATGCTATCCCACTGCCCTGCAGAGCATCTCACCTACACCTATACTGTTCCCTGTTCTGCAGAGCATCTCTCCTACACCTCTATACTATTCCCCTGCCCTGCAGAGCATCTCACCTATAATTCTTTATTATCCTACCCTGCAGAGCATGTCACCTACACCTATACTGTTCCCTTTTCTGCAGAGCATCTCACCTACTTCTCTATACTATCCCCCAGTTCTGCAGAGCATCTCACCTACACCTCTATACCATCCCCCATCTTGCAGAGCATCTCATCTACACCTCTATACTATCCCACAGTTCTGCAGAGCATCTCACCTACACCTCTATACCATCCCCATCTTGCAGAGCATCTCACCTACACATCTATACCATCCCCATCTTGCAGAGCATCTCACCTACACCTCTATACCATCCCCATCTTGCAGTGCATCTCACCTACACATCTATACCATCCCTATCTTGCAGAGCATCTCACCTACACCTCTATACCATCCCCTGTCTTGCAGAGCATCTCACCTACACCTCTATACCATCCCCATCTTGCAGAGCATCTCACCTACACCTCTATACCATCCGCAGTCCTGCAAAGCATCTCACTTACACCTCTATACCATTCCTCGTCTTGCAGAGCATATAACCTAAAATTCTATATTATTCTCCAGTCCTGTTTTCCTGTTGGCATTCATGTCTGTGGGTATTTTTCACATATCAGGTGAACATCCTCACTTTGCACCTCAAATATCAGAGATCTGAAACTTTGTGATACTGCAATTAGCAATTTTCTGTGTGGGCAATTTTCCGTGTGGGCAATTTTCCGTGTGGGCAAATTTCTGTGTGGGCAAATTTCCATGTGGGCAATTTTCCATGTGGGCAATTTTCCGTGTGGGCAATTTTCCGTGTGGGCAATTTTCCGTGTGGGCAATTTTCCGTGTGGGCAATTTTCCGTGTGGGCAATTTTCCGTGTGGGCAATTTTCCGTGTGGGCAATTTTCCATGTGGGCGTTTTTCCATGTGGGCGTTTTTCCTGTGGGCAATTTTCCTGTGGGCATTTTTCCTGTGGGCATTTTTCCTGTGGGCATTTTTCTGGTCACCGTCTGTCTCACACAAGCTGAGCTGACAGTTTCTTTCAGCAGTAACAGCAGGGCCTGACACCTTACCTAGTGAAGAACAGTGATCTGCATTTCAAAAGCAAAGGGTTAATGCAATCACTGACATGAACAGCTAAAAAGTGCCAAATTTTGCATAACAAACACAGTGGCAGAGCAGTACTGGCCATGTGGAAACTGACAGATGGGCTGGTACCTACCCTGGGCCTCTGACACTTGGTATCTCCCACTATCTTTTCCATTGTGACCTTTTTTTTCCTCCCATTCACATAAGGCAGGAAAGGATGAGAGAGGCTCAGGAGCTGATGCCTCAGCCAGTCAGCATGATGATTCTCTACTCACAGTAGGCTGAGGCAGCAGCTTCCACACAATGAACAGCACCAGCACTTTGCCTTTACTGCAGCGCCCTCTCCTGGTCTGGCTGCTGAGAGGAACTGTTGTGTGAAAGAACTGTGAGATTAGAAGAAAAAGGTTTGGCACTGTGAGATGACACTCTCCTCCCTGCAGCTCTTTCCTATGATCTTCTGCTCCCATCTCAGACACATCATCTTATCACCTTCCTGTGTGTATAAAAACTGTTTGTACAACACAGGGGGTTTACCCTTTCATTGCCTCCCTGCAGCTGACAGAGTGGTATGTTTAATTAGGCAGTGAAAGGGTTAAATGTAATGTGTACCTAGAGCAGGGGTGAGGACCCTCAGGCCCCAGGCCTAGATGAGCCTTTCTGTGGCCCCATGGCACATTCCTGGAGACCGCGGTGCTCAGGCTGGCAGATGCGTTTTGCTGACTGTCTGCCTATTAAATGCAGCTCCCCAGTGATCTCTATGGCCCAGCCTACCCAGTGACATATATACATACCCTCAGCCACCCCAGTGACATATATGCCCTTAGCCTCTCCTGTGATGTCTAAAACCCCGGTCACACTAAGCGAGATTGCTGCTAAGTCACAAGTTTGGTGACGCAACAGCGACCTCGCCAGCGATCTCGCTATGTGTGACATATAGCAGCGATCAGGCCCCTGCTGTGAGATCGCTGGTCATGTCAGAGTCGTCTGGGCTATTTTTTGATCGCTGGGGTTCCGCTGGGCACCATGCATCGGTGTGTTTGACAGGGACAACGACTAACAACCCCAATACTACAGGTCTGAGAAACAGGGTCCCAACGACCTCCATATCATTCCGGATCATGAGATGCTGAGATCTCTGTTTGACATCTCACCAGCAATCCCAACAGCAACGCACCAGCAATCCCTACCAGGTCGTATCGCTGTCAGGATCGCTGGTGTGTCGCCAAGTGTGACGGTACCCTAAGGCTCTAGCAAACCTCCAAAAATAGTTGAGAAGCACATGGGAACACAATCCCCCAAATCCTTTAAATAACACCCATAAATAATTTGACATGAACTACAAGGTGTGGTTTTAAATGGCCATGAGGCTTTACTTAAGGCTTTACTTAAGGTTAATGAATAATAAAAATTCATAAACCGTAAGACCTTAAAACTATAGATAAGATGGGAAATCATCCATCGTAACTTCTCAATCCATATAAAAGTTGTAATTCCACGCCCATTTGTACTTGGGCGCCTTCACCCCAAACGGGCTCACGGATACGGTGCAGCCTTCCCCCCCAAGCCCAAAAGCCATCCTTCAACCACACCTAGCAGGTCAAGATTGAAAATGTCTAACCCCACGTCACTGAGGTGAACCCTGTCAGCCCTGTAAAAACCTATCAAAAACCCCTCTAAATCCACGTGACGGAAAGAAATAAGCCCCACCACATGCGTGAACCTAGCCATGGTTCTGTTAACCCGTTTTCTGATGTTTTCTAGAAACCGGCAATTGCTATTATTCCAAATGAGTCAGGGAACGACCACAGAGAAAACCAAAAAAGAAAAGGGGAAACTATCCTGTATACATTGTAAATCTCTCTTCATGCTCCAAAGCAATGCTAGCGTTTTGACCTTCCCTATGTCGTTCCCTGCAACATGAAGAACAATCAAGTCTGGGTGAGTGAGGCAGTCGACAGGGTACCGGGGCTGATGGCGGCTTTGATGGGGGATCATGGCTGGTCGATCCCCGGTCCTGTGCCCTGGACCCTCAATGGCGGGGAACAGTGGGGGATAAGGGGATTGTTAACGTGACGCCACCTATGGTATCTGGTAACGGGTATACCGGCATTGCAGCCTGCCGCTAAGGTGATGGTGGGTGCAGCAGAGTGTGGAACAGCTCCCCACAGGTGGAGCTTTACCTCAGGGCAGCGGGGATGGATGAGGGGAGTAGTAGTTAAGTCTTTGCTGACACAGTGGTGAATTGCGGTGGTTAGACAGGCACACAGGGATTGTTGTTTTGGTAAATTTTAATGCTGACAGAGTAACAGGTACGGTCCAAAGTATTAACCAGGTCCCTGATGCAACTTGGGACTTCCACGTTAGAAAGTTATGAGGCCACCTCTGTGTCTGTGATGTGGGATAAGTCCTGCCTGAGCCTGAACCCACCGCTTCTTCTCCCTCTTTGAGCTTTGTCCTAAACTGGCAATGAGGTCCTTCTGCGGGGTCCCTGTTTCTCCTATGGCCCCTGGTCCTGTACTTGGTCAGTTTAGTGTCTCTTACTTTGTTCTCCTCAGGGCTGAACTCCTCCTGAGTCTTCTGGGCTTTTGCTGTAGCTCTGAATGCTGGCAGCTTCGGACTCCAGTGTACGGGTGTACTAAAGGGCTGTAAAACATGGTTCCCTTTCTTAGTTTCCTGCTTTTCCACTTACCTCTGACCCTTTCCCTAGGGTGCGCACAGCGGTCTGTGGTCCCTGGTCCTGGGTCTGGATCTCCCCCAGCGACTAGTTCCTCCGTCTCCTCTCTCTTCCCTCTCCTCACAGGAATTAAACTCAAACTACAGGGACTAACTAACTCCTCCCCTCAGGCCTGGATGTTCTTAAAGGGGAACTGACTTAAGGCTGCCAGTAGGGCTCCCCCTTCAGGTCTTGGGTGGAAGGTGGTGTGTGCTGTGTTAACCAAGGTGTAATTCCCTCCTTGCACCGGTGGAACCTGTAGCAATCCCTCGCAGGGGTGCCACATGAGCAGAAACCAAAAGCATCTTAGAAAGAAGTGAAATTAAGGAGTCCCAGTTCATGCCTCTCCTTCCAAACCAAAGAATAGCCACCTGTGAAGGATCAAAAGATAAATTAGAAGAATATGTCCTTCTTTCTGCTCGTTTCTTTGCCTGGTAAATAAGAGAATCCCCTAAAATCAAAATGACTTTGGTACCTAAATGAAGCAAAAGAAAACTAAAAAACGGCATTAGGGCATATATGAAGATACATTGTATTAGATGACCATCGACCTGGCTTACGGATTTGAAGTTCCAACATGCCAGCAGATGCCGCCAAAGTCGTTGCGCCAATACGAAAAGAATGGGCAGATATATGATACCTAGACAAACCTGCAGACATTTACTTAAAACAGCAGTAAATTGAAGAATTGTTAAAGGAGATCCATCTGTGTGAATAAATAACGGGTCGCATCCTGTTGCTCATACTTCCAACCAGATGCGCAAATTGGCCAAAGGGCATAGTAAAGAATCATCGATAGCATTCAATCGAATAACTGTGCCTCTTCCCAATTGATCAATTTTGTAATGGTCTTGATATAACCGAAGGTCTTGAAATACCAGACCTGTTGCTACTTGTCTATTGCGGCTGGCCAACTCACTGATACGAAATGCACCAAAAAATGTCACAGTGAAGCAGGCGCGAAAAAGTAAAACCTCCAAGTCATTAAAACACACAAATGGTAAAACCTGCCAAAATTTAAATAATAAATCCAATGAAATGGCTTTTCTTCAAACCTTTAAGGTCTGTTCCACATCTAAGGCTAGGGTCACACTTGCAGATTTTACATGCTTTTTGGAGACCTGTGTTTTTAAAAACGCATGTAAAAATGCACCCATAGGCCCCCATGCAAAAAATGCATGCCCTAATAGCAAAAACGCATGCCCCAATAGCAAAAATGCATGCTTAAAGTGCCATGCGTTTTTCGCATGCATTTTTGCATATATGTGAGGAGCTGCCTTCAAAAACGTATGCAAAAACGCATGTACCATTAGTACCATTTAGTACCATGCAAAAACAAATGCGTTTCCCATAGGGGCCCATGTTAAAAAAACGCATGCGCTTTTAAATCAGCACCAAAAAATGGTGCATGAACTTTTTTTGCTGCTGATTCAAAGACGCATGGAAAAACGCATTGGTGCCTAAAGGCACCTAAAAAAACGCATGCAGACATGAAAAAAAGCATGCAGAAACACATGCTTATTTTTAAGGCAGCAAAAAAACGCATGCCAAGTGTGACCCTAGCCTAAGTCCAAAAACTTCTCAAAAACGTTCAGACCCACAGGGGACACTATTTGGCACCCTTAGAAAAACTGATCAGTTTTTCAAAGGGCTAAAAAAACGCATTGGTATGTGTGAACAAGGCCTAAGGATGGTGTGCGTTTATGCTTAATTTGCGCTTTTACCGCTACAAAGGCATAAAAAACGCTAGCATTTTTGCCCCCATTGATTTCAATGGGAACGCATGTAAAAACGCATGTACAAATGCATGCAAAATGCATGTGCGTTTTCAAAAATGCAAAAATGCAATATCGTAGTTAGGTTGTTTTCGCGTTGCATTTCCCATTTACATGACACAATGCACGAACGATATCAACTGCAAACCACGTGACTTTTTATCGATGTTGTGTTGCGATATTGCGACGTGTAAAGCGGCCAATACAGTTTAAGGAAAAAGGAAATTCCAGAAATAGTTTTATGGATTTTAGAAAAACTCCAGCTTTCAGACAACAAACCATTTATAAAGTATAAAACTAAATGAATGTTGGCTACTCGACAGTCAGCCTTAATCGTGCCAGCACCACTCCACCCATGCAATCAAATACGCAGCCCAGGTAGATGGAGATACAGAAGTCCAAATATGATCAGCCACTATGGCTGTAAAAGATTCCATAGGAGATCCGGGCACGAAATATACTCCTCATCCACTGTAGAATGCGACCCTGCGCATTCCCGCATACTCTGGTAAGAAAGAGAAGTGGAAGGCTGGTTTCAGACTTTCGCTCCCCGCCGCAGCGAACGCAGGCACTTCGCGTCCCTATGTTTCACATGGGGACGCAAGTGCCTGCGCTCGGGTGCAGATGGCCGTGCGCACCCATTCACTGCAATATGTGATTTGTGCGCATGCGGATGCTTGTGCACAAATCACACAGTCTCGTCTGCACCAGGAACCCAACATGCCGCGTTCAAGGCACGGACGAGAGTGTGTGATTTGTGCACAGGCATCTGCCTGCGTACAAATCATACAGTGCAGTGAATGGGTACGCACAGGGTGTGCACGCCAATCTGCATCAGAGCGCATGCACCTGCGTCCCCATGTTAAACATAGGGACTTGCGGTGCCTGTGCTCAGCTTGCGGATCCCCTCTGCAGGACGCTGTGGAGAGGTCCGCAAGTCTGAAACCAGCCTAACGTCCTTTTAACCATACGTTTGAAGAAAGACATAAAAAACACTATCTCACGAATAATGGAATTGACTAAAAGGTTTTTTGAAGCCATACTGTTCAAAGCCAAAACCAATCCTTTGTCCATTGTTTGTAGTGAAATGCTGTTTCCACACCAATAAAAGAAACGCAAACCGAAAAAACCCTGCAACATGTAAGGCTGAAACCAGGTGTAGAAGTACACCACCACTCACGCCTTGTGCATACAACCTCTTGACCGCCTAACAAAACAAAAAGCTTATCATAATCAGCATGGTCGACAAAAAACTGCGAACACAATGCTCAATAAAAACATCCTGTATGCAGAATCTTCCATTAAACTGCTCAAGAAAGCGAAGCCAAACCCGAAGATCTTCCCTCATGGCACTGGACAAGTGGATGTGAGCATTTGGCGAAAAAACACCTTTGGTGCCATCATATAATCGCCTACAAAACGCTCTGCCCATTGGCATGATGCAAAGAGCAAACTTTAAGCTCCCTAATAACGATTGCAGTTGTCGTAACGTAATCTTTTCTTTACCCAACGATTCAAGAATCTTAGACCGAATACTGTTCCTTTTTTCGCACGGCAGGCTAAGTTCCATTCTAGAGGAATCAATCTTGATTCCTAAGAAATCCAATGCAATGCACTGAAAAAACGTTTTTTCCATCGCTAAATGTTTCCCGAAACTTTGCATTAGTTGACTAAAACCCAAAACTGTTTAAAGGCAATCTTCATTACCCGGGGTCCTAAAAATAAAAAATCGTCGAGATAGTGTAAAACAATCTCACTAGGAAAAGACCATAATGTTGCCCATTCCAAAAAAGAGGAAAACGCCTCAAAATAAAAACATGAAAACGCAAAGCCCATGGGAAGGCAACGATCAAAAAAGAAAGAACCCTGAAAAGGAAAACCCAAGGAGTTAAAACCAATAGGACAAACTGGAAGAAGGCGGAAAGCTGATTTAATATCCGCTTTGGCCATCATAGCTCCTTTTCCAAAACGCTGTAAATGGGAAACTGCAGTGTCAAATGAAGTGTAAGACACTGCAGGAAGATCTCTCAAAACGTCATCATTTAATGACGTACCTCAGGGTATGACAAATGATAGATAACTCTAAAAGAGCCTGGTTCTTTCTTCGGTACTACTCTTAGGAGGGAAATTCTGAAATATGAAAAAGGAGGATGACTAAAAGGGCCTGAAATCTGTCCTGAAACCAACTCTTTCTCAATATGTTCGGCTACCGAATTGCCATGAAGGGAAACTGAACCTAAATTCTTATGAACCACACAACTGGAACCCTTAAATTCTAGTACTTGAATACCATATTGAAAGCCTTCAGGGAGTAGCTGTGCTTTCTCCCGGTCTGGGTATAACTCTAGAAATGGACGCATGGCGTCCAGGCTCACTGGAGTCCTGCCCTTTAGGCACTGTATCCCTAGAGCTACCAGCTCCTGAAGTAGACCCCTGTTTTTTGTACCATTTGGAAGTCACTTGCCCTCCTCCACAGAACTAGCATTCATGCCGAAAATGGCATGTTTGAGACCATTTACAGCCCACATCATTGTATGCAAAACAAAAACCTTTTCTAGTCATTTGATTTGCTGTAGGCTTTGTCGCTGAAAAATGCAGTGGAAGCATTAAGCTTACCCAAAGCCCTACATCTTTGGTGCCCCAATGCACTGTCGGGTGCACTGATAATTTTTGGTGAAAAGCTTCATCATATAAAAGCCAGGCAGAACTGCCAAAATTCCTGTATGCTTTGAAGATAGTATCTAAATGTTGGAACAAGATAGAGCATAAACATGGCTCTTGTTCCCCTAAAACTGCAGCGTATATTCCATATGCCAGCAGCCAATTGTGGAAAGACTTATAGGGGCGTTTTTTATCATTATCAATCTCATTTTTTTCATCTTTTTTGTCAGTCAAAGAAACCGTATTCCACCGGTTAGAAGGCAATAACGTAAATAAATCTAAATATTCATGTTGGCATATCTTGTCTTTCGTCACCGCCGAGAGAGGGAAGCCAAGAGGGAAGACATGACAAGTCAAAGCCTCCTTTAAATACACATAAGCCAATCCAGTAGACCTGTTTGAAGGCATTGAGCTTGCAGCTGAAACCTGCCCACGCTGGCCCACAGCTAGAGCTTCAGCCACTGCTTGATGGACAAAAGCTTGCATAGTGCTAACCTGAACAAAAGGAGAAGACACTGCATCACCTATGCCAGAATCCCGTGTAAAATCTGGTTGACCCTGCGGTTCATGAACCGCAGTGGCCGGCTGACCACACAAGGATGCTGACCTAATGGAAAGCCCATCTTCCTCATCCGAAGAAGAGAAGGGGCTGGTGCCCATACATGGGCTGCATATGCAACGTTAGCAGCCACAATGTTTGAGGTAGGAGGCCTGCCATGGACTGATGCAGTAAGCTCCGGAATCCTGCCCCCTGCCCCGCCATCAGCCCTAACTACCTCCCTGCTGCTATCCTGCTGTGATACGAAATCTTCAGCCCCTGTACGCCCGGTGTTCTTACTGGATTCCCCTGGCTGTTCCTATATTGTGGTGACGTCCTCTTCTTCCCGCAAGATTTGACACGTTGAGAATCTCGCGGTGCTGCCACTGGACCCGATGACACTGCTGCAGCTTCCCCGGACAAGCCCCGTGAAAGTTACTCCACCAGCGCCGCCACACAGGAGATTGCAGTGGTGAGAACCTCTGGCTGGCTTTCCATTTTCTGCAGTCCGGGACCTCATTATTCAGCACCCTTGACACTGGCGCTTCTGTTGCGCCCCACTGGTCAGTAGGGGTACTCCACCCATAACTGAGTGTGCGGTATTCCTGTCATTGGGGAATGTAAAGTCAACCTGAGGCTCATCTCTCAGCATCCCTACACCTAGCATAGGGGCCCAATTGGGAACCACACAGAGAGTAGAGTTAGTGTGAATTGGAACGTCTGTGAAGAGAGACAGAGAAGGACGCTTCAGGGGACACCTCAGGGAGGGCGCCCAGAAAGAGTGGTGACCCAGACAGAAGGAGGAGACACAGTGGCGGACCTGCTACAGTCCGGGGGAATCCTAGTCCACAGTGGAGAACTGGCTCCGAGTCGCGGTACAGAAGTTTATCCCTGAACCGTCAACACCAGTAGGTCGTGGGACTATCTAATAGCCCCGCCTCCCCCGTCCAAAACGTGCAGCCCCACCAGGATCACTAGACAGGGTTGAGCCCCTTAGAAGAGAAGACGGGTACCTCATAGTACCTGACAGGCCTGGTAGACAAGTGGGCTGTGCAGGGCAGGGCAAGGAAGTAAGGAGGCGCAAAGAAGAAAACAAGACAGTGAAAGAAAGCAGAAGGTACTCTCTGAGAGCCTCAAAGAGACGTTATTCTCCTCAGTGACTACCTGGCCAGCTACCCGCTAATTAACTGTGTAACTGTGAACCTGATCTGTTCACTTTTACAAGTACAGTACCCGTACAGAGTCCATAAGCCTCCAGTGTCTTATTCCAGCAAGCTAACCCACAGAGCTGCTACCACGACAACCAGCACATCAGCTACACTGCCCCTGGGATCCCACTCAGCCTGCAGGGAGCTGAACCATCTAGCTGCATTACCATCATCCCCAGCGGTCTGACAGCGGCGCTGGTGAGCATCACCAGAACTGCAGGTGGTTTCACGAGACATTTATCCTTTTTTATTCCCCTTTTTATTTTTATTTACAATTGACTACCAGGGCTACGGATCTGGGCAGGCCACCAGTGACATCCCCCCCAACTCCACGCCCGGTTACCGAGTTCCCATAGACCCCTGGGTGAATCACTTCAGTATTGACATTTTCACTCCTACTTGTTGTCTCCACAGGAGCTGGAGGGCTGAACTGAATAAGCTCTGGGCGAATGTGAGCCAACGGCCCTGATGCAATTTGTTCGTCTCAGCCACAGGTAAAGGAATAGTTAAGCAGGACTTCAGCCATTCTAGGCCACCCTCAGAGCTAACCTTTTGTCTAAATTATGATAAAAGGGGCATCCATGGTGACGTTAACTGTCATCAACAGCTTGACTAACAATTTCCACACAGCTGTTTGTTTAAATACTAACTTACTCTTACTAAATTAGGTGTTAACCCACTGCACACCGGTTCAGTCTTACAGCACTTGTCCAGCCCCAGGCTTTGGGGTACTCGGGTATCAGGCTCCAAGGGGGTAGTGTTGCTGTGTTACGGGGAGTGGTGGCCGCGCCTGATCCTGTGACCTGGGTGACACTTCAAAAAGGGGTATTATTTACAGGGGAAATATATATACAGTTCTCGTGACGCCACCTGTAGTATCTGGTGATGGGTCACCAGCGCCGCCACAGTCCGCTGGAGGTGAATGGAATTGCAGCTAGGATGGCGAAGCCCCCTACTGGCAGTGCTGTTCCTCCGAGGCAGCATTCCTGCAAGGAAACAAGTTCATGAAGGGAAAATACTCGCAGAGGCAAAGTCACTTTCTCCCGGGTACTTTACTGTTAGTTGTAGCAGCATCGGTTACAGTTCACAGTTCAGCAAGATGTTACAAGAACAGGTAGCTTAACGGGTGGCTGCAAGTGGATCCCAGGTGGTGTGGTGGAACCCTTGGTGTACCTTCATTAACTAACCCGTGTCTGTTCTTCCCCGCTTTGGATTGATCTATACCCAGTAGCTCCATGTAGATAGTACCGGGAGTCCTCTCCCTCGTTGGTGAGGAAGCAGGCAGACCCCTCCGATGGCAGGTTGCTGTGGCTGATAAACAAGCCACAGCAGCCGGTTGCCGACTACAAAGCTGAACTCTGGCCAGTTCCTAGGGCCCGACGTTCCCTTAGTGTACTGGAGTATCTGTGGCACCCTGGCACCTGTTGGGCACCACAGAAATCCTTAGGGCACGACTGGAGTTAACAGCAAAGCAAAACTCACAAAACACCAAACAACACAACAACACCTTAGAACACCTGGTTTCACCCCGAGCCTCTAGGGGGAGCTCCACTGATCACTTTGAGCCAGTTCCCCCTATAAATAGAGTCTTGGAGGGAGAAACTTCAGAGTGTGCAGTCACTTCAGAACTGTGAAGAGTGTGCAGACGCTACAAGAGCTGCAGGTTGTGGAAGATCTCAAGCTCATGAGACACACACCAGGCCTTGTCAGCCTAGCTACCAGTGAGGAAATCCCTGCAATTGGGATACTAGGAAAGGAGAAGCACCTCTCGAGGAATACCAGAGTTACACCAACTCTTCCCTCATCCTCCGGTTACTGGAACCGAAGCTGTGAGAGCTACCCAAAAACGGCAAGATCAGGGGACCCCCGTTCCACTGGGGACCAGAACAGGACAAATCCTTCCAAACGTTAAAGGATGCTTTGACTAGAGAGGAAATCCTGGCCTACCCTGACTACAATCTCCCGTTTTTATTGTACACCGATGCAAACAATGAAGGTTTAGGAGCAGTCCTATCTCAACGTCAGCAGGGCAAGGAGAAGGTGATAGCCTACGCCAGCAGAAATCTCCGTCCCACGGAAAGGAACCCGGAGAATTACAGCTCCTTCAAGCTGGAGTTCCTGGCCCTGGTCTGGGCAATCACAGAGCGTTTCAAGCATTACCTGGCATCCGCCCTGTTCACAGCTTTCACCGATAATAACCCTCTAACACACTTAGAGACTGCAAAGCTGGGAGCCCTAGAACAGCGTTGGGTAGCAAGACTCTCTAACTACGACTTCACTGTAAAGTACCGGGCAGGTCACAAGAACGGCAATGCTGATGCCCTGTCCCGAATGCCTCACCTTCCTGAAGAGGGAGAAGACATAGATGACCTGGAAGAGATTGAACTACCTGCTTTCCACCGTTCGGGTACAGCAACATGTCATCAGAGAAACCAGACACGTGTAGAGAGGACCGTGAACCCTTTACCTCACCATGACTGGAAGGAGGCTCAAGCCAACGACCCAGATGTCAGCCTGGTAAGGGATCTAATCACTCAAGAACATGCCAACATGGACTCTGATGCCTCATCAACTGCTAAACGCCTGTGGAAGGAGAAAGGGAAGTTGTTTGTCTACCAAGGTAAACTATGCAGAAGATACCTCAATCCAAGAACCCATGAACTCATCTGGCAGATTGTAGTTCCCAAGACTGAAGTCCAAATGATCCTTGAAGCATACCATGATGATGCAGGACACTTTGGATGGAAGAAGCTGGAGAGACTCCTGAAGGATCGGTTCTACTTGGTCGGTATGCGAGGCTCAATTGACAAATGGTGTAAAAACTGTGGACCATGTCACCTTCGAAGGAAAGACCATCTAACTCAGAAAGCTGCGTTGCAGCCGATCGTTACCACCAAACCTCTTGAAATAGTTGCTCTCGACCACGTGAAGCTTACCCCAAGTCGAACCGGGTACACTTACGCTCTCACCATCGTTGATCACTACTCAAGATTCCTGGTAGTAGTTCCAGTTAAGGATTTAACTGCAGAAGTCGCAGCCAAAGCGTTCCAGAGTTACTTCTGTCGCCCCCATGGGTATTCAGACCAAGTCTTAACTGACCATGGGCCAGCCTTCGAATCAGCTCTGTTCCAAGAATTCTTAGGGCTATATGGGTGTAAGAAGATCCGCACAACACCTTATCATCCCCAGACAAACGGTTTATGTGAGAAGATGAACCACATAGTTATTGACATGCTCAAGACGTAACCAGTTGATGAGAGAAATCAATGGCCAGAGAAACTTCCAGATCTCGTGGACATCTACAACCACATACCTGTCAGTTCAACCAACTATACACCTGCTTACTTGATGAGAGCAAGACCAGGTAAATTGCCTATTGATTTGCAGATGGGAACCATCGAACCCACAGAAGACTCTTCTGATGAAGACTGGGCCAGCCAACGCCAAGAACAGTACAGGAAAGTACAAGAAAGTGTTGAAAGAAACCTAGAAATCAGTAGAACCAAGCAAGAAAAAGACTTTAACAAGCACGCCTCAGCTGAACCTTTAGCTACAGGAGACGTAGTGCTAAAAAGAAAGCGAAAAACCAACAAATTGGATAACAGTTGGGAATCTATACCCTACACCGTTATGCCGTCACACTATGACAACTCAAAAACCTGCGTTATCAGTAAAGATAATGGGAATACTATTGCAACTGTCTCAAGGGATCATTTAAAGAAATGTCCGCCACAGTTAATCCCACAAGCAACCAGTTACCCTGCTGTAACTACAGATGAAGAAACAAAAGAAAATCTAGTCCTTACAGACATTGGATACTTACCAGCTGACTGGCCACAATGCGGTGATGCATTCCTCATATCAGTTATGCATTTCTACCAGCCTGTAGAAAATCAGCAACCAAATCCAATTCAACAAGTCCAACAAGAACAAATTAAAGTGCAAGAATTGCAGCCTGTTATTATGGAACCTGAGATTCCTGTAATCGGTCAACCTGCTAGTCCCACAGTAAGAGAAGCCATTCCTACTCAACTACCTACACGCAGCAGAAGTAGAGAACCAACAACCACTTCGTACACTACACCAACAGCTTTGGAAACACCCACACTACGCAGATCCACGCGTAGTACATTAGGACAAGCCCCAAACAAACTTGGAGAATGGGTTTAGAATGGGTTTAGTGGAATCATAGTACCTGAAAGTATTTGTAAATAGTAACCAGTTTTCAAAACCTGTAAAAAGTAGTGTACAGAAGGGTGGAGGAACTGGGCTCTGTCCCAAGTATATCAAGTTGGGGACAGAAAGCGCCTGGTAAGGTATAGAAGGGTAGTACCGGCCTCCCAAGCAGAGACACCCGTAGGGAATGTATAAAGTTTGAAAATATGTGTGGACTTTACTTTTTTCCCCTTTTCATAAACTTTGGACAATTGTCACAGGACGTGTGTGACCACTAACTTTAGCTTTTCCAGCCTGCGGCAGATGGACTAGTGCCATATGGACTGCTTTTCACCTTTTCCATATTTTTCACTCCCTTTTTAGTGATTTTTGTGTTTTCTTTAAGACTCTGTAATTAATTGTTATAAAATGTATAGTGTTAAGTTGTAAAAAGAACTTTTTGCTCAGCCGGGAGAACTGAGGTTAACTAAGGGGGAATGTGGCACCCTGGCACCTGTTGGGCACCACAGAAATCCTTAGGGCACGACTGAAGTTAACAGCAAAGCAAGACTCACAAAACACCAAACAACACAACAACACCTTAGAACACCTGGTTTCACCCCGAGCCTCTAGGGGGAGCTCCACTGGTCACTTTGAGCCAGTTCCCCCTATAAATAGAGTCCTGGAGTGAGAAACTTCAGAGTGTGCAGTCACTTCAGAACTGTGAAGAGTGTGCAGACGCTACAAGAGCTGCAGGTTGTGGAAGATCTCAAGCTCATGAGACACACACCAGGCCTAGTCATCCTAGCTACCAGTGAGGAAATCCCTGCAATTGGGATACTAGGAAAGGAGAAGCACCTCTTGAGGAATACCAGAGTTACACCAACTCTTCCCTCATCCTCCGGTTACTGGAACCGAAGCTGTGAGAGCTACCCAGCCACCACAGAGAACCAGCACCATTAACAGGAGGTTTAGCCACCTGTTCCACCTGATGCACCTACCCACAAGAGCCCACGGAAGAGTACTGATCCTGCTCAGACCCTTTTACAGTGCCCTCAGTGCTGTTAACCAGGTGAAGCAAGTTCCATCGAACACACTGCCCGGTCCGGCTGGATTCTACATCCACCCGACCATAATCAGAGAACTAGAGAAAGGAAGCCTAACACTGCTTGCTGTGAACCTCCAGAAGTGCCGACTTCACTATCCCGGTCCGAGTGTACCTGATTACCACCCAGTAAAGGTACCTAAAAGAGACTTTGTGTGGTTGTGCGTTACTCCTGGATTTGGCGCGCAGCATCCCGCAGCTGCCTCACAACATCTTGCGCAGCTCCCGGCTCCGGGACTCCCGCTCGTCCTGTGGGGAGCGTCCCATCTTGATGTATACCATCCCCCGGAGACCCGAACAGTGCCGGTACAGTTACCGGACCTCTCACAGGTGGCGTCACGAAGACAAATCATCCCTACTGTTCCGCCATTTCCCCTTTTGATCTGGACCACCGGGCCTACACCACCGCAGGCGTGGTTCCCTGACTGGAGGAGAATCAACGCCCGCTCCGTGTACCCCCGGCTACGGTGAGTCATATCCCCTGGAGTATGGGTGCTCCACTCTGAGGATCTCCATTTCTCTCTAGGGTCCGGACTTCTCTTGTCGGCCGCCCTCTTTCAGGATCTCCTCAGGGTCCCTTCTTCCCTCCAGTGCGGCTTGAAACCGTTCCTGTTTGACCTTCCGCCTCGTTCCACCTAGTCTGAGCTTTGCTAAAGCCTTTCCTCTTCCTCCATCTCCCCTTCCAACTCTCGGTCAAAGACCAAAGGGCAAAGACCTCCTTGATCCCCCTAGAGGTGATTATATCCCCTCCCGGATAACCTCCCACCCTAAACTAATTTGGGAGTGCTGGGAATGGGTCCGACCCACCATCCTAGGGTCCACCTGCAGCTAGAGCACTTACACCTCTTTTACGGGTGTAGTTCCCCTCTGTGACGCCTGCATTTGCGGGGCGCCACACACTCACACCCAGTGAAACAGGCTCATGTGAACAGGCACCTGTGCTGACAACCCATGTAATGTACTCCAGCCATAGGACCACGCCGGCTGTGCCTCTCACTAGACACAGAACCGATAAAAGGAACCCCTTATTCTCAAGTGGATAGAATATACATAAGTCCCAAACACTATTGTGAAAGTATATAAACCGTTAACAGTATAGACACCATCCACTACAATGATTTTTCAGGAAATCACTATAAAGTTTATTTGAATATAATACAAAAAGCGGTAGGTATTAAAATAATACAGGTCAATTGGGGAGTAAATAATAGAAATGGATGGCAAGATATTTTATCCATCAGGGAGAGAGGACAAGGAGTAGTGTCACCAAAAATCGCAGACCATTCAAAATATAATCATATAACTACACACCTCTAGCGTAACAAATTGTAATGTCACAGCCTATTACAAGGCTGCATTAAAATGCTCGTGCTGCAAAGACAATGCTAAGTAATGCTGATCCTGCAGTAAGGCTAATACTAGGCTAACTAACTGCAGATGCTATGGGCTAATCTACAGTGGCTACCTGTGATCTAGCCATAGTCATAAACTGCTGCATTTACTTCAACAAAGCATAGTGTACCTTGGGCCACACTGCACTGCCCTGTAGGAGGTCTGGAATAGAGGCACACGTCCAGGACAACCTCGACGCACGCTTTGTCTGGGTGGACTTCATCACGGATGAAACGTGCGTCTAGGCTGTCCTGGACGTGTGTCTGCATTCCAGACCTCCTGCAGGGCAGTGCAGTATGGCCCAAGGTAAACTATGCTTTATTCAAATAAATGCAGCACTTTATGACTAGGTGGGTATGTGGCGCCCTGCCATTACAGGTGGCCACAGAACCACCTAAAGCATGGATTGATTTCCACAGTAGGTACCACATAATCCAACACCTTCCACCCCAGACATGTAGGGGGAGCTCCACTTGCTGCCTTAAGCAAGATCCCCTATAAATACCGGTGCTGAGGGCGGAGTTAGTCAGACTGTGCAGTCGCTAGGAGAACTGTGAAGACGTCCTGGTGTGTCAGAGCTGCGCTAGGCCCGAGCCAGTTGACAGTTAACCAGCCTAGCCAGCCTAGCCAGTGTGAGGGCCTAAGAGTGAGGTCGAAGGCAAGGCGAAGGAGCAAAGTAAAAGCAAGACACAGGGCAGAGGAGCCATACCGGTTCACCCCAGAAAGCAACCCGGACACCGGAGTCTGAGTCTGCAGGAGAGCATCTTGCCCAGCAGAAACACCAGTTCACCGAGGAGACTCCAGTCTCCCGAACACCTGTGCAGCAACCAAGAAGGAGACGTTATAGCGGTAGTCCACAACAAGGTTTCCCATCACACAACACAGGTGACAGAGACACAAAGAAGACCAGGCCTAGTTTCACATGGGTCAGAGGCTTCACTAAGGGAAAAGGAACAAGGAGCCTTATACTCACTCACTGTGGAAATCCAGAAGTGTTTCCCGATCACCGGAGTGTGCCCTGGACAGTATCTTCAGTACCACCAGTAAAGGTACAGAAACAACTTCCAGTGCGTGTCCGTTTCTCCAACCCTGACCCTGTCCAGCTCAGAGACTGTAGCAGCGGCCCGGCTGCCTAGTCAACTTCCTGTGCAAATCCCTGTCACATCATCACAACCCCAGGGATTCTGCTCCGCCTGTGGGGAGCTATACCATCCAGCTGCCTGTCCATCATCCACGGAGGCCCACAGCAGCACTGGTGCCATCACCAGAAACCACATGTGGCGTCATGAGACCTTTATTCCCTTTTCCCAATTTTCAATTGACTACCAGGGTTACGGGCCCTGGCCAGGCCACCAGTTCCCATAGTCCCCTGGGTGAATCAATTTCTGGTGTCATGAACAGGATGCCGAGCCCGGTATCACCGGGTACTGTGTGCCGTGTGTATTGACTGTGAATTGTGAACTGTTAACATTTGGCCGCCATTACTGTGCCATCGAGCGGGAAGGAAGGGGCGTAACGGCTGAAAGAGCGCGAAGCCAAGCCCCGCGCCACGCTCTGCCGAGTGCTGACGAGGCGCAGCTGCCTAATCCGGAAACTCCCGAGCACTGAACTCCCTGCCTGCGGAGCCATCACCTAGTTAACTCTATAAAGACTGGCCATGATTCACTAGAGGGACGCAAAAATGTCAGATACATCAAACGACGAAGGAGCTCCCTTCCTAGACCTTACCAATCAGCCCAGACTAAGTATGTCCGCAGCGCAGTAGCCCCGATCATGCCGATCTCGCTACTGTACGTCCCGGGGGCTAGATTGTTACCTCAGTATGATGGCCGGCCAGACACCTTGTCAGCATTTAAAAGGAAAATCTGCAGTGTGCTGGATATGTACGCAATGACTGGCAAACAGTGCAGCAGAGCGGATGATTGAAACCTGGTCAGAAGCAAAATAAGAATCAGTAACTATGGGGGCGTGGCCTGGCTGTGTGGCGCCCCAAAAGGGTACTACACCCCTGACCGCAGGTGTTATATTCTTTGTTTTAGTAATGAGTAGGATAATCCTGAGGCTCCAGCACCACAGGCAACACTAATGGTACCTTTACACGCCGCGACGGCTGGCTGGATACATCCCGCTACAGGCTACAAATGTAGCTTGTAGCGCCAATGTAGCCCGTCGTAGCGGCGTCTGAAGACGTGACGCTACAGCCGGCAACAGATACATCTGTTTCCTAGCTCTGCTCGAAAACTGATGGCTACATTGCCGATGGTAGCGAGCTGTATCGGCGTGTAAAGAGGCAACGGAAGGGAACTCTGGACACCCGGGGCTGTAGTTGCAATGTAGCTAAGGAGTGACCCAGGCTCCGGGATACCGCGCCCCATCACCGATCATTGGAGGAAGCTCCTGCATGACGATTGGTAGTCGCTGCATAGGGAGGCATATTTAAGGAGCTGACCAGTCACACTACACAATTGCTCGAGCGTCATGTATTAAACAGCCTCCTGCGATGCCTGGCCAATCATGATGATATTGCGCTGTCCTATCATCGTGCGGACGGCTCGTAATCCAAGATTGTGGCACGCCTATGTGCTGTCCCTGCTGTACCAGGTCCGCCCATATTAGCTTGTTGTAGCGCTGTGTAAACGTGGTACGCTAAGCTACAGCTGGCTACTTGACACACCCGGCGATGTAGCTAGCTACAGATGTAGCGTCGCGTAGCGCACCTTATGGCGGCGTGTAAAGAGGGTGCGTTGACCGTTTGTAGCTGTTTGAGCGTGCTCGTGCACGTGAAGTAGCGGGATGTATCCAGCCTGCCGTCGCGGCGTGTAAAGGTACCATTAGTGTTAGAGGACCAATTAGGCACCCGTCACTAGGGTAAGCGGTCCTGCTGGGAGGAGAAGCTAGGTTATTTAGCAGTGGGGAAAGCAGCAAGGAGTTAGTCAAGTCGAGTGAGAAGTTAGAGGAAGTAAGAGTGGAACATAAGGGAGCTGCACAGAGCTGCGCAGCAGATGAAGCAGAGTTGGAGAAGTTACAGAACAGCAAAGAGAGAAGCTAACAGGGAGGGCACCTCAACCTGGTAACCCAGAAGAGAAAAGGGCCAAGAATAGAACTGGTAACTGAATATCCTTGCCCAGTCCAAACCCGGAGTACCGGCTCCGAAGTGGTCAAGACGGCTACATCCCTGAACCACAAAACCCGGAGTGGTCGATGTCTTTCTAGGAGCACAACCCATCAGTCAACGACCATCACAAACTATACCAGGAGCACCCACAATTGAGGGCCAGGGACCGTGGAGAGACGTCAGCAGCGGCAACCCAACCGAGTGCCTTCAGTGCTACCATATGGGTATAGCAGGGCAGCAGAGCAAGGGACAGAACGTGATAGAGAAGGAACACCAGAGGAGCACTACTGGACACTACTGGACACTACTCATTGCCAGAACCACCTGGTCCACTACTCTGCAACAAGAACTGCATTACCTTGTATGCCTGCAGAATACCAGAGTAAATACCCGTTCAGAGTGAGCAACGTGTCAGTGCCTTATTCCTTGAATTGCTCTTTACCTGCCTTGCTCCACAGTGACTGCGCTGCCGTACTACACCATCTATTCCTACTTCCAATACCCAGGGGACCCCGCTCCTCCTGTAGGGAGCTACTCCACCTTGCAGCCATCACCCCGGAGGCTCCTGCAGCGCCGGTGCCATCACTGGGACCTACAGGTGGCGTCACGAACAAAACTTTATTCTTTTATTTTTTTTCCTTTTTCATTGACCACCAGGGCCACAACCTCAGGCACCGCCACCCGTGACATCCAGACCGCGCCTGAGATCTGAGTCCCCTGGCCTGGGTGAGTCAGCTGCACAGGCTTGAGGCCGCATAGTGCGGGAGCTCCCTGCTCAAGGGTCCAAAAGAGGCATTTAAAACTAGCACCGGTGGTCTAATACGCTCGGATACCTGATCCCTAGCAGCCTTGGAACCCGGTGAGTGCATGGGAAAAAGCAAACGGCTCCCTCAATTCCTCCAGACATGTCACTGATTTCTTCTCTGGCACCCGCGCTCTCTCTGCTCCATCCAACATGGCGCTGCTCGTGCCTCGAGGCAGGGGTCCCAGCCATCCATCGGCTCCACAGCACAGGAGCAGCAAGGTTCTCCTGTCACTAGAGACGCAATGCTGGCGATGCTGGCAGATCTTAGGTCCTCGCTCCAGGACGACATGAGGTCTATGATGGCAGACATGAGAGGAGAGATCGAGGAGATAGGTAGCCGCACTGATTGGCTTGAACAAAAGATGGCAGAGCTAATCAAATCCCACAATGCTCTCCGGACTCCCATGACTCCTTAAAAGAAGTTGTAAAGAGAAACTCCTCCAAAACTCTGGATCTGGAGGATAGGTCTAGACGGAACAATGTCAAACTCCGGGAATTCCAGAGTCCGTTCCCCCTGGTGACCTTAGACCCTTCCTTCAGGATTTTATAGCTGCTGCTATGCCGCAAGTTGTATATACAGCAGCCCCAGTGGTAGTATATAGCAGCCCCAGAGGTAGTATACAGCAGCCCCAGAGGTATATACAGCAGCAGCCCCAGTGGTAGTATACAGCAGCCCCAGAGGTATATACAGCAGCCCCAGAGGTATATACATCAGCAGCCCCAGTGGTAGTATACAGCAGCCCCAGAGGTATATACAGCAGCCCCAGTGGTAGTATACAGCAGCCCTAGAGGTAGTATACAGCAGCCCCAGAGGTATATACAGCAGCCCCAGAGGTATATACATCAGCAGCCCCAGTGGTAGTATACAGCAGCCCCAGAGGTATATATAGCAGCAGCCCCAGAGGTATATACAGCAGCAGCCCCAGAGGTATACAGGCGCCCGCCCCATCAGTATCCAGGCCCCCCCCCCCCCATGCTCCGCAAACCTGTAAAGTAAGATCATTATACATATCACTGTCCTGTCGCCGCCGTCCCCGCCGCTGCCATCGCGCTCCTCCGTCTTCATCCAGCTTCTTCCGGCTTCCTCCTCTGGCGCATACAATGGCGTCATTGCCTGCGCCGACCAGAGGAAGCCGGAAGAAGACGGATGAAGCCGGAGGAGCGCGATGTCGGCAGCGGCGGGGACGGCGGCGACAGGACAGTGATAAGTATAATGATCTTACTTTACAGGTTTGCGGAACAAGGGGGTCGGGCCCTGGATACTGATGGGGGGCCTGTATACCGATGGGGGGGCACCCGTGTGTAATGACTCGCGTATAAGGAGAGGGGGACTTTTCAGCCCAATTTTTGGGCTAAAAAACTCGGCTTATACGCGAGTATATACGGTAATTAAAATGTTCATTCTCCCACAGTTAATGTATCTTTTTAGATGTCTTCCAATTCTCATCCCTAATAAATGTCTTTCAGCCTTTCAATCCTCCGTTGATGGCTTCGTTTGGGTTAATAAACCGCATAGAATTTCCCGCCAGGTTATGACTTTGCCATATAACAGGGGTGGACTTGGAGTCCCTAGGGTTGTGGCGTACCATAGAGCCTCTCTTTTGGAACCAGCCAAACTTTGGTGGGAAGGGGAATCCTTGTTTCCATGGGTCAATATAGAATCACATTATGCCCTGCATGGCTCTCTTCGTCTGCTCCTGGAAACGTCTCTTCTGGCTACTCCCGCTCTGTCCTCCCAATTAAATACCATGAACTCTTTAACCAAAGTTTGGTCCTCACATAGTTCTTTTTTGCTCACTTTCTTACACAGATACATTCCACTCAAAGCTGTAGAGCAAAGTATTGATTCTCTCTCTCTTTCACAGTGGTCTGCCCGGGATATCCTGTTAGTTTCAGATTTATTCTCTGACTCTGGCCTCTGCTCCTTTACGGAGCTGGTTGACAGATTCAACCTACCCAAACTGGTGTTTTTTCAATACCTTCAAATAAGGCATTTTTTTATCCTCATCCTATTTCACCTGGGATTCACCCCCTCCAACTGACAACGCAGTTCAAAGATTCTTTAAACCTAAGACTGCCTTTCAACACGGCATTTCGATCATTTATAAAGCTCTTATTGAACCTGCTGTGGATTCTAAACTCCCCTTATGTCCCGTTGGGAATCAGACCTCTCCTTTTCTGCACCTCCCTTGGACTGGTATGTGGCTTTTACCCATGCCTCCAGATTTACATCTTGCATTAACCATCTGGAACAGCCAAAAAAAACTGCAATTGTACTGGTATATACCCCCTGTCCGTCTTGCCAAATTTTATTCCACATCCTCCCCTTTGTATTGGAAGCTCTGCAATTCTATGGGCTCTTTTATACACATGTGGTGGGAGTGTCCGAGGTTACGTCCCTTCTGGTGGAGAGTTGAGTCAATTATTTCAGAAGTCATCAAAATACCGTTTGTCTTAACTGCTCCTTTGGCTTTACTGGGCTTAACGTTGCCTGACTTTCCTACTCCTCTCCAACCAATTATGGCTAATATCCTGGTGACGGCGAGACAATAGGTGGCCATATATTGGAAGTCCCCCAACATTGCATCTGGGGACGAACTCATTTCTAGGGTGAATTTAATCGGACAGCATCGGCTCCCTTAAAAATCGTAGTGTGAGGGTAGCCTTAGGTGCCACAGGTAAGTTACAGGTGCTGTTAATTACACAAATTAGAGAAGCATCACATGATTTTTCTAACAGTGCCAATACTTTTGTCCACCCCCTTTTTATGTTTGGTGTGGAATTATATCCAATTTGGCTTTAGGACAATTCTTTTTGTGTTTTTTTCATTGAAGACAAATTAAATGAAGATAATAATACCAAAGAATTTGTGATTGCAATCATTTTCAGGAAGAAACTGAGTATTATCTGACAGAATTGCAGGGGTGTAAATACTTTTGGCCACAACTGTATATGAATCCTCCCTCTCTCATGATATTTCTAAGAAAAATAAAATTCTCTCATGGTGGGACCCTTGGTCTTCTTCATCCTTTTTCATTAATGTCTAAGGGAATTTGGTTTTGACCTGTGTATTGCTCCCTATGCATTGTTATTTATGCATTGTTCACTTTTTTTTTAATCATATGTCATCTAATTCCTCTTCCCCCCTCCATTTTTTCCCTCTATTTCCCTCCCCAATTTTTGTGGGTTTTTGTCCCCTTGAGTATCTTGAACTATTTTGTACTATTTTGTACTATTTGGTATTATTTTGTACTGTTTAAATATCTAATAAAAATGATTGGTTAAAAAAAAAAAGAATCAGTAACTTTGATAGACTGAAAGCTGCTTTTGAAACCAGAAATGAAATTGACCTCCGAATGCGCTTTTACCACTGTTACCAGTGGCCACAGGGTGACATCAGAAATGCTAACTGAGCAGTTTGTCCGTGGGCTACAGTCACCAGATGAGAGCACAACCGTACGCTGGTGGTCCCTAGGTCACCCGGATGTAGACTTTAACACTGTAAAGGACATGGCTATCAAGTAACAGCAACCCCTAGAACCCCAACCTCCAGCACCAGTAACACCAACTTCTACACCTGCAGCTGAGAACAACATGCAGGCTGCAAATCCCAGCCGGCTGGACAATCTGTGCTCTGAGGTGCGCCAGCTGAGTAGGAACTTGGCTACAGTCATGGAAGCTCTTCAGCTGCAAGCAGAGACCAAGTCATTAGGAAGGATACAGATTGCCGACAGCCCAGAGGATGTCCCTTGGATGAGAAACAAGAAGGCTATGTCGCTCCGTAGGAGGACCGACAACCCATAAAGTTCCACAGGAGAGCCCATCTGTCGACGCTGCAGCAAGACCGGCCTTATCGCCAGGCATTGTCCTTTAAACAAGCAACCCCTGGGGCTGGGGGCCAAACCCCAGGAGTAGACCAACAAGCAACCCCTGGGGCCGGGGGCCAAACCCCAGGAGTAGACCAGCCAGGCCCAACAGACTGGTATGATAGGTACATTGGACAAAGACCATTCCTGTCTATCGCACTAGAAGGCATCCCTACATCTGCGTTGTTGGACACTGGGTCGCACTTGATCACAATACCTTATATCCTTTATAAGAGATTCTGGTCTGACGATGAACTTAACCCACCAGATCCAAACCTCTACATATATGCTTCTAATGGTTCACCACTTAACCTAGTCGGGGTTAGAGACGTAACAGTAAAAGTGGGGAGGGTGGAGTTAAAAGACCAGAGGTTTACTGTGGTAGAAAATAATCCTAATGACAGAGATCCATATATCATTCTTGGTACTAATGTCATTAGCAAATGTTTCGATGAAGTGTTGTTCTTACTCCAACAGATTGCGGACACTGCCAAACCCCAGCAGGGTTCTTCAGAGAGAGATCAAAGCCCTCCTGCATCAACAACAGGTAAAACTGACCGGTGGTGAAATTGGTAGTGCACGGGTGACAAACCCAATTCCCATTGTGTACCCACGATGAGTGAAATGATGATCTGGTGCTGAGCAGCGATAGGCCTCAGGGGACTGACTACCAGGCGGTAGTAGAGCCCATCAGTACAGAACACAGGCCTATATCCTTAACAGCCAGGGGGGTGGTTGATCTACGCAAGGGAAGGGTACCAATCCGCATCTTAAATTGTGGGGAGGACAAGGTCAAACTACCCAGGTATTCTGCCGTTGCTAAGCTGTACACTGTGCATAACAACGCTATTCAAGCAGTGGAACCCTTGACCCCACCAGACTCGTTGGAGGATAACAATTCCAAGGGGCAGCTAGAGGACTGGTGTAAACAGCTCCATGTTGGGACTGACTCCACTCCTGAACATAAGAAGCATGGTGTCTACCGGGTGGTCTAGGAGTATGAACAGGTATTCAGTAAGCATCCACTCGATTTTGGTAGGATTAAAGGGCTACACCATCATATACCCACAGGTACACATCCACCAATCAAAGAGCGATACAGACCTATTCCACCAGCTCATTATCAGCATGCCAAAGAGATGTTACAGGACATGAAGGACGCAGGGGTCATAAGAGATAGTTGCAGTCCCTGGGCAGCTCCACTAGTCCTGGTCAAAAAAGGATGGCAGCATGAGAATGTGTGTTGACTATAGGCAGATAAATAGCATAACACATAAAGATGCCTACCCGTTACCCTGCATAGAAGAGTCCCTTGCTGCAATAAAGTCTGATAATTACTTTTCAACCCTAGATATCACTAGTGGCAGGTCTCCATTGCAGAAGAAGACCAGGAGAAGACGGCATTTACTACACCCATGGGTCTATGTGAATTTAACAACATGCCATTCGGACTATGTAATGCACCCGGAACATTCCAGAGGCTGATGGAGTGTTGCCTGGGGCACCGAAATTTTGAAACTGTCTTACTCTACCTAGAGAATGTCATAGTGTACTCTAAAACCTATGAAGAACACCTGAAACAACTGGCAGAAGTATTTGAAGCATTAGCCAAGTATGGGATGAAGCTAAAGCCACCCAAATGGCATCTACTAAAGCCAAAGGTCCAGTATCTAGGTCATGTGGTCATTTCAGAAGGAGTGGCACCAGACCCAGATTAGGTAACTGTAATCAGAAAATGGCCAGAACCAAGAAGCATTAGATAGGTACGTTAGTTCCTGGGACTGGTGGGATACTTCAGGAGATTTATCAAAGAGTACACTAAGGGGGCGTGGCCTGATCATGGCTGTGTGAGGATGCAGGCTGCTGAAGCTCCGCAGACCCGGGGCTGAACACAAGCGGTTTAAACCTCCTCTCCCCGGCAATGTCGAGGAGGAAGAAGCTGGAATCTACCCCGAACCATATACCACCTGCGGGGATGCCGGGAGACTCCTCTGGGCTGTCTAGGCTGTTTGCGAAGGAAGGAAGGTCTGCTCGGTGCAGGCGAGCAATGGCACCGAGCTCCCTCCAGAAGACGCCGCCCCCTCCTCCTCCGCTGCAGCAGAGAAGCCCATGCTCTAAACACAGCACAGTACCGACACCCAAGGCATCGCCCCAGCCCGTGAGGGAACGGGGGAGACCATCAGAGCTGGGGGACGGCGACCAGAGGAGTCCCGGCGGACATCCAGACACCATGGAGGAGAGGGGTGAGTCAGAGGGGCCCCATGGGGCTGGAGATCCAGAATCGCTGCCCTTCCCACCCCCCCACCCCCCACCTATAGCTCTCAATCAGAGCTACAAGAGATACGGGCTCTTATATAGGACCTGCCATCAAAACAGGACTTAGAGGCTGCTGTGAAATCACTGGAGGCCTCACAAGAAAGGACACTATGTGCAATTACCAAAGATATTAACACCCATAAAAAGAAAGCTACCATAAAAAGAAAGCTACCACAAGAAAGCTGTCACTGTGTGGCACCTCAGGGGTTAATGTGCCACAGTAACATCACCAGGGTTAACTCCCCACACAACACTGAACACTGCACTAGCACCTCTAGGCGAGACGGGGGAATTAAGGCAGCTCCCCTATATATTCTGGTGTCAAGAGGAAGTAGTTAGTTCAGTTCCTGGGAGAACTGAGGAAGAGAGACTGTGGTGTAAAGGTGCTGCATTAGGCTTTTCCACAGTCTGCTACTCAATTCCAGGCCTAGCCAGGGTCTGAGGAGAGGAGTTACAAGGAACAGAGGAACACATCTGGAAGACTGAGTTACCTCATAACTCGCCCCAGAGGAACGCAGAGACCGGATACCATATCCAAATCTGTGACTGAAATACGCAGCACAGTCAACACCGGAATAGTGGAGGTTACATACCTACACCGTACCTCAGCGAAGCAACACGGCGGGGTCAGAAACACACAGAAAGACTCAAGTTGCCTAGCAAAGGGGGTACCTGTGAGGAGAGACAGGGCCAGCAGCCTAGCTGAAGCGGCAGCAGAGCCACACACACAGCACAGGAGTGGGAAGCTGAGGACCCGGACAGGGTGGGAGCAACCCAGCACCGGTACAGACTCTGTGGACAGTACTCCGTGAACAACAACTGCAGTAAAGACTTGGAAAACTTCAAAACCGTGAGTCTGTGTGATCCTTGTGCTCAAACCCTGCGTTCCCTCACAAGCAGCTATCACCTTCCCCACTACCCCTACTCAGCATCATCTATAGACTATTACTACCACTGCCCCGGGGAACCAAGCTCTACCTGCGGAGAGCCGTTACATCTCCAGCTGCTAAACATCATCCCCAGAGGTTCTGCAGCAGCGGTGGTAACCCTGACCACAACCCGTGGGTGGCGTCACTACAAACTCCCCTGTAAATACCCCTTTTACTTGCGGAACCCGGGACACGGTCCGGACCAAGACCGCCGTGATATCCCCAGCAGTACCCCGGTCCGGTACCGAGTACCCCGTCCCAGTGGGCTCCACAACTGTGCTAGAGGCCAGTGTGGCTGACTTAGAAAAAGAAGTGACCCGCTCGCACTCCCATATTGTTGCCCTGACACTACAATCGGACGACCAGGAAAACAGGGAGAGACGGAATAATGTCCGCCTCAAAGGTATCCCTGAGTCAGTTACGTCATAGAACCTCATGCAAAAAACCCTGGAGATCCTTAATATAGTCACTAGGAGATCCCCCGGATCCAAGTACAAGATTAACAGACTACACAGAGTCTCTCGGGCTGGGCCCATAGACGCAGCCAACCCACGTGATGTCCTATGTGGGCTTCATAATTTTACTGACAAGGATGCCATCGTTCAGGCTGCATGGTTATTTGGAGACATCACTTTTGAGGTTGCCAACATACGCCTGTTTCCAGAAGTCTCCAGCCATACACTCTATGTGAGACTTCAGTTACGTCCTCTCTTGGAGACAGATAAGGAGATTGGGGCTTCTTATCATTGGGGTCATCCCTTAATCACTTAATTGTGCTGCGAGAGGTCAAATTTTTCTACCTGTGGTCAAAAGATGACTTAGATAATTTGTTTGCTTTTTTGAACATTCCACCTTTCCCAGTCCCGGATTGGTTATCGTTGGAAGGCTTCCTCAGAGCTACCCGAGGGAGGCCTGGAAATTTGTCTTGCAACACACCATCTGTAAATTCGAGGCGCCAATGCAGACCGTTCCGAAAGAACCCCCTGACCTGAGCAGACTATGAGACTGGTTCCTGGTCTCCCAATGTCCTCCATTCTCCAAATGTGCCATCTGGCTGGTGCGGCATGGAAGACCCTCATGTATCAGTTTTTGTTTATTCCGATTATTTAGATAGCTTTATGGACTCATGAGTGCCCCATTGTTGTCACGAGATGACTTGGAGACTATTCCACCTCTGTTTTATATGGGTATTGAGACTCAGAGCTTCTTTGGACGAGGGGGTTTTGTACGGTCTGAATACCGAATTTTGACGGAGCTCTGTTGGGGAAAATCCGACTTGGGGGGAGGTGGGGTGTAACGAGTTGTTGAATAGCTATGTATATTTGTTAAAATTATATTGTTGATGGGTCCTGGGTCTGCGATGGGCTAGACCATGGTTATCTACGACCCCTCGAATCCTCCTAGTTTTTCTGTGATATTTGGTTTTCCGGCTCTGGCCAGATTAGACAGTTAAAGTCTCTTTTTTCCTTTGATTACACTTTTGTCTTACTTTACTACAGTTTTATTTCTTTATCTGCTCTTTTCTCTATTACCTTCCCTACTTCCCTTCCTCTCCCTCCAATCCTACGCTGTCCGTTAGGAAATAATGTCTCACAACTGTTTATCCGAGCTGAAGATAGGAACATTAAATGTCAAGGGCCTGCATGATCCAGGCAAAAGGTCTATTATGTTTAATTAATTAAAGTCTAACAAAATTTGTCGCCTTTTTACAGGAAATTGTATCTCTGTGCTGCCAAGCCATTTAGACTTTGGAACCATTGGTTTCCCACAGCCTACCATAGTCTTTCACCTGATGCTGGTTCTGCGGGTACTAGTATCGTGTTATCGAGGTCTCTCTCTTGGGAATTCCTGGATTCTTGGGATGATGGAGCGGGCAGGATTTTGTTGATAAAAGGTAAAATTGCATCCCAGTTATACTCCTTCGCCTCACTGAACCTTCCAAACACCGGTCAGATTCCTTTGCTACTGAAATTTTTAGAGCAAGAAGAGGACTTCACTGAGGGGAACCTTGTCCTCGGGGGAGACTTTAATGTAGCCCTAGATCCAACTATACATACTTGAGGGGAAAGATCCGCCCTGTCAGGGGCAGCACAGCGACGCTTAAGACGGGCCTTACATGATCACCAATTATAAGACACCTGGTGCCGACTCTACCCTAGAGACAGAGATTACTCTTTTTACTCTGCAGTCCATGAGACCTACTCAAGACTTGACTACATACTCATATGACACTCTGACTTGGCCCAAATACGAGCTGCAAGTATAGAACCGATTATGTTTTCGGATCATGCCTTAGTCACAGTCTCGATCTTGCTCTCCTCTCCATTGCCAAGACAGTGGCAATGGAAACTGAACTCCTCTTTACTCAATGACCCTGAAGTATGCTGGGACGTCATAAAAGTACTACAAGATTATTTTGATACTAACACACAAAATGGCTCCTCCCCGGTGATAGTGTGGGAGGCCCATAAGTGTGTAATTAGAGGCTCTCATAAAGCATGGCAACAGATTGAAGAGAGAAAGGGAGGCAGAGATTGAAGATTTACTATCGCGCTGAAAACTCTAGAGACTCAACACAAGCAATCTACCTTGGTAAACCTAAGGGTACCGTCACACCTGGAAATATCGCCGGCGATTCCATAGGCGACGCACGTGCGCGCGCAGTTATTTGCGTTTCGCCTAAGGTCACCGACGCCCATTTACACGGGGCGACTACTTTGGCGACGCTCTGGCGACAACCCGACCGGAAATTGCCTGAGCGTCGCCCAAGGCCCAGGGGCGATCAAGTCGCTGGTCGCCACTTCCGCGTCACACAGAGCCACCACACTAGCGATGTGGGCGTAATTTTGAGCCGCATCTCGGAGATAGGCGTTAACATAATGTTGTGTGACGCCTTGAAGACGTGTGATTGGTTCCAAACAAACACCAATCATTATTTAATGTGTCCTTGTTCACCGCGCGACATCGTTACATGTGCATGCATGTGCATATTGGCTCAGTGCTTTATAGACAACTCTCGTGTGATGTGTCGCGGATTATTGCTAGACACATTGGCGTCGCCAACAAGGTAAAACACGGCGCTCGCGTGACGATTTAATGTACATTGAATTTGTATAGCGCTGTAATGTAATGTGTGTTGTGCTACTGCGTTGCCTAATAAAATCACTCTTGCGTTCTTGGTCAAGATAATATTGGAGCCTTGAAATTATGTGTGTGCACATATATTTGTGTTTGCAGTTAGGTGTGACATATGTATTGTTCACCTAAACATTACCTTCTCCATGTGTGTACAGAATATGTGCAATGCAATACATGTATATGTGGGATAACACACACAGGCACCATACAGTGTCACCACAAAGGCCTGTCCCTGGGTCCCTTACATATGTCCCCAATGCTTATGTACCCCTTTAAATCTGAAATTATGTCACCGTACCTTTGTGGTACACCATACTGGGACATGCATCTCTTTCCTGGGACCAATAATCTTTTTTGAGGACACAAAAGATGTACTTGTGGTATCGTGTCAACCTTTCGTACATAATAATGGTATGGGGTCAAACCCCATTACAGGGGTAACAAATATTGAACATATACATTCATTCACAAAAGCAAGTACAAGAGTACATGGTATAAAAAAACAGTTTTATTCCTAAAACACAGGACCAACATGGTCCATACAATTTAAATCACAAATCCCATAAACGTGGGTAAAATGTTTTTTTTTTTTTTTTAAGATCAAACATGGGGAAGAAGACGATGGGAATCTTGAGTGGCAGAGGGGAGATGGTCCCGTTTGTAGGCGTCAATGAGGCGGTGTAATCGGGCCAGTTTGCCAGCCGCTTCGGCATGTTCCGCCTCCAGGTCCTGCAGGGATGGTCCACCTACAGAGGATACAGAACATCAACATCAGCAACATGTTTAGGACACATAGCAGGTGTGTTTCATTAGAAGTGTTTGCACTTACCAGGGGGCTGTGGATCCACCATTTGGGGGGGTGTGGATGATGAGGGGCTTATTGCCCAATCCACGGCTTGGCTGGGATTATCTGTAATAAGATGAACATATGTGTCTTTGTTATCCCATAACAAAGGTCCCGACATACACATTAAGGGGGAAAAAAACAAGAAAGACAGATATAGTGCACAGTATATATGAGTAATAATGACATTACACCCACCTTCTTGGCCATTTGCGGGATCCTGAGGGGACCACTCAACGGAATTGGCCCCACTAGACAGGTCTCCTTCCAATGGTGGGGTGGAATCAGCCCTTGGAATCCCCTGTGCCCCAGATAGTCTTGGCAAGTGGGGTGATGTGGGCCCTTCTGCTTGGGGCGGCGTTTCTGCCGGCGGTTGGCCTGGTGACCCGGGTTGGCTCGCTGGTTGTGGTGGTGGTCCTCAAGCAGGGGATGGGGGACGGTCAGGGCTTATGTCCCTACCTGTTGAGGCAACAACATACTTTGTAACAAGAACAACATGGCCAGATATGTGGGGACTGAATACACAGTGCTGTTTGAAGTTCATTAGGTCACGATGAGTGAGATTGAAAGAATGGCAGGATACGCCAACATTATGTCATATGTGGGTAGGGTACACATACTGTATGAAAATATGTGGCTAGGTAAAGTAGACATATTTAGAGGGGAATATAGGGTGTATGTGGATGAAGCAGGAAGATGATCCTGCAGCTGCAGAGTGATGAAGAAGCTTTCACATACATTGGCCCTATATATGTTGTGGTGTACAGGGGCATGTGCTGGCCTTCATTTTTTTTTTTTATTTTAACACAGAAGGGTATGTGTATGTTGTCAGGCTACTCACCCCTCATCTGGGCAATCCTGTTACGCAGTCTGGTGATGCGTCCGGGTGCTTTGTATTTGAGATCTGTGATCTTTTTGCAGATCTGCTTTGTGCTACGCAGAATCCCCAACAGACTCTCCAGACGCCTCTGCACCCTCCGCAGGACATCCTGCTTGTGGAGGCGCGGATGGGTGTGGTGCTGGTGACACCAGTAATCCCTGGTGTCACATGTAGTTATGAGAAGAAGGAGCTCAGGCTCTCCCCACACTGCAGCTGGCCTGGGTGCCACCATTCTGACTATTCTGCAGGGGAAGGGGAAGCAGCAGGAAGGCGGCGCCAACAGATTCACAACGCTCGGGCGAATGAACGCACGGGAGATATGTCACATGTTGACGGGGCTCAGAGGCGCCGCATAAGCCACAGGATTCACTGTATGCGTTTGCGTCATGTAATACAAGAAGGCTGCCACTACAGCGCTCATGCAGACATTAGTTGGGGTGTAATGGCAATTGCGTTTCTGTTAAAACACATTTGTGGCACATCTTTGCACTTTTTAACACAGCCGCAAACTCAGAGGCGATATCAATGCGCTACTGTACAGTATGTACGCTCCTTGGTAATACAGCTTTGAACGCACACATCATCAAATATGGCGCCTAGGAACAAGACAACCAATCGGAACGCTAGAGCTGCCACCAATCCACGCAGACCACCAAAGCTAGTAGATACGCCCTGAAACGCCTACCGGAATGGTATAGGCGATGTGTGCTGTCGCCTTTGACATCGCTCATGAGATGTTACACAGGGCGATAAGCACACATCGCCCAAGAATGGTCACCTGGTTTCAGAGCTCTGTTGTGTAACCAGGCGACCACTCAGACGTGTCGCCCTCGCCCATTTACATTAGGCGACGCACTGGCGATGTCGCCGGCGACAGGCCACGCCCCAGCGTGGCCTGTGGAATCGCCGGCGATATCTCCAGGTGTGACGGTACCTTCCGGGATAGCTTACTGGAGACTGGAGAAGAGCTGCGCAAACTGTTAATTAAAAAGGCAAAGGGCTCTCCAGATGCCGTCGTCACTTTTATTAATATGGAAGCATCACGGATACAAAGAGCAGCCACCTATGTCCCAGAGATTGTCAATCCTGTGGGGTTTCAGAAGAGGTCGTTTCCTTTGGATATAGCCAAGGCATTTCAATAATACTATGCCTTTTCGCAATCCAGCTTTCACCCCAGGCCTCACTAGGCAGAGCTTCTTGGGTTGGCATTTTAATGAGGATACACGTATCGGGAATATCCTACACCAGGGGGAGCTTCCTACTTTTAACGTTCTCCAGAGTAAGTCTGCCGGTACTAAATTAAATTGGTGGGAATATTTTCAGCTACGTTCATTCCTAAACATGGTGAAACTGTCTGGAGGCCCTGAGCTTCGCCTCTCACCCTTGGAAGCTATCTTTTCTTGCGAGTCCCCGCCCGATCGAGGTATTTCAGCTATTTACCAAATCCTGTCGTTAAGGGACAATAATGTCAAACATAAATATCAGATTAGCTGGGAGAGAGAGTTGGGTGGGCCCATCCCCTTGGAAGACTGGAAAAGGTGCTTTCTCATGACGTATAAGATGCCCGGCTCATGCGATGCTCAAAAAAAGAGTTATAAAATACTATTTAGATGGTATATTACTCCAGACAGGCTGCATAAATTCTCCTCTGCTGCATCTAGGCTCTGCTGGAGATGTGGATCCGAAGAGGGTACGCTGCTACATATTTGGTGGGGCTGCTCCCTGATCAGAGAGTTCTGGGAGAAGTTCTTTCGGAATTATAGGCTGGTTACAGGTAAACAAATAACTGGAACTCCTGAATTGGCCTTGCTCTCTTTGTTACCTGGTTCAGTGAGGACCCAAAAGAAAGATATTTTGAGATTCTGCCTTTCGGCGGCCAGAGCAGTGATTCCCAGACACTGGAAGAATTCGGTCCCCCCTTCCGTCATTGAATGGTTCTCGGAGATGGAGTTGTACTATAGAATGGAGGAGATGGCGGCTGGACTTTCCCAGACTCTGTCATCTTTCTCTGTCACTTGGTCTGAATGGATCCTTTTTAAAGATTCCAATAACTATGATTTGTTGATTTCTTGAATGATGTCCGGCTCTATCCTCCAAGCCCTCTCTAGTAACACATACACTGGACTTTCCCATATCTCCCTGATGTATATAGGCATTTAGTCACTAATAAGTTCTTTCTTTCTTTGTCCTTCTTCATCTCTTTCTTTTCTACCCCTCCCTCACCCCCCCCCCCCCCGGGCGGCTTCTGGTTTTTGGTGAATGGTCCGACATAGACCTTTACTTGACCTCTTTTGTTGAAAATGGGGAAATTTAGTTTTCTTTAGTTAGAATAATTTATTCTTGAGTACATATTTACTGAGAATATTTATGAATGTATTCTATTGATTTATTTCTAAGACTTTCTTTATTTCTTTAATGAGTCCAGGATTATTGACAAAACATATATTGTACATTAACTCATAGTTTGTGTATGGTACTTCATGACTCTAATGTGTTCTTGTTTTCCGATGACACTTTGCTTGTTTGTTATATGAACAATTTATATTTATGTTCAATCTAATATATAAAGCAGAATGTGTGTATGTGTGTGTGTATATCCGGGATTGGCATCTACACCGTCGCAGCTACAGCCGCAAAATTTTGCAGAGTCACACGTCTGGACCCCGGGAGCGTCATAGGCTATGTTGTGAGGCGAAATTTTAACCCTGCGCGTTCCAGTTCACCAAACAATTTTGCCCCTATCTACATAATGGAAAAAAAGGGAAAGGAAACGTGTGGGAGGAAAATCGACAGCTATCAGCTATAGAGACAAAATTTTGCACAGTCACACGTCTGGACCCCGGGAGCGTCATAGGCTATGTTGTGAGGCGAAATTTTAACCCCGCGCATTCCAATTCACCAAACAATTTTCCCCTATCTACATAATGGGGAAAAAGTGACAGTTACCAGTTGACAGTTGTGAATGAGAGGGGCTTAATGATAGCACCAAAGACTAACAGCATATACCAGCATATAGTCACTAAGGTGGGGCCCCAACATGAGATATTCACCACACACATGGGACATGTATACAGACCACACGCACACAAAGAGTAACAGCAAGTGTATAGTCGCTAAAGTGCAGCCTCAACATTGGATACTCACCACGCACCCGAACAAACACACACCACAAAGAGACACACACAACACAGAGACACCCCCACACCCCCAAGCGGACACACACACACTCTATAGCGACACATGCACTCACCCCACAGGGACACACACACCACAAAGAGACACACATAACACAGACACACACCACACAGACCCCCCCCCCCCCACAGGGACACACACACATAGCCACCCTATAGGGACACATGCACTCACCCCACAAGGACACACACACCACAAAGAGACATACACACACCACACAGACCCCCCCACAGGGACACACACACATACACACCCTATAGGGACACATGCACTCACCCCTCAGAGACACACACACACCACAAAGGGACACACACAACACAGAGACACACACACCTCACACAGACACCCCCCACAGGGACACACAGACATACACACCCTATAGGGACACATGCACTCACCCCACAGGGACACACACACACACCACAAAGAGACACACATAAAACAGATACACACACACCACAGACCCCCACACAGGGGCACACACACATACACACCCTATAGGGACACATGCACTCACCTCACAGGGAAAACACACACCACAAAGAGACACACACCACACAGACCCCCCCACAGGGACACACACATACACACCCTATAGGGACACATGCACTCACCCCACAGGGACACACACACACACCACAAAGAGACACACACAACAGAGACACACACCACACAGACCCCATCCCACAGGGACACACACATACACACCCCAGGGACATACACACCACACAGACAGGCACAGATGTGCACAAATCACCTCACACAACTCGCCTCATTCGTGTGCTATCTTTATTTTCCAAACATAAACATCTGATTAAAAACAGCCAATGTGCAACACATGTGCCATATAGGGAATTAAGGCAGATGTCAGTCACATGAGCTGTCTATTATGTGTATGTGTGAGGTAACATATACTGCCCGGCCAGGGGGAGGGTTTACTGTTGGCTGGATATTTATTAGGCTGCCTATAGCAACCAATCACAGCTCAGCTTCTATTTTCTTACAGGTCATTAATATGACATATTCAAATTCTATTTTGTTATAGCTAACAGCAATTATTTATTAACCCGGGCGTAGCCGGGTACTACAGCTAGTAAGAACATATTTACCAAAAAAAATAAAAAATACTATGCCTTGTTATATAATGTAGACAGTACTAATCCCTGTACTACGTCGAGTAATTTTAGATCTCGAATTTGAGATTACATTAAAACCTCGGGAATGACTGCCCTACAGGAGGCGACAATTCAAACATTGTAGGTACCGATCTCAGATCAAAAGCTCACGGAGGCGATCTCCTCTGCCAAATCTGATAAGGCACCAGGCCCAGATGGGTTTACGGTCCTGTACTATAAAAAGCTACGGGAGAGACTGTTCCCTTATTTGAAAGCCTCCTTGAATGCCATGGCAGAAATGGAAATACCCCTGAGAGACACTCTAAGGGCGACCATTACAGTAATACACAAGCATGGGAAAGATCCACTGCAGTGTTCAAGCTACCGTCCAATTTCACTTTTAAATGTGGACATTAAATTATTTGCCAAGGTTGTAGCGAATAGATTGGCTCCCCTGATGTCTGGCATTGTGCACCCGGATCAGGTAGGCTTTGTGATAGGTCGAGAGGCCAGGGACAATACCACCAAAGTGATAAACTTAATCCATAAAGCTAAACTTCTGGCTCTCTGATGATGCTCTTGTCAGCAGACGCAGAAAAAGCGTTTGACAGAGTTAATTGGACTTTTATGGAGGAAACCCTGGCCCATATAGGCTTGGGAGCTAGGATGATGCATTGGGTGTTCTCGCTGTACTCGGCTCCATCTGCTAGGGTCCAGGTGAACAGCGTTTTATCAGAGCCGTTTGACATGCTGTCCGTTGTCCCCATTGATTTTTATATTATCCCTCGAACCATTTCTGAGACACATACGGGCGAACCGAAATAATAATAATAATAATAATAATAATAATAATAATAATATATCTGGTGTCAAGGTGAATTCATCCACATTTAAAATTGCTGCCTACACAGACGACCTGCTATTCTTTATGACAAACCCTGCAATCTCTCTCCATAACCTCTTGAAAGAGCTGGAGACATATTCTAACCTCTCTAACTTTAGAATTGATCAATCCAAATCTGAAGCGTTAAATGTATCTCTTCTGCCCAGACTAGTGGAGAGTTTAAAGGGAGCCTTTGGGTTTCGTTGATCACAGCGGGCTATAACTTATTTGGGACTGCAGATAACTTCTGACTTGGGCTAGGGTCACACTCGGTGCTGCCCCTGAGGCAGCCGGATTGCATTACAGCAGAGCTCAGCCTGCTGTAACCGCCAGCGTTAACGTCGGGAACTTCGGGCGAACGCAGCCCTTAGTTACCCGATGTGTACCATAGTTACTGGCCACATGAAAGCTGCCTGGAAGGCGGTAATCCTGAGCACAGAGAAAAACGTTGCCTGCAACGCTACGGAGGGGTCCGCAAGTGTGAACCCAGCCTAAGAGCACAGGAATGTGCTAATGAGCATTATTTTTAAAGAGTTTGTAATATTTTAATTGAAAGATTGTGATTTCACTGCTTGGTTTTATAGAGGGAGATATGTTTAATTGATGTGTATTGTTTTATATTAATGTATTTTGTACATTTATGTGGTGATGGACATTTGTGATTGAGATTTTGAAAGAAAAAAAAACTCCTGAGGAAGTGTACTGTGTAATTCTTAAACTCCTGAGGAAGTGTACTGTGTAATTCTTAAACTCCTGAGGAAGAGTCTGTGGAGGAATAAAGATCTTTGTCTTAAGATCCAAGGTCCTTGGAGTGATTTTCTTGGCCAAATCTTCGAACAAGCCGGATACCCATATCAACACATATGATTTATACCATCATTTGGGGGCTGCACAAAATTATCACCTTAAAAATTCCCCTGCTATATTTCATCAAACAATTACCTCACCCTTATTGTGGTGTCTGCAGTGGCTACTCTTTGGTGCGGCTGTGATGCCCAGTGATATTGATCTTGCTGCTTCTTACGGCTGCTTTTCTGGGTTTGCGTCGGCCTGGATTGCAGTCAATTCTTTGTGATAAGTTTTGTAAATTACATATACATCACATAGGAAACACTGGGACTGTTATATATACATCACACAGGAGACGCTGAGGGCATATACATCGGTGGAGGTATATACCTTTACTGGGGAGACCTGGGGTATACACGTTCAGTGGGGAGGCCTAGGGGCATATACCTTCACTGGGGTGCCCTGGGGGCATATACAGCACTGGGAACAGTGGGGGAATATTCAGCACTAGGGAGGGCTGGGGGTAAATACAGCACTGGGGAGGCCTGGGGGCATATACCATCAGTGGGGATGGTGAGGGAATATTCAGCACTGGTGAGACCTGGGGGCAAATACGCAGTGAGGAGGGCTGGGGGCATATACAGCACAGGAGAGGGCTGGGGGCATATACAGCACTGGGGACAGTAGGGTCATTTACTATTACTGGGATGGCTGGGGTGTATACAGCACTGGGAACAGTGGTGGAATATTCAGCCCTGGGGAGGGCTGGGGGCATATACCATCACTGAGAGGGATGGGGCAATATATATATCACTGTTGAGGGCTGGGGGCATATACTATCACTGGGGAGGCTGGGGGAATAGTCAGCACTGGGAAGGGTTGGGGGCATACACCTTCACTGGGAAGGCTTGGGGCATATACCTTTCCTGGGAAGGCCTGGGGGCATATACCTTCCCTGGAAAGGCCTGGGGGCATATACTGTCACTGGGGATGGTGGGATACTATTCAGCACTGGGGAGGCCTGGGGACAAATACATCACTGCGGAGGCCTGGTGGCATACACCATCACAGGGGAGGCCTGGGGCTAATACAGCATTGGGGACTATAGCCGCCTATTTATCAATGCAGAGGTTGAGGGCATCTACACACTGGGGGGGCACATACACTACTGGGGTGGGGAACATAGACTGCTGGGATGAAGGCACATACACTGCTGGGGAGCACATAGGCTGGGAGGAGGCGCATACACTGCTGAGGTGAGGGTACAGACATAGATGTGGTGGGGTACATACACTGCTGGGAGGGGGCATATAGGCTTGACGGGGCACATACACTGCAGGGGGGCACATACACTGCGGGGGGAGCATAGGCTGCTGGAGGGGCACACGGGCTGAGGGGGCAGCACATATACTCCTCTTCATCTGTGGGTTGAGACTGAGTGCATAGTGCGCTAACCCCTACCACAGACTATCCTCATGCAGGCATTCTCTAGCATGAGGATGTGATTCATCAATGCTGCGTTTAAAACATGCACTGGTTTAAAGAGCCCGGGCACTGTGGTCACCGACAATCTACCCGGGGCCGGTGCTCTATTTTTGTGATTTTCTCATCTGAGAGTTGTGTCTTATTAAGTACCTCTCCATTCACTTTGAGAGCAGCAAAGTTGAAATTAGTGACTCAATCATGTCCACCTTTCTCTCAGTTCTGTCCCAGAAGGATTTTTTTTTTTTTTTTATAGTTCTTTATTTTAGAAAAGTTTTGAATTTTCATAACATGGAAGAAAAACACACATTACTTCTCAGTCAGTATATCCAAACAAATATCACGTAGACATGGTGGCCAAACCAGTTAGGCCCAAACTCAGCAAATACTATATATTTTTATGCGTCTACAGAGTAGACACTGCCTTAAAGTGTTAGGATCTACAACATAATGTTCCATTTAAAACCTTACATCAATATTCAATCTTCACAGTAGAAGTCATTGCTGCAACATCATATATTGACAGTTGACCAAGTAAAAGGGAGAGAGGAAAACCAAAGAGAGAGGAAAAAGAACAGTAAGAGAGTAGTCATGAGGGGTGGTGAGGGGAGGAGGGGGAGGATGGGAAGGGAAGGGGAAAGGGATGGTGTCAGATTATGTGGAAACGCAAAGCCTCTACGCAGGTGAAAAGGTGCGACCCCACTAGACCAGCCAAATTAATTGGCGAGTCCGCCAAGGAAGGGTTTTCTAACAGTCTCTATAAGTCTTATATAAATCAGATTGTTGAAACATCATCCAGGAAAACCACGTATTACGGAAAGCTACATACGTGTCATGGATTGAGGAGGTCAAGTCCTCTAGGTGCATGAGGTCGTTCACCCTCTCCAACCACATTGACACGGAGGGGCATCTCTCCGTCTTCCAGAGCATTGGAACACACGATCTAGCCGCCATAACTAAAAATCTCAACAATGAACGCTTATATTTACGAAGGGGCATCTGACAGTGATGTAACAAGAAAAGGGCCGGGCCCAGGTCAGCTGTACACTCTGTGACAATCCTGACGATCTTTGTCACTTCAGACCAAAACGGCCTAAGCTTGCTACACTCCCAAAATATGTGGAGTAGGGTACCGTCTGTCTCGCCACACCTCCAACAACCCGGATCAGTAGAAGGAAAAACCCTGTGTAATTGGGCAGGAACTCTATACCATCTTGTCAATATTTTATAATTCGCTTCCTGCAGTCTCGAGCATATTGATGTGGAGTGAGCTAAAGTAAATATATCAGATCTCTGGTCCATTGACAGCTCCAGACCTAGATCAGCTTCCCACTTAACCATAAATTGGGGAACTGGCAGGTCCGGGGGGGATAGCAAACACGCGTAGATCCTCGACACCACATGTCTACAGTCATCCGCATCTAGACACATATGTTCAAATAACGTCTTTGGCCCTATAAAGGACGACTTTGGAGGAAACCTCCGGAGGTAATGCGTGAGCTGTAAGCATCTCCAGAATCCCAAAGCCCTCGGGTCTGTAATTGAGTTAAGTTGTTCAAGCGTGGGCCAAGTGTCACCAACGCCCCAACTCTCAACTCTGTCTAGTCCCGCCGCAATCCAGCATTGGAAAACAGGGTCATCTTGTGACGACCATCCACCGTGAGGCCGAGCTGCTGGTAGGCAGTACTCCGAGAAACCCCGAGACCCTTAACCCCTATACAGGGATCTGGAATTACAGCGGAGCCCAGGGGGTAGCTGCCTATATGAGCAACAGAGCCGGGGAGGTCGCCAGGGGAAAATCAAGACCCGAAAAACGAAGTCAGAAGTCCGAGTCAAAACCGAGAGGGCAGCGAAGGTACAAAATCGTCAGGCAGTAGCAGAGTCAAAAATCCAGGCAAAGGTCAAGGGCAAAACCAAGAGGGCAGCTGAGGTACAAAATCAATAGGCAAAGGCAGAGTCAGAAATCCAGGCAAGGTCAGACACGAAACTAAACACACACACTATCACTGGGGAACCAAAACTATATCTGACGGCCTGCAAGCCAGGCTCCAATGTACTTGAAGGGCACGGCTACCTCCCATAGGCTGGAGCTCACAACCTGATGACCTCATCCGGACCGCCCCTAGATCCAGGCCAGATGGAGATGCACGACTGGCTCCACCCACGCCACCTCTGACAGAAGAACGCAGGCTGCGCCTAACGGACACCTCTGCAGAGCCCTTTCCTCTGCGACCAACACCACCCAGAGGGGAAACACAGCGGCGCTCAGCGACAGAGGCAGACGTCGCGGGAGCAGTTCCATATGAGGACAAGGCCCTCCTATCACCGGCGCCACCAGCCGAAGGAATCCGGCTCCTCCCAGCGGCCGAGGCAGGAACACCAGCCACCGAGTCCAATGGCGATGTGACAGTACCCCCCTCTACGAGGGGCTGGACTTTCCCAGACTCTGTCATCTTTCTCTGTCACTTGGTCTGAATGGATCCTTTTTAAAGATTCCAATAACTATGATTTGTTGATTTCTTGAATGATGTCCGGCTCTATCCTCCAAGCCCTCTCTAGTAACACATACACTGGACTTTCCCATATCTCCCTGATGTATATAGGCATTTAGTCACTAATAAGTTCTTTCTTTCTTTGTCCTTCTTCATCTCTTTCTTTTCTACCCCTCCCTCACCCCCCCCCCCCCCCGGGCGGCTTCTGGTTTTTGGTGAATGGTCCGACATAGACCTTTACTTGACCTCTTTTGTTGAAAATGGGGAAATTTAGTTTTCTTTAGTTAGAATAATTTATTCTTGAGTACATATTTACTGAGAATATTTATGAATGTATTCTATTGATTTATTTCTAAGACTTTCTTTATTTCTTTAATGAGTCCAGGATTATTGACAAAACATAATATGTACATTAACTCATAGTTTGTGTATGGTACTTCATGACTCTAATGTGTTCTTGTTTTCCGATGACACTTTGCTTGTTTGTTATATGAACAATTTATATTTATGTTCAATCTAATATATAAAGCAGAATGTGTGTATGTGTGTGTGTATATCCGGGATTGGCATCTACACCGTCGCAGCTACAGCCGCAAAATTTTGCAGAGTCACACGTCTGGACCCCGGGAGCGTCATAGGCTATGTTGTGAGGCGAAATTTTAACCCTGCGCGTTCCAGTTCACCAAACAATTTTGCCCCTATCTACATAATGGAAAAAAAGGGAAAGGAAACGTGTGGGAGGAAAATCGACAGCTATCAGCTATAGAGACAAAATTTTGCACAGTCACACGTCTGGACCCCGGGAGCGTCATAGGCTATGTTGTGAGGCGAAATTTTAACCCCGCGCATTCCAATTCACCAAACAATTTTCCCCTATCTACATAATGGGGAAAAAGTGACAGTTACCAGTTGACAGTTGTGAATGAGAGGGGCTTAATGATAGCACCAAAGACTAACAGCATATACCAGCATATAGTCACTAAGGTGGGGCCCCAACATGAGATATTCACCACACACATGGGACATGTATACAGACCACACGCACACAAAGAGTAACAGCAAGTGTATAGTCGCTAAAGTGCAGCCTCAACATTGGATACTCACCACGCACCCGAACAAACACACACCACAAAGAGACACACACAACACAGAGACACCCCCACACCCCCAAGCGGACACACACACACTCTATAGCGACACATGCACTCACCCCACAGGGACACACACACCACAAAGAGACACACATAACACAGACACACACCACACAGACCCCCCCCCCCCCACAGGGACACACACACATAGCCACCCTATAGGGACACATGCACTCACCCCACAAGGACACACACACCACAAAGAGACATACACACACCACACAGACCCCCCCACAGGGACACACACACATACACACCCTATAGGGACACATGCACTCACCCCTCAGAGACACACACACACCACAAAGGGACACACACAACACAGAGACACACACACCTCACACAGACACCCCCCACAGGGACACACAGACATACACACCCTATAGGGACACATGCACTCACCCCACAGGGACACACACACACACCACAAAGAGACACACATAAAACAGATACACACACACCACAGACCCCCACACAGGGGCACACACACATACACACCCTATAGGGACACATGCACTCACCTCACAGGGACACACACACCACAAAGAGACACACACCACACAGACCCCCCCACAGGGACACACACATACACACCCTATAGGGACACATGCACTCACCCCACAGGGACACACACACACACCACAAAGAGACACACACAACAGAGACACACACCACACAGACCCCATCCCACAGGGACACACACATACACACCCCAGGGACATACACACCACACAGACAGGCACAGATGTGCACAAATCACCTCACACAACTCGCCTCATTCGTGTGCTATCTTTATTTTCCAAACATAAACATCTGATTAAAAACAGCCAATGTGCAACACATGTGCCATATAGGGAATTAAGGCAGATGTCAGTCACATGAGCTGTCTATTATGTGTATGTGTGAGGTAACATATACTGCCCGGCCAGGGGGAGGGTTTACTGTTGGCTGGATATTTATTAGGCTGCCTATAGCAACCAATCACAGCTCAGCTTCTATTTTCTTACAGGTCATTAATATGACATATTCAAATTCTATTTTGTTATAGCTAACAGCAATTATTTATTAACCCGGGCGTAGCCGGGTACTACAGCTAGTAAGAACATATTTACCAAAAAAAATAAAAAATACTATGCCTTGTTATATAATGTAGACAGTACTAATCCCTGTACTACGTCGAGTAATTTTAGATCTCGAATTTGAGATTACATTAAAACCTCGGGAATGACTGCCCTACAGGAGGCGACAATTCAAACATTGTAGGTACCGATCTCAGATCAAAAGCTCACGGAGGCGATCTCCTCTGCCAAATCTGATAAGGCACCAGGCCCAGATGGGTTTACGGTCCTGTACTATAAAAAGCTACGGGAGAGACTGTTCCCTTATTTGAAAGCCTCCTTGAATGCCATGGCAGAAATGGAAATACCCCTGAGAGACACTCTAAGGGCGACCATTACAGTAATACACAAGCATGGGAAAGATCCACTGCAGTGTTCAAGCTACCGTCCAATTTCACTTTTAAATGTGGACATTAAATTATTTGCCAAGGTTGTAGCGAATAGATTGGCTCCCCTGATGTCTGGCATTGTGCACCCGGATCAGGTAGGCTTTGTGATAGGTCGAGAGGCCAGGGACAATACCACCAAAGTGATAAACTTAATCCATAAAGCTAAACTTCTGGCTCTCTGATGATGCTCTTGTCAGCAGACGCAGAAAAAGCGTTTGACAGAGTTAATTGGACTTTTATGGAGGAAACCCTGGCCCATATAGGCTTGGGAGCTAGGATGATGCATTGGGTGTTCTCGCTGTACTCGGCTCCATCTGCTAGGGTCCAGGTGAACAGCGTTTTATCAGAGCCGTTTGACATGCTGTCCGTTGTCCCCATTGATTTTTATATTATCCCTCGAACCATTTCTGAGACACATACGGGCGAACCGAAATAATAATAATAATAATAATAATAATATATATATATATCTGGTGTCAAGGTGAATTCATCCACATTTAAAATTGCTGCCTACACAGACGACCTGCTATTCTTTATGACAAACCCTGCAATCTCTCTCCATAACCTCTTGAAAGAGCTGGAGACATATTCTAACCTCTCTAACTTTAGAATTGATCAATCCAAATCTGAAGCGTTAAATGTATCTCTTCTGCCCAGACTAGTGGAGAGTTTAAAGGGAGCCTTTGGGTTTCGTTGATCACAGCGGGCTATAACTTATTTGGGACTGCAGATAACTTCTGACTTGGGCTAGGGTCACACTCGGTGCTGCCCCTGAGGCAGCCGGATTGCATTACAGCAGAGCTCAGCCTGCTGTAACCGCCAGCGTTAACGTCGGGAACTTCGGGCGAACGCAGCCCTTAGTTACCCGATGTGTACCATAGTTACTGGCCACATGAAAGCTGCCTGGAAGGCGGTAATCCTGAGCACAGAGAAAAACGTTGCCTGCAACGCTACGGAGGGGTCCGCAAGTGTGAACCCAGCCTAAGAGCACAGGAATGTGCTAATGAGCATTATTTTTAAAGAGTTTGTAATATTTTAATTGAAAGATTGTGATTTCACTGCTTGGTTTTATAGAGGGAGATATGTTTAATTGATGTGTATTGTTTTATATTAATGTATTTTGTACATTTATGTGGTGATGGACATTTGTGATTGAGATTTTGAAGAAAAAAAAACTCCTGAGGAAGTGTACTGTGTAATTCTTAAACTCCTGAGGAAGTGTACTGTGTAATTCTTAAACTCCTGAGGAAGAGTCTGTGGAGGAATAAAGATCTTTGTCTTAAGATCCAAGGTCCTTGGAGTGATTTTCTTGGCCAAATCTTCGAACAAGCCGGATACCCATATCAACACATATGATTTATACCATCATTTGGGGGCTGCACAAAATTATCACCTTAAAAATTCCCCTGCTATATTTCATCAAACAATTACCTCACCCTTATTGTGGTGTCTGCAGTGGCTACTCTTTGGTGCGGCTGTGATGCCCAGTGATATTGATCTTGCTGCTTCTTACGGCTGCTTTTCTGGGTTTGCGTCGGCCTGGATTGCAGTCAATTCTTTGTGATAAGTTTTGTAAATTACATATACATCACATAGGAAACACTGGGACTGTTATATATACATCACACAGGAGACGCTGAGGGCATATACATCGGTGGAGGTATATACCTTTACTGGGGAGACCTGGGGTATACACGTTCAGTGGGGAGGCCTAGGGGCATATACCTTCACTGGGGTGCCCTGGGGGCATATACAGCACTGGGAACAGTGGGGGAATATTCAGCACTAGGGAGGGCTGGGGGTAAATACAGCACTGGGGAGGCCTGGGGGCATATACCATCAGTGGGGATGGTGAGGGAATATTCAGCACTGGTGAGACCTGGGGGCAAATACGCAGTGAGGAGGGCTGGGGGCATATACAGCACAGGAGAGGGCTGGGGGCATATACAGCACTGGGGACAGTAGGGTCATTTACTATTACTGGGATGGCTGGGGTGTATACAGCACTGGGAACAGTGGTGGAATATTCAGCCCTGGGGAGGGCTGGGGGCATATACCATCACTGAGAGGGATGGGGCAATATATATATCACTGTTGAGGGCTGGGGGCATATACTATCACTGGGGAGGCTGGGGGAATAGTCAGCACTGGGAAGGGTTGGGGGCATACACCTTCACTGGGAAGGCTTGGGGCATATACCTTTCCTGGGAAGGCCTGGGGGCATATACCTTCCCTGGAAAGGCCTGGGGGCATATACTGTCACTGGGGATGGTGGGATACTATTCAGCACTGGGGAGGCCTGGGGACAAATACATCACTGCGGAGGCCTGGTGGCATACACCATCACAGGGGAGGCCTGGGGCTAATACAGCATTGGGGACTATAGCCGCCTATTTATCAATGCAGAGGTTGAGGGCATCTACACACTGGGGGGGCACATACACTACTGGGGTGGGGAACATAGACTGCTGGGATGAAGGCACATACACTGCTGGGGAGCACATAGGCTGGGAGGAGGCGCATACACTGCTGAGGTGAGGGTACAGACATAGATGTGGTGGGGTACATACACTGCTGGGAGGGGGCATATAGGCTTGACGGGGCACATACACTGCAGGGGGGCACATACACTGCGGGGGGAGCATAGGCTGCTGGAGGGGCACACGGGCTGAGGGGGCAGCACATATACTCCTCTTCATCTGTGGGTTGAGACTGAGTGCATAGTGCGCTAACCCCTACCACAGACTATCCTCATGCAGGCATTCTCTAGCATGAGGATGTGATTCATCAATGCTGCGTTTAAAACATGCACTGGTTTAAAGAGCCCGGGCACTGTGGTCACCGACAATCTACCCGGGGCCGGTGCTCTATTTTTGTGATTTTCTCATCTGAGAGTTGTGTCTTATTAAGTACCTCTCCATTCACTTTGAGAGCAGCAAAGTTGAAATTAGTGACTCAATCATGTCCACCTTTCTCTCAGTTCTGTCCCAGAAGGATTTTTTTTTTTTTTTTATAGTTCTTTATTTTAGAAAAGTTTTGAATTTTCATAACATGGAAGAAAAACACACATTACTTCTCAGTCAGTATATCCAAACAAATATCACGTAGACATGGTGGCCAAACCAGTTAGGCCCAAACTCAGCAAATACTATATATTTTTATGCGTCTACAGAGTAGACACTGCCTTAAAGTGTTAGGATCTACAACATAATGTTCCATTTAAAACCTTACATCAATATTCAATCTTCACAGTAGAAGTCATTGCTGCAACATCATATATTGACAGTTGACCAAGTAAAAGGGAGAGAGGAAAACCAAAGAGAGAGGAAAAAGAACAGTAAGAGAGTAGTCATGAGGGGTGGTGAGGGGAGGAGGGGGAGGATGGGAAGGGAAGGGGAAAGGGATGGTGTCAGATTATGTGGAAACGCAAAGCCTCTACGCAGGTGAAAAGGTGCGACCCCACTAGACCAGCCAAATTAATTGGCGAGTCCGCCAAGGAAGGGTTTTCTAACAGTCTCTATAAGTCTTATATAAATCAGATTGTTGAAACATCATCCAGGAAAACCACGTATTACGGAAAGCTACATACGTGTCATGGATTGAGGAGGTCAAGTCCTCTAGGTGCATGAGGTCGTTCACCCTCTCCAACCACATTGACACGGAGGGGCATCTCTCCGTCTTCCAGAGCATTGGAACACACGATCTAGCCGCCATAACTAAAAATCTCAACAATGAACGCTTATATTTACGAAGGGGCATCTGACAGTGATGTAACAAGAAAAGGGCCGGGCCCAGGTCAGCTGTACACTCTGTGACAATCCTGACGATCTTTGTCACTTCAGACCAAAACGGCCTAAGCTTGCTACACTCCCAAAATATGTGGAGTAGGGTACCGTCTGTCTCGCCACACCTCCAACAACCCGGATCAGTAGAAGGAAAAACCCTGTGTAATTGGGCAGGAACTCTATACCATCTTGTCAATATTTTATAATTCGCTTCCTGCAGTCTCGAGCATATTGATGTGGAGTGAGCTAAAGTAAATATATCAGATCTCTGGTCCATTGACAGCTCCAGACCTAGATCAGCTTCCCACTTAACCATAAATTGGGGAACTGGCAGGTCCGGGGGGGATAGCAAACACGCGTAGATCCTCGACACCACATGTCTACAGTCATCCGCATCTAGACACATATGTTCAAATAACGTCTTTGGCCCTATAAAGGACGACTTTGGAGGAAACCTCCGGAGGTAATGCGTGAGCTGTAAGCATCTCCAGAATCCCAAAGCCCTCGGGTCTGTAATTGAGTTAAGTTGTTCAAGCGTGGGCCAAGTGTCACCAACGCCCCAACTCTCAACTCTGTCTAGTCCCGCCGCAATCCAGCATTGGAAAACAGGGTCATCTTGTGACGACCATCCACCGTGAGGCCGAGCTGCTGGTAGGCAGTACTCCGAGAAACCCCGAGACCCTTAACCCCTATACAGGGATCTGGAATTACAGCGGAGCCCAGGGGGTAGCTGCCTATATGAGCAACAGAGCCGGGGAGGTCGCCAGGGGAAAATCAAGACCCGAAAAACGAAGTCAGAAGTCCGAGTCAAAACCGAGAGGGCAGCGAAGGTACAAAATCGTCAGGCAGTAGCAGAGTCAAAAATCCAGGCAAAGGTCAAGGGCAAAACCAAGAGGGCAGCTGAGGTACAAAATCAATAGGCAAAGGCAGAGTCAGAAATCCAGGCAAGGTCAGACACGAAACTAAACACACACACTATCACTGGGGAACCAAAACTATATCTGACGGCCTGCAAGCCAGGCTCCAATGTACTTGAAGGGCACGGCTACCTCCCATAGGCTGGAGCTCACAACCTGATGACCTCATCCGGACCGCCCCTAGATCCAGGCCAGATGGAGATGCACGACTGGCTCCACCCACGCCACCTCTGACAGAAGAACGCAGGCTGCGCCTAACGGACACCTCTGCAGAGCCCTTTCCTCTGCGACCAACACCACCCAGAGGGGAAACACAGCGGCGCTCAGCGACAGAGGCAGACGTCGCGGGAGCAGTTCCATATGAGGACAAGGCCCTCCTATCACCGGCGCCACCAGCCGAAGGAATCCGGCTCCTCCCAGCGGCCGAGGCAGGAACACCAGCCACCGAGTCCAATGGCGATGTGACAGTACCCCCCTCTACGAGGGGCCTCCGGACCCACAAAACCCAGTTTATTGGGATGAAGAAGATGAAACTTCCTGATCAAACCCTTGGCATGGATATTACTGGCAGGCACCCAGGACCTCTCCTCCGGACCATAGCCCTTCCAATGTACCAGATACTGCACGGATCCTCTCACTAAACGGGAATCAAGGATCCGTTGAACTTCGTATTCCACGGCACCCCCGACCAAGACCGGAGGAGGAGGGGACCGGACAGGACGAATCGGAGATCGGTACAATTTGAGAAGGGATTTATGGAATACATTGGGCAGTTTGAATGATTGAGGGAGCTTCAGACGAAAGGCTACAGGGTTAATCACGTCAATTATTTCATACGGACCAATAAACCTGGGACCTAGTTTGGCAGACGGCACTTTGAGCTTGATATTTTTTGTAGACAACCAAACTTTGTCCCCAACTCCCAGGTCCGGACCCTTGGAGCGCCGTTTATTAGCAGAAGACGCCTGCCTAGTCTGAGCCCCCTTTAAGTTTTTGTTCACTTCAGACCAGATAGTCTTTAACTGATCTACGGACCTTTCTACCCCAGGGACGTCAGAAAGCCTAGAAGAAAATGAACAAAAGCGCGGGTGCAGCCCATGATTACAGTAGAAAGGGGTAGTCTTGATGGACTCCTGGTACTGGTTATTCATGGCGAATTCTGCTAGTGGCAGATGTTCCACCCAATCAGATTGATGCTCAGAGACATAACAACGTAGATACTGTTCGAGAGCTTGATTTGCGCGCTCGGTTTGACCATTGGTTTCAGGGTGATAGGCAGAAGAAAAGGAATAGTCAATTCCAATCCGTTTACAGAATGCCCTCCAAAACTTAGAAACGAACTGGGTGCCCCTGTCAGAAACAATATTCACAGGAACACCATGCAATCGCACAACATGATTAATGAATACTTTGCTCAGGGTCTCAGAATTAGGTAACCCGGACAGCGGAACAAAATGACACTGCTTGCTGAATCTGTCTACCACTACCCAGATACAAGTCTTCCCTTCTGAGAGTGGCAGGTCAGTAATAAAATCCATGGAGATATGAGTCCAAGGACCCTCAGGGGTAGGCAAGGACTGGAGCAACCCGGCAGGGCGGTTGCGGGGAGACTTAGCGCGAGCACAGGTTTCACAAGCCAGTACATATTCCTTACAGTCCTTTACTATGGTTGGCCACCACAAACTCCTGGTTACAAGTCTGATGGTGTTATTGATACCAGGATGCCCTGCGAGGACGGAATCATGAGATTCCTTAAGAACTTGGAGGTGGAATTTGGTAGGGACAAATAGTTTCTGGGCAGGAGTAGTGTCAGGGGCCTGTTCTGGAGATCTACGAATCTCTTCCAGAAGATCCAAAGACACAGCCGAGACAATAATCCCCTTGGCTAAAATGGGAGTCGGTTCCACGTCCTCGACTTGTAAGGGGCAAAAAACTTCGAGACAGGGCATCAGCCCTCACATTTTTAGTACCCGGTCTGAAAGTGATCACAAAATCGAATCTGGAGAAGAACAAGGCCCATCTAGCCTGTCTAGGATTCAGTCTTTTCGCTGACTCCAAATAGGTTAGATTTTTGTGATCAGTAATTACGGTAATCCTATGTTTGGCGCCTTCGAGGAAGTGGCGCCATTCCTCGAAGGCCCATTTGATTGCCAACAATTCCCGATTACCTACATCATAATTCATCTCTGTAGAGGAAAATTTTCGGGAAAAGAAGGCACACGGACGAAGTTGAGTGAGAGATGCGGTGCCTTGTGATAGCACCGCTCCCACTCCAACTTCAGAGGCATCTACCTCTACAATGAAGGGGCGGTCCAAATCAGGCTGCACCAATATTGGATCCGCGGAGAAACACTCTTTTAACTTAGAAAACGCATGAATGGCTTCAGGCTTCCAATTAACCACATCCGCCCCTTTACGTGTCAAATCAGTGAGAGGTTTGGCTATCTCTGAAAACCCTTTAATAAATTTACGATAATAGTTAGCGAAACCCAAGAATCGCTGCAGTGCCTTCAGAGACTTGGGTTGTACCCATTCCTTAATGGGTTTAATTTTGGCAGGATCCATGCGAAAACCTTTAGCCGATATAATATATCCCAAAAAATTTATCTCTTCCTCCATGAAGACACATTTCTCTAATTTGGCGAATAGAGAATACTCTCTGAGTCTCTGGAGTACAGTACGGACATGTCGGACGTGTGACCAAAGACCAGGAGAAAAGAGCAGAATGTCGTCCAAATACACGACCACATATACACCACTGATATCTCTGAAAATATCATTGACAAAATTCTGAAACACTGCAGGTGCGTTACTTAACCCGAACGGCATTACAAGATACTCAAAATGGCCGAGAGGCGTATTGAACGCGGTCTTCCACTCATCGCCTTCTTTTATACGGACCAGGTTATATGCTCCCCTGAGGTCCAGTTTGGTGAAATACCTGGCTCCCAACAGCTGATTATAAAGATCAGGGATGAGTGGAAGAGGATACTGGTTTTTTACAGTGATCGCGTTTAATTCGCGGTAATCAATGCAAGGTCTGAGGCCGCCATCTTTCTTTCCCACAAAAAAGAAACCAGCTCCTACTGGTGAGGTGGATGGTCTAATATACCCTTTTCTCAGACTGTCTGCTATGTAATCATTCATAGCCTGACGTTCAGGACCAGAGAGGTTAAATATTCTCCCCTTTGGGAGACGAGAAGCAGGTATCAAATCTATGGCGCAATCATACTTTCTGTGAGGGGGTAATTTCTCTGATTCCTGAATAGAAAACACATCCTCAAAATCTCTAAAGGCATATGGCACAAATGGAGGAGTCTTGACCTTCACTTGGTTTACAGATAGCGAGATACAATTTTCCTGACACTTTGGGCTCCAGCGCACAATATCACCCAAGTGCCAGTCTATGACTGGGTTATGTTTACGTAACCATGGCATGCCAAGGATTACTGCAGATGATAGATTATTGATAGCAAAAAATGACACATTTTCAGCATGTAACGACCCCACCAGCATTGACACTTCCTCAGTGACAAATTCCACTCCACCCTGGATGAGGGGGGTGCCATTAACTGCAGTGGTTCTTATGGGGGCATTAAGCCTTAGTAGTGGTACACCAAGAGTTCTCGCTACATGGAGATCTATGAAATTCCCCTCTGAACCACTGTCAACATAAGCCTCTAAACACACAGATTTCTTAAGGTAAGATAAAGAAATAGGTAATAAAACTTTGGCAGCATCCGCTGGCAATACCTGTGCACCCGGGCAGGCAGAGCCAGAGCCCCCCAGGTGCTGACATCCAGGGTATGAGGCCTTCTGATCTCCAGTGATCATGCAGAGGACTCCAGCTTGTGGCTTGTACAGCATGTTTGAATGAGATGGTGGGAGTGTTCCTCCACAGGACTGAGAAGCTGGAAACACAGGTGCTTTGAGGGAGCAATCAGCAGACACAGCTCAGAGAAAAGAAAAAAAAAAACCATTGGGAAAAGGAGAGGGGAAAAAAAAAAGGTAAAAGGAATGCTTTATATATATACTAGATGGGTGCCCGATGCACAATGCATCGGGATTCTAGCCGAGCGAGTCTCTGACTCGCAATGGCCGCTTCGCGGCCAATGCTTCGCGCTGCTAAGGCGACTCGCCATGCCCGCTGCGCGGGCATAGCGAGTCGCCTTAGAACTGCTCGCAATGGCCGCTTCGCGGCCAATGCTTCGCGGTGCTAAGGCGACTCGCCATGCCCGCTGCGCGGGCATAGCGAGTCGCCTTACAACTGGTCGCATTGGCCGCTGCGCGGCCAATGCATTTTTCGTATCCACATGACCACGCTGAGTCGCATGCGACTTTGGTGCGCGAAATCCATTCGTGATTATATAATAGATAGTCTATCTACCGTGTTTCCCCGAAAGTAAGGCCCTGTCTTACATTCTTTTGGGGGCCAAAAGTGGCCCCCGGCCTTACTTTCGGGGGGGGCCTTACATTGGGTGCCCCAGCAGTGTGGCCTACAGGCCCCCTCCTGCTGGGACACTGCGGGAGCGGGTCGCACGTCACGTGCGCCCGCTCATTACATATGCACTGCATCCCCCTGTCAATCAGCGACAGGGGGAGCAGTGCATTATACTGTATATATGGGCCCCCTATTGCTGGCACACTCCCCCCTGTTATGAGGCCCCCACCGCTGCTGCTGCTGAAGACATCTTACCCTCCAGGGTCTTCTTGCAGCAGCCACGCGCGCGTCTGTCCGTCCTCTGTACTCGGCGGTCTCCCGGATCATGTGACCCGTCGCAGCGCATGACGTCATCGCGACTGCGACGGGCCGGTCACATGATCCGGGAGTCCGCCGAGTACAGAGGACGGACGGACGCGCGCGCTGGCTGCTGCAAGAAGACCCTGGAGGGTAAGATGTCTTCAGCAGCAGCAGCGGTGGGGGCCTCATAACAAGGGGGAGTGTGCCAGCAATAGGGGGCCCATATATACAGTATAATGCACTGCTCCCCCTGTCGCTGATTGACAGGGGGATGCAGTGCATATGTAATGAGCGGGCGCACGTGACGTGCGACCCGCTCCCGCTCCCCCCCCCCTCCGCTAGCGGCCTTACATTGGCCCCCCCGGTTGTAAGGCCTTATAATCGGGGGAGGCCTTACATTGGCAGGCCCCCCCTTTACCCCCAGGCGGCCTTACAATCGGGGGGGCCTTACTTTCGGGGAAACACGGTATATATATAAAGAATGGTATGGCCAGATATAATGTGACGACCATCCACCGTGAGGCCGAGCTGCTGGTAGGCAGTACTCCGAGAAACCCCGAGACCCTTAACCCCTATACAGGGATCTGGAATTACAGCGGAGCCCAGGGGGTAGCTGCCTATATGAGCAACAGAGCCGGGGAGGTCGCCAGGGGAAAATCAAGACCCGAAAAACGAAGTCAGAAGTCCGAGTCAAAACCGAGAGGGCAGCGAAGGTGCAAAATCGTCAGGCAGTAGCAGAGTCAAAAATCCAGGCAAAGGTCAAGGGCAAAACCAAGAGGGCAGCTGAGGTACAAAATCAATAGGCAAAGGCAGAGTCAGAAATCCAGGCAAGGTCAGACACGAAACTAAACACACACACTATCACTGGGGAACCAAAACTATATCTGGCGGCCTGCAAGCCAGGCTCCAATGTACTTGAAGGGCACGGCTACCTCCCATAGGCTGGAGCTCACAACCTGATGACCTCATCCGGACCGCCCCTAGATCCAGGCCAGATGGAGATGCACGACTGGCTCCACCCACGCCACCTCTGACAGAAGAACGCAGGCTGCGCCTAACGGACAACTCTGCAGAGCCCTTTCCTCTGCGACCAACACCACCCAGAGGGGAAACACAGCGGCGCTCAGCGACAGAGGCAGACGTCGCGGGAGCAGTTCCATATGAGGACAAGGCCCTCCTATCACCGGCGCCACCAGCCGAAGGAATCCGGCTCCTCCCAGCGGCCGAGGCAGGAACACCAGCCACCGAGTCCAATGGCGATGTGACACATCTATGCTGGGTTTAAAATCAGGGTGACTCAGGATCGGACATAAAGTCGAGGTGTGTGGAATCATCAAGGATCTGACCAGGGTATAGTCGCATACCTTGAGGGTAGCCCCAATCGTCGGGTGGTCGCAAACCGTCTCATCTTGTCTGATTGATGTCCAAGGCAAGGTCTGTAGTCTTAGGGAAGTAGAGTCCTGTTCAATCTGTACCCAGATTTTGTTCTTTCCGTGTCTACACCAGTCTACCACCCGTGCGAGATGACTGGCTATGTGATACAATTTGATATCTGGCAAATTCACGCCACCCTCCCTCTTACGTCTGTGTAAAATAGATCTTGCCAATCTCGGTTTTGTACTATTCCAAATGAATCGTGTCTGAATTTGTGAGATTATCTTAAAAAAGGATGACGGTATGCTGACGGGGAGTGTCTGTAGGTAATATAAGATCTTCGGAAGAATAGTCATTTTAAAGAGTTGGCATCTACCCGTCCACGTAAAGGTGGACGACAACCACCTCTCGCAGTCGGCTCTAATTGATTTTACCAAAGAAGGGAAATTGGCATTATATAAATTTCGGACGTCCGGTGTGATTAGCAATCCCAGGTAGCGGAGGGCCTTAGGTGACCAGTGAAATGTAAAGGCGTCTTTTAATCTGTCTACCAAGCTGTCGGGAAGGGAAACATTTAATGCCTCCGATTTAGCTCTGTTAATTTTAAAATTAGAGAGATAATGAAAAGTCTCCAATTCTTTCAGCAAGTTTGGCAGAGAAATCTCAGGGCGCGTCACAAAAAATAAAAGGTCGTCAGCATATGCGGCAATTTTGTGTTCCGTCGACTTAATTCGTAGGCCAGAAATATCTCCATTCATACTTATATGACGTAACAAAGGTTCCAGGGTCAGAATAAAAATCAGTGGGGACAGCGGGCATCCCTGGCGAGTGCCGTTGGCAATATCAAAAGATTCTGAGAGGACTCCGTTGACCCTCACTCTTGCCGATGGGACGGAGTACAGGGACAAGACCCATTCAAGCATCTTTGGTCCCAAACCGATATGAGACAGTGTCTCTTCGATGAAGGACCAATGTACACGGTCGAACGCTTTTTCGGCGTCCGTGGATAACAACATCAATGGGGTGTTAGAGAGTTTTGCGTTATAAATTAAATTTATGGCCTTGGTGGTGTCATCCCTGGCCTCTCGTCCCAGGACAAACCCAGTCTGATCTGGATGAACTATGCTTGGTATGAATGGGGAAAGTCTCGCCTCCAAGATTTTAGCAAATAGCTTAATATCCGCATTTAATAAAGATATGGGGCGGTAGCTAGAGCATACCAAGGGGTCCTTCCCTGATTTGTGAATTACTGTGATGGTGGCGCGTAGCGCATCTCTCGGGGGTGGGACTTTTAACGACATGGCATTGAAGAATGTTCTCAAGTGTGGCAGTAGGGACTTTTTAAATTTTTTATAGTAGCCAATTGTAAACCCATTGGGGCCAGGTGCTTTACCTGATTTGGTTGAGGACAGCGCATCTATAATTTCTTGGTCCGAAATCGGAGCATCTAGGGATTGCAGCGCCACATCCGGAAGTTTTGGCAGCCCCGAAGATCGTATATACTCTTTAATACGTGTCTTAAGTGTATTGCCAGACAGGGATGACTTAGTGGTGTCTAAATTATACAGGGCAGACAGAGTAGTATTGCTTGAAGACCTCAGCTATGTCCATGGGGAGTTTTGATCGTCGTGAGGTAGTGGGATGCGTTATTTCAGGCACATACGTAGTCGCCCTGTGAATTCGTGAGGCCTTAGCTAAAGACCTGCCCGCCTTATTCCCATACTCGTAGAAGTGACGACAGCAACGGGAAAGCACACCCTTCGCCTTATAGAGCAATACAGAGCGTAGCTTTTCTCTAACGTCGAGCAGCTCTTTCCTCAAAGCCGGGAGGTTCTGCCGCTTGTGTCTCGTCTCGAGCTCTCTCAGTTTGGACATAAGGTCTCGGATCTCAGCGTCTCTACTCTTCTTCAGTCTAGCCCCGTGTTTTATTAAGATGCCTCTTACTACGCACTTATGAGCTTGCCATGTTGTCACGGGTGACATGTCAGGAGCGGTGTTTAGGTCAAAATAATCTGCAATCGTTTTTGTGACATCCGCCAATATTACCGAATCTTCTAATAGAGAGGCGTTCAACCTCCACTGCCACTGCCTAGGAATTGGGGAGGCAAGAGCAAGAGAAATCGTGACCATAGCATGATCCGAAAAGGAGATCGGTTCTATTGTGGCGTCAGTTAAGTGTGTCAGGTTGGCGTGTTTCATAAGGAAAAAGTCGATTCTAGAATACGTATCGTGTATTTGAGAGTAAAATGAAAAGTCTTTACATGTCGGGAACAGTAGACGCCAGGCATCTATTAATTGGTGATCATGTAGCGCAAGATGAGTCTCCTATTTGTTGCCTTAGATAGACTAGTTTTACCCCTGGAGGTGTCAAGGTCTGGTTCCAGCGTGACATTAAAATCTCCCCCCAGGACCAGTATCCCCTCTGCAAATGCGTCAATCCTGTCCAGGAAACGCAGGAGCACAGATATCTGACCCGAGTTGGGGAGGTATAGCGAGGCAAAAGTATATGTCTGTGAAGCAATCTTACCTTTGACCATGAGCATCCTCCATCTCCGTCGCCGTCAGAGTCTATGAATTCCCAGGGCAGTGATCCTGCTACTGCAATGCTGGTACCGGAAGAGTGAGAATTAGTTGAAAAGCTGTGATACACCGAAGGGTACCAGTGGCTGGAGAATTTGTATGGCTTAGCCGCACAAAGATGAGTTTCCTGGAGAAAGGCAACATGTATTTTGTTATTTTTCAAGTAATTAAACAGGATTGATCTCTTTCCCACATCGTGTAAACCCTGTAAGTTCAGCGTACCTATTTTTACCTTTGTTAGGTCATTATGCGACATTCTTGCGAGACTGGTAAAACCGAGGCTTAAAGGTAAAAATAAAGCTAAAATAGAAAGGAGAAAGGGAGGGGGGATGGGAAAAGACGACAAGGGAAGAGAAGGAGGGAGGGAGAGACAGGAGGTGTATGTAGAAAAAAAAAAAAAAAGGGGGGAGTAGAAAAAGAAAGAAAAGGTTAGACACTACTCGTCCCAAGGGGACTAATAGGGGAGACTATAGAGACTTCACAAGTCTATGCCGTGAAGATCGGCTTTCACGATCCTCTCAGAAAAGAAAAAGATGAGAGGATCGTAGAGAATGTGATCGACTACGGATAACGACCCGCAGTCCCAGGACAAATTCGCAATACGTTGGTCAGTTAGATATCCCGCTAATCTCAACAACCAGTTAATATTGAGGGTGAAAAATCTATCCTATCGGACGCCAGCGACTCTCTGGCACTAAGCAGAGATAAGTAAACGTCCAAATAACAAAAATAACAGCTGGTGCTTACTACTCCATACGTCCAACCTCCCTAACATATCTCGATCTTATCAGGGGGGAAAAATCACATCAAATGCATGCATTAATAGTCAAGAGTCAGGTTGGGAGATCTGCAAACGCCTCGTCTCTTCCGCCCCTCGGGCTGCCAGGCTGTGACGAGGGCGTACGTGGAGCATTGCCACTCCGTGTCTTCCTCTTGCGGACAGCATCTGAAAGGGAACTGCGTTAGCGGCCCATTGTTGCGAACCTCTGAAATCCTTCCAAAGAGAGCCAATCCGGGATCGGGATGGATAGGATATCCAAGAACGAAAATAGTCCAGGAAGGTCATCCCTATGCCAAAGATAATATGTCTTGTTGTTTCTTCTCACAATAAGATGGAAGGGATGACCCCAGCGGTACGTGGCTCCCCGCTCTTTAATCTTCACAAGTAAGGGGCGCAGCTGCCGTCGCATATACAAGGTGCGACTAGAAACATCTGGGAAGAGGCGAACATTTACGTTGTCAATCAGAATGTCGCCAAAGGACCAAGCCGCTTGTATCAGAGCATCCTTGTCTGTAAAATTATGAAGTCTACACAGAACATCTCTGGGGTTGTTTGGGTCAATTGGGCCAGGGCGAGATACTCTATGTATCCTATCAATTTTGTATGAGGAGCCTGAGGGTCTTTGGGACACCATATTAAAGATGTCTAGAGTCCTGTCAAGGAGCATATTAGCTGTAATGGTCTCAGGCAATCCTTTCAGGCGTATGTTGTTGCGCCTTTCCCTATTCTCCTGGTCATCTGCTTGTAGAATCAGGGCAACAATATGTGCATTAGAGCGTGTAGCATGTCTCTCTTCAATGGCAGCTATGGTCTCAGACACAGCGGTGGATTGTGACTTTAGAGTCTCTATATCTTCCTTAATGGGGCTCAGGGCTTTGGCTTGGGATGCCTCCATGCGGGCCATTAAACAGTCTAGGTCTTGTCTGGTGGGGAGAGCAGCAATCATGCTCCTAATAGCCCTCAGTTCAGAGTAGGAGCTGCTGGACTGGTCTGAAGCAGGCACCATTATTGCAGCCTGTGTAGGGGAGGGGGGAGTATCCCTCCATGTCTCCTCCGTCTCCTCTCCAGTGTCTGCAATCTCCTCTAATGTTTCCACAACTGCAGACTCCCTTGATCTCTCCTTCCCCTTATCTGAGGAGCTGATAACAGCTGTTACCTGGCTTCCAGTGTTTTGTTTGCGGGGGTTTCTCTGTGGCAGCTGTGAAGGTGATTGTGCCTGCAGCTTCTGAGCATGAGGTCCTCCCTGTGCCATTACAGAGGAGCGTGCTGCCTTTCCTCCTGCTGTCCCAAACAGTTTTGCCATGCCTGCCTCTCTCCCTTGCTTCTCAGGAGGTGTCAGGGCTGTCACAGCATCTTCAGGCTTCTTTCTCCGTGACATTGGAGCAGAGATTGTGAAGTTGAATAGCTCTATAAAGTCCCGAGTCTGCAGAGCTTATGGAGGTGCTTCCTCACACTTCCATGGCCAGGTCACCGTCTCCAGAAGGATTTTTTAATTTTTGGTAGGGGTGTGGTATTACATTTTTCTCATATGTGTTTTTTAAGCGTGCTCCAGATTCGGACATTTATGAAATAATTATTTTCCTTTTTGAGTGTTACGTGTCAAATAGATTCATTTGAGAGTGTTCTTCTGACAAGATGGTATTTGAAGAGGAGGAATTCAAGCCCGACACGTAATTACAAAAAATTGCCACAAGGTGTCCCCATAGAGTAATTAAGAACAATCTATGTTAATTAGAATTATATTACAGAAAGAGTCCAAATGTTCAAAGATACTGTAGGTCTGACAGAAAATGCTTATTTGTGATGCACAATGGGTTTGGAGATATTAGTTTATCCTCATCATAAGAACATTTTCTTGTATGTGTCACAGCATCTGTGTTTGAGCTGTGCCCTGCTTTCTCAGTTCAATTCCTCTGTGCCCACTTGGCTCTTCTTCTCTGATCTCTGGAGTGTTGTGCCTGCAGTCACAACAGGATGAGCAGCCCCCAGGTTCAGTCAGCCCCAGATCACTTCTCTCCTCTCACACTGTACCCAGGTGCCACCCGAGGAAGACAGACGGAGGGTCCGCAGCTCAGAAAGATCTTCACCCCTCAAGGGGACTCCATACCTCCCAACCTTTGAAGAACAGAAAGAGAGAGAAAAAGTGAAGCGGTGGCAAATTTTAGCCAACGCCCCTAGCCATACACATTTACAAGTGATGGACATTCAGTAGATGTCCAAGACTGTTAATTAGTAATATTAATCTTCTGATTATTGTATTTTTGCTGCATTTTTTATGCTTTTTCTGATTCATTTGATGCATTTTGGTGCAAATGTGAAGCCGCCTTTTTATAAGTATTTTTATAGCTCTGATTCTGAATTTAACCCCTTCACCCCCGAGCCCATTTTTGCTTATTTTAGCCTTAATGCCCGAGCCATTTTTTGCAATTCTGACCAGTGTCCCTTTATGAGGTTATAACTCTGGAACGCTTCAACCGATCCTAGCGATTCTGAGATTGTTTTTTCGTGACATATTGGGCTTCATGTTAGTATTAAATTTAGGTCAATAATTTTTGCGTTTATTTGTGAAAAAATCAAAAATATGGCAAATATTTTGAAAATTTCGAAATTTTCAAATTTTGAATTTTTTTTCTGCTAAACCAGAGAGTTATGTGACACAAAATTGTTGATAAATAATATTTCCCACATGTCTACTTTATATCAGCACAATTTTGGAAAAAAAATTTTTTTGGGGTAGGAAGTTATAAGGGTTCAAAGTTCATCAGCAATTTTTCATTTTTCCACCAAAATTTACAAAACCATTTTTTTTAGTGACCACATCACATTTGAAGTCCGTTTGAGGGGTGTACATGACAGAAAACACCCACAAGTTATACCATTCTAAAAACTGCACCCTCAAGCTACTCAAAACTACATTCAAGAAGATTATTAACCCTTCAGGTGCTTCACAGGAACTAAAGCAAAGTGGAAACAAAAAATGGATATTTAAATTTTTCCAACAAAAATGTTCTTTTAGCCTCAAATCTTTCATTTTCACATGGGCAACAGCATAAAATGGATCCTAAAGTTTGTTGGGCAATTTCTCCTGAGTATATCGATACCTCATATGTGGTCATAAACAACTGTTTGGGCGCACGGCAGGGCTCAGAAGGGAAGGAGCGCAATTTGACTTTTGGAGCTAATTTTCCATTCAAAAAGTGAAATTGCGCTCCTTCCCTTCTGAGCCCTGCCGTGCGCCCAAAGAGTGGTTTATGACCACATATGAGGTATCGATGTACTCAGGAGAAATTGCCCAACAAATTTTAGGATGAACTTTATGCTGTTGGCCATTTGAAAATTTAAAAAATTAGGCTAAAACAAAATTTTTGTGAAAAAAAAAAGTACTTTTTAATTTTTACAGATCAATTTGTGAAGCACCTGGGGGTTCAATATGCCCACTACCCATCTAGATAAGTTCCCTGGGGTGTCTAGTTTCCAAAATGGGGTCACTTGTGGGGGAACTCCAATGTGTAGGCACACAGGGGCTCTCCAAACGCAACATGGTGTCCGCTAACAATTTGAATGGAAAATCAGGTCAACTTGTTAGCGGACACATGTCACGTTTGGAGAGCCCCTGTGTGCCTACACATTGGAGCTCCCCCACAAGTGACCCCATTTTGGAAACTAGACACCCCAGGGAACTTATCCTGATGGGTTGTGAGCATATTGAACCCCCAGGTGCTTCACAAATTAATCCGTAAAAACGAAAAAGTACTTTTTTTCCACTTTTTTTTTTTTTTTCCATTTATTTGTGAAGCACCTGGGGGTTCAATATGCCCACTACCCATCTAGATAAGTTCCCTGGGGTGTCTAGTTTCCAAAATGGGGTCACTTGTGGGGGAACTCCAATGTGTAGGCACACAGGGGCTCTCCAAACGCAACATGGTGTCCGCTAACAATTTGAATGGAAAATCAGGTCAACTTGTTAGCGGACACATGTCACGTTTGGAGAGCCCCTGTGTGCCTACACATTGGAGCTCCCCCACAAGTGACCCCATTTTGGAAACTAGACACCCCAGGGAACTTATCCTGATGGGTTGTGAGCATATTGAACCCCAGGTGCTTCACAAATTAATCCGTAAAAAACGAAAAAGTACTTTTTTTCCACTTTTTTTTTTTTTTTCCCATTTATTTGTGAAGCACCTGGGGGTTCAATATGCCCACTACCCCTCTAGATAAGTTCCCTGGGGTGTCTAGTTTCCAAAATGGGGTCACTAGTGGGGGAACTCCAATGTGTAGGCACACAGGGGCTCTCCAAACGCAACATGGTGTCCGCTAACAATTTGAATGGAAAATCAGGTCAACTTGTTAGCGGACACATGTCACGTTTGGAGAGCCCCTGTGTGCCTACACATTGGAGCTCCCCCACAAGTGACCCCATTTTGGAAACTAGACACCCCAGGGAACTTATCCTGATGGGTTGTGAGCATATTGAACCCCCAGGTGCTTCACAAATTAATCCGTAAAAACGAAAAAGTACTTTTTTTCCACTTTTTTTTTTTTTCCCATTTATTTGTGAAGCACCTGGGGGTTCAATATGCCCACTACCCATCTAGATAAGTTCCCTGGGGTGTCTAGTTTCCAAAATGGGGTCACTTGTGGGGGAACTCCAATGTGTAGGCACACAGGGGCTCTCCAAACGCAACATGGTATCCGCTAACAATTTGAATGGAAAATCAGGTCAACTTGTTAGCGGACACATGTCACGTTTGGAGAGCCCCTGTGTGCCTACACATTGGAGCTCCCCCACAAGTGACCCCATTTTGGAAACTAGACACCCAGGGAACTTATCCTGATGGGTTGTGAGCATATTGAACCCCAGGTGCTTCACAAATTAATCCGTAAAAACGAAAAAAGTACTTTTTTTCCACTTTTTTTTTTTTTTCCCATTTATTTGTGAAGCACCTGGGGGTTCAATATGCCCACTACCCCTCTAGATAAGTTCCCTGGGGTGTCTAGTTTCCAAAATGGGGTCACTTGTGGGGGAACTCCAATGTGTAGGCACACAGGGGCTCTCCAAACGCAACATGGTGTCCGCTAACAATTTGAATGGAAAATTAGGTCAACTTGTTAGCGGACACATGTCACGTTTGGAGAGCCCCTGTGTGCCTACACATTGGAGCTCCCCCACAAGTGACCCCATTTTGGAAACTAGACACCCCAGGGAACTTATCCTGATGGGTTGTGAGCATATTGAACCCCCAGGTGCTTCACAAATTAATCCGTAAAAACGAAAAAGTACTTTTTTTCCACTTTTTTTTTTTTTTCCCATTTATTCGTGAAGCACCTGGGGGTTCAATATGCCCACTACCCATCTAGATAAGTTCCCTGGGGTGTCTAGTTTCCAAAATGGGGTCACTTGTGGGGGAACTCCAATGTGTAGGCACACAGGGGCTCTCCAAACGCAACATGGTGTCCGCTAACAATTTGAATGGAAAATCAGGTCAACTTGTTAGCGGACACATGTCACGTTTGGAGAGCCCCTGTGTGCCTACACATTGGAGCTCCCCCACAAGTGACCCCATTTTGGAAACTAGACACCCCAGGGAACTTATCCTGATGGGTTGTGAGCATATTGAACCCCCAGGTGCTTCACAAATTAATCCGTAAAAACGAAAAAGTACTTTTTTTCCACTTTTTTTTTTTTTTCCCATTTATTTGTGAAGCACCTGGGGGTTCAATATGCCCACTACCCCTCTAGATAAGTTCCCTGGGGTGTCTAGTTTCCAAAATGGAGTCACTTGTGGGGGAGCTCCAATGTTAAGGCACACAGGGGCTCTCCAAACGCGACATGGTGTCCGCTAACAATTCCAATTGTTAGCAAACACCAGGTTGCGTATGGAGAGCCCCTGTTTGCCTACACATTGGAGTTCCCCCACAAGTGACCCCATACACATATAATCATATATAATCACACATATAATATAATTACACATATAATTACACAACTGTACCCAGCCTTTCAGAAGGACAGGTCACCGTGAGGCGAGGCCTGGCCTTTCTGCAGGAAGGGATTTGTTCTAGCACCGGAATAAGACCCCCAAAGCCATGGTAAAGACTAAGGGGGCACTTATCGTAGTGCATGTCAGGTTGGTGTGTTGTAGTGTACATCAGGGTGTGTGTCAGGTTGGTGTGTTGTAGTGTACATCAGGGTGTGTATGTCAGGTTGGTGTGTTGTAGTGTACATCAGGGTGTGTGTGTGTTTGTGTATGATGTTGTGGGTGCATGTCAGTCTGGGGTCGTGTGATAGATTTCGAAACATCCAAAGATACACAAACCTGGTTTGTCAGGGCACGTTTTACATTGGGTTTGGACGGTCGTTCTGTTCCCCCTTTGATGGCAGACCCGGCACCTTTTTCTTGGCCCCTTCTCTGCAAAATGTTGCCCTGGTACCACGCGGGAATATCGAGTTCCAGGAGTGCTGGGGCCCCCTTCATCTTCTACTCTTCGTCTTCCTCTTTCTTCTCTTGGTCTTCGTTCTCGTCCTCCTTCTTCTCTTGATCTTCGTTCTCCTCCATTCAACAGGGCCTTGATCACCTTCACCTGGAACTCAAGAAAGGTGTTAGTGGTGTGACCTGCACATCGTGACAGCAAGTATGCATTATACATTGCCATTTGGACAATGTACACGGCCAGTTTTTTGTACCACTTCCTCGTTTTCCGCGTGGCCCTGTAGGGCTTGAGGACTTGATCAGAACGATCAACTCCTCCCATGTTCTTATTGTACCCCAGGACACATTCCGGTTTGTGGACCTGTCCTGGGGTACCTCTGGTGGTGGTGGCCCTGGTGCCGGGACCATGGATCGTGGTCAAGATAAAGACATCCCTTCGGTCTTTGAACTTGACCAGTACCATGTTGCCGCTACATTGAGCTCGGCTCTCACCTCTTGGGAGAGGCTGCTCAATTAGCGGCATAGGGAGATCCCTCTTGTTTCTGCGCACAGTACCGCAAGCGGCGGTAGTTCTGGCAGAGAGGGATCTGAAGAGCGGGACACTTGTATAAAAGTTATCAACGTATAGATGATAACCTTTATCAAGTAGTGGGTGGATCAAATCCCACACTATTTTCCCGCATACCCCCAGAGCAGGGGGACACTCTGGGGGCTCGATCCTCGAATCCTTCCCCTCATACACTCTAAAGTTGTGAGTGTACCCTGAGGTACTCTCACAAAGCTTGTAGAGCTTTATCCCATACCTGGCCCTCTTGCTGGGAATGTATTGGCGGAAACTAAGCCTACCTTTGTAAAGGACGAGGGATTCGTCCACACAAATTTCCCGTTTGGGAACGTACACTTCAGCAAACTTGCTGCTGAAGTGGTCGATGACCGGTCGAATTTTGAACAATCTGTCAAAATTCGGGTCATTACGGGGAAGGCTGTCAGTGTTGTCCCTAAAGTGGAGAAATTTATGGATGGCGTCGAATCTGTTTCGGGCCATCACTTCGCCGTACACTGGAGTTAGAAAAAACTTATCTGTACTCCAGCATTGGCGCATTTCTGGTCTGTTCACAATCCCCATATGAAGTATCAAACCCCAGTATTTCATAATTTCTCCAGAGTCCACAGGAGTCCAAGAAGAAAAGATGGAATCTGGGTTTTGGACCAGAAACTGTTGGGCGTACAGGTTCGTCTGCTCCACCATGAGCCTCACAAAGTCCTCAGAGAAAAAGACTTTGAAAAAGTCAATTTCCCTGAAGTTTGTGGCCTCAAACAGGATTCCTGATTGGGGAATAAAATCAGGAATCTGTGGAGTGTACCGATCAGGGACGGGGATCCACACAGGGGCCCTGGTGCTAGGTTGGGCATGCCTAGCACCAGGTGGAGGGTTACTCACTGACGGCTGTGGGTCTTCCTCCGACTCCTCTTCTCCAGGCTCAGACTCCTCTTCCTCGGACTCCTCTTCCTCTTCCTCTGGCTCCGGACGATCTCTTGTCCTCCGCCGTCTTCGTGGTGGTGGCGAGTCGGTGTCACTGCTGCAGATTTCACTGTCGGAGGAAGAATGTGAGGAATAGTGGAACGTGGGGTCCACTTCCTCACTGTCAGCATCGGAGGCAAGTATAGCATATGCCTCCTCAGCCGAGTACACCCTTTGTGACGTTGATGAGCGGGACGGGCGTGACATGTTGTATGTGCTGTGTGCGTGTGTAAAAAAAAAAAAAAAAGTAAACTTTTTATTAGTGTGCGTGTATGTGAACGTTAACTGGTGTAACTTTCGGGACGACGGTCAGTCAGGGGCGGCGGACGACGACAGTCAGTCAGGGGCGGCGGACGACGACGGTCAGTCAGGGGCGGCGGACGACGACGACAGTCAGGGGCGGCGGACGACGGTCAGTCAGGGGCGGCGGACGACGACGACAGTCAGGGGCGGCGGACGACGACGACAGTCAGGGGCGGCGGACGACGACGGTCTGTCAGGGGCGGCGGACGACGACAGTCAGGGGCGGCGGACGACGACGGTCAGTCAGGGGCGGCGGACGACGGTCAGTCAGGGGCGGCGGACGACGACGACAGTCAGGGGCGGCGGACGACGGTCAGTCAGGGGCGGCGGACGACGACGGTCTGTCAGGGGCGGCGGACGACGACAGTCAGGGGCGGCGGACGACGACGGTCAGTCAGGGGCGGCGGACGACGACAGTCAGTCAGGGGCGGCGGACGACGACAGTCAGTCAGGGGCGGCGGACGACGACGGTCAGTCAGGGGCGGCGGACGACGACGGTCTGTCAGGGGCGGCGGACGACGACAGTCAGGGGCGGCGGACGACGACGGTCAGTCAGGGGCGGCGGACGACGACAGTCAGTCAGGGGCGGCGGACGACGACAGTCAGTCAGGGGCGGCGGACGACGACAGTCAGTCAGGGGCGGCGGACGACGACAGTCAGTCAGGGGCGGCGGACGACGACGGTCAGTCAGGGGCGGCGGACGACGACGGTCTGTCAGGGGCGGCGGACGACGACAGTCAGGGGCGGCGGACGACGACGGTCAGTCAGGGGCGGCGGACGACGACAGTCAGTCAGGGGCGGCGGACGACGACAGTCAGTCAGGGGCGGCGGACGACGACAGTCAGTCAGGGGCGGCGGACGACGACAGTCAGTCAGGGGCGGCGGACGACGACAGTCAGTCAGGGGCGGCGGACGACGACAGTCAGTCAGGGGCGGCGGACGACGACGGTCAGTCAGGGGCGGCGGACGACGACGGTCTGTCAGGGGCGGCGGACGACGACAGTCAGGGGCGGCGGACGACGACGGTCAGTCAGGGGCGGCGGACGACGACAGTCAGTCAGGGGCGGCGGACGACGACAGTCAGTCAGGGGCGGCGGACGACGACAGTCAGTCAGGGGCGGCGGACGACGACAGTCAGTCAGGGGCGGCGGACGACGACAGTCAGTCAGGGGCGGCGGACGACGACAGTCAGTCAGGGGCGGCGGACGACGACAGTCAGTCAGGGGCGGCGGACGACGACAGTCAGTCAGGGGCGGCGGACGACGACAGTCAGTCAGGGGCGGCGGACGACGACAGTCAGTCAGGGGCGGCGGACGACGACAGTCAGTCAGGGGCGGCGGACGACGACGGTCAGTCAGGGGCGGCGGACGACGACGGTCAGGGGGTCACTCGGGCCAGGCAGCGGTCGGTCAGGGGGTCACTCGGGCCAGGCAGCGGTCGGTCAGGGGGTCACTCGGGCCAGGCAGCGGTCGGTCAGGGGGTCACTCGGGCCAGGCAGCGGTCGGTCAGGGGGTCACTCGGGCCAGGCAGCGGTCGGTCAGGGGGTCACTCGGGCCAGGCAGCGGTCGGTCAGGGGGTCACTCGGGCCAGGCAGCGGTCGGTCAGGGGGTCACTCGGCCAGGCAGCGGTCGGTCAGGGGGTCACTCGGGCCAGGCAGCGGTCGGTCAGGGGGTCACTCGGGCCAGGCAGCGGTCGGTCAGGGGGTCACTCGGGCCAGGCAGCGGTCGGTCAGGGGGTCAACACCGAGCAGACCGGACCGGTGAGAACGAGCTCTGGGGAGGGGGGAGAGAGCAAACTCAGGGGAGGGGGGGAGAGAGAGCAAACTCAGGGGAGGGGGGGAGAGCAAACTCAGGGAAGGGGGGGGGGGAGAAGACAAAAGGGGAGGGGGGGGGGAGAGAGGACAATGGGGAAGGGGGAGGGGGAGAGGACACCAGGGGAGGAGGAGAGGGAGCGGATCACAGCAGCGGGGTACTTACAATCAACAGCAGCAGCGGCGGTGGCAGCAGCGGCGGCGATCGGCGGTGGCAGCAGCGGCGGCGGCGGCGGCGATCGGCGGCGATCGGCGGCGGGGGGGCTCACACCACGTGGGCACGGTCGGTGGCAGCGGAGGGCTGCAGGGGTGCACGCTCATCAGCGTCCACCGACAGAGTGGAGCTGATGAGCTCGGTGGCCATATTGTGAACATCCCCCTGCACATCTGATTGGAGGGCTTGCATCACATGGATGCTAGCCCCCAATCAGATCGGGGGGGGGCACACACACCTCACAGTGCCCCAGCCAATGCCTGATGCTTTGAGCATCAGGCTATGGCCATAATGAAAACATTACACCAATTTCTATTGGTGTAATGTTTCAATCATCACTATTGACTAGTTGTCACTTAACTAGCCAATCGGAGGGTTCCTAGCCACGGGGGGGGGAAATCCCTCCCGTGGGGTCATCTAGAGGTTGTCCCCTATCTGCGGCTCTATTAACCCTTTCGTGAACCCGGTTAATAGAGCCGCAGCAAGGGGGAAACCGCGATGACGCAGCGTATGCGCCATCGGGCGGGAACGGTGATGTTTCCATGGCGCATACGCTGCGCGCCCGGGCGGGAAGGGGTTAAAGAGGACCTGTCACCAAACCAGGCATGGTGATCTAATTACAGCACTGGATACAGCATGTCTGCAGCATGCAGACAAGGGGTCACCCAGCACTTGAGCGGCCCTGTCCCCCGAGATAATACACTTAGAAAACTTACATGCTCCAGCCACTAAGGAGGTGGCTAGGGGCAGGAGCCGAAGGGCAGATTCACACCCCCTGCCTGTGTAATCTGCCCACCGCTGCCAATCATTCTCTCCCTGTCTCCAGCATTTAAACAGAGTTTTTTTTCTCTCCCGTGTAGCCCCGCCCCCTCAGGGGGCAGGGCTAACAGACTTTCTGGGAGAGAGAGAAAAAAACTCTGTTTAAATGCTGGAGACAGGGAGAGAATGATTGGCAGCGGTGGGCAGATTACACAGGCAGGGGGTGTGAATCGGCCCTTGGCTGCAGCCCTAGCCACCTCCTTAGTGGCTGTAGCATGTAAGTTTTTTAAGTGTATTATCTCGGGGTACAGGGCTGCTCAAGTGCAGGGGGACCCCTTGCCTGGATGCTGCAGACATGCTGCATCCAGTGCTGTAATTAGATCACCATGCCTGGTTTGGTGACAGGTCCTCTTTAAAAGAGTAACTGCAGTTTTTTACATGTATTTTTTGTGCTCCACAAAGAAGCTTCTAGAGAGAAAAAAACAACAAATGTCTGAGGTCAGTGGCTCCTGTAGACGCACAGTGGGCGCAGTTCTCATGAAACCACATCCACTTTGCTCGAACAGTTAGAGGTTGTCCAGTAAAAGAACATCATGTTATTGTACAGATATTACCTTTTATCATTCTCCAGCAGATCCTCATTGCTGCCTCAAGTTCTCATGGAGTTAATCGACAACTTCCTCCCCTGACTTCGTGCTTCTAGTACTACAAGTCCTATCATGCATTGCACTGGCCTGTAAGCTGCATCTATCACACCCACTCAAAACTACACCCAAACCCCTCCCTGCCCTACATTTGCATTACATTATTTATGGATTTAATATAGAAAAATACTGTATATTTTGGACTATAAGACGCACCAAACCATAAGATGCACCCAGATTTTAGACGAGGAAAATTAAGGGAAAAAAATTAAGCAGAAAATGTGGTTATAATGCACTGTTAGAGGGGTGATGTGTTTCTGACAATTATGGAGGTAATGTCCCCCATCCTGGGCCTGTCTGCCATCTCATCCTTCTTCTCCGCTCACTTCCTCAAGCTCAAAATGGACAAAGCCAAGTTCATCGTCTTCCCCCCCAGTCACTCATCCCCCACTACCCGACCTATTCATCACTGTCAATGACTGCACACTCTCACCCGTCCCCCATGCCAAGTGCCTCGGGGTAATCCTCGACTCTTCCCTCTCCTTCAGGCTCCACATCCAAGCCCTCGCAACCACCTGCCGACTCCAGCTCAAAAATATTACCCGAATCCGCTCCTTCCTTGACAATGACACTGCCAAAACTCTTGTCCACACCCTCATCATCTCCCGCCTTGGCTACTGCAACCTCCTGCTCACCAGCCTCCCCACAACCTTACTTGCACCTCTCCGAACCATCCTCAATCCCGCCGCCCGAATCATCCACCTCTCACCCCGTTACTCCCCTGTCTTCCCCCTCTGCAGAGCCCTTCACTGGCTCCCCACCTCCCAAAGATCTCAGTTCAAAACCCTAACCCTAACATACAAAGCCATCCACAACCTGTCCCCTCCATACATTTCTGACTTGGTCTCGCAATACCTCCCCTCACGCAATCTGCACTCCTGTCAGGAGCTCCTGCTCTTCTCCCCCCGCATCTCCACCTCCCACAACTGCATGCAAGACTTCTCTCGTGCATTCCCCATACTCTGGAACTCTCTCCCACACCACATCAGATACTCCCCTACCCTGGGAACCTTCAAGAAAAACCTGAAGACCCACCTCTTCCTCCTAGCCTACAACCCACACTGAGACCTAATCCGCTGCACCATCTCACCCCCACCTCTCCCCCTTCTACTCTCTCCCACCCATCCCCTATAGACTGTGAGCCCTCGAGGACAGGATCTCTGCCCTACTGTACCTGTACGATTTAATTGTCGTTATTTTTATGTTCTTGTTCTTGTCTGCCCCTACACGTGTAAAGCGCAATGGAACCAATGGCGCTATATAAAAATATAATATTAATAATAATAATATATGGCCCTCCGATCCTAGTACAAAATCCCCATCCTGTATACTCTCCCCAATCCTGGTATATAGCCCTTCATCCTGGGATATAGCCCCCCCATTCAGAATATCCCCCATCCTGGATATGGCACTGAGGTGATGGACAGTGGGATGTAGTGTATATTAAATGAGCATGATGCACGGGGGCATGTGACCTTCCACTCCAGAGCCGCAGCTTCCCCCCAGCACAGCCCTACAGTCATACAGTCTGTATATTTGTATACAATTTTTTAATTGTTCTTTGCACTGGAGCTAACTGCCTCTTAGTGGTTAGTAGTTGCTTAAAGATCAGAGGATAACCCATGTGACTCTTATCCTCTGTCCTTTTGGATAATTACGATTACATATATAATGTTATGATCTAGCGCTTACTATTTTACACCTCGTTTAAGATATTGATCCCAGACCAATTGTTTGTATATAAAAAATAATTTTATTTTTCACCTAAAGTAAAAATTCCTTTGTTCAAACACTTGCACATCAAATAGATTAATTTAAAAAAGCTGATCTTAAAAATTGGCTGATGTTTATAGCTTCAATTGTATATTGTTGTAGAATTCTTCTGTTTGTCTTTCTTTTGTGGCTGTGGTCTGAAATAGAATTACATTCATCTTAGTTGCTGTCTTATTGGGTTTGTAAGTGAGTTATAATTGATCTGTATCTCACCTCTACAAGTATAGATACCAGATAATCCGTGCTCGTTGCGGGCTTGCTTGATGGTCTCCTAAGATGTGTATATAATTATTGCTCAGTATAATCGTATTTATTTGACTTTCTTAGGCGGCCGTTACACTCATCAATATCGTGAGCGATATTGTTAGCGATCACGTGCACGCGCGATCTCTAACGATATCGCTCACATCGCTGGTGAGCTGTCACACAGACAGACTCACCAGCGATGTGGAGCAGCGAGATCGCTGGTAACTATGGTACACATCGGGTTACTAGGCGCTGCGCGGCGCTTAGTAACCCGACGTTTACCATAGATACCATCTCCCAGCATAGGCTCTGCCGCTGGGAGATCGTTCATCGTGGTGTCATACACCACGATGAAGCAGATTGAACAAGCGTTTATCGCTTGATTTGAGCTCCGGTTCTCATATCTGCGATGTCACGATCAAGCGATTTTACATTGTAAAATCGCTTGATTGCACGCAGCGATGCACAAACGATATCGCTTAAGCGATCAAAAAGCAGATCGCTTAAACGATATCGTTCGCAATATTGAACCGTGTGACGGCCGCCTTAGGCTGGCTTCACACTGCGGGTCAGATCCGATCCGAGGCTGTCAGGATGAACCTGACAGCCCTGGATCGGATCAGCACACAGAACCGGCCGGAGGGCTAATATGCCCTCCGGTCCGGTATGCACCCGCACGCAGCTGCCGCCACTGATGAGTCAGGACCGCAGCTGGCAGGGAGCTAGCCGCGGCCCTAAAACAACTGCGGCGTGCAGCCGCAGGGGTCTGGTTCCCGGATCCTCCTGGACTGGTGGATCCGGGCAAATCCGGGTCAATCCAGGAATTGCCAGACACAAAAACGCTGCAAGCATTCTCCCGGATTGTCCCAGACAGATAGAAACCGGATGGCAGAGAGCTGCCATCCGGCTTCTACCCGGCCCCATAGTCTGCAATGGGACCAAACTCCGGTCCGGGGCTGTCCGGTTTACACGAACAGCCTCGGATCGGATGGGACCCGCAGTGTGAAGCCAGCCTTAGTGTCTAAGTGTCAGTGATTAATCGTAATACACACCTACTGTTGTTTATATAGGTACTTGATGTTTTGTTAAGTTGAATGATGTGTCACACCAAATATCTGTTGATAATAAAGATTGACTATTGCTTTGATTAACAACAATCCTATCGTGGTTGTACTGGTTATTTTCTTACATTGGAGTGTGGGACTTCTGTGGCTGGATTCATCTAATAATGTCCTACACAGTTCTGGAAATTAATCCCCCTCTCAGGGTACTGTCATTCTTTTATGCTCTGAATGTTTGATAACAAATTGTTAAATCTTGCTGTTAACCCTAAAAATCATATAAGTTCATATAAAATCATATGAAATCAAAGAGGCACATATATCAGTATTAGTGTAAAAATCGCTGCTTCATTGTGTCAATGTATCAGCTAATCACTCATCGTTGGTGGTAGTGGGTCTCCACAGGTTTTCTTGCTGGTTGCCCTCCCTGCTCCCTGCAGCTTCTGGGCAGGAGGGCATTCACCCCGATCTCTGGTGCTGCTGACTCACCGCGGCCGGCTGACTCCGGTTGATACAGGCGATTCTTCTTCCTTGTCACGGGTGGACCGCGCCTGCCGGTAGTGGGGCCCGGTGTAGTGCAGATCAAAATTGAAGACGTCATAGTGGGAACAGATTAAAGGGGATTTAATTTGTTTTCTTCGTGACGCCACCTATGAGTAGTTCGGTAAGGGTTACCGACGCTGCGGAACCTCCGGGGTGATGGACAGCAGCAAGATGTTACGCTCCCCACAGGCTGAGCGGTGAGCCCGGAGGCTGGAGCTGCCCAAGATGTTGTGCGGCAGCTGCGGTTACCTTTAGTTAATGACGGACAGTTCATAAGGAAACACGGACACAGATAGTCTCTGCAACGGGTCTTTACTGTAACCAGCAGGCAGTACATGGCTTACAGTGGTTGAGTAGAAGACCGGGTGGACTCAGCAGTGATAGTGCTCCTCAGAGATCCGCAGTGTACCTCCTTTCTACCTCCTTAGTTTGTTTTGCCAGCGTCGCCCAGGAATACCAGGTCGGGTACGGGGAGGCTGCTTCAATGCCCTATCCATGATGTACGTTCTGGATGCTTTGGGGAGCCTTGGATCCCTCAGTGGGTACACCGCTGGTTAGACGACTGGAAACTGGCTGGTGGTGGGGTGCTCCTATAAAGCTGATCCTCCACGGGGCTGGTTCGCGTGACAGAGGTGAACTGCTGCCAGCTTCGGTACCAGTGAACCGGCTATGAGTGTGGGCACGGGAGTCTTTTGGGAACCCGTGTAGAAATGCCCAATCCCGGTAGTTAAGGCCTCAGGTGCGGACACCCGACCGGTGACGGCCCAGGGGCCCGCACGAGGTGCGGAGCCCCGCTCCTCTCCAAGTTCTGTGTTCTTGGGTCTAGATTCTTGACTTGACTCCTCTAGACTATTGTGTGTTCTACTTCACTACCCTAACACTCCACCCACCAGGACCTAGGATTGGTCCTCTGTTCTAGGTGTTGTATGTTGGGTTGGATCTCAGAGTTAACTATTGCACTGCTTTGTCAGAGAATATTGCGGCTGCAATACTCCCTTGTGACGCACTCGTTGCGGGGCGCCACACTCCCCTTGGTTAAATCAGCTTGTCCCCAAGCGTCAAACTACTCACATTACAGAGGTTTTTGCATTTTTATACATATATATGACACACTTTTATTAAAATAGAAAAACAGGGAAGGTATGCTTTGGTGATATAAGCAAAGAAACAGGTAATCACTTTGTGCGGACCCGGCGGGCGGTCGGCTGTACTTTAACTAGAGTCCAGGCTGTAGCCGCGAGATCACACAGTCAATGATTAACGGGAACAGAGTCATTGATGAAGTTCAAGTTTTAAAGTCACTGGCTCTGGGAACGATGGCGCACCCGGATAGCAAACCACCCATCTGCACAAGCATAGCGCTCGTAGGTGATAATATCGCCCCGGTATAGGTCGCGATCGGGATGTCCTCTTGGCAAGTTTGACTCAACGTCCCGGCGCCCCACAAACACCTCCTCATTCAAACCCACCTCCCAAGCGAACCCCCACCCGGTATTTAAATTAAAGGTGGAAATTCTACCTTCACGGCGGAGTTCATCAGGCAGCGGCGGCTGGCGGCGAGCCTCGGCACGGGCCTGCATGTTGGCGCGTTCTCGGGCTTGCCACTCCTCTCGTCGTCTCTGGCGTACATCTCCGTCGTTACGGCTCGGGGTGTAAAGATGAGTAACGGAGCTGGTGGTTTGGCGGGAAGCTTGAACTTGGCGGGCTGTCTGTATCGGAACCCGGTGGAACGGCACAGGGGAAGGTGTCGGCAGTGCACCCGACCAGTGTACCCGAACTGTGTGCCCGGAAGGAAGTTCCTTGTTGTCTCCCCAAGCGAACCCGGTGTCGAAATCCTCAGCGGTGCTGTGGGTCTCGTCGTCATCCTCTCCGACCTCTTCCTCGATGACCACATCAGGCTGCTCGATGGTGAGAGATGTTGAAGCTTGTTCCGTTGTACAACAGAGCGGTGGTGCTGCGGATCCTTCCGTAGGGACGTCCTGTAGGGCTTCCAGGCTGCCTGCCTCTTCATCTGTTTCCGCAGGTAAAGGTGTTTCAATCCCGGTTACCAGGTAGGCCTCGGCAATGGCAAGGGAAGCCTCCGGTACGGGGATAAAACAGGCGACTGTCTCTGTAGTGGTGAAACATGTCGCGGGTTCCTCAGTGGGAACCTGGTAAAGATCGAGTTCTTCAATGGAGCGTGTTATGAGCTCCGGCTCAAGAACGGGATCGGTTGCGATGTTGGTCGCTGGAACGGGTCGAGTTGCGGCCTCCACCGGAATGACACAGTCTATTGGCTCAGGTGACGGAGCAGGACAGGTGGTAGGCGACGGTGAGGCGGTCGAGAAGCTGGTGACGTCGTCTGGGCTTGGAGAAGCTGTACCCGGTCGGCTCTGCTGCATCGCATGGTGTAGTCGTCTGCCTAGGGTCGCGCTCCAGCTACGGATCGTCCATTCCACTGTCTCTAGTAACCGCACCCGGAGGTCTTGTAGAGCTTCTAGCCAGAAGTCGGGGCTGCCGTCTATAGTAAGGGCAGGATCCGGACCTGGTTGGCTGATGGCTGCTCTGGCCTCCGCCTCGACCTCCCGCATCAGGTCTTGGAGTCTCATGCTGGCCATTCTTCTTGGAGGGAAACCACACCCGTAGAACCGGTAAGCGTTCTGGTAGAGCTGGTGAAGAAGTCTTCTCTTTCTGTCGGTGTGTCTATGACACTCCCATTTCCTCTGGGCTTTTGTAGTCCAATCGTGGGAAAAGTCTTTGGGGTCCGCCCCCATGGTTGATTCGAGCAATCAGGGCGGACAAAGAGTTTGGCGCCTTTTGTCTTTAGCCCTCCCACGATGAGGGGGGGGTTGACTCACTCCTGGGCTTCACGTGGCGGCTTCTTGTGGCGGGAACGCCATCTTGGGCGCCATCTTGACCCAATGGTGTAAAGGCGGGAAAGTTCTTTTAGGGACGAACAAAGTCCAGTTGTAGACAATAAAGTCCATTTTAAGCACAATATACCCGTTGGGTAACGGGCCTGCTCGTATCCTGTTCGTGACGCCAAATTCTGACTCACCGCGGCCGGCTGACTCCGGTTGATACAGGCGATTCTTCTCCTTCCTTGTCACGGGTGGACCGCGCCTGCCGGTAGTGGGGCCCGGTGTAGTGCAGATCAAAATTGAAGACGTCATAGTGGGAACAGATTAAAGGGGATTTAATTTGTTTTCTTCGTGACGCCACCTATGAGTAGTTCGGTAAGGGTTACCGACGCTGCGGAACCTCCGGGGTGATGGACAGCAGCAAGATGTTACGCTCCCCACAGGCTGAGCGGTGAGCCCCGGAGGCTGGAGCTGCCCAAGATGTTGTGCGGCAGCTGCGGTTACCTTTAGTTAATGACGGACAGTTCATAAGGAAACACGGACACAGATAGTCTCTGCAACGGGTCTTTACTGTAACCAGCAGGCAGTACATGGCTTACAGTGGTTGAGTAGAAGACCGGGTGGACTCAGCAGTGATAGTGCTCCTCAGAGATCCGCAGTGTACCTCCTTTCTACCTCCTTAGTTTGTTTTGCCAGCGTCGCCCAGGAATACCAGGTCGGGTACGGGGAGGCTGCTTCAATGCCCTATCCATGATGTACGTTCTGGATGCTTTGGGGAGCCTTGGATCCCTCAGTGGGTACACCGCTGGTTAGACGACTGGAAACTGGCTGGTGGTGGGGTGCTCCTATAAAGCTGATCCTCCACGGGGCTGGTTCGCGTGACAGAGGTGAACTGCTGCCAGCTTCGGTACCAGTGAACCGGCTATGAGTGTGGGCACGGGAGTCTTTTGGGAACCCGTGTAGAAATGCCCAATCCCGGTAGTTAAGGCCTCAGGTGCGGACACCCGACCGGTGACGGCCCAGGGGCCAGCACGAGGTGCGGAGCCCCCGCTCCTCTCCAAGTTCTGTGTTCTTGGGTCTAGATTCTTGACTTGACTCCTCTAGACTATTGTGTGTTCTACTTCACTACCCTAACACTCCACCCACCAGGACCTAGGATTGGTCCTCTGTTCTAGGTGTTGTATGTTGGGTTGGATCTCAGAGTTAACTATTGCACTGCTTTGTCAGAGAATATTGCGGCTGCAATACTCCCTTGTGACGCACTCGTTGCGGGGCGCCACACTGCGCCCTGCTTCCTGATTGAGACGTCAGTTCTGGGCGCGGTCAGCTGACATTGTGTCTCAGGCTGTCGGTGGAGTTTGTCGTCAGCAGTCTCTCAGCTAAACCTGTGCTGGGCGTGAATAGTGTATGTGGGCGGGCTCAACGCGTTTCATGGGGTGACGCCCCACTACATCAGGATGCCCGTCTCTTTCTGCAGCGATCCTATTTATACAGGATCCCTGCTTGTTAATACTGTATGTGCCTCTTGATGTCCTAAACAAAATTGATCTAAACCATTTCCACAGTGTTTTTTATTATGATACAGTACATATATATACTATAAAGTATGATAATTTGTAATATGCCATTTTCTAAGGACTTTCTGGGTAATATTAATGAAATGGCGCCATCTATCGTTCAGAAAGTGTAAATGTCTTATAATGTGAATTTAATTTTCTCTGCTGGCTAAAGCTGGCTTCACATTAGCGTTTGTGTCTGCATGCTGATGGCATGCAGACACAAACGCTGTCAGAAGCAGTGTCCAAATGATGTGTCCGCAGCGGATAATGTCCGCCTGCGGACACATCACTATGGAGCCCGGCAGCCAATCGGCGCTGTCCGGGGGCGGGCCGGGGGCGGAGATCAGCGCCGGAGATCTCCGCCCCCCCGGCCGCCGGTAAGCTCCGGGACTGTCGGCGGGGAGAACAGCTGATGTGAGAGCTGTTTGAATCTTCCCGCGCCGACACTGAGAGGAGATGTCGGCGCGGGAAGATTCAAACAGCTCTCACATCAGCTGTTCTCCCCGCCGACATCGCTATGAGATTACAGGCGGCGGGGAGAAGGAGGACAGCAGAGGCTGAGCTGATCTCCCGGTGGCCGTCGGTGAGCTCCTGTGACATCACCGGCGGCCACTGGGAGATTTTTCAATGGGTCCGCAGCGTTCTCCTGCGGTGTCATGCAGAGGACACTGCGGACCCATTGAAGCCAATGCATTTTTTGTACGCTTGGGGACGCTTGCTGATTGTCCAAGCTCCCCAAACGCACAAAAAAACCCAACTGGCTGCGTCCCGGGTGCGGATGCTGGACACCGGAAGCAGCAGATATCGTCCGCATCCGCACCCGAACGCAGCAAACGCAGGCACCATGCGTTCCTATGTTAAACATAGGAACGCAGTGCGCATGCGTTTGACTGCGTATGGGAACGCAGCAATACGCTGCCTTCCCATACGCAAATGTGAAGCCAGCCTAAATAAGTAGTAATGTAATTTCACTGAGAAATTTCCACTAATCCACAAATAAGAATTTTTCTTTTCAAAACGTAGTCTTAGGTTGTGTTCTGCTGTTTGTTTTATTTGAATCCTAAAACTTCAGCGTCTTGACTAAGGCCATTAGGGGCTAGTGTGTTTAAAGTGAAGATCCATTTCGTTTCTGCTCTGGACATGTTTTCTAAATGATTGCCCCCTCTCCAGTTTTTTCTTATGTGTTGTATTGCCAGAAATTTTGTATCTTTCGTTTGGGATAGGTGGGCTTCTCTATAATGTCTGCTCAATGGATGTCCTTGATATCCTTTCCTTATATTTCAGATATGCTCACTCATTCTCATGGTCAGCGTTCTGCATGTTCTCCCTACATACATTTTATTGCAGGGACAAATTATTATATAGATGACACTCGTCGTGTGGCAGGACAATTGTTTTATTTTAAAAATATGTCTATCCTCATATCTCTCGAATTCTGTATATTCTTTCTCTGTTGTGTCTGTAGTACGACATGCTTGGCATTGCTTACAATATCTGAAACCGTCTTTTATCTTTGTCCCATCTATTTTAGTTTGCCAGTTGGTCTTTATTGGTTTGGGCTGTTTTATAGTGGGTGCCACCAGGATGTTTAGGGTCTGGGTTTTCCTGAAGACTATCTTTGGTCTGACTGGGAGGAGGTCTCCTACTGTCTTATCTAGGCGTAAATAATGCCAATGTCGGCTATTTTTCTGAAGTTAGAGGAATTGTCATGATATTCAGTAATGATTGGAGTAGGTTGGATTTGATTTTGTATTGACAATCCTTGTTGTTTTTCTTGAGTCACCTTATGTTCTGTCAATTGCGCCCTGCTTATGTTCCTCACTTGCTGTAGGGTCTCATTTAACATATTTTGCTTATATCCCTTTTTCATGAATTCATTTTTCAAAATGTTGGCTTCTTTTTCAAAATCTTCATTTTCCGTGCAGTTCCGTTTTAATCTAATAAATTGACTCTTTGGTACGGCTTTTAGCCAACTTCCCAGATGGCAACTCTCTACAGGAATGTAGCTATTAGAGTGTACTTCTTTCTTGTAGGTTCTTGATTTATGATTTTCAGTGACAAATATTTCAAGATCTAAAAAATTGATCTTATGTTTGCTCGTAGTGGCCGTGAACTCTAGTCCATATTGATTTTCGTTGATTTTTTGTAGAAATCTTCTCAATGTTTTGTCTGTACCCTTCCATATGAATACGAAATCATCTATGTATCTTCTCCACATCAAAAGTTCTTCTCTCCAGTGTCCCTTTGGAAGGATAATTTATTTTTCCCACTTGCCTACAAATAGATGCACATATCCTGGTGCGAAACGCGTGCCCATCGCGGTTCCGGTCTCCTGGCGGTAGTATATGTTACCAAATTTGAAGTAATTGTGGGTTAATATAAAATGGATGCTCTCTACCAGGAATCCGATCTGTTCTTCTTTCAATGTTGAAATTTTCCGCAGAAGATGTCCAGCTGCTTCGCATCCTTTTCCATGGTCTATAATTGTGTATAATGATTTCATATCTAGACTGCCCAATATGTAACCTTGTTTGTAATCTATTTTTTCTAAGATCTGAATGACATGTGTGGTGTCCTGTAAATATGTTGATAATTGTTTCACCACATTCTGTAGATATTTGTCTATATATTTAGACAGGTTTGAAGTTAAGCAATCAATACCTGAAATTATAGGTCTCCCTGGTTGTTTGGTTTTGTTTTTATGTATTTTCGGGTTGTGGTAGAACATGGCTAACACCGGTGTGGAGTTCATAATAAAATCTTGTTCTTTCTTTGTCAGGATTCCTAATTTCGTTCCTTTTTCTATATGTTTTGCCAGTTCTTTCTTATATTTGTTAGTCGGGTACTGGGGGAGGATTTGTTTTTCTGTCATTTAATTGACATTGGGCCTCTGCTATGTAATCTTCTGTATCCAGAATAACTATACCCCGCCTTTATCCGCCGGCCTTATGGTGATGCTTTTTTTTTCTTGTAATTGCCTCTTGTTCTTTTTTTGTCATATTCCTTCGTATATATTTCATATTTCTTTTCTTGATTTTTCTTATGTCTTGAATGACTAAGGTTTCAAATGTAGAAAATGCGTTTGATTGCTTGTTTATGGGATCAAATTTAGATTTTCGTGCGAGTCCTGAGTGTATGACATTGTTGTTATTCCCTTTTGATTCTTCTTTGGGATTCTTCAAATAATATTTCTTGATCCTTAGTTGTCTTAAAAATTTCTTTATTGACAGCAACTAAGATGAATGTAATTCTATTTCAGACCACAGCCACAAAAGAAAGACAAACAGAAGAATTCTACAACAATATACAATTGAAGCTATAAACATCAGCCAATTTTTAAGATCAGTTTTTAAATTAATCTATTTGATGTGCAAGTGTTTGAACAAAGGAATTTTTACTTTAGGTGAAAAATAAAATTATTTTTTATATGCAAACAATTGGTCTGGGATCAATATCTTAAACGAGGTGTAAAATAGTAAGCGCTAGATCATATTATATATGTAGTCTGTATATTTGGACTACAAGACGCACCTTCCAATTTCCCCAAAAATTTGAGGGGTGGGAAAAAAGTGCTTCTTATGGTCCAAAAAGTATGGTAATCAATCCTGACTTTTTAAAAAAAATCTTTTATTGAAGTGGTATCAAATAGAGAATCATACATGCAAGGAGCAACAAAGCATTACAAAGGTTAGTCATCAACAGGTATAAACGGATACATAGCTCATGGTCCATTTAGATCATGTGACGAAATATCAAATCACCTCTACCAAATGAGTAGAAAATAAGAAGGAAAGAAAAGAAAACTAAGAGGGAAGATCGTTGCCTGTACTTTAAAGGTCATAAGAATAGTAATGCATGAAGATGAATTGAGTATTGGGTATAACCTCTTGGTGTTGGATGAGTACTTCTAAGTAGTAATGAGACAGATAAAGAAGCAAATAGAGAGAAACAGTCAGAAAGGGGGAAACAGAAAGAAAATGGAGGGGGGAATATAGGAGGGGTAAGGGAGGGGAGGAGAACCAATAGATATGTATTGAGGAGAACTGTGAGAGGGGAGGACAGGGACAGAAGCCCTCCCCACCACAGAGATGGACCAGTAAAGTCATGCCATTATGATATTATGGAGTGCTCTATGAGGTTAAGGCCACCTCATAGTCACTCAGGTGACTCACGGAACAGGAGCCAAGGTTGCCATTGACGAAAGTACTTGTCAATCTGGACGTCAGAATGAGCAGAGAGCTTCTCCATCCTGCAGATGAAATCCATTTCATTGGACCAGTCCAGGATGGAGGGGGAAATTTTGGCACACCACTTTCTCGATATGATGGATCTTGTGGCGGCCAAACAGTATTGTAGCAACCCAGACTTAACTGCCTTAAAGGAACCCGGAAGCATAGAAAGGAGTCCGATCTGAGGGGTGCATTGCAAAGCTTCACCTGTGATCCGTGTGTGTATGTCAAAGACCTTGCACAACAAGCTATGTATCGAGGGGCATTCTTACCAAATGTGCAATGCAGATCTTACCGCCATCTCTCACCGCCAGCAATCTCAGGGGGGCACCTATAGCATCGAGAAACAAGCTTATAGTTTGTCTCTTGCATTTTACAAGCTAGAGATAGTTTATGAGTGCACAAAAAGGATTTACTCCAGTACAAAGAAGTTATCGATGAGCCATGGTCCCTCTTCCACTCCTTCCACTCCTCCACAAACCAAAGGGATCGTGTGTTCATCAGACATCGTCAGTATAGAGTAGATTTGAGAAATTATGTGTGACGGAGCTGAGGCTTGTAAGAGTAGCGATTCAAAAATAGAGTGATCTCTTGTGAGGTCAGCTAAGTCGCCCGAGGAGGAGACAAAGGACCGGACCTGAAGATACTCAAACCAATGGACATGCTTTTCTGGACAAAGGGATGAGTAGGCTGCGAATGGAAAAACTGTGGAGGCACCCCGCAACACTTGAGAGGCTCTCGGTCTCTGAGTGGATGACCAGATCATAAAACGGGCAGACTGGACCACCAGCAGGAAGTCCGGGTTATGAAAAAGTGGTGTCAGAGGTCCCCAGAGAGCTGAGAGGTGGAACTGCCTATTCAGTACATCCCACGTCTGTAATAAATCCCTAGATCACATATAATAATGTAGAAAAATCCAGCACTCATAAACTTGCAATTATGAGGATTTATTCAAACATGAACACCATCCATCTGATACAGGCAGTATGTGGTGACACCGACGCGTTTCGACAGAGAACTATCTTAGTCGTGGATCAAAGATGTCTGGAGGGAAAACCCATATATACCTCCTTAATCCTAGCACACATGTGACATAATTAATCATTGACACCTGATTGAAGATAACACAGCAGAGCAACAAATATATACAAAAAAAATAATTTTACAATAAATCAATAAAACATAAATAAAATAGAATAAACAGTGATTCAAAAGCAAATCATAGGTACAATAAAGAACAACTGGTCAAGGGATAATAGTAGCAGATCAGGAATGAAAGTAAAGGAGAGACACATATATTGTACTAGTATTGTAAAATCAGGTCTTGTCTTTTGTTCAAGCCCAATGGCACTCTAATCCCCAGCTTGAATATCCAGTAAGATTCGCGGTTTAAAAGTCTGCATTTTCTGTCTCCATTTCTTGGAAAGTTTAAAACCCTTTCAATACCAGAAAACCGCAATGATCTCGTATCTCCACCATGTTGACAGAAATGTCGAGAGACTGCAGACTGATTAACCGCAGCGTTATTGTCAGAATCTGAGATGTGTCTGCATATACGTCCTTTCAATTCCCCAGTAGTGCAGCCTACATACTGGACTTTGCCCAGAGTGCACTCAATTAAATACACTACATAGCTGTTAGTGCAGTTCATGTAGTTCTCAATGGGAAATTTTCTGCCATTAACACAGGATTCAAAAGATTCAGTTCTATGTACATAATTGCAGGCTTTACATCTCAGATGTCCGCACTTATAAAAGCCCCATATTTCCATCCAAGTATTCCCTGAGTGTGTGGTTGGAAGTGTGAAAAAACTCGGGGAAAGAATGTTGCTTAAAGTCGGGACTTTTTTTGCTACTAACCGCAACGGATTCCTTTCCAGAATATGTGTCAGTTTATCATCCCGATTTAGCAGCGGTAAGTATTTTTTGACAATGTTGGTTATCTCATGATATTGTGGGCTATAAGCAGTAGAAAAAGTGATAAAATCAGCATCGGTTTTCTGTCTATCTTTGTCACTGTCTTGCTAGCCGTTTTTTGAGGGAGTTTTCTATCTTTTTGGCCTCAATCTCAAATGTGTCTGAATTGGTACAGTTTCTTTTAGTTCTAATCAGTTATATGTTTGATAAATCCTTTTACCTGCAGAGAAGGGGAGTTAGCATGGGTGCGAAATTTTCATCCACCCTGGCAAATATTGTTATGGGGGTATGGGAGGAAAGGTTTTTGTTCAGTCCTAATAACCCCTTCCAGTCCAGCATTGTGTGGTACGCCCGTTACATTGATAACACCCTGCTGGTCTGGAGGGGGTCTGTGGAGAAAATTGGAGATTTCATGAATTACATCAATAATAATGATTTTAACCTATGCTTCACCCACTTCTGCAACCAAAGGGAAATCAATTTTCTTGACATTACCTTGACTGGAAATGATATTGATGGAAGAGTTAATATCAGCCCATATAAGAAACAGACTGCAGTGAACTCTATTCTGCATGCGGAATCTTGCCATCTGAGTCATGTCATCAAAAACATCCCAGTAGGGGAACTGATTAGAACCAAAAGAAACTGTACCAATTCAGACACATCTGATATTGAGGCCAAAAAGATAGAAAATTCCCTTAAAAAACGGGGCTACTTAGACAGGATACTAAAAAGAGCTAGCATGACAGTGAAAAAGATAGACAGAAAAAAATCTGTTAAATTATACACATAGAAAAACCAATGCTGATTTTATCACTTTTTCTACTGCTTATAGCCCACAATATCATGAGATAACCAACATTGTCAAAAAATACTTACCGCTGCTAAATCGGGATGATAAACTGACACATATTCTGGAAAGGAATCCGTTGCGGTTTGTAGCAAAAAAAGCCCCGACTTTAAGCAACAATCTTTCCCTAGTTTTTTCACACTTCCAACCACACACTCAGGGAATACTTGGATGGAATTAAGGGGCTTTTATAAGTGCGGACATCTGAGATGTAAAACCTACAATTACTGTATATACTCGTGTATAAGCCGACCCGTGTAAAAGCCGACCCCCCTACTTTTGCCCCCAAAACCTGGGAAAACCTATTGACTCGTGTATAAGCCGAGGGTGGACCCCAGCACAGGTATACAGTCCCCCCCAGTGGTATACAGCAGCCTCCCCAGTGGTAGTATAGAGCAGCCACAGAGGTATATACAGCAGCCCCAGTGGTAGTATACAGCAGCCTCCCCAGTGGTAGTATACAGCAGTCTCCCCCTGTGGTAGTATACAGCAGTCTCCCCCTGTGGTAGTATACAGCAGTCTCCCCCTGTGGTAGTATACAGCAGCCTCCCCCTGTGGTAGTATACAGCAGCCACAGAGGTATATATAGCAGCCCCAGTGGTAGTATACAGCAGCCTCCCCAGTGGTAGTATACAGCAGTCTACCCCTGTGGTAGTATACAGCAGCCTCCCCCTGTGGTAGTATACAGCAGCCACAGAGGTATATACAGCAGCCCCAGTGGTAGTATACAGCAGCCTCCCCAGTGGTAGTATACAGCAGTCTCCCCCTGTGGTAGTATACAGCAGCCTCCCCCTGTGGTAGTATACAGCAGCCACAGAGGTATATACAGCAGCTCCAGTGGCAGTATACAGCAGTCTCCCCCTGTGGTAGTATACAGCAGTCTCCCCTGTGGTAGTATACAGCAGCCTCCCCCTGTGGTAGTATAGAGCAGTCTCCCCCTGTGGTAGTATAGAGCAGTCTCCCCCTGTGGTAGTATACAGCAGCCTCCCCCTGTGGTAGTATACAGCAGCCACAGAGGTATATACAGCAGCCCCTTCCCTGTGGTAGTATACAGCAGCCACAGAGGTATATACAGCAGCTCCAGTGGTAGTATACAGCAGTCTCCCCCTGTGGTAGTATACAGCAGTCTCCCCCTGTGGTAGTATACAGCAGCCTCCCCCTGTGGTAGTATAGAGCAGTCTCCCCCTGTGGTAGTATAGAGCAGTCTCCCCCTGTGGTAGTATACAGCAGCCTCCCCCTGTGGTAGTATACAGCAGCCACAGAGGTATATACAGCAGCCCCTTCCCTGTGGTAGTATACAGCAGCCACAGAGGTATATACAGCAGCCCCAGTGGTAGTATACAGCAGTCTCCCCCTGTGGTAGTATACAGCAGTCTCCCCCTGTGGTAGTATACAGCAGCCTCCCCCTGTGGTAGTATACAGCAGTCTCCCCCTGTGGTAGTATACAGCAGCCTCCCCCTGTGGTAGTATACAGCAGCCACAGAGGTATATACAGCAGCCCCTCCCCTGTGGCAGTATACAGCAGCCCCCCCATGGTAGTATACAGCAGCCCTCCCCTGTGGGTATACACAGCCCCCCCGTTGCTGCCGCACACCTGTAAAAAGAAGAGCTTTCATACTTATCCTCCTGCTGTCACCGCGCGCGCATCCTCCGCTCTCCTTCTTGCTTGTACCCGGCGTCCATCCATATGACCGCGCACAAATAATGACGTCATTATTTGTGCGCTGTCACGTGGATGGACGCCGGGTGCAAGCAAGAAGGAGAGCGGAGGATGTGCGCGCGGTGACAGCAGGAGGATAAGTATGAAAGCTCTTCTTTTTACAGGTGTGCGGCAGCAATGCGGGGGGGATGCTGTATATACCACAGGAGGGGGCACTGCTGTATACCCACAGGGGGGGGGGCGGAGGAGCGCTGACAGTGCAATGTAATATGCACCGCTCCCCCTGCCGCTCGCTGATGGACAGGGGGATGCAGTGCATATTGCATTGCACTAATGAGCGGGGGCACATGACTGCCCGCTCACTGTACAGCCTCCCCCACCTCCTCCAGCCCCCGGACACCGGCCCCACACACTCAGCCGTCACTGATTCGTGTATAAGCCGAGGGGGGCACTTTTCAGCACAATTTTTGTGCTGAAAAACTCGGCTTATACACGAGTATATACGGTATGTACATAGAACTGAATCTTTTGAATCCTGTGTTAATGGCAGAAAACTGCACTAAGGCTGGCTTCAGACTTGCAGATTCATCTGCAGCGTTTTGCAGATGCATCTGCAAGCATCTGCATGCAGACCGCGGCCCCTATGTTTATAATGGAGCGCACAGCGGTCTGCAGATGCTTGCGCACAAATCACACACTCCCGCCCGCACCATGGACGCGAGATGTCGCGTCCCTGGTGCGGACGAGAGTGTGTGATTTGTACGCAGGCATCCGCCTGCGCACAGATCACATATAGGAGTGAATGGGTGCGCACGGCGGTCTGCAAGCATCTGCAGACCGCCGTGCGCTCCATTATAAACATAGGGGCAGCGGTCTGCATGCAGATGCTTGCAGATGCATCTGCAAAACGCTGCAGATGCATCTGCAAGTCTGAAGGCAGCCTACAGCTATGTAGTGTATTTAATTAAGTGCACTCTGGGCAAAGTCCAGTATGTAGGCTGCACTACTGGGGAATTGAAAGGACGTATATGCAGACACATCTCAGATTCTGACAACACCGCTGCGGTTAATCTCTGCAGTCTCTCGACATTTCTGTCAAAAACATGGTGGAGATACGAGATCATTGCGGTTTTCTGGTATTAAAAGGGTTTCAAACTCTCCAAGAAATGGAGACAGAAAACGCAGACTTTTAAACCGCGAATCTTACTGGATATTCAAGCTGGGGACTAGAGTGCCATTGGGCTTAAACAAAAGACAAGACCTGATTTTACAATACTAGTACAATATATGTGTCTCTCCTTTACTTTCATTTCTGATCTGCTACTATTATCCCTTGACCAGTTGTTCTTTTTTGTACTTATGATTTGCTTTTGAATCAGTTTATTCTATTTTAACATGTTTTATTGATTTATTGTAAAAGTCAGTTTTTTGTATATATTTGTTGCTCTGCTGTGTTATCTTCAATCAGGTGTCAATGATTAATTATGTCACATGTGTGCTAGGATTAAGGAGGTATATATGGGTTTTCCCTCCAGACATCTTTGAACCACGACTAAGGCTGGGGTCACACACACAGATATCTGGGCAGATATTGTTCACAGATCTCTGGTTGAAGTGAAATCATGGACAAATTGATCCATTTTGTGGCCATATACAAATAGACCAATTTGTCCATGATTTCACTTCAACCAGAGATCTGTGAACAATATCTGCACAGATATCTGTGTGTGTGACCCCAGCCTAAGACAGTTCTCTGTCGAAATGCGTTGGTGTTAGCACATACTGCCTGTATTAGATGGATGGCGTTCATGTTTGAATAAATCCTCATAATTGCAAGTTTATGAGTGCTGGATTTTTCTACATTATTATTGGTGATTGCCGGTCCAGAGACCAGGACTGTATCCGTGCACCATTTCCTTGTACTGGAGTACTACTATTTAAACTGGGTGAGCTGAATTTTCCTTCTACCTTTCCCCTGCTACCACCCTAGATCACATAAGTCAAAATGTGTGCATGATCCAAGGAAGTGACGTCAGGGACCAGTTGAGTATGGCCTATTCAAAAGAATCCCACTGCTCCGTATCAGCCCACAGAACCAGTCCACCAGTCTGGTAAGAAGGGCGGCTGCATGGTTGAATTGAAAGTTCGGAAAACCCATTCCACTCCCTCGCTTGGGTCTAGTCAGTACCTTAAAAGGCAAGTCTCGGCTTAGATTGTCTCCATACAAATTTCAAGCATAGACAATGTAATTGAATGAAAAAGGAGCGGGGAAGGGCAATTGGGACCACCTGGAACAGGTATAACAGTTTTAGCAATACGCCCATTTTTAAAACATTGATCCTCCCGAACCAAGACAACATATGGCAATCGAATGCTGTAAGGTCAGTATTGATTTTTTGGAGCAAAGGCTTGTACACCATGTTCCAAATTATTATGCAAATTGGTTTTAAGTGTTATAGGTTTTTTTTTTTTGTCAATGAAATCCATTGATGGTATTGTATCTCAAGGTTCTTTGGATCACTGAAATCCATCTCAGATACCTGTGATAATTAGTTTGGCAGGTGAGCCCAATAAAAGGAAAACTGGGTGTTCCACAATATTAAGCAGGCCACAGTTTTCAAGTAACATGGGAAAGCAAAAGGATCTCTCTGCTGCCGAGAAGTAACAAATAGTGCAATGCCTTGGACAAGGGATGAAAACATTTGATATTGCACAAAAACTTAAGCGTGATCATCGTACTGTGAAGAGATTTGTGGCTGATTCTGAGCACAGACATGTTCGTGCAGGTAAAGGCAGAATGAGGAAGGTTTCTGCCAGGCAAGTTCATCGGATTAAGAGAACAGCTGCTAAAAAGTCCTTAAAAACTAGCAAACAGATATTTGAACCTGCTGGTGTCTCTGCAGTCCCTCGAACCTCAAGGTGTAGGATCCTTCAAAGGCTTGCTGTGGTGCATAAACCGACTATTCGTCCACCCCTAAACAGTGCTCACAAACAGAAACAGTTGCAGTGGGTCTAGACATACATGATGACTAATTTTCAAACAGTCTTGTTTACTGATGAGTGCCGAGCAACCCTGGATGGTCCAGATAGATGGAGTAGTGGATGGTTGGTGGATGGCCACCATGTCCCAAAAGGCTGCAACGTCTGCAAGGAAGTGGAGGAGTCATGTTTCATTGGGAAACAGCTGGTAGGCCCCTTTAAGGTTCCTGAAGGTGTGAAAATGACCTCTGCAAAGTATATAGAGTTTCTGACTGAGAACCTACTTCCATGGTACAAAAAGCAAAAACATGCCTTCAGGAGCAAAATCATCTTCATGCATGTCAATGCACCATCTAATGCTACAAAGAATACCACTGTGTCATTGGCTGCTATGGGCATAAAAGGAGATAAACTCATGGTGTGGCCACCATCTTCCCCTGACCTCAACCCTATAGAGAGCCTTTGGAGTATAATCAAGCCAAAGATCTATGAGGATGGGAGGCAGTTCACATCAAAACAGCAGCTCTGGGAGGCTTTTCTGACATCATGCAAAGAAATTCAAGCAGAAACTCTCCAGAAACTCACAATATCAATGGATGCTAGAAATGTGAAGGTGATATCAAAGAAGGGTTCCCATGTTAACATGTGACTTGGCCTGTTACGATATTTTGGAGTTAAATAGCTTTTTATTTCAGTGAATGTGACCCGTTAATGCTGCAAATTCAACAAATGAGCATTTTCAGTTCTTTCAAACATATCAAATGTTTAGAAACTCTACTGTGCCTAATAATTTGGAACAGTGCATTGAGTTTTTTTTAATTTTGAAGATTATACTGTTATCATTGGGAGGTTTCTTCAATAAAATTCAATGTATACTCTATACAGATACCTTCACACACGCCGATATTGCTAGGCAATTTCACTGGCAATTTGCTGGTTGCAGTGAAATCATGGACACATTGTTACATTTATACACAGCAACAAAATAGAACAATGTGTCCATGATTTCACTGCAACCAGTAAGTACAAGTTACCACATAGGTCTGTAGGTAATGGGGTCGGTGGTACCATTACCTAAAGACCTATTTGGTAACTTACACTTTGTTTACTTCATGACTGCGATGCATGATACTGAATGCACTTTTGTAGTAATGGATTTAGATTTTGTTTTGGCATGTGCAGATTAACTCCTTGAGTACTGATCTGCACTATAACAATGGTGCTACTGCCATATATATTGTATACACTGTCTAGACATATCCAAAATAAATATATGTGAGGATATGATGCATATTTATGTATGGGGTTTGTACATAAGAAATATGTGATGTAATTAAATACTATAACCCTATTCAGTGTATAGTGCTTTGATATCCTGCTCTGTAACTTGCACTCTTGTACAACAGCTACATCAGGTTCTGGTGCTTGCCCACCAGCTGGATGCTACTTTTTCTGTTATGTATTGTCCCTCTATCAATTGGATTTTAATAATAAAATGTTTGAAGTGTTTGCATAAGACATATGGTCGTTGTGTATGTTGATATCCAGGTAGAGAAATAGCGGTTTCTCACTTCAGGGAAATTCCCAGTTTTGAAGTGCGTCTCTTGCAGCAATAGGATCTGCACTCCCATTCTATGGAACCCATGTAGTAATTGTGTGCGCTTTTGGGGAACATTAAAGCCCCATACGTTTAAGGAAGCTATCTTAATGGAAGGCATGGTGAGATCCTCAGAGGAGGATGGAGCACTCTGCCCCTGGAAAGGGATTGGGATGAGGGAAGGAAAAGGAAAGGATTAAGTAATCTAAGAGGAGCCCGGTTAGGATAAAAGAGCATAGCTAGAAGGAGAAAGAACCGGAGAAAGAGAAAGTAGAAAGTCCAGACAATCAGAATAGTAAAGAAAGAAGCCTAACAAGAAAGTAGGCGTGGTCCTCGAGCCTAAAGGCCCAGTCACACATAACGACACACCAGCGATCCCGATAACGATGTGCAGAGATCGCTGGTGCGTCATTTTTCACATCGCTGGTAAGATGTCAAACAGGTATCTCACCAGCGATGTGAAAAACGACGCACTAGTGATCCAGAATTATATCGAGGTCGATGGGAATTGTTACTCCATAGCGGCGTAGCATTGAGATCGTTGGTCATTGTCCCTGTCAAACACAATGATGTAGCGCTCCAGCAGGAGAGCAACGACGTAGTAATGATCCAGAGCATTGTGTAACGATCAACGATCTCACAGTAGGGGCCAGATCGTTGGTGCGTGTCACACATAACGAGATCGCTAATGGGATCGCTCTTGCGTCACAAAATCTGTGACGCAACCGCGATCTCGTTATGTGTGACAGGGTCTTAAGTCGGAAACAAAAAAAAACACTCAAAGCCAGAATCTATCTAGTATAACCAGTTCAACAGGTTTCCCTACTGAGGGAGTGTACCAAGTAAAGGAGAGTCTTCCCCACACCCGGGGCCCGTGCAGGCACAGGCACAATATAATAATAAACACTCAAATATATATAAATGGAAAAAACATATACGTAAGAAATAATCCAAAAAAGGGGGGGGATAAGTGAACCAAGGCCACTCAAAGCTTACTAAAAGGAGGTATCAAGTAGAGTATAAAGAATATGTATGGGGGCACGATAGGACCCATAACCAAGAGTGGACTTCAAGCACTTCCCAGTTATATAATGATGTGTTATCCTACAATATCATTAAGTTCCGTAGAGGAGCAGGAGCCAGAAATCTGCAACACAAGTGAGAGAGCACAAAGAGACGGGGAGGGGGGAAGAATAAGAGAGGGGGAAGCAGAAGCATGAGAGAGGAAGAGGAACAGAGGGGGAAGGGGAGGATGAGGGAAGGGAGGGGGGGGGGGAGAGAAAGAGAGGGAGACACAGGGAGGGAGAACTTGTGATGCTCTCAACAACTAACAATTATGCATGAATGAAAATATGAGTAGGCTCTGTTTGAGGCATTTATGACCCAATGAATGATTCAACTCCACCCATTCCCTGAGGCGCACTACCTGCTTACACTGTCATCCCCCAGCCGTAGTACCAAAGTCATTGGGGCAGAGGAGGAGGCAGATCTAGAAAGCTACTGATGTTAAGTACAAAAAGGGGGAAGGGAGAGGGAGCGCTTCAACACATGCAGATAAACATTCTAAAAACTATAAAGAGAGCCAGGATGTCTAATTACTGCTCCACTGGGTGTGACTTGAAAGAACCTCGTCGTCCGGGCTTCTGAGGGCGGACCGGACATCGACGGCTATCACTGCGTCTCGCAGAGGCAAAAATGGATTAGTAGGCCATCCAGGTAGAAAGAGCTCAGGTAGGCCCAGTCCCTCCGAGAAGGAACGCAGACCCTGGGGATCCTGCAGAACAAAGGACCCCTGTTGATTCCTGACTTACAGCTGAAAAGGGTAACCCCATGTGTAGGGAATGTTTCCTTCCCGGAGGGCGTCAAGGACAGGGCGAAAGGCTCTCCACTTAGACAGGGTTGCTCTAGACAGGTCGGCAAGTACCGTAAGACCCTCCCCAAACTTGTGAAGAGCACTCATACATGGTCAACATGGGAAAGACAAAGGAGCATTCCAAGGCCATCAGAGACAAGATCGTGGAGGGTCACAAGGCTGGCAAGGGGTACAAAACCCTTTCCAAGGAGTTGGGCCTACCTGTCTCCACTGTTGGGAGCATCATCCGGAAGTGGAAGGCTTATGGAACTACTGTTAGCCTTCCACGGCCTGGACAGCCTTTGAAAGTTTCCTCCCGTGCCGAGGCCAGGCTTGTCCGAAGAGTCAAGGCCAACCCAAGGACAACAAGGAAGGAGCTCCGGGAAGATCTCATGGCAGTGGGGACATTGGTTTCAGTCAATACCATAAGTAACGTACTCCACCGCAATGGTCTCCGTTCCAGACGAGCCTGTAAGGTACCTTTACTTTCAAAGCGTCATGTCAAGGCTCGTCTACAGTTTGCTCATGATCACTTGGAGGACTCTGAGACAGACTGGTTCAAGGTTCTATGGTCTGATGAGACCAAGATCGAGATCTTTGGTGCCAACCACACACGTGACGTTTGGAGACTGGATGGCACTGCATACGACCCCAAGAATACCATCCCTACAGTCAGGCATGGAGGTGTCAGGATCATGCAGTGGGGCTGTTTCTCAGCCGAGGGGCCTGGCCATCTGTTCCGCATCCATGGGAAGATGGATAGCACGGCCTACCTGGAGATTTTGGCCAAGAACCTCCGCTCCTCCATCAAGGATCTTAAGATGGGTCGCAATTTCATCTTCCAACAAGACAACGACCCAAAGCACACAGCTAAGAAAACCAAGGCCTGGTTCAAGAGGGAAAAAATCAAGGTGATGGAGTGGCCTAGTCAGTCTCCTGACCTTAACCCAATTGAAAACTTGTGGAAGGAGCTCAAGATTAAAGTCCACATGAGACACCCAAAGAACCTAGATAACTTGGAGAAGATCTGCATGGAGGAGTGGGCCAAGATAACTCCAGAGACCTGTGCCGGCCTGATCAGGTCTTATAAAAGACGATTATTAGCTGTAATTGCAAACAAGGGTTATTCCACAAAATATTAAACCTAGGGGTTGAATAATAATTGACCCACACTTTTATGTTTAAAATTTATTAAAATTCAACTGAGCAACATAACTTTTTGGTTTGTAAGATGTATGCTTCTGTTAATAAATCCTACTCTCGTTTGCAGTTTAAAGGCTCTAACTTATTTGCATCTTATCAAACCACCTAAATCTGCAGGGGGTTGAAGACTACTTGTAGGCACTGTAGATGTATTTTAGCACAATCAAAGTCTGTAGGGCCCTTGATTCAGACCTGTCTCATAATATCCTCCTTATTAAGGTACCTTTACACACAGAGATATATTGCTTGCAATTTACTGGTTGCAGTGAAATCATGGACACAGTGTCCCATTTTGTTGTCATGTACAAAATGGAACAATGTGTCCATGATTTCACTGCAACCAGTGAATTGCAAGCTATATATCTCTGTGTGTAAAGGTACCTTTAAGGAGATAGAGGTGTAATGGCAGATGAATGTCTCTGGGGTTGTTTGAGTCAGCAGAGCATGGACAAAGTGCACGATGAACTCTGTCGAACGAGATCGTAGTATCCACAGGTTTTTCCAAAAGGTCATTAAATATGCCCTGCAAGGTGGAAGCTAATTCAGTTGGGACCGTAGTTTCTGGGAGACCACATACATGTATGTTATTGCGGCGGTCTCTGTTCTCAGAGTCCTCCATAAGGTTAAAGATAAGTGATATCTGCTCTGAGTGAAGATCCAACAATCTTTACTGGTTAACCTGTCTTTCTTCATGTGTTATGACAGAAGATTCCACAACAGCTCCTCTCTCAGACACCTGGGAAATAGATGTGTTCAGCCCCTGGATCTCTGCACTGCACAAATTCTCCAATCGGGAAATACAGCCCTCCATGTCAGATTTAGTAGATATCGTGAGTTAGTCAACAGGGTAGGGGGTACTCGGATACCGGGATGACTCACCCAGGCCAGGAGACTCAGATCTCAGGCGCAGGCTGGAGGTCACTGGTGGCGTTGCCTGAGATTGTGTCCCTGGTGGTCAATGAAAAAAGTAAAAAAATAAAATAAAATAATGTTCGTGACGCCACCTGTAGGCCCCGGTGTTGGCACCGGCACTGCAGGAACCTCCTGGGTGATGGACGGCAACCAGATATAGTAGCCCTCTACAGGTAGGGCGATGTCCCCGGGGTGTTGGAAGTAGGAATGGTGGAGTACGGCAGCACAGTCACTGTGGAGCAAGGCAGGTAAATCATAGTTCAAAGAAAGAAATCACCGACACGCTGCTCACTCTGAACGGGTACTTTACTCCGGTATTCTGCAGAGATACAGGGTATTGCAGTTCTCTTTGCAGAGTAGTGGACCGGGTGGTTCTGGCAATGAGCAGTGTCCCTCTGAGGCTCCACTGATGTTCCTTCTGTATAACGCTCTCTGTCCCTTGCTCTGTTGCCCAGCATGGATCCCGCTTGTTAGACCAGGCCCGTCGAGATATATGGGATCCCCTTTTCTCTCCAAGGAGAACCCAACTCAGTTTAGCACTTCTGGTGGGGACCGTGCTTGGTGTAGGGAGGTTGGATCATGCTCCTAAGAAGTCATCGACCACTCGGGTTTGTGGTTCAGGGATTAAGCCGGCTGAGCCACCTCGGAGCCGGTACTCCGGTTTGAACTGGGCTAGGGTATTTGGTTACCCTTCTCTTTCTTGGCCCCTTTCTCTTCTGGGTCACCAGGTTGAGCTGCCCTCCTTGTTAGCTTCACTTCTGCTGTTACTCTTACTTTCCCTTCTGCAGCTCTGCTATTCTGCTGCACTTCAGTTCTCTTCCTGTTCACTGTCTCCTCAGCAGACCTTCAACTCACTCCTTGCTGCTTTCCCCACTTGCTTTATTACCTAGCTTCTCCTCCCACCAGGACCGGTTACCCTAGTAATGGTCAGTCTGATTGGTCCCCCTTAGGGATGAGCGAGTATGCTTGTCACTACTTGGTACTCACACGAATTTCTCGGTACTTGGGGTACTCGGCGAGTACCGGGTAATCTCGCGATACTCTTGCTATGCTCGGGGTCCACCTCCCTGCATGTTGACGCTCTTTACAGAGCCAGGCCACATGCAGGGATTGGCTGACAGACACTGTAATGCCACATCCATGTTGGTTGTGGCATTACAGTGATTGGCTGGCCGCACAGCGTCATCAGGTCTTTATAAGACCTGACTGCGCTGTGCTCGTCACTCTGCTCCACAGTGAGTGTAGGTAGAGGTGCTGCTGATTGAGGGACAGATTTGTATCCTTTCAGCTAGTGTAGGCGCAGGGCTGACAATCTAATTACCACAACAGTCCTTCTGAGGACTAATAGAGCTGTATACAGGCAGGCAGGGTATATAGTAAACTTCGTTGTGCCAGTATACCAGTCTGCATCACATCTGGGGCTGGTGTACAGGTTGGTTCACCTGCTGGGCTTTAATCCCTAAACTCAGTGTCCAGCTAAAAACCAACACTTGTTTGCATTCATTTAGCATCTTAGTGCGGCAGGAGTAGGTTGTAGCGTAAATTAGGATACGCCAAAACACTCGGTATTCTCGTCAGCGTTTGCGTCTGACCAGTCCACCTGCTGGGCTTTAATCTCTAATCGCAGTGTCCAGCTAAAACTAACTATTTTCTGCATTCATTTAGCTCTCTGTAGGCAGGAGTAGGTTGTAGTGGAAATTAGGATACGCCAAAACACTCGGTATTCTCGTCAGCGTTTGGGTCTGACCAGTACACCTGCTGGGATTTAATCTCTAATCTCTGTGTACAGCTAAAAATCAACTCTTGTCTGCATTCATTTAGCATCTTAGTGCGGCAGGAGTGGCTTGTAGCTCCAAGTAGTATACGCCAAAACACAGTATACGCGTCAACGTTTGTGTCTGACCGTTCCAGCTGCCGGGATTAAACTGCTGTAATCTGTAATCTCAGTGTGCAGCTAAAAAACATCTTTTGGACGCATTCATTTAGCTGTATACAGGCAGTACAACATTTAAAAAGCGCAAGGCCGGTGGAAAGGGACAAGGAACTGGACGTGATGGTGGTGCAGGCAGAGGCCGATGCCGTGTGCAAGCTCGAATTTCGCCACAACAAATGCCCACATCATCTCACTCGACCTTCCTGTCCCAATTTCTAGGGGATTGCAGCAGTACACCACTATTAAACCAAGACCAGTGTCAACAGGTTGTTAGTTGGATAGCAGATAATGCTTCCAGTCTGTTTGGCACCACCACAAATACCCTGTCTTCCACACGGTCAAGTGTCAGTAGCTGTGAGACTGGACCGCACATTCCGCACCCTGATCCTCCTTCCTCCCACCATGCCGAGTGCCCGGCCCCGGACATAACTGATCCCACACTTGGACACTCTGAAGAGCTGTTCACTTATCCATTCGTAGATTCTGGCCTCTCGCCAGCTCCAGTTGAAGTGGGTCATGAGGAGTTTGTATGTACCGATGCACAAATATTTGAGCAGCCACAGTCTCACGAAGGCAACGGTGGGAACGTGTCTCAACAAGAGGTGGACGATGATGAGACACAATTGCCAGAAATTCAGGAGGAGGACCAGGGTGCGGAAGTGGAAGACGACGTGGTGGATGATCCAGTAACTGACCCAACCTGGCAGGAGGACATGCAGAGCGAGGACAGCAGTGCACAGGGGGAGTTAGGCGTAGCATCACAACAGACCGGAACAAGCAGGGTGGTGTCTGCAGGCAGAAGGCAGGCAACCATTCCACGGAACAACAACACGACAGAAGTTGCCAGTACAACTGTTAGGTCTTCCCGAGTCTGGCAGTTTTTTAAGGTGTCTGCAGATAATTCAAAAAGGCCATTTGCAACACCTGCCATGCCCGCATCATCAAGGATAGCAACACTAGCAGCCTGACTACAACCAGCATGATCAGACACATGTCAGCAAAGCACCTGACTTTGTGGGATGTACACCAGAGTCCAGGAGCAGTGTCTGCGGGTGACACCGCTGCGTCTTCCACTGTTGTGCGTGCAATACAATCCCCTGTCCATACTGCATGCGAAGATGCCTCCTGTCCTTCACCTGTACTTGCACAAGCAGAAATAGCACCATCATCAGCCACGTCCTTGTCCCAGCGCAGCGTTATCCATACACCAATCTTTGGAACGCAGGCGCAAATACGCTGCCAATGCCCCACATGCCACAGTTCTAAATGCACACATTTCGCGGATGCTTACGCTGGAAATGTTGCCTTTTAGGCTGGTGGAGATGGAAGCATTCCACAACCTGATGGCGGCGGCTGTCCCACGTTACTCGGTCCCCAGCCGCCACTATTTTTCCCGGTGTGCCGTTCCCGCATTACATAAGCACATGTCACAAAACATCATACGTGCCCTTAACAACGCAGTTTCAGGCTAAGTCCACCTAACCACGGACACGTGGACAAGTGCTAGTGGGCAGGGCCGGTATATCTCGCTGACGGCACACTGGGTTAATATTCTGGAAGCCGGGACTCAGTCTGAGCTTGGGACTGAACACGTCCTTGCGACACCAAGGACTGCAGGCCCTAACTCAATCAGGCTTTCACCCACCGTGTACAGCTCTGGCTCCTCAGCCTCCTCCTCCTCCTCTACTTCACCCTCCATACCAGTCCCAAGCTGGAAGCACTGTAGCACTGCCTCGGCTAAGCGGCAACAGGCTGTGGTGAAGCCAATATGCGTAGGTGACAAACCCCACAACGCTGAAGAGTTGTGGACAGCTCTGAAACAGCAGGCAGATCACTGGCTCACACCGCTGAACCTACACCCAGGCATGGTCGTGTGTGACAATGGCTGGAACCTGATGGCGGCTCTGAGGCGAGGAGAGCTGACACATGTTCCATGCGTGGCCCATGTGCTCAACTTCGTGGTTCAGCGGTTTATTAAATCCTACCCGGAGCTGTCTGAACTGCTCGTCAAAGTACGCCGCCTGTGTGCCCATTTTAGAAAGTCACCTACTGCTTCTGCCAGCCTTGCCGGCTTTCAGCGGCGTTTGCAGCTTCCGGCTCACAGACTGGAGTGTGATGTCCCCACGCGTTGGAATTCCACACTGCACATGTTGGTCAGGATTTTTGAGCAGAAGAGGGCAGTTGTTGAGTACCAGCATCAACTAGGCCGTCGGTATACGGTTCAAACTCCACACACAAGACCTCAGGAGTGGACATGGATGTCCGACATATGTACCGTCCTCCAAAACTTTGAGGACTCCACCAAGATGGTGCGCGGCGATGACGCCATCATTAGTGTCACCATCCCGCTTCTCTGTCTTCTAAAACGCTCTCTGCTCAAAATCAAAGACGATGCATTGCAGACGGAGCAGGATGAGTTGCAGCAAGAAACCGTACTGGGTGATTACACGCAGCCCAGCTTCATCTCATCCCAACGTGCATTGAAGGACTATGACGAGGAGGAAGATGAAAAAATAGAGCTACTTTCATGTGGAATTGACGGTAATACATGCACAACCGTCAGACCGTCGGTTCAGCGTAGATGGCCAGAGGACAGGGGAGAGGAGGAGGAGGAGGATGATGAGGCCAGCATGGCCAGTCATGCTGTTGGTGAGGACCCTGAAGTCTTGCTTATTAACAGTCTGGCGCATATGGTTGACTTTATGTTACGCTGCCTGTCTCGTGACCCTCGCGTTATCAACATCTTGGCAGACACTCATTACGGGTTGCTGACACTTTTAGACCCACGCTACAAGGAGAACTTTATTTCTCTTATTCCCGAGGCAGAGAGGTCTACAAAAATGCTGCACTACCAGAAGGCCATAGTCGTGGAATTAGTAAAAAAAATTCCCTTCTGACAACGCAGAGGACATGATTCGGTGGACAACCAAGGCGTCCGGCCGAGAGAGGCACAAGTCCAATCCAGCAAAGGTAGGGGAACACTCTCAAAGATCTGGGACACTTTTCTCAGCCCCTTCCGTACTACAGGCCCTGAGGTGCGGGGTAGTGTCACAAGGACTGCAAAGTTTGCCAAGATGCTGAGGAAGTACCTTGCCGATTGTACTAAAGTGCTCCTAGAATCCTCTGTGCCTTATAATTATTGGGTATCCAAGCTGGACACGTGGCAGGTATAGGCTCTCTATGCCTTGGAAGTCCTGGCCTGCCCTGCCGTTAGCGTTTTGTCAGAGCGTGCTTTTAGTGCCGCAGGTCGAATCATTACAGATAAACGCACCCGCCTGTCAACTGAAAATGCTGACAGGCTGACTCTGATCAAGATGAACAAGGGTTGGATTGGGCCTGACTTCACCACATAACCACCAAATGATAGCGGAATGTAAATTTTGTGCCGTTAGATTGCCATGCACCTCCGCACACCCACACATCGGTACACACTTCATGTCTTTGGCTACTTGCTGTACTGCTCCTCCTTCTCCTCATACGCCACCATCATATGATCAGTGTGACCGTGGTTCATGATGCCACAAAAACATAATTTTTTTACATCATATTTATGATGATGATGACCCTAACCTTTCAAAAGTTAGGCATTAGTTTCATGTATAACCCTCAGGGGTAAATGTTTTAGTCCATGCTTACAGAATGGGCATTACAAGTACAGGAGACCCGCTCCTTTGTAATGGGAACAATTTTTAGAGGCTCTCCTCCATGTTTCTTCCCAGGGGCATCGCAATGCCTCCCAATTTTTGGCAGCCCTTCCTAGGGCAATCCTACAAAAGACCCACTTCCTTAAAATGGGCACATTAAATTTCAGAGGAAGACGTAAAGGAAACTATTAGGAGATTAAATATCCACAAGGCACCGGGCCCGGATGGGTTTGGGGCCAGCTTATACAAGATTCTGATTGACCAGATTGCCCTACATTTGAAGGCCATGTACAATGATTTTTTGAATGGTAAAGGTATCCCTGAGCAATTAGATACGGCCTATATTAAGCTCCTTCCTAAGGGAGAGAAACCATCGGATGACCCGGCTGCATTTCGCCCAATCTCCCTGATTAACCAGGACTTGAAGATACTTTCTAAGATCCTGGCGGATCGGTTGGCGGGACTATTGCCGCGTTGGGTGGGGAAAGAACAAACTGGCTTTGTTAGGGGGAAGGCGGCTGTCGCTAATGTGCGAAAAGCTATTATGGTGCTAGAGGCGGTTCGCCTGGACAGCCAGGCAAGGGAGGGGGCTCTGGCCATGGTCATTCTTGACGCAGAGAAGGCTTTTGATAGCGTGGGGATGGCCATGGCTGGAGCGGGTTCTCGATAGAATGGGATTCTCGGGAGGTTTCAGGCGTTTTCTGGGAGTACTATATGCTAATCCTAGGGCGCGCGTGCACACTCCGGGGTTTCTGTCAGATCCAATAAAATTAGAAAGGGGAATGCGCCAAGGATGTCCTCTGTCGCCGCTACTGTTTAACTTGGCCGTCGAGCCTCTCTCCAGATATCTCAATGGGCCTAGAAGTTTCACAGGCATCAAGGTGGGAAACACAATTTTAAAATCAAATTTGTTTGCCGATGACATCATACTCTATATGGCAAACCCTGCTGGGGACCTGGAGGGGGTGCTGGAGAGATTCGAGATGTTCCATAAGATTTCGGGGTTCCGTTTGAATCTGGCGAAATGTGAGATCTTGCCCCTAACTGAGGATGGCAGACAGATTCTGCAGGATGAGCGGCGACGGAGCACATACGGGGGTATAAAAGTGGCCACCAAGGAAGTTAAGTATTTAGGTATAATGCTAGGGATATCTATCGTATGAATTTTTCCCCTATCATAATGAAAATCGAGCAGGAGCTGGAAAGATGGAGAGCCTTTTTGCTGTCTCTGTTAGGCAGAGTTCATCTTGTCAAAATGATCAGCTTCCCACGTCTGTTGTACCCTCTGCAGACGATCCCGCTCCTGCTTCGACACACGGATATTAATAGGCTTAATAGGGCCTCCGAGAACCAGATAATAGGCCACTATGGTTAACAGGCAAACTCTGAGTAAGCAAAACCTATATAACAATGAGTTATCAGCCCAAATTGTGGTATAAACTGAATTAATTTTATTGGTACATAGTTAAAATATACAAAAAATTATAAATAATACATCATCAAATAAAAACACCACGATAATAATGCATCAAAATATTTCAGATTATTGCGGATCTTAAAACAGGGATTGGGGCCACAAAAATATTAAATAATGCATCAATATATGAGAGTGTTGTACATCCTGTATAAGTCAATCAGACACCTGCATAATTCAATTAATATACATCCATAAGGGTTCCTTGAGTGATATATTGGTACCACCCAGGGCGACCAGATCGATCTCCAAACCCCACAACCAACTATATATAGTCAGGAAAAGGCTCTATGTGAGAGAATAAATGTGCCCAAAATTATATAGTAAATTCACCTTATTTATAAAATAGGGCAATGTTCCTCCTATATCACAGAAGAAAACATGTGACGGTGCATCATATCTGGACAGGTAATTATACCGCTACTGAAGGGAATAGATATTACTGGACATTGTCCGACCTCAGTACAGGAGGATAATAGGTGGCTGCTTATAATCCATATAGCTGGTATATCTATCAGAGAGTAACTAGGTTTCTGTAGGACTCCTGCAGTTCTGTATGTGTATGTTCTAACACAAGAGAAATACATGTTTTCTTTTGTGATATAGGAGGAACATTGCCCCCCTACAGCGGAATTAATATTTTACCCACCTGGGGAGGATCTAAGGTTGACCCCTAGGGTCAGAATAGTCTCTGAACATTCCCCACCTATATATTGGTCTATTTTTGAGAGGCTCATTTTTATTGTTTTTTTCTCTGGTTTTTGGGCTATAGTGCACTTTATATATTGTAATCACCTGTTTTTTAATTTGTTCATTTAAAAAAAAAACACACATTTTTGCAGCATCAAGTTGCCTTCACACACTTCCTTGTAATTTTGTGAAGTACCGTAATTACTTTATGTAACAGTTCCTTATTACGGTAAGTGTGTTGACACTGGTTTTTATTAATTTTTCATGTTTTGTGAAGATGTGGCACTACTTATATATTTTTTATAAATAAGGTGAATTTACTATATCATTTTGGGCACATTTATTCTCTCACATAGAGCCTTTTCCTGACTATATATACTTGATTGTGGGGTTTGGAGATCGATCTGGTCTCCCTAGGTGGTACTAATATATCACTCAAGGAACCCTTATGGATGTATATTAATTGAATTATACAGGTGTCTGATTGACTTATACAGGATGTACAACACTCTCATATATTGATGCATTATTTAATATTTTTGTGGCCCCAATCCCTGTTTTAAGATCCGCAATAATCTGAAATATTTTGATGCATTATTATCGTGGTGTTTTTATTTGATGATGTATTATTTATAATTTTTTGTATATTTTAACTATGTACCAATAAAATTAATTCAGTTTATACCACAATTTGGGCTGATAACTCATTGTTTAATAGGGCCTCCTCCAAGTTTCTGTGGAAAGGGAGGAGGAGTAGAATCAAGTTACGCAAGCTGATGTTTCCTAAAGAGGAAGGGGGTTTGGCTTTCCCTAATATACGGGGATACAATTTAGCTTGTGTCCTCCGTCATGTGGTTAGATTGGCTGAGGGATACAAGTCTGTATTCTGACTATGAGCTGGAAGCGCAGTGGTGCGCACCATGGAATTTGGGGGCAGTATTGCAGGCTCCGGGGGGCTCTTCGCCCTTCTATTAAGCATTCTATTATATTCAAGATACCAGGGCAGCATGGAAGGCGGTAAGATGTAAGCTGGGGCTGGCATGGAGAATATCGAGATATACGCCACTTTGGGATAATCCGGATTTCCCCCAAGGGACGGAAAATGTTTTATTTAAATATGGAAAGAACGTGGGGTTAACAAACTCCAAGACTTGATGAAGGTCTCGGATCAGAGATGGATGACAGCCAAAGAAGCGCTGGAGACTTGGCATTTGAGCTCCTCCCACATCTTGCAGTACGCTCAGCTAAAATATATGTTCACGAGGCTCCGAGATGTTGGAGGGGAGTGTCAACCCTCGGTGGTAGATGATCTCCTATCACAACAAGCACTTGCTGTTACCATATCTTCTGTCTACATGACACTTAGATGTAGACTGATTCCTTCAGGGCCCACGCATCTATTCAAGGGTTGGGAGACAAGACTGATGGACGAAGAAGTGGGGGAAGCAATGGTGGACGGTTGGAATGACTTACGTAAACATGTGATGGATGAGAGGTGGAGAGATACCCACTACAGGATAATACACAGAGCCATTTTGGGGTTTAATATCCCAGCCACTCCCGCTAACCCAGATAGACGACTGACGTGCCCGAAGTGTGGCGGAAGTAGAACTGACATGTTTCATGGGATCTGGGAATGCGCTCAGGTGCAGATAAAATGGAAAGAGATTAAGGGTTGGACTAGGGAAGTATTGGGGGCAGGTTTGCCGTTAAATAAAATTATATGGGTGTTCCACAGCTTCTCGAGCTACTCTATTTCTAAAGGAGGGCGTACCTTCCTGCATGCTGCTCTACTCACATATAAACGACTTATACTACGCCAATGGCTAGATGCTAGCGCTCCGAGTCTACCCAGCTTGATTACAGATTTGAAACCTACTTTGGGGCTTGAAAAATTGAAGGCAGAAACAGATAAGGAAAATAAGGTGGGGAAGTTCTTTTCTATATGGAGAGATTTCATTTTGCACAATTTCTCTAGATCTGAAATTGACCAAATGGTGATGCAATTTCGCAATGCTCAATGGTATGGTCTAGAGGAGTTGGGGGATAATCTTCAAGGTTTAAAAATTGGTTCTACACTCGCATAGTCGACTGCAGTTTGATGTTAGCAGATTTGATTTTGAATACTGTCTAAGGCTGCCTTCACACTGGCGTTCCCCTCCGCAGCGTTCTGCGGAGGGGAATCGCCATGTGTGCGTAGCCAGCGCAAGCCCCTATGTTTAGAATGGGGACGCACGGTGCTGCTCTTGACAGCGCATGACCGTGCGCACCCATTCACTCCATATGGCATCCGCCTGCGCACAAATCACACACTCCCGCCCGCACCAGGGATGCAACATGTCGCATCCCTGGTGCGGACGAGACAGTGTGATTTGTGCGCAGGCATCCGCCTGCGCACAGATCACATATGGGGGTGAATGTGTGCGCACGGTCTTGCGCTGTCAAGCGCAGCACCGTGCGCTCCCATTATAAAGATAGGAGCTCGTGGCCACTGCGGTCACATTGCGGACCCCTCCGCAGCTCTGCGGAGGGGTCCGCAAATGTGAACCCAGCCTTAGCAATTGTGAGGGCGGGGGGAGGGGGAAGTTCTGGGTGGGGGGGTTTCTTTCCTTTTTCTTTGTTATAAGGTTTGTTTTATACTCTGTATTGCTTAATTTTGATCCAACTGATGTCTATACTGATGATGGTATTGTTCATTGTGTAGTGGACGGAGGGGGAAAAAAATAAGATTCAGAAAATCCAATAAAAACAGTTTTCAGAAAAAAAAAAATGGGCACATTATTTTAAGAGTCCCTCATGCACGCCTCTATCCAGGGGCATCAGAGTGCCTCACAACTTTTGGCAGCCCTGCCTAGGACAATACTACAAAAGACCCACTTCCTTAAAATGGGCACATTATTTTAAGAGTCCCTCATGCACGCCTCTATCCAGGGGCATCAGAGTGCCTCACAACTTTTGGCAGCCCTGCCTAGGACAATACTACAAAAGACCCACTTCCTTAAAATGGGCACATTATTTTAAGAGTCCCTCATGCACGCCTCTATCCAGGGGCATCAGAGTGCCTCACAACTTTTGGCAGCCCTGCCTAGGACAATACTACAAAAGACCCACTTCCTTAAAATGGGCACATTATTTAAAGAGGCCCTCATGCACGCCTCTATCCAGGGGCATTGTGGTGCCTCCCAATGTTTAGCAGCCCTGCCTAGGGCAATACTACAAAAGGCCCACTTCCTTAAAATGGGCACATTATTTAAAGAGGCCTTCATGTATGTCTCTTTCCAGGGGCATTGTGGTGCAGAGTGCTGGATCTCCTCGTGTACTCCTAGCACAGTGCTGGATCTCCTCATCATGTGTGCTCCTAGCACAGTGCTGGATCTCCTCGTGTATTCCTACCATAGTGCTGGATCTCCTAATCATGTGTGCTCCTACCACAGTGCTGGATCTCCTCGTGTACTCCTAGCACAGTGCTGGATCTCCTCATCATGTGTGCTCCTAGCACAGTGCTGGATCTCCTAATCATGTGTGCTCCTAGCACAGTGCTGGATCTCCTAATCATGTGTGCTCCTACCATAGTGCTGGATCTCCTAATCATGTGTGCTCCTAGCACAGTGCTGGATCTCCTAATCATGTGTGCTCCTACCACAGTGCTGGATCTCCTAATCATGTGTGCTCCTAGCACAGTGCTGGATCTCCTAATCATGTGTGCTCCTAGCACAGTGCTGGATCTCCTAATCATGTGTGCTCCTAGCACAGTGCTGGATCTCCTCATCATGTGTGCTCCTAGCACAGTGCTGGATCTCCTCATCATGTGTACTCCTAGCACAGTGCTGGATCTCCTAATCATGTGTGCTCCTAGCACAGTGCTGGATCTCCTAATCATGTGTGCTCCTAGCACAGTGCTGGATCTCCTAATCATGTGTGCTCCTACCACAGTGCTGGATCTCCTAATCATGTGTGCTCCTAGCACAGTGCTGGATCTCCTAATCATGTGTGCTCCTAGCACAGTGCTGGATCTCCTAATCATGTTGCTCCTACCACAGTGCTGGATCTCCTCGTGTGCTCCTAGCACAGTGCTGGATCTCCTAATCACGTGTGCTCCTAGCACAGTGCTGGATCTCCTAATCACGTGTGCTCCTAGCACAGTGCTGGATCTCCTAATCACGTGTGCTCCTAGCACAGTGCTGGATCTCCTAATCACGTGTGCTCCTAGCACAGTGCTGGATGTCCTAATCACGTGTGCTCCTAGCACAGTGCTGGATCTCCTAATCACGTGTGCTCCTAGCACAGTGCTGGATCTCCTAATCATGTGTGCTCCTAGCACAGTGCTGGATCTCCTAATCATGTGTGCTCCTAGCACAGTGCTGGATCTCCTAATCACGTGTGCTCCTAGCACAGTGCTGGATCTCCTCATCATGTGTACGCCTAGCACAGTGCTGGATCTCCTCATCATGTGTGCTCCTAGCACAGTGCTGGATCTCCTCATCATGTGTACGCCTAGCACAGTGCTGGATTTCCTCATCATGTGTACTCCTCGCACAGTGCTGGATCTCCTAATCATGTGTGGCTCCTACCACAGTGCTGGATCTCCTAATCATGTGTGCTCCTAGCACAGTGCTGGATCTCCTCAGCATGTGTACGCCTAGCACAGTGCTGGATCTCCTCATCATGTGTACTCCTACCATAGTGCTGGATGTCCTAATCATGTGTGCTCCTAGCACAGTGCTGGATCTCCTCATCATGTGTGCTCCTACCATAGTGCTGGATCTCCTAATCATGTGTGCTCCTAGCACAGTGCTGGATCTCCTCATCATGTGTGCTCCTACCACAGTGCTGGATCTCCTCATCATGTGTGCTCCTAGCACAGTGCTGGATCTCCTAATCATGTGTGCTCCTAGCACAGTGCTGGATCTCCTAATCATGTGTGCTCCTACCACAGTGCTGGATCTCCAAATCATGTGTGCTCCTAGCACAGTGCTGGATTTCCTCATCATGTGTACGCCTAGCACAGTGCTGGATCTCCTAATCATGTGTGCTCCTAGCACAGTGCTGGATCTCCTAATCATGTGTGCTCCTTACCACAGTGCTGGATCTCCTAATCATGTGTGCTCCTAGCACAGTGCTGGATCTCCTCATCATGTGTGCTCCTACCATAGTGCTGGATCTCCTAATCATGTGTGCTCCTAGCACAGTGCTGGATCTCCTCATCATGTGTGCTCCTACCATAGTGCTGGATCTCCTAATCATGTGTGCTCCTAGCACAGTGCTGGATCTCCTAATCATGTGTGCTCCTACCACAGTGCTGGATCTCCTCATCATGTGTGCTCCTAGCACAGTGCTGGATCTCCTAATCATGTGTGCTCCTAGCACAGTGCTGGATCTCCTAATCATGTGTGCTCCTAGCACAGTGCTGGATCTCCTAATCATGTGTGCTCCTAGCACAGTGCTGGATCTCCTAATCACGTGTGCTCCTAGCACAGTGCTGGATCTCCTAATCATGTGTGCTCCTAGCACAGTGCTGGATCTCCTAATCACGTGTGCTCCTAGCACAGTGCTGGATCTCCTCGTGTACTCCTAGCACAGTGCTGGATCTCCTCATCATGTGTGCTCCTAGCACAGTGCTGGATCTCCTAATCATGTGTGCTCCTAGCACAGTGCTGGATCTCCTAATCATGTGTGCTCCTAGCACAGTGCTGGATCTCCTCGTGTACTCCTAGCACAGTGCTGGATCTCCTCATCATGTGTGCTCCTAGCACAGTGCTGGATCTCCTAATCATGTGTGCTCCTAGCACAGTGCTGGATCTCCTAATCATGTGTGCTCCTACCACAGTGCTGGATCTCCTAATCATGTGTGCTCCTAGCACAGTGCTGGATCTCCTCGTGTACTCCTAGCACAGTGCTGGATCTCCTCATCATGTGTGCTCCTAGCACAGTGCTGGATGTCCTTAATCATGTGTGCTCCTAGCACAGTGCTGGATCTCCTAATTATGTGTGCTCCTACCACAGTGCTGGATCTCCTAATCATGTGTGCTCCTAGCACAGTGCTGGATCTCCTAATCATGTGTGCTCCTAGCACAGTGCTGGATGTCCTAATCATGTGTGGTCCTAGCACAGTGCTGGATCTCCTAATCACGTGTGCTCCTAGCACAGTGCTGGATCTCCTCATCATGTGTGCTCCTAGCACAGTGCTGGATCTCCTAATCATGTGTGCTCCTAGCACAGTGCTGGATTTCCTCATCATGTGTACTCCTAGCACAGTGCTGGATCTCCTCATCATGTGTGCTCCTAGCACAGTGCTGGATGTCCTAATCATGTGTGCTCCTAGCACAGTGCTGGATCTCCTAATCATGTGTGCTCCTACCACAGTGCTGGATCTCCTAATCATGTGTGCTCCTAGCACAGTGCTGGATCTCCTAATCATGTGTGCTCCTAGCACAGTGCTGGATGTCCTAATCATGTGTGCTCCTAGCACAGTGCTGGATCTCCTAATCACGTGTGCTCCTAGCACAGTGCTGGATCTCCTCATCATGTGTGCTCCTAGCACAGTGTGGATTTCCTCATCATGTGTAACTCTAGCACAGTTGCTGGATCTCCTCATCATGTTCTCCTAGCACAGTGCTGGATCTCCTAAATCATGTGTGCTCCTAGCAAGTGCTGGATTTCCTCATCATGTGTATCCTAGTCACAGTGCTGGATTTCCTCTATCATGTGTGCTCTAGCACAGTGCTGGTTGCCTAATCATGTGTGCTCCTAGCACAGTGCTGAGTACTCCTATATCACGGTGCTCCTAGCACAGTGCTGGATTCTACTAATATGTGTGCTCCATAGCACAGTTGATTTCCTCATCATGTGTAGCCTAGAAACAGTGCTGGATCTCCTAATCAATGTGTACTCCTAGCACTGTGGATCTCCTAATCATGTGTACCTAGCACAGTGATGGATTTCCTCATCATGGTGCTGCCTAGCAGTGTGGATCTCCTCATCATGTGTGCTCCTGAACAGTGCTGGATCTCACTAATCATGTGTGCTCCTAGCACAGTGCTGGATACTCTCATCATGTGTGCTCCTAGCACAGTGCTGGATCTCCTATATCATGTGTGTGCTCCTAGCACAGTGCTGATCTCCTAATCATGTGTACGCCTAGCACAGTGCTGGATTTCCTCATCATGTGTGCTCTTAGCACAGTGCTGGATCCCTCATCATGTGTGCTCCTAGCACAGTGCTGGATCTCCTAATCATGTGTACCGCTAGCACAGTGCTGGATCACCTAATCATGTGTGCTCCTAGCACAGTGCTGGATCTCCTAATCATGTGTGCTCTAGCACAGTGCTGGATTTCCTCATCATGTGTACGCCCCTAACACAGTGCTGGATCTCCTCTCATTGTGACTCCTAGCACAGTGCTGGATTTCCTCATCAGTGTGCTCCTAGCACAGTGCTGGATCTCCTCGATGTGTGCTCCTAGCACAGTGCTGTGTCCTCATCATGTGTGTCCTAGCACAGTGCTGGATTTTTCATCATGTGTCTATCACGTGTGGATCTCCTCATCATGTGTGCTCTACCACAGTGCTGGAATTCATACATCAGTGTGCTCCTAGCACAGTGCTGGATTCCTATCTGTGGTGCCCTAGCACATGCTGATCCCTCATCATGTGTGCTCCTAGCACAGTGCTGGATCTCCTCTGTAACTCCTACACAGTGCTGGATTCCTACCCATGTGTGCTCCTAGCAAGTGCTGGATTCCTCATCATGTGTGCTCCTAGCACAGTGCTGGATCTCCATCATAAATTGTGCTCTAGCACAGTGCTGGATCTCCTAATCATGGTATTTCCTGCACAGTGCTGGATTTCCTCATCATGTGTGCTCCTAGCACAGTGCTGGATGTCCTAACATGTGTCTTCCTAGCACAGTCTGGATCTCCTAATCACGTGTGGCTCCTAGCACAGTGCTGGATCTACTAATCATGTGTGCTCCTAGCACAGTGCTGGATTTCCTCATCAGTGTACGCCTAGCACAGTGCTGGATCTCCTAATCATGTGTACTCCTAGCACAGTGCTGGATCTCCTAATCATGTGTACGCCTAGCACAGTGCTGGATTTCCTCATCATGTGTGCTCCTAGCCACAGTGCTGGATCTCCTCATCATGTGTGCTCCTACACAGTGCTGGATCTCCTAATCATGTGTGCTCCTAGCACGTGCTGGATCTCCTCATCATGTGTGCTCCTAGCACAGTGCTGGATCTCCTCAATCATGTGTGCTCCTAGCACAGTGCTGGATCTCCTAATCATGTGTGCTCCTAGCACAGTGCTGGATCTCCTCATCATGTGTGCTCCTAGCACAGTGCTGGATCTCCTAATCATGTGTACGCCTAGCACAGTGCTGGATCTCTACTCGTGTACTCCTAGCACAGTGCTGGATCTCCTAATCATGTGTACGCCTAGCACAGTGCTGGATTTCCTCAATCATGTGTGCTCCTAGCACAGTGCTGGATTCCTAATCATGTGTGCTCCTAGCACAGTGCTGGATCTCCTCATCATGTGTGCTCCTAGCACAGTGCTGGATCTCCTAATCATGTGTACGCCTAGCACAGTGCTGGATCTCCTAATCATGTGTGCTCCTAGCACAGTGCTGGATCTCCTAATCATGTGTGCTCCTAGCACAGTGCTGGATCTCCTAATCATGTGTGCTCCTAGCACAGTGCTGGATCTCCTAATCATGTGTGCTCCTAGCACAGTGCTGGATCCCTCATCAGTGTGCTCCTAGCACAGTGCTGGATCTACTAATCAGTGTGCTCCTAGCACAGTGCTGGATCTCCTAATCACGTGTGCTCCTAGCACAGTGCTGGATCTCCTAATCATGTGTGCTCCTAGCACAGTGCTGGATCTCCTAATCATGTGTGCTCCTAGCACAGTGCTGGATCTCCTCATCATGTGTACGCTTGCACTGTGTTGGATCTCCTAATCATGTGTGCTCCTAGCACAGTGCTGGATCTCCTAATCATGTGTGCTCCTAGCACAGTGCTGGATCTCCTAATCATGTGTCTCCTAGCACAGTGCTGGATCTCCTCATCATGTGTGCTCCTAGCACAGTGCTGGATTCTACTAATCATGTGTGCTCCTAGCACAGTGCTGGATCTCCTAATCATGTGTGCTCCTAGCACAGTGCTGGATCTCCTAATCAGTTGCTCCTACCACAGTGCTGGATTTCCTATCATGTGTGCTCCTAGCACAGTGCTGGATCTCCTAATCATGTGTGCTCCTAGCACAGTGCTGGATCTCCTCATCATGTGTACGCCTTGCACAGTGCTGGATCTCCTCATCAGTGTGCTCCTAGCACTGTGCTGGATCTCCTCGTGTACTCCTAGCACAGTGCTGGATCACAAGCGTGCTCTGTGTCTCGTCTGCTACTTCAGCGTGGCATGGCAGCTACATACATTACTGCACTGCTCGGTAACCACAAGCCGCCCTCAACCCACGTGTTTCTCCTCGCAGTCGCCATTTTGAGCCGGTTTGCCGCTATAGAGAAGCTATTGCCAAAAGCATTTCTCTTATACAAGGTGATTGTTGATACCGTATTAGTGGGTGATTTCTCGTATCACGGCTATGAGGACGGTATAACGCGAGAAGTGAGCTGACAAAGAACTGCTTTATATGGACTCGATACGCGAACCTAAAATGGCGCCTAGACGCCCAACCGCCTCTTTTGAGCGCATGCATAATGGCGGAAAATGATCCACCTTCCCGGGCAAATTGTCGATCATACGTAACTGGTCGCACCCACTATTTCTGTAGGACTTCCAGAAACCCTTTTCTTTGAATGGAAATGTAGCTCACACAAAGGATTTCTCACTGGTGGTCATTAATGCAGCCACCAATCAGTTTAGCGCTGCATTGTTCGCGGACGACCTGGGAAGAAGCAGGTTTCTGCTGAAGATCAGATGGTACAGTCCATGTCATGAATAATTCATGAGGTGGGCGGAGACCTGTGGTATATAAGAGCGGGGCGGGAGTTGGTTGCGCATTCCCGAATTGCTGGCGCTCAGGATAACGTGTGGATCTGTGCAGAGACAGACAAGCAGGTGAGGCGAGTGTGCACTCAGTGTGGGCGGGCTGGCGGCTGATGGTGGTCGGGGGCATGTGGCCGGCCGTTTGTAACATTCCGAATACCATGACTCGTCCTAGTGTGCTTTTGCTTCCGTTTGTCTTCCTGTTCGAGGCGCCATTTTGAGTCCTGTAATCCCATGCATGTGGCGCAGCCGCCATTTTGTAGTCTAACCTGCTGTGTGTTGCCTTACAGCTCATCATGTCTTCAGATGAAGGAAAGCTTTTTATCGGTGGCCTGAGCTTTGATACCGATGAAAATAGCCTGGAGCAGGTGTTCAGCAAATATGGGCAAGTCAGTGAGGGTAAGTACTGTCCTCTGGGGTAGGTGGTCTGCACATCACATCAGTGTTATAGATGAACTCCTGCAGCTATTGAGCACATTGTTAAGTTTACATTGTGCTATGAACAGATCTGTGTTAACTGCAAAAGTTGCCTTTTTAGTGGTACATCAAAAATGTATGCATTTCAGAAGATTAGGTTCTTAATTGCGATGGACATTTTTATTTTTTTTTTGTTTCCAGCCAGGTCATAGGCAGCTCGGGGCGGGTAGTAGCCCATACCTGCCTGCTGTACCTGAGCTGGTGAGCTACAGCAGAGCCCTGTTATCAGAGCAAAAGATCATAACCTGATGCAGTATAAAAGCCCTATGGATGTGGTCATGTAACCATGCCTAACATTGAGATCTGCTTTCAAACAGCACAAATGCAATGTGATTTTTGCCTGAGGACTGGGCCACATGGTGTACTCAATGCTGCCAGTTATTCCATGTTTTATTTTTCTGTTGCAGAGATATATAGCTTATAAAGGTTATGCAACACTGACCGTTAGCAACCCCCAACTGTTTCCATGTACAATTGATGTTTAAACGGAACCTAACCCCACAAACTGACCCAAATCTTCCCCCCCCCCCCCCATCTTTACCCCTCTTATCATTTCTAGCCATCCCTTTTTGCAGAAAAAAATCGATTTTGTAGAGAAGAGACTATATTCACTCCGCCCTATGTGAGTTCTCCATTTCTGAATTAGTCTCAATGGTGGGGCCTGTGTGCTGCTGCCTGTTAATTATGCACGCCCCTCTCAGCTTGCTAAGAGCCTAGCTGTGCCATGAAAGGGGCGGGGCTCCAGTATGGTGCGATTTAGCCCCGCCCCTTTCATGACGAGCTCTGGCTCTTACCAAGGCATCAAGCAGAGAGGGGGCGTGCATAATTACAAGGGAGCAGCGGACTGGCGGACCATAGAGACTAATTCAGAAACGGAACCCACACAGGTCTGAGGTGATTATAACCTTTTCTCTACTTTACAAAATCGGGGGTTTTTTTTTTAATTTGAAAAAGGGATGGCTGGAAATGAGGGGGTGCAGGGACAGGTAAAAAGATGGGAGGGGGGGGGTCAGGTTCACTTTAATCTTGTGATGTCAAAATAGAAACTAACAGGCTTTAGCAGTATAAAGCAAGGAAAAGTTATAATGCCACTGCTATACTGGTTAAACACCTTTTTGATTAATCACCATCTTAAGTTCTCTTTAAAGGGAACCTGACCCCCTAAAAATCAGCCTTTTAAGACCGGTCCCTGCACCATCATAGATTTCTAGCCAGGCCTTTGTCTCAAAAAGGCGGTTTATAAAAGTTGGGTTTGTACCTGCCGAACTACAGCTTCTCAGTTCCCTGTGGCTTCTCATCGCGGCCTGAATGGGCGTGCTAAACTACAGAGCCTCCTCGTCACCGTAGATGGGCGGTATAGCCGCTTATTGCATCACATCCGGCTATACTGACGTCGGTACACCCATTTGGATGTATTGCTGACTTCGCGATGCGTATTTTGCATGGGCAAGGTCCTCAATACACCAAAATGGGTGTACTGACGTCAGTATAGCTGGATATGACTATTGGCGGCTATAGCGCCCAACTACGGTGACGAGGCTCTGTATTGTTCAGCACGCCCATCGGGATGTGAATATTATTGCAGGCAGCGATGAGAAGCCACAGGGACTGCCCTGTGTGACTTAAGAACTGAAGCCGCAGTTCTGCAGGTACAAAATTAACTTTTATAAATTTTCGAAATCTCCTATTTTGAGACAAAGGGATGGCTAGAAATCCATTATGTTGGTGCAGGGGCAGGTCTTAAAGGCTGGGGGCTGATATTTAGTGGTCAGGTTCCCTTTAAGCCCCCCCAGGTTATCACTACCTGTCCCTGCACCTTCCTATTACTACTTTAACTATCCATCTCTGTGCCAAATGTGCACTGCGACTGTGTAATAAAAGCTTATCACTCATTACTATGTTTATGATCGGGGGGCTACCGTTGCTGGGCGTCCTGTGTAGTTTATCTTTATCACGCCCCAATGGGCATCATTGACTTCCAATGTGCTCCGCTCTGCAGAATGCCTGGTATGATGCGGAATGCATCATTTCCAGTACTCCACAGCCAGACTTCAGGCTGCGCAATATGCATGATCTATACATCTGTGATGTACTGGAAATGGTGCGTTTGGTGTCATACCTGGCACTCTGCAGAGAGCCAGGCTGGGAGATGTGCATTTGGAAGTCAATATCATGCCCATTGGGACATGTTGATACACAGGACGCCCACAACGGTAGCCCCCCACAATCATTAAGACAGTAATGAGTAAGTGATAAAAAGCTTTTTAGTCACAAAGCACATTTAGTGCAAAAAGGGATAGTTAGAGTAGTAATCGGAAGATGTGGTGATGGCCAGGGGGCTTTATGGAGACGAGGAACCTGTCACCTGAAAATCACCTCAAACACACTTCCCCACCCCCCGGCCTATCAATACCTGCACCTTCACAATGGTGTTCTAACTATCCCATTGTGTCCTAAATGTGTCTTTTAAAAGTTGAAGTACTTTTCATTCTTACTGAACTGAGGCTGCTAGTCCCCTGAGAAGTTGCACAGGTCATTGCCTGTGGTTTCTTTTCTCCGCCGCTTGTTTTCATGCCCTGATGGGTGGATTAGCCAGCATGACTCGTATCCTATCCGGCTCAGATGCCGTCGGTACACCCTTTGGGTGGCTCGATGGACCTCACAATGCGCATCCGCGAGGTTTGCTTCATCAGATGAGCTGCTATAAAGCAAACTTCGCGCATGCGCAATGCTCATCGTGAGATCCATTGATCCACCCAAAGGGGCATTAATTGAGGTGTTAATATAAGCGGCGGAGGCTACAGGGCAAGCCCTGTACGACTTCTCAGGTGATTTTTAGATTGACGGGCACCAATCAGATCTGTGATCCGATCCGTGCTGTTAACCCCTTAGATTGCACAGTCATTCATTGACTGTGCAAACTAAAGGAACTGCGGCGGTGATCACTCCATTCCCCACTGAACGGAGATCCCGTAATCCCATCGTGAGCTCTCCAGCCGTCACGTGACAGCCCAGGATCCTGCAGAGAACCCGGAAGTTATCAGTGTTCACCTCCACGTGCGTGGTTGACAAGTGCTACCAACCACTCTGATCATTTGTGACGGGTCCCTATGTGCTGCAGCTCATTTGGACCTGTCACAAGCAATCGGATGCTGCAGCAGTGTGGTGCCCTATGGGGCAGTGTAAAATGAAACTGTTTTTAAAATATGAAGAAAAAAAAGTTTCTACCCCCCTCATTCAAAATAAGTGGTAAAACACCATGTTCAAAAATGATTAATCTATCAAGATATAAAATCAATTGAGACCCATAAACTGGAACGGAAAAAGGTCCACCCAAAAATGGTGTCATTTAAAAACTTCAGCTCAAGACGCAAAAAATAGTCTGTCACTCAGCCCCAGATCCCAAAAAATAAGGACTCTGCGGGGTTAAGAGCTTGGCACGTAAAGTGATTTATATATATATATATTTTTTTTTTTAACCACTTGAATACCAGTAAAAGTATACATGTTTGGTATCTATGAACTCGCACCGCCAGAGGCATCACATCGTCATGTCGGTTTCTTTTTTTTTTTTTTTTTTTTTTTTTTTTTTGCAGTTTCACTGCACTTGGAATTTTTCCCATTTTCCTGTAAACTCTATGGTTAAATAAATGATTGCATCTGAGAGTACAACTGCACAAAAACCAGCTATCATGTCTATATTAATGGACAAGTAAAAATTATGGCTCTAGGAAGCAGGGGAGCAAAAGAACAAAAAAATGGTGAAGGGATAAAGGAACTTGAGTCAACATTATGTACTTGCACAATCTCTCCACCAGGCTCCAGTGAATCCAGAGCTGTCCAGTCTAAGGGTGGAGGTGGGTGGAAAGCTGCTCTTGGTTACAGCTAGAGCCATCATGCAGAGCATGGCTTACTCGCCCACATAAGGAATGTTAATACTGATCACTTCATCCTCTATGTAAGCACTATCAGCAGTCTTCAGATGTAAATTTCCCATAGAAGAAAAATCTTACACTTGAATACTAATAACTTGTAGACTTTTTATGCTGTTGTGTACATGAAAGTTTACTTCCAATCCTGTCAATTCATGGCTTAGTAGGGATTGAGCATATGCCATTATCTTTATTATTGAGACAGGTGGGTCTAAGTTACCAATTTATTCTTTTCCTCTTTTCTCTAGTGGTGGTTGTGAAAGACCGTGAGACAAAGAGATCTAGGGGCTTTGGGTTTGTTACATATGAAAATCCAGAAGATGCAAAAGACGCTATGGAAGCAATGAATGGGAAGGTGAGAATTGTCACTCCACTGCATGTCTCAAACTATTAGCCACAGAATAGGCTATTTAATGTAGAACTACACCTATTCCACAGTGTTGGGATGTCTTGTGTAATTCTCCATCAGAATTGAAAAGAAATACATCATTTAATAAAGACTTACAGCTTTTATTTGAAAAAATGTAAAGGGGATACAAAAAAACTCAGCAGGAGATGACAAATGCTTGTATGTACTTTCACGATGTAGCAAGAGTAACGTGGCTTATTGGCCTAGATTAAGCCAAGGGTTTAAATTAAGTGGATGCCAAGCACCATAATATAATTGTGAGAAGTACTTATAGACCATAAGGTAGATGGATAAAAGGATGAACAACCAGTTAATGTTAGTAAGTTGTCTATAAATATAGTGTGGCTACATACGTTTTAAAACAGAACCATATAGTATTCATGAGTTGTGAAGATGATTAGCATTTACAAAAAATAACCCGTAGTAGACATCTGGTCTATGGCTAAGTTTTAACATACAAAATGTTTAGCTCTTAAACTATTTTGTTACTTGACTAGTACCGTTGCACACAGATATCTGTGCAGACATTGCTTGCAGCTCACTGGTTGCTGTGAAATCATGGACACATTGTTCTATTTTGTTGCCAAGTACAAAATAGAACAATGTGTCCATGATTTCACTGCAACCAGTGAGCTGCAAGCAATGTCTGCACAGATGTGTGTAACATTACCTTTAATGTAACATGCACGTGGTCATGTTGCAATTTAGGGCCACTTTACACACACCAACTTATCTGTCCAACTTCTGAACAACTTACTGGTTGCAGTGAAATCATGGACACATTGCTCCATTTTGTGGCTGTGTACAAATGGAACAATGTGTCCATGATTTCACTGCAACCAGAGATCTGTTCAGAAGTTGGTGTGTGTAAAGCGGCCATTAGTAGTCAAGTGCATATATATATATATATATATTCTCACTCCAAACTTGTGCCACCATGCCTTCAGATCAAATGAGTAATGGAAAGTGAGTGTAGAAGGGAAGAAGAAAGGGCTTCTGTATTAAGTGCGCACAGCCAATATGCAGGTGAAAAAACAAATATTTATTTAGTGCAACACAGAAAAAACCTTTATGCGTGTTAAAAGCAATTAAAACCAATTTCACTCTGCCACACACAACATCATACGGGTGGGTATTAAAGGTGGAGATACATTAAGAGTAAGGGCCCCTTTACACATGGCTACATTTGTAACTTGTCACCAGGTAACTTACTGGTTGCAGTGAAATCATGGATACATGGTTCTATCTTGTTGCTGTGTACAAATGGAATCATGTATCCATGATTTCACTGCAACCAGTAAGTTACCTGGTGACAAGCTACAAATGTAGCCGTGTGTAAAGGTACCCTAAGAGCTATTACACAGAGCAAAATAAACCTCTATTTAGAATATATATTGGTGACTTTGGTAATTTACAATAGATATAGCTATATGGATGTTAGTCTGGAAACATACATAATATTATGCAGTTAGATTGGTTATATAATTTATATAACCAATCTAACTGCATAATATTATGTATGTTTCCAGACTAACATCCACCTGCATATTGGCTGTGCGCACTTCATCATACAGAAGCCCTTTCTTCTTCCCTTTTTCAGTTCACCTGCTTCTGTGTTGCAGCACCCATTTTTACCTCCAACCAGGCTGTGCGCTCTCTCACCACCCAACTCTCAACGGGAAGTGAGTGTAGGCTGCACTGATCACTTCTGGTTTTATTTAACGCAGTTGCCCAAGGGCAAGGAGAGACAAGCTGCCAATGATTGAATACAGGGGTTCTCGCAAATGATACGTGAGCACCAAACTGCAATTAGATGGGACAGGGGGGTAGTACAGGGTCTTGCCTTACCTGTAGGACACATGCAGAATCCAAAGTAGTCTAGGTAGTGGATAACACCTTTTTTAAATGGTCAAATTACAGCTCTAAACTGGTGAAACGAGTCATGTAAATGTTTCTTCTAGTATAATTGATAAGGGAGTCCCTGGCTTTGAAATATAAGTCTGCACTAGGACTGCAGACTTGTGAAACCTTGCAGTGATGAAATCTGGAAGGAACAGTATGCACTTTGCATACATGTGGTCACATGCTAACTAGGGGTGTACAGTCTTGTGGATTGAGCAAAGCCAGATAAAACTAGTCAGATTGTGAAGTATGCATATTTTATACTTGTAGGCACATGACTATCCTCTTCCAGTACTGGAAAATGAGTGTGCTGTGAGGACTTGAATCTGCAGTCTCATAGTACCCCAATGATAGACAACCCTGTTAAAGGGATCCTGTCCCTGCAGCATCCTATCTCTAATCTCACACTCCTTTTGTCTCCTAAAAACATTCTGTGAAAGTGCATAAAAACGTTTTAATACTTAGTGATTATAATTAGCAGGGGCTATTTTCTTTAGCCCTTGGAGCGTGTTTTGCAGCCTCGAGGATCCACCCTCTGTGTACTCTGCTCGTGCTGGCTTTGCCCTCCCCCCCTCTGTCACTCACAGAATGCAAATCATTAGTCCTGCCTTCAGCTGCACATCACAGCAGAAGCTGCACAAAGAGGCTGGATCATACAGGCTGCAAAACACGCCCTAAGATATAGCCCCTGCTAATATATTAAACGTTTTTTATGCACTTTTACAGGATGCTTTTAAGGGACAAAAGGAGCGTGAGATTAGTGATAGGATGCTGCAGAGACATGTTTTGGTGGCTTAGGTGTTTTGGAGATGACCGGATCACTTTGTAGCAAGTTAATAATTGCTGGTTTAACAGGTGCTTTTATCTTGTTAAAAAAAAAGCTAACTCAAGTTCTCATTACAGTCTGTTGATGGAAGACAGATTCGTGTTGATCAGGCTGGCAAGTCTTCAGGTGACAGGCGTGGAGGTTACAGGGGAGGATCATCTGGAGGACGAGGTTTTTACCGTGGTGGCAGAGGACGTGGTATGTAATGTTCTCATACTTGGGAGGACCTGTAACCTTCCTGGTGCTTGGCAAACTAAATGCAGCATGTCTGCTGCATTCAGGGAAGGGGTCCCACAGGTCTCTAGCCCCCCTGTAAGCTTTAAAAAGACTTAAACCTTTAGTAAAGAGGTCGCATGGGTATGATCAGAATAAGAGGTCCTGGCTGCTGGCACATTCCTCCCTGCCCTCTCCTTGTGTGCTCTGCCCCCTTAGTCTGCCACTGCCTCCTCTTCTGGGTCTGTCTTCTTCTGCCCTGTGTGACCCCATGAGCAGAAGAGGGCAGACCTTTAAGGAGAAGTGGCGGCAGATAGAGTGGGCGGAACACAAGAAGGCAGGGAGGATTATGCTAGCAGCTAGGATCTCTTGATAAGATCCCACCCAGGTGCCCTTAACTGTAAGGTTTCTAAAGTCTGGGTTTGTGTTTTATGTTAAAAAAAAAGGGGCTTACAGGTGAGGGCTACAGACATGGGGGGGGGGTTGGGGTTGTATGCAGCATTGTTTGCCAAGTAGCAGGGTGGCAGGTCCTCTTTAAAATGGCCTTTCAAGGCTTCATTCAGTCGTGCGCTTTATTTTGTCTGTGCTAAAGAACTCTAAATGCCCTGTTACATGCAGCAATATTGCTGTGACGTTGCAGCGATGTCGCTGCGTGGGGCATGCGGCAGAGACCAGATGGCTGAGGAATGGCCAGGAGAGTGTTTGGTGTTTGTGTTTTTTTTTATTTTTTTTTTTTTTTTTATTATTATTATTTATGGTCTGCCGCTGGTCAGCAGACATCTGCGTGTGTGACTCCTTTCTGACCCGATGTGTTCCCTGGTAACAACTGTTCATCTGCTGAATACAGTAGCAAGACCTCGACATCATGGAAAATAGTTTATATAGGTTTCCATGAGGCCGTTACATGGGTCGCTGGTGAGATCTCCCTGTGTGGCATTTCACCAGTGACCACACAGTGATGTTCCAGTGTACCTGGAACATCGCAACGTGTAACCCAGCCAATAAGTCTATGGGAGTGTTGAAATAAATTATCCGAGGGAGTACACTTGCGTATTGTCCATGTATCTGAGTTGTCCAGTGTTTCATAAAGGAATTCATAGGTGAAATGCTTACTCCAATTATTTGAACTGCATAATGCTATATTTAAAGCACCACGAGGGGTGCTATATTGGTACTCACTATGAGTACTTTTTAATCTTTGCATATTCGTCCAAATAGCGAGTCTAATGTTAGTCAATTAGTGTTTGGCTCTGCCCACGCATCTGGCTATAAAATGGTTCTTTACGGGACAGGGAAAAGGTGTGTTTTGTGTGGGTTCCCCCCCATGTCTAACACATCTTGCTGTGCTCCCCCAAAGAGATCTTAACATCCAATCTGCTCTCGGAGGAATGTTCAACGATGTTGAAACATTAGTGTGGCGTTGGCGTATAACCAACAGATTCAACTACGATAATTAAGTTGAAGTTGACAGGTTTATGAACATGTTCAAAAACCTGACCACTTCAACTCAACCAACCTGCTGCATTGTACTGTGTGACACCACGATAACTCATGGACAACTTCGCCCATTCACAGCAGTTTGCTAACGATCCCTGCTCACAACATAGTTTGTGAGTTGTTCACGATATCTACACTTGTGACTGCTCACCAGTGATGTTGGAAAGAAGCCAAAAATGGGGCGTGCTCACGAGTTTATGGCCAACATTGTAAGTCGTACCGTGTAACAGTACCCTTTTAAAAGTACACTCGCTCATCACTAAGCACTGCTCCTGGTTTAACTATACCCCCCTCCAGCACTGGTGTCTCTTTAAATGTGAGCCCCCCCCCCCCCCCTGTCCTAGTCACGTTCATACTTTACAAATCCTTCTCCAATCTTGTGGCACTGCCATCTTGACATTTCTGAGTGTGCTTAAGCCAGAAGCAGTAATCGGTGTTCAATGCATCTTGAGATCGTGGCTTGCACAGATGCATTAAAAAGTGACCTGCTGTGCTCTCAAACAGTGGAGCTGCTGGCTGTTCACCTTTCACCACTGCTGGAAAAGGGATGAAGGTGGCGTATGGTGAGAGTATGCCAGGGCTCATGGGACTTAAATTAATGCACCACTCCAGCAGTGGAGTAATATACAAAACAATGCTGGAGTAGTGCTTTAACACTGCTTTTCATTTACAGGTGGTGGAGACAGAGGCTATGGAAGCAGCCGTTTTGATAACAGGAGTGGCGGTTATGGTGGAAGTGGTGGATCTAGAGACTATTATGGAGGGTAAGATGAGCTCTAAACTGACTAAACAAAGTTAACTACATGCTTTTAATTGTGTAGTAACACTTGTGTTCTTGTAGTGGAAGGAGTCAAGGGGATATGGTGACAGATCTGGAGGATCCTACAGAGATGGCTATGATAGCTATGGTAAGTAACTAAGCCAAAGGGATTGGGTATAGTTATCAAGAGAGGCTAAATGTATATTGACTAATATAGCCTTTTCATGATTCAGGGAGCCTCCTACTTTGTTGCTATACTTGTCATTCTACATGGGGTGGGTTTAGCCAACTAGTGTAGGGGGGGTGTAATGTTCTGACATATGCTTCAAGTGACTTTACAATTGTGCCTGCTTCTTGTCCTCAGCTACACACGACTAAAACTCCTGACTCAAGATCCTCCTTCCAGTGGCTGTATTTATAAAGATTTTTGGAGCTTCGCATAACAGTTAATGTGTAGTCAATCTAATTGTGTTCACTTTTATATCAATTTGTTGAATTATTTTCACAGCCTCTCTGGCAGTACATGGAACAGTTTTAAGTTGTAATTCTGACTGTTAGGGTATGTGCATACCATTTAAGTATTTGCAGAAAAGTCTGCACTTCCTTAGTGGAGAAACAGCATAATGTGTTTTTGGTGTAGATCTTGATTTCTTCCAACTACCACCACTCATTAGTATGGGTGAAATCTGCAGAAAAATCCTGAGAATTGATATACTACAGATTTATGTGCACCAAATCTGCAAGTTCTTAAGTTCCCATTTTTGCTGAAATCAGGAAAAGACAAAACCACGTGTGCACTGGCCCTAACACACTATAATACTAGTTTTATGGTTTTACTGTTCTATTGAGCTGCTCAGGTGAGGCACTCCTCATTGTTTCAGTTTTTAAAATGGCAGACCCATGCCTCCATGGACTAGTCGTCCCTGTCCACAATGGATAGCTATTGAATTAGAACTGTCAGTCAACATACAAGCTATTCTGTACCTTGATCTATTTGATCGCTTAAGTTCTGTATAAAGTCAAAGGGGAATTATACCCTGGACCTTACAAACTTATTTTTTTTTTTTTGTTTTAATTTGCGTACATGACTCTGAAAGAATCCTTTAGTATACCAAGTAGGGTACAGCTTAGGTGCATTGTAAATATTGGCTATACCTTCTTGATGTATCTAAAGTAATCTAATTTCTTAATGTCACAAAGATATTGAAAATGTTTGTTTGTTGTCATTTTTTTACTAAAGAAAAATACAAATGTTGTAATTGGCTAAATTGTACTTTTTACTTTCATTTGGCTTCAAGAAGCCTATTAAAAAGACCATCTGAACAGAAATGCTGCTCTTTCCACTTGCCTTCTGCACAACACTGATCAGGTAGACTTCAGCCTGTTGGGTTTATATAGGGAGGAATATCAAGAGAACTTCAGAGCTAGAATATATTATAAATTTTCAATTTATATAGAGGATGCTAAAATTGGTCCTCTACACTGGGGTATCAAATAATTGCTGTTTTCTAGAATAATTTCCCCTTTAAAGGGATCCTGTCACCCCCAAACCACCTCCTAAGCTATTAAAAGCTGTCCCTAGAGCATAGTAACACTTACCCTACGCTCCCTCTTAGCTCCTAAATGCAGCAAATGAAACTGAATCTAAATGTTATAAATGTACCTCATTACTGATGTTAATGAGTGACTATGATATTCGTAGTCACTCAGACAGGCTGCCCCTCTTCATACTATCACGCCTCAATAGGCGTGATCTTCATCACACGTTTAAATGTGCGCCTCCCCGCTCTATTCTGGACCGCTGCTGTGTGGGGGCTGTATGACGCGATTTGCGTCATTTCCGGCACCAGGTGACGTATTTACACCCGCGCCGCTGTTAGCTTCAAGTACCATACTGCGCATGCGCAGTACGGGGATTGAAGCTCTACCAGCGGCGCGGGTGTAAATATGTCACCCGGCGCCGGAAATGACGCAAATCGCGTCATACAGCCCCCACACAGCAGCGGTCCAGAATAGAGCGGGGAGGCGCACATTTAAACGTGTGATGAAGATCACGCCTATTGAGGCGTGATAGTATGAAGAGGGGCAGCCTGTCTGAGTGACTACGAATATCATAGTCACTCATTAACATCAGTAATGAGGTACATTTATAACATTTAGATTCAGTTTCACTTGCTGCATTTAGGAGCTAAAGGGAGCGTAGGGTAAGTGTTACTATGCTCTAGGGACAGCTTTTAATAGCTTAGGAGGTGGTTTGGGGGTGACAGGATCCCTTTAAATTCTCACACAATGAGGTATCAAAAAAAACCTGACGGACCCTGACTTTTAGTGGTGTATCACTTTCTATGCTGCTTGGTTTAGTTTTTATCTGCTGCAGATGAAAATGTTCTCTGAATGTGGACCTCTATAAACCTGCCACATCACTAATGGCTTTCTGCCCATTGTGGGTCATATACAGCTCACAAATGTGGAGGACTGCATGGCAGCAGGTCTACTAAACCTAGTGTTGCTCTGCAGAACTTGAGTTATCTCTCTGCACAACTAGGAAAGTAATTACACTGTGGGAATTGATGGCAAGATCCTGGTGTCAGGTTATTTCAAGTTGTGCTGTATTAGTACATGTCTTAAATTCCCCTCACTAACACCCCCCCAATGTTTGATCAGTACCTGCCGAATGACCAGTTCAGAAAACTGGTTTATTAAAGTGCTTGTCAGATTTCTGGCTTTTAACATTTAAAGCTGCACCAATACTACATTCGATGCAGATGCCTGCTATGCTGTAACTGCGCATGTGCATAAAGTCTCCCACCCTGTATTGCCTTATTTTGGGTCAAATGGGTTTAATTGTTGCGCCATCCGTCTCTCCTCTGTGCAGTCTGACATCCTTCTTGTGATCGATGCCTCCTGAGGCATCCACACCTAGAATGTATGGGCTAGTCATGTCAGGACCTGCAAGGAGGCCATGCATTTTAGGATCAAGGCTACAGAGCTGATGTGGATGACATCCACTTGAGAGACACCTTTAGTGTCGAAACATGTTGTGGCGAGGAGACCTGTAACTTCTACTGTTCACAATAAATTTGAAAGGTAATATTCGATAAGAGCCCAGTGCCTGTTTCTGTCCCTAGTGCTCATTTTATCATACCTTTTTTACTTCATATCTGGAGGCCTCAATCATGAGGACTGAATGAGGTGGACCGAAACCAGGTAATTCTAATGCAGTGTGGGAGACTTTTATAAAGTGTTAAATTTCATGTTTGCCTACAAAGCTCTTGCATCTTAACTCATACTTTCCTGGGGAAGTGGGTAGAAGTTTGTTTAGCAGCTAAGTAGGCACAGAAATTCTAACATAAAGGTTCTGATGCCAGACGTGTACATAGTTTTTGACTGAAATATATTCCGATTTTTGGCAAGGAGTCCCATGTGGCTGCAACTGGGGTCCCTTTACCAATAAAACTAATACCTGTGTGCTGGACAACATATGTCCTTATTCTTCCAGGGCACAATTTCCAATGCAGCTACACTCCAGGTCTTTTGCACAATTCCTGAATATTACATGCATAATCCTACAGAAGCAAAAAAAAAAAAAAAGGTGGTTTCCAGATGTGACACATGATTATTTAAAACTACCTTGGTGTGAGTTTAGGATCTCAAACTACTTGATCCTAGAGAACTTGTAAATTGCTCCTCTATCTAACTGAAGATTGAACCAAGTTTCTAGAAAAGTGGCATTCGTGAAGTTAAGACCCCCGCTACATGCTGCAATGTGGCAGTGATTCCAACCAACAGTGTGGATCGCTGCCACATCGTGAATTGATCGCTGGTGAGCTGTCACACTGGCAGACTCGCCAGCTACCAGTGGACCAGCAACATTGTGGAAAGGAATAAAATATTCTTTCCACGGTGTCAAGCTCCTGCTGCCAGGCTGCACTGCAGTAAGTGGGAGCAGGCTGGTCAACAGCAGGTATCTAGGCAGCGCCCAGTTACCCGATGTATACCCTGGTTACCAGCCTTCTCAGCTTACAGGCTGGTATCCAAGGTACAGAGCGGGTAACTAGGGACAGCGCTGTCCCTAGTAATCTGCTGTTTACCTTGGATACCAGCCTGTAAAGCGAGAAGGCTGGTAACCAGGGTATACATCGGGTAACTGGGTGCTGCCTAAATACCTGCTGTTTACCATGGTTACCAGCTCCCAGCGCTTGCTGTGCTGGGAGCTTGTCAATCATTGGTCTCCCGCTGGGCCCCATTGTAGATTTATGGTCCAGTCCATAAATCTATAGTGAAACTTATCATTGATGCGTGCCACACACGATGTTTCGACATCACTGCAACATCCCAACCAGAGACGTTGCAACGATATTCATGATATTGTTGTGTGTAACGGGCCCTTAAGACTAATACTAAGTCCCCATTCACACACTGCATTATTTTTTTTATTTTTTTGCTGCATATTTTTACGCACAAGCCAAAGCCGGGAGTGGCTTACTCAGAGGAAAGAGAAACAAGTGCTCCAGTTATGTTTAATCACCCATTCCTGGTTTGTGATGAGCTTGTACTTAAAAATATGCAGCAAAAAAAGCAGTGTGTGAATGGGGCCTAAAGCCTATGTGAATAAAAAGCTTACCAGTAATGGCTGCATATGACGTTTGGATTCTTTTAGAGGGTGGGATTAAATGTCAGTACAAATCTGTTGCCTTGAGAATCTCCTGCTAGAATACAGACTCTGCAATGTCCTTGGAGAAGTCAAGTGTTGTGCATCCTGTGAAGCCTGACGAAAGCTGCTCTTGGCTAGTACATTTGTGGAATTAGTCCGGTATTTTGAGGTAACTCTTTTGCTCATGTCCACATCCCTCCTTTCTTGAGTTCATGACGTCGTGCTTGTAAAACCTCTAAAATTGCTTAAATGATACAATATCTGGTACTACTGTGCTACTTGTCATTGACAAAACATGTCTGGAAATCAGACAGTTTGCCTGCTGCCCGTTACCCACAAACTACAGGCAAACTTTGACACAAAGTTATGTTTTTCTTTTCCCCTCCAATACTTTTTCACTTTGTGCATAGATCTATTACCCCCTCTACTTTCCCAGTCACTGGATGCTGCCATTCAGTAGGGCCACAGTCAAAATAGAAATGTTGGTCCACTTGTAAGACTGTATTAACATTGTCTAAGTTTCCTGCCAAGCTCACCAACTTGATTTATTTTGTTTTCCAGGATGATTGATTAATCATGACTGAAAAGTACTTGTTTACTTGGGTTGCTAGCGCAACACTCCCAAGGAGTTTGCAAAGTGTAAATTCCAGGTAGGTGTTCAAATGTTTTGCAATAATTATATTCCACACTAGGGCTGCATGGATGGAGGTGCTAGCTTTTAGTGCAAAACACTTGCAGGGACCCTGTCCACACAGAACCGTGGGCAGTTTTGTGCACATGCCTCTAATCCTTGTCTAATGGACCCTTTGTACAGTAGCATTCATAAACATTAGAAATCTTTTTTCTAAAGTCTGTTATGAGATGCTAACTAGGATGAAGTTGGTTCTCTCGATTAGCAGGGCTGTGGAGTCTGTAAGCCAAACCTCGACTCCTTAAATCATTATCAAGCTATTTAGATGCAACATAAAATAATCATACTACTGAACCCAATTAGTTTGTTTTTTGTTTTTTTTTTCTAGACTGCATCAAAATGGACTCTACCTCCACTAGTTTGCCCACATAGAATATTAAGTGCCTTTACCAGCACCGCATTATCAGTATCTTTATACAAAGCAGTGTGTGGCTTTGTATCTCTCAGCATAAGCTTCTGAATACTGGGTGTAGACACCCTAGAGAGGCTCACTGCACATGATTGGATGGTTAAGCTCACTAAGGCTTTTTGAAGCTGGGACACATACACCTGACTTACCAATAGTCTGCTCTTCCAGTCATGTGTGCTATCATGTTCCATGAGCCTCCCTGAAGTTAGGGTGTGATACCAGGCTAACGCCTAGTCAATGCCCTAATTGGTATCTCTTAAATGGTCTTATCTTTTCTAAAGATCTTATGAATGCTAATGAAGGGATTAATGGGTATGTGCACAGAACTCTGCTCATGGTTTTATGTGCAAAGACTTTTTCTGAAGATCCATTTATGAATGCTACTATATGAAGGTACTATTGGGGCTGTGTCCCTGGAACATCTGGAAGACGTCTGATGCTGCAAAGACCTTAAAGGCTGTTTGGCCAGTAGCAATAAGTTGTCGTGTGACTTCTACCGGCCGATCAGCTGTTAATCAGCTGATTAAGGTCCTTGCTGCATTGGATGTGGACGCCTCGCATTCTAGGACAGGTGAGCATTTATTTTATCAATCGCCCCATTGGGGCACACAGGACCATGGGTGTTATGCTTATGTTCACTAGAAGGCGACACTTGGTAGATTGGCTCCTCCCCCTGCAGTATACACCCCTCTGGCTGGCACCAGCCCAAACCAATTTTTTTTTTAAACCTGAGGTAGGGCGACTCCATACTGATTTCCCACAACAATCGGCAGACGGGAACGCGGGGTGTTACCTCCACATACTCCTTCTGCTTCAAGGGACAAACTGCAAGATGACTGTTCCGGTGCGTTCTGCTTGCCTTTATGCTTGGGTATGAGGATGATACTCCCTGCCCCAATTTAATCCTCCCTAGACCCCACAGTTGGGGATCTAGGTTGTAGTTTGATTGGAGGCCATGTCTTTGAATCCCCATCCTCCCTCTCCAGGAGCTATGGGTCGTAGGCATGGAGCTGCGCCACTGCACTCCCCATCCTTCCCTCACAGGCGGCTTGGGTCGAGGAGCCTACATTAAGTAATTATCCAGGGCCCTGCCATCCCCATAGTCCCTGAGAATCTACCCCCAGCTCCTCATTCATCAAGCAGGGCACCAGAGAATGTCCCCATGGTATGGTAGCCCTGTAATTACACCGCCACGGAGCACCTCTTATACCCTCTGCTCCAGCCACCTCATGTTTTCGGGGCCACTGTTTACTACTAGACCCTGGTGGCCTAGCTACCAGCAGTCATGCCCCTTCCCCACCCCCGGGTCACATTGTTGCAGCCGAGGCACGCCCCCGGCCGCATTATAGAAGTGGCAGGCCCGATATTTATTTTTTTTTTCTTCGGCGCTTCTGTCTCCGGACTGCAGCATTGTGAGATCTCCTGCGTGCTTTTATCTGGCCTGCCCTCCTCCACTTTTTCTCTTGATGGCCTCCATTACTCGCGTCAGCACCGCTGCACATCTGTCCTCAGCATTCTTCCAGGGGGACATGGGATCGCTGGGGCAGCTGCCTGCACTGGATCCGGGATGTCTGTGGTAAGGAGCTCAGTGGTTCCTCACTGCTGCAGCTCTTTCTTCCTGCGCTCCCTCCCTTCATTCTCTCCTGCCTATATTATATACAGGGTGCAGTAGAGGAATTATACTAAACATGCAGAGCTCAAAAACCAACAAGAGGGCTCCCAAGGCCTTTACCTCTTATTTTGCCTCATGCCATCACATGCAAGGCTCTCCTGCCTAGTGGATATATTACCCTGCACTGCCAGGCTTGTGACCTACGAATGTACAGGAACCCCCCCCCCCCACTGATGCTGCACCTTCCAGTGCCCCCAACCCACCTGACTGGGCTGAAATCATTACTCAATCCATGTCAGTCCATGGAGAAGCTGTCTTCTAGCCTGATCCAGAGCCACCCCACATCCTGGCCAGTCTGAGCCTCAGGGGTACCCTATGGAGCAAGAGGGTACACCACTCTGGGGCAGACCACGAGATCTGCTGCCACCAGGATCTCTTGTAGCTCGGAAAGGACTCCACAGGAGTGCTTCTCCAATGTCTTTCCCTCCGCCCCTCCCCACCCCCACAGAGCATACGGTCACCAACAAGAGGGTAAGGCGCCCACGCAAATATAATTTTGTGGACCAGCCTGAATTTCAGGAGGTCCTAAAGAAACACAGGTCATGTCCAGACGAATTCGGAAGCCGAAAGATGTTTGAAGCCCGCTATCCCCTCCTGCGCTAACCCAGGACTGGGTAGGTCTCCCATCTAGCTGCCCAAACCTTGCTTTCCGTCCCTGATGGCTCCTCCAGCAGGGACCCAACAGACCGTCAGATTGAACAACTGGTGTGCTCAGTCTTTGACTTGACAGATTCGTCATGATCTCCTTCCTTAGCTTTAGCTACCCAGACTGAAGCAATCATGACCTGGGCAGGTGACTTGCATTCCACTCTGTGCAATCATGACCTTGCACCCGAGCTGACGGATCTAGCGGCCCAGATCTGTGGCTGGAGAGTACCTACTTCACATCAAATGCCATTACCATCTGACAGGTGCTCTGGCTCTTGAGTGGAGGGCAGCTTCTGCCTCAAAGAAATTCCTCACTAGCCTTTCTTACTGCAGCCTGGCAGTCGTGCTCTAGGCAATCCAAACTTAAGGGATCCAGATCCCATAGGTTCTCATCATCCTGACTCTCCTTCACTCCCAGAAGATATCTCCCAAGTAGGCGGCTGACTTTCCCTCTTACAAGCACGTCTGCCTTGCTGTTACAGAAGACAGATGGGTCAGGGAATTTGTGTCCGGATACAAGAGTTCCTCGCCTGCCCACCCAAGTGGCTTTATTTTTTTTTTTCCTTCCATTCCTCCACGGCCTCTGGCAGAGGCTTGTGCCTTTTCACCAGGCAGTCTACTCCCTCCTGCAGGTGGGAGTCATTGTCCCCTGTTCCACAACATGAATGTTTCCAGGGGTTCTACTCCAACCTTTTTTGTAGTCCCAAAAAAGGATGGTTCAGTCCGTCCCATAGTGGACTTAAAACATCTAAACAACTTTGTTCGGCTTGGTTATTTTCACATGGAATCTCTCCGCGCCTAACTCATCCATGGAGGGAGAATTCCTAGCCTCTAGATATTCAGGATGTGTATCTGCACATCCCGATCTCCCAAGTGCATCAAATGTATCTGTATTTTCTGGTCATCATAATGGGAGACCCAGACAATGGGGTTTAGGGCACTGCCCTCCGGAGGTCACACTAGGTACTACAAGTTTGTAGACACCGCCTCCTCCGCTTATAAACCCCTACCGCAGGGAACATCCTCAGTTTTAAACTTAGTGTGCTCGGAGGATCACGCTTTGCTTGCACTTCACTGCATTCTCACTACTTACGTGATGGCGTCTGAAGACAAGGTAATACGGTCCTATCGGGACCGGTGACAGCCTCCCCGCTCACCCTTAGTGGCACACGCTGGTGGAGGTACCGGAGGGCCTAGAGCCTGGACACTTCGTGTTCTCCCGGTACGCTGTTACGCTCCTCTCCATCCCTCTCTGGGGGGCTCTGGAGAGTGGGAGATGGGAGCCTTGCACAGCTCCGCTCCGTCCGAGGCCTCCCTAAATGGTGCTTACAGACCGGACTGGAGCCAGCCCAGTCCGAGGCCTCCCTAAATGGTGCTTACACTCCGGACTGGTGCTGAGCGGCCCAGTCTGAGGCCTCCCTAAATGGTGCTTACAGACCAGACTGGTGCTGCACCCCCGTCCGAGGCCTCCCTAAATGGTGCTTACAGACCGGACCGGCACTGAGGCACTCTGTGTCTCCTGCGTGCCTGGGGGTAGTGTCTGGCACTTTATGTGTTTCAGGACACTCAGACCGCGCGTTACCCTCGGGTCTGCGGTTCTGCGGGTGTACCCTGTGCTGGGGTCACCCTGGCTGACCGCCCTGTGTGTCACAGGGGCTGAGGCCGTAGGCTGCGGATGTTTGTTCCCTCATGCTGTGGATGGTGTACATGCAGTCTGTGTATAATGTTTTTACACTCTTTCCCGCGCTGCGGGCTCCGGCTCCCTCATGCTGTGGATGCTTGGAGGATGGGAAGCAGTCCGTGCGGTGACGTCATCGCTGGGCGTGTGTGTGTGTTTCCCGCGTCTCTTCGGCGCCGCCCACAGTTTCACTGTCGGCGGCCATCTTTACCCTCACTTCCCGGTTGGGATTCTTATGCAGCGTGCGTCTGCACTCCAGAGGGGAGACCGGAAACCGTCGCGGAGGTCACACACACACCGCTTCCTCATACCGCTTTACTGCGGTCGGTAAGCCACCGGGATTCCCGGTTTTGTTGTCGGCAATTTGGCTTATTTTCCGCTACTGTGGCGATGTGCTCAGCCGGGAAGCGTGCTGCTAAGGCGGCAGTAACCACCATTACCTGTGCTACATGCAATGGTACACTGGTGGAGGGGTCCTGCAATAACTGCGGACGCCCAGAGGCCCGGGCTGGCACTGTTGAGTCAGCAGCTCCGGTGCTATACCCTGAGGTTCAGGTGATCTCAGGGCCATGGGAGACTCAGAATAAGATCAATGAATCTCTGCTGTCTCAGCTGTCCTCCATGTCGCAATCCCTGGAGGCACTTAATAGGAGACTGGATAGCCCAGCTACTCCATCCAGTTACCCCCGGGTGTCCCCCTCTTCTGCTGCGAGACCCCTTAAGCGGGCTCGTCGTGAGGATTCACCCGAGCTCCATACTCTCTCTGAGGAGGAGCGTTCCTCTGATGGTGAGGAAGATGATGGGGGTTCAAATTTCGGGTCTGTGTCTGTATCTGAACCACCAGACGGGGTGGAGGATCTGGTGTCCTCTATCAACGAGACTTTACGTCTCGTGACACCCCCTGAGGAGGTGACGGTGCACCCGAAGGAGGTCTATCAATGGCTGCGGCCTGAGGCTAGACCAAGTGGCTCCTTCATGGACCACACTAATTTTGGAAGGGTGGTTAGAGCTCCCAGGTTACATCCTGGGCGGCGTTATGTCCGTAAAACCAAGGACAATCGCTTCCCCTTCCCCCAGGAGGTGCTACAGGAGTGGTCGCAGTCCCCGATGGTGGACGCTTCCATGACCAGGATTGCTGCACGCTCCCTTTTCTCTGCCTCTGATAGCTCCTCACTGAAGGATGCTACTGATAGACAGGTCGAGCAACTCGCCAAGTCTTCCTATGAGGCTGTGGGGTCTTCATTTGCCCCTAATTTTGCCACGGTCTGGACCTTACAAGCGATTACTACCTGCTTGGATGGTATCTCTGACATGGCAAGATCCAGTCCAGAGGTCCTAGCACTTACCGAAAGGGCAAGGGCCTATGCGGACTACGCCAGGACGGCGACTCTGGAAACTGCCACTCGCTCAGCTGTGGCTTCGGCCAATGCTATAGCGATCCGCAGGTTGTTGTGGCTGCGTCTTTGGGACTCAGATGCCACATCCAAGAAGATTTTGCAGAATCTTCCGTTTGCTGGTGACAGGCTTTTTGGCACCGAACTGGACAAGCTAATTAAGGATTCTGCTGAGTCTAAGATACCGCAGAATAAGCCTAAGCCACGGTATACCGTTAAAAGGAACCCAAAACAGTGGTCCTTTCGTTCCAGCTCGCAGTCATCAGCACCGTCCGCTCGCACGGACCGAGGGGGAAAGCCCGCTTCCCAGTGGCGCTCTAAGAGTCGTCCAAAGAAGCCGGCGGGAGCGGCAGCTGCCACCCCCAAACCCGCCTCTACATGACTCGCTCTTTCATCCTGCCTCCCCACAGGTGGGGGGCCGCTTGTCTCGTTTTCAGGACAAGTGGCTGCTTCACGTTCAAGATCAGTGGGTTCGAGACGTGATCTCGCGAGGGTACAGGATAGAGCTGACGTCAAAACCGATATCCCGATTCCATCGGTCGGTCCCGTCACCAGAAAAAGCTCAGGCTTTTTACCAGGTGTTGGAGGGTCTCCGCAGAGACGGAGTGGTAATCCCGGTGCCTTCCGGAGAGAGGTTCAGGGGTTTTTACTCCAACCTCTTTATCGTCCCAAAGAAGGACGGATCCTTCCGCCCAGTACTGGACCTGAAGTTGTTCAACCGTCACGTGTTGGTTCGGAAGTTCCGTATGGAATCACTGCGCTCCGTGATCGCAGCTGTGTCACAGGGGGACTTCCTAGCGTCCATAGATATCAGAGACGCTTACCTTCACGTACCCATTGCACCGGCTCATCAGCGCTGGTTGCGATTCGCAGTGGGGGAAGAACACTTCCAATTTGTGGCACTGCCATTCGGGCTAGCCTCGGCACCGCGGGTGTTCACAAAAGTGATGGCTTCCATGATGGCTCTCCTGCACATGCAGGGACATGCCGTCATTCCCTATTTAGACGACCTGCTGGTCAGGGCGCCATCAGAACACCTCTGTCAAGAGAGCCTGGATGTGACCATGCGGTCTCTGGAACAGTTCGGTTGGCTCCTCAATATTCAGAAGTCAACGCTAGTTCCGACCCAGTCTTTGACATATCTGGGCATGGACTTCAACACAGCCTCAGCCCTGGTGTCTCTGCCACGAGTCAAACAGATGGCGATCCAATCAGGAGTACAAGCAGTCCTCCTGTCACCACACTCATCCCTACGGGTATTGATGAGACTGGTGGGACGCATGGTAGCGGCGATAGAGGCGGTGCCGTTCGCACAGTTTCGCCTCCGTCCTCTCCAGCTGGAGATTCTTCACAGATGGGACAAGAGGACGATCTCGCTGAATCGGCTGGTGACACTTTCCCTGCCGACCAGGGATTCCCTGCAGTGGTGGCTACAGCCACACCACTTGTCTCGGGGCCGGTCCTTCCTCAAACCATCATGGTTAGTGGTGACCACCGATGCCAGTCTGAAGGGCTGGGGTGCGGTGTTCTTACACCACAGGGCTCAAGGCCTCTGGACTCAGTCGGAGTCGGCATTGCAGATCAACGTGCTGGAGATCAAGGCGGTCTATCTGGCGCTCCTGGCGTTTCAGAAATTCCTGTCAGGACACCCCATTCGGGTGCAGTCCGACAATGCGACGGCCGTCGCCTACATAAATCATCAGGGAGGGACCAGAAGTGCTCAGGCCCTCGCCGAAGTCCACCGCATTCTAGCCTGGGTGGAGGAAAACGGCTGCCTGATCTCCGCAGTTCACATCCCAGGGGTCGAGAACTGGGAGGCCGACTACCTGAGCCGACAGGGCATGGACGCCGGAGAGTGGTCTCTTCATCCAGACGTCTTCCGGGACATCTGCGGCAGATGGGGCACTCCGGACGTGGATCTGATGGCCTCACGGCTGAATCATCAGGTGCCCCAATACATGGCAAGATCGTGGGATCCTCAGTCTCTGGGGGCGGATGCCCTGATCCTGAGTTGGTCCAGCTTCCAGCGGCCATATGTGTTCCCGCCTCTGGCTCTGATTCCCAGGGTCCTGTGGAAAATCAGGATGGAATGCAGAGTAGCCATTCTAGTGGCTCCAGATTGGCCCAGGAGGTCCTGGTACCCGGACCTGTGGCAACTGTCAGGCGGACACCGGTGGGCTCTTCCAGAACGCGCAGATCTACTCGCGCAAGGCCCATTCTTCCACCTCAATTCCAGGGCCCTCAGATTGACTGCATGGCTCTTGAGGCCTGGCTGCTGACGTCCAGAGGATTCTCTCCTACAGTGGTTTCCACTATGAATAGGGCTAGGAAACCTGTCTCCAGGAAGATATACCACAGAACGTGGAAAATCTTTTTCTCCTGGTGTGCCTCTGATGGATGTTCACCGTGGCCATTGTCCATCCCGACATTGTTGGCTTTCCTACAGTCGGGGTTGGAGTTGGGATTATCCCTTGGCTCTCTGAAAGGTCAAGTATCAGCACTTTCAGTGCTGTTTGACAGGCGCTTGGCGCTCCTGCCGAAGGTCCGCCAATTTCTGCAGGGGGTAGCTCGGGTGGTTCCGCCTTACAGGCGACCTCTGGACCCTTGGGACCTCAACATGGTCCTGGCGGCTCTGCAGAAACCGCCGTTTGAGCCACTGAGAGACATCTCTCTCTCTCGTCTGTCCCAGAAAGTGGTCTTTCTGGTGGCAATTACGTCCCTGAGAAGGGTCTCAGAATTGGCTGCACTTTCGTGCAAGTCACCCTTTCTGGTGGTTCACCAAGACAAGGTGGTGTTGCGCCCACGGCCAGAATTCTTGCCGAAGGTGGTTTCAACGTTTCACCTAAACCAGGAGATTGTTCTCCCATCATTTTGCCCCGCTCCCGTTCATCAGGTTGAGCGCGACCTCCATACTCTGGATCTCGTGAGGGCTGTACGCATTTATGTGTCCAGGACCGCCTCCTTTAGGAGTTCGGATTCCTTATTTGTCCTCACGATGGGTCGCTGTAAGGGGTCCGCGGCTTCGAAGTCGACCTTGGCCAGATGGATCAAGGCTCCCATTCAGGAGGCTTACCGGTCTTCTGGTTTGCCTCTCCCGGTGGGTTTGAAGGCACACTCTACTAGAGCTGTAGGTGCCTCCTGGGCCTTGCGACATAGAGCGTCTGCTCTACAGGTGTGTCAGGCGGCCACTTGGTCCAGCCTGCACACTTTTTCTAAGCACTATATGGTGCATGCCCATGCCTCTGCGGATGCGAGTTTGGGCAGGCGGGTTCTCCAGGCGGCGGTTGCCCACCTTTAAAGGGAACCATGTGTTTTCCGTCTTGTTGAGGAACTCTTCCCGCCCTGGGGTATTGCTTTAGGACATCCCCATTGTCTGGGTCTCCCATTATGATGACCAGAAAAAAGAGAATTTTGTTTACGTACCGTAAATTCTTTTTTCTTTAATCATCAATGGGAGACCCAGCACCCACCCAGTTGTTCCTTTGCATGTTTTTGCATTTGCTCTGTTCTCTGTTGAGACAGTGTTTGCCGGGTTGTTGAACCGTTTTGTGTACGGCATTCTTCCCGATGTTTCGGGTGTGGTTTATTTCCTCCTCGCAGCTTGTAGACCAAACTGAGGATGTTCCCTGCGGTAGGGGTTTATAAGCGGAGGAGGCGGTGTCTACAAACTTGTAGTACCTAGTGTGACCTCCGGAGGGCAGTGCCCTAAACCCCATTGTCTGGGTCTCCCATTGATGATTAAAGAAAAAAGAATTTACGGTACGTAAACAAAATTCTCTTTTTTTCAATTCACACAGGCCACGTTCAGTTTGTTGCCTTGCCTTTTTGGATTCGCCACGACTCCCAGGGTCTTCAAGTCATGGCAATTATCATGTCCATCCTCAATTCTCGAGGCGTAGTAGTTCTGTGCCTATCTGGACGACTTCCTCAAGGCTCCTTCCTTCGGGGACTGCAAAACTGCATCCACATCAGTGGAAAACCTTGTTAGTCTGAGATGGTTGGTCAATCTGTCCATATCCTCTCCAGTCCAGAGCCAAACGCTCATCTTCCTGGGGATGGTTTTCAACACCTCCCACGGGCTAGTGCTTCTCCCTTGGGACAAGTTCCCGTGCTCTGCGTCAGGGTGTCTGGGCCATACTTCGCCCTTCACCCCTTTCCCTCCGGTTCGTGATGAGAGTTCTAGGCAGAATGGTTGCAGAAATACAGGCTGTTCTCTTTGCCCAGCTACTCCTCCGGACTTCTCCAGATGGCTTATTATAGCCTGAGACAGAAGTCCTTTCACCCTAAACAGAAATCTCTGCTGACTTCTTCGACCAAGCGCTCCCTTCATTCGTGGCTGCACCCAACTTCCCTCTCTCGGGAGGTCCTTCCTCCCGGTTCGCTGAAAGGTACGCGCCACCAACACAAGCCTCACACAACTCCCAAGCCTATATCTTCACCATACGGCACAGGGCAGGTGGTCTACCCCAGAATCCACTCTGTCCATTAACCTCCCGGAGATACGCGCTATACTTCTAGCACTTCAATCCTTTCACCACTTGCTAGCAGGCCACCACATCCAGGTCCAGTTGGAAAATGACATGCTACTGCTGTGGCAATCACCATTAAGGGGCCCGCAGCAGACGAGCGATGCGTTGAGTCGAACCCATTCTCCACTGGGCTGACTCGACCCAGTGTTCTCCGCAGTGCATATCGACAACTGGGCGGCGGACTTCCTCAGCTGTCAAGGCATTGCCTCGGGGAGTGGGCCCTACATCCAGAGGTGTTCCAACAGGTATGCCATTGCTAGGGAACTCAATGTGGATCTCATGGCTTCACGTCTGAACGCCAAGGTGCCCAGGTTCATGGCTCGGCTTTACGATAGTCGATGGGAGCGGATGCACTGCTCCAATCCTGGTCTGTTTTGCCTCCCTTACATTTTTTTTTTTTTTTTTTTTTTGCCTCATACCCAGAGTGGTGAGATCAAGTCAAAGGGCTTCCCAGTCCTCCTGGTGGTGCTAGATTGGCCCAGGCGCACCTGGTACGCTGACCTGGTTCAGCTCGCCGTAGACACTCCCTGGCGTCTCCCAGACTGTGTCCACACCTTCTCACTCAGGGTCAAATATACTACCAGAACTCCTAAGGCCCTGATTTGACTGTGGCCATTGAGACCTGGGTCTTAACTTGGGCCGGGTTTTCCTTGGATGTCATCAAGACCATGATTAGAGCGAGGAAACCTGCTTCCGCTCTCATTTACTACCCCCCAATGAGCCTCTAATTGGGGGCACGGCACTCTGTTGCCGGTTTCAGGCGGTTTGGTTTTCTTTTGGTTCTTTGTTTCTCTGTGGTTGTTTTCTTACAGGCCTATTTTGTGCCTCCTACTGCTTTAGTCACTAAACTGGTTTGGGCTGGTGGCAGCAAGAGCAGGGGGAGGAGCCACTGTTTTGTTTTTTTTTTTTCATATCCTCCTATGCTGCTGTCCACTAGGAGGCGACACTAACACCCATGGTCCTGTGTCGTCCCCTCCTAATGCAAAAGTACTGTATGTGCCTGCCTTTGCCAAGCTCTGCTCCTCCCAGCTCTGTCTATCCAGATCCCTCATAATCCTGGATTCGAACTGACAAATGGCAGCCAGAGGTACACATCTGTGCCTGTTCGTTCCTGTCCATGGGGTCCTGCACAAAACAGGATTCCTAAGGCTGGCTTCACAGCACAGTTTTGTTCCAGTCCTAAGGCAGAATTTGCATCCCAAGGTATCTGGGGGAAAAGATTTTTAACTACTTTCTTAAGCAATGTTGTGATTATGCATTGTAGTGAACCATCTCTTAAGTGCTATTCCTTTAAAACTATACATGGGCAATTATCCTAAAACTGGAAAATGTCTTTCAATTAAAGTAGCCTCCTTAAACAATGTTAATTGTGTTCATTTTTCTTACCCATAGGTGCACAAGATGAATGTAATGGTGGTCCTTGTGTTCATAAGAACTTGGGTGCTTACTGTATATGGGGCCTGTCAAGACAGAAGACGGTAGAGGTGTAAATGCTGTCAAGCTATATGCAAGATTGGTTAAATTGCAGCAAAACATCCCTCTTCTAAATTTTGAGTTTTGTATTCTGTAAGACAGCTGTAATAAGTACAGTACCCTGCAAAAGGATTTAAGCCACATAGCATATCCCCCAGGAGGATATGTTGCACACTTAGAGCTTCAATCCTCCTCTTCATGTTGATTACATTTTGTTTCTTCTGTCCCCCCTCTCTATTAAACTTTCACATGTGCAGCCAGTGTGGGTGTTTTTTGTGTACTTTGCTACCGCCTGTTTCTCTAGGATCTAATGCTGCCCTCATATTTGAGAATGCTTGTACTGATGCAATGCTGGACCTGTTGACCTTTTTATAACCGTTGCTCACTGTGCAAAAAAGCAGTGGCTGTTGGGAGGTGTAAAGTTACTGTATATACTTGAGTAGAGGCTGAGTTTTCCAGCACCATTTGTGCAGAAAAATACCCCTTGGTTTATACTCAAGTCAGTGTGGGGATGGTGACTAGGCAGGAGGAGGCAGGTCACATGGTCCTGATCATTAGTGTAATGTAATAATTCCTACATGTCAGTGTAATGCAATATGATCCACTTCCCCCAATTGTACTCACACCCCTCATCACAGTAATTGACAATCATGCTGTGGCACACAATAAAATAAACCATTTAACTTCTCTGCCATGCATCGCATCGTCCTCCTGGTCTTCCTGCTTGTGCAGCAACAAATTATTCATATCCTATGGAATGGTGATGATTCACAAAATTATTGCAAGCCCATGTAGTGGCCAGAAAGTGAAAATCCCTGTTTTAAAATCTAGACCTCTTGGGATTTTCCATGGACATCCCGCTAGCTTCTTCCAGTGTGTGTGATGAGCACCATTTGCTTTTTGACATCTCATTTTGGATTCAGCTGTAAAGGGAAACGTTGGCCTCACACTCACTCATCTACTTGCCTATTACAATAAGCTGACGTGAAGCTAAGTGCAGCCCACAGCCAGTTCTCATATTGGTGCCACTGCTTAGCCACCACAGTGCCTATTCACTAGCTTTCTTGATAGATTCTCTGGCATACAAGGGGTAACACAACAAAGCTATTGCCTGCTTCATGGTTTCTGGGTTTGTTTAGCGCAAGGAACAAACCTAAATTTGTATATTTAACATTAAAAAGTACAATGCTTAAAGAAAGTAGCAGATACTAAGAGTGATGGCCTATCCTTAAGACATACCATCGGCTGTTCTTGTTGCTGTCTCAGACGCTGCTTGTTTTCTGATAGCAGATGTCCAGGCCTTAGCCACCAGCCGAAGACTGTGTAGCTTTGGAACTGAGCATTTCCAGCCACAGTCAGCATCAAGAATAGCAGAGTGGTAGGGGTGCTTGGCCAAGCTCAGAGGCTCATCAGATGTTGATTTATCCTAAGAATAGACCGTCATTGTTAAAAGTGGTAGTTTAACCTTTTAAAGGTTAGAAAAGATAAAAACATCGAGTGAAAACTGTAAAATATAATGGATCAAACCTATTTGTACATTGGATCGAGTGTTTTGGCAGCGAGTGCTTTGGAAAATGTACACACAACTAGTAAATGTTTCTTTTCTTGGGTCTGAAAATGATAAGGGGTAGAGGAGACTGAGACCTCTAAATCCCTCCACTGTGTCAGAGAAGGCTTGCTGATAAGAATTGATCCTAAACTGGTTTTAATTTAGTTGTCCTTTAGATCATATTCTCACAAAGGAATCTCCTAGTGACACAACCAGTGCTGTGGAGTTGGGAGTCCATTTTGCTGAAGTTTGTATAAAATGGACAGTCTCTTAATGTTTACACTGGGCACAGTAGTTTAAAGGGATCCTGTCACCTCAAACTCCTCCTAGGATGCTGCAGAGACACGTTTTGATCACTTATCACTAATCCCACACTCCTCTTGGGTCAGAAAAGCATCCTGTGAAAGTGGAGAAAAGTTTTTATAACTTACTCATTAGCAACGTTAATTAGCAGGGGCTATATCTTCTACATATCGTATTCAGCGCCTCCCTGCTCTCTTCGGTGCTGCCTGGGCTGTAATGACGCAAATGGTGTCATTTCCGGCATCGGGTGATGTCAGTACACCCATGCTGCATGCGCAGTGCGGTGCTTGAAGCCTACAGAGCGGCGCGGGTGTACTGACGTCACCCAATGCCGGAAATGACGTGATTCGCACCATTACAGCCCAGGCAACGCTGAAGAGAGCATGGAGGCGCTGGATAGAAGATCACACCTATTAGGGCATGATTTTATGACTAAGATGGCTCGCCCTAGGGACTAAAGAATATAGCCCCTGCTAATAACCATCGCTAATGAGTAAGTTATAAAACTTTTTTTCTCCACTTTCACAGGATGCTTTTCTGAGCCAAAAGGAGTGTGGGATTAGTTATAGGATGCTGCAGGGACATGTTTTGATAGCTTAGGAGGTGTTTTGGAGGTGACCGGATCCCTTTAATGCAGTAGCTGTTGAATATTGTTTTACATGTTCTAAATAGCTTGATTATTGGATTATCATCCTGATGATTAATGCCCGATGTTCACATTAAATTTATTGTAGTATATCACTTTAAACATAAGCTATGTAGGAGGAAGTTGGTGTAAAGGTACCGTTCCACGGCATGATGTAGGAATGATGGGGGCGAGCGTTGGTTTCAGACACCGTTGGGGAGATTCCACACGTCTAGATATCGTGGACGACTTACCAACGATAATGTGAGCAGGTGTCGTTCTCACAACCCAGCGACCGATCCCAGCTCGTTGCTGTGAATGGGCAAAGTCGTAAACGATATCGTTATTGCATGTCAAACACAATGATATGCCTGGTTGGCTGATCGTGTGGTTTGAGAACATGTTCTCAAACCTGTGATCAGCAATCTAATGATTTGATACAACTTGGCAGAGTCACACGCAATAGGTCCTAACAATGTTGCTGGAACGACTCCAAACCTGTGACATGTCAGTGATGTTAACAATGTTGTGGAACTTGTCGCCCTCTTTGCGCATTTTAAACTGTGCCCACCAGCTTACACATTATGCAAATGGGGTTCTAGTGACACCTTTATGTGCCCAGATGTGCTCCTCATACCTGAGAAAGACCAGGTTACTTACCGGTAGTCTGGTTTTATGGAGCCATGACAGCACCCACAGAGAGAGGGGATCCACCCCCAGGGACAGGACACCTACAGAAAAAAAGGGGCTGTCCCCCTCGCGTCCTCAGTTGTGTTACAGAGACCGCGAGGAACCGCTAATTAGTATAAGTTTGAATCTGACAATAAACAAACGACACCACATGTGTGCCAAATGGAAAAAGTCCAAAATGTGAAAAGCAACCAAGGGGTGGGGAAGTGAGTGGGTGCTGTCGTGGCTCCATAAAACCAGACTACCGTTAAGTAACCTGGTTTTTTCTCATTGCCACGACAGCACCTACAGAGATCAATACTCGGGGTGGGACAATCGTGCGGAGGACAGACCTCCCAAACACCAAATCAGAACCGGAAGACAAATTTAACCGATAATGGTCATTAAAAGTAGAAGGTGAAGACCAGGTTGCCGCCTTACATATCAGTTCAATAGACGTGTCCGCCTCTTCAGCCCAGAAAGAAGCCATCGCCCTGGTGTAATGGGCCCGCACACCATCCGGAGGAGGCCGACCCGACGACTCATAAGCCAACCCAATAGCATCCCTGAGCCAGTGGGACAAGGTACTCTTGGAGACCCCAGACCCCTTCCGAAGGCCCTGGAAGGAGACAAACAGAGCCCTACACTTCCTCCCTGCCTGAGTCCTATCAATGTAGGTGAGGACGGCACGTCGAACATCGAGTATGAAACTTAACTTCAGCAGTGGTAACTGGGTCAGGATAAAAAGAGGGAAGGACAATCTCCTGACTACGGTGAAACCGAGAAACTACCTTCGGGAGGTAAGAGGGATCAGGCTTCAGCACTAACCTATCAGGAAGGACAGACAAGAACGGAGGGTCTATGGAGAGAGCCTGAATGTCACTAACCCGTCGAACAGAAGTAAGGGCAACTAACAAGGTCGTCTTAAGGGAAAGAACCTTCAGAGAGGAAGGGGCTAATGGCTCAAACGGAGCACTAGTAAGCGCCTCCAGAACCAAGTTCAGATCCCACGGAGGACACTGGCAATGTGAACCGGGGTACTGCGTTCACAAGCAGAAATAAACCGAGCAATCCACCTATCTCCAGCAACATTAGCCCCATATAAAGCCCCCAAGGCAGAAAATCCTGAACTTTAAGGGTACTAACTGACAACCCCAAGTCCCGACCCCGTTGAAACTCCAATACAGCCCGGGTAGGGACCACCTCAGAAAGGGGAACCGTGTGAAAAGACAAAAACTTTCGCCACACCCTACAGTAGATGTTGGTAGTGGAAGACTTCCTACTCAGAAGAAGGGTAGAAACCAGACCATCCGAAATCCCCCTGGATCTTAACTGCCTCTCAAATTCCACGCCGTCAAGTGGAGACCGTGCACTTGAGGATGACGGAGTGGACCCTGAGACAGCAGAGACGGGGTTGATGGCAGGATCCAAGGATCCGACAGGGACATGGCCCGGGAGTCATGAAAACCACGGTCTCCTCGGCCAGAAAGGAGCAATGAGAATGACCCTCGCTCCTTCCTCCCTGATCTTCCTGATGACCAATGGAAGAATAGACATCGGAGGAAAGGCATAGGCGAGAGGGAACGACCAAGGGACTTGGAGAGCGTCCACCACATCCGGACGGTTCCTGACATGGAGGGAGGCAAACCGCTCGACCTGACGATTCACCCTGGTAGCAAACAGATCGATGTCCGGGAGACCCCAAAGGCGAACAATCTGCCGGAACACCCGTCTGCTCAATGTCCATTCGCCCTGCCGCAGAGCATGCCGACTCAGAAAAGTGGCTGTGGAGTTGTCCGTTCCTTTGATATGGAAGGCTGTAAGGGACAGAAGACGATCTTCAGCCAGATGGAGGATCCGAGATGCAATAGACATTAGAGGCTGTGATCGCGTACCGCCTTGACGATTGATATACGCGACACAAGTCATATTGTCCGTCATGATCCTGACGTGCCGGGAATCCAACTGTGGGAGAAAGTGAAGCAATGCCTGGAAATCGCATTAAGTTCCCGAACATTAGAAGAATTCGCTGCTTCCTGGACTGACCAAGGACCTTGGGCCCAGAGCGACCCCAGATGAGCACCCCACCCGTCTGGACTAGCATCAGTGACAACTATTCTAGAAGGGGAAACCACCCAGGGAACCCCCCTAGCCAGGTTACCCAGAGACAACCGCCATGAGAGGGAAGCGATTACCTCCGAAGACAGGGAAAGGAAGCTGTCAAGGCACCCCTGCAACTCCTCCTCAGCACAGAGAATCTCCCGCTGAAGACACCTGGTGTGGAACTGAGCCCATAGCACTGCCGGGATACAAGAGGTCAAGGACCCCAACAAAGACATAGCAGACCGCAAGGACATCCGAGGATGGCTAACCGCCAACCCAACCGTGGCGAGAATCACCTGCTTCTTGGCCTCCGGCAAAAAACACAGCTGACTCACAGAATCAAGATGCAGACCCAAGAAGGATTGACAAGTCAGAGGAACCATCCTAGACTTATCCCAGTTGATCAACCAGCGTAAGGACTGCAAAAAAGAAATGGTCCGCGACAGGTGATCTCTGCACTGAGAAGCTGAATTGCCCACAATCAAAAAATCATCAAGATACGGCACAATAAGAATATCCTGATGACGCAAAAAACACATCACCTCTGACATCACTTTGGTGAATATACGGGGAGCCATGGCGAGGCCAAACGGCATTGCTGCAAACTGAAAATGCCGGAGCCGACCCTCGACCGTGATGGCCACCCGGAGGAACTTCTGCTGGTCCGCATGAATCGGCAGATGGTAGTACGCGTCTTTTAAATCCAGGACCGCCATAAAACACCTAGGAAACAAGACCTTAATAGCTGATTGAATTGATTCCATCTTAAAACTACAGGCCCGCAAAAAAGAGTTCAACCGCCCAAGTTAATAATAGTCCAGAAAAACCCATCAGGTTTACAGACCAGGAATAAGGGGGAATAAAACCCCTTCCTTCCTGGCCCCCAGGGACCTCCAACAAGACTCACTTCTCCAACAAACTCCGAACCTCCAACTCCAGTGCCTGCTGCTGCAATGGAGATGGAGGGGAAGTCTGCACAAAAAAATCCAGAGGAAAAACCTCAAAATCTAACTTCAGACCCAAAGACACAATAGACAGGATCCAAAGACTAGAAGAAATAGCACGCCATCTTGTGGAAAAAAGACGCAACCTCCCCCCACAGGAGGGACAGGACTATCGGAACTTATTATCCCTCCTAGAGGAGGAACCAAAGAGGGGCACCTTTGGTCTTTGAAGCCTTGGTATCCCATTTGTTGTGTCCCATCTGTTACGGTCTTTATAGGGCTTCTTCTGACCGAACGACCTGCGCCTGAATGCCCTCCTGTAGGACGGAAGAGAAGCATTAGGGAACCCCGACTTCCTTTCAGCAGCCTTGGCCAGGAGCTCATCTAAGGGCTTGCCAAAGAGGTACTCACCCTGACAGGGCAATGAACACAACCTATTCTTGGCTTGTGCATCCCCTTCCCAGCCCTTAAGCCATAAAGCCAGACGAGCCAAGTTAGAAAGACTTGCCGATCTGGCCGCCAATCTCAGGGAATCCGCCGAGGCATCCGCCAAATAAGCAGTACCCCCCCTGATCAGAGGAAGTGAACCACCATTCCTGAGTTGATCTTCCAATTGATCAATCCAGACCAACATTGACCGCGCCGTACAAGTAGCAGACACGGCAGGTTTAAAAGCCCCTGTGCAAGACTTCCAAGAACGTTTAAGGAGCATATCAGCCTTGCGATCTAATGAATCTGAGAGCAGGCCTGAATCATCCACAAGCAGGGATGAATGTTTAGAAGCCGAGGCGACTGCCGCATCCATCTTCGGAACTTTAGACCACAACAACAAATCCTCATCATCAAAGGGATAACGCCTCTTGAAGGATGAAGGGAGTGAACCTCTGTGTTCCTGCTTGTCCCATTCCCGCTGAACTACATCCTTCAGTGCCGAACTGACCGTAAAGGAACGGAGCTTTCTCTGGGCAAGTCCCGCAAACATAATATCTTGGGATGACTTAATCTCCTTAGAATCAGAAATCCCCATAGTAGAACAGACTGATTTGACCAAATTATCCATACTATCTAATGGGAAACACGATCTGCCCTCATCCTCAGATGACGATGTCGAGGAAGAATCAGAAGAATCCGTGCTAATCTGACCGCTCTCAGCCTCAGAAACAACAAAGGACAAATCCGGATGAGACTTTTTCCTCTGTTTTTTAGACTGACTTTGGTGCGAAAAAGACTGTAATTCCTCCCGAATCATGGCCCGGATATCAGACACAGAGGACTCCTCATGAACTGTGGCATCAATACACGATTGGCACAGGCGTTTAGGATAAGAATCAGGGAGAATTTGGGGACACAGAGCACATTGCTGGTGCTTCACCTTTTTAACCTTCTTAACCTAGGAGAGGGACACAGATACGGAGGACAGATGTCAGAACAGGGGCCACAGCCTGACTTACCCAGAAGTACAGCACACCCCATGTACCGGTCCCGGAAGTGGAGGTCCAGCTGGAGTGGGAGATGCAGTCCTCCTTGCCTTCTCACTCCTGTCCGTGGATCCCTCATCCCTGGAGCGACCACCGGACTTCCCCTTGCTGCCTTGCACCTCTTCAGTCAGAGGGCGCCCCTCTGAAGCCCCTGGAGAGGACATGACTGCAGGCCCCAGGCGTCTGCACATATCCTCCCCTAGGCCACCTCCCCCGGCTACCCCGGAAGCGGAAATGACGTCGCCTCCGGGGTCGGAGCGCAGAGAGGCACTGCACATGCACGCCCGCCCATCTGGAAGCGCTGGGGCGTGCACTGCCACACTCCCCCACACTCAGACCCGCCGGAGGCGACCGTGGGACCAGCGGCGCCTCCCCAGCACCCACCTGACCACCGCGCCCCATCGGAGCCACAAAAAGGCGCCGATGACAGGCGGGCACCGCACCGGCGCCCCGCACCACAGCACCCCCGACCGTCCAAGGGAGAGCCCAGTGCCCAAAGGAGACACCTGCGGCGCCTCCTCACCGAACCCTCTGCGCTCCCCATGCAGCAGGACGGACCACCCCAGTAGCTGCCCACATGGTGACGACCAGACAAAGGGAGAGCCTGAGACAGGACTTCCCATCGCTGCATCTGCAGTCCCAGGCCCTGCCGTTCACACAGATACCGCACAGAGGGTGATTGGACCCAGGTAAGCAGAATCCTGCTAACTGTAGTTTCCCCTCAGGGACAGGAAGCCAACTGAGGAGGTGAGGGGGACCGCCCCTTTTTATCTGTAGGTTTCCTGCCCCTGGGGGCGGATCCCCTCTCTCTGTGGGTGCTGTCGTGGCGATGGGAAAAATAACTTTTATCCTGTTAAGTGCTGGCCTCCTAAAAGGTCCAGGAGGCTGCTATATGGTCCTGGTAGATTGTCCCCTCCGCCTCCACCCTCTTTCTCCTTCCCCCCGGGGTGCAAAATCCGCCCTGCATTTTTTAAAATTACCACCCCCTCCCAACCTGTGACCGGTGCTTGTGTGACAGCCACATTTGCGCCTGCGCCGTGGTGCAGGTGTCGTACTCCATTGAACATAGTGCCGATGTCTCACGAGCATAAAATCTGATCTCTGCTGGTCGTGGAGCAAAAAACCCCGTTACACGGTGCGATATCGCTGAAATGTCACGGGTTGAGCGACATCATGTGCTGTTGAGTGTAACCGCACGATTCAACTACGATAAATCGATTGGAGTTGACAGGTTTACCAACATGTTGCAAAACCTGATGACATAACTCGAGGAACCTGCTGCATCGTGCTGTGTGACACCGATAACGATGTTCACGACTTCACCCATTCACAGCAATGAGCAGGTATCATTTGCTGGGTTGTGCAAACAATACTTGCTCGCTACACCGTTGGTGAGTTGTTCACGATATCTAGACGTGTGACATCTCACCAGTGATGTTGAAATGATGGCAAAAACGACCGCGTGCCTACAGTGGTGAAAGATGATTGCATACTGTACCGGGAAACCAGCAATTTAAAACAAAAGCCAGTAAATGCTCTCGGCGAGATTACATGCTGAGAAATTCCGCCGACCAAACTTCAGGACTGTGGACAGCATCACAGTGACACGCAGCATACAACCAGGGACACTTGCACCACACTGATAAAAAACACGCACTACACTCACATCACTGTCATGCATCAAACACGCTCCGTGTTTGATGCATGACAGTGTGGCTCCAGCCTAATTCACATACCACATCCAGTCTGCAGCTTTAATCATGCCTTCTGCGTTGAGACCTGCCTCCTATTCTGTAGCAAGGTCAGTTTTCCCCTTGGTACCGTACAAGTGACAAATAAAGTGGTCAGAAGGCTCCGTCCTTTATTCCAAAGCTGGACCCTCCGAATCAATTATTTAACTGGTACGAAGGACCTTGGCCAAATGTCCTGCTGGTTAGAACTCAACCACTATAATTTATAAATTGGTGCGCGGCACTCATTCTTGATGTAGGAAGGCTGGATTTCATGCTTGTACTCAGAAATAATTTATACCTACTATACTATATATTTGCTACATGACCACAAGGTGATTTACGCTCACACCTCATCCCATTAAACCTAAGCTGCTAGCTACCGCACTGTGACATTTTTAGACTCACAGCTACATCATTATCACAGGATAGTCTGCGAAGCCTTTGCTTCTGTTGTCTATGCCTGTCTGTTGCCTCTTAACTCTTCTACATAGCATTAACAAGTAATCTGACCTCAACCAGAGCTCAGATCAACTACAGCACATGCAAACCCTCTTCATGCAAGGTACAGTCGCAGACCCATCAAGGTCTCTGATGTCCACTCTGGATCCAGGCACTCTGTAAGGTATGTCGTACCTCCTTACTCGTTCCTCTCATTTTCACAGAAAACAGCACCCTGCTCAGCATCTAGCAGGACAGCTCCATACTTATTGACTCTCCAACCCTAATTAAAAATAAAAAATGTGCCTCATTGCCCTCCACAATACCTAGGTGGTAACTTCTAACATGACCCAAGTAATCGCTAATGTCGTCAATGTCTCAACCTTCGTGTTGTTGGTCAATTACTACCTTCTCTCCTGCAAATCCTCTCAAGTCATTAACTACAACCAAGTTAGGTGCAAGTTCACATGCATCAGAACTGGACATCCATTAGCCATCTGCGAATATAGTTTACCTTTTAGAATGTTCCCACGAGGGGTAGGATCACCTGCCGCCATACGCAAAGTCCCTTTATGCAGATTCTCTTGAGGGTTCTAACTAAAGTACAGCGACAGCGTCAACAACGTTTCTAATGTCCACAAACACAAGGTAACCTACTGTCTTCCTCTAGCTCTGCTAGATCCAGGTCTTCACCTTGTGTTAGTCAGACCTAGACCCTAGATTACCATCTACCACATAGAAGGTGGTTACTCTTGTGTAACTATGATCAGGCCTCATTTCTCTGCTAGGCGGTCAACCCTTACCCTCGCCTGATCCCCCTCCCCCCTCAAATAGCTCTACGTGCTAACACTCGTGTAGTCTACCTCGACCTAGGTTATGACCTTAGGGCATACGTCAGCACGCAGTGCCCCTAATGAGGTTCTGTCTAACACTCGTGCACTCAGTTTGAACATTGGCCAGTACCCGCTTTGTTTCTCCATTCCAACTATCCTAGGAGTAATACAAACAGGCCTGTACTCTGGCCTGGCTCTCAGTTCTCTCAAAGGCTATATCTCCACCCTATCCGAGACCTTAAGTTAAAACTTGCATTCAGGGAGTCACTCACACTCGACTTCCCCCTTCCCATAAGACACCCATTGACGTCTGGGACCTAAACTTAGCCCTAGGGATTCTACAAGAGCCCCGTTTGAACCACTACAAGATGTCTCCCCAAGCCACTTTTCTTGGAAAGTCGCTTTCCTGGTCTTCATCACAGCAATCAAGATGCATATCCAAGCTAGCCACCCTACACTGCCGCCCTCCTTATTTATCCTTCAACCAGAATAAGGTAGCCCTCTGGCCATCGCCGTCATTCCTGCCCAAGGTGGCCTCCAACTTCCACCTCAACGAGGACATCGTCCTATCCTCACTATGTCCAACACTAGTACATCACTATGAAAAGCACTCCACGCCCTAGACCTCATACGTGCCCTCAGATTGTACATTTCTCCAACGGCCCCCTTCCGCAAAACTGAAACGCTGTTCATCATTCCGAAAGGACACAGAAAGGGAATGACAGCATCAAAATCCACAATAGCCAGGTGGATTCGTTCTGCAATCCAAGAGTCTTGCTGTGTCAGAAACAGACCTATACCAGCAGGGAAAAAGGCACACTCCACTAGGTGGTGGGCGCCTCATGGGCCATTACACATCAGGCTTTGGCGTCACAAGGTTGCAAAGCAGCAACTTGGTCCAGCTTGCACACCTTCACAAAACACTACAACTTCCATACCCAGGCCTCTGCAGATGCAAGCCTAGGTAGGAAAATCCTATAGGTGGCAGTCGCGCACTTGTAAGCAGCTGGCGCTTAGTACATGCAATATCCTCACGTTTTTACTCTATTGCCACCCAGGGATTGCTTTTGGACGTTTCATGGTCCTGTGTTCCCCAATGATGCGAAGGAGAAATGGATTTTTGTGTACTCACCGTAAAATCCTTTTCTCCGAGTTCATCATTGGGGGACACAGTACCCACCCACCCTGGTGACCCTCACGGTTCTATGCATAGCTTTAGTTTAAGTCCTTTGTGCCTTATTACATTAGCATGTCCTCCTACTGCTTAGTACTAAACTGAAACTGAATATCCTACTTCCTGCAAGTGGGTGTATACTGCAGAGGAGGACTTAAATTCTTTGTATACTTTTGTCCTAGTAGCAGAAAAGCATACGCCCATGGTGTCCCCAATGATGAACTTGGAGAAAAGGATTTTACGGTGAGTACACAAAAATCCCTGTATTTCCCAGAGGAGCATTGCGGCTATACGTCTCCTTATCAGCTTATCTGTCTCCTTATGTTGGCAGGCAGATTCCTCTCCATGAGGAGACTAGCTAGTCCCCCAGTTCTCCATAGGCTATAATGGGTGGAGCCGCTGTCCATGGTGTTGAAGGAGCATTCTGAGAATGCTCTGTGCTAAAAACCGGATCAGGGAAACGAATCAGGTTTTTCTCCATTCGCCTTCCACGACAGCGTTGGAGGATGTCGTCCACGCCCTATTGGGGGACAGGAACACAGAGAGGTTAAAAGCCCCTCCCCTTCCTCAGTACTCCAGTGTCCTCCTGTCCCCCTTGGGGCATGGAGAGGTTCCAGTGCTGTCGGGCCGGCAGAGGCAGCATTGGGGTGTACTTACAGCCGGGCCAGGGATAGACGTCGGGGGCGGCCTCCTCCTCGGGGCTCCCGTGGTGGGACCATCCGGCCTTCCTGCATCCTACGGGGCAAAGCAGGCCGTGTATTGCAGCGCCGGAGGCCTGTTCAGCTCTCCGGCGTCAACCTCCTCCAGCTGCGGTCCCTGGGGCATGCATCAGAGGTGCCGCGGGGGCACCTCCGGTCCTGGGATGGCACTTCCGGTTTCGGGTGGGACACTTCCGGTTCCGAGATGACACTTCCAGTTTCTGGCGGCGGCACTTTCGGTTCTGGGTGGCGGCTCCTGTACGGCCCGTGGCAGGCTGGGTACAGCTCCAGGGAACCCAGCAGGCCTATCGCATGCTACTGCCCACGGCCAGTGACCAGGAGGAGGGAAGGAACAGGTGTTCCTCGTTGGGGGCACGGTTCTTCTGGATAAGTACCCGCCGGAAGCCACACCCAGGTAAGGCTGATCCCTGAAGCATGGAGGGTGATAGACTTCCACCCCCAGCTCCTGTAAGTGTTTCTGGGGGTGGTCACAAGGGGTAGAGTTATTTAGGCCCTGCACTCACACTGGGACCCCCTTCTCTTCCCTTGTTTTCTATAGGGAGACAAGGGCCGCCTGTGAAAGGGAGCAAAAACCCGTCCAGGGCATGTGGCTGCGGCACAAAATTTCCCTCTTCCTACAACAAGGTGTCGGCCATGACTGACAGTGTTGTCAGGATGGACTCCCCATCCCTGCTGGAGGAGCTCCAATCCATTAGGGAAGAGGTGCAGGCTTCTATCTCGGCACTGCCGGTTTTTGCTGCAGCTTCCAGGCCTTCCCCTCCGAAAGAGAGGAAGCTCCAGGATTGTTGTGGATCTCATGGAGGCTGGCCAGTGCTCAGCGTCAGAGGATGGTGAGGATATTGCCTCTGGTACCTCGGTCCAGACACAAGAATCTGGACACTACTAATTTTCCACGGAGTCCATGGGTGAATTGGTGGACACTGTCCATAGTACCATGGGGTAGAGGTGGTGGAATCCCCTTCTGTGCAGAACTAAATGTTCAGAGGCCTGAAGGCTAAGCGGCAGTTGGGCTTCCCTGTCCATGAGGTCATCCGGGATCTCATCCGCCGGGAGTGGAAGTCTCCAGAACATCGGCTGCTCACCCCATCCAAGTGGATTGGAGGGTGATGACTTTGTCTGGGAGGTCCCGAAGGTGGACATCCAGGTGGCCAGGGTAGCATATAAGTCCGCGTTGCCTTTTGAAGATTCCTCCCAGTTGAAGGACCCCCTCGATCGTAAGATGAGGAGTGTCCTCAAAAACTCCTGGGAGGCGGCAGCTATGTTTTTAAAGGTGAACATTTCCTCTACATGTGTGGCCAGGTCTCTCTTTAAGTGGATCACCCAGCTGGAAGAATTCATTTTGCAGGGTACTGCCAGGGAGGAGCTTTGGACTCCATTCCACTTCTGAGACGTGCTACGGGCTTCCTGGCCGATGCCTCTGCTGAGTCGATCCGCATTGGCGCCAGGTGCGCAGTGTTGGCTAACAATGTGGAATGGAGAGGTCACGTCTAAGCTCCAGCTGTGTGGCCTCCCCTTTCAAAGGTCTTTTGTCTTTGGTCCGGCATTGGATGACATCCTGGAAAAGATGTAAGACCGGAAAATGTGTCTCCCGGAACAGAAGCCCTTCGGAGACAGTCCTTTCGGCCTGTGCGCAGCCAACCCTCCCAGTCTAAAGGGAAGGGTAAGTCTGGTCGCTAGGCACTCCAGAAAGGGGACAAGACCCGTAATATCTTGCTCCCCCACCAGCGTCATCACCAGCCGCCCCCCTAAGCAATGCCGCCTTCCCCATTGCGGGGCGGTTTCTGCCACAGTGGCAAGCAATCTCCTCGTGCCTTTGGCTCCTCTCGACCATTTGGGAGGGTCTGCGCTTGGAATTCGAGAGCCAGCCCCTCCGTGTCTTCGAGTCCCCTCCCTCAGGGGGACTCTCGCACGTTTTTTCTTGTTGTGTCTGCGAGACCTGTTGGATTCGGGTGTGGGGTCCCCGGTTCCTCCTGGAGAGGAGGGCCAGGGGCGCTACTCCAGGTTGTTTGTGGACCTCCAGAACGCGTATTATCATGTCCCCATTCACCCGTCCCACAAGCACTTTCTGCAATTCGCGATCTCCGGGGCAGGCAGGATGGTCCATTATCGGTTTAATGTGCTGCCCTTCGTGATTTCGTTGGCCCCACAGAGTTTACCAAACTCATGGGGGAAGTGATCGCATTCATCCAGACCCAGGGGATATGTGTGCTTCCCTATTTAGACGACATGTTGGTGGTGGCTCCTTCGGCAGTGGTTCTGCGCACACAGGTCTCCAAAACGTTGGAGATTCTTCAGTCCCTGGGGTGGCTGCCCAATCTTCGGGAATTGGAACGGGTGCCGGCAACCCAACGTCAATTTTGGGAGTCTTGCTGGCCTCCTCCAGGTAGACCTCATTCCTTCCTGCGGCACATCAGCTTCTGCACCGCGTGAATCTGACCAGCTTCCGGGCAAGGGGGTCGCCCTCCTTGCGGGAAGCAATGTCCCTATTAGGGGCCATGACGGCCTGCTTTCAGTCGGTAACATGGGCTCAGGCTCCTTCCCGACTGCTCCAGGAACACATACTGAGTTCCTGGGACACACGTCAGGATTCCTTAAACTCGCGGGTCCGGCCCCGGGGCGGGTGGTAACCTCGCTTTCCTGGTGGATGAATCACAGACACCTTTGGACGGGGGTGACCTGGCTGCAGGCTCCTGTGACCTCCATTACCACTGATGCTAGCTGTAGCAAATATGTATCGCAGGGACTGGGCACAGACCAGTGAGGGGGTTAAATCTCCTGCCCATCCAGGAGAGGTCAGGACCTGATACATAAACACACACAAACCTAGCAGTCCCACTGACTCTAGTCTCCCCAGGGAGCCATGATGGGGAAAGCAGAGGGTGACAAAAATCACACACAGAGAGAGCTTCAAAGGGAAGATCAGATAAGGGAGAGGAACCATCTCCAATAGTGATCAAAGAGACCCACAGATGGGAAGCAAAACCAGGACACTTAGTTAGAAGACAAAGACATTTTTAAAACATAATATATGCATGGCTAAATGAGTGAGTGCCCAATCATAGGCCAAGAATTAGAATTTTAAACTAGAAGGCCGGTCTATGGTCTGACCCCCCCGGCTGGGTCTATATCTGGGCTTACGCAGCTGCTGCAGGGGTGTCACAGTGATGGGTCAGTGAAAGCTGCTGTGATCATCATTCCATCTATTCCTGCCCTCCCCATCGGGCAACACAGAAGAAAAGTCTAGTTTTCTGTAAGTTTCTCCTTTTTATTTCATTGTTTGCATATGTGTATGTCATTTTATTATTTCTATTTTTTTTATATCTTTATGTAAGCACTGTACCTTTTATATTAAAGCTTAAAACTTTAATAAGCTGAAACCTTGTATGTTCTAAAAGGATTCATAGCCCTAAGAAGTGTGTGATCCTGTTAATTGGCTGACAGTATTATTTCAGGGACTTACCCCCTGTATGTTGGTAAGTGGTGGCAGTGTGTGTGAAGCGGGGTGCACAGTGTGAGTCGGGGTGTGATTGATGCTCCTTTTCAGCATAGGACAGAGGTCGAGTGCTGGATTGAGTGAGAGGAGATAGATTAACCCTTGCAGGTGCAACCCCAAGTCACGTGCTGAGAAGTGTGTACGTGACAAATTGGTGGCAAGCGGTGGGATGGAATTTATTTCTATTAGAGCATTAGTGCATGGTTTAAGAAATTATTCCCTGTACTAAAGAATTGGTGTCCTTGCGAGGAGCGACCAGTTCTACAAGGTTCAGCTCAGTGCTTACTTAGACATACTTGCAAACAGTTTCCCTCCCGTTTTTCTTTTCTATTTTTTATTTGCCAAAGGCTGTTCATTGATATGGCCGCCCAATACAAGAAGAAGAACCTGCAGACTCTGATCAACCTCTGCGAGCAAAGAGGGATAGAGACTGCCGGCAAGTCCAAGGATATGCTGGCGCACGCCTTGGCGGAGCACGACTTGGCGCAGACTGATGAAGTACCTGATCAAAGACAGAGTCCACCTCTGACAGGCCAAGGAATGCCAGTTCTTGCACCGGAGATGCCCTCTGGAGGTGCCAGCAATGCCGGTTCTGAGGAATCCATGGACTTGACTTTACAAATGGCCTTACAACAGCTGGGAACAGGCGATCCCAATCAGCGCCGGCAGCTTATTGTTCAGTTCCAGCAGGCTGAGAGAGAGGCTGCCGAACGCCGGGCTGAGAGAGAGGCTGCAACCGCCGAACGCAAGGCTGAGAGAGAGGCTGCAGAACGCCAGGCCGAGAGAGCGTTCAAGCTTCAGATGGCCCAAGTAGAGAGGGGTATCAATCCTCAGACAACCCCCTCCCAGGAAATAAATCTAAGGAGACCGCGTTTGGATAACTTCCCTGTGATGGAGAAGGACACGGACTTAGATACTTTTCTTCGGGGGTTTGAGAAAACCTGCAGACAATACAATCTACCCCTGAGCAGTGGGCATTGTATCTAGCCCCAGGACTAAGAGGCAAAGCTGCGGAGGTGTTTGCTGACCTCCCACCAGACCTAGATGGTGACTATAAGGCAATCAAGGAGGCTCTGATCAGGAAATACAACCTGACTCCTGAGGTGTACCGTAGAAAGTTCCGGAACCTCCAGCGTGGACCACACGACAGCTATAGTGATATGGTCCACGGGCTCAGAACCAACTTTGAACGGTGGATCCAAGGACTGGAAGTGACCACCCCTTCGAGCAGATAAAGGATCTGATGGTGAAAGACCAGTTCCTGCATCTTTGCCCCTCTGAGGTGCGACAGTTCGTGATGGATCGGGAGCCACCAGATGCGAACAAAGCAGCGCAGATCGCGGACACCTATGAAGCCAATCGGAGACCGGAGGTGCGGAAGTCTATCGTCACCAACGGGAAAGGGGGTAAGCCGATGACCACCATCCCTGCCCCTGCCAGCCGACCTTCCAGAGGTCCTGTCCCAGCTGCCAGCACTTGGCTGACAGCCGACGCACGCAAGTGCTTTATCTGTGGACAACCGGGACATGTGAGCGCCACGTGTCCGGAGAGGCAGAAGAAGAGCCCCTCATCTGAGGCCCCAGGGCCTAGTGCTGCTATTTTGTTTGTGGGTGGTACGGGTGGGAGTTCCAGGGAGAACTTGCAGTCGGTCACGGTGGGCAACACCATCACTGTGGGGCTCAGGGACTCTGGGGCAGAACGAACTCTCATCCGCCCCGAATACGTGTATCCCCAGGAACTTATCCCTGGAAAGACACTGACTGTCACCGGTATCGGGGGTGAGCGCCGATATTTGCCCATGGCCCGAATTTATCTGGACTGGGGTGTGGGAAGAGGGTGGAGGGAGGTTGGGGTAACCAAGAATCTCCCCGCCAATGTGTTATTGGGAATAGATTTGGGGCGGTTGGTTGCACACTATGTCCCTGATAACCCTCCCAGGTATGACACGTCAGGTAATGTCCAAGTGAATAATGTGAAGGATAATGTCAATATTGATAATGTGAAGGGTGATGTCAATGTGGACAATGTGAAGGGTAATGTCAATATTGATAATGTGAAGGGTAATGTCAATGTTGATGATGTGCAGGGAAAGGTCAATGATGATAATGGGAATGGTAATAATGTTGATAATGACATTGAGGATGATGTGGATGATGTGCCAAGAAATGTCAATGTTGATGATGTGCAGGGGAATGCCAATGTGTTGCCTGTTCATAAAGTGAATCCTGATGTTAGGGAACTCAGTGATATCACACTGCAGGTTGCTATTACTGAAGATCCCAGGAAGGTAGCAGGAATCAGCACTATGGGAGATGGAGGCAGGCATGGCAACCCCAAGAGCGGTGGTTGTGTGCCACCTGCCAAGGTCACGACGGACTGTGACACAGGCAGGTGCTAGCTGCTCCATGACAAGTGCTGATCAGGAGGCATCACAGAGTGATGGACCTCGTGGTGGAGGAGAACTCAGTGATGTCACGCCACGAGCTGGCATCGCTGAGGGTTTCCTCCCCAGTGCAACATTGGTTGCGAAGGTAGATGGTGGCAGGCATGAGGACCCTGGGGAACATGGCCTCATGCAGCGTGCCAGTGTCACGATGGACTGTGACACGGACGTGGGTAGCTGCCCCATGATAAGTGCTGGTCCTGAGGCATCACGTTGTGATGGGCCTCATGGTGGAGGAGGACTTAGCCATGCCACGCCACGAGCTGGCATCGCTGAGGGTCCCCTCCAGGTAGTAGATCTCGTGGCTAAGGGAGACGGAGGCGGGCATGGTAACCACAAGAGCAGTGGTTACATGCCACCTGCCAGTGGTACAACAGACTGTGACATGGCGGGTGCGAGCTGCTCCATCCTTAGCAGGGATCTCGAGGGATCACGAGAAGAGGGAAAGGTGCTTTCTCCAACTGGGCACGAGGATGGGAACACAGAGCCCATAATCTGTCCGGCTGGCAGGAAAGCTGGGTTCACTACCTGCCAGGGTGATGGAGGAGCAGCCTCCATATCCTGTCAGAGTAGCGAAAGACCACCCCCCACAGTCGGCCTAGACATTGGGGAGATCGGGCCCATGGTCTATCCGACTGATGGGAAGACGGGTATCCCTGCCGTTCAGGACCATGGGAAAGAGGTACCCCTGGCTTGTCCGGATGGGAGACTGGTACGCTTGGTCTGCCAGGAAGATGGAAAAGCAAACCCCCTCTCTTGTCAGAAAGGTGTAATGGCAGTCCCAACAGCCTGTCAAGTTAAGGGACAGTCCCAGTCCACAGCTTGTCAGGGTGATGGGAAAGCTGGGTCGCTGGCCAGCCAGGCAACTGAGAGAGTGGCGTTATTTCCCGGGGAGATGGCCTACCGAGGTGCTCTCACCCACAGATTGAGTACTGGGAATGCAGAGACCGCACTGCCTTCTGGGTCCTCAACCTGTAGAGAAATAACCAGACCACCTGCCGACCCAGAGCAGGTCCAAGATGGTTCCTGTGAGGTCGGGGCTTCTGCTCCCCTTCTGGCTACCTCTAGCCAGGGGATTCAGATGGTCATAGCAGAAAATGACAGTCCTGAGGTGCTGGAAGGCCCCGCAGAGACCTCTGTCTCTGAACCTGAATGTCATGAATGTATGAATCTTGCTTCTGATTTCACCATTCAACACAAGAAAGGGATTGACAACACTGATGGCTTATCACGCCAGGGTGGGCCGAACCAGGTACGTGCTAGGGAGCCGACCTGTGAGTCAGCCCCCATGCACGTTCATAAGGAGGGAGGTGTAGCAAATATGTATCGCAGGGACTGGGCACAGACCAGTGAGGGGGTTAAATCTCCTGCCCATCCAGGAGAGGTCAGGACCTGATGTCAAGGTAGAAAATGCGCTCTTCTATTATACATATATTTTCCATATACACTTTTATATTATATATTTTTACTAATGCTCTAGATGAGGAACAATAAGTTTTTCCCTTAACCTAGTATCCAATAGCTATATCTCTCCCTCTCTCATTCTCTTTCCTTTTCTCTCTCTATGTCCCTCTCTCTCTCCCCTCTTTCCTTTTGCTTCCTTTCCCCCTATCCATGAATATGTTCTAAACAAAGTGTTTTGCAGATATATGTGAGACTGCTGAAGGAACAAGATGCCATGTACCAAGTTGTCCTTGAAGCAGAGGCCTGCTGTGTTGGTGCTAGGCTGTGCCATGAGAAACTGGAGATGGCTGCATACCACAGGCTAAAAGAAGACACCTGGACTGATTGGAGGATGGACTTACGAAAGACAAAGAATTATTTATTACTAACAAATAGACATTAGCGTAATCCCACCTAAACTCTTAGCATAAATACACCCCGTTTTGGATATTTATATGCTTATCTTCTGGACTATAAAAGATGGTGTACCCGGATGTGCAGTTCAGTTGCTGTGTATATCTTGCCATTGCTTAATAAAGCAACACACATATTATAAGTTTGAACCAGATTCTCCGTCTGATTTACTCTTATCTGGTACCATATGTTCATAGTCTGATTTGGAGTGACCGGTGGAGGAGTGGAAGAGTTAAATTGCCCCGTCAATTGGCACCCCAGATGGGACATAGCCAGTGATCCGTGACCCCCACGGACCCGTGCCCGGATGCCCCTGGATGACGGCCCGTATTGGCTGACCCCTGGTCGACCTCCAAACACGGTAAGTGGAGATCGCATTCATATGTGTGTCGCCCTTACAGTGTTTCAGCCAATATTGGTTAAGTCTGGGGTGTCCTTTGTGTCTAGGGGGGGTGACCGGTCGAGTGGTGAGACTAAGCGTGATCCAGAGCTATGTTCCGAACCAGCAACGCGAGATATATTGCCTTATGCATGTGCTCGCTCATGCACCACGCCTCCTCCACGGTCATCATTCATTCCTCACTTGCAAATTAACCCTTTCTGTGCCTGCTGTTAGCTTGTGAACTGAGGTGTAATTTTATGGCCCGTGACTGTTGTTTAACTGCATTGTTCAAATTCCAATCTAGAGACACTGTGAGATACTGAGAAGGGTAGAGATTGGGGACGGTTGTAGACAGGAAAATAGGAGACATTATTATATCTGCACGTGACTAAGGTGTTTGGGCACCTATATTTTGGGAGAGGAGACTGCCTCCCGGTTGGAATATCGTGACAGGACAATCTGTAAGCACTGGTGTCTAGCCTAGGGGCAGAATGTAGTAAGCGTGAAGAGCCGTGCCACGCTTGGAGTAAGCGTGAAGAGCCGTGCCACGCTTGGAGTAAGCGTGAAGAGCCGTGCCACGCTTGGAGTAAGCGTGAAGAGCCGTGCCACGCTTTAGGGGCACAGTGTTGATTGTCGCTGTCAGCGGACTGAGCTGCAGCAGGCCGTAGTATTCTGTGCGTCATGATTGCGTTTCCTAAAGCGGAAAAAAAACCATACCCACAAATTAGATGAAAATGCTGTAAAAGTAAAAATAGTGGTAGAATCACGGGAAGGCAAGCAGGCTGTTAAGAATGTAAAAAAGGGTATACAAGTACGTAGGATTGCTTTGTCAAGGAGATTGCAGCCATCTATATGAAATAATCTCATCCAGAGAGAAAAAGGCAAGTTGAAAGACAGAAGGTTGCTAGATCAAGCGCAGGTTCATCTACGGGTTGCACGTAGTCTGAAAAGTGAGGAATGGAGAGAAGTAGATGGAGAAAGGGGAAAAGATGATGTAGAGCCCGTATTTAGTTACAAGATGTCTCCGAATGTAATCTTGCGGATTGTAAAATGGCCGCCACGCCATTGTTATTGAGTACGCCATCCCAGCCACCACCCTATAATGGCGGCGATACAAGGTCCCCGGATGTGTGGGTGTGTTCCTAACTCCAAAGTGGTTAGGATAAATTAGAATAAGGTGTATATAATCTTGTGAAGATTATACTGTTTTATTGAAGTCACACCGACTGTTACTACACTCTGTTCACAGTCCGTCTATCAATATATTTTACTATTTTTCCTGTCATAGAAAGTTCTTGAAGTTATAAAGAATAAATGAAAAGTTAGATATTAAGCCACGGGGTTTCAGATAATGGCTAGAATTGTTAGTTGTATATAGCTACAAGTGTGAAACAGTTAATCAAATTTGTGAGCTCAGTTTGGGAGAGAAAGATTTCTTTCTTCTATTGAATTCCTTATCTAAATAGCTGTGCGTGTAACCTTGTAGAAGCTGCCTGTGTTGGGAGGAGGGAGTGAAGGGTGGAATCTGCACACTGTGACATGCACACTGGAATCTTATCCATCTTTCCAGGGATTCTGCATGGAAAAGATGGATTTTTCACATTTATGGTAGTTTGGTATTAATAATAATGCCTAATATTGAATATAATAATAATCAGATTTTTATTGATTTATATGAGTGAATGTTGTCAATAGCCACCTGCAGCACAGGGATAGTTTAGTTAGAGATGTAATTATGGCAGGGGGAAATTTTCCCTTATTTCTGGAAATTAGCAAGTTTGATGAGAAAAGCAACAGAAAGTATAGTTTAGAAAGTAACACAAAGTCGGAAAAAAAAAAAAAAAAAAAGGGGGGAGGTGGAAAGACAAGAAAGAAGAAAGTAGTTAGGTCCTTTATCAGAATTGTGGATATCTTGTGGGCATGTCAAGGCCGAAGAGTTTGAAAATATGGAAGGGAGTGAACCACTCCTCCACACCTCCTTAAATTCCTTCTATCAGAGCAGTCTTTGTTCTTTACTGTGTGAGAATATTTTTTGTAGTCCGTCATTTATTGTCCAGTAATAGAAAAATATTCAAAATAACTAGTAGAAAGTTGCAATTATATTGTTGAATAAGAATTTTCTAATCTCTGAAATGAATACAAATTTTTTAAGTTTTTTATTGCAGATATGTTTATAGACCAAAGAGATTTTATGCTGGATAATGGTAGGATCCTCACATGAGGTAATCAGAATATTTGGTTCTGACTTGCACTTTCTGAGCGAATGGAGCGATTTCCGTTGAAGAATTCCTTGACAATACGGTAAGCCTACTAAATGCAGTATTGGTATATTACGGTGAGGTAAACACCATGTTATCAGTCTAGGATGGTATAATTATACTGATGATCACCACAGGTGTCCTGTCCTCTCGGAGGTAGAAGGCAAGCTACAACAAAAGGTAGGAAAGGTAGTGGCGGGTGGTTGCCCCATCCCAGCCGGGTTGCGTCTGGCGGCCTGAGCCCTCTCTATAGTCGACTGCCTTATAGGGACTGACCGAACCACTAACAGTGTTAAACTAGGAGTCGTGAGAGGGGACAGGACAGGCCATGATGTCTCTCATCAGCAAAGGTTAGACTGGATTCTGCTTGGCCTCACTTTACGCCTCAAAATAGGTCACGGGTGAGATCAGGTGAGTACCTCCTAGTTCGCTCCTGGTACAGGTAAGCTGTGTATACTATCCTGCATTATTCTTGCGCACAACACAACTCAGAAAGGTACGGGCTTCGAGCGGCGATCGCTCCATGGGTTTGGAAATTGCAAATAGCGAGGGACAAGGAAACCAAGAAAACTGTATAAAAACTGTCCCAATATGTGTAAATCTCTTTTTCCTATCTAAGGTATTATAGAATGTCAAACATACCCTGGTTAAAATGTTTTTAGAATAAATAAGTACAGGAGTACATAACATGGTTCTTGTATGATTTTGTTGTGTATCTCTTTTCTCTTGTGGATAACTGTGCTTATTTGCAGATATTTAAGAAGTTTATATCCTTTTGTATACCCTCCATAATGATAGTAGTATATGATAAAATGTTCAAGGGAGAATGAGTCTTATACCTTTAAGGTTATATGTTACTAATAGTGTAAACCTGATACACAATTCCCCAGGCCGTTTCTAATATGTTTGAGGTTTCTTTCCCCTTCGACAGATTGGACTCTGAAAACAGCCAATGAATAGCGAAATTAATTTAACTGTAGAATCTAAATGAATTTTTTTGAAAGGCAGAGATACAACTGACTGTCCAGAATATGTTCCGTTAATCCACAAGGAGCCGAAGATGAGAATTCCAGAAGGAGTAATTATATTGAAGGACAATTATATATGCTATATCTCCGACAACAACAGCAATATGTTAGTAGGAATCTTTAAATTGGGATTTTGTAATGAAAACAGTTCTGTAAGTATAAATTTACTTAGCCAACATATACGATATATGTATGATATTTACCGGTTGTGTGGGGATGGTAAGCTCCGATCCAGGTTACCCGATGCCTGGACAGGTCAATGCACCCTGGTTAAATTAGTTATGCAGTTCAAAATTTTACCATGGGACCCAGAGCCTTCCAGTGAGACTATCAAGAGAAAGAGAAGCATTGATCAACTCCACATGGGCCATGAGGAAGACCCTCAGGTATACATTGATGTTATTGGTGTGCCAAGGGTGGTGTCTGACCAGTTTAGGGCCCAAAATCAGGTATATGCTGGATTTGCTTCTTTAATTCCACAGGTACAGATCAATAAGAACGTTGATTGGATTAATTATATCTATTACAGTGAGCAAAGGTTTGTCAATTATAGCCGTGATGCTTTCCAGGGTATAGTTGAGGAATTAGGCCCCAACACTAGAATGATTTTTCAAAACAGGTTGGCCCTTGATATGCTTTTAGCTGAAAAGGGCGGGGTGTCTGTGGAATGGTGGGGGAGGAGGAATGCTGTATATATATATCCCGCAAAATTCAGGGGAAAACGGGAAAACCATGATAGCCCTTAAGAAAATTACTAAGTTGGCAGCAGAATTAAAAGCTAATGCTGGGGTAGATACATCTTTCTTTTCCAGTTGGTTGGGTGGATTTAAAGGGTTTCTTCAACAGGCCTGCCTGATACTAGTTGCTCTAATCTTGGTTGGGTCTATGGTTCTCTGTTGTGCCATTCCCCTATACAAAAAGGTTATCACCAAGGCAGCCTCATCTGGTACTTATTTTTGTTAAGAAGCTGATCCTTTGACAGATGGAAGTATCAGTTTAGGGGAGATACCCAAGGGTCTTTCTATCAGACAATCGAAGAATTTCCCCCATCATCAGATGCAGTTGAGGGAATTAAATTAGGGACAGTGCGGCGTGGAGAACTCCATGTGAGCCAGTGTAGGGGGTCTAGATGCTTTGGTGTCTTTCACAAGGAAAGAGATTTCTGAGGCATCTGACTGAAAAAGCCCAATTCGTCTCCTTACCCATCACATGGACAGTCTCAAAGGACCCCTTATAAATAAATTTAGGGATAGATTTAGAGAAAAACTTACTTGTTTAGGGGGGAAATTGTCAAGGTAGAAAATACGCTCTTCTATTATACATATATTTTCCATATACACTTTTATATTATATATTTTTACTAATGCTCTAGATGAGGAACAATAAGTTTTTCCCTTAACCTAGTATCCAATATCTATATCTCTTCCTCTCTCATTCTCTTTCCTTTTCTCTCTCTCTATGTCCCTCTCTCTCTCCCCTCTTTCCTTTTGCTTCCTTTCCCCCTATCCATGAATATGTTCTAAACAAAGTGTTTTGCAGATATATGTGAGACTGCTGAAGGAACAAGATGCCATGTACCAAGTTGTCCTTGAAGCAGAGGCCTGCTGTGTTGGTGCTAGGCTGTGCCATGAGAAACTGGAGATGGCTGCATACCACAGGCTAAAAGAAGACACCTGGACTGATTGGAGGATGGACTTACGAAAGACAAAGAATTATTTATTACTAACAAATAGACATTAGCGTAATCCCACCTAAACTCTTAGCATAAATACACCCCGTTTTGGATATTTATATGCTTATCTTCTGGACTATAAAAGATGGTGTAGCCGGATGTGCAGTTCAGTTGCTGTGTATATCTTGCCATTGCTTAATAAAGCAACGAACATATTATAAGTTTGAACCAGATTCTCCGTCTGATTTACTCTTATCTGGTACCATATGTTCATAGTCTGATTTGGAGTGACCGGTGGAGGAGTGGAAGAGTTAAATTGCCCCGTCACTGATACATAAACACACACAAACCTAGCAGTCCCACTGACTCTAGTCTCCCCAGGGAGCCATGATGGGGAAAGCAGAGGGTGACAAAAATCACACACAGAGAGAGCTTCAAAGGGAAGATCAGATAAGGGAGAGGAACCATCTCCAATAGTGATCAAAGAGACCCACAGATGGGAAGCAAAACCAGGACACTTAGTTAGAAGACAAAGACATTTTTAAAACATAATATATGCATGGCTAAATGAGTGAGTGCCCAATCATAGGCCAAGAATTAGAATTTTAAACTAGAAGGCCGGTCTAGGGTCTGACCCCCACGGCTGGGTCTATATCTGGGCTCACGCAGCTGCTGCAGGGGAGTCACAGTGATGGGTCAGTGAAAGCTGCTGTGATCATCATTCCATCTATTCCTGCCCTCCCCATCAGGCAACACAGAAGAAAAGTCTAGTTTTCTGTAAGTTTCTCCTTTTTATTTCATTGTTTGCATATGTGTATGTCATTTTATTATTTCTATTTTTTTTATATCTTTATGTAAGCACTGTACCTTTTATATTAAAGCTTAAAACTTTAATAAGCTGAAACCTTGTATGTTCTAAAAGGATTTATAGCCCTAAGAAGTGTGTGATCCTGTTAATTGGCTGACAGTATTATTTCAGGGACTTACCCCCTGTATGTTGGTAAGTGGTGGCAGCGTGTGTGAAGCGGGGTGCACAGTGTGAGTCGGGGTGTGATTGATGCTCCTTTTCAGCATAGGACAGAGGTCGAGTGCTGGATTGAGTGAGAGGAGATAGATTAACCCTTGCAGGTGCAACCCCAAGTCACGTGCTGAGAAGTGTGTACCTGTTAGGTTCCTGTTAGGGCGCGATGGTAGATCACACACCGTTCCAGGGGATTTGGAGTCGCTCGGTCAGTCGCCAGTCTTCAAACTTCCGGGAACTTCTGGCAGTGGAGGAAGCGCTTCATGCTGCAGCTCACGTTCTCCGGGTCATCATGTCAAGGTCCTGTCAGACAACATGACTACGGTTGCCTTCTTGCGGCACCAAGGCGGTACTCGAGGCTTACACTTGCAGGGGCTGGCAAGACTGATCTTTCGTGGGCAGTACGCCATCTTCTCTCCTCCTCAGCAGTACATCTGAAGGGAATGGCCAATGTACAGGCAGATTTCTTGAGCCGCACGGAGGTCCACCCAGGAGAATGGTGCCTCCATCCGGAAGTATTTCGCTCTCTTACGGACAGGCGGGGTGTCCCTTCGATCGACCTGTTCGCTTCGGGCTCGAATACAAAGGTGCTGACCTTTTTCTCCCTGACGCTGTCGGACCATCCTCAGGGGCTGGACGCCTTTGCCCATCCCTGGGACTTCCATTTGGTATATGCATTTCCTCCGATGCCGCTACTTCCCAAGACGTTGGAAAAGATTCGGGCGGAGGGGGTGACGACTATCCTGGTGGCTCCCCTGTGGCCCAAACGGGCGTGGTACGACGCCATCCGAGACCTGGGCCTGGAGGGACCGATTATGTTGCCCCACAGTCTCGACCTACTGTCCCGGGGTCCTCTGTTTCACCCGGGCCCTCAGTGGCTCAATCTGGCGGCCTGGCTGTTGCGGCCGGGACCCTGAGGACCAAGGGTCTCCCCAGGCAGTGATCCGAACGCTTCGGCAGGGCAGGCAGCCTGTGAAGCACACTATTTACGGGAGGGCTGGAATCGGTTCCTGTCCTGGTGGGCTCCTTCCATCCCGGCCATGCATCATCCTAATGTGGCCCAACTCTTGGATTTTTGCAGCGTGGCTTGGATTTGGGGCTTCGGCCGAGCACTCTTTAAGTCCAGGTGTCGGCACTTGGATCTTGCTTCCCATCGATGGATCAAGCGGTTTTTTACTTCTGCTTGGGGGCAGCGTCCCCGAATTCGGACTTCTGTCCCTCCCTGGGATTTGAACATTGTTCTCCAAGGGCTTTCTCGAAGTCCCTTTGCACCCTTGTCTGCTGCATCCCTTACGTCTCTCTCTCACAAGATGGCGTGTTTGGTGGCCATCACTTCTGCTCCCAGAGTTGGAGAACTGCAGGCACTCTCTGTCCGGGCTCCGTGCCTCGTGGTGTCCGATGATCGCATTACGCTTTGGTTGCATTCTTTTCTTCCGAAAGTTGTGTCGGCTTTCCATCGGTCCCAGGATGTGGTTCTGCCTTAATTTTGTCGATCTCTTGCTAATGCGGCTGAGGCCCTGTTTCACTCCTTCGACGTTCGTCGAACTGTCCTCCCTAATTTCGAGAGACCGCCTCCTGGAGGTTAGATCAGAACCTGTTTTGTTCAGCATTTTGGGAAAAATTCAGGGAAGAAGACTTCCAAGGCTACCACCGCTTCCTGGATCACGAAGGTGATCTGTGAGGCCTACGTCGCTCCGGTCCTTGCTCCTCCGGTGGGGTTGAAGGCTCCTTCAACTTGGGCTGCTGCTACGTCCTGGGCGGAGCAGGCTAGAGCTTCAGCGGAGCCGATTTGCAGAGCAGCTACATGATCATCTCTCCTCACTATTTCTCGCCACTATAGGTTAGTTCTGTCCTTCAGTCGGGATCTGTCCTTTGGTAGGAAAGTCCTACAGGCAATAGTCCCACTCTGAGGAGTATCGGTGGTATTTCTCCAATGCTGTCGTGGAAGGTGAATGGAGAAAGCTGAATTAGTCTGTCATATATGATACAGTCTATATAGAGTCTAATGCATGGGTGTAATGAGACACATGAGACATACGCTTCTTAAGCAGCTCTTGTATTGCTTCATACAAGTTAGTGCATTAACAGGATAAAGTAAATGTAGTTGCAGAGTGCAAGGCAAACAACCAAGGACATCAGAGCATTAAAGCATAGCACAAGTCTCAAGGAAAGCATTCAGAGTCTATTACTTTCCTGTCAGATGTTGCTGGCAAGCAGGAGGATTCTGTGTCCACAAATGGTTCCAGGCAGAGTGAATCCAGGCTTCAGAGAGCAATTCACAAACTGGTTGCAGACCTGATTCAGAAGCACAGGTAAATCAGCTGAAACTGATTAAAAGGGCAATTGACAAGGAACAGGGCAGGGACATCAAAGCTGAGGACTCCATATTGGTTGAGGGCCAAAGTCAATGCACATGACAGGAAACAAGATGGCCAAAAAATACACTAAATGCAAAGATAACAACGGATATAGCAAAAAAGACTGAAAACCTTACATTACTCCCCCCTTAGGGACAGCCTCTGGATGGCCCCAGTCCAGGCTTTCCCGGGTACCTCCGATGGAACTGGCAGAGCAAACGAGGAGTATGGAGATTGGAGGCTGGCTCCCATGAGTTGTCCTCAGAAGAATAGCCCTGCCACTTTACCAGGTATTGCACCCCGTTTCTACGCAACCTGGAGTCCAGGATCCTTTCCACGACAAACTCCTCCTGGCCATCGATGAGTACCGGAGCAGGAGGGGAAAAAGAACGACCAGGGAATTAATTGGGAGTCGCAGCCTTTAGTAGAGAAACGTGAAACACAGGGTGAATCCTCATAGATCTTGGCAGTTGAAGGCGACAGGCAACGTTACTGACAAGCTTATTAATCTTATAGGGCCCAACGTACTTATGACCCAGTTTGGATGATGGTACTCTCAATTTAAGGTTCTTAGTTGACAGCCAGACCAAATCTCCTACCTTGAAGGTTGGTGCAGGTTTACGAAACCTATCTGCTGCTTTTTTATACCTGTCCTGAATGGATTCCAGATTCTCTTTAAGCAGATCAAGGTTCCGTTGTAGAGAGGTGATTCTATCGGCTACAGCTGGGAGAGGTGTATCTATGGGAAATCGAGGAAGGATGTTAGGATGATAACCCAAATTGGCATAAATGGGTGACTGCTTAGTGGAAGCGCTCTGCGAGTTGTTATAAGAGAGTTCAGCCAGTGGGAGCAAATCCACCCAGTCATCTTGTAGGTGGCAGATAAAACAGCGGAGATACTGATCTAGGGTCTGGTTAGTCCGCTCAGTCTGTCCATTCGTCTGCGGATGAAAGGCAGAAGACAGGTTAACTTTGATGTCCAACGCAGCACAGAAGTGCTGCCAAAACTTTGAAGTGACTTGCACCCCTTGATCAGATACAACCTCATCCGGTACGCCATGCAGGCGAAACACATTTTGAATGATTAAGTCCGATGTGTGTTTCGCAGTGGGTAGACCCACACACGTACTAAAATGGGCTGCCTTTGTTAACCGATCCACCACCACCAGAACTGTGTTCTTCCCTTGAGAGGTTGGCAACTCCACAATGAAGTCTATAGATATGGATCCCCATGGACGGGATGGAATGGGTAGGGGTTGTAATAGACCCGTACACAACAAAGAAAAAGAGATTTTTTGCATCAATTGATGCAAAAAATCTCTTTTTCTTTGTTGTGTGCCTGAGATACCATTTTTACATTACGATATTTTCTCAAGAGCACCATATCCCAGTGAGCCAGGTTACTCTTTGACTATTGTAATAGACCCGTAGGCGAAGATCGTGGAGTCTTGCATCTATTACAGACTTCGCAAGAAGTGACGTAATCTAGAACGTCTCTTCTGCACGTGGGCCACCAAAAGAAGCGAGACAGGAATTCTTGAGACTTCAGAACTCCTCTATGCTCCGCTATCTTAGAATCGTGGATGAGTTGCAGTACTCTCACTCTGACTGCTTCAGGAATATATAGGCGTTGCCCCTGAATCCACACACCGTTCTTATATACAAGACTTACTTCACAAGATGGTTGTGCCAGCCAGGGATCCGTATGGTATGCTTCCTTGATGTCGTTAAGTAAGTCTTGATTATGAATCACTCCCAGGAACCTGGAATCAGAGATAACAGTCTTATGAGACGTGAGTGGAATAGTTTCAGTTGAGTAGAGTCTAGACAACGCATCGGCCTTTCCATTACGCGATCTTAGCCTATAAGAGATAACAAAACTGAATTAGATTAAGAAAAGACTCCAACGAGCCTGGCGAGGAGTCAAGCACTTAGCCAATCTGATAAACTCAAGATTGCGGTGGTCAGTCAAGACGATTATCTGCTGTGCCACTCCCTGAAGGTGATGTCTCCATTCCTTGAAGGCTGCGATGATGGCCAACAATTCTCTATTACCCACGTCATAGTTCCGTTCTGCAGGAGACAATCGCCGGGAAAAGAAAGCACAGGGATGCAAGACTTCTTTCTCACCTGTCCTCTGGGAGAGGATAGCTCGGATGGCACTGTCTGAGGCATCCACCTCTATTATGAAGGCAAGTTCAGGGTTAGGATGCACCAGAATAGGTGCCGTGGTGAATTTCTTTTTCAAACGGGAAAATGCTTCTTGAGCCTGGGGGGTCCAGGTAAAAGCAGAGTTCTTGCGGGTAAGCCGCGTGATGGGAGACACTACCTCAGAAAAGTTCCTGATAAAACGTCTGTAGAAATTAGCAAACCCTATAAAGCGCTGGACCTCCTTCACATTCTTGGGGACTGGCCAGTCTTTAATGGCTTGGATCTTACTCTCATCCATTCTAATTCCTCGTGACGACATTACATATCCCATAAATTGGATCTCCGTCTGATGGAATTCGCACTTTTCCAGTTTGATATACAGATGGTTTTGTCGAAGGCGTTCTAAGACCATCTTCACATGTCTGTGATGCTCCTCTGTGGAATTAGAAAAAATTAAAATATCATCCAAATAAATGACAATGAATGTATCCAGGAGGTGCCTAAAAATGTCATTCACCAAATGTTGGAAAGTTGCTTGAGTATTACATAAACCGAATGGCATTACTAGGTATTCAAAATGTCCGTAGCGTGACCTGAAAGCTGTCTTCCATTCATCCAGGTCTAATGCGGACCAAGTTATAAGCCCCATGGAGATCCAACTTAGTAAAGAGTTTTGCACGCCGTACTCTCTCCAATAATTCTGGGATCAACGTTAGTGGGTAACGGTTTCTGATCGTGATTTTATTGAGTTCCCGATAGTCTATGCAGGGCCTAAGAGATCCATCTTTCTTCTTCACAAAGAAGATTGGTGCACCAGCAGGAGATGAAGAGTGGCGTATGAAGCCCCTGGCTAGATGTTCGTCTATATAGTCTTTTAGAGCCTTTAGCTCAGGCCCTGCCAAAGGATAAATCTTGCCAAAAGGTATTCCTGCACCTGGTAATAGGTCTATTGGACAGTCATATGGACGGTGAGGGGGTAGCAGGTCTGCGTTCCTTTTGTCACACACGTCAGCATACTCACGGTATATTGCTGGTAGCTCAGAGACTGATGTTGGAGCAGACTGAAGCTTCTGGACTTATCTGTTTCTCCGGAAAGTGCAGTTCTTTAGTTTCCCAGTTAATCGTAGGATTCTGAGCCTGCAGCCAATGCAGTCCTAGAATAATAGGGAAATGAGGAGAAGAGATGAGCATAAATGACAGACTCTCTTGATGGTCATTACCCATGAGGACCTTCAAGGGCTCCGTCTCCTGATCCACTGGTCCAGAGTTTAACAGTGAGCCATCTACGGTCTCCATCTGTACAGGAGTAGCCTTCTTTACTGAACGTACTCTATGTCTCTGGGCGAAGGAGATGTCCATAAAATTGCCGCTTTCCCCTGAATCAATCGCAGCGGAGGTAGATACCCAGACAGAGTGAACCCTGAGCTTGAGGGGAATAAAGCAATTGTTGTTCTTACAGCTCAGTTGGGAAACCGCTGAAAAAAACCTGAAAAACTGCTGCAGTAACACGTGCATCGGGCTCAGAGATAACGGAGTTCAAGTCTGAGTAATCAATGTCTGTAACCTCTACTCTCTCTGGGGTCTGTGGTTCGGACCTGACAGAACCCCTCTCACAGCACTCTCAGTGTATGATGGCTGCAGTTGTCTTACGAGAACGACTGGGGCAGTTTATAATGAAATGTCCTGACTTACCGCAATAGAAACACAGATTTTCCTTTAGTTGATGTTCCTTACGTGCATCACAGACCCGTCTCTGTAAAGAGTCCACCTGCATAGGCTCAGGTTCTGGTTCTCATATAATCCTGATCAAGGGCTCCTTAGCTGGAGAGGGAGGAAATAAATGATTAGTGCGCTTTATCTCCGACCATCTCTCCTGTCTGCGTTCAGTAAGCCGAGCATCGATCCGAATACAGAAGTTGATAAAATATCTTAATGCTGTTGGTGGGTCGGCATGAGCGAGTTCGTCCTTAATCACAGAGGATAATCCTTTCCGGAAAACCGACTTTTTCTTCTCACCACGACAGCACCCACTGGAGAGAGGGATCCACCCCCAGGGACAGGAAACCTGCAGATAAAAAAGGGGGCGGTCCCCTCGCCTCCTCAGTTGGTTTCCTGTCCCTGATGGGGAACCTGCAGTAATTCTTACCTAGGTCCAATCAGCCCTCTGTGCGGTGTCCTTGAGAACGGCAGGGTCTGGGGCGCTAGAAGCAGCGTCGGGAAGTCCTGCTTGCAGGCTCTCCCCTCGTCTGATGGATGGGCGTCCTGTCAGTGCCTGCGGTGTCCCCCTGACTGACGCTGGTGCATGGGGCTGAGGCACTTGCCACTTGGATGGCGGCTCCTGGCAGGGGGATGCGCAGGCGGGCCGCGGGCGTGGAGGACTGGTTCGCTCCGCCAGGTGCTCTTCCGGGTGTGCGGGGCATTGGGTGTGTGCGCGGCCAGGACTTCTCTCTGCCCGCCGGTGGACCGCTGGCGTTCTCTTCCGGTCAGGGCGGGTGCGCATGCGCCGCCATGTTCCCCGGAAGTGACGTCATTCCGCTTCCGCAAGGCCGGAGGAGGTGTGCTGCCTGGAGGGCGGGAAGACTCACGACCTGTGGTGCTGGAGCCTGCAGGCATCGCCTGGATCATCGGAGGGGCACTCACCGAAGGATGTACGACCCAGCTGGAAGGGAGGCCGTTTCTACGAGCATTCCAGGGAGCGTGATGTTCAGCCTGGTCCGTCATCTGCCCAGTTTGAGTCTTCACCTCTGCGATCCGGTGCCGGCCTTGAGCTTTACTAGGTGAGTGTAATGGGCTCTGCCTATTAAGGCTACCCCCCTTCTCTCTGTCACCCCCTCTTCGGTTACAACAACTAGCACTTAGAACCAGGCACAGTGTGCTCTTTGTTGCCTACCTCTGCCGGATGCCTATACCCAGGTGTGGGGTTGGTTACGGGTTCTGAGGTCTTTGTGAGAGGACTCCTCTGTTCATTCAGCGGTCTTCAGCCGGGGTCTTCTTGGGGTCTTCCCCTCCCTCGGGAGTGGTGACCATTCTGTCACAAGCAGAGAGAGGCTGCTGTGGCAGGAACCATGGAACAGTGAATCACCTGCACGTACTCCATACACCCAGCTGTGGCTGTGGGTGCAGATCCTAAGCTGTACAGGTCATCCAAACCATTCTCTATAGATGACACATGCTGGCCACAGGCTCTCCCCCTAGCAGGCCCCATGCGCTGGCGACAGTGGGCCACTACCCATTGGGCGAGGGGTGGGCTCTGGTCTCCTCAGCGGATGGTGTTCTGGGCTCTCGCTCAGTTGTATCCCCTTGTCATTATCGGGGGTGGTTCTGCTTCCCTTTTGTCAGTATGGGCTATTTGCTTGGCTTCTGTTGGGGTACAAGGGGGAGGCTAAACGTGGCGATGATGTGTTGCGTGCCGGGTTTAAAGTGCCTAAGGGGGTTTCAGCAGTGGCCTCCCCTTCAACACATTCCTCCTTTCAAGTGGTGGATTCCAGCCCTTTCTGCTCTGTTGGGCTGTGGTGCTCCTGCTACACATAACCAAAAGAAAAAAAAAATTCGAAGGGGGAATCCGGCATAGGGACCTTTACGCCTGCTGTTTCAGCTACGTGTGCGGCTAGCTCTCGGTGGGTGTGGATTGGCACCTGGAGACCCAGTTCCATATGGGGGTGTCCCGAGTCACCTTTTGGTCCTCGGTCCCATTGATTCAGGGGGGTGCTGCCTCCTGGGGCGGTTTCCCTGCATCTGGCAGCGAGGTCGGCAGACTTATCCAATTCTGCTAGATGTGCACTTGGATGTAGCGCTGGAGCAGGGCCACACAGGCCAGGGCCTGGTTTGGCGCATTGTTTACAGGGGCGAGTCCTTGTTGGCTGGGCTCTAGTTGATCTTCGCTCCAGGGCAGCTGACGGGAATATGGGATTCCCTACTCCTCCTCTTGCGTCTTATGGGAGAGCGTTCGGACGCAGACCATTCGACCAGTAGATTCGCGGTAGGAACCGTACGGGGTTCCTCCGGCCTTTCACTGGAGTTGGCTCGTTTTCTTCCTGATTCACTGTATGGACTTCCCCTCCTTTTCCTTCACGGCAGCAGGCCCTTAGATCTGAAGTCCGGGGTCGGTTGGAGTGGTGGTTCCTTATGGGGATCACGGGGGCCTGATGGTGGGGGGGTTTTTTTTCTTCCCCTTTTTTCCTGGGTTCCAAACCAGAGGGTTCTTATCGGCCAGTTATTTCTTTGAGACAGTTGACTGCCTTGTCTCCGCTGTCGCGTGTTGACTTGGATTCTATTGGATCTGCCGGGTAATCTGTAGCCACACGGGCGCCTGTCACAGGCTACCCAGAGAGTTGTGCCCTGTTCTCTACATAGGTAGGTCGCTACGCTCCGTGCAGATCTGCAGTTGATCTCTGGTTTCCTGGTTGCTTCGGGCCGTAAGGGATTTGATGGCATCCTTTTCCCATCTGGCCGTTCATCCAGCCTTCCCATGGCTCTCGGGGTCATAGTCACTTTCGTAGACTGTTCTTGTCGTTCCGGTGGCCGCACTTCCGTTGGTCTTTCGGAGCCCTCGGGTATTCACCTCCTTGCTGGTGGTGGGGGTTGCGTATTTCCATCGCCCTTGTGATCCCGCACTTGTATGTTTTCCTCGTTGTAGGGAACTCTGCAGCTCTGGGTGGACCTCGCCTCCGTACTTCGTTTCCCCTCTTGGGCGCTTGGCTGGCTGGTGTGCTGGGGGGGGTCATGCTTGGCTGGATTGTTTGCTGCTGGGCCTCGTAGCCATGGTCGTGCCATGGTATGGTCTGAGGGGCCTGGTCCAGGTTACTTCCTCGTGTTCGCCGGTTCTTCCTAGGCTTCTCCTCGGCTCTGTCGGACTGCTGTGCCTTCTCCCGGTGGCCACAATGATTGTTGATTTCCGGGGGTATAGGGTGGCTTTCGCCGCCCTTGTGGGTCCCTGCTGGAGGTTGTCTCCCTGTTGGGGTCCCTGTTGTCCTGTGTCCCGGCATTACTGTGGGCTCTGTCCCATTCCCAGGTTCTCATTCACGGTTTCGTCAGGTTGCATCTCCTCTTCGGAGGCGGCTTCGCGGTCGTTCTTTCTAGGCCGGAATTGTGCAGTCCCTGTCCTGGTGGTCGGCCCTGTTTGGCCTTTCCAGGAGGTGCCCTGGGGGGTTCTCCGAAGTCTGTTCTGGTCATGGGTGCTGGCCTCGTGGGTTGGGGGGCCCATTTGGTGTCTCTGTTGGCTCGGGGCTGGTGGTCCGTCCATTGCTGTTTCTGAGGTTCCTCTCCCAGGTGGGAGTTTTGCGGGTTGTGTCGTGCCTTCCTTCATTTTCTTCTATAGATGGCATGGCCTCCGGTGGAGTCCTCTCGTCGTCGGTTGTCTTTTGTTTCCTCAGGGCAGGCTTCGGTCCTGGCCTCGCATGTCTATGGCAGTTGCCTTCCTCACATTGACCGTCCCATCTCTTCCTTGTCTGTCCTGCACTTCGGGGGCATGGTTTTTCTCATTTTTTTCTGAGTCAGCACGCTTCCGTTAGGGGAACTGGACTCTGTGTGGCATTGTTTTTTCATCGCATCGTGACCTTTTGGGGGTCTCCCGGAGATAGTCTTGTTCTCCACTGGGGTGTACAGCCAGGTCCGCCTGTTTGCCTTCCTGCAGTTCTCCTGCGTCGGCCTTCGTGGACTCCCATAGTGGGTTCCCTAGTGCCTCATTCTGGGTGGGACGTTCTTCCCCTCTGGGCCTCCTGCCGATTGGGCTGCGCCTCTTTAGTTACGAGACAGTCTTGTGATCCTCTTCGTTTCTTTCTGGCCTTGGTGACTGTGGTTGGTGGTTCGGTCCCGTGTCTGCTGCCATCTGTCCGGTCCTGTTGTGTCTGGGCCCATTCTGTCATCCTCAAGTGAGGGGTCAGCCTCGCTGGCATTGCTCTTGCGTGGCAGTAGGGCGGTTGCCTTTTTCCGCCCTGGCTGCTGTCTGGTAGGGGCTCTGCTATCCCGGTCTGGTTAAGGGTGTCGGACCTTCTTGGGATTTTCCGACGGCCTGGGTTTCCTGTGTTACCCCTTTTGGCCGTTTTAGTTTCTAGAATGGAACAAGTTCTTCGGGGTTGCCGGTTAGTATGCTATCGTCCATTGTGCCCCGGTGCATCGTGCTAGTATGCCCCCCTGGGGGTTCAAGTCTGGTCTTAGTTGCTCTTCCGGTTGCCTCTTTGAGACTTTGGAGTCTGCTTCCAGGCGTGCCTTCCCTCCGGACGTCCCTGCTTGGGGGCGCTTTTGTTCTGTTTGGTGGGTTGATATGTTTCGGGCCCTTTCCTTTTGTCCCGCCTGTCCTTTTCTGGATTCCCTGATGGCCTGTTTTTGTTGCCTGGTACCTTGTCCCTTCCGTGGGTGGTTCTGCCTTCGCTTGTAGTCAGCTGTGTGTTTTCCTTCCTTTGTTTTTTTCCCGTTCCCAGGTTCATGGGGAGGTACCGTTCCTTGCTTTAGAGATTAGTCGTGGTCTCCTTCCCTCCTGGGTGGGCCACCGGCTTGAAGGCAGTGCGGTGTTCTGGTTTTCTCATTTCAGGGTCTTCGCAGACGGTCTGGTGTTACACAGGGGCGTTCTCCCGGTGGGTTCGTTGGGCCATCTGCATGGCCTCGGCTGCTACATGCATTCATCCTCTGACTGGAGTTTGTGGCCGTTCCGCTCGGGCTATGGCTTCCTCCTGGGAGGCTCGGGCTCAGGTGCCTGCTTGGTTCGTATGTTAGGCCGGTTCCTAGTCTTCGCCTTGCACCTGTTTTCCACCGTCGTGGGCTGGTCCTCTCTTTTCCTTCTGCCGTGGTGTTCGGGAGAACTGTACTTGGTGGTCCCTCCCTGAGTTGATTTCTCTGCAAGTCTCTCAGTGGGTGCTGTTGTGGCGAGAAGAAAAGACTGGATTACTTACCGGTAATCTGGTTTTATGGAGCCACGACAGCACCCACTCACTTTCCCCCCTGTTTGCTTGTTGCACCTCTTCCTGGTTGCTTTCGTGGTGGTTAACTGTTTTTTTGCTTGTTTTGGCGTGTTTATTAATTTGGCGGTTCCTCTTGTGCTCTGTAACCCAACTGAGGAGGCGAGGGGACCGCACCCTTTATTATCTGCAGGTTTCCTGTCCCTGGGGGCGGATCCCTCTCTCCAGTGGGTGCTGTCGTGGCTCCATAAAACCAGATTACCGGTAAGTAATCCAGTCTTTTAGCGGAGCTATCTCAAGTGGTGTCGAGGGCCCATCTCCGGAAATACAAAGCATACTCCGCTACCGAGCGCTTACCTTGGCTTAAAGTTAGCATGGCTGATTCCGCTGTAGCACCGCGGTTTGAATCATCGAATACCTGCCCCATAGCTGAAATGAAAGCATCAAGATTATTTAGACAGTCATCAGTCTCAATTAGGGGGTTTGCCCATGTGAGAGCTTTGTTGGAGAGCAGCATAATTATTGTTAATACTTTAGATCGCTCAGTAAGGAATGGTGGCGCATGAGCCGCAAAGAACAGTTTGCATTGATTAATGAATCCCCTGAATTTTTCCCGTTCACCGCCAAAGCGGAATGGTGGTAGCTTGGGGATTCCAGTAACCGGGGTTAAAGTTGGGGTGTGGACTCGTCCCTCCAGAACCTCAATCCGGGTTTGTAAGTCCTGCGTGGTTTGCCCGAACACCTGCAGATTATGATCACCGCGATCCCGCAGGCTTTCAAAGCTGGCCTTCAATGCCTGAAGGTCAGCAAGGATTGAATCAGTCACTTCGCACAGATGTTTAACGGGGTCCTCCATATTCCCAGAAGCTGTACGGCAGAGAGGCTGGAAAGGAAGAAAAGGAGCACAATAGTGTTTACCTGTGGTAACACTCCTGACTTAAAAGAAGGGAATGTGCTCACCTGGAAAGGTTGTGAGGAGCCACAACCACTATCATCACATATATCGATATCTCGGATCCACGGCCTGCAGCGGCTCCCCAATGGCAAAGATCCAGAAATCTCTATGCAGGTGGCAGCAGATGCAGCACTGTCCCAGACCCAGCTGACTCTATTATGGCTCCTGAATCTGTCATATATGATACAGTCTATATAGAGTCTAATGCATGGGTATAATGAGACACATGAGACATACGCTTCTTAAGCAGCTCTTGTATTGCTTCATACAAGTTAGTGCATTAACAGGATAAAGTAAATGTAGTTGCAGAGTGCAAGGCAAACAACCAAGGACATCAGAGCATTAAAGCATAGCACAAGTCTCAAGGAAAGCATTCAGAGTCTATTACTTTCCTGTCAGATGTTGCTGGCAAACAGGAGGATTCTGTGTCCACAAATGGTTCCAAGCAGAGTGAATCCAGGCTTCAGAGAGCAAGTCACAAACTGGTTGCAGACCTGATTCAGGAGCACAGGTAAATCAGCTGAAACTGATTAAAAGGGCAATTGGCAAGGAACAGGGCAGAGACATCAAAGCTGAGGACTCCATATTGTTTAAAGGGGTTGTCCGGGTTCGGCACATAATCTCAGTGCATATCCAGGCTGCCTAATGCTGACAATGTGTAATGTACTATGTGTCAGCTTTCTGCAGGGTTTCCTAGATAACACTTGTTTTGTGTCTGAACAGAACGACCAGGGGGGTGTTCTGGCATGATAATGAACACTGGTCGTTTCCACCTACTCTACCCCATCCCCTCCCCCATAGCAACATCCCCGCCCTCCCCATCTCCATGACTCAGCCTCTCCACAGGAAGAAATCCTCCCCGGCTGCAGCCATTGCTGTGAGCAGAGCTGCCCGGATTAGCTGCTCCTCCCCCGGCCACACACAGTGATGAATGTAAAGTCTGCAGAGAGAAGGGACAATGCTGTACTCAGGGGGGGGCCGCTCCGTGAGTACAATGAATAGCTCGTTATCAGTGACTCTTCCCTCATTCCCGGGCTGTCAGTGATCTGGACAATGTACAGTGTGCAGACACCAGTGATGTCTGGAAAGTCTGCACTGGAGGGGACAATGTGCTGTACTCAGGGCCGCTCCGTGATTACAGTGAAGAAGAGCTCCCTCATATCAGTGACTCCTTCCCTCATTGTCCCGGGCTGTCAGTGATCTGGAGCATGTACTGTGTGAGCCCAGTGATGGGGGGCTGCAGCTTCTGTGACACACTGTAACAAAACCTATGCTGTGTGAATGACATCTCTGTGTCACTGATGTCTGTACACAGCAGATCTGGTGCATTGTATCAGGGTGAAGGATGGACAGCACTGTGTCTCTAATGACACAAATACTGATTGAAGCAGCCTGTCCACTCAGTAACTGCAGCAGTGTGAGGTGTTGGGGGGTGTATGTATGGAGATATAGATGATACTAAGGATTTTGATATTGTTGAGGAGTCCTTGCTTCCGTCGCCCCATCAATCCGCCCGTCCTTCCTTCTTTCCTTCCATCCATCCTTCCTTCCGTTCATCCTTCCGTCCTTCTTTCAGTCCGTCTTTCGTCCTTTCATTCCGTCCATCTGACCATCCTTCCTTCTTTCCTTCCGTCCTTCCCTCCTTACTTTTTTCCGTCCGTCCTTCTTTCTGTCCTTCCTTCTTTCCATCCTTCCATCTGTCCTTCTTTCCATCTGTCCTTCCTTCTTTCCGTCCATCTATCCGCCTGTCCTTTCCGTCCCTCCTTCTTTCCGTCCTTCCTTCTTTCCATCCGTCCTTCCTTCTTTCCGTCCTTCCTTCCGTCCATCTATCCGTTCGTCCTTCTTTCCGTCCCTCCTTCTTTCCGTCCATCCGTCCTTCCTTCCATCCGTCCGTCGCCCCATCAGTCCGTCTGTCCTTCCTTCCATCCTTCTTTCCATCCTTCCTTCTGTCCATCCATCCATCCCTCCTTCCTTCCGTTGGTCCTTGCGTCCTTCTTTCTGTCCATCCTTCCTTCTTACCATCCTTCCTTATTTCCGACCGTCCGTGCCGTTCTTCCTTCTTTCTGTCCTTCCTTCTTCCCGTCTGTCCATCAGTCGTTCCTACTTTCTGTCCTTCCTTCTTTTTGTCCGTCCTTCCGTCCTTCCGTCCTTTCTTCTTTCTGTCCGTCTGTCCTTTCTTCTTTCCGTACTTTCTTCTTTCCGTCTTCCTTCTTTCCATCCGTCCGTCCTTCCTTCTTCCCGTCCTTCCTTCTTTCCGTCCGTCCTTCCTTCTTTCCGTCCGTCCTTCCTTCTTTCCGTCCGTCCTTCATTCTTTCCGTCCGTCCATCCGTCCTTCCTTCTTTCCGTCCATCCGTTCTTCCCCTCAAGCCTGTATTTTCCCTTCACCCCTGGGTGATTTCCTGTTTTCCTTCCTCTTCTTCCATAACTTTTCTATTTTTCCGTCAATACAGACATATGAAGCTTCTTGTTGTTTTTCGCAGGACGAGTTGTACTTTTGAATGACGACATTTATTTAAAAATTGCAAAAAAAAACAGTGCAATTATACATTTGTCTTTTGGGTTTTTTATTCACCATGTTCACTATATGGTGACACTGAGGTGTTTGTATGATGTCTTGGGTCAGTACTATATGGTAACACTGACGTGTCGGTACGATATCTGGGGTCAGTACTATATGGTACTGAGGCGTCAGTATGATGTCTGGGGTCAGTACTATATGGTAACACTGACGTGTCGATATGATGTCTCGGGTCAGTACTATATGGTAACACTGACGTGTTGGTATGATGTCTGGGGTCAGTACTATATGGTAACACTGACGTGTCGGTACGATATCTGGGGTCAGTACTATATGGTAACACTGAGGTGTCGGTATGATGTCTGGGGTCAGTACTATGTGGTAACACTGAGGTGTCGGTATGATATCTGGGGTGAGTACTATATGGTAACACTGAGGTGTCGGTACGATGTCTGGGGTCAGTACTATATGGTAACACTGAGGTGTCGGTATGATGTCTGGGGTCAGTACTATATGGTAACACTGAGGTATCGGTATGATGTCTGGGGTCAGTACTATATGGTAACACTGAGGTGTCGGTGTGATGTCTGGGGTCAGTACTATATGGTAACACTGACGTGTCGGTATGATGTCTGGGGTCAGTACTATATGGTAACACTGAGGTGTCGGTATGATGTCTGGGGTCAGTACTATATGGTAACACTGAGGTGTCGGTATGATGACTGGGGTCAGTACAAGGGAGCCAGGCAACGCGGAGAGAGGAGGAGCGGCAGACCAATAGAGGGTTGCCCAGCCACAGCACAGGTGATAGGAGAGCAGAGGAGGCCAGCCAAGTTTCACACACGGCAGGGGCTTCACACACACAGGGGAAAAGAGACAGTAGGCCTTAGGGTATGTGCACATCAGTAGTTTTCTGGGCTGTTTTTTGGCGTTTTCAGTTGGCGTTTTCCGCTGAGTTTTATGTTAATTTATGTGAATCCTAGCCTCCGGTTGGATTAACATGCTAGTCAATGGAGTGTAGAAAACGCTGTCTTCATTAGAACGTTTTTATTCTTGTCGTTTTCAGTTTCTTCAGCGTTTTTCCACCGGTTTTCAAAGATAGAACAAGAGACTTCTTTTGAGCGTTTTTCCAGCGGTTCCAGCTGAACTAGTGCACAAAAAACTCAGTTTTAAAAACGCTCTGAAAAAACGCCGACAAAACGCTGTATAAAATGAGCAAAAAACGAGCAAAAAAACGACCAAAAAACGAGGGACACTGCTGAGCACAGAAAACTAAGTTTCTGCCAGTGTCCACCGGTTCCCGGTCGGTCTGCAGAGATGCACAAACGTCTGATGTGCACATACCCTAAGGCTATGTGCGCACTTGCCGGCGGGTTTCTCGGCGGCAGCTGGGCGGACCCGCCAGGAAGCTCCGGAGCCGTCCACCGTCTTCCTGGCGGGTATGTGCGGCGGGAGCCGGGCGGGTGACGGGCGGTAGCCGGCGGTTGCACAGCGTGTTCTCGCCGGCGGGTCTGCAGCGGCTGGAAGCAGCACATGATTCTGCTTGCAGCCGCTGAAGAACCGGCGGTTCATAGAACATGCTCATTCTTTGCTAACCCGCTGGGAAACCTGCGGGTTAGCAACGGATGAGCATGTGTAAACCGCCGGTGTGTGCACAGCGTTGGTCGGTTTACATTGGTTTTAATGTTAATCCAAACGCCGGTTTGGATTAACATAAATTTACATAAACCTAATGTAAACAAACCGGCGGTTTACACAGCTAAACCGCCCAAAACCCGGCAAGTGCGCACATAGCCTAATACTCACTCTGGAGATCCAGAAGTGCTTCTCAACACCCAGCAGTGCACTGGACATTTACTTGAAATACCATCAGTAAAAGGTAAAAAAGCAACTGGTGTGTGTCGATTCCTCCATCCCTGACCCTGTCAAACACAGAGACTGTCCTTTTAAAGGGAACCTGTCACCTGATTTTAAGTCCCTACACTATCTCTAGCTGTCCCTACACCTTCCTAGCTGCTCCCTATCTATCCCTTTCTTATGTTCAGTGTCCCTAGTAAACATGTGTAAAAGAAGTATAAACTTACTGCAGTCCCCGTGGTTGGGGTACTGGGTAGGCGTGCCCACACTTCCACCAGCACACCTCCGTGTTGTAATGCACGCCCCGCTGGGCGGCATTATTCTGTGTCCTCTCTGCCCCATGTCTTTGGAATCTCCCACCCTCTTTATAGTTCTATGCACCGGCTGGACGTCACATCCGGCGCGGTTCATTATGGGTCCGGTCATGTGATCGGCCCTAGTTTCCTGTTTATTTTAAAATAAAATTTTTATTGTTGAGGTTATTTTTGTCCTCGCTGATTGGGTTAGTATTGTTGAGTTGATGTCAACGAACTTTACCCAGCTGGATAAACCCAAAAAACTTTTAACCCTTTTGCCAAAACACCAGGACAGCGGGAAGAGTTGGGTACTGCGCCAGAAAATGGTGCATCTATGACTGCACCAATTTGTGGAGCATGCTGCAGGCTGCAATTTGCAGAGGAGGGGAAGGGCAGAATGCAGGGCCCATGGGTCTCCGAACACTGAGGATTCCAGCTGTGTAATTGTACCTGGCCGACAAGCAAAAATACAGTGAAGCCCCACATCATTTTATTGTAATTATTTCTTTAAATAAACACATAAGGTACCGTTAAACAACGCAATATAGTATACGATATTGCTTCTACGCCTTGAATTTTTGAACGCTCAAAAGATATTGAATCGATATCGTAGCATGTAACAGCAGGGAGGATGGAGGGGGGATGGAGAGGAGAGGTTTGTGTGTGTCTGTGTGTGTGTGTCTGTGTATCTGTGTGTCTTTGTCTGTGTATCTGTGTGTGTGTTTGTCTGTGTGTGTGAGCCACCATAAACAGTGCTATCCACTAAGTCAGCATATATATACAGTGCTACCAACTGAGCCATCATGCTGACCACTGACTCTCCATCCTGCGCTAACCACTGCCACTGCGCCTCCATCCTATGCTGACCACTGAGCCTCCATCCTGAGCCTCCATAATGTGCTGACCACTGAGCCTCCGTACAGTGCTGACCACTCAGCCTCCATACAGTGCTGAAAGCTCAGCCTCCATACAGTGCTGACCAATGTCCCACCGTACTGTGGTAATCACTGAGCCACCATATACAGTGCTAAACACTGAGCCATCGCGCACTGCTAACCACATAGCCACCATATACAGTGCTAACCACTGAGCCGCCATACAGTGCTAACCACTGAGCCACCATACAGTGCTAACCACTGAGCCACCATACAGTACTAACCACTGAGCCACCATATACAGTGTAACCACTGAGCCGCCATACAGTGCTAACCACTGAGCCGCCATACAGTGCTAACCACTGAGCCACCATACAGTGCTAACCACTGAGCCACCATACAGTGCTAACCACTGAGCCACCATATACAGTGCTAACCACTGAGCCACCATATACAGTGCTAACCACTGAGCCACCATATACAGTGCTAACCACTGAGCCGCCATACAGTGCTAACCACTGAGCCGCCATACAGTGCTAACCACTGAGCCACCATACAGTGCTAACCACTGAGCCACCATACAGTGCTAACCACTGAGCCACCATATACAGTGCTAACCACTGAGCCGCCATACAGTGCTAACCACTGAGCCACCATACAGTGCTAACCACTGAGCCACCATACAGTACTAACCACTGAGCCACCATATACAGTGTAACCACTGAGCCGCCATACAGTGCTAACCACTGAGCCGCCATACAGTGCTAACCACTGAGCCACCATACAGTGCTAACCACTGAGCCACCATACAGTGCTAACCACTGAGCCACCATATACAGTGCTAACCACTGAGCCACCATATACAGTGCTAACCACTGAGCCACCATATACAGTGCTAACCACTGAGCCGCCATACAGTGCTAACCACTGAGCCGCCATACAGTGCTAACCACTGAGCCACCATACAGTGCTAACCACTGAGCCACCATACAGTGCTAACCACTGAGCCACCATATACAGTGCTAACCACTGAGCCGCCATACAGTGCTAACCACTGAGCCACCATACAGTGCTAACCACTGAGCCACCACACAGTGCTAACCACTGAGCCACCATATACAGTGCTAACCACTGAGCCACCATATACAGTGCTAACCACTGAGCCGCCATACAGTGCAAACCACTGAGCCACCATATACACCATATGCATCTTGCAACAACCTCATACTTTCTGGTCAGAGGACTGGACTATTCAGCGGCTATTTATACGGCACCTGTTCATTTAACCGCACTTCCGATGCAATAGCATCCAGCCTATTTGTATTGTTCGATAATCTTGCACGCGATGGTAATTTAATCTGATGCATCGTTGTGTGTGACACCGTGATAACGATCTCGTATACGATTTTGGCGTTCAAGTGCCATGCCAAAAATAGCTCCCTGAATCTTCTGCACAATTGCTGTATCGTTTACCAAAACTTTGCACACAATACCGGTAGAAAGTCCTTGGCAATATCTAACCAGGAAACATCTCAGCAGCGATGTAGAAACGATATAAGAATGAGTGCGCGTTCATGAAATCGGACACGATATCGTTACCAATATCACGTCGTGTAATGGTACCTATACAAAAATATATACATTATATATATATATATATATATATATGTAATGTGTGTATATATATATATATATATATATATATATACACACACATACTAGCAAAAAACCTTGCAGCAACCAATGATGTACATATGCTGACAAGTTATATATATGAGAAAAAATTTAAAAACTTACATTTTTTATAAAAAACTCAAAATTCTTATTAGTTTTTCTTTAAATCTGAAGTTCTTACTACACACATTGGCCAATATCTGCTTGCTCATCGACTGCGACAAAGTGACTTCAGGTCAAACGAGTCCTATCGCTGACACCATTACTGCAATGTGCACCCTCGTTGCCTACATGTGATCTAGGGTCTAGATGGTGTCCGCCCACTTAGTAGTGGGGTAGGGTGGACAAGGAGGACTTGGGTGTCAGCGATAGGACTCGTCGGACCTGAAGTCACTTTGTCGCAGTCGATGAGCAAGCAGACATTGGCCAATGTGTGTACTAAGGCCGGCTTCAGACTGCGTCTGACATTTCGATCCGTAGCTGTCCGCTTGAAGCAGACAGCCGCAGACCGGATCAGCACACAGGACTGCGGGCTATTATGCCCTCCGATCCTGTGTGCAGCCGCACGCAGCTGAACCAGCTGACAGGTCAGGACCGCGGCGCCCGCGGTCCTCACCTATTAGCAGCAGGAACTGCGTGCGGCTGCACACAGGATCGGAGGGCATAATAGCCCCCTGGTCCTGTGTGCTGATCCGGTCCGCGGCTGTCTGCTTCAAGCGGACAGCTACGGATCGGATCAGACACGCAGTCTGAAGCCGGCCTAAGAACTTCAGATTTCAATAAAAACTATTAATAATTTAGAGTTTTTTGAAAAAAACGTAAGTTTTTAAATTTTTTCTTATATAAAGCTTGTCAGCATATGTACATCATTGGTTGTAGTTGAGTGCTGCAAGGTTTTTTTCTATTATATTGACCCAGCGTCCCTGCTGGCACCAGTTCACATTGTCTGTGAGTGCTGTGCAGTTTTTTTCTCTTATATATATATATATATATATCTATTATATAAAACCCGAAGGCCACTTCCGCCCAAAATCCGCTTCCGCTTCCGTGATGGCCTCCCTCCTGTGTCCAACTCCGGAACCGGAAGCACCAGACCCACGAGCGGCGCCACCGGCCCTGCACAGAGCCCCGTCTGCGGCCGCCCACATCCCGCCCACAGCCCTGCAGCTCACCGCCCACCAACATCCGCCAACCGGCCCGGAACGAGTGTGGGGCCTCCGCCGGCACAGCTCCCAGTCCTGCCGCTCTCTCCACAGACCGGCTGACGCTCCTCCATCACCCAGCTAGCCCCGCCCACACTCCGCCCCCGGCCTCCGGAACCGCCAACAGCACTGCCGCTGCCCGCCGCCCGCCAACAGCCCAGTAAGTCTTCCGCCACCCTGCCTCCGCTCTCCTCTGCCACCTCCAGCCCTCCTCTGCCCCCTCCAGCCCTGCTCTGCACCCTCCAGCCCTGCTCTGCACCCTCCAGCCCTGCTCTGCACCCTCCAGCCCTGCTCTGCACCCTCCAGCCCTGCTCTGCACCCTCCAGCCCTGCTCTGCACCCTCCAGCCCTGCTCTGCACCCTCCAGCCCTCACTGCTGACCCCTGAGCCCTCACTGCTGACCCCTCAGCCCTCACTGCTGACCCCTGCGCCCTCACTGCTGACCCCTGCGCCCTCACTGCTGACCCCTGCGCCCTCACTGCTGACCCCTGCGCCCTCACTGCTGACCCCTGAGCCCTCACTGCTGACCCCTGCGCCCTCACTGCTGACCCCTGCGCCCTCACTGCTGACCCCTGCGCCCTCACTGCTGACCCCTGAGCCCTCACTGCTGACCCCTGAGCCCTCACTGCTGACCCCTGAGCCCTCACTGCTGACCCCTGAGCCCTCACTGCTGACCCCTGAGCCCTCACTGCTGACCCCTGAGCCCTCACTGCTGACCCCTGAGGCTGCGCCCTCACTGCTGACCACTGAGCCTGCGCCCTCACTGCTGACCACTGAGCCCTCACTGCTGACCCCTGAGCCCTCACTGCTGACCCCTGAGCCCTCACTGCTGACCCCTCACTGCTGACCCCTGAGCCCTCACTGCTGACCCCTGAGCCCTCACTGCTGACCCCTGAGCCCTCACTGCTGACCCCTGAGCCCTCACTGCTGACCCCTGAGCCCTCACTGCTGACCCCTCAGCCCTCACTGCTGACCCCTGAGCCCTCACTGCTGACCCCTGAGGCTGCGCCCTCACTGCTGACCACTGAGCCTGCGCCCTCACTGCTGACCACTGAGCCCTCACTGCTGACCCCTGCGCCCTCACTGCTGACCCCTGCGCCCTCACTGCTGACCCCTGCGCCCTCACTGCTGACCCCTGCGCCCTCACTGCTGACCCCTGCGCCCTCACTGCTGACCCCTGCGCCCTCACTGCTGACCCCTGCGCCCTCACTGCTGACCCCTGCGCCCTCACTGCTGACCCCTGCGCCCTCACTGCTGACCCCTGCGCCCTCACTGCTGACCCCTGCGCCCTCACTGCTGACCCCTGCGCCCTCACTGCTGACCCCTGCGCCCTCACTGCTGACCCCTGCGCCCTCACTGCTGACCCTGCGCCCTCACTGCTGACCCCTGAGCCCTCACTGCTGACCCCTGAGCCCTCACTGCTGACCCCTGAGCCCTCACTGCTGACCCCTGAGCCACCGCCCTCACTGCTGACCCCTGAGCCACCGCCCTCACTGCTGACCCCTGAGCCACCGCCCTCACTGCTGACCCCTGAGCCACCGCCCTCACTGCTGACCCCTGAGCCACCGCCCTCACTGCTGACCCCTCAGGCTGCGCCCTCACTGCTGACCCCTCAGGCTGCGCCCTCACTGCTGACCCCTCAGGCTGCGCCCTCACTGCTGACCCCTGCGCCCTCACTGCTGACCCCTGCGCCCTCACTGCTGACCCCTGCGCCCTCACTGCTGACCCCTCAGCTGCGCCCTCACTGCTGACCCCTGCGCCCTCACTGCTGACCCCTGCGCCCTCACTGCTGACCCCTGCGCCCTCACTGCTGACCCCTGCGCCCTCACTGCTGACCCCTGCGCCCTCACTGCTGACCCCTGCGCCCTCACTGCTGTCCCCTGCGCCCTCACTGCTGACCCCTGCGCCCTCACTGCTGACCCCTGCGCCCTCACTGCTGACCCCTGCGCCCTCACTGCTGACCCCTGCGCCCTCACTGCTGACCCCTGCGCCCTCACTGCTGACCCCTGAGCCACCGCCCTCACTGCTGACCCCTGAGCCACCGCCCTCACTGCTGACCCCTGAGCCACCGCCCTCACTGCTGACCCCTGAGCCACCGCCCTCACTGCTGACCCCTGAGCCACCGCCCTCACTGCTGACCCCTGAGCCACCGCCCTCACTGCTGACCCCTGAGCCACCGCCCTCACTGCTGACCCCTGAGCCACCGCCCTCACTGCTGACCCCTCAGCTGCGCCCTCACTGCTGACCCCACTACCCTCAGGCTGCGCCCTCACTGCTGACCCCTGAGCCACCGCCCTCACTGCTGACCCCTGAGCCACCGCCCTCACTGCTGACCCCTGAGCCACCGCCCTCACTGCTGACCCCTCAGGCTGCGCCCTCACTGCTGACCCCTCAGGCTGCGCCCTCACTGCTGACCCCTGCGCCCTCACTGCTGACCCCTGCGCCCTCACTGCTGACCCCTGCGCCCTCACTGCTGACCCCTGCGCCCTCACTGCTGACCCCTCAGGCTGCGCCCTCACTGCTGACCCCTGCGCCCTCACTGCTGACCCCTGCGCCCTCACTGCTGACCCCTGCGCCCTCACTGCTGACCCCTGCGCCCTCACTGCTGACCCCTGCGCCCTCACTGCTGACCCCTGCGCCCTCACTGCTGACCCCTGCGCCCTCACTGCTGACCCCTGCGCCCTCACTGCTGACCCCTGCGCCCTCACTGCTGACCCCTGCGCCCTCACTGCTGACGCCCTGCGCCCTCACTGCTGACCCCTGCGCCCTCACTGCTGACCCCTGCGCCCTCACTGCTGACCCCTGAGCCCTCACTGCTGACCCCTGCGCCCTCACTGCTGACCCCTGCGCCCTCACTGCTGACCCCTGCGCCCTCACTGCTGACCCCTGCGCCCTCACTGCTGACCCCTGCGCCCTCACTGCTGACCCCTGAGCCTGCGCCCTCACTGCTGACCCCTGAGCCTGCGCCCTCACTGCTGACCCCTGAGCCTGCGCCCTCACTGCTGACCCCTGAGCCTGCGCCCTCACTGCTGACCCCTGAGCCTGCGCCCTCACTGCTGACCCCTGCGCCCTCACTGCTGACCCCTGCGCCCTCACTGCTGACCCCTGCGCCCTCACTGCTGACCCCTGCGCCCTCACTGCTGACCCCTGAGCCTGCGCCCTCACTGCTGACCCCTGAGCCCTCACTGCTGACCCCTGAGCCCTCACTGCTGACCCCTGCGCCCTCACTGCTGACCCCTGCGCCCTCACTGCTGACCCCTGCGCCCTCACTGCTGACCCCTGCGCCCTCACTGCTGACCCCTGAGCCTGCGCCCTCACTGCTGACCCCTGAGCCTGCGCCCTCACTGCTGACCCCTGAGCCTGCGCCCTCACTGCTGACCCCTGAGCCTGCGCCCTCACTGCTGACCCCTGAGCCTGCGCCCTCACTGCTGACCCCTGAGCCTGCCCCCCTCACTGCTGACCCCTGAGCCTGCCCCCTCACTGCTGACCCCTGAGCCTGCCCCCTCACTGCTGACCCCTGAGGCTGCCCCCTCACTGCTGACCCCTGAGGCTGCGCCCTCACTGCTGACCCCTGAGGCTGCGCCCTCACTGCTGACCCCTGAGGCTGCGCCCTCACTGCTGACCCCTGAGGCTGCGCCCTCACTGCTGACCCCTGAGCCACCGCCCTCACTGCTGACCCCTGAGGCTGCGCCCTCACTGCTGACCCCTGAGCCTGCGCCCTCACTGCTGACCCCTGAGCCACCGCACTCACTGCTGACCCCTGAGCCACCGCACTCACTGCTGACCCCTGAGCCACCGCACTCACTGCTGACCCCTGAGCCACCGCACTCACTGCTGACCCCTGAGCCACCGCCCTCACTGCTGACCCCTGAGCCACCGCACTCACTGCTGACCCCTGAGCCACCGCACTCACTGCTGACCCCTGAGCCACCTGTACACACACAATTAATTTCACCGCACTCCCCTAACTATTACTAAATAAACTATATATATATATTCTAGACTACCCGATTCTTCAGAATCGGGCTGCCATCTAGTATATATATATATGAATACATATTCCACAAATAGGCCAGATGCATCGGGAGTGCAGTGAAATGAACTGGTCCCTTAGAAATAGCTGCTGAATAGTACAGTCCTCTCTTCAGAAACTACGCGGTTGTTCCGAGAATTATATGGTGTATTTGGTGGCTCAGTGTTTAGCACTGTATGGTGGCTCAGTGGTTTGCATTGTATATGGCGGCTCAGTGTTTAGCACTGTATATGGTGGCTCAGTGGTTAGCATTGTATGGTGGCTAAGTGGTTAGCACTGTATATGGTGGCTCAGTGGTTAGCAGAGTATACGGTGGCTCAGTGGTTAGCACTGTATGGTGGCTCAGTGGTTTGCATTGTATATGGCGGCTCAGTGTTTAGCACTGTATATGGTGGCTCAGTGGTTAGCATTGTATGGTGGCTAAGTGGTTAGCACTGTATATGGTGGCAGGGGATTTGAATCCAACGAGCTCCTTGGCCGCCAGCTGAGCCAATGAGCGTTGCTGGATTCAAAGCTTTGAATCTTGCGTCGCTCAACGGTCACCGTCGGCTGCGTCGATTGCTAAGCGAGATTCAAATCACTCACCAACAGTGCTCATTGGTCTGCGCCGATGAATAAGCGGTGTTGGCCCGTGATTTAAATCCCTCTGCGCTCATTCGTCGATGCCACAGAGACCCCTAAGTTTCCTCATGGTTGGATGACTTTCAAGTTCTTCCCGAGGAGGCGTTATCCATATCACCCAGAAGAGGGGACGGGCAGTCAAATGGCAGGATAGGCGGGATGGACGATGACGAAAAGCAGGATGGACGGCGGGAGAGCCGGGATGGACAACAGGTGAGGCAGGACTAACCAATCTGCAAGCGTGCCCATCGGACCGGAAACAGGTAATTATTATACAGGGCAGGAGATTTGTTTAAGTTATTTATTGTGTTTACGGGGCAGTCAGGGCATAATAGCCTCCTTGCTAGGCTGGGTTCACATTAGGGTTCCCCTCCGCAGCGTTCTGCGGAGGGGATCCGCAATGTGTCCGCAGCGGCCGCCAGCTCCTATCGTTATAATGGGAGCGCATGGTGCTGTGCTTAACAGTGCATGACCGTGTGCACCCATTCACTCCTATATGTCATCTGTGCGCAGGCGGACGCCTGCGCACAAATCACACAGTCTCGTCCGCACCAGGAATGCAACATGTCGCATCTCTGGTGCGGAAGAGACTGTGTGATTTGTACGCAGGCGTCCGCCTGCGCACAGATCACATATAGGAGTGAATGGCTGCGCACGGTCCTGCGCTGTCAAGCGCAGCACCGTGCGCTCATATTATTAATATAGGAGCTGGCGGCCGCTGCGGACACATTGCGGCTCACCTCCGCAGAACGCTGTGGAGGGGAACTCTAATGTGAACCCACCCTTAGGCTGCTTTCACATAACGATTTTTTCAGTTCCGATGCTGTCCGATCAAAATCGGACAGCATCGGACCGATTTTCGGACCCCATGCAGCCCTATGGGCATCGGACCGAATCGGATGTGCACTAAATGCCATCCGATTTGGTCCGATCCGAATCTGCCCGATTTTTTTATCGGTGCAAAAATCGGAGCTTGCTCCGATTTTTGCACCGAAAATAAAATCTGACAGATTCGGATCGGACCAAATCGGATGGCATTTAGTGCACATCCGATCTGACCCGATCAATTTAGCATGGGGCCCTATGGAGAAAGGTCCGAGGAAACATCTATGTCTCCTCGGACCCCGTTTTACTGTACTGAGCATGCTCAGTACAGTAAAACTGCTCCTAACTAGGAGCATAAGGGTTAAAAAAAAAAAATAAAGGTTATTCTCACCTCTCCCCGATCCCCCGCCGTCAACCGCCATCTTCCTCTAGGCTCCCGGTGGCTCCCGCAGGCTCCGGTGTCAGCAGAGCGCTCCCTCTGCTGTTCAGGACCTGCGGTGATGTCACAGTCATGTGACCGCGGGTTTACTATGGTAAACCCGCGGTCACGTGACTGTGACATCATCGCAGGTCCTGTGTACAGCAGAGGTACACCTCTGCTGACACCGGCAGCCTGCGGGACCCACCGGGAGCCTAGAGGAAGATGGCGGTTGACGGCGGGGGATCGGGGAGAGGTGAGAATAACCTTTATTTTTTTTTTTTTTTTTGCAGCCCGGCGCCGATTTTATGCCGGAATCGGGTGCCTATTTGGCACCCGATTCCAGGCATCAGAAGGGAGCCGATGCTGTCCGATTTACATCGGACAGCATCGGCTCCCTAAATTCCGTAATGTGAAGGTAGCCTTAGAATGCAGGATAGTCCCTGATAAAAAAGGGAGCTTTTATTTTAATACACAACAATGGGGTGACGATTCTCTTTAAAATAAAAATGGATAAATATTTTGATTGTCAGAATAAATGTTTGACTGTAACTGCGGATCGTGAAAAATGGTGCAAGAGCGCAATTCTTCTTTTTTTGTTTCTTTAATTCTTCGATTATTCATACCAACACGTCATTGATAGCATAGAATACTGACCCCAGACATTAGACACACACCTCAGTGTTACCATATAGTACTCACCCCAGATATCATACCGACACGTCAGTGTTACCATATAGTACTGACCCCAGACATCACACCGACACCTCAGTGTTACCATATAGTACTGACCCCAGACATCACACCGACACCTCAGTGTTACAATATAGTACTGACCCCAGACATCATACCGATACCTCAGTGTTACCATATAGTACTGACCCCAGACATCATACCGACACCTCAGTGTTACCATATAGTACTGACCCCAGACATCATACCGACACCTCAGTGTTACCATATAGTACTCACCCCAGATATCATACCGACACCTCAGTGTTACCACATAGTACTGACCCCAGACATCATACCGACACCTCAGTGTTACCATATAGTACTGACCCCAGATATCGTACCGACACGTCAGTGTTACCATATAGTACTGACCCCAGACATCATACCAACACGTCAGTGTTACCATATAGTACTGACCCGAGACATCATATCGACACGTCAGTGTTACCATATAGTACTGACCTGAGGCATCATACCGACACCTCAGTGTTACCATATAGTACTCACCCCAGATATCATACCGACACCTCAGTGTTACCACATAGTACTGACCCCAGACATCATACCGACACCTCAGTGTTACCATATAGTACTGACCCCAGATATCGTACCGACACGTCAGTGTTACCATATAGTACTGACCCCAGACATCATACCGACACCTCAGTGTTACCATATAGTACTGACCCCAGACATCATACCGACACCTCAGTGTTACCATATAGTACTGACCCCAGACATCATACCGACACCTCAGTGTTACCATATAGTACTGACCCCAGATATCGTACCGACACCTCAGTGTTACCATATAGTACTCACCCCAGATATCATACCGACACCTCAGTGTTACCACATAGTACTGACCCCAGACATCATACCGACACCTCAGTGTTACCATATAGTACTGACCCCAGATATCGTACCGACACGTCAGTGTTACCATATAGTACTGACCCCAGACATCATACCGACACGTCAGTGTTACCATATAGTACTGACCCGAGACATCATACCGACACGTCAGTGTTACCATATAGTACTGACCCCAGACATCATACTGACGCCTCAGTACCATATAGTACTGACCCCAGATATCGTACCGACACGTCAGTGTTACCATATAGTACTGACCCAAGACATCATACAAACACCTCAGTGTCACCATATAGTACTGACCCCAGACATCATACCGACACCTCAGTGTCACCATATAGTACTGACCCCAGACATCATACCAACACCTCAGTGTTACCATATAGTACTGACCCCAGACATCATACCGACACCTCAGTGTTACCATATAGTACTGACCCCAGACATCATACCGACACCTCAGTGTTACCATATAGTACTGACCCAAGACATCATACAAACACCTCAGTGTCACCATATAGTACTGACCCAAGACATCATACAAACACCTCAGTGTCACCATATAGTGAACATGGTGAATAAAAAACCCAAAAGACAAATGTATAATTGCACTGTTTTTTTTTGCAATTTTTAAATAAATGTCGTCATTCAAAAGTACAACTCGTCCTGCGAAAAACAACAAGAAGCTTCATATGTCTGTATTGACGGAAAAATAGAAAAGTTATGGAAGAAGAGGAAGGAAAACAGGAAATCACCCAGGGGTGAAGGGAAAATACAGGCTTGAGGGGAAGAACGGATGGACGGAAAGAAGGAAGGACGGATGGACGGACGGAAAGAATGAAGGACGGACGGAAAGAAGGAAGGACGGACGGAAAGAAGGAAGGACGGACGGAAAGAAGGAAGGACGGGAAGAAGGAAGGACGGACGGATGGAAAGAAGGAAGACGGAAAGAAGAAAGTACGGAAAGAAGAAAGGACAGACGGACAGAAAGAAGAAAGGACGGAAGGACGGAAGGACGGACAAAAAGAAGGAAGGACAGAAAGTAGGAACGACTGATGGACAGACGGGAAGAAGGAAGGACAGAAAGAAGGAAGAACGGCACGGACGGTCGGAAATAAGGAAGGATGGTAAGAAGGAAGGATGGACAGAAAGAAGGACGCAAGGACCAACGGAAGGAAGGAGGGATGGATGGATGGACAGAAGGAAGGATGGAAAGAAGGATGGAAGGAAGGACAGACGGACTGATGGGGCGACGGACGGATGGAAGGAAGGACGGATGGACGGAAAGAAGGAGGGACGGAAAGAAGGACGAACGGATAGATGGACGGAAGGAAGGACGGAAAGAAGGAAGGACGGATGGAAAGAAGGAAGGACGGAAAGAAGGAGGGACGGAAAGGACAGGCGGATAGATGGACGGAAAGAAGGAAGGACAGATGGAAAGAAGGACAGATGGAAGGATGGAAAGAAGGAAGGACAGAAAGAAGGACGGACGGAAAAAAGTAAGGAGGGAAGGACGGAAGGAAAGAAGGAAGGATGGTCAGATGGACGGAATGAAAGGACGAAAGACGGACTGAAAGAAGGACGGAAGGATGAACGGAAGGAAGGAAGGATGGATGGAAGGAAAGAAGGAAGGACGGGCGGATTGATGGGGCGACGGAAGCAAGGACTCCTCAACAATATCAAAATCCTTAGTATCATCTATATCTCCATACATACACCCCCCAACACCTCACACTGCTGCAGTTACTGAGTGGACAGGCTGCTTCAATCAGTATTTGTGTCATTAGAGACACAGTGCTGTCCATCCTTCACCCTGATACAATGCACCAGATCTGCTGTGTACAGACATCAGTGACACAGAGATGTCATTCACACAGCATAGGTTTTGTTACAGTGTGTCACAGAAGCTGCAGCCCCCCATCACTGGGCTCACACAGTACATGCTCCAGATCACTGACAGCCCGGGACAATGAGGGAAGGAGTCACTGATATGAGGGAGCTCTTCTTCACTGTAATCACGGAGCGGCCCTGAGTACAGCACATTGTCCCCTCCAGTGCAGACTTTCCAGACATCACTGGTGTCTGCACACTGTACATTGTCCAGATCACTGACAGCCCGGGAGTGAGGGAAGAGTCACTGATAACGAGCTATTCATTGTACTCACGGAGCGGCCCCCCCCTGAGTACAGCATTGTCCCTTCTCTCTGCAGACTTTACATTCATCACTGTGTGTGGCCGGGGAGGAGCAGCTAATCCGGGCAGCTCTGCTCACAGCAATGGCTGCAGCCGGGGAGGATTTCTTCCTGTGGAGAGGCTGAGTCATGGAGATGGGGAGGGCGGGGATGTTGCTATGGGGGAGGGGATGGGGTAGAGTAGGTGGAAATGACCAGTGTTCATTATCATGCCAGAACACCCCCCCTGGTCGTTCTGTTCAGACACAAAACAAGTGTTATCTAGGAAACCCTGCAGAAAGCTGACACATAGTACATTACACATTGTCAGCATTAGGCAGCCTGGATATGCACTAGGATTATGTGCCGAACCCGGACAACCCCTTTAAGGGCAGAAGTCAATGGACAGGAAACAAGATGACCGACGACAAGCTGAGGACTCCAATTTGGTTGAGGGCCAAAGTCAATGCACATGACAGGAAACAAGATGGCTGACAAAATACACTAAATGCAAAGATAACAACGGATATAGCAAAAAAAACTGAAAACCTTACATAGTCCTTACCGGTAATTCCTTTTCTTGGAGCCTTCCACGACAGCATCAGTTCCCCCCCTTGTTGGTGTTTGGTTCCGGTTTGTGTCAGGTAATCCATGGCTAAGGGTGATCTTGGTAAACACTGGAGTACTGAGGAAGGGGAGGGGCTTTTAACCTCTCTGTGTTCCTGTCCCCCAATAGGGCGTGGACGACATCCTCCAATGCTGTCGTGGAAGGCTCAAAGAAAAGGAATTACCGGTAAGGACTTATTCAGTTTTATTGGATCCAGCACCATGGACTCCCATTATATGGAAACCGGATTGCGCCAGATATGGTTCTGTCCGGTTTTGTCCAATTTTTGCACTGGAGACAAAAAATGCTGCAGGCTCCGATTTTGCGGACTGTGAAAACCTGACAAAGCCGGATCAGGCACAGAATACACAAAACCTGATGGCCAAATAGGACTAATCCGGCTCCATGGGAGGCAAAACTGGATCAGGTTTTGTCCGGTTCAAACTGGACACAACTTGATGCACAAAACTGTGGTGTGAAGCCGGCCTTCGGGAACCATTCCAAATGAAAAAAAAAATGCAGCACTCAAATTCGATCAGAAACGGATGATCTGTTTTCTGGGGAGTTTTTTTATTTTATTTTTTTTTTTAAATAAAATTAAAAAAAAAAAGAAAAAAGCTATTCCAGTTGTTTTGCAGCAGAAAAAGAAAACGCACCAGATAAAACTGTATATGTGAATGAAGCCTAAACTGACTTGTACATTTTTTCTATTGTCTTCAATGCCAGTTGCTGAAAATATGCCTTTTATTTGTGTTTCTTTTTTTCCACCATCAACTTATGGGATGAAGAAAATTCATAGCTAAAAAAAAAAAAAACTTTGCCTTTTTAGTGAATATCTGCAGCAGAAATACATTAAAGTGCATATCAACTTCAGGGTACTGTTACACGACGCGATATTGCATGCAATTTCACTGGCAGTTTACTGGTTGCAGTGAAATCATGGACACATTGTTCTATTTTGTTGCAGTGTACAAATCAGAGAAAAAGAACATTTCCATAATAATTTGGAACATGGTGTATGTGATAAATGCATGTAAAAACTCTCAAACAAGCACGCAGCCTAATTTAGCGAATTGGTGCAGAAATGCTGAAGAAAATCTACAACATCAAAAGTGCGGCAAATACTCATAGTGGGAACTGCCGCATCAGCTTGAGTACCCACATTCAGGATTAGTAGCATTTTGGATGCCACATGTTTTCACTGTGTCCTTCAGTACAAGCACAGTGGATTGGATTTATAGAAATCCCATGTCCATTGTGCTTTTTTCCACAGCATAAAATGAAATTCAGTGCGGCTTCCTGCTGCACCCAGAATCCTGATCGTGGGCACTGACAAAGCATTCTCCCGCAAAGAACATGTCTTTTGCAGAAGAAAATAAGCTGTGTCCATGCAGCGTGTTCGGATCGTGGGCACGGATTGGTCCTATATAGCCATCCATGTGTGTCAGTTTTTTCATGCACCCAGAATCAGAGACTGTTGCGATTTTGAGCTGCCTTAAAAAAGCGGACAGACACGGATCTGTAGCTGTTCGTGTCAAATAACATGAATGTCTACGGACCATGGATCCGTGAAAAAAACGGATTTGTTTTCCTGTACTGAGCATGCCCAGAAGCAAGGTATAGCTCCTCCCACCCCTATCTCTGGTGCTGATGATGAATCCGTGAAAAAAATGGATTCGTGGGCATCAGTTGTCACAGATCCTGTGCCTGTTCGTGTGGTCCTTGAAATTCATATACTGTATACCGTATTTTTGCTGTCGCCATGACAGCACCCACCGAGAGTGGGGATCCGCCACAAGGACAGGAAACCTACAGATAAAAAGGGGCGGTCCCTCTCGCCTCCTCAGTTGGTTTCCTGTCCTTCTGTGAGGAACCTACAGATGAAGTCTTTACCTGGGGCCTGAGGACTGCCATGGAGGGCTGGTGGAGGGCCGTGGTATCCGGGTCCTGGAGGCAGCGTCGGGGGAGCCCTGGTACTACAGTCTCCCTCGTTGCCTGGTTCTGTATGCACGACCCAGTGTCCGGATGGTGCCGCTCTGGGTCGTGCGGGGTGCTGCCTGGGACCGTCCCAGGTGCTTGTGTCACGACGCAGGGTGGATGGAGCGAGGCGATTTGCCGCCCTGCGTCGCCACACCCTTTGAACCGGAAGTGCGCGTCACTTCCGGCGGTCCGGAGGAGGGTGCATCTCATGGCGGGGAGCAGCGCTGTTTCAAAAGGCGGTGTCTGGGGCCTCGTGGTTGCGGCCATCATGTCTTCCCCCAGGGATGCAGAGGGACACCCGGAGGGGGTCTGCTAGCCTGTGACTAGGAGTAACAGCAGCGGCAAGCAGGCTTCCAAGTCCAGTGCCTGTAAGGAACGCTCCGCTAAAAGGTATAAAGGCTCCAAGCCCAAGGCTGGGTCTCCACCTCCTGAACCGGTACCAGTGTGGGCATTAAGGGTGAGTTATGCTGGTTCTTCCACTCTGCTAATTGCCATTCCTCTCTGTCTCCTTCTCTTTCCTTTGTTTCTTCTACTAGCCTAAGAAACGCTTTGACAAATGGAAACATACATTTTGTGCCTTGTGTGAACAGCCCCTGTCAGATGACTATGACAAGCGGTTATGTCGCTCCTGTATTACTCAGATACTTGACAAAGAGGCCCCTATTAGGACGGCAGACCTTAAGACCTTTATTAAGGGACGAGATCCGGACCTCCCTTTCCCAGATTCGGCAACCCTGTGTGCCTGCTTCTCTCGGACAGTCTCCCCATCAGTCAGAGGTTGATTCCCAGGAGAAGGGTCTGGTTCATTCGTCCCATTCGGGCTCCTCGTCTGAGGATGAGGGGGTTCTTGTTTTGCTATGCAAGACATGGATAACCATGCAAGACATGGTTAAATCAGTCCGGCCCCAATGGGGATTGTGGACGCTAAGGAAGCGAGGTCTACTCAGGATGTTATGTTCGCTGGGTTGTCTCAGGAGAAGAGACGTTTTTTCGGTCGTTTTTCGTTCCCCAAATTTCAAACAGCTAATGGATCCTCGGCCTTATTTCTTCTGGCCTTAAACTTGATTTTGTGAGGGTCCCAGCGGACTCCTTTTTTCAAACTATCCTTTCTAGTCCTTATCAGCAGCAAGCACTGGAATGGAGGTCAAGGACTTGTTGCATAAACATGTGTTGGTGCCGGTTCCAGCGGACCAGGAGGGAAGGGGTTTTTATTCCCCTTTGTTTCTGATTTCTAAACCGGACGGTTCCTTTCGGACTATTATTAATCTTCGTAAATTGAACTCCTTCCTCCGCTTCCAGCCCTTTAAAATGGAGTTTATTCAATCTGCCATTCGCCTTCTATTCCCTAGGTGTTTTATCGCTGTGCTCAACTTAAAAGACGCTTATTATCATCTGCCTATTCATCCAGCTCACCAGAAGTTCCTCCACGTAGCGGTGGTCTTGGAGGGTCGGGTTCACCATCTGCAGTTTGCCGCCATGCAGTTCGGTCTTTCCAGTACTCCTCGGGTTTTTACCAAGGTGATGGCGGAGGTTATGGCATATGTGAGACAACAAGATGTTCTCATTGTTCCGTATTTAGATGATTTTTTGGTGGTTGGGGATTCTGTGGGGCAGTGTACTTCCTGTCTGATTCGTTTCATGTCATCTCTACAGGCCTTGGGATGGCTCATCAATGTTCCCAAGTCACGGCTCCGTCCGGTTCAGGTCCAGATTTTTTTGCGGTTCCTGTTGGACTCTCTTGCTCATAAATGTTTTTTGACGGCGACTAAAGTCTCTGCGGTGAGGAGCAAGGTGGCGGAGGCCATGTCCACACCGTCAATGTCCCTGCGTCGGGCCATGTCTCTCATGGGGACTCTGTCGTCCTGCATTTCAGCTGTACCGTGGGCACAGTTCCACTCTCAATGTCTCCAGCAGGATGTGCTCAAGGTTGGGGACTCTCTGCAGGGTCAGTTAGAGGGTTGTCTCCATCTGTCCCGGGCCGCCATTGCCTCTCTGTCCTGGTGGATGGATCCTCGTCGCCTGGCTCGGGGGGGGTGCCCTGGGTCGTTACTCCGGACTATGTGGTGACAACCGATGCCAGTCCGTTGGGGTGGGGGGCTCATTTGGGACCTCGCCTGGCCCAGGGTCAGTGGTCTCTAGAGGAAGTGTTGGGATCTTCCAATTTGCAGAAGTTGCGGGCAGTCCTGTATGCGCTCCTCCAGTTTTTGCCCCACCTACGCGACTCCCATGTCAGGGTTCAGTCGGACAACACCACCATAGTGGCTTACCTGAATCACCAGGGGGGGACCTGGTGACCTTCCTTAATGGCTACCGCAACCTTGATTTTTCAGCTAGCAGAAGTCCATTTTCTCTCCCTGACGGCCCTACATATCCGGGGGGTCGACAATGTCAGAGCCGTCTTTCTCAGCCGCCACTCTCTCAGACAGGGAGAGTGGGTCCTGAACAGGGCAGTCTTCCAAGGGATTGTGCGTCTCTGGGGCATACCCGTAATCGATCTGTTTGCAACCAGGGGGAATAGGCAGGTTCGGCGCTTTGCTTCCCTATATCCCTCGGACCTTCCGGAGGTGGTGAGTGCTCTGCGGGTGCCTTAGGATTTTCCTCTGCCGTATGCTTTTCCTCTGTTCTGTCTGCTTCCTCTGGTTCTACGCAAATTCATGGAGGAGGGTCCGAGGGTCATCTTGATAGCCCCCTTTTGGCCCAGGAGACCTTGGTTTTTCTGGCTGAGGACGATCTCGGTGTCCGACCCTTGGGTTCTCCCGGCGGAACGGAAGCTGCTCTCTCAGGGTCCGTTTTTTCACCCACAGGCAGAAGGGCTTCATCTGACGGCCCGGAATTTGAGCGGCAGCTTCTGAAACGGCGGGGGTTCTCCGATGCTTTGAATGCTACCCTCCTCAGCAGTAGAAAGGCGGTTACCACTAATCTTTATTGTAGGGTATGGCGTAAGTTTTTGGACTTTTACTCTGGGGGTGTCACTGACCGTGCTCCGATTCGTGCTATTCTGGAATTTTTGCAGCAGGGGCGGGACTTGGGCCTGGTGGTCCGTACTCTTCGGGTTCAGGTTTCTGCTCTGGGGGCCCTTTTTAGGCAGAATATCGCGGGTGACCGGTGGATCTCCCGTTTTTTTCAGGCTTGTGACCGTGCTGCACTTGTGCACATCCCTCGGCTGCCTCCCTGGGATTTGAATTTGGTTTTGGATGCCTTTATAGGACCTCTTTTTGAACCTTTGACCTTGGCCTCCCTTAAGCACTTGACCTGGAAGACGGCCTTACTGGTAGCCTTGACGTCGGCTAGACAGGTGGGCGACCTGCACACCTTGTCCATTGACCCCCCGTTCGTGTTAGTTTTCCTGATAGGTTGGTTCTTAAGACAATCCCACTAGCCCTGAGGAGTTGACCCTTCAGACCTTAGATGTTAGGAGGACTGTGCTTGAGTATATTTCTAGGACTCAGCCCTGAAGGAAGTATAGGGCCTTGTTTGTTTCTTTCCAGGGGCCTCAGAAGGGAGCTCGTACCACTAAAAGCACCATCTCCAGATGGATCCGGGAGGCTATCTGCTTGGCCTACTCCGCAAAAGGTTAGCATCCGCCGGCCGGTATTCATGCCCATTCCACTCGTGCCATCTCTGCCTCCTGGGCTGAACGAGCAGATGTGTCTCTTGAGTCTATTTGTAGGGCTGCTACTTGGGCTTCACCTTCTACCTTTTTTCGGCACTATCGCCTTGACCTCTCCTATTCGTTTGACCTTGACTTCGGGAGGGCAGTTCTTAATACTGTGGTCCCTCCCAGGTGATGGCCTCTGCAAGTCTCTCAGTGGGTGCTGTCATGGCGATAGCAAAATCTGAGATTACTTACCGGTAGTCATATTTTGTGGAGTCCATGACAGCACCCACTCACTTCCCACCCTTTCTTTCCCTTTTTTGACATGATAGTCTGTGGTTGTTCTTCTTAGTATTGCTTTTGTGTGTTGTCACTTGCCACTGGTGGCCACTTATTGCCTGGGGTTTTGTGTGCCCCTCTTTTTCACGTCTTATGGTGCTGTTCTTCTCGTATTATGATTCATTGTGTTTGTGTATTTATTCGGTTTTGGCGGTTCCTCCACTTTCTCTGTAACCCAACTGAGGAGGCGAGAGGGACCGCCCCTTTTTATCTGTAGGTTTCCTGTCCTTGTGGGCGGATCCCCTCTCTCGGTGGGTGCTGTCATGGACTCCGCAAAATACAACTACTGGTCAGTAATCTCAAATTTTCGCTTTATAAGATACACCGGACTTTAAGACGCACCCCCAAATTTGGTGAAGAAAAAGAGAAAAAAAATGTAATGTTAAATGGGGTCAGTCTTATAATGCCAGTGTCTGTCTTACAAGCAGTATATATGTTCCCCATCCTAGTATTTATGTCTTATATCCTGATGTATCTGTTTTCTATCCTGATATATATGTCACCCATCCTGGATATGGCCCCCTTATCTTGGATATAGCTCCCTCTGTACTGGCACCTATAGCCCCCCTGTACTGGCACACATGCCCCTGTGATGGCCCACACACCCCTGTAATGGCACAAATGCCCCCGTGCCTGCACTCAGCCCCCCCCTGTGCTGGATATGCCTCCCCATCACTGTTTATGGGCCCCCTGCTGACGCGCACATAATAAAATAAAAAACATTACTCACATTCCAACAATCAATTTGTCCTCCCAGCTATCGGATCAAGTGACCGGGGCGCACAGTGAAGACATCACTGTGCTGTGCCGATCACGTGACTAGATGCCAGCACAGATACAGGAAGTCACCGCTCAGCAGGGAGGACGAAGTGATCATCGGAAGGTGAGTAACGTTTTTTAATTATATTATGTGCGCGCCGGCAGGGGGGCCATAAACAGTGATGGGGGGGAACATCCAGCACAGGGGGTGAGTGCAGGCACACCTAATATGCACTTGTACCCCTGTCCAGATCTTGGCACTGGTTTCAGCACCAAGGTGATGGACAGTGGGTGCAGGGCATATTACAGGAGGCTATGAGTGGGAGCACAAGACCTCCCGCTGCCTCCTGCAACCCGCAGCCAGCATCCTCCAGCCCCTGGACACCACTCCAGAGCTGCCTCCACCCTCCCCTGCAGTATCTACCGTAGATTCGGATTATAAGGTGCACCCCCCACTTTCCCCCCAAATTTGGGGGAACAAAAGTGCATTTTATAATAAAAAAAAACGGTATATATGTTCTTACTGAAAAATTGCAGAATGAAGCTATTTGACTCCAAAATTGGAATGGGTATGAAGGGAAAAATTTGAATTCCACAGTATAGCATCCGATTGCTATGGATAAGTTACATTTTTGTAGCATAGAAAACTAAGGCTGGCTTCACACCACTTTTTTTGGGATCCGGGGCTGTCCGTTGTGATCCGATTTTGGCCCCATAGTATTCCTATGGGGCCGGATGGCAGTGACTTGCCATCCGGTTTCCATCTGTCAGGGAGGATCCGACAGAATTCAGTTTTTTTCCCTGGACACAAAATCGCAGCTTGCAGCGTTTTTGTGTTCGGGGCAAAAATCTGACAAAATCGGATCCTGCTCCCGGCTGAGATTTCTAAATCGTGGATAGCTCCCTGGTAGCTGCGATTCTAATATTTCAGCAAGGAACAGCGGCAACAGCCACGGACTGCTGATTCTGGCAGAAAACAGGACTGGACAGCAAAAATCCCTGGTGTGAACCTAGCCTAAATGGTAGCTGCTACATTAACAACAGATGACTTGTGAGAAAATGTTTCACTTTTCTGGATGAAAATTGGTCCAATTTTTTTTTTTTTTTTTTTTTAAATACACCTGTGTGAACTTACCCTTCTAGTGAGAGGTTCTGTCAGGGTTTCATCTAAATCACTTTCTTTTTTAAAATATATATAAAAAGGCTTGTTTCCTACTATGTTAGCCAGTTGAAAAAAAGTGCTACCTTTTAATGGTTAACAAAAATAAAATTAATTATGTTACAAAGCAAGCTTTCCAGATAGCTTAAGGGCCACTTTACACACACCAACTTATCTGTCCAACTTCTGACCAACTTACTGGTTGCAGTGAAATCATGGACACATTGCTCCATTTTGTGGCTGTGTACAAATGGAACAATGTGTCCATGATTTCACTGCAACCAGTAAGTTGTTCAGAAGTTGGACAGATAAGTTGGTGTGTGTAAAGTGGCCATATGTCTCTTCCTGAGGCATAGAATACCTAAATATCTGAAAAAACACAAAAATGTTTATTGTACCATGCCTCTGCTCCATGTTTCTTCAAATATTTTATTATTCCATGCCCTGATGAAGAGACATAAGGCTTGTGGTGAATCTGCCACTGAACTTGGCAGCTCCACAGCGCCCCGTTAAACCCAGGTCAGTCAGAGAACTGCCTGAGGATAAAGAAGGGCCGCAGCTGCCCTGTCAGTGCTGGTTTATTATGGCACCTCTCAGTGAGTGTGGTATATGCCTGCTGATCTGCGACCAAAAGCACATATACTAATCTCCACCCCATCACTGGCAGATGCTCTAAATAACCCCACGCACTAAATGCTGCCACCAGCTCCTCGTTTTAATATCAGTCCGGTCCGCGGTCGGACTTATATTGGGTCAGGAACCAACCCAGGTAGCGTTAAATGAGCACACGGACGTGAGAAGGCTTGATCAAGATAAGAAGAACAACTCAAGATTAAATTTATATATTTAATCACCCTAATGGTACACTAGATATATTTATAGTTATATGCATTCAAGAGACTAGTCAGCGGCACTCATCATAGAAGATCTTTGTGCTTTTATTCAGTGTCCAGCAAAATCCATGGACAATTCAGATGGGGGAGGGGGAGTGCAGGGATGGTGGACTACGGCCTGCCGTTTCGCGGTCTGTACCGCTTCGACGGGTCCTGGTAAGGATCTTCTATGGTGAGTGCCGCTGACTAGTCTCTTGAATGCATGTGATTATTGTGGGATCAGTGTGCAACACCTGTAAATGGCACCGAAAAGGTCATAAATATAGTGGCTACACCTAGTTACACCATATGTGCCCTGTAACCTCTAGCATTGGACTGATATTTATAGTTATTATTAAGATGTTACAAATACTACAGTCAGTTATGCAAACATAAGGATAAATGCAATACACACAGAATTACACGCACATGTGATCAGTTACCTTAATGCTGATGACACCACAAGGGCGGCGTGATGCCAATCTGTTCCTGGGGTATTCTTTGGCTATTATCTGCTATAGCCGTGCCTGTGAGCATCACCGACGGAAGACAATGCTTTCATATTTTCAGTTATGATTTTATCTTTGTCTGGATATGAAACATGGCTATTCTGAGAGCATCCTACTAGCCAATATCACGTTTAGATGCCTTATGGTCACCACACACATATGTAAAACGATGTGCGGTGACCATCTGAATGTCGCGATCACATATCTATGCTTGCCATGTTTATAGACAGCACGACTCATGAGATATTAACGTTATATTCACGACTCCATTCAGTCTGAGTTGAAGAAAGGATTTCCTTCCCACTGGCATTACAGGGAAATTGGATTTGTCACTTCCCTGCAAATCCCAGCAGGAGTCTTCCTTGACCTGGTTGCCTCTAGGAAGCTCTCTACACCTGGCTAAATGACATTTCCCTAGCTGATTAGCATATCACAGGTGAGGAAGAGCCCTTTTGTGTGGCCTGTTGGCATCGACCATTTCCCAGACATGAATTGCCTCTGGCTACCAAGGGTGGGGGCTTATCTCTTTATGAGTGAGATGTGTCTTATCTGAACAGACAAGTATTACTTTCTGGGACGAAATGGAATCTGGGGAATATCGCAATATTCCTTACAAATATTGCTTAATCGTCACATCAAATAGTGCTTAATCATCACACCTCCCTCCTTTAGAGGGCGCTAGGGGCAGCACATTCCTGTGTTTCCCCGTGCGCCCGTCCGCTACCTCCCCTTGGCGGTATAACCCATCAGTGTTACTATAGTCATGGTCACTCTTGTGGCTAATGGTGAAGTTGAGTTCTGGTAGCGCACGGCTCCCCTGTAGCAACCTTCCATTCGTCCCGGGGACTGTGTGTAACCGCTGAGGGGGTTGTGGTCTGTCCCCACAATGGAGTGGTGTCTGCACAAGTGTTGCTGCAGACGCTGCAGGGACCACAAAATTGCCGAAAACTCCCTTTTCCATCATGGGGCAGGCCGCCTCCCTGCATGGATCCCACAGTACCGTCTCTCCTCTGGTAGTGGGGACAGCCGTCTCCGCGAGGCGACTCGGCACCTCAGGACTGGCACTCGCTGGTAGTGCAGTCTCAAACCCCTGGCTAGGCATCACTTCCACAGGGACCTCCTGGGACCTGTTCTGGGTCAGGCATGGGTTCGGTTATCCCTCGACAGAGTGAGGGCCCAGAAAGCAGTGCGAGGCCTGCATTCTTGCTCCTCAGTCCACAGGCAACTTGGACAGCTGTCTCCCCGGGGGATAACATCGCCTTCCCATCTGCCCAACTGGCCTGGAAACAACTCTTTCCTGTCATGCTGACAGGCCGGGGATACAACTTTCCCATAGTCCTGACCGGTTGGGGGTACCATTTTCCTATCATCCAGACAGGTTATGGACTTGACCCACCCATCCCCTTGACTGGCTGTAGGAACACCTGCCCCAACACAGTATGGGGATCGCCTCCCCATCTCCGTGGCAGTCAGTGAGCACAACTGCAAGTTGGTCCCTGGGCCACACCTCCGGTGACCCCTGCTGGACCGTCACCTTGCCCAGCTGTCCTTGGTTCCAGACCAACTGCTCGAGGCCCAAGTCCAAGGGAGGCTGTGCCCCTCGGCTACTGACGCCACCTGACACCCCTGACGAGATGTGGTCAGCGTAGAAGAAACTGCCACGTCCTCCGTCAGTTCTACGGGGCCTGTCTCCTGGCCTTCGTGTGAACCTTCCCCACTGCCCTGACAGGTTATGGGGACCACATCCCCATCCCCCTGGCAGCCAGTGGGTACAACTACCGGTTGGTACCTGGGCCACACCTCCGGTGACCCCTGCTGGACTGTTACCTGGTACAGCCGTCCTTGGTTCCGGACCACCGGCTCGTGGTCCAAGAGAGGCTGTGCCACCTGCTCTTGGAGAGCTTCCAGGCGGTCGTCAGCTCCTGACGCCACCTGACAAGACGTGGTCAGCGAAGAAGAAACTGCCACATCCTCTGTCAGTTCCCCATGACCAGTCTTCTGGCTTCCGTCTGACTCGGTAGCCACTTGGTCTGACGGGGATAAGCCACCGAACCTCCGCGAGGTTCCCTGGGCTCCAGCACCCCCACTCCTGGTGACAGCGGCTATGGCTGCTGTAACCATGGGCAGTGCCTGCTCCCCCTCCGCTCCTGACCAAGTCGCTGGTTCAGGCGGACTATCCTGGCCTCTTGACATTCTGGTGGTGGGGTGTTCCTGCCCTGGGATCTGACCCGGTAGCTTCACTTCTCCTGTGACAGCCCCATACCCCCCCCCCCGGCATGTTCCACCCCTTGCAGCTCCTCAGAGCTCAGCGTCTGGGCCTTACCTGGCAACACCACATTCCCTGTGGGTACTCCGACCTCGAACACTGGCTCCCTGGCTACAATACCTTGCTGCTTACAGCAGAGAGCAGTGTCACATCCATCTTTGTCTGCTTCCTCCGCAGCTCTCAGCCCCCTCTGTCTGCCCTCTGAGAACAAAAGGTGTGCTAGCTGGTCATGGCCTAAGGCCGCTTTACAATCCCCTTTATCTTCCTCCCCCCTCCTGCCTGTCAGTGTCAGTCTTGGGTGTGCTGTGTTGCGTTGAGTAAATCTATAAAAGTTGAGAATGCGCAATAGGGTCTTATCTTTTTATAATCAGTTTAAAATGGTCTAAATCAGAATCGCTCACCTGATAAGGTTGTGTCACACACAACCAGCTTGATCGCTCAGAAATGCAGCTGCTGCAGGGACCGTACATCCACAGGTTACTGCGGTAAAACAATCAATCATCTGGACAAAGTACCTTAGGTCCGCGCTGCTGCAGGATAGATGTAAATGACACCAGGAACACCGAGATGTCTGGTTAAAAGTGATGAGTAACTTTATTTTCCGACGCGTTTCAGAGCCACTTGCCGAGCTCCTTCCTCAGGGAACATCTAGAGTATACTGAATACAATCTTATTTAAACAGAAAAAAGGCGCCAAACAGATGATGCGGGCATGATTGTTGTGACATCAGCAAACAGGGTGGATCTATACATTACGTCACATTGTTTATCTCTTTGGTTGCAAACATAATATTGAGCAAAAGTATTGTTCCTTAAGGTGAAAAATATATGTACCCTTATTTATTATAGATGGCTAGGAAATAAAATTGTTATTTCTCAAAAAGAACAAAAAAAACTGGTTTAGTACCCTGAGCAGATTAGAACTTATAAAGATAAAAGTGAGGGTGATCCCATCCTGAAATTAAGGATGTTCTATCTATTGTGCTAAATATCCACACATATACCTTAGTCACTATTCATGTATAAGAGTATCAACTATTATTGCACTAAGGCTTAGTGCAATAATAGGTGATACTCTTATACATGAATAGATAAATGGATAGAGAAATAGATAGAAAAAAACAGTGAATAAATTAATCTAAATGATGAATCAAAAAATGAATGAAAATGAAAAAAATGTGTTTAAATTGATAATAATAAGCCAAATTATTAATATATACTGTGATAGACTCATAAAAAGAAAAGTGCATCTCATCCTATGCGTGTCAAAATATTGAGATTAAATGGTTAAAAATTGTATCAATTACTAATTATCTATATCTTTCTATAGGAATCATTGTTCCCAAGAATGGAAGAAGGGGACAAGGGAAAGACAACAAAAACTACCAGTGGAATAATATTTATAAATGAATATATAGGCGTCTGGCATTATCCTTCAACATCTATTTTCTTCTTAAAAATGTATTTGTAATTAAATATTAAATATTAAAAGTATTTATTTAAAAGAGATTATATATGTATATGAATAAATTAATGATGGGGTATGAATAAAAATGCTTTAATACTTCATATCATCCGTGTATTTGCAGGATTATTTGTAAGAGTTAATAAAATAATTCTTTATTGGAATCAAATAAAATCATTATTTTATCAAATATTTTCATAACTATATTCCTTAAAAACATATTTTCAAAAGGGACTATACTTGTGCCTACATTACATACCGTATATACTCGTGTATAAGCCGACCCTGTATAAGCCGACCCCCCTACTTTTGCCCCCAAAACCTGGGAAAACCTATTGACTCGTGTATAAGCCGAGGGTGGACCCCAGCATAGGTATACAGCCCCCAGCAGTGTGGTATACAGCAACCTCCCCAGTGGTATATACAGCAGCAGCCCCAGTGGTAGTATACAGCAGCAGCCCCAGTGGGATATACAGCAGCAGCCCCAATGGTAGTATACAGCAGCAGCCCCAGTGGTATATACAGTAGCAGCCCCAGTGGTAGTATACAGAAGCCCCAGAGGTATACAGCAGCCCCAGTCGTAGTATACAGCAGCCCCAGAGGTATATACAGCAGCCCCAGTGGTAGTATACAGCAGCCCCAGAGGTATATACGGCAGCCCCAGTGGTAGTATACAGCAGCCCCAGAGGTATATACAGCAGCCCCAGTGGTAGTATACAGCAGTTAGAAAACACCACAGTTTTAGTATCCAGTACATCATGGCTAGCTATACCATACCATCATTAATATATAATGTCTATCAAATCACACTGGAATATATATGGACTACTAGTCAAATATGACCGATTGTACAAAATTACTATAGAAAAATATCCCCTAGGGGAAGAAAACGATCATATGGTCATTAATATGAAAATATGAATTTTTTATTAATATTTAAAGATTACACGGTGCAGGGGGTGGGAGCAAGGTAGAAAATCAGCAATGATACAAATTGATTTCTTAATTTAATACCATATGTATACATTCAATATATAATTATACAGATTCAATGTCTATTAGAAGTATACATATATCCATTTAGGGTAGCGAACCATCCAAATTTAAATAATATCCAAGATCCTGCATATTTTCATGCAGTATATATTGCACACTCATAGCAATAGGGTTTAGAGGGGGTTCATTTATAACAAAATATATAGGCTATTCAGGATGTAGATTAATAGGTTTCAAAACTGACATGTCATTGTGATGCTCTGCATAAAACCTCACAGTCATTCCCATGAAAAATAGTTATAAAATATTTCTATATGATTCATTGATATCCAATTTATCTGAAATACATAAATTGTGAATCACTAGTGCATATAGAAGTATATATATATATATACACTATATTTCTTTATTCCACAAGAGGACATCAATTTATCAAGAATTCATGAGAATCACGTGTGTTTTATATATTAATAGCTACACAATAATATAGAGGAGGATATATATCATGCAACAGGCTCACAGTATCTTATATAAAGGTGCAATTGCAGGACATGTCTATGGTCTGAGAGCATAAGTAATTGCATTGCACAGGGGAGGAAGACACACCTGTGCCTGCAGCTTTAGTCCATCTCTCCTAATAGGAGAGTATATCTGCTGCTACCATCCATCAAGCCCACATTATAACAATAGTAGGAAGATAAACCACCCAATAAACCTCAGGTTCTAACATATACTGCAGCTTATGCAGAGATCCACATAGGATTATTCAATCAAGGTTCAGTACCTGTTTAGTTCCGTAGTTATATCATGATGCGCCCTTATGCGCATTTCGGATTTCTCCTTCGTCTGTGGGATATACAGCAGCAGCCCCAATGGTAGTATACAGCAGCAGCCCCAGAGGTATATACGGCAGCCCCAGTGGTAGTATACAGCAGCCCCAGAGGTATATACAGCAGCCCCAGTGGTAGTATACAGCAGCCCCAGAGGTATATACAGCAGCCCCGGTGGTAGTATACAGCAGCCCCAGAGGTATATACAGCAGCCCCAGTGGTAGTATACAGCTGCCCCAGAGGTATATACAGCAGCCCCAGTGGTAGTATACAGCAGCCCCAGAGGTATATACAGCAACCCCAGTGGTAGTATACAGCAGCCCCAGTGGTAGTATACAGCAGCCCCAGAGGTATATACAGTTCCCCCCTCCATCAGTATACAGGCCCCCCCCCATGACATCATTGCCTGCGCCCACCGGAGGAGGCCGGAAGAAGCCGGATGAAGCCGGAGGAGCGCGATGGCGGCCGGACAGTGGCAGGGATAAGTATAATGATCTCTTGCTTTAAAGGATTGCGGCAGCAAGGGGGGGGCCTGTATACTGATGGGGGGGGGGGACTGTATACTGTATACAGTGTATACAGTATACAGTGACTTGCGTATAAGCCGAGGGGGGACTTTTCAGCCCAATTTTTGGGCTGAAAAACTCGGCTTATACGCGAGTATATACGGTAATAATATATGTATCCTTCAGAAGGATGGGTAAAAAAATATGTGTAAAAAGAGGAATAAAGCTGAATAGAAGCGGTCTAGTTATTCAGTAGTCCACAATCTGTATATTGTAATGAGTGCAGAGCCACCGGTCTAGTGATCGATATACTGAGGTAATCAGATGTTATCTGGGAAGAGTTTCCTCAAAAAGAACAAAAGACAGGGAATAGACATATAAATGGGTAAATGAGAAATCAATATCAGGAGACTAGATCAATAAATAAATATATGCAGGTAAATAGAAAAACAATATCAGGAGAAGAGATCAAAAAACAGATATATGCCATATATATTTATGATTTGTTAGTATCTGTTGGAGGTTTTTATATTACAACCTTACTTTGAGTGTCTCTGTAAAAATTCTTATTAGTGATTTTATATGCTTGGAAGGGAGTAATATATAAGGTTTAATTTTTATTATTATCTATTTGTAGGTTGATCTCACTAATAGGATTCATTGGTAATAGAACTAGTTTGGAATCATAAGATTTTTTCTCTTTGAGTATCAGCGCGCGCAAGTCGCTGCTCTCAAGTGCCCGCACGTGTCGGCGTGTGCCTGGAATAAGGATATAACCATAGGCGCGTGCCTGCAGTGCAACATTGTTTCATTTCAGCACACGCCCTCAATGAACTAAAAGAGATGGCGTGTGCCGCTCATTAACTAAAGAGATGGCGTGTGCCGCTCATTAACTAAAGAGATGGCGTGTGTCGCTCATTAACTAAAGAGATGGCGTGTGCCGCTCATTAACTAAAGAGATGGGGATTCAAGATGGCCGTGGTGCAGGAAGGATGCATATGAGGTGGCTCCTGACAACATCCACTCAATCCTGAAAGGTGCCACCTAAAACATCACAGCTCAGTAGACCCTGAAACAGGACTTATTTTTGCCTAGAACACCAGCTAAGCAGAGCTTTGAGGACCTAAAAGCGTCCCCCCCCCCCCCCTCTGCACGAGGCCGCATTGCAGCAGGCATCTGGAGCTACACGAATACCAGAACAGACTCACCCACATCATCGAGTAAGCCTAAACCCCCTAAGCCTTCGACCCAGGAGACGCCCGCAGAGACACCTGGAGCAGAACATCCCCTGAGGCTTGGTGAGTGAACCCGGTGCATGGGGGTTAGAAGCGGCGGGAGTACCTGCAGCTGCGGTGCAAGGCAGAGGCGGGGGACCGCTGCCCGGATCGGAGAGAGAGACCGGGATAGTGCGGCATTAGAGAACTCCCATGTCGCCGACCCTGCTGCCTGAAGAGTCATAGATGCGAGTGGGCACAGTCTTACCATTATAAAAACACCGCCATAAGAACGGAGCGTCTTCCCCTTCCCCCGGTACACCATGCTGGGAAGAGACACTTCAATAATAAGGGGGCTGAGACCTGCAGCACGACGAGGGAAGTTACAGGAGCCCTGAAAAGACAGTTAAGGTGTCACATCGCCATTGGACTCGGTGGCGGTGTTCCTGCCTCGGCCGCTGGGAGGAGCCGGATTCCTTCGGCTGGTGGCGCCGGTGATAGGAGGGCCTTGTCCTCATATGGAACTGCTCCCGCGACGTCTGCCTCTGTCGCTGAGCGCCGCTGTGTTTCCCCTCTGGGTGGTGTTGGTCGCAGAGGAGCGGGCCCTGCAGAGGTGTCCGTTAGGCGCAGCCTGCGTTCTTCTGTCAGAGGTGGCATGGGTGGAGCCAGTCGTGCATCTCCATCTGGCCTGGATCGAGGGGCGGTCCGGATGAGGTCATCAGGCTGTGAGCTCCAGCCTATGGGAGGTAACCGCGCCCTTCAAATACATTGGAGCCTGTCTTGCAGGCCGCCAGATATAGTTTTGGTTCCCCAGTGATAGTGTGTGTTTAGTTTCGTGTCTGACCTTGCCTGGATTTCTGACTCTGCCTCTGCCTATTGATTTTGTACCTCAGCTGCCCTCTTGGTTTTGCCCTTGACCTTTGCCTGGATTTTTGACTCTGCTACTGCCTGACGATTTTGTACCTTCGCTGCCCTCTCGGTTTTGACTCGGACTTCTGACTTCGTTTTTCGGGTCTTGATTTTCCCCTGGCAACCTCCCCGACTCTGTTGCTCATATAGGCAGCTACCCCCTGGGCTCCGCTGTAATTCCAGATCCCTGTATAGGGGTTAAGGGTCTCGGGGTTTCTCGGGGTGCTGCCTACCAGCAGCTCGGCCTCACAGCGGATGGTCGTCACAGAAGGGTTATCTTTATAAGGCATCTCTGCTGTAACAGGAGCAGTCAGACAGTGTGCTCCTCTTGAAGAGGGAGAGCTGGAGCTATGACACTCGGATTAACTCCTAATGCACTGATGTACTGTATACTGTGAGACTGCGCCTTTCCAACCCATGAAACCTACCCTACAAAAGACCTGTGAAACGCTGAATTGCACAGGGATCAGGCTGTAAACCTCTTTCCAAGCGCACCTAGTGCCCTGCACCGCATTATAACACCCCCATCCTCTGAATCTCATGCCATCACCATCTTATATTCTGGACTACAGATAAAAACTCCCCATATACACCATCTAGAGAATTCTGCGGGTACTGGGAGTGTGTCCTGACGAGACAGGATGCAGGGCGCAGACTAGGAGAATTTCACCGGCGGTGTTCTAGTCCCCGGTGCCCAGCGACATCTGCCCGCTTTATTTGCTCCTAAAGGTGAGGGGATAATACCGCCGGGACCTCGGGATGCCTAGACCGAACTCCAGAAGCCGCGGACCCCCCAAAAAGTGACGGATTTCTTTACTCACGAGCGCCCTGGAACAACGACCTCCGCACTCAAAATGGCGCAGACGGTTGAGACGGCTTCCCGCTCCCCAGCCTCCTCACACTCACCCCGTTCACCGAGAGGAACTTTAGAACAGACCCACGGTAATATACATAATGATTCATCCCTCATCACATACGGGTCACTCCGGGGCCTATTGGCAGATCTCCACTCTTCCATACAGGCGGATGTCAGAGAAATAGTGGGAGAGATGAGAGCGGATCTTACAGCACTTGGGGAAAGAACTGGCCGCATAGAGGGAAAAATGGCTGAATTTGCTGGAGCACATAATGAGCTGGCGGATAGCCATCAGGAGGTAGTGGCAGATGTAAAAGAAATACGAGCAAAAATGTGGGATCTGGAGGACAGACTTCGCAGAGGGAACTTGAAGATTAGAGGCATACCAGAGGTGGAGGGCGAGGAGGACCTGAAAGCTACCATTACCCCTTTCTTACATCACATCCTCCCTTCTGTGCCCTCACCAGAGCTCGACATAGAAAGGGCATACCGCCTGCCTCGTTCACAAAAGGTTAACAGGGACGTACCCCGCGATATCTTGGTCCATCTAGTCATCCCTAAGCTGAGAGACTCGCTGCTACATACCCTACGGAGAACCCCGTTCCCTGATGGCCCGTACGCTACTTGGTCCCTATTTCCTGACTTATCACCGGGAACTTTGGCAAGAAGGAGGGACTTTGCCCCGTATTGTACCGTTTTGCGAGAGCGCGGCATCCCATATGCATGGGGGTCGCCTGTGAATGTGTCTTTTAGGTACAAGGGATCGCGACACCAGTTCTACTCCCCTTCCAGAATGAAGTCTACTCTGATTGAATGGAACTTAATGGAAAAAGGAGGATCCTCCTATTCAAGCCCATCTGACCAACGTACCCGAGGGAATACTCCCCCCCTGGAGAGGGGAGGACGACGATGAATAACTTTATGCACCTGGGGACTGGTCACCGCTGGTGTGTCAAGTATCCTTTTCTCCTTATACACACTTAGAGTCTGCTTATCTCTAAAGCTTTGACCTGAGAGGTTAGAGGGGGCCCATTTTGCATCTGGGGCCCCACTTCTCCTCGTACTCCCACGTTTCCCCCCATAATATTGAGACGGGCGCTGGGGGACCACGGTGCTGAGGGCGCCATCAGTGGGCGCCCACGGACCCCCCCCTAATACTGCTCAGTCATCTGGAGTGGTATATGTACATATCTATGTTTAAATCAGTGTCTGTTGCAATGTTGAATATTATTTGCAATTTTTGAACCTTTGTTATTGCCTTTCATACCTCCTGTGTCCCACTCCCTTTCCACCCTACCTCGTTCCTGACCCCCCACACTCCTTCCCCTTCCACTGACGGCCTGAATCTTCTCCCCTTTCCTCTCTCTCTCCCTCCTCTTCCCCCTCCTTGTCTCCTTCCCCTGTTCTACTCCCCTACCTGGTTCCCCCTCTCTAACTTCCTGTATCTAGTCTAACCTCCCCCCTTCTCTTGGACCCCCCTCCCCCTCTTTACTCAGTGTCTGCGGGGCCCGGCTGCAGGGATTGGGGAGCGGGCGAGGGATCGAGATGAGCTTTAAGATAGTGTCACTTAATGCGAGGGGCCTAAACTCCCCTAGTAAACGCTCCTTCCTATAGAGGGAAGCGTTGAGGTTGAGGGCCGACGTCGTGTGTGTACAGGAAACACACTTGCTGGTGGGGGATAACCACAGAATCTCGCACCCCAAATTTCCACATACCTATTTCTCAAATGCTGTTACTAAGAGGGCAGGGTGTGTATGATGGTGGGAGCTAGTGTCCAATACACATGCAAGAAGGTGGTTACTGATTCGGAGGGGAGATTTCTCTTTCTTCTGTGCGAAATAGCGGGAGTCCCTTACACCATAGCCACAGTCTACGGTCCTAATGCGGGACAAATAAAGTACATGAGAACTTTTTTGACAAAATTAAGAGAGGTGACCATCGGGCAAGTGATTCTCTGCGGAGATTTCAATGCGGTAATGGAACCCCGTATAGATGCTTCTACGCCGTGTGTGCGTTCACGTGGGGCTATGCTCTCCCTGGCCCAGGAAGCACGCCTCCATGATGTCTGGCGGTACCTCCATGCAGGCGAGAGGGATTATACGTATCACTCTGGCCTGCATGGGTCCTATTCCAGAATAGATTTTTTTCTGGTGGACGACAGTACCCTTGAGACATGCCGAGCCGCAGAAATCGGGACCATTACATGGTCGGATCATGCTCCGGTCACGTTGGAGGTGGCCCTGGGCTGTGGTGGAGCAAGACCACGACGGTGGCATTTGAGCCCGGACCTCCTTTTGGACCAGACCCAAGTGACTTCCATAGAAGCAGATATAGCAACATACTTTGACATAAACGACAATGCAGAAGTCTCTGATGAGACCCTCTGGTCGTCGCACAAGGCGGTCCTACGGGGATCCCTGCTACAGAGAGCCGCACGCCGTAAAAGGGAGAGAGACGCACAACGAAGGGAGCTGACAGAGAGGATACAGAATTTAGAAGCAGTGAATAAAAAATCCCCCTCCACAAGCCTAGAGACGCAGATAGGAGCATCACGCACGCAGCTTAGGGCGCTGTTACTACGCCAATATGAGGTAGGCTTTCACAAGTTAAGACTGCAATACTACGCTATGGGAGACCGCGCCGGAAGATTATTGGCTAGGAGATTAAAGAAGCGGGCCACACAAACAATGATAACACATATGAAAGACGAAAGGGGACAAGTAGTTAGGGACCCGAGAGGCATAGTGGATGTCTTCTCGACGTACTACAGCAAACTTTATAACTTACGCTCTGACCCTGCTACCCCACAACCGACACCGGAGATGATCAATGAGTTCCTAGCAAATCTCAGCCTCCCCAGAATCTCCAGCCTGGATCTGGAGGTATTGAACAGACCTTTTTCGCTGCAGGAGGTAAGCAGAGTCATACGCTCATTGAAACTAGGAAAAGCCCCTGGGCCCGACGGCTTCATCAACGCATACTATAAGACTTTTGAAAAAACTCTCACCCCGTACCTATTACGAGTATTTAGCAGCTGGAGATTATCCGGACGCATCCCATCGGATGCTCTAGAAGCAACGGTCACCACAATACTGAAACCGGGGAAATCTCCAGATAAACCGGAAAGCTACAGACCCATCTCCCTGCTGAATACGGATCTTAAGATCTATGCGAAGATGTTAGCTCTCAGGCTTGGGGAGGTGGTTCCCCTCCTGGTCGGCCCGGATCAAGTGGGATTCGTGGCTCAACACCAAGCTAGGGATGGAACAAGGAGAATGCTTGACCTTACAGAACTGGCGGAGAGACGTGGAGCCCCATGTGCATTCCTGTCATTGGACGCTGAGAAGGCGTTTGACAGGGTGCACTGGGGTTACCTGGAACAAGTGCTGAGAGGATTCGGATTTGAGGGTCCGATCCTTTCGGCGATATTGGGTCTATATTCCAGGCCTTCTCCTCGGGCTATCTCTCAGAAACGTTTGAAATTTCGAATGGCACTAGACAGGGGTGCCCCCTGTCACCCCTGATCTATGCCCTGGCGATTGAGCCTCTGGCCGCGGCAATACGGGCTGACCGGGACATTACGGGGATGCAGGTAGGAGACAGGGAACATGTGGTTGGCTTATACGCCGACGACATTATTATCCCCTGTTCCAAACCGGAAGTATCCCTACCTAAGGTATTGGCTCTGCTCGACTCCTTTGCGGCGATCTCTTATTACAAGCTAAATGCTTCTAAGTCATTGGTCTTCCCGGTAAATGTCCCTCGGACTCTGATAGACTCCCTGTCTAGTTCCCTCCCATTTCAATGGATGCCGGCAGGCATACCATACCTTGGCATCACCTTGTGCCCGACAGCAGTAGTGATACAGCATAATGTACAGTCAATTTTGAATGCTTTCTCCAAGGCAACAGACTCTGGACACACCCACTCCTACTACATCTAGTGTATAACAGACAACATAACATTTCAAATTAGAATTTATAAAAAGAGAGAGAAAGAGAAAAGGTGTGATATTTAACTCTATAAATTCCATCCTCAACAGATCCCTCCTAAATACACACCTTTTTCTCCAAAAATCTATGATATACCTCCATGCACATGGGTTTGGTGCATAAAAGTCCTTCTTCACCTTATTTACTTTTTTTTCAAAAGGGATTGAATAATAAGGGACACTTAGAATTCTCATTAATATTCCCATAACCCACCCCCCTGTTCTCTTAAACCAATTTGCAGGGTTAAATATTAAAAACATATCACTTCACAAAGCATAGCCTATTCTTAATAATACCTTACACAGCATTTTATACTCTAGGGAATAGACGTGAAATAGCCAGGACAAAGTGGGATTACATGGGGTTTAGGTGGAGTTAGGCTAATATATCTATCTCTGTTAGCACAGAAGACAAAAGACTAATTATTACTGAGTCCATCCTTCATCAGGTCATAATATCTTCTCTTGGCCTCTGGTATGCAGGATATCTCTAGCTTCCCATGGTACAACCTGGCATCGGCACAGTAGTGACCAATCAGCTCCTTAGTTTCCTGGGCACCTCCGCACACTGTATCTTCTCTTCACACATCTGAAAAACACTTTGTTTACACATAGCTTTGGTTCATGGATGAGAGGGGGAGAAAAAAGAGAGAGAGAGAGAGAAAAGTGAATGAGAGAGGGAGAGATATAGCTATTGGATACTAGGTTAAGGAAAAACTTATTGTTTCTCATCTAGAGCATTAGTGGAAAAGCGTCCCCAACAGTTTGTCCTCCCTAAACAAAAAAGTTTTTCCCTAAAGGTCCTTCGAGACTGTCCATGTGATGGGGAAAGGGAAGTGGATTTCTTCATCCAGACACCTTAGAGACTCCTTCCTTATAAAGGGCCCCCGGGCACCTGAACCCTACACTAGCCTCACATGGAGTTCTCCCATTATCCCTAAATCAGCTCCATATCACTGCAATAATCAACAGTTTATTCTAAAAAGAAATAATTTAGATTCTACAGATAGTATAGAAGAAATTATTTTCGCTATTCATTGGCTGTTTTCAGAGTCCAATCTGTTGAAGGGGAAAGAAACCTCAAAACATATTAGAAACGGCCTGGGAAATTGTGTATCAGTTTTACACTATTAATAACATATAACCTTAAAGGTACAAGACTCATTCTCCCTTGAACATTTATCATATACCACTATCATTATGGAGGGTATACAAAAGGATATGAACTTCTTAAATATCTGCAAATAAGCACAGTTATCCACAAGAGAAAAGAGATACACAACAAAATCATACAAGAACCATGTTATGTACTCCTGTACTTACTTATTCTAAAAACATTTTAACCAGGGTATATTTGACATTCTATAATACCTTAGATAGGAAAAAGAGATTTACACATATTGGGATAATTTTTATACAGTTTTCTTGGTTTCCTTGTCCGCTCACTACTTGCAATTTCCAAAACCCATGGAGCGATTGCTGCTCGAAACCCGTACCTTTCTGAGTTGTGTTGTGCGCAAGAATAATGCAGGATAGTATACACAGCTTACCTGTACCAGGAGCGAACTAGGAGGTACTCACCTGATCTCACCCGTGACCTAGTTTGAGGCGTAAAGTGAGGCCAAGCAGAGACCAGTCTAACCTTTGCTGATGAGAGACATCATGGCCTGCCCTGTCCCCTCTTACGACTCCTAGTTTAACACTGTTAGTGGTTCGGTCAGTCCCTATAAGGCAGTCGACTATAGAGAGGGCTCAGGCCGCCAGACGCAATCCGGCTGGGATGGGGCAACCACCCGCCACTACCTTTCCTATCTTTTGTTGTAGTTTGCCTTCTACCTCCGAGAGGACAGGACACCTGTGGTGATTATCAGTATAATTATACCATCCTAGACTGATAACATAGTGTTTACCTCACCGTAATATACCAATACTGCATTTAGTAGGCTTACCGTATTGTTAAGGAATTCTTCAACCGGAAATCGCTCCATTCGCTCAGAAAGTGCAAGTCAGAACCAAACATTCTGATTACCTCATATAAAAATTCTACTTGCATCCAATATAAAAAATCATATCTCCTATACCTGAAAAACAACTCAAAAATCTATTAATATCAAAGATCAGAAAATTCTTATTCAACAATCTAATTACAATTCTTTATTAACTATATTGATTCTCTATTAACTATATTAATAACTAGACAAAAATAATACAGCGCTGCAGAATATGTTGGCGTCATATCCAGAATCTTTTGGATTCAGTTTTCACTCCATCCCTCCTCCCTCACATGAGAAACTCAGAACAAATAGAAATATTCTCACATCACCGCCAGGTGTGAGAAAACTGCAGACAAAGAAATACTTTGATAAGAATACTAGGCAGATATGGGAGTACGTACATTACTCCCATTTTATTCTCATGTATATTGTTAACCTTGGATAGATACATGTATCACTGTGAAACTCCAAATCTACCCACCCTCCCTTTTTTTTTTTTTTTTTTTTCCTCTCACAGCAAAATCATTATCTCTAAAGAGCACAGAGGGGAGGGGGGGAGCAGAGACAGGCACACAGGACAAAGCCATTCCTAGCTAGTTTTTACAAATATTGTTAACCCTTCCATTCCTGTAGTTACGTACAACTAATAACTTCAGTCATTACCTGAAATCCGTGACTTAATATCTAACTCCTCATTTCACTTAATTTCTAACACTTCAAAAATTTTTCATAACAGGAGTTTTCCAAATTAGAAAATTAATTTGATAACTGTAAGCAAAAATACATATCTACTCAATATTTATCTGTCGGTATATAGAAACTTTGGCTGCGGGGGTAGGAGTGGAGGTGGGATTGGAGATGACTTGGGGTAGGATATAGTAGATTCTGTTGATATTGTCGTTATTGTGGGGCAGTGATTACATCATTGGAGATACTCCGGAATTGGTTCCGTGGTGTCCCCGCTGGCGGGGCCGGCACTCCCTTCTCATGTGGCCTTGTTTGCCACAGCACCAGCAGACCCAGGCTTCTCTGGACTGACATCTATTCTGCTGTTGTGTCTGTGTTCGTGGTTGCCATGGCTGAGGCATGTCATATTGCTGTTGTGTGGCTATATTCCCCCTGCCCACAGCTATCAATATCTGGTGTTCCCCCTTGGTGACAAACATCTTTGAGCATATAACATCATGATTCTCCCTTATATCCTCCTGGAATGATAAATCAGAAGGTGGGTATATATACACATATTCTGAAGGGGCAGTGGCTGCAGATAAAGTGGTGTCCGGGAGTCCCGCATCGCTGCCAGCCTCACTAACATACAGTGGCACAAGTGTAGTTAGGTGTTGAGTCGAGGTGTAGTGCCTCCCTTTAGCAGTGAGTACTGGAAGCAAGAGCGTTATTCGGCTGCCATTGGGTATAATAAGATAGCCGCCGCCGGAAGTCAGTGAGACATTATTTCTGGAAAAAGGGGATGGGGACAGCTGGTCTGGGAATGAATTGGCCGCTGCGGGTGGGCTAGTCAAGTCAGGAGAATGTAGAGTACACACTTGTGGGCCGTCACATGTCATACACATCTTTAGTTTCTCTGGTACCATTTCTCCTTGATCACTCATCACCTCAGTCACACTGGCAGGTGTCCTCTGCCCCTCCTTCTCCATTAACTCCTTCCTAAACTTTTTTGTGTTTATTTGCTCACACGGGGAATTGCCGGCAGCAGTCCCCAAGCAACCTTCTCTCTGGCGGCTTATACTCTCACGGGGGATTTGCCTCTAGCAGTCCCCAAACGACTCACCGCTCTCGGAAAGAGGCTATATTTTACTGAAAAGACGCAACATTATAACACCTGTGCCGTGTTTTTTATCGTGCAGCTGCCTACCGTCCTGGCGCAGCTCTCACCGACCCGTCTGAACGCTAATCGTCCTCCGGTACACTGGCCACCTGCCTCCTCCTCCCGAGGAGAACAACACACAACTTCTCACACACACGGAGACCACCCAGTCTCCAAGTTCCCTAAACTCCAGTGTTGAATAATGATGCACCGCAACAGTAATACATATGCAAAATGGCCTTCCCTCCTCGTCCAACACAAGGAAAATATCTATACTTTCTATGTCTGATCTCTCAACGGGGCAGAGTACAGTGCATCATGACTGATGGAGTTGGGCGACGGTTTGTGCTTAATCACGTTCAACCCCCGCTATGGACAATCAGGTCAGTTACCGTCACCTTACACCCTCGTGCTCCGGCTGCACCCTTATGGATAACCGCCACCCCCCAAGTCACTGGCAAGTAATCACATATACATAATATACATGACACTTACCGTGATCTGGGGTTGATCAGGTCCCTTTGGTGGGCGGTGGGTCTCCGGCAGGAGTGCCGTGCGGGGCCACGGGGGTGCCTGGTTTCCTCACGGGGTCCCTGTTCATGCGACAATTGTTGAGGGCAGAATTCAATCACAAATCCAGTCACTCCTAATTGTTATATTTAGGCAAATTACGCACGTCTGCGTTATCGCAAGTAAATGATACGGACACCAGAGCCGTCTCAAGCCTTACTCATCATGCCTACGCCGTATAAGATCAAGCACTGCGCAGACATTTATTAAAACACACATTTTTGTACAGAAAGCAAGAGGCGTGTTAGAATTCTGGAACTTTCTACAAAATAATCATCTCCTAATTGGTCAATCCTTATCAAATATTCAAATATCTGAATTCCTTTCTTAATAAACTGCACAAAGCGTGGGCACCATCTAGTGTATAACAGACAACATAACATTTCAAATTAGAATTTATAAAAAGAGAGAGAAAGAGAAAAGGTGTGATATTTAACTCTATAAATTCCATCCTCAACACAAGAACCTACGGATAGCGGAGACCATCACGTCAGTCAAAGTTGACTATCCTCTGGGAAAGATGAAAGCTATGATTAAGGAGTGGGGGCGTGCGCCCGGCGACTGGACCCAAATACCAGCAGCGGAGGTCCCACTGGGATCACTTCATGCCCATATCCCTTCACTCCGATTGGAGGAATGGAGGAGGGCGGGTGTACATACCCTGGCAGACATCTCGGGGAGGAACGGGGTGATGACATGGGATGAATTCACATCCAAGTTCCCGTCTCTACGGCGCACGTTCTTCCAACTCTGCCAGATTACGCACCTGCTGAAAGCCCGACGTGATAGGGTCCTTTGGTCCTCGGCCAGACCCTCCCCAATACGCCTGATTATCACTGCTGCCCGTGGGAAACGGGTGGGCCTGTCCCCACTTTACACTGGTTTCCTAGACCATGGTGCTGCCCTGTGTATACACATAGAGTTAAATGGGAAACGGAATTGGGGTTCTCAGCGGATGACGACCAATTGAAGGGCGCTGTTAGATGTGTCACCCAGGCGACAAAATGTGTGAATCATTTAGAGCAACTTAAGAAGGTACACCTAAGATGGTACCTACCCCCGAGAATAGCGGCCTTCGGTAGGGGAACCACCCCCATGTGCTGGAGGAACTGCGGACAGAAGGGAACGTTGACTCATGTGTGGTGGGACTGCCCCCGAATCGCACAATTCTGGCGGGTAGTGGAGGGTCTTCTGAGGTCCTTGATGGACACCTTTATTCCGCTTGTGCCTCAGATGGCTCTCCTGCACATTGGAGTGGAGGACTTATCCCCGGTTCAGAGACACCTCGCCACCTTCATATTGATAGCTGCTAGATACTGTGTGGCAGCAGCATGGAACAATACATCCCCCCCAGCACTGTGTGATCTCACATCTAGACTGAACAATATGTTCACATATGAGCACAGTTTGGTTTTGGAACTTGGACACAAACGCTATACCCGTGCTGCTTGGGAGTGCTGGGCGACACACCCGCTGGCGGTTCCCCCTCCCCTGTGGTAGGGTCCGGCGGACCTGCGCTTAATGTACTCTGACCTCTTTGTCTTCCCTTCACATCATCAACCCACTATTTCTCTCTCTCCAACCCACTCGCACCCTACTAGCCCGTGTTCACACATTGAGCTCATTCTCCCCTCTCTCCCCTCGTTAGTCCACACGCCCACCTTAACAACTTTCTTAACAACTTGCCCTACTATGCCCTCCCCCCACCCTGACCCTTTTCTAATTCCCCTTCCTCTCATGTACCTCCCCTCTTCTCCCTCTTGCTAACCCTTTCTATATTCCCCACCCTCACCTCTCTCTTTATTTGAACTATTATGTTATGTGAAATGCAATATAGTAGGCAGCTAATTGGAAGTATGGTAGCTGACTCGCAATGGAAAGTTTTCGGTTATTTGGAGATATTTTACTTGCATTTCTTGTCATGTGTTTCTTGAAAATGTCTTAATAAACATAATTATGACAAAAAAAAAAACTAAAGAGATGGCGTGCGCTCATAGTGCTGTGTATAATCACAGACGCGTGCCAGTGATTAAGGTGCTTCAGCCCAGCCAATATCTGTGACAGGCTGAAAGGGAAGGCTTATATCACGTCACAAGGGAGATACTGCAGTTTCAGCATTAAAAATAGGAGAACATATATTTCTAGTGATCTATTGAATAAACAAATAAATAAATGAATAAATAAGGCTGCCTTCAGACTTGCAGATGCCTCCGCAGCGTTTTGCAGAGGCATCTGCAAGTATCTGCATGTAGACCGCGGCCCCTATGTTTATAATGGAGCGCACGGCGGTCTGCAGATGCTTGCAGACCGCCGTGCGCTCTCATTGCCCGCCATAAGTGATCTGTGCGCAGGCGGATACCTGCGCACAAATCACACACTCTCGCCCGCACCAGGGACGCAACATCTCGCGTCCCTGGTGCGGACGAGAGTGTGTGATCTGTACGCAGGCATACGCCTGCGCACAGATCACATATAGGAGTGAATGGGTGCGCACGGCGGTCTGCAAGCATCTGCAGACCGCCGTGCGCTCCATTATAAACATAGGGGCCGCAGTCTGCATGCAGATACTTGCAGATGCCTCTGCAAAACGCTGCGGAGGCATCTGCAAGTCTGAAGGCAGCCTAAATAAATGAATGAATAGGTGCCTGTTATAATTCTCTAAAAAGGTTTTTTGTAAAAGGATTTAAAAATATAGATACATGCATAATGAACTATGCTTTTAGAAGATGATGTGAAATACATAAATTATTGTTATCACTGTAAAATCAAAAATGATAAAATAATAAAACAATAGAAGGAATGACTGATCTTCCATATTTAACTAGTCACTTGCTGGTAAAAATATATATATAATATATTATTAAAAATTATCATGCTATAACTTCAGATATCAAATTTAACCCTTTAGGTTTCAAAGTGTCCAGTTTATACATCCAGAATCTTTCTTTCTCCCTTCGCCTTCCACAACAGCATTGGAGGATGTCGTCCACGCCCTATTGGGGGACAGGAACACAGAAAGGTTAAAAGCCCCTCCCCTTCCTCAGTACTCCAGTGTCTTCCTGTCCCCCTTGGGGCATGGAGAGGTTCCAGTGCTGTCAGGCCGGCAGAGGCAGCATTGGGGTGTACTTACAGCCGGGCCAGGGATGGACGTCGGGGGCGGCCTCCTCCTCCTTCTCGGGGCTCCCGTGGTGGGACCATCCGGCCTTCCTGCGTCCTACGGGGCAAAGCAGGCCGTGTATTGCAGCGCCGGAGGCCTGTTCAGCTCTCCGGCATCTCCCTCCTCCAGCTTCGGTCCCTGGGACATGCATCAGAGGTTTCTGGATGGCACTTCCTGTTTGGGGCGGGGCACTTCCTGTTTCGGGCGGTGGCTCCTGTACAGACTGGGCTCGGCTCCAGGGAACCCAGCAGGCCTATCGCGCGCTACTGCCCGCGGCCAGTGACCAGGAGGAGGGAGGGAACAGGTGTTCCTCGTTGGGGGCACGGTATTTCTGGATAAGTGCCCACCGGAAGCTACACCCAGGTAAAGCTGATCCCTGAAACATGGAGGGTGATAGGCTTCCACCTCTGCTTCTGCAGAGCCCAGCATTCCCCAGCTCATGTAAGTGTTTCTGGGGGTGGTCACAAGGGGTAGAGTTATTTAGGCCCTGCACTCCCACTGGGACCCCCTTCTCTTCCCTTTTTTCTATAGGGAGACAAGGGCCACCTGTAAAAGGGAGCTAAAATCCCGTCCATGGAAATGTGGCTGTGGCACGAGCTTCCCTCTTCCTACAAAAAGGTGTCGGCCGTGACTGACAGTGTTGTCAGGATGGACTCCCCATCCCTGCTTGAGGAGCTCCAATCCATTAGGGAAGAGATGCAGGCTTCTATCTCGGCACTGCCGGTTTTTGCTGCAGCTTCCAGGCCTTCCCCTCCGAAAGAGGGGAAGCTCCAGGATTGTGACTCTGTGGATCTCATGGAAGCTGGCCAGAGCTCAGCGTCAAAGGACGGCAAGGATATTGCCTCTGTTGCCTCTGTCCAGACACGAGAATCTGGACATTACTATTTTTCCACGGAGTCCATGGGTGAATTGGTGGACACTGTCCACAGTACCATGGGTGTAGAGGTGGTGGAACCCCCTTCTGTGCAGGACTAAATGTTCAGAGGCCTGAAGGCTAAGCGGCAGTTGGGCTTCCCTGTCCATGAGGTCATCCGGGCTCTCATCTGCCGGGTGTGGGAGTCTCCAAAACATCGGCTGATCTCCCCATCCGAGTGGACTGGAGGGTGATGACTTTGTTTGGGAGGTCCCAGAGGTGGACATCCAGGTGGCCAAGGTAGCATATAAGACCGCGTTGCCTTTTGAGGATTCCTCCCAGTTGTAGGACCCCCTCGATCGTAAGATGGAGAGCGTCCTCAAACTCCTGGAAGGCGGCTGCTATGTCTTTAAAGGTGAACATTTCTTCTACATGTGCGGGGCTGCTCTGGCAGCAACCATATAGCAGTTAATCACCTGCACCATGCCCCATGTACCCAGCCGTGGCTGTGGGTTCAATCCTAAGCTGTACATCATCCAAGGCATTATGTATAGGTGACACATGATGGCTGCAGGCTATCCCCCTGGCAAGGCCCGTGCTCTGGTGACTGTGGGCCACTAGCCTTTGGGTGAGGCTTTTAACCAAGTCTCTCTTTAAGTGGATCACCCAGCTGGAAGAATTCCTCCTGCAGGGTGCTCCAGGTAGGAGCTTTGGACTCCATTCCAGTTCTGAGACGTGCTACGGGATTCCTGACCGATGCCTCTGCTGAGTCGATCCGCATTGGCGCCAGGTGCGCAGTGTTGGCTAACACAGCTCACAGGGCAGTGTGGCTTACTTTGTGGAATGGGTAGGTCACGTCTAAGCTCCAGCTGTGTGGCCTCCCCTTTGAAAGGTCTTTTGTCTTTGGTCCGGCATTGGATGACATCCTGGGTAAGGTGTCAGACCGGAAACTGAGTCTCCCGGAACAGAAGTCCTTTCGGTGGCAGTCTTTTCGGCCGGAGCGCAGCCAACCCTCCCAGTATAAAGGGAAGGGTAAGTCTGGTTGCTGGGCATTCCAGAAAGGGGACAAGACCCGTAATATCTTGCTCCCCTAGCAGCGGCATCACCAGCCGCCCCCTAAACATTGCGGTTTCTGCCACAGTGGCAAGCAATATCCTCGTGCACTTGGATCCTCTCGACCATTTGGGAGGGTCTGCGCTTGGAATTTGAGAGCCAGCCCCTCCGTGACTTCGAGTCCTCTCGCTTCCTCAGGGGGACTCTCGCACATTTTTCTTGTCGGGTCTGCGAGACCTGTTGGATTCGGGTGTGGGGTCCCCGGTTCCTCCTGGAGAGGAGGGCCTGGGGCGTTACTCCAGGAGGTTTGTGGACCTCCAGAACGCGTATTATCATGTCCCCATTCACTCGTCCCACAAGCGCTTTCTGCGATTCGCAATCTCCGGGGCAGGCGGGACGGTCCATTATCGGTTTAATGTGCTGCCCTTCGGGTTTTCGTAGGCCCCCAGAGTTTACCAAACTCATGGGGGAAATGATCACATTCATCCAGACCCAGGGAATATGTGTGTTTCCCTATTTAGACTACATGTTGGTGGTGGCTCCGTCGGCAGTGGAGACAGGCCTCGTTCCTTCCTGCGGCACATCAGCTTCTGCGCTGCGTGCATCTGACCTGCTTCCGGGCAAGGAGGTCGCCCTCCTTGCGGGAAGCAATGTCTCTGTTAGAGGCCATGATGTCCTGCATTCAGTCGGTAGCATGGGATCAGGCTCCTTCCCATCTGTTCCAGGAACACATTCTGAGTTCCTGGGACAGACGTCAGGATTCCTCAAACTCGCAGGTCCAGAACCCGGGGCGGATGGTAACCTCGCTTTCCTGGATGAATCCCGACACCTTCGGACGAGGGTGGCCTGACTGCAGGCTCCTGTGACCTCCGTTCCCACTGATGCCAGCGGTTCCGGTTTGGGCGCGATTCCAGTGGATTTGGAGTCGCTTGGTCAGTTGCCAGTCTTCACACTTTCGGGAACTTCTGGCAGTGGAGGAAGCGCTTCATGCGCAGCTCGCGTTCTACGGGGTCATCATGTCATGTCACGATCCAATCGGACATTGTGACTACGGTTGTTTTCTTGCAGCACCTAGGCGGTACTCGAGGCTTACACTTGCAGGGGCTGGCAAGACTGATCTTTTCGTGGACAGTACGCCATCTTCTCTCCTCCTCGGCAGTACATCTGAAGGGAATGGCCAATGTACAGGCAGATTTCTTGAGCCGCACGGAGGTCCACCCAGGAGAATGGTGCCTCCATCCGGATGTATTTCGCTCTCTTACGGACAGGTGGGGTGTCCCTTCGATCGACCTGTTCGCTTCGGGCTCGAATACAAAGGTGCCGCCCTTTTTTCTCCCTTATGCGGTCGGACCATCCTCGGGGGCTGGACGCCTTTGCCCATCCCTGGGCCTTCCTTTGGTGTATGCATTTTCTCCAATCCCGCTACTTCCCAAGGCGTTGCAAAAGATTGGGGCGGAGGGGGTGTCGACTATCCTGGTGGCTCCCCTGTTGCCCAAACGGGTGTGGTACGACGCCATCCGAGTCCTGGGCATGGGGGGACTGATTAGGTTACCCCACTGTCTCGACCTACTGTCCCAGGGTCCTCTTTCACCTGGGCCTTCGGTGGCTCTATCTGGCGGCCTGGCTGTTGCGGCTGGGATCCTAAGGACCAAGGGTCTCTCCCAGGCAGTGATCCGCATGCTTCGGCAGGGCAGGCAGCCTGTGTCGCACGCTATTTCTGGGAGGGCTGGAATTGGTTCCTGTCCTGGTGTGCTCCTTCCATCCCGGCCATGCATCATCCTCATGTGGCCCAACTCTTGGGTTTTTGCAGCGTGGCATTGATTCGAGGCTTCGGCCGAGCACTCTTTAAGTCCAGGGTCGGCCCTTGGGGCAGTTTTTGCCCAGGATCTTGCTTCCCATTGATGAATCAAGTGGTTTTTTTACTTCTGCTTGGGGCGGCGTCCCCGGTTTGGCCTTCTGTCCCTCCCTGGGATTTGAAGATTGTTCTCCACGGGCTTTCTCGAAGTCCCTTTGCACCCTTGTCTGCTGCATCCCTTACGTCTCTCTCACAAGGTGGCATTTTTTGTGGCCATCACTTCTGCTCCAGAGTTGGAGAACTGCAGGCACTCTCTGTTCGGGCTCCGTGCCTCGTGGTGTCCGTTGTTCGCATTACGCTTCTGTTGCATTCATCTATTCTTCCGACAGTTGTGTCAGCTTTCCATCGGTCCCAGGTTGTGGTTCTACCTTCATTTGGTCAATCTCCTGCTAATGCGGCTGAGGCCGTGTATCACTCCTTCGATGTTCGTCAGACTGTCCTCCACTACCGCCGAGAGTCCGCTTTCTGGAGGTTAGATCAGAACCTGTTTTGTTCCGCATGTTGGGAAAAATACAGGGAAGAAGACTTCCTAGGCTACCATTGCTTCCTGGATCACGAAGGTGATCTGTGAGGCCTACGTCGCTCCGGTCCTTGCTCCTCCGCTGGGGTTGAAGGCTGCTTCACCTCGGGCTGCTTCTACGTCCTGGGTGGAGCAGGCTGGAGCTTCATCGGAGCTGATTTCCAGAGCGGCTACGTGGTAGTCTCTTCTCTCTTTTTCTCGCCACTATAGGTTAGTTCTGTCCTTCAGTCGGGATCTGTCCTTTGGTAGGAAAGTCCTACAGGGAATAGTCCCACCCTGAGGAGTATCGGTGGTATTCCTCCAATGCTGTCGTGGAAGGCGAAGGGAGAAAACTGAATTAGTCCTTACCGGTAATTCCTTTTCTTGGAGCCTTCCACGACAGCATCAGTTCCCCCCCTTGTTAGTGTTTGATTCCAGTTTGTATCAGGTAATCCATGGCTAAGGGTGATCTTGGTAAACACTGGAGTACTGAGGAAGGGGAGGGGCTTTTAACCTCTCTGTGTTCCTGTCCCCCAATAGGGCGTGGACGACATCCTCCAATGCTGTCGTGGAAGGCTCCAAGAAAAGGAATTACCGGTAAGGACTAATTCAGTTTTTTTGCTCACAGCATTCAGCCTATTATTACTATTAACGGGAATATGATCTACTAGATGGCGGCCCGATTCTAAAGAATCGGGTAGTCTAGAATCCATATATAGTTTATTTACTAATAGTTAGGGGAGTGTGGTGAAATTAATTGTGTGTATACGGTGGCTCAGTGGTTAGCACTGTATGGTGGCTCAGTGGTTAGCACTGTATATGGTGGCTCAGTGGTTAGCACTGTATACGGTGGCTCAGGGGTAGCATGTATACGTGCCAGTGTTAGCAGTATATGGTGGTCAGTGGTTAGCACTGTATACGGTGGCTCAGTGGTCAGCACAGGATGGAGGCTGAGTGGTCAGCACAGGATGGAGGCTCAGTGGTCAGCACAGGATGGAGGCTCAGTGGTCAGCACAGGATGGAGGCTAGTGGTCAGACAGGATGGAGTGTCAGCGCAGGATGAGCTCAGTGGTCAGCACAGGATGGAGGCTCAGTGGTCAGCACAGGATGGAGGCTCAGTGGTCAGCACAGGATGGAGGCTCAGTGGTCAGCGCAGGATGGAGGCTCAGTGGTCAGCACAGGATGGAGGCTCAGTGGTCAGCACAGGATGGAGGCTCAGTGGTCAGCACAGGATGGAGGCTCAGTGTCACACGGATAGGCTCAGTGTCAGCAGGATGGAGGCTCAGTGGTTAGTTCGGGATGGAGGCAGAGTGGTCAGCGCAGGATGGAGGCAATGAGAGGATGAGCGAGTGGTCAGCGCAGGATGGAGGCTCAGTGGTCAGCGCAGGATGGAGGCTCAGTGTTCAGCACAGGATGGAGTGGTCAGCACAGGATTGAGTGGTCAGCACAGGATGAGGCTCAGTGGTCAGCACAGGATGGAGTGGTCAGCGCAGGATTGAGGCTCAGTGGTCAGCACAGGATGGAGGCTCAGTGGTCAGCACAGGATGGAGTGGTCAGCGCAGGATGGAGGCTCAGTGGTCAGCACAGGATGGAGGCTCAGTGGTCAGCACAGGATGGAGGCTCAGTGGTCAGCACAGGATGGAGGCTCAGTGGTCAGCCAGGATGGAGGCTCAGTGGTCAGCCGGGATGGAGGCAGAGTGGTAAGCGCAGGATGGAGGCTCAGTGGTCAGCGGAGGATGGAGGTTAAATGCTCAGCGCTGGATGGAGGCTCAGTGGTCAGCACAGGATGGAGTGGTCAGCACAGGGATTGAGTGTAGAGGTGAGCTGATGGCCACAGGATGGAGGCTGAGTGGTCAGCACAGGATGGAGGCTGAGTGGTCAGCACAGGATGGAGGCTCAGTGGTCAGCACAGGATGGAGTGGTCAGCGCTGGATGGAGTCTCAGTGGTTAGCACAGGATGGAGGCTCAGTGGTCAGCACAGGATGGAGGCTCAGTGGTCAGCACAGGATGGAGGCTCAGTGGTCAGCCAGGATGGAGGCACAGTGGTCAGCACAGGATGGAGGCTCAGTGGTCAGCGCAGGATGGAGGCTCAGTGGTCAGCGCGATGGAGGAGAGTTAGGCAGGATGAGAGATGGTAGCGCTGGATGGAGGCTCAGTGGTCAGCGAAGGATGGAGGTAATGCTCAGCGCGGATGGAGGCTCAGTGGTCAGCACAGGATGGAGGCTCAGTGGTCAGCACAGGATGGAGGCTCAGTGGTCAGCACAGGATGGAGGCTCAGTGGTCAGACACAGGATGGAGTGGTCAGCGCTGGATGGAGTTTCAGTGGTCAGCGCAGGATGGAGGCTCAGTAGTCAGCGCGGGATGGAGGCAGAGTGTTCAGCGCAGGATGGAGGCTGAGTGGTCAGCGCAGGATGGAGGCTCAGTGGTCAGCTCAGGATGGAGGCTCGGTGGTGAGGCCAGGACGGAGGCTCAGGGGTCAGGCCAGAACGGAGTGTCGGTGGTCAGCCCAGGATGGAGGCTCGGTGGTGAGGGCAGGATGGTGGCTCGGTTGTCAGTGCAGGCGAGGTGGGCGGAGCCAGGCGGGTGTGGGGAAAGGTGGGCGGAGCCTGGTGGGATCGCCAGGAGGTAGGCGGAGCTTGGCGGGAGCTCCGCGAGGTGGGCGGAGCTTGGCGGGAGCCCCACAAGGTGGGCGGAGCTTGGCGGGAGCCCCACGAGGTGGGCGGAGCCAAGCGGGATTGGCGCAGCGGGATGGCGGTCGGGTAAGTGTACCGGAGACTGGTAGTCTGCATGAGAGTATGAGTGTGTGTGTGTGTGTGGGGGGGAATGGTACGATAGTGTAGCGCCATGGGTGTACGTGTGTGTGGGTATGAGTGTGTGTGAGTGTGTGTGGGGGGGAGGGGTACGATAGTGTTGTCAGGGGTGTACGTGTGTGTGGACGTGGCGTGGGTTGGGGGGTGAGTGGAGTAGTGTGGGTCGCCAGGGTACTCCCACTTAGGGCGACCATCTTGGTCCACCCTGAGCGGGTGTACCTTGGAGACAAAGTTACGGAAGTGTGTGCAAAGTGACGGAAGTGACGTCGCAAATCTCTTGAGGTTTTATATATTAGATTGCAGTTACCCTCAGTTTAGTGAAATCTCTATTGTGGACTGCATCAAAGTGATTAGAAACCCCATGCTGTTTGAAGCCTTTTTTTATATTAGATCTGTGTTTGTTCATTCGACAATGTAAACTTTGTGTAGTCCGCCCCACGTACTGTATACCACATGGGCACTCTAGAAGATAAATTACAAAGGTCGAATTGCAATCGAGTTCATACAAAATTGGAAAAATTTTCTTTAGTGACTGCAGTACTGAAAGTGCTGCAAGTTTGCATTAATCCACAACACAGGCATCGTTTCCCACCACATTTTTTGGATTTTTTTGGGACTGATTGTCGGGCAGTATCTCTTTCAGTAGGATTCCTCAACCTACTTGGTGCTAGTATGCTCTTTATGTTGGGTGCACGCCTGTAAGTAAAACCAGGTTTTTTTTGTAAAATCCTGCTTAAAGGGAACCAACCACCTCAGATGACGTCTATAAGCGGATAATCCATGTCCCTGGACCCTACCTACACCATTGCAGCTATCTTTTTGCTAAGAATATTGATAACAGCAAACCGAAATAAACAGTTTATAAGCTTACATGACTTCACTACGAGAGGGCGTCTCCCTTGGGCTCCAGTACGAGAGGGCTGTGTCTCCAGCAGCTTGAGTGACTTTCCTCCCCCTCCCTCTCTGTTTGCAGCACGTCACTGAAGGACGTGATATTATCTTTCTGTGGGCGGGCACGGACGGGAGCTGGCTTGCGTGCCCGCCCACAGAAAGATAATATCATGTCCTTCAGTGACGTGCTGCAAACAGAGAGGGAGGGGGAGGAAAGTCACTCAAGCTGCTGGAGACACAGCCCTCTCGTACTGGAGCCCAAGGGAGACGCCCTCTCGTAGTGAAGTCATGTAAGCTTATAAACTGTTTATTTCGGTTTGCTGTTATCAATATTCTTAGCAAAAAGATAGCTGCAATGGTGTAGGTAGGGTCCAGGGACATGGATTATCCGCTTATAGACGTCATCTGAGGTGGTTGGTTCCCTTTAAAATCACATCGTTTTGCAAAAGTGGCCAGTGCTTCATAAGAATCTATTTTATCTCTTTATTTCTCCTGTTAAAAGTAGTGATAAAATTGAAAGTAAAATCCTTATCATTAGTTCTCCCTTGATTTTCCCTTTGTAACAAACTTTCCTGTGTGAAGGTTTTACATTGTTCATATGCATTATTGCACTTTGGAAGTGCACTGAGATACAGGCTGATTTGCTGCTAAGGGAAAAAAAGAAAAAAAAATACTCTTTATATCTGATTCTCTAGCGAGTGTGACCGCGAGCTTTGTGTGACAGAGCGCAAGTGCGACAGAAGTAAGTGTGTGACTTGTGATTCAGTGACTTTGGATTAAGGGAGTTTGGAAGGGAGGACTTACTGAATTGCTGGTTGTATTTAATTAATACTTTGCATTTCTTTTTACTTATCATTTCTGTCTGGTGCAATCCCCATTAGGAAATGAGCTCCATGATTGGCAATGCCATCCAGTGTACATCTTGCCACATGTATGCATTCCTTGACCAGCCGGCCGAGGGTGCTTACTGCTGTGTGAGATGTGAGTACGTTGTGCGTTTGGAAGCCCAGATACTGGATCTAAATGAACGACTGACAACGCTGAGATCCATAGACAATATAGAAAGGAGTCTGCTGCTCACTGAACAGCTGCTCAATGGGATAGATGTGGGGGAGGATGGTACTATGGAGCCTCAGGACCATGAGGTAGCTGTGACGACCATCCACCGTGAGGCCGAGCTGCTGGTAGGCAGCACCCCGAGAAACCCCGAGACCCTTAACCCCTATACAGGGATCTGGAATTATAGCAGAGCCCAGGGGGTAGCTGCCTATATGAGCAACAGAGCCGGGGAGGTCGCCAGGGGAAAATCAAGACCCGAAAAACGAAGTCAGAAGTCCGAGTCAAAACCGAGAGGGCAGCGAAGGTACAAAATCGTCAGGCAGTAGCAGAGTCAAAAATCCAGGCAAATGTCAAGGGCAAAAACCAAGAGGGCAGCTGAGGTACAAAATCAATAGGCAGAGGCAGAGTCAGAAATCCAGGCAAGGTCAGACACGAAACTAAACATACACTATATCACTGGGGAACCAAAACTATATCTGGCGGCCTGCAAGCCAGGCTCCAATGTACTTGAAGGGCACGGCTACCTCCCATAGGCTGGAGCTCACAACCTGATGACCTCATCCGGACCGCCCCTAGATCCAGGCCAGATGGAGATGCACGACTGGCTCCCCCCATGCCACCTCTGACAGAAGAACGCAGGCTGCGCCTAACGGACACCTCTGCAGGGCCCTTTCCTCTGCGACCAACACCACCCAGAGGGGAAACACAGCGGCGCTCAGCGACAGAGGCAGACGTCACGGGAGCAGTTCCATATGAGGACAAGGCCCTCCTATCACCGGTGCCACCAGCCGAAGGAATCCGGCTCCTCCCAGCGGCCGAGGCAGGAACACCAGCCACCGAGTCCAATGGCGATGTGACAGTACCCCCCCCTCTACGAGGGGCCTCCGGACCCACAAAACCCGGTTTATTGGGATGAAGAAGATGAAACTTCCTGATCAAACCCTTGGCATGGATATTACTGGCAGGCACCCAGGACCTCTCCTCCGGACCATAGCCCTTCCAATGTACCAGATACTGCACGGATCCTCTCACTAAACGGGAATCAAGGATCCGTTGAACTTCGTATTCCACGGCACCCCCGACCAAGACCGGAGGAGGAGGGGACCGGACAGGACGAATCGGAGATCGGTACAATTTGAGAAGGGATTTATGGAATACATTGGGCAGTTTGAATGATTGAGGGAGCTTCAGACAAAAGGCTACAGGGTTAATCACGTCAATTATTTCATACGGACCAATAAACCTGGGACCTAGTTTGGCAGACGGCACTTTGAGCTTGATATTTTTCGTAGACAACCAAACTTTGTCCCCAACTCCCAGGTCCGGACCCTTGGAGCGCCGTTTATTAGCAGAAGACGCCTGCCTAGTCTGAGCCCCCTTTAAGTTTTTGTTCACTTCAGACCAGATAGTCTTTAACTGATCTACGGACCTTTCTACCCCAGGGACGTCAGAAAGCCTAGAAGAAAATGAACAAAAGCGCGGGTGCAGCCCATGATTACAGTAGAAAGGGGTAGTCTTGATGGACTCCTGGTACTGGTTATTCATGGCAAATTCTGCTAGTGGCAGATGATCCACCCAATCAGATTGATGCTCAGAGACATAGCAACGTAGATACTGTTCGAGAGCTTGATTTGCGCGCTCGGTTTGACCATTGGTTTCAGGGTGATAGGCAGAAGAAAAGGAATAGTCAATTCCAATCCGTTTACAGAATGCCCTCCAAAACTTAGAAACGAACTGGGTGCCCCTGTCAGAAACAATATTCACAGGAACACCATGCAATCGCACAACATGATTAATGAATACTTTGCTCAGGGTCTCGGAATTAGGTAACCCGGACAGCGGAACAAAATGACACTGCTTGCTGAATCTGTCTACCACTACCCAGATACAAGTCTTCCCTTCTGAGAGTGGCAGGTCAGTAATAAAATCCATGGAGATATGAGTCCAAGGACCCTCAGGGGTAGGCAAGGACTGGAGCAACCCGGCAGGGCGGTTGCGGGGAGACTTAGCGCGAGCACAGGTTTCACAAGCCAGTACATATTCCTTACAGTCCTTTACTATGGTTGGCCACCACAAACTCCTGGTTACAAGTCTGATGGTGTTATTGATACCAGGATGCCCTGCGAGGACGGAATCATGAGATTCCTTAAGAACTTGGAGGCGGAATTTGGTAGGGACAAATAGTTTCTGGGCAGGAGTAGTGTCTGGGGCCTGTTCTGGAGATCTACGAATCTCTTCCAGAAGATCCAAAGACACAGCCGAGACAATAATCCCCTTGGCTAAAATGGGAGTCGGTTCCACGTCCTCGACCTGTAAGGGGCAAAAACTTCGAGACAGGGCATCAGCCCTCACATTTTTAGTACCCGGTCTGAAAGTGATCACAAAATCGAATCTGGAGAAGAACAAGGCCCATCTAGCCTGTCTAGGATTCAGTCTTTTCGCTGACTCCAAATAGGTTAGATTTTTGTGATCAGTAATTACGGTAATCCTATGTTTGGCGCCTTCGAGAAAGTGGCGCCATTCCTCGAAGGCCCATTTGATTGCCAACAATTCCCGATTACCTACATCATAATTCATCTCTGTAGAGGAAAATTTTCGGGAAAAGAAGGCACACGGACGAAGTTGAGTGAGAGATGCGGTGCCTTGTGATAGCACTGCTCCCACTCCAACTTCAGAGGCATCTACCTCTACAATGAAGGGGCGGTCCAAATCAGGCTGCACCAATATTGGATCCGCGGAGAAACACTCTTTTAACTTAGAAAACGCATGAATGGCTTCAGGCTTCCAATTAACCACATCCGCCCCTTTACGTGTCAAATCAGTGAGAGGTTTGGCTATCTCTGAAAACTCTTTAATAAATTTACGATAATAGTTAGCGAAACCCAAGAATCGCTGCAGTGCCTTCAGAGACTTGGGTTGTACCCATTCCTTAATGGGTTTAAGTTTGGCAGGATCCATGCGAAAACCTTTAGCCGATATGATATATCCCAAAAAATTTATCTCTTCCTCCATGAAGACACATTTCTCTAATTTGGCGAATAGAGAATGCTCTCTGAGTCTCTGAAGTACAGTACGGACATGTCGGACGTGTGACCAAAGACCAGGAGAAAAGACCAGAATGTCGTCCAAATACACGACCACATATACACCACTGATATCTCTGAAAATATCATTGACAAAATTCTGAAACACTGCAGGTGCGTTACTTAACCCGAACGGCATCACGAGATACTCAAAATGGCCGAGAGGCGTATTGAACGCGGTCTTCCACTCATCGCCTTCTTTTATACGGACCAGGTTATATGCTCCCCTGAGGTCCAGTTTGGTGAAATACTTGGCTCCCAACAGCTGATTATAAAGATCAGGGATGAGTGGAAGAGGATACTGGTTTTTTACAGTGATCGCGTTCAATTCGCGGTAATCAATGCAAGGTCTGAGGCCGCCATCTTTCTTTCCCACAAAAAAGAAACCGGCCCCTACTGGTGAGGTGGATGGTCTAATATACCCTTTTCTCAGACTGTCTGCTATGTAATCATTCATAGCCTGACGTTCAGGACCAGAGAGGTTAAATATTCTCCCCTTTGGGAGACGAGAAGCAGGTATCAAATCTATGGCGCAATCATACTTTCTGTGAGGGGGTAACTTCTCTGATTCCTGAATAGAAAACACATCCTCAAAATCTCTAAAGGCATATGGCACAAATGGAGGAGTCTTGACCTTCACTTGGTTTACAGATAGCGAGATACAATTTTCCTGACACTTTGGGCTCCAGCGCACAATATCACCCAAGTGCCAGTCTATGACTGGGTTATGTTTACGTAACCATGGCATGCCAAGGATTACTGCAGATGATAGATTATTGATAGCAAAAAATGACACATTTTCAGCATGTAACGACCCCACCAGCATTGACACTTCCTCAGTGACAAATTCCACTCCACCCTGGATGAGGGGGGTGCCATTAACTGCAGTGGTTCTAATGGGGGCATTAAGCCTTAGTAGTGGGACACCAAGAGTTCCCGCTACATGGAGATCTATGAAATTCCCCTCTGAACCACTGTCAACATAAGCCTCTAAACACACAGATTTCTTAAGGTAAGATAAAGAAATAGGTAATAAAACTTTGGCAGCATCCGCTGGCAATACCTGTGCACCCGGGCAGGCAGAGCCAGAGCCCCCCAGGTGCTGACATCCAGGGTATGAGGCCTTCTGATCTCCAGTGGTCATGCAGAGGACTCCAGCTTGTGGCTTGTACAGCATGTTTGAATGAGATGATGGGAGTGTTCCTCCACAGGACTGAGAAGCTGGAAACACAGGTGCTTTGAGGGAGCAATCACAGCAGACACAGCTCAGAGAAAAGAAAAAAAAACCATTGGGAAAAGGAGATGAGAAAAAAAAAAGGTAAAAGGAATGCTTTATATATATATATATATATAGTCTATCTATAATATATAAAAAGAATGGTATGGCCAGATATAATGTGACGACCATCCACCGTGAGGCCGAGCTGCTGGTAGGCAGCACCCCGAGAAACCCCAAGACCCTTAACCCCTATACAGGGATCTGGAATTATAGCAGAGCCCAGGGGGTAGCTGCCTATATGAGCAACAGAGCCGGGGAGGTCGCCAGGGGAAAATCAAGACCCGAAAAACGAAGTCAGAAGTCCGAGTCAAAACCGAGAGGGCAGCGAAGGTACAAAATCGTCAGGCAGTAGCAGAGTCAAAAATCCAGGCAAATGTCAAGGGCAAAAACCAAGAGGGCAGCTGAGGTACAAAATCAATAGGCAGAGGCAGAGTCAGAAATCCAGGCAAGGTCAGACACGAAACTAAACATACACTATATCACTGGGGAACCAAAACTATATCTGGCGGCCTGCAAGCCAGGCTCCAATGTACTTGAAGGGCACGGCTACCTCCCATAGGCTGGAGCTCACAACCTGATGACCTCATCCGGACCGCCCCTAGATCCAGGCCAGATGGAGATGCACGACTGGCTCCACCCATGCCACCTCTGACAGAAGAACGCAGGCTGCGCCTAACGGACACCTCTGCAGGGCCCTTTCCTCTGCGACCAACACCACCCAGAGGGGAAACACAGCGGCGCTCAGCGACAGAGGCAGACGTCACGGGAGCAGTTCCATATGAGGACAAGGCCCCCCTATCACCGGTGCCACCAGCCGAAGGAATCCGGCTCCTCCCAGCGGCCGAGGCAGGAACACCAGCCACCGAGTCCAATGGCGATGTGACAGTAGCTAGCTGGGTGACAGTTAGAAGGCGGGGTAGAGGGAAGGGTGCCAGGGAGGCTAGCCCTGATCTGGCACACCCCAATAAATTTGCTATGTTGGCAGATGAGGGGGGTGTGAGTTCAGGGATAGCACTGCTGCAGCAGGGCATGACCTCTGAAAGCCAGAGGAGTGTCTGCTCCAGTAAGGGGGAAAACAGGAGAGTAGGGCAGGCCAGACAGGTGCTGGTAGTGGGGGACTCAATTATTAGGGGAATAGATAGGGCAATCTGTCACAAAGACAGGGATCGTCGAACAGTGTGCTGCCTACCTGGCGCTCGAGTCCGGCACATCGCTGATCGGGTTGACAGATTACTGGGAGGGGCTGGTGAGGACCCAGCGGTCATAGTGCACATTGGCACAAATGACAAAGTTAGAGGTAGGTGGAAGGTCCTTAAAGATGATTTCAGGGAATTAGGCTGCAAGCTTAAGGCAAGGACCTCCAAAGTAGTATTCTCTGAAATACTGCCTGTACCACGTGCCACACCAGAGAGGCAACGGGAGATTAGGGAGATAAATAAGTGGCTCAGGAATTGGTGTAGGAAGGAGGGGTTTGGGTTCCTGGAGAACTGGGCCGACTTCTCTGTTGGCTACAGGTTCTATGCTAGGGACGGGCTGCACCTCAATGGGGAGGGTGCAGCTGTGCTGGGGGAGAAAATGGCTAGAAGGTTGGAGGAGTGTTTAAACTAGGGATTGGGGGGGAGGGTATTCATTGTATAGGAGGGGAAGATAGTGTAAACAGTAACCTGGGCACAAGTAATAAAATTGGGGGTGGCATGGGGGGTGGGGTTAGAACAGTCAATCTAGTAGGAAGGAATAGAGGTAAAGAGAGATGCATAAAGTGCATGTTCACTAATGCCAGAAGCCTCACCAACAAAATGGAGGAATTAGAATTGATTTTGTTGGAAAATAATTATGACATGGTGGGGATTTCGGAGACTTGGCTGGATGAGAGCCATGACTGGGCTGTTAATTTACAGGGCTATTGTCTGTTCAGAAATGACCGTACAAATAGGCGAGGAGGAGGTGTATGTTTATACGTAAAATCATCCTTAAAACCCATCCTGCGTGATAATATAGGTGAATCTAATGGAAATGTAGAGTCTCTGTGGGTGGAGATAAGGGGAGGGGGAAAAAATAATAAATTACTGATAGGGGTTTGTTATAAGTCCCCAACAATAATGGAAGTGGAGGAGAATATCCTCATAAAGCAAATAGATGAAGCAGCGACTCAGGGAGAAGTCATTATTATGGGGGACTTCAACTACCCTGAAATACATTGGGGATCAGAAACCTGCAGTTCCAGCAAAGGTAATAAGTTTTTGAAAACTATAAGAGACAATTACCTTTCACAACTGGTTCAGGACCCAACAAGAAGGGGGGCACTGCTGGACCTAATATTAACCAACAGGCCAGACCGCATATCAAATATACGGGTTGGAGGTCACTTGGGTAATAGTGATCATAACTTAATAAGCTTTCAAGTATCCTTTACTAAGACGTGTAGTAGAGGGGCCACAAGGACACTAAACTTCAGGAAGGCAAATTTCCAACGGTTGAGAGATGATCTTAGTGCAATAAACTGGGACGATGTCCTGAGACATAAAAGTACACAACACAAATGGGAGATGTTTATTAGCATCCTGAATAGGACCTGTGCACAATATATACCCTGTGGGAATAAGCATGCTAGAAATAGGAGGAAACCACTATGGCTAAATAAAGCGGTAAGAAGTGCAATATGTGACAAAAAGAAAGCATTTAGGGAATTAAAGCAAGTAGGTAGTGATGAAGCATTAAATAAATACAGAAAATTAAATAACATTTGTAAAAAGCAAATCAAGGCAGCAAAGATTGAGACAGAGAGACTCATTGCCAGAGAAAGTAAAAAGAATCCCAAAATATTTTTTAACTACATAAATAGTAAGAAACTAAAAAATGATGGTGTTGGCCCCTTTAAAAATAGTCTGGGTGAAATGGTGGATGAGGATGAGGAAAAAGCAAATATGCTAAATGACTTTTTTTCAACAGTATTTACACAAGAAAATCCCATGACAGACAATATGATCAGTGATAACAAAAATTCTCAATTAAACGTCACCTGCTTAACCCAAGAGGAAGTACGGCATCGTCTAAAAATCACTAAAATTGACAAATCCCCGGGCCCAGATGGGATACACCCCAGAGTGCTGCAGGAATTAAGTACTGTCATATATAGACCATTATTTTTAATATTTAAAGATTCCATAATAACAGGGTCTGTACCACAGGACTGGCGTATAGCAAATGTGGTGCCAATATTCAAAAAGGGGACAAAAACTGAACTTGGAAATTATAGGCCAGTAAGCTTAACCTCTACTGTGGGTAAAATCCTAGAGGGTTTTCTAAGAGATGCTATACTGGAGTATCTGAAGAAAAATAACCTCATGACCCATTATCAACATGGTTTTACGAGGGACCGTTCCTGTCAAACTAATCTGATAAGCTTCTATGAAGAAGTAAGTTCTGGACTGGACCAAGGAAATGCAGTGGATGTGGTGTATATGGACTTTTCAAAAGCTTTTGATACGGTGCCACACAAAAGGTTGATACATAAAATGAGGGCTATGGGGATAGGGGAAAATATGTGTAAGTGGGTTAAGAACTGGCTTAGTGATAGGAAACAAAGGGTGGTTATTAATGGAACACACTCAGAATGGGTCACAGTTAACAGTGGGGTACCACAGGGGTCAGTGTTGGGCCCGCTTCTATTTAATATATTTATTAATGACCTTGTAGGGGGCATACAGAGTAGAATCTCAATATTTGCAGATGACACTAAACTCTGCAGGGTAATCAATACAGAGGAGGACAATTTTATATTACAGGAGGATTTATGTAAACTAGAAGCTTGGGCTGCTAAATGGCAAATGCGCTTTAATGGGGATAAATGTAAAGTCATGCACTTGGGCAGAGGAAACAAAAGGTATAATTATGTGCTTAATTGTAAAACAGTGGGCAAAACTGTCACTGAAAAAGACCTGGGTGTATGGGTAGATGACAAACTCACATTTAGTGGCCAGTGTCAGGCAGCTGCTGCAAAGGCAAATAAAATAATGGGATGTATTAAAAGAGGCATAGATGCTCATGAGGGGAACATAATTTTACCTCTATACAAGTCACTAGTGCGACCACACTTAGAATACTGTGTACAATTCTGGTCTCCGGTGTATAAGAAAGACATAGCTGAACTAGAGCGGGTCCAGTGAAGAGCGACAAAAGTTATTAGAGGACTAAGGGGTCTGCAATACCAAGACAGGTTATTAAACTTGGGGTTATTTAGCTTGGAAAAACGAAGGCTTAGGGGTGATCTTATAATAATGTATAAATATATGAGGGGGCAGTACAGAGACCTTTCTAATGATCTCTTTACTCTTAGGCCTGAGACTGGGACAAGGGGGCATCCTCTACGTCTGGAGGGAAGAAGGTTTAATCATAATCACAGACGCGGATTCTTTACTGTAAGAGCAGTGAGACTATGGAACTCTCTGCCACATGATGTTGTAATGAGTGAGTCACTACTAACATTTAAGAAGGGCCTGGATGCCTTTCTTGAAAACTATAATATTACCAGTTATATATACTAGATTCTTTGATAGGGCGTTGATCCAGGGAATTAGTCTGATTGCCATATCTGGAGTCAGGAAGGAATTTTTTCCCCCAATGTGGAGATTAGTGTTGCCACATGGGGTTTTTTTTTGCCTTCCTCTGGATCAACATGTTAGGCTATGGGTTGAACTAGATGGACTTAAAGTCTTCCTTCAACCTTAAAAACTATGTTACTATGTTACTATGTTAGTTTATTAGGGTATTTCTTCTGTTTGAATCTGGTCTTTAAAATTTCTGATTGTTCTGAAAAAATATGTAGATCTTAACGGTGTTTCTTAATTCTTTTCAACTGATTTATGGGTATATTGTGCAGCCATTTGTTATAGTGACCACTGCTGAAGTGAACGTAGCTATTTTTATCAGTTTTTTAAAAAAAAGTTTTTGTCTTTATTTTGTGGTTTTTCAGATATACGGTTAAATCTAAAAAATCAGTTTTTTCTTTGTCTATATGGGGTTCAAAAGAGATCCCCCATAAGTTGTTCTGCAGTTCAGTTATAAAACTTTTAATGTCAGCACCTGAAGTGTCCCAGATAATGAAAATGTCATCTATGTACCTTTTATACAAAATCAACCCTTTGGAATTAGTATTATTGTAAATATGTATTCTCTTGAAGAGCCCCATAAATAGATTTGCATAGGAGCATGCGACCTTTGACCCCATAGCAGTTCCCCTCGTTTGGTGATAATATTCACCCTGAAATGTGAAGAAATTATTGTTCAAAATGAAATCAAGCCCTTGCAAAATGAAATCCCTCTGCTCCTGTGGTATTCTATTGTCTTTCAGAAGATATGCCTTTGTACATTCAATTCCAATTGTATGATCGATATTGGTATAAAGTGATGATACATGAAGAGTTAAAAAACAATATGTGGGGGCGTGGCTTGGCTGCTGATGGCAGAGGTCGCTTAGCACAGAAGCTCCCGGATTCCAGGACCTTGAAGCAGCTTCTAATCTTTTCTGACCGGTCATCAGATCCCTCTGACCTCTCTCCTACACTCCTGAAGGGCTCCTCCACAGATGGGTAAAGTTAAAAGTCAGCAAGCTCCACAGCCTAAGAGAGTTTCTAACTTCTTTTCCTCGGCCAGGTCTGGCTCTGAGATTCCCTCCAATATGGCGCCCCCCTCCCCCCGAGCAGCCCGCGCTTCCTGCCGAGACGCACACACACATGAGCCTTCTGCCCCTTTACTATCATCTGAGGGCCCGGTGACAGATGCCCACTTGAAGGGGCTTTTTGCGGAGCTTCGGGCGTCCATCCAGGAGGACATGAGTGGTGTGGTGGCAGAACTGAGGGGTGAAGTGGCAGACTTGGGAACCCGTACAGATCATCTAGAGACCAAGATGGCAGAGTTAGTTAACTCCCACAATGCCCTCCTGGATGACCACAACCAACTTCAGGAGAGAGTGGAGAACATGCAGGCTAAATTCTATGATATGAAAGATTGTAGCAGACGAAACAACGTGCATCTTCGGGGCGTCATAGAAACGATTCCACCTGCCGATCTGCGCAACCTCCTACAAGATTTCATCGCAGAGGTGTTGCCAGACCTTGATAGAAGAGACCTAAAAATAGATCGGATACATCGCGTCCCTAAGCCTCCGGGATTGCGTCCTGATCTCCCCCGTGACGTCCTGGCGCGCATTCATTTCCTTGAGACCAAAGAAGAATTCCTCCGTGCGTTGAGAAAATCTCCATCACTGCCGGAACAATTTTCTGGGATCGCTGTGTACCCAGATCTCTCCCCGGGAACTCTCGCACTACGAAGAGCATTTAAACCCTTCACCATGCTCCTACGTGATAAGGAGATCGCCTACAATTGGGGTCACCCTCCCAAACTTATTATCAAAAAGAATGAGACTTCCCACGTTTGCTTAGTGCCGGCACAAGCGGAGCGTCTGCTTACGTCATTGGGTTTTATCTCCACCGATGCTACGAAATCTCCTCGGTGTTCTCCTTCCCGCCGCCCGGACGCTTCAAAAACCCAGAGAAGAAAAATCGACGCAGAATGGGCTACGACTTGAAGATTTTGACTGGTTGGAATTTTGGCATTATTCTTTACGGATGGTCCTGAATCCGTTTTCCTGGACGGTAATTTTTTTTTTCTATGATCCCAGGTTTTTCTGGGATCTCTGTTGCCCCCTTGAGCACTTTTTTTTTCCTCTTAGTGCTCCTGTTTTTCTGGTTCTCCTCACTGAGGTCTGTGAAGACATTTTCTTAATTTTTTTTTTCTTTTTCTTCTCTCCTTTTTCTGAACTTTATCGGTACTCCTGACAATGCGAATTTTGATGGTGGATATTTTCTGCCTCTTTCTATTGCTTATTTTTGTTACCCCTTCCTCCTCCTTTTCCCCCTCCATCCTTCTCCCCTATGACAGTGTACTATTATGCAGCCTCACGTGGCTTAGGTCAACTGATTGTGTTAATGTACATATATTATCATGCAGATTCTGGTATCAGCTTTAAATGTGAATGGATTAAACTCTCCTCGGAAGCGTGCGCTCCTCAGAGGGCATCTACGTAAAACCAGAGCAGACATAGTCCTGCTCCAGGAGACGCACCTTCTGGAGAGAGACAATCACAGGGTGGCCTCTTCCTACTACCCACACCAATTCTTCGCTAACGAGCAGTCTAAGCGTGCAGGGGTAGCAGTATTTATACAACAAAGCCTGTCGTTTTCCTTGGTCCGCCTGGTGACCGACCCTGAAGGTAGATTTGTTTTAGTAGTTTGTCACTTGAATGATGTTCTCTATTCCATTCTTTCTGTATATGTGCCTAATACTAGGCAAATTGCCTTCACCCAAGCCCTTTTAGAAGATCTGAGCCCCTCGTTCTCAGGACACAAATTGATAGCAGGTGACTTCAACTCTCCCCTGGACAAATCCCTTGACTGCTCCTCCCCTTCAAATTACTGGACGGACCTTGCCCCCTTAGTCTCCTCCCACGGCCTTCACGATATCTGGAGGTATCTACATACTACTGAACGAGATTACACCTACTTTTCTCCTAAATACAAGACTTTTAGTCGGATTGACTTTTTCCTTCTCGGTGACTCTTTATTACCTTACTGCTCTTCTGCGTCTATTGACACCATCCTTGGTCGGACCACGCACCTATTTCTCTTACCCTCTTGGTTCTTGCTCCCCCGCTCCTCCAGCCCAATGGACCCTACACCAACGACTGTTGACATCCTCCCCTAACTGTGACTTTCTCTCAGAACAACTGGCAGAATTCTTCCGACTTAATAACATAGATAACATCACTCCCGACTCTTTGTGGTTCGCACACAAGGCTGTCATGAGGGGCCACTTGATTAAGTTGTCGGCACGTGCTAAGAGAGACTTTGATTCTTCTCTTACCTCCCTCCTCACTACAATTAAGTCGCTAGAATCTGCATACAAGAGATCTCCCGACCCAACTGCTCTTTCCACCATCATAGATCTTCGTGCACAGCTTCGGACGCTCCTACTATCTAGAGTAGAACAGCAGCTTAGGAAAACTAAATCCACCTACTATGGCATGGGGGACAGGGCGGGTACCCTTTTGGCCCGTAGAGTGAAAAAGAGAGCCCTCCAAACCAAGATCGCTCATGTTATCTCCACGAGAGGTGAGACAATCCGCAATCCAATTCAGATAGCAGAGCAATTCCAGTTATATTATAGTAAACTCTACAATCTTAGTCAGGCTATGGATACCCCACAACCCTCTTCTGAAGCTATCCATGACTTCCTTCAGAAGGTCAAGCTGCCGTCTCTTTCCCGAAACCAACTAGAAGATTTAAACAAACCCTTTACACAAGAAGAGATACTGGGGATCATTCGCTCCTCTAAGAAGCGCTCTGCCCCCGGCCCAGATGGTTTTCCTTATTCTTACTATTCCTCCTTTGCCTCCTTGCTGTCACCCTTTCTTCTAAAACTCTTTCAACATTGGCAAACTGAGGGTGCTATACGAGCGGAGGGATTGATGGCTTCCATCTCTACCATTCTCAAGCTGGATAAGCCACCTACTCTACCTGGTAGTTACCGGCCTATAGCACTCCTCAACTGTGATCTACTCCAAACTCCTGGCGGACCGTCTCAAGACCGTTCTTCCTCCTTGATCGCTGTGGATCAGGTTGGGTTCATTCCAAACAAACAGGCGAGAGATGCTACAAGGAGCGTAATTGACCTGCTGGAGGTCATGGAGGGGACGGGGACCCCCGGTGCGCTCATCTCCCTTGACGCTGAGAAAGCTTTTGATCGAGTGCATTGGGGGTACCTGGCGGCAGTACTGGATAAATTCACTTTTCAAGGCAACATAAAATCTGCTATTTTAGCGTTGTACTCTTCTCCATCTGTTTCGGTTAGAGCTGGAGGTTTCTCCTCCTCTACGTTTCAGATTTCCAATGGTACACGCCAGTATGCCCCCTCTCCCCTCTTATATTCGCTCTTGCGATGGAACCGCTTGCAGAAGCCATTAGGACTCACCCACACATCTCTGGCGTAGTGGTGGGACCGGTAGATCACAGGATCACGTTGTATGCCGATGATATCTTACTCTCCTACTCAAATCCTACTACTTTTATCCCTGCAATTCTTACAGTACTCACAGACTTTTCTAACATCTCCTTTTATAAGCTCAACCTCTCTAAATCGTCTATCTTTCCTATTAATATTCCTCTGGCTGATCAAGCTTCTCTCTCTTTATCTTATCCATTCAAATGGGTCCCCAACGGCTTCAAATACCTGGGCATCTTCATTACCTCACCCAAGCGTATAGTACAAACCAACTGTGAGGACCTACTCTCCTCCCTTAAATCAATCTTAGCTCAGTACTCGTCATACCAACTTTCTTGGATGGCGAAAATTCAAACTATAAAAATGATGATACTCCCTAAGATTTTATATCTTATGTATCTCAGTGATGTTCCCCCGTAATATTTGACTCAATTCCAATCGGTCTTGGCCGGGTTCATCTGGAGTAACAAATCACATAGAGTAGCTATGCCTGTACTCTCTCTTCCCTACGGTGCTGGTGGAGTTGGTGTACTGGACATTACCTCATATTATGTGGCGGTCACATTAGATATAGCCAAAATTTATTGGGCGCAGAATCCATCGTCTATGTGGCTCCATATAGAGTCCTGCTTAGCACCTCGAGGTTCAGTAAGACTGCTACTTGAAATGAATCTCCTGCAACCCTCCTCCCCCTTAGGTACTCTTCTTTCTACTAAAGCAGTATTGAGGGTCTGGGTTAAGTTTAGCAGATCCCACTTCCCTTTTCTCTAATGATATGTCCCTCTCTCTGCTCTTGAATCCCTCCTGAAGGACTTGTCTCTCAAGGTCTGGCGTGACTGTGGTATAACCCTTCTTGGGGAGTGTTGCTAGAGGGAAATGAGTTCAGGTCTTTCCCCTCCCTGCTCTCTAAATACTCCTTACCGCAGCATGCTCTCTTCACTTTCCTCCGACTTCGCCACTTTTTCTGTTCGTTGACTCTCCCTGACTTTGACATTGACACCTACAATCCTGCTCTGCAGACGCTCTTCAAACAATCATCTCCCACGAGACAAGGAGTCACTGTTATATACAAAGCACTATTATCCTGTAGATCCCAGGCAAAACTTTCATATATGACAAAATGGGAGTTTAGGTTCCAGTTCTCGGCCTCCCTGTGTGACGACCATCCGCTGTGAGGCTGAGCTGCTGGTAAGGCAGCACCCCGAGAAACCCCGAGACCCTTAACGCCTTTACTGTCACATCGCCATTGGACTCGGTGGCTGGTGTTCTTGCCTCGGTCGCTGGGAGGAGCCGGATTCCTTCGGCGGATGGCGCCGGTGATAGGAGGGCCTTGTCCTCATATGGACCTGCTCCTTCGACGTCTGCCTCTGTCGCTGAACGCCGCCGTGTTTCTCCTTTGGGTGATGTTGGTCGCAGAGGAGCGGGCCCTGCAGAGGTTTCTGATAGGCGCAGCCTTCGTTCTTCTGTCAGAAGTGGGGTGGTTGGTGCCAGTCGTGCATCACCATCTGGCCTGGTTCTTGGGGCGGTCCGGGTGAGATCATCAGGCTGTGAGCTCCAGCCTATGGGAGGTAACCGCGCCCTTCAAATACATTGGAGCCTGTCTTGCAGGTCGCCAGATATAGTTTTGGTTCCCCAGTGATATAGTGTGTGTTTGGTTTTGACTCTGACCTTTGCCTGGATTTTCGACTCTGCTACCGCCTGACGATTTTATACCTTAGCTGCCCTCTCGGTTTTGACTCGGACTCCTGACTACATTCTTCGGATCCTGATTTTTCCCTTCCTGGCGACCTCCCTGCTCTGCTGCTCATAATAGGCAGCTACCCCCTGGGCTCCGCTGTAATTCCAGATCCCTGTATAGGGGGGGTTAAGGGTCTCGGGGTTTCTCAGGGTGCAGCCTTACCAGCAGCTCAGCCTCACACCGGATGGTCATCACAACATGTATTAGCATGGCCACTATGTAGTCACAGCAAAAGAGTAGTAAAACACTATGTTCTTGTGCATAAGTACATAACAGGTTTGGAAGGTGTTTGCTCCCAACCGTCAGAAATGCGGCACAAAATACATTGGCCAAGTGTACTATGCAGGGCCACATTATGTGTCACACTCTACATTGAGGGGCGTACGTTGGCTACATAAACATCACAAACACCATCCCTACAACGCTACATGGACAACAGCGTGCAATAAACCATGACATATGGGGCAGTAGCTAGAGGTACCAGGAAACACTCAGTAATGTACAGATGAACAAGGCATGCACATCGCTATACCTACCGTCTGACCAGCAGAGTGTGCTTGAAGAGATGCTACCACGCTGTTGCATGTGAGTTCTGGAATCACAAGTGAACTCCGCCATCTTAAAAAGGGCCACCAACCAATAATAACGCACTAGAGTCAGCAAATCAAAGGTCGGGCATGGCAACGCCGAGGCGGGTGCGTGATTTGGATGACGCCGGTGCACTGTGATTGTCTGCTTGCGATATACAAACCTGCAACGCCAGAGCTAGGTCCAGATAGCTGCCCAGAGTCATTGGGTAAGTAATTCTGTTCAGACGTCCCTTCTGCGATGGCTGAGTGTGGTTTGTGTTGAGACATTGTTTTTTTGGACATCTCTACTGTGTTGGTTAGCAGAACAGCACCTCCATCTGTGTGCAGTACATACTTTGAATGTGTGACATTTTTGTGCTGTGTTGGACCAAGTGTATGCATGGTTACACAATGGAGGATGCACCCTCATCATGGACCCTCCATTTTGTAGTGTCAATCTGGAATGTGTACCCAAGTTGCCTCTTTGCGGTAGTTTTGCAATGATATACAGTTATCGTGGATTTCTCCAGACTTGCACATACAAAATGTATGTATAGTGCTCATGCTGACACTTCAGTGTGTCTGGAGGCTTGGTAATGTGTGACGGAGAGAATCCTGCCTTTTCAACACTACATGGATGTATTGTGATCATGCTGAATCCTGCAGTGTGTCATGAAGCCTTCCCATGGCTATGTTCCAACCCCATGCATGTGTTGCGTGTTACCCGATATGGTTTTGGGGGGGAAACCCTACGAATGTAAATTAAGGGGTCATCTTGGTTGGGTTGTTGTAGTCCTTCTTGGAGTACGTAGACATAATGGGCTAAGATATGGGTTGGTTCTGAGCAAAAATGTATGGTGGGGATGTCCATGTAGTTAATGAGGAATGTGATGGGTGTAAATATACTATTTGTGTATGTATGTAGGAAAAACGACCTTCTAGAATTAAAGAGGACCTGTCACCAAACCAGGCATGGTGATCTAATTAAAGCACTGAATGCAGTATGTCTGCTGCATCCAGGCAAGGGGTCCCCCAGCCCTTGAGCCCCCCTGTACCCCGAGTAAATACACTTAGAAAACCTACATCCTGCAGCCATAAAGGAGGTGGCTAGAGGCTGGAGCCAAAGGGCAGATTCACACCCCCTGCATGTTTAATCTGCCCACCGCTGCCTCTCTGATGCCAATCATTGTCTCCCTCGTCTGCAGCATAACACAGAGCTCAGGGCATAGTGTCAGGACCTGGCAGTGGAGGCTCCTTGAAGTGGGTGCCAGGCTTGATCCTTAGTGGCCACTATGGAGACTAAGACCTCTGATTTTCATATTTAGCACAGGGCAGTTACTGCATTACACATATGCACAATTCAGTTGGATCCTCTTTTCTCTAGTGCCACTCATTGATTTACATTTCTCATATATATATATAGTAGTGTCGCGGCAGATATCCTATTTTTGTCTGTCACCAAACCAGGCATGGTGATCTAATTACAGCACTGAATGCAGCATGTCTGCTGCATCCAGGCAAGGGGTCCCCCAGCCCTTGAGCCCCCCTGTACCCCGAGTAAATACACTTAGAAAGCCTACATCCTGCAGCCATAAAGGAGGTGGCTAGAGGCTGGAGCCAAAGGGCAGATTCACACCCCCTGCATGTTTAATCTGCCCACCGCTGCCTCTCTGATGCCAATCATTGTCTCCCTCGTCTGCAGCATAACACAGAGCTTCTTTTAAAAATGGCCACTTAGCCCCGCCCCCTGTGTTGACGTCACCGCTTATACCCGCCCTGCTCTATGGTTATCATAGAGCAGGGCGGGGAAAGATGGTGATGTCAGAGCAAGAGGGCGGCCGCCCCGCCTCCTGCAGTGACATCACCGCTTATACCCGCCCTGCTCTATGTTAACCAAAGAGCAGGGCAGGTATAAGTGGTGATGTCACCTCAGGGGGCGGGGTAAGCGGCCATTTTTAAAATAAGCTCTGTGTTATGCTGCAGTCGAGGGAGACAGTGATTGGCATCAGAGAGGCAACGGTGGGCAGATTAAACATGCAGGGGGTGTGAATCTGCCCTTTGGCTCCAGCCTCTAGCCACCTCCTTTATGGCTGCAGGATGTAAGTTTTCTAAGTGTATTTACTCGGGGTACAGGGTGGCTCAAGGGCTGAGGGACCCCTTGCCTGGATGCAGCAGACATGCTGCATTCAGTGCTGTAATTAGATCACCATGCCTGGTTTGGTGACAGGTCCTCTTTAAGTCATACTGGTGTTAATTTGACAGGGGGATGGGCAGAACATGGGAGCCATGTTTTAGCTGCATTTATGCGTAGCAGGTGTGTAGGGAAGTAGTTAGTCTGGCTTTTTGGTCAGTGTTCACATGTTTGTTGGCTCATACTTTTGTTTTAAATTTTTTCCAGGGGTTGGTTGGTGAGCTTATCATGGACACTGAACAGAGTCTTCTCGTGGCTCTTGCCTTGTTGGAGAAGGACTTGTGGCTGGAGGATAGAGCTGAGAGATTGCGGACTTCTAGACCACGGCGTGTGTGGTCTCGGGAGTTGCTTCTGCAAAGAGACAACCTGAGTCACATGCGCCTGGTCCGTCAGCTGGAGGACAGGAATCCACATGACTTCCGGAACTATCTCCGTATGTTCGAGGACTGCTTCAAGTTCCTATTGGAACGTGTTCAGCCATGGATAGCCCGTCAGGACACTGATGCGTCGAGCTGTGCCACCTGAGGACCGGTTGGCTGTTACTTTGAGGTTCCTAGCAACAGATCGTTCGATGATAGACCTGCAATACTCTGCAGAAGTCTCGCGGCCACTGCTGAGCCGCCTCATACCCGAGACGTGTGAGGCCATCTGGAGTTGCCTGCTGCCATCCAAATGCGTTTCCCAACAACCCCCACAGAATGGATGCACGTTGCCAGTGGTTTTGCAGATCGGTGGCAATTTCAAACTGCGGTGGTGCATTGGATGGTAAGCACATGAGGATCACACAACTCCCCAACACGGGGTCCTTTTATGACAACTACCGTATAAAGGGAATTTTAGCATGGTCCTCCTGGCCCTCATCGATGCTCACTATGAGTTCCTATATGTGGATGTTGGCATAAATGGCCATGTCTCAGATGGGAGAGTGTTTGGACACAGCTCCTTTGGCCAAGACCTGAGGAGAGGTGCCTTCAACTTGCCCTCAAATGATGTCACGACTGGTCATCTCAACTTCGCATTTTTGAGGGATGAAGCATTTCCACTTCATGCTCACCTACTTCAGCTATATCCCCAGAGGACTGTTACTTCTGAGCAACGCATTTTGAATTACCAACTATCCCGGGCTCGCCATGTAGTTGAAAATGCGCTTGGGATCATGGCTAGGGATGAGCGAGTTCTGCAATAATCGGACTCTCTATACTCGCAACGAGTAGGTCCTGGTACTCGGTACTCATTGCGAGTATAGCAAGTCCAATGGCAGTGAATGGGTGGGTGAGTACTTTCGCAGTGTATCTATATCTACACTGCGAAAGTGCACTAAAAATGAATAAAAGATGTTAAAAAATAAAAAAATATCCTACTCACCTATCCGACGCCTGCACCAGGACCGGCAAAGAAGACATCCGATCAACGACAAGGACCTGTGAGTCTGACAGCCAATCAGATGGCTTGTAGCGATCTGGCCAATGAGATGGCCACACGTCACAAACCACCTGATCGCTACCAGCCACCTGATTGGCCAGATTGCCAGGTCTTGAACGTGCATCAATGACCTGGCAATCTGGCCAATCAGGTGGCTGGTAGCGATCACATGGTTTGTGATGTCTCGCCATCTGATTGGCTGCCAGACTCACAGGTCCTTGTCGTTGATCGGATGTCTTCTTTGCCGGTCCCGATGCATGCGTCGGATAGGTAAGTATAATATTTTTTTTTTATTTTTTATCAACTTTTATTCACTTTTAGTGCACTTTCACAGTGTATATATAGATACACTGCGAAAGTTAAAGGACTACTCGCTATTCCCGAGTAATCACAAGAAACTCGGGGAGCAGCGAGTAGCCCGAATATCGTTAGTATTCGGCGAGTACCGAATAGTAATGATTCTACTCGTTCATCCCTAATCATGGCCAATAGATTCCGCTTGTTTCATATGCCATTGAATATGAAACTGGAATCTATAGATATAGTAGTGCTTGCATGTTGTGCGCTGCATAACATCCTGCATCATAGGGATACTGCATCATACATGCCGGCAAGTTATAGAAAACTAATGAACCCTGCACACAAAAAGAACGTGTCTGTGTGAACACGCTCACGCCGCCAAACAATCTAATACAAAAAACCTAGTCCATAAAACGTGTACTTACATTTTACATATCGAAGCAGTCCTATCTGTTGTATTAAAAACCTGATCAAGTAATGTGTATAAAGTGAACAGGGTCCAAACAGGTCCAGTGTCCGATATGGACTGAGGTTGAAAGCAGCCCTTTGTGTGCAAAGCTCAAGTGAGGGGCGGGGATATGGGTACACCTTGATGAGGTTGAGGCAGCTTGAAGTACATTTTATGCGCAAAAAACGTATGGACCAAGTACCCTGCTATTTACATATTTTTTACTGCACTTGCATTTTAGACTTTTTTACTGCAGAGTACTTACACTTTTATGGACTAGGTTTTTTGTGTTAGATGCTGGCAAGTTATGTGGATACTGTGGACTCCACAACAGGGGAAGTCAGTCCCGGGTGTGGTGTGCATCGACCCTGGTCTGGCGCCACTCCAGCCGGTGAGCCAGGGTCTGAGTCCGCAGGATGCCAGGAGCAGCAGGGACAACCACTGCTCCTACTTCAATGGCCCTGGGGCAGTGGCTTGGCAGCAACAACAGGTGTAGGGTGGCTGGGGTTGTCAGGCACCACCAGCAGGAGGAGGGTGTAGTCACCTATGTGGCTGCACCACAAGGAGTGTGTATATTTTAAGCAAAATAAAAAAATTTTTTCCTTTATTTGAGTTTTGTTTTGACTTTTAATTTAATTGTTTTGTTTTATTTCCCTTTATTATTTTTCTTATGGCCATTGTTTGAGCTCACATTTTTATTATTTGTGTGATGTAAACACTTGTGTTTTTGATGTGTATGTAGTTTTGTTTACATTTGTTTGTGCACAAAATTAAAACCCCCAAAAAACGATCATAACTACCTGTGTCTGTGTTTACTTTTAACTATAGGGCAGTTGCACATAACATTATGCTGTGCAGTTATGTGAGACCACAATGGTCTTTATGGGTCCCTGCAGCATTGTCTGCAAATGTGCTGTACACAGGTCCAGGCCTTTGGCCCACACTGTATGCTGTGACTGTGTATCCCTGTCCATAATAAATGGCATTACACATGGGTATGTGTCCACACACATGGACAATTGTCTTGTGTTTGGGGAGGATGGAGGCAGACATCAGGGTCCGCAGAGAAACATGTCTGTACACACATTTTTCAGCCATGGCCTGACACAATCCATGCACATATGTCCAGAGCGTTGTTTGTTGCTTACCGACGTCACCAACAGACGCACACATAGCCATTCATAGTGTAATCCACAGAGCAACAAACGAGCCGTCCTGTGTGGCACTTTGGCAACGCCAAAGTGTCTTTCAGAAGCCGCAACACATGACACGAGCGTGGAGTAGTTGTGTTGGCCAATCGGAGTGGTAGGGGTGCAGTGTAACACACTCTGGCATGCCTATCTCTTCGTCGTGGTCAAACTCTACGCCTAAATTGCTGATGTGGTTGTGGCTACTGACATGGCGATGTGTGAAGGGAAGATCGCTTCCGGTCTTCTGCAGGCGATTTCCGGAATGCAGGATCACAAGAGATCGCACGTGAGATCGATACGTGTCACTGCTCCACAGCGTTCACAAAGAATTGCCGAAACGTGCACGCTCACGTCAAATCACCAGTGATATGGAAGCCATATAGCGGTGTGTGACGTAACCTTTAGGGAGCCACAGTGATTATCTTGGTAGGGTCAATGATATGGAAGGACTCCTCCTCCACATCTGATGGCTGGAAGGACCTTGAGAGGGCATCAGCCTTGACATTTTTACTGCCAGGCTGGAAGTGCAGTTCAAAATTGAAATGGGCAAAGAACAGGGACCACTGGAATTGCCGGGGGTTGAGCCTCTGGGCGGACTGGATATAAGCCAGGTTCTTATGGTAGGTGAAGATAATGAATGGATGAAGGGCACCCTCGAGGAGGTGTCACCACTCCTCTAATGCCAGTTTGATTGCCAGCAATTAACGATCCCTGATAGAATAGTTGCGCTCCGATGCAGAAAAATGCTTTGGAGAAAAACCCTCAGGTGAGTAAGCGACCCGATGAGGATTTCTGGGAGAGGACAGCCCCTGCTCCTATGGAGGAGGCATCTACTTCTAGAATGAACTGTCTGTTTACCTCTGGTTGGTGCAAGGTAGGAGACTCGAAGAAAGAGCGCTTTAGAGTGAAGAAGGCTCTTCGGTCTCCGGCGTCCAGTTGCAGGACTTTGCTCCCTTAAGGTACCGTCACACGCGGCAATATTGTTTGCAATTTCACTGGCGATTTGCTGGTTGCAGTGAAATCATGGACACATTGTTCTATTTTGTTACCGTGTAGAAATGGAACAATGTGTACATGATTTCACTGCATCCAGCAAATTGACAGTGAAATTGCAAGCAATATTGCCCGTGTGACGGTACCTTTACAGATTAGAGTCGTGATGTGTTTGATCAAGGACGAGAAATGGGGAATGAATTGCCTGTAAGAATTCAAAAAGCCAAGGACCCACTGGATAACCTTAAGGTACCTTCACACACAGTAATATTGCTAGACAATTTCACTGTCAATTTGCTGGTTGCAGTGAAATCATGGACACATTGTTCCATTTGTACAAAGCAACAAAATAGAACAATCTGTCCATGATTTCACTGCAACCAGCAAATTGCCAGACAGATCACGGAAGACGTCATTGACGGGGGGTTGAGCCTCTGGGCGACTGGAGATAAGCCAGGTTCTTATGGTCGGTGAAGAAAATAAATGGATGAACGGCACCCTCGAGGAGGTGTCTCCACTCCTCTAATGCCAGTTTGATGGCCAGCAATTCACGATCCCCGATAGAATAGTTGCGCTCCGATGCAGTAAACGCTTTGGAGAAAAACCTGCATGATTTCTGGGAGAGGACAGCCCCTGCTCCTATAGAGGAGGTGCATGGGCGTACCCAGGATCAAAACTAGGGGGGAGCAAGGCATGGTCGTTTGGCATGTCATATCCAGCCTGGTGCATTATGGGGCTTGATCATGTGTTCGGCCGGGCTTCGGCACATGCGCAGTGTGCATATTGAAGCTGGGCCGAACACGTGATCAGCCCCCATAATGCATCGGGTCGGATATGAAGTTCCGGCCGGCGCAACAGAGTTCCACGGGAGGCGGGAATTTCAAAAAGAGCTGACAGGTTCCCTTTAAAGGGAACCTGTCACCCCCTTTGATCGTTCTAACCCCTGCCCACCACCTTATTCATGATGTATTTGGGGCTCCTGTGACCACTCAATATGCCCAGCAGGCCCCCTGCATACCTCAAAAATGAACTTTAATATCTCCCGCGCGGTATGGAAATTAGCTGAAAATGGTCCAGGAGGATCTGCTCAATCTGGTCCTCGCTGCCATGCTGGTTGAAATGCCCGCCTCCTTCCTGTGAAAAGGCCACCGCTCCTGTATACGTCACATTGCTCTCATGCCTGCGCAGTGGCGCGGGTCTCCGCGCTCAATGCAAGTGCACCTGTGACCAAGGTTCGCGAGCACAAAACTACATCACCAGACCCACCAGAGGTACAGAAATACATCCATATATCTCCCTTTAGTGCAGAAACACGATGTCAAAACTCTCAGTACAGAAATACATTATCAGAACCTTCACCAGTGCAGAAACACAGCATCAAAACCCTCCTCAGTACAGAAATATATCCATATAACCCCCATCAATACAGAAGCACTATGTCAAAACCGTCATCAATACATCACCAGACCCATCAGAGGTACAGAAATACATAAATAGAACCATCATCAGAACCACCATCAGTACTTGGTAAAACAATTGTAATGTCAGGTCAGACCCATACACATTTGTACTGCATGAACCTACAACTTTTACTACATCATTAGCAATGGTAAGGAGTACTGGGAGTTGTTGTTACCAGCTGTCAATAAAAGTATACAGGAACCACAACACTGATGAGAATTAGTCATTATCACAAATAATCATTTACATCCTGGTACCTTATAGATGACGTTGTCTCCGATCGGGGTCGTCTTTTTCTTTTCTTCATTTTGTCCAGGCACCTTGATGACTTTTCACATCCACAGTTCATCTCTGGAGACGTCCATCTTCTCCGATCTTCAGCACATCCCGACATGATACCCTTAAAAATAGCAGAATTGTCAAAACTCTCCTAAGTAAAAATATCTGCCCTACACTGTGCCCCAGAATAAATAATTGCTCCTCCTCACTGTTCCCTGCACATAGTATGATTTACACACTGTCCCTCTTATGGCATATGCCCTACACACTGCCCTCTCCCTCCATACTGGGCCCCCTGGTCACACTGTCCTCTATACTGTATCCCTCTATACTGCCCACTGTTTATACTGTTCTATCTCATCAAACTCCCCATCCTCAACATACTGTCCCCACATGCTGCCCCTCTCCATAAAACCCCACACTACTCACACTCTATTCTGTGCCGCAGCCATCCCCCTCACTCCACATACTATGTCTACACAGATCCCCCCCTCACTCCACATATGGTGCCGCAGCCATCCCCCTCACTCCACATAGCAAATTGGGGGGGGGGGAAAGAGAAACATGAAGGGCTGGGGACACCATCGGCAAGCAGCATGGACAGTGTCCCTAACAACATGTGGGCCCACCCGGTCATCCAGGATCCTGACTCTTGCCCAGGTGCTGACAACAGCCCTGTGCTGACACACGCACACATACATAGACAAACATATACACAGATATATACACAGATATATAAAAAATAATGTACAACAGGCATGATTATACCCAAATACAGACACACATATATACATACTCACATACACATATACACCCACACATGTATACACAGACACACACATTTATATACACATATACACACTGTACAGTACACACACACCCGCACACACATATATACACAGACACACACATATATACACAGTGTACACACACACATATATACACACACATATACACAAACATATACAAATTGTACACATACACACATATATATATATATATATATATATACACAAATACACACTGTACACACACACACACACATATATACACAGACACACACATTTATATACACGTATACATACTGTACACACCTATATATACACACATATATAACAGAGACACACATTTATATACATACACACTGTACACACCCCCCCACACATATATAAATACACACATATACACACACCCATACAATATATATACACACATACACACTGTACACATATATATTGTGGTGATGCAGCCCATGGCCGGGTGCATCACGCGACTGGTCTGTGTGTAATACTGTGTTCAACCCCCACAGGCTTGAACAGAGGGGGGAGGTATGTGATGATGCAACCCACGGCCGGGTGCATCACACGGGTGGTCGGTATATGGCTCTGTTCACAAGTATCCGGTTTTACTGTGGATGTGCTGTGCTAAAACCTACCCGGAACACAGGGAGTTAACAGCTGAGAGTGAGTGTTGTAGACCAGACATGTTCATGAGCCTAATGAGCGTAATGTGTGTTCTGATTACCTAGCAGCAGGTGAGTGTGTCAGTGTGGGTGTGGTAGGCAAGATAATAGCTAGCCAGGTGTGAGTTGTGAGTAGAGACTAGGATTGGTCAGACTGCAGAGGAGACCAGAGACTGCAGATCAGATCAGGCTGCAGAGGAGATCAGATCAGACTGCAGAGGAGATCAGATCAGACTGCAGAGGAGAACCAGAGACCTGCAGATCAGGCTGCAGAGGAGATCAGATCAGACTGCAGAGGAGACCAGAGAGAGACCAAACATGATCCTCTGAGGGAGAGGACATGTTTCAGGGGAGTCCCGTCCCCGTTGGGGGGATGAGGCAGGACGCCTGGCTCTCCATGCTGGAGACGCCGGCCCCTCTGAGCCGTGTGGAGCCTGTGGCCAGACCGAGAGGTTAGTGGAGCACCTGGGTGTAAGGGGGGTCCTGGCTGAACTTATAGGGGGCTCACTCTGTCCATGGTGGTGAGGCTGCCATCCAGGATCTCTGCCTGTATTGGTGGGGGCTTGGAGGCAGCTGGGCATCATGGGCAGGGTGAGGAGACTTTGGGGGATGACTGCCCTGAAGCTTAGGTGGCTCGCAACGTGGTCTGGGCCTAGAGGGCTGAAGTCCATGCCGGACTGTGCTGGTGTGAGTGGTTTTGGCCTGACTAGGCTGATGTCCATACGAGGCCATGAGAGATTATGGAAGTGCATGACGGCCTAAGGAAAAGGGGCCGTGTATGACGTGTTCCGTGTGTGAGTGCATTGGCTTATCTAAAAAGGGCCATAGAAGCATATGACAGCTTAAGGTGAGGGGCCGTGTATGATGTGGGACCAGGAGGTCTGTGTGTGAATGGAGGCAGAGCAGAAGCCCCTGTGGGAGAGAGAAGACCAGGTCCTGTGAGAATGGAGCCGTGAGGCCAGACGACAGGGGTTGGTAGAGTACCAGAAGTTGGGAAGTGGGGCTGACCCTGGAGGGGCTCGCGAGGGCGTGTTTGGTGCAGCCGCTTGCCTGGAGGTCTGGCCCTGGTGATGGCAGACTTGGAAGCGGTTGGCGACCTGGAGACACGTGCTGAGGAGTTCTTGGGGGCCTGACTTGCCCTGGAGCTCCAGTGACTACAACCAGGTCGGGGCCTGGTTCAGAGCAGCCAGAGCGCTGTGTAGAGCGCTGGGAACAGTTAGCAGCCTGTGGGAAGGGACTGGGCTCCCAAGGGGACACTGGGCCAAGGAAGAGCCTAGCCGTAGGGTAAATACCGTCAGGTGTGAATAGGGGTGAGCCGACTAGGCCAGGATCCCTAGGGGACGGTGTGTTACCCATGTACCCTGTGTGTGTACCGCTCCCGTAAGGTAACCGGGTGTTAGAATATGTGCAATATAATTTATGTACTGTAGAATGTAATGTAATGTGATGTTATTTATAATGTTATGTGATGTGAGTGTACTGTATGTATTTTATATAAGAAGGGCCGTTTGAACCTAATAAATGACTACCTAAAGTTATGGTTAAAACATGTATTGGTGTCATTCTACGCTGTCAAGCGAACTCCCAGGAGTACGCTACCTCACTATATACACGCACATACACAATGTACACACACACATATAAACAGACACACACACACATATATATATATATATACATATACACACTTGGACCCTTGGAGCGCCTTTATTAGGTGAAGATGCCTGCCTAGTCTGAACCCCCTTCAAGTTTTTGTTCACTTCAGCCCAGATAGTCTTTAACTGATCTATGGACCTTTGAACCCCAGGGACGTCGGAAAGCCTAGAAGAAAATGAACCAAAGCACGGGTGTAGCCCATGATTACAGTAGAAGAGGGTGGTCTTGATGGACTCCTGGTACTGGTTATCCATGGCAAATTCTGCTAGTGGCAGGTGTTCCATCCAATCGGATTGATACTCAGAGACATAACAGCATAGATACTGCTCGAGAGCTTGATTAGTGCGCTCAGTTTTACCATTGGTTTCATGGTGATAGGCAGAAGAAAAGGAATACTCAATTTCAATCCGTTTACAGAATGCCCTCCAAAATTTAGAAACGAACTGGGTGCCCCTGTCAGAAACAATATTCACAGGAACACCATGCAATCGCACAACATGATTAATAAATAATTTGCTCAGGGTCTCGGAATTAGGTAACCTGAACAGCGGAACAAAATGACACTGCTTGCTGAATCTATCTACCACTACCCAGATACAAGTCTCCCCTTCTGAGAGTGGTAGGTCAGTAATAAAATCCATGGAGATATGAGTCCAAGGACCCTCAGGGGTAGGCAAGGATTGGAGCAACCCGGCAGGGCGGTTGCGGAAAGACTTAGCGCGAGCACAGGTTTCACAAGCCAGTACATATTCCTTACAGTCCTTTACTATAGTTGGCCACCACAAATTCCTAGTTACAAGTCTGATGGTGTTATTGATACCAGGAAGCCCTGCAAGGATGGAATCATGTGATTTCTTAAGGACTTGAAGGCGGAATTTGGCAGGGACAAATAGTTTTCGGGCAGGAGTAGTGTCAGGGGCCTGTTCTGGAGATCCACGAATCTCTTCCAGAAGATCCAAAGACACAGCCGAAATAACAATCCCCTTGGCTAAAATGGGAGTCGGTTCCACGTCCTCCACAAAAACATCGAGACAGGGCATCAGCCCTTACATTTTTAGTACCCGGTCGGAAAGTGATAACGAAATCAAACCTGGAGAAGAACAAAGCCCACCTAGCCTGTCTAGGATTCAGTCTATTCACTGACTCCAAGTAGGCCAGGTTTTTGTAGTCAGTAATTATGGTAATCTTATGTTTGGCACCTTCGAGGAAGTGGCGCCATTCCTCGAAGGCCCATTTGATTGCCAACAGTTCCCAATTACCTATATCATAATTCTTCTTGGAAGATGAAAATTTTCAGGAAAAGAAGGCACACGGACGAAGTTGAGTGAGGGATGCAGTGCCTTGTGATAGCACTGGTCCCACTCCAGCTTCAGAGGCATCTACCTCTACAATAAAGGGGTGGTCCAAATCAGGCTGCACCAATATTGGGTCAGAGGAAAAACATTCTTTTAACATAGAAAACGCATGAAGTGCTTCAGGCTTCCAATTAACCACATCCACCCATTTCTGAGTCAAATCAGTGAGTGGTTTGGCTATCTCGGAAAATCATTTAATAAATTTACGATAATAGTTAGCAAAACCCAAAAATCGCTGCAGTGCCTTCAGAGACTTGGGTTGTACCCATTCCTTAATGGGTTGAATTTTAGAAGGATCCATGCGAAAACCTTTAGCCAACAAAATGTACCCCAAAAAATGTATCTCCTCAGTCATGAAGACACATTTCTCTAATTTGCCGAATAAAGAATGCTCTCTGAGTCTCTAGAGTACAGTACGGACATGTCAAACGTGCGACCAAAGACCAGGAGAAAAAAGCAGAATGTCGCCCAAATAAACGACCACATAGACACCATTGATATCTCTGAAAATATCGGTGAAAAAATTCTGAAAAACTGCAGGTGCGTTACTTAACCCGAACAGCATTACGAGATACTCAAAATGGCCGAGGGGCGTGTTAAACATGGTCTTCCACTCATCTCCCTCTTTTATGCGGACAAGGTTATATGCACCTCTGAGGTCCAGTTTGGTAAAAAAACTTGGCTCCCAATAGCTGATTATAAAGATCAGGGATGAGTGGAAGAGGATACTGGTTTTTCACAGTGATCACGGTTAATTCGCGGTAATCAATGCAAGGTCTGAGGCCACCATCTTTCTTTCCTATAAAAAAAGAAACCGGCCCCTACTGGTGAGGTGGACGGTCTAATAAACCCTTTTCGCAGACTGTCTGCTATGTAATCTTTCATGGCCTGACACTCTCGACCAGAGAGATTACATATTCTCCCCTTTGGGAGACGAGAATCAGGTATCAAATCTATGATGCCCCTATGGACCCCCTATGGAAGGAGGTAAGTATGCGGGTGACAGGCTGTCCATGTGTAATCCACGGCCCCACGAATAGTACACACGGACTGCACACATTGTGTCACACATCTGTGACACGTGTGCACGCCCCGCCCCCAAACGACCTTGTTTCACATGTCCGTGGTGACACGGATGTGTGAAACCGGCCTAAGGTCTCTTTCACACATCCGTGTCACCAAGGACGTGTGAAACAAAGCCGTTTGGGGGTGGGGCGTACACACGCGTCACGGACGTGTGACACAATGTGTGCAGTCCATGTGCTATCCGTGGATAGCACATGGACAGCCTGTCACCCGCATACTTACCTCCCTCCAGCGCCGCTGCTCCTCTCTCTTCCGGTCCGCTCTTGGGAACCATGAAGTGAATATTCATGAGCCCTAATGAGCGGCACCAGAAGTGAGAGGAGCAGGAGAGCGAGGAGATTATAAAAATCTTTATTTTCAGGCTTTTTAGTTTAGTTTGCGGTCCGTGCACACAGATGTCACAGTGTGAACATCCATGTGCAGGATGTTTGCACAAAAAAGCGGTCCGTGGCTCTGCAGAAAAATGGACAAGTCGCCGTGTGGAGCACACGGACACGCATGTGCTCCACACGGAGACACGGTCTGTGCGGAAAGACAGATGTGTGCATGAGTCCATAGGGGATCGTGTGACCCCGTATGTCTGTGCCTCCAGCATGTGTCCGCACGGACCGCACACGTGCCAGAGGCACGGATGTGTGAAAGAGGTCTATAGAAAAAAAAATCAGGGAAAACAATTGGGAAAAGAAGAAAAAAAAGGTAAAGGCCACTTCACACACACAGATATCTGAGTCCAATATCTGAACAGATCTCTGGTTGCAGTGAAATCATGGATACATTGCTCCATGTTGTACACAGCCACAAAATGGAGCAATGTATCCATGATTTCACTGCAACCAGAGATCTGTTCAGATATTGGACTCAGATATCTGTGTGTGTGAAGTGGCCTTAAGGGAATGCTTTTATTTACAGGGGTTGGACAAAATAATGGAAACACCTGGGAAAATCAACAAAAGTTAGTTTAAGGCCTCTTTCACACATCCGTGCCTCCGGCACGTGTGCGGTCCATACGGACAAATGCCGGAGGCACGGACATACGGGGACACACGATCACCTATGGACCCATGCGCACGTCCATGTTTCCGCACGGAACGTGTCTCCGTGTGGAACACATGCGTGTCTGTGTGCTCCATACGGCGACTTGTCCGTTTTTCTGCTGAACTACGGACTGCTTTTTTGTCAAAACGATGAATAACAAGGAAAAAAGAGATGGCACTCACCGGGATAAATTGCTGCAGTGCTTTATTTAAAGGCCCATTAGAACATCGTGGAGGGAGGGGGTGCCTGAACAGACGACTGCACCGTTTCGCTCACTTGTTGCGCTTCAACGGGTCAAAAAAAACCGTTTGACCAGTTGAAGCGCAACAAGTGCGCGAAACGGTGCCGTCGTCTGTTCAGGCACCCCCTCCCTGCACGATGTTCTAATGAACCTTTAAATAAAGCACCGCAGCAATTCATCCCGGTGAGTGCCATCTCTTTTTTCCTTGTTTTTCATCATACGGGTCATTCCATGTCAAGTGAACCAATGATTATTACCTCTATATTTTTAATTCTTTTGAGATTTTGTTATTTGATAATAGCATGTCAGACAATGCAAAATGTGAAGAGAATTTTTTTTTTAAAAATTTATTTATTTTTAAATGATTTTCAAAGTTCGGAAAAAGTGCGAATTTCGCTGTTGCCTGCCTTTACGTTTCTCCTCATAACTAAGGCTAGGAATAAGATAGAGAGACAAAATAAACACCATTCTACTCAGAACTATACAGGCTTTCACCAAATATGTCACAAGAGGATCTTTGTTAATATTTTACCCATGTGATCGCAAGCGCAAAACTTTAAAACGCATTTCCGAAAAATCGGCGCACTTTAAATATTTCAAAAACTGCTCATGTGTCTGCTTTGCTCTTAGCCACATCTGTACCAAATTTCAAGTTGGGATCGTGATGGGATCATATTTTCAAATATTTTACTATTAATAGCGTCAATGGGTCATTCCATATCAAGTGATCTAAATATTAATATTTTTTTTTACCTGACGTCTTTAGATTTTTTTTATTTTTTTTCCTTTATGAAGAACTACTTTAGTTAATTACAAATTAAAAGTTTAGAATTTTTTTCTTCATCAGTTAATTTTTTACAGATTTTTAAAGTTTAAAAAGTGTGAATTTTGTCCTGGTATGACTTTACATTTTTTTATCTTGGGCTAGAAATAAGATAGAGAAACAAAATAAACACCATTCTACTCAGAACTGTCCAGGCTTTCACCAGATATGTCACAAGAGTATATTTGCTAATTTAAATTTTTTACCCAAGCGAACGCAAACGCAACATTTTGAAACGCATTTCCGAAAAAACGTTTTAATAAAAATTTTCCAAAACTGCCCATGTGTCTTTTATGCTCTTAGCCACATCTGTACCAAATTTCAAGTTGGGATCGTGATGGGATCATATTTTAAAATATTTAACTATTATAGTGTCAATTCAAAAATCTTGAATTCAGATCTGTTCAACCTGTGGTCTAAAAGCGTGGGGTCTATATTTATCAAATCCATTATTTTTAGACATTACTGTATTATTTTGATATGTTACAGCTTAGAAGCAGGAGAGGACATATAGGAAAAAGCTTTGTTAGGGCTCAACCTGAGAAAGCACAGGGATAGACAGTGAATGCAGAGCAGATGATAGGCCAGCAGCTCTGTCATTCATGTTAAGTGTCTACCCACTGCATTCAGGAAGTAAGACAGCTCGTTCAGACCTTTCATGTCCTGACATGTCTGGACATCTTCACTCCTTAACAAACAATAGTCTGTACAAAGCCATCAAGGCTTTGTACTAAGATATGGGTGAGTAAATATATTAATGGTTTAATGCTTTTATTATTAAGGGCCAATTCACACAGTGCTATTCTTAGGGATCATCATTCAGAAAAACAGCCCCATTGATTTCTATGGGGTTCACCACATGCAGTGTTTTTGGAAACACTCAAGAGTGAGTAAATCACTGCTTGAACTACTTTTTAATCGCTGCAATAAACGCAGCATTTATCATTTATATAAAAAAAGCTGCCATTTTTTTCACTAGCGATTAAAAAAACTAACGCATGTGTGGTAAAAACTTGGTAGAAAAACAAGCTGCCAAAACTGCAGCGTGTATCTGCAGACAGAAAAAACTGTGCGTGCTAGCCCTAAAACTCACTTTATAGTAATACAGTTCTATCTCAAGTGTACTGTAAATCTTTATTTTTATTACCTATCTTCCTTACTTAATATTAACTGTATTTTTCCCACACAGCAATGGTTGCTACTTCTCAAGAAACAGCATTTTATCATAGACACTGTTGCAATCCTTTTGAAAAAATATGAATATGATTGGCGCTGGTGGCGGCTACTGTACTCTCCAAAGATTGTGAAAATGAAGAAGTAGAATTGACTTTATTGCATCCTTCTGGTCCAGCGCTATCCTTTGTGTATCCAAGAAAGCCAGACATTTTAAAAGTGCACAAAAATCAGATATTAACTCAGGCGGAGCCTAACACCGTTACAGTCCGGACATACTCTTTGACACACAAGGAAATGGCGATTGCTAGTAAGCGTTTATGGACAAGATTACATTTCACCCACTAGAAGGGACAAATTGATAAAATGCCACTTTAAAAACATACTATTAATTGTTTGATTAGTTCATAATTTATAGAACGATGATTTAACTACTGTACTATTCTTATTAAACACTTCATAAATCACATGTTTAGTTATAGAATAGAAAACAAATTTATATGTATAAATAGGGGTTAACATTTTGGTTCTTTTAATCTTGTTTAATCAAACTTGAGGATATGATCACCTTTCTTCTTTTGGTTTGTTCAATACATTCAAGTTGAAAATGCTGAGCGTTGTGTTCTGATGATTAAGATGTATTTATCCTGGCACTTATGGGATTTGTTTTTTGTGTTTCTTTTTTGTTGCATATAAATGTTTTATTCAATAAGTTGTGATAACTCATACAACCATAAAATAAAAAAAAAATAAATTTGACAGGTCCCAAGTTGAATCTCTGCACAAATATAACCAAGAACACAATCAGTCATTTTTTCACAATTGCCCGTCAATAGTTTGAATTTGATATAAAGAAACATAGTCTTGTAACATATCAAATGAAAGCTGTTACCGTTCTGAGTAAAATGATGCCTCTCCCACTTCATTATCTTATTTCTAGCCTGAGATAAAAAAAATGTAAAGCCATACCAGGCCAAAATTCACCCTTTTTTTAAACTTTAAAAATCTGTGAAAAATTAACTGATGAAGAAAAAAATTCTAAACTTTTAATTTGTAATTAACTAAAGTTGTACTTCATAAAGAAAAAGAATAAAAAAAATCTAAAGACGTCAGGTAAAAAAAAAATATTCATATTTAGATCACTTGATATGGAATGACCCATTGATGCTATTAATATTAAAATATTTTAAAATATGATCCCATCGCGATCCCAACTTGAAATTTGGTACAGATGTGGCTAAGAGCATAGCAGACACATGGGCAGCTTTTGAAATATTTAAAGCGCGCCGATTTTTCGGAAATGTGTTTTAAAGTTTTGCGCTTGAGATCACATGGGTAAAATATTAACAAAGATCCTCTTTTGACATATCTGGTGAAAGCCTGCACAGTTCTGAGTAGATTGGTGTTTATTTTGTTTCTCTATCTTATTTCTAGCCCGAGATATGATAGAAAATGTAAAGCCATACCAGGCCAAAATTCGCACTTTTTTAAAACTTTAAAAATCTGTAAAAAATTAACTGATAAAGAAAAAAATTCAAAACTTTTTTTTTGTAATTAACTAAAGTTGTTCTTCATATAGAAAAATTTTTTAAAAAATCTGAGGACGTCAGGGAAAAAAAATATTCATTTTTGGATCATTTGACATGGAATGACCCATACTTGATCTGTGGATTGAGCACCAAATGGGAATTTTGCATTAATAATGGACATTAACGCCAGGCTCTGCTGAAACAGGCTTCTTGAATCAGTTTTGGTGCCCTTTTTCTCCTGATATAAATCGTATTTTTCTGTCAAAACGTCCTGCACACGGATGTTCACACTGTGACTGTGACAAAAATGAAAAGCCTGAAAATAAAGAATTTTATACTCACCTCGCTCCAGCGGTGTCTGCTCCTCTCACTTCTGGTGCCGCTCATTAGGGCTCATGAATATTCACTTCACTGAGCCTAAGAGCGGACCGGAAGAGAGAGGAGCAGCGGCGCTGGAGGGAGGTAAGTATGCGGATGACAGGCTGTCCATGTGCTATCCACGGATGGCACACGGACTGCACACATTGTGTCACACGTCCGTGACACATGTGTGCACGCCCCGCCCCCAAACGGCCTTGTTTCACATGTCCGTGGTGACACGGATGTGTGAAAGAGGCCTCATATGGTGTAGGTCCACCTTTTGCGTCAATTACAGCCTCAATTCTCCAAGGTATGGATTAATACAAGATGATATCATTGGCCCGGCAAATGTCCACAAAATAGCACCCTAGATCATCACAGAACTTCCGCCATGTTTTACGGTTGGGAGAAGGCAGTCTGGATGGAATGCTTCTTTCGGCTGTCTGCAAACATACACTCGGCTGGAGGTCGGAATATGGGGTAAAGAATGATTCGTCTGAAAATATCACGTTTCCACTGCTCGATGGACCAATTCTGGAGGTTTCTACACCACTCTAAACGCTTGGAAACATTTGTCATTGAGAGCAGCGGTTTTCAAATTGCAGCTTTTCTGTGGAATCCAGATTTGTGCAGCTCCCGACGAACAGTTTTCGTAGAAACTGGGTTCTTTAGGTGTTCATTGTGCTCAGCAGTGATTTTCGGAGCCATGGTCTTGCGATCCTCTCTCACAATTCGCTTTAGAGTCCGACGGTCTCTCTCAGTCAACTTCGACTTTTGGCCGGACCTGTGCTTTGCTGCGGACGTTTTTCCTTCTCTTTCAAATGAAGTCATTACTTTGGAGACCGTACCTCTTCACTAGAGATGAGCGGTGTTCGATTCGATTTGTTCGCCAATCTCAAATTCGAGCTGTTTTGGGCGGTGTTCGAGGCATTCGTCGAATTAGAACAATTAGCTTGAAATTCGGCAGTTCGCGGTTATGTTCGATAACGCTTCGATCACCAAAAGCTTAACCCTAACCATGTTAATGACTGTGAATATCCAGTTTATGGGTATAGTGTGCGAAGGAGGGGGGGTTGTACCAGTGCTGCAGAAATGATAGCGATCTCCATTTTTTTTTCTCCAAACTGCACATACAGTGGGGCGGTGCAGGCTGTCATCCAATCACACATACACACAGCAAAGTGCATTTTTTGCACACAAGCAAGGTTAGGCATCATTGGCTGTGTAAGGCGGCCGTCACACGCATCAATTTAATGCACGATATTGCTTAAGCGATCTGCTTTTTGATCGCTTCAGCGATATCGTTTGTATGTCGCTGCGGGTAATCAAGCGATTTTACAATGTAGATTGATGAGCCGGAGCTCATATCAAGCGATAAACGTTTGATCAATCTGCATCATCGTGGTGTGTGACACCACGATGAACGATCTCCCAGCGGCAGAGCCTATGCTGGGAGATGGTATCTATGGTAAACGTTGGGTTACTAAGCGCCGCGCGGCGCCTAGTAACCCGATGTGTACCATAGTTACCAGCGATCTCGCTGCTCCACATCGCTGGTGAGTCTGCCTGTGTGACAGCTTACCAACGATGTGAGCGATATTGTTAGCGATCGCTCGTGCACGTGATCGCTAACAATATCGCTAGCGATATTGAAGCGTGTGACGGCCGCCTAAGTCACATGTCCTAGCACTATAAGACCCAGCCATTTTCTCCATCGCCACCATTTGCTTATTGCTGTAGCTCTGTGTCAGATGGCACTGCTGCTGCTGTGGGCGATATAGAGAGAAATCAAGCAATAGTGTTCTGATTCAGCTAGTGAGGTAGATAGATAGGTTTAGGGAGTAGGGACTGGAGGTAGTGTGTGAATTTTAGGAGTATCAGCCCTTTGGAGGGCTGCTTCATAGGAGTAGTGATTAGGGACTAGGGACTAGTAGTCTAGCAGCTCTTTTTCAGGTGTACTTCATAGAAGCAGGGACTAGTTTTAATTTCAGCCCTTTTTAGGGCTAGGTTAGAGCAGTCCCTATTAGTTTTTGCCAGGCAGAAGTGTGCGAGTGCTGTGCAAGCATTTTTCACAGCATCTGGCCACATCTAGCTCTGGGAGTCCTTTAGGGCAGGTAGTGTAGCACTGCTGTGAAGAAAGCTACACCACCTGCCTTAGTAGGAATATTTTAGCTGCAGCTAGTCCAGGCAATTTGTTTGGGCTAGTACTGTAGCAGTGCCACTAAAAAAGAAGTAGTGTAGGCCACTTCTAATACAAACAACTACACCGCCTGTGTAGTCACTTACTTCTAGTTTTTAACTGCACCTTGCCCAGGTCTCACTTTGGGTCAAGTAGCAGTGCCACTAAAAAAGAAGTAGTGTAGGCCACTTCTAATAAAAACAAATACACCGCCTGTGTAGTCACTTACTTCTAGTTTTTAACTGCACCTTGCCCAGGTCTCACTTTGGGTCAAGGAGCAGTGCCACTAAAAAAGAAGTAGTGTAGGCCACTTCTAATACAAACAACTATACCGCCTGTGTAGTCACTTACTTCTAGTTTTTAACTGCACCTTGCCCAGGTCTCACTTTGGGCCATGTAGCAGTGCCACTAAAAAAGAAGTAGTGTAGGCCACTTCTAATACAAACAACTACACCGCCTGTGTAGTCACTTACTTCTAGTTTTTAACTGCACCTTGCCCAGGTCTCACTTTGGGTCAAGTAGCAGTGCCACTAAAAAAGAAGTAGTGTAGGCCACTTCTAATAGAAACAAATACACCGCCTGTGTAGTCACTTACTTCTAGTTTTTAACTGCACCTTGCCCAGGTCTCACTTTGGGTCAAGTAGCAGTGTTGGTTCAGTCACCTCTGCTTGATTTATATCCAGCTTTTTGTTGTCCAACAACTGTACAGTTTAAAATTTTGTCCCATACAAAATGAGTGGCAAAAGGCCTGCTGCTGGTGGGAATGGGAGTAGGCATGGTAGAAAGGGAAAAAAAGTTTGTGTCCGTGGGGTAGATGCTAAATCTACATTAACATCTACTGAAGAAAGGCAATCTTCCAGCCAAAGTAAGATGTCCACTTCTTTCCGAGGAGATTCTGATATGATCCCTCTCGTACGGACACGACTCAGACAACGATCGATAACAATTCTCGATGAGGCACAAAAAGAGCAGGCGCTTGAATGGATAGCAAGCGCTTCAGCAAGTGGGCTCTCCTCCACCTCAACTTCTACATCACCATCACAAATACACCAGTCCTCAGAGGTGTCACCCCAATCCCACTTGCTTCCGCACAGCTCCCAAGTCTCCAGCCACCCATCTGAGTATGGGGTAAGACAGATGGTTGAGTATGCATCGCTCTTCTCTCATACTATAGCCTGGGAATCAGAGGTCTACTCAAAAGCTTTTGTGAGTCAAGACAAGGAAATTATCTGCACTGAAGCCCAGAAGCTTTTGGAGTCTGATCCAGGCCCAAATAAAGAAGGGTCTGAGCAAGCATAATGTAGACCCTCATTCATAAACTGTGAACTACACCTTGGAAATCTTGTGAGCCCCTCTGCATACGACTCCTCCTGTACTTCCTCCCCCTCCTCTAGTGCCACCACCTGACTCTAAATACTGTTTAAAGTGTGCTCCAGTATGGAAATGATGGGAATAGTCATGCTGATAATGGCATCATCATCACTAAACATCTTCGTCGACATTTCAATACTGTACAGAATGGTGCATAGGTCATTCATTTCAGACCACTCCAACTGTGTGATTTGCCCCACCTCTGGATCTCGTAGGCCCAGGTTATACGTCATGACTTATTACACCAGGGCTCGTCAGTGCTGTCACAGTTGCTGCAACATGTGTTGAGTTGAATTCCATCGTGTCGGCACATCGCATTTCAGCCAGTGAACTGGCAGGCCGAACGACTTCTGTAGAGATGCAAGGCGTTGATCTGTGGGATGCGAACAGCGGAAGTGAGCACACAGCGACCGTGTCCTCTGCTTAACACCATCTAGGCCCGGATAGTGTGCAAAAATTGGCTGGACAACCAGGTTTAAGATGTGAGCTATGCAAGGCATGTGTGTCACACTGCCCCGGCGGAGGGCTGCACCCAGCATTGCAGCATTGTCGCACACGGCCTTCCCTGGCTGCAGGTTCAGGGGAAACAAGCATTGATGAAACTCGGTCTCTACAGCGGACCACAAATCCTCAGCTGTGTGACTCATATTTCCCAGACATTTCAAGGTAAAGACCACCTTATGCCCTGCTGCCATCATAGTAAGGAGGTGTGCAGCATTCCTTGTGCGCAGTTAGAACGCGGATGGCATTACCAGACAGGCTTTGGGTGCAGGTGGAGGACCGAGACGAGGTTGAGGAGGCAGAAGGAGTGGAGGAACTTATACATACAGAGGATTGATGCACAACTCGTGGGGATGGCAAGACTTGGGCAGCAGCCCCTTCTCCTGCTGTCTTCATAGTTACCCAGTGCACAGTCACCGCCATGTAACACCCCTATCCATGCTTACTGGTCCAAGTGTCTGTGGTGAAAAGCACCCTGTCACACACAGAGTTTCTTAAGGAAGCGGTGATTTTGTGTGTGACATGGCGGTGTAGCGCAGGCACAGCTTTCTTGAGAAGTAGTGGCGACTGTGCATCTGGTACTGGGGCACTGCGACAGACACAAGGTCTAAAAAATCCTCTGTGTACAACAGGCGAAGACGAAGCATTTCTGTAACCAACAGCTTGCAGATGTTGAAATTCAACCTCTTAGCTTTGTCATGGCCAGGAGGAAATGGTCTATTACTTGTCCACATCTGAGGGACCGAGGACTGGCTGCTGTGCTGAGACACGGTTGAGTAGGGTGTCCCAGGCAAACTGTTGGTCTGTGAGGAAGGTGCAGGCGGACATATTATGTTGCCTTCATCCAAAGGTGGTGCTCTTGATGTCTGACAGCGCTCAACACCAGCAGGTGTTTTCACTTCCAAAAGAACTGAGGACCTTCTAATCACACTGGCTGTTGCGGGTAAAGGTGGAAGGTCTGCGTCCAAAAGCATGTGTGACTGCTGTCCCCACAGTCACAGAAGATGAAGAGGCAGCGGATGCACTTGATGGTCCAGTCGGTGGTTGGCCCGGCCTGCTAGCCTGCATTGTAGCACAGTGAGCTTCCCACTGTGGCTTTTGCTTCATATCCATGTGACGGTTCATGCATGAACTACTCAAAGTATAGATTTTTTGGCCTCTACTTAGATTTTGGTTACAAATCTTACAGATCTTATGGTACCTTTACACGCCGCGACGGCAGGCTGGATACATCGCGCTACAAGCTACAATTGTAGCTTGTAGCGTCCATATCGCCTGTAGTAGCGGCGTCTGAAGAGGCGACGCTACAGCCGGCGACAGATACATCTGTTTATGGTCTCTGCTCATAAACTTAAGGCAACATCGCCGATGGTAGCGAGCTGTATCGGCGTGTAAAGAGGCAACGGAAGGGAACCCTGGACACCCGGGGCTGTAGCTGCAATGTAGCTAAGGCGTCACCTCGGCTCCGTCTTACCGCGCCCCATGTGCGATCATTGGTGGAAGCTTCTGCGTGCCGATTGGCCCTTGCCGCACAGGCCTCCATCTTGGATGAGCTGTCCCTTCAGCACTACACATACGCGCCGTATGCACGATCATACCTTAGTACAATTACGCGGCCCACAACTTACGGGAAACCAAACCAAATGGCCCATGATTCTCATATACAGTGTTCACATCCTGTGAACACATAATGAATAATGCTGGACACAGCGGTGAACAATGTGTTACGGGCCGGGCTGCCTTTTTATTGAACTGCAGATGCCGCATAAAAGTGTTCCTTAAGTGTCTGCGCGCAACTGAAACACTGATGCACGTATACAGACACCGCATTGAAGTCGAGTAGTCAGTACACAGCGCATAGGCTTGCTGTACGCATCGCTCTGTGGGTGTTGTACAGTAGGTGCCGCAGAAGTGCTTCGCCCGTGTCACTGCGCGTAGGACTAGTTCAAAGGGTGCGTGACCCGGAACGTGGCCGTAATGACGTAATTACGATAGTTTCGTTTTCACTCTGCCTGCAAGGTGCCAGCTCCTCCTCTGCACACACCATTGCAGTCATGGCGGCCGTTCACCGCGCTGCTACGTGGGGGATGGCTGAACTGCTCATCCTCATAGACTACTGTGACCGGTATGACTATTGGGCTCACCGGCACCACCGTCATCCCAGGCTGCGCAATCGCGCCACTATTCGGCGGATTCAGCGGGCTCTGCTCAACCAACTGGGGGTGCAGAGGACCGCTAAAGCCGTCCAGAAGAAGATAGCGGACCTGAAGCACAAATGCCCAGGCCGCATACTCGATATCCGTGGCAGGATTGCCAGGCTGCGTGGTGAGTACTTCAGAGGGCCACACATGATTTGTATTGTATGTAAGCACAACAAAAACATAAAAAATCGTTCACACACATCCTAGGTATAGTGAGAGGGACACCGGCAGACAGCACATTGATGCCGGACATATTCTTCTCAGGTGTTTTGTAATACACTGTCACACAGATCTTTCACAGGTTTGCTACGGAGCAGTTCCACTACATTCACATCTGTTGCCAGAGATAGATACATACAATGTACACAGAGAACGCACATACTGTGTGTTGTAAGCCGCTCATGTGTGTCGCAGAAACGCACCCCGCCGCTATCTACACACGCCGCTGTCACAAGCGCTGATCGTGCGTGACAGGGCAAACACTTGTACTACGTACACATAGCCCCGGCACCGCTACTTTATGCACACTGGGTAGATGACTTGCCACCGCTCCTGGGTGACGCTTTACCATCGGTTTAGATGCATTCGCCACACTCCGCCATGTCACAACCGCTTATTCCGTGCTTCACTCCCCTCACTGGTACGTCACGTCTCGGCCATCCGCCCTTTCCGTCGTGCCCAATCACAACTCCGTAGTGTTGACCAATGGTTGTGGTTTGGGCGCGGCGTACAGGACTGTGGCACGCCTATGTGTTTTACGTCCTGCCTTTGTTGCTCCCACTCACCCTGTGGTGGCGGCGTGTGAAGCGGGAACGCTAAGCTACAGCTGGCTACTTGAGACACCCGGCGATGTAGCTAGCTATAGATGTAGCGTGGCGTAGCGCACCTTGTCGCGGCGTGTAAAGAGAGTGCGTTGACCGTTTGTAGCCGTTTGAGCGTGCTCGTGCACGCGAAGTAGCGCGATGTATCCAGCCTGCCGTCGCGGCGTGTAAAGGTACCATCACAGATAACATGGGGAGACTAAAGGCTTGTGGATTTTGGAATGTGCTGCATGAAAGTCACCTCACCAACCATTTTAAGCTTACAACTGCGGGGCAATTGATGCCACTGAAGTGGTGTCTGGGCCCAAATTTTTGGAAAAAATGGATACTCTTGTTGTAGTCCCCTAAATGTGACACAATGCTCAGCATGTGCACGAGGCCTTGCAAATGCTGAGGTAAAAAACACGAAATACTCATTGCCTGCACAAGGCCTTACAAATAGTGAAGTAAAACTCACCAAGTTCTCCTCGTCTGAGCATGGCCTTACAGATACTGTAGCAAAACTCACCAAGTTCTCCTCGTCTGAATGTGGCCTTACTAAAACTGAAGTAAAACTCTCCAAATACTCATCGTCTGCATGATGCCTTACAGATACTGAAGTAAAACTCACCAAGTTCTCCTCGTCTGAGCATGGCCTTACAGATACTGAAGTAAAACTCACCAAGTTCTCCTCATCTGAACGTGGCCTTACAGATACTGAAGTAAAAGTCACCAAGTTCTCCTCGTCTGAGCATGGCCTTACAGATAGTGAAGTAAAACTCACCAAGTTCTCCTCGTCTGAGCATGGCCTTACAGATACTGAAGTAAAACTCACCAAGTACTCATCGTCTGAACATGGCCTTACAGATACTGAAGTAAAACTCACCAAGTTCTTCTCGTCTGAACGTGGCCTTACAGATAGTGAGGAAAAACATCACCAAATACTCCTCGTCTGAACGTGGCCTTACAGATACTGAAGTAAAACTCACCAAGTACTCCTCATCTGAACATGGCCTTACAGATACTGAAGTAAAACTCACCAAGTACTCATCGTCTGAACATAGCCTTAATAAAACTGAAGTAAAACTCTCCAAATACTCATCGTCTGCATGATGCCTTACAAATACTGGAGTAAAAACGGATTTAAGAGGGGCATGACATGCCTATATCTGTGTCTCCTCCTTTCACTCGTCCATCTTTTTTCTTTTCGCATTTTTATATGTACTTGTCACTTTTCCATGTGTTTGTTGTGTGTTTTGAGTAGTTTGTCACCTTTTGGACACCTTAGAAGGCGTTTTCTATGTGTTTGTATGTGTTTGTGTTTGCTTGCCATTGTTTTCAATGGGGTTCGATGTTGTTCGACGAACATTAGACGAACATTCGACGAACACACATCAAATTCGACGAATCGAATCCGAACATCGGGGTGGTGGCTCATCTCTGCTCTTCACATGCCAAGCATTCGGGCACTTTCTGTTACACTAGCGCCTGCCATACAGCACCAACAATTTGGTCTTTTTGAAAATCCGAAAGGTCTGCCATTGGTATCGGTTTCTCATCAATGTTCTTACAATTCGGCAAAACAAACAGTTAACTTACATACACATATCACTTAACACAAATAATCAACTACAAAACATTAACATATGTCACGGTTTGCATGTTTATAACATGTCCGAAGATTATGATGCCAAAACGTTAGGTGTTTCCATTATTTTGTCCAACTCCTGTATATAGTTGATATATATATATATATATAATATATATATATATATATATAATACAAAATAAAGGACTGCAGCACTCTTCTTTGTGAAACAACCGCCTTTATTCGGCCATCAGGTGGGTGGTGACAACGTTTCGGGATCCTGTCCCTTTCTCTAGCAGCTATACAATGTCAAGGCTAGGTTTTTATACCCTTGATTTTCATATGCTCACATAATTGCCAATTATCACATTCAATTGTTTTTTATCTATATAGTGCCCTCTAGTGCAAAAACAGTGCTAGTGCACACTTATTCACCTTATATATCATTATATTTAGCCCTTATTTTCCACATCATATATTTACATTATCTGTTCCATATTGATACTTATTTGATTGCTTTACATGTTGATATTCATCACCTTGCACAGCTATGGCTTCCACCTGGTCCGCCCTCTCCTATGCAGTATACAGTTCTCCTACTTGCTTTCCTGCCGCCATTGCACGTGTCCAGCGTCTCTATGAGATCGCCCGCACATGCGCGGTGCAATTTGGGAAGTTTACCGTCGCTATGGCGATACCGGATATCCAGCGTCCGCCATCTTGCCACTCGCATTATATGCCTTTACACCTGCATTTGCATTTCAGCGGTGTTTACATGCTTGTTGTCAATGTCCACTTGGTAGTTTGTGCAAATTGAACAAAATTGTGTATGTGCAGGTCACTTATATCCAAAAAGTGCTATGTGCACATGCTAAAATCTATTTTGAGACTATATGTTAATTTTATTTTAAAACTACCGTTATCATTATTAGTCTCCCCTATTTTACTTGTCATTATCCGTCGCCCATGAATCACCAACCACAGTGTGTATACCACTGCGGTCAGGTGTCAGCCTTACATGGTGATAGGAAACCCCATCGCTCACCATGTATGCCGATCTTGGGGTCAATAGGATTTCTTATACTATTGGGGATACCCTAGATTATCCATTTAGTAGTTCCATGATTAATAAACCATAATCATAATATAGTCACATTATTTTATTTTTCTATACTTAAAGTGCTGAAGTGTCATACATTTAAAGTGCTATGCATTGCATCCATAAGATGCTTGTGTTATTGTATAAATTAAAGTGCTTATCGTCATGTGCTTTGTGCATGGCATCTACAGGTCAACCAGATAGTCTGTTCTGCAAATTTGATAGCGGCCACTGTTTCTGCCTTGCTGTGCTTTCTATCGGAACATTGCTCTGGATCATTAGATGGGCTAAAATATGAATAATAATAATAAAACATATAAATATATTAAAATACATTAAAATTCATCTATATGAATACTAGTGTGCATCGAAATTACACCTAAAAGTGATTAATATCTGATTATCATTAAACTCGTATACAGTTTGTTTATTGTGACTAGTGCTCTCTATCTACAAGTACCATTTTTACGTCCGAGTTACTTTTCCTATCAGGGTTCTCTTGTTTATTTCTGATTTCCTTACTAACTGCTTTACTTTGTTACAAAATCTCTATAATGTCAGACTCATTTTGTATTCAACATTCATCCCGACGCCTCAGAGTGTTTAGTTTATAAATCCACTCTAATTCTCTTATCTTCAATAATTTGGTCCTGTCTCTGCCTCTTCTGAGTGGGGGTATGCATCGATTAATCTAAATTTCAGATCCCTCTCTTTGTGATTTTTTTCTACAAAATGTCTTGGGACTAGCAGGTCTTTCCTCTTTGTTCTGATGTCATGTCTGCTGGTTAAAACGCGTTTTAAATTCTAAAGTGGTCTCACCTACATATTTGAGGCCACATGGACACTCTAGCAAGTAGATCACGTGGTCCACTATTACAGGTCAGGAAGTTGGTTGATTTTATATTCGACTCCATTATGTGTGAAATTTGGACCTTTCTGCATGTACTTACAATCAATGCATGAGAGTACATGGATAACACCCCTTTCTATCTCTCGAGGTCAGAGTTGTTTGTCTACTCTTTTTCATAGAGCCAATGTCTGATCTAATAAAAGCATCCTTCAGATTTTTCCCTTTCCTATACGCTGTCATAGGTTTATTGTTGAACTCCTCAACCTCCCGGTATACAGCTACTTAAGATGTGCCAATGCCTTTTTACAATCTTGTCTATCTCCGGTGCTTCCTCATTATAGGTTATTATTAATGGAATCCTCTTCTCCCTTTGCTTTTTCTCTATGGCCTCACCCTTGTTGTCTAAAACTTTCTCCATCTGTTGTTCTAACAGCTTCTTTCGGGTATCTTCTTTCTACAAATTTACTCATTACTGGTTTGGTTTTTCTCTAATTCTGTCTGTTCGCTGACTATCCTTTTTCACCCCTCTGCATCTGTCCCAATTGGTATTGCTCTCCTCAGGGCGCTGGGTGGTGACTATCATATCGTAGAAGTTTATTTTTATCCGTCTTTTTAACATATAATGTCGTACTGAACCCTCTTTCATGCTTCTTCACCCATACGTCTAGGAACTGTATCTCATCTTCCGATTGCACCTTTAGTGAATTTTATGGTGGGATCTATTAAAGTTTAAAACCTCAAAGAATTCTTCCAGTTTGTCTCTGTGCCCTTCCATATGCATGTCCACATAGCACTTTTTGGATATAAGTGACCTGCACATACACAATTTTGTTCAATTTGCACAAACTACCAAGTGGACATTGACAACAAGCATGTAAACACCGCTGAGATGCAAATGCAGGTGTAAAGGCATATAATGCGAGTGGCAAGATGGCGGACGCCGGATATCCGGTATCGCCATAGCGACGGTAAACTACCCAAATTGCACAACGCATGTGCGGGCGATCTCATAGAGACGCTGGACACGTGCAATGGCGGCAGGAAAGCAAGTATGAGAACTGTATACTGCATAGGAGGAGGGCGGACCAGGTGGAAGCCATAGCTGTGCAAGGTGATGAATATCGACATGTAAAGCAATCAAATAAGTATCAATATGGAACAGATAATGTAAATATATGATTGTGAAAATAAGGGCTAAATATAATGATATAAAAGGTGAATAAGTGTGCACTAGCACTGTTTTTGCACTAGAGGGCACTATATAGATAAAAAACAACTGAATGTGATAATTGGCAATTATGTGAGCATATGAAAATCAAGGGTATAAAAAACCTAGCCTTGACATTGAATAGCTGCTAGAGAAAGGGACAGGATCCCGAAACGTTGTCACCACCCACCTGATGGCCGAATAAAGGCGGTTGTTTCACAAAGAAGAGTGCTGCAGTCCTTTATTTTGTATACTTATACAGCAAGGAGGAGAGGAGCTGTGACTGCTGAGCACCAAGGGGAGCTGTGCTGCACCATTATACTAATCTATATATATATATATATATATATACCTAGCAAAAAATACTCTGCAGCACTCGGTTACTACCAATGATGTACATATGCTAATAAGCATATATATATATAATTATATATGAGAGAAAAGTTAAAAACTTACGTTTTTTCAAAAAACTCAAAATCTTATCTTTTTATTTCTGAAGTTCTTGGTACACACATTGGCCAATGTCTGTTTGCTCGTCGACTGCGACAAAGTGACTTCAGGTACGACGAGTCCTACGCTGATATCCCTATCCTCCTTGTCCACCCCCCACCTCTCAGTGGGCAGACTCCATCTCAACCCTAGATCACCTGCAGTCAACAAGGGTGCAAATTGCAGCATGGAGCCAGCAACTCCATAAGATACAAAACAGAAAAAAAACTGCATAGCACTCACAGACTAATGTGAACCGGTGCCAGCAGGGCTGCTGGATCAAATAACTAGAAAAAAATACTCTGCAGCACTCGGTTACTACCAATGATGTACATATGCTAATAAGCTATATATATATTATATATAATGAGCAACAATACACACCAGCTCTCTGAACTGTTTGCGAAGCAGAAGAGCACATTCAGCAAGCGTCTAATGCAACTAATGTGTAAAAAGGAAAGATACAGAAAATCGTTTGTTCCGACAGCTGTGGGGATGTTTAACAAATGTATAAGTGTAAAGCATCCCAAGACTAAGTGAAGTTCTAAGGGTATGGGGAGAATAGGTGAGGTACTTGTACCAGTCTACCCGCATCTGCTGTCCATATAGACTTATTTTGTAAAGTGTGTAATGTTCTTGATCTTTGTTCTGCTGCTGTAATACTGTAATTTCCTCCGGGATCAATAAAGTTTATCTTATCTTATCTTATCTTATATATGAGAAAAAAGTTAAAAACTTGCGTTTTTTCAAAAAACTCAAAATCTTATCTTTTTATTTTTGAAGTTCTTGGTACACACATTGGCCAATGTCTGTTTGCTCGTCGACTGGCTCGTCAAATAACTAGAAAAAAATACTCTGCAGCACTCGGTTACTACCAATGATGTACATATGCTAATAAGCTATATAATATATGAGAAAAAAAATTTGTTTGTTGATCCAGCAGCCCTGCTGGCACCGGTTCACATTAGTCTGTGAGTGCTATGCAGTTTTTTTTCTGTTTTGTATCTTATGGAGTTGCTGGCTCCATGCTGCAATTTGCACCCTTGTTGACTACAGGTGATCTAGGGTTGAGATGGAGTCTGCCCACAGAGAGGTGGGGGGTGGACAAGGAGGATAGGGATATCAGCGTAGGACTCGTCGGACCTGAAGTCACTTTGTCGCAGTCGACAAGCAAACAGACATTGGCCAATGTGTGTACCAAGAACTTCAGAAATAAAAAGATAAGATTTTGAGTTTTTTGAAAAAACGTAAGTTTTTAACCTTTTTCTTATATATATATAGCTTATTAGCATATGTACATCATTGGTAGTAACCGAGTGCTGCAGAGTATTTTTTTCTAGTTATTTGATCCAGCAGCCCTGCTGGCATCGGTTCACATTAGTCTGTGAGTGCTATGCAGTTTTTTTTCTGTTTTGTATCTTATGGAGTTGCTGGCTCCATGCTGCAATTTGCACCCTTGTTGACTGCAGGTGATCTAGGGTTGAGATGGAGTCTGCCCACTGAGAGGTGGGGGGTGGACAAGGAGGATAGGGATATCAGCGTAGGACTCATCGGACCTGAAGTCACTGCAAATTGCACCCTCATTGCCTACTGGTGATCTAGGGTCTAGATGGTGTCCGCCCACTTAGTAGTGGGGTAGGGTGGACAAGGAGGACTTGGGTGTCAGCGTTAGGATTCATCGGACCTGAAGTCACTTTGTCGCAGTCGATGAGCAAGCAGACATTGGACAATGTGTGTACTAAGAACTTCAGATTTAAAAAAAAAAAATAAGAATTTTGTGGTTTTTGAAAAAAACTTAAGTTTTTTAATTTTTTCTCATATATATATATATACAGTTAGGGCCAGAAATATTTGGACAGTGACACAAGTTTTGTTATTTTAGCTGTTTACAAAAACATGTTCAGAAATACAATTATATATATAATATGGGCTGAAAGTGCACACTCCCAGCTGCAATATGAGAGTTTCCACATCCAAATCGGAGAAAGGGTTTAGGAATCATAGCTCTGTAATGCATAGCCTCCTCTTTTTCAAGGGACCAAAAGTAATTGGACAATGGACTCTAAGGGCTGCAATTAACTCTGAAGGCATCTCCCTCGTTAACCTGTAATCAATGAAGTAGTTAAAAGGTCAGGGGTGGATTCCAGGTGTGTGGTTTTGCATTTGGAAGCTGTTGCTGTGACCAGACAACATGCGGTCAAAGGAACTCTCAATTGAGGTGAAGCAGAACATCCTGAGGCTGAAAAAAAATAAAAAATTAATCAGAGAAATAGCAGACATGCTTGGAGTAGCAAAATCAACAGTTTGGTACATTCTGAGAAAAAAGGAATTGACTGGTGAGCTTGGGAACTCTAAAAGGCCTGGGCGTCCATGGATGACAACAGTGGTGGATGATCGCCGCATACTTTATTTGGTGAAGAAGATCCCGTTCACAACATCAACTGAAGTCCAGAACACTCTCAGTGAAGTAGGTGTATCTGTCTCTAAGTCAACAGTAAAGAGAAGACTCCATGACAGTAAATACAAAGGGTTCACATCTAGATGCAAACCATTCATTAATTCCAAAAATAGACAGGCCAGAGTTAAATTTGCTGATAAACACCTCAAGAAGCCAGCTCAGTTCTGGAAAAGTATTCTATGGACAGATGAGACAAAGATCAACCTGTACCAGAATGATGGGAAGAAAAAAGTTTGGAGAAGAAAGGGAACGGCACATGATCCAAGGCACACCACATCCTCTGTAAAACATGGTGGAGGCAACGTGATGGCATGGGCATGCATGGCTTTCAATGGCACTGGGTCACTTGTGTTTATTGATGACATAACAGCAGACAAGAGTAGCCGGATGAATTCTGAAGTGTACCGGGATATACTTTCAGCCCAGATTCAGCCAAATGCTGCAAAGTTGATTGGACGGCACTTCATAGTACAGATGGACAATGACCCCAAGCATACAGTCAAAGCTACCCAGGAGTTCATGAGTGCAAAAAAGTTGAACATTCTGCAATGGCCAAGTCAATCACCAGATCTTAACCCAATTGAGCATGCATTTCACTTGCTCAAATCCAGACTTAAGACGGAAAGACCCACAAACAAGCAAGACCTGAAGGCTGCGGCTGTAAAGGCCTGGCAAAGCATTAAGAAGGAGGAAACCCAGCGTTTGGTGATGTCCATGGTTCCAGACTTAAGGCAGTGATTGCCTCCAAAGGATTCGCAACAAAATATTGAAAATAAAAATATTTTGTTTGGGTTATGTTTATTTGTCCAATTACTTTTGACCTCCTAAAATGTGGAGTGTTTGTAAAGAAATGTGTACAATTCCTACATTTTCTATCAGATATTTTTGTTCAACCCTTCAAATTAAACGTTACAATCTGCACTTGAATTCTGTTGTAGAGGTTTCATTTCAAATCCAATGTGGTGGCATGCAGAGCCCAACTCGCGGAAATTGTGTCACTGTCCAAATATTTCTGGCCCTAACTGTATATATATATATATATATATATATATATAGCTTGTCAGCATATGTACATCATTGGTAGTAGCTGAGTGCTGCAAGTTTTTTTCCCTAGTAGTTTATCCCAGCATCCCTGCTGGCACCAGTTCACATTGTCTGTGAGTGCTGTGCAGTTTTTTTTCTCTTTTGTATCGTGTGGAGTGGCTGGCTCCATTACTGCAAATTGCACCCTCATTGCCTACTGGTGATCTAGGGTCTAGATGTTGTCCGCCCACTTAGTAGTGGGGTAGGGTGGACAAGGAGGATTTGGGTGTCAGCGTTAGGACTCATCGGACCTGAAGTCACTTTGTCGCAGTCGACGAGCAAGCAGACATTGGCCAATGTGTGTACTAAGAACTTCAGATTTAAAAAAAAAATAAGAAGAATTTTGAGTTTTTTGAAAAAAAACGTAAGTTTTTAAATTTTTTCTTATATATATATATATATATATATATATAGCTTGACAGCATATGTACATCATTGGTAGTAGCTGAGTGCTGCAAGGTTTTTTTCCCTAGTAGTTTATCCCAGCATCCCTGCTGGCACCAGTTCACATTGTCTGTGAGTGCTGTGCAGTTTTTTTTCTCTTTTGTATCGTGTGGAGTGGCTGGCTCCATTACTGCAAATTGCACCCTCATTGCCTACTGGTGATCTAGGGTCTAGATGTTGTCCGCCCACTTAGTAGTGGGGTAGGGTGGACAAGGAGGATTTGGGTGTCAGCGTTAGGACTCATCGGACCTGAAGTCACTTTGTCGCAGTCGACGAGCAAGCAGACATTGGCCAATGTGTGTACTAAGAACTTCAGATTTAAAAAAAAAATAAGAAGAATTTTGAGTTTTTTGAAAAAAAACGTAAGTTTTTAAATTTTTTCTTATATATATATATATATATATATATATAGCTTGACAGCATATGTACATCATTGGTAGTAGCTGAGTGCTGCAAGGTTTTTTCCCTAGTAGTTTATCCCAGCATCCCTGCTGGCACCAGTTCACATTGTCTGTGAGTGCTGTGCAGTTTTTTTTCCGCTCTTTTATATATATATATATATATATATATATATATATATATATATATATATATGAAAAAGATCCTTGCAGCACACAGCTACTACCAATGATGTACATAAGCTACTAGCTATATATATTTGAGGAAAAAGTTTAAAAACTTACGTTTTTTTCAAAAAACTCAAAAATCTCCAATTTTTTATTTAATTCTGAAGTTCTTGGTACATACATTGGCCAATGTCTGTTTGCTCATCAACTGCGACAAAGTGACTTCAGGTCTGATGAGTCCTACGCTGATATCCCTATCCTCCTTGTCCGCTTCCCCACTACTAAGTGGGCAGACACCATCTAGACCCTCCATCACCTGTAGGTAATGAGGGTGCACATTGCAGTATGGAACCTGCAACTCCATATGATAAATAACAACAAAAAAACTGCACAGCACTCAAAGACAAATGTGAACTGGTGCTAGCAAAGCTGCAGGGTATATAATATGAAAAAGATCCTTGCAGCACACAGCTACTACCAATGATGTACATAAGCTACTAGCTATATATATTTGAGGAAAAAGTTTAAAAAACTTACGTTTTTTTCAAAAACTCAAAAATCTCCAATTTTTTATTTAATTCTGAAGTTCTTGGTACATACATTGGCCAATGTCTGTTTGCTCATCAACTGCGACAAAGTGACTTCAGGGTCTGATGAGTCCTACGCTGATATCCCTATCCTCCTTGTCCGCTTCCCCACTACTAAGTGGGCAGACACCATCTAGACCCTCCATCACCTGTAGGTAATGAGGGTGCACATTGCAGTATGGAACCTGCAACTCCATATGATAAATAACAACAAAAAAACTGCACAGCACTCAAAGACAAATGTGAACTGGTGCTAGCAAAGCTGCAGGGTTATATAATATGAAAAAGATCCTTGCAGCACACAGCTACTACCAATGATGTACATAAGCTACTAGCTATATATATTTGAGGAAAAAGTTTAAAAACTTACGTTTTTTTCAAAAAACTCAAAAATCTCCAATTTTTTATTTAATTCTGAAGTTCTTGGTACATACATTGGCCAATGTCTGTTTGCTCATCAACTGCGACAAAGTGACTTCAGGGTCTGATGAGTCCTACGCTGATATCCCTATCCTCGTACTTCCTGTCGCCGCAACTGAGTCGCCCTGCTACAATTGGTGGAGAATGCGGGCAGAAATCCCAGCAGACACGTGATCCTATGTCCTGGGTGAAGTCTGCAATCACCCAGCCACAGACTCCAGGGATCATGGAGGACCTGCTGAAACACTTGTTACAGGCTCAACAAACGCAACAAGCACAGCACCAGCAACTGCTAAAGCAGCAGCAAATGGCGCAACAAGAGACCACCAAACTGCTGACGCAGCAGATCCAGCTCCAGCGACAGCATCAACAAGACCAGCAGCAGATCGACATACTGGCTGAAGCGGTCCGAAGCACAGCGACAGCAGCAACAAGGTCAGTGGGCGAGTTTTCCATCCGAAAGGCTGTAAGAGGAGCCATGCAGAAAATGACTCCAGGGGATGATATAGAGGCCTTTCTGTCTGTCTTTGAACGTGTGGCGGAGAGAGAGGGTCTCCCATCAGCACAGTGGGCAGAAGTGCTGGCGCCATATCTGACAGGGGAACCTCATAAGGCCTACTATGATTTAGCGCTGCAAGACGCCAAAGAATAGAATTGAAAACGGAAATATTGGCACGCGTGGGGGTGACAATGACTGTGAGGGCACAGCGGGTTCACCGATGGGCGTATCATCGGGACAGACCACCTCACTCCCAAATGTTTGACCTGCTACACTTGGTCCAAAAATGGTTGCAGCCGGAGAGCTCTACGCCAGCGCAGATTGTGGAGCGTGTTGTGATGGACCGTTTTTGTACACTCTCTGCCACGATCTGTCCAAACCTGGGTTGCCCAGGGTGATCCCCAGAATGCTGACGACCTCATTGGGCTAGTGGAAATATACCAGGGGATGGAAGATCCCGGGACCAGGTTGCCCACTCCTTACTGGGGGTCCCAGCAGGGGGCAGAGGCCCAGAAGTGGGTGGGGTGTCCACGGTCCCTACGGGCGGGGGAGGCCCAAGGTCCCTACGGGCGAGATTATTTGTTGGAGGTGCCATGGACCAGGCCACATTGCGGCACGGTGCCCCCTGACCCCTGAACAGATGGACTGCAGCATGGGTCGCCGCTGTTCCTATTATGGTACTCAGTCTGCAGTGTCAACAGTTTACTCAGCAAGCGGCCGCCAGTGTGTCCCATGAAGTTGAATGGGAGAAAAGTAGTCGGCTGAGCCTCGTAACCCTGGTGAGGGCTTCCTCGTCCCTTCACCTAATCCCGTGGAAAAAGGTCGGAGTATGGTGCATCCAGGGGGACGCCAAGGACTACCCCGTGGCCCGAGTGGACCTTGAGACGGCCCACGGTACTAGGACCCATGAGGTCGGGGTCATTCAGGATTTGCTGCACCCCATCATCATAGGCCGAGACTTTTGCTTGTTTTGGGAGCTGTGGGGGCAGGGTCAGGGAACGGGTTCCCTGGAAATGACCTCCCCCCACCCAGACATAGCTGAGTTCCCGTTTTGTGTCCTCGTAGGGGACGAGGAGGATGTGTCGCCCGAGACAGACGTACCTGACTTGGGGGTGACCAGGGGGAACTTTGGGACAGCCCAACATAGGGACCTGACTCTGAGGGAAGCCTTCAATAATGTAACTGTCATAAATGGGATCACGCAGGAACCTGGGGGTGACACCAGATTCCCCTATTTTATGCTGAGTGAGGACTTGTTGTACCGGGTGACAAAAGTAAAGGAGGACCGGGTGGAGCAGTTGTTGGTGCCGGGGCCATATAGACAGCAGGTACTAGACATGGCCCATTCCCATCTAGGGGTAGAAAAAACGCAGGACCGGGTACTGCAGCGATTCTACTGGCCTGGGTGTCATCGGAAGATAGCGAGATACTGCAGATCCTGCCCTACATGTCAGATAACCACTCCTACCAGTCACATTCGTAGTTCCCTGGTACCCTTGCCCATCATTGAAATACCCTTCGAGAGAATAGCCATGGACTTAGTTGGTCCCCTGGTAAAATCAACTCGGGGCCATCAGTATATATTGGTTATCCTGGACTACGCCACCCGTTACTCTGAAGCAATTCCCTTACGAAACTCCTCGGCGAAGAGTATGCTCGAGAGTTGGTTCACGTGTTTTCCTGAACGGGTTTACCAAAAGAAATCCTGACTGATCAGGGTACCCCCTTTATGAGTAAGTTGATGAAGGAGCTGTGCAGGGTCCTACAGATCACCCAGTTGAGGACTTCCGTATACTATCCTCAGACAGATGGCCTCATCGAGAGGTTTAATAAAACCCTCAAAGGCATATTGAGGAAAGTTGTAGAGGAGGATGGAAGGGACTGGGACTGTCTCCTACCGTATGTGTTGTTTTCTATTCGGGAGGTTCCACAGGCTTCTACAGGCTTCTCACCATTCAAGCTCCTATATGGACGACATCCGGGCGGCCTCCTAGATGTGGCAAAGGAAACTTGGGAAGCCGAAGTCACCCCTCACCGGAGTGTCATCGAGCATGTCGCAATGATGCAGGAGAGGATTGAGAAAGTGATGCCAATCCTGAAGAAACATCTCCTCCAGGCCCAGGAGGCCCAGGCCCGAGTCTACAACCGCACCGCCAGAGTCTGACAGTTCCATCCCGGAGACAAGAGTCCTGGTTCTGATACCCACGGTCGAAAGCAAGTTTCTCGCCAAATGGCAAGAGCCGTATGAGGTGGTCGAGAAACTTGGCGAAGTAAACTACAAGGTTCACCAACTGGGACGAAGGAAGCCATACCAAATATACCATGTTAACCTCCACAAGCCATGGCAAGACAGAGAGACCCGGGACGCACCGTGCTTGGTGGGCCTACCGGCAAACGACATTAGAGCGATCAGCATAGCGGAAACCCTCACCGAAAGCCAGAAGCAGCAATGTCGAGAGCTGCTTCAGAGGAACAGGAGCTTGTTCTCGGAGCTGCCAGGGTGCACCAGCGTGGTAGAACACGACATTCTGACGGAGCCACAGGTGCGGGTGAACATGAAGCCCTATCGGATATCCGAGGCCCGACGGGAGGTGATCTCCAAGGAGGTGGCCCGGATGCTGAAACTTGGTGTGATAGAGGAATCTAAGAGTGGTTGGTCAAGCCTAATTGTGTTGGTCCCAAAACCCGATGGAGTATGGAGATTCTACAACGATTATCGGAGACTGAATGAGGTCTCCAACTTCGACGCGTATCCCATGCCGCGCGTCGATGAGCTGATTGAGTGACTGGGACCAGCCAGGTACATCACTACCTTGGACCTGACAAAAGGGTATTGGCAGATCCCTATGGCACCGGGAGCCAAAGAGAAGACCACGTTCTCCACGCCTGAAGGGTGTTTTCAATATGTCCGAATGTCATTTGGACTGCAGGGGGCTCCTGCCACTTTTCAGAGAGCCATGGATCGCATCCTTACTCCTCATAAAGAATACGCCACAGCATACCTTGCACGACATCATGGTTTTCAGCCTCGACTAGCAGAGTCATCTGGTAAAGGTCCAGACGGTGTTGGATGCCCTGAGGTCGGCGGGGTTTACAATCAACCCGAAGAAATGTTCCCTGGGGAAGGCCGAGGCTAAATACCTGGGTTATGTCATCGGCAGAGGCATGATTAAACCTCAAATTACGAAGGTCGAAGTGATCCAACATTGGCCACGACCCCTGTCCAAGAGACAAGTTCTAGCCTTCCTGGGAATCGTTGGATACTACAGGCGGTTCATTCCCGACTTCACTGTGGTGGCTGCACCCCTGACTGACCTCAAAAAGGGGACCAAATCGACTATGGCTAAGTGGACTGCGGAGGCGGAAGCGGCCTTTACGGAATTGAAAGGGTCTCTCTGTAGACAACCGTCTTGATTGCCCCCGACTTCAGAAGGGAATTCGTCCTCCAAACGGATGCCTCAGATACCGGTTTGGGGGCAGCCCTGTTCCAGGAGATACGGGGAGAGGAACACCCAGTCCTCTTCCTGAGCCGGAAGCTGTCCCCATGTGAGAAAAACTATTCAGTAATCGAAAAGGAATGCTTGGCCATAAAGTGGGCGGTGGACACATTACGCTACTATCTATTGGGGCGACAGTTCAGGTTGGTGTCTGACCATGCCCCGCTCAGGTGGTTGAGGGACTTAAAGGGGAAAAATGCTAGGGTCACTCGCTGGTTTCTGGCCCTGCAGGACCTTAGCGTCCGGGTGGAGCACCGAGCGGGAAAGCACCATGGAAATGCCGATGCCCTTTCTCGTGTCCCCTGTCTCGTTGTCCGAAGTGCCGAGCCCCACGGCTTTCGGCAGAGGGGGGAGGTATGTAAGGGGGCGGGGGGTCGCATAATTGAAGGGAGGTATGTGTCACAGAGATGCCTGTTGTCTGTGACATAAGTCTGAGTATTTTCCTTAGTGCATGTGAGCACTGGGAGTTTTCTTAGTCCAAAAGGGGCCGGCTTATGGGTCCTGTGAGAGATGGGCGGGTCCACGACCCACATTCCTCCCCAAGGGGCGTGGTGACAGGCCCATATAGTGGAGCCTGGTATTAGCACTGGGCGGGTCTCTGTGTTGCATGGTCAGTTTGCTGTGGAATGGCTTATGAAGTAAAATAAACCTTTCTGGTTATCACGTGTGAAGACGCTGCCTCCTCGTACTTCCTGTCGCCGCAAGTGAGTCACCCTGCTACACCCTATACAGGGATCTGGAATTACAGCGGAGCCCAGGGGGTAGCTGCCTATTATGACAGCAGAGCAGGAAGGTCGCCTGGAAGGGAAAAATCAGGACCTGAAAAACATAGTCAGGAGTCCGAGTCAAAACCAAGAGGGCAGTTAAAGTACAAAAATGTCAGGCTGTAGCAGAGTTGAAAATCCAGGCAAAGGTCAGAGTCAAAACCAAACACACACTATATTACTGGTGAACCAAGACTATATCTGGCGGCCTGCAAGACAGGCTCCAAGATATTTGCAGGCCGCGGTTATCTCCCATAGGCTGGAGCTCACAACCTGATGATCTCATCCGGACCGCCCCTAGAACCAGGCCAGACGGTGATGCACGACTGGCACCAACCACCCCACTTATGACAGAAGAACGAAGACTGCGCCTATCAGACACTTCTGCAGGACCTGCTCTTCTGCAACCAACATCACCCACAGAAGAAACACGGCGCCGTTCAGCGACAGAGGCAGACGTCGAAGGAGCAGGTCCATATCAGGACATGGCCCTCCTATCACCGGCACCATCACCCCAAGGAATCCGCGCCTCCCAGAGGTCAAGGCAGGAACACCAGCCACCGAGTCCAATGGCGACGTGACAGCTCCCTTATAGATGAGAGCCGTGATGGGTTTGATCGAGGAAGAGAAATGGGGAATGAATTGCCTGTAATAATTTGCAAAGCCAAGGAACCGCTGGATAGCCTTAGTCCCACAGAACGGGGCCACTTCACAACGGCAGAGAGCTTCTCAGGGTCCACCCAGAATCCAGAATCAGAGATGATGTATCCGAGAAAGGGCAATGAGGTCTGCTCAAAGACACATGTCTCCATCTTGGCATACAACTGATTCCTCCTCAGTCACAGGAGGACTTGCCGCATGTCCCGTCTATGAGAGGATAAATCCAGGGAGAAGATGAGAATGTCATCCAAATATACCACCACGCACGTGCACAACAGATCACAGAAGGTGTCATTGACAAACGCTTGGAACACCGCGGGAGCGTTACACAACCTGTATGGAATGACCAAATATTCATAATGGCCGTCCCTGGTGTTGAAAGCAGTCTTCCATTCGTCCCCGGCACGTATGCGAACCAGGTTGTAGGCTCCTCGTAGGTCCAATTTAGTGAAGATGCAAACCCCTTTGAGCCTGTCAAAGAACTCCGGAATCAGCGGCAGGGAGTATTTGTTCTTGACGGTGATCACATTAAAGCCCCTGTAATCTATACAGGGTCGAAGGGTGCCCTCCTTCTTCTTCACAAAGAAAAACCCTGCGCTAGCAGAGGACGTGGATTTTCGGATGAAGCCCCTAGCCAAATTATCCGTGATATACTGAGACATGGCTTGCGACTCGGCTAGGGACAACGGGTAGGTTCGTCCCCGGGGTTGTGTAGCATCGGGAACCAGGTCTATAGGGCAATCATACATCCGATGAGGCGGGAGGAGGTCCGTGTACTGCCAATAGGCCGCTGGTAAACCAGGAAGAACAGAATCCGTTTGCGGGGAACAAGGTGGCAGAACGGACTACAGGCATCTCTATTAGCAGAGAGGACCTCACCGCAGCACGTCCCCAGAGCGCCAGTCCAGGGCAGGTTCGTGTGTTGAGGATGGAGGAGTTATGGCAATGAATAGTTAAATGGCTCTATAGGCTAAATACATTATTTAAGTACTTTCCAATACTGACAGCATCTTATGGCCTATGATCTTTGTTTTCACTTGGTCACAATTCATGGCAACACAAAGCCTATAACATAACTATAAATAAAATAACTTAGACAACTGACACAAATTAATGTTGGATAAAATTGGCCGTGTGACTTTATTAAGGTAAATATCTTTATTAATTCATCAAATAAATAATGAAAAACCACCGGTTAAAATTAACCATTCACGAATATTCAAACTTTACTATCAATGCATATTTACCAAATAAATAACCGAAATCAGCCCAAGACAATGGGCGATTTTACCCCTCTAACAAAGCCACTCGACAGAGGAAAGAGAAAGAAAGAGCAACTGGTCTTTTCCAAAAACAAAGGTTTTTTTTTTGTTTTTTTTATAGAAAAACCATTAAAAAGAAACAAATTATCCAAATAAGAAAAGGAAAAATTGCATATCAGATACATTAATAACAGGGAGGGCGGGAGGGCCTTTGATTTCCTGTCACGGTCTGAGAGACCTGACAGAAAACTCTCCCTTAAATACTGGCTCAATCTTGCCGCCTAAATATCACAGCCAATCACAGGCTGTCACCACACATCACCTGGCAGTTGTCAGGGTCACCCCAGCAACTGCCAGTGTAACTCAGTCCTAATAGGTCAATAACTATAAATACCTCATTGGTCACTCACCTGACCAATAACCAGATACACTAATAAGGCCTGTGTAGCCATGTTGTCCCCCGCAATGGCTTAGGGGACAATCCATGGCAACACAAAGCCTATAACATAACTATAAATAAAATAACTTAGACAACTGACACAAATTAATGTTGGATAAAATTGGCTGTGTGGCTCTATTAAGGTAAATATCTTTATTAATTCATCAAATAAATAATGAAAAACCACCGGTTAAAATTAACCATTCACGAATATTCAAACTTTACTATCAATGCATATTTACCAAATAAATAACCGAAATCAGCCCAAGACAATGGGCGATTTTACCCAACCGGGCGAAATGCTCCTAGCATGAGACCCCCCAACAAAGCCACAGCCAATTCTTTTTGTAACCCTAAATTAAATATGTCAAGACCAACGTCGCTCAAATGAACTCCGTCATACCTGTAAAATCCTTGTAGAAAGCCTTCTAAATCTGTATGCCTATAAGAAATATCGCCATTGGCAGTAAAAAATCTTTCCATCAATTTATTAACCCGCTTCCTGATGGATTCATGAAACTTCAAATTCTCGGAGGACCAAATAAGTCGAGGAACGATCTCGGAAAATAAAATTGTCACGCCTGGAAACATGTCCTTGATCAGACGACAATCCCTCTGAAAATAAGACAAAAAATCCAAAGTAGGAATTTTCCCGAGATCGTTCCCGCCTAAATGAAGCAAAATCGCATCAGGAAGGGGAAAAAACAGATGAAAGGTAACTTAAACATTTGCATAAATTAGCTAACCTCATTCCTCGAATACCGTGCCAGAATAATAGAACTTGACCGCGGTCAAAGGAAAGGTTTTCCGAATATTGGCGTACCATAGCCCTCCCATGAGCCCAATGGATAAAAGAATGTCCTATTATCCACACAATAAAAGGACCTAAAAGGAAACAGATCATAAATTAGGTAGCAGGTCTATGAAGAAACAGGGAACCAGAAAAAGAAGGGCAAATCTCCAGCCACTTTCTCATATTAAAAATGGGGCAAAGAAAAGAATCAGGAACCCTCTTCAACCTAATGCGAGAACCTTTCCCAAGCTGATCAGTTTTGGAGGAACGAATCAAAATCAATAATGAATTATCAAACAGTTGAATATCCCCTACCAAAAGGCCCGATAGGTGGGATTTACTATAGGAAATTAACTCACCGATACGAAGGGCAGCAAAAAAAAGCTAAAACAAAACCTGAGCGAAACAAGCAAATTTCAAATTTACTATAAGAAATTTCATCCAACACAAACCACAATTTAGATAATAGATCAACAGAGATAGGTCTCCTACAGTCTGGGTGAAACTGATTCTTCCGAAAACCTTTCATGAACTGGCGAACAGGAAAAAGACAAATTAAGGAAGTGCCACCATGCAATTTTTGAAAAAAAGAAATGCACAAAACTTACAAAAAGATAGGACAAAACTGACATCAGAACATACACAGTTCATATTGTGCAGTTTACAAAAATTCTGCCACTCACGCCATGCGGCCGAATAGGAAACCCAAGTTGAGTGAGCGATAGAGTTCTGAATAAAAAATTCTGTCATTCCAGGAGGCTCTCCCAAAGACCAACTGGAAAGGGGATCCCGTCCAATTCCGATAGACGCTGCTGAGAAAGGAAAAGGGCTGCCTGATTAGCGGAGGCCTTTGAAGAAGTGGCCCGCAACCCCACTTTATGATGTAAACACAAAAATACCAACTGACGCAACATTTTAGTGACAATAACGTTCTTAGAGGTTAATGCATTGATAGCAAAAACCGTGCCCATACATCCAGAGGGAAAAACAATTCTCTTATTAGCCAATGCTAAACCCCAAATATTCAAAATAGCAAAAACAGCAAACAGCTCAAGGCCCACTTCATTAGCAAAATAATCCGTCGATACAACATTCTCCGGAAAGGCAGAAAAACTCCAAGCCTGGCCAAAAACAAGACCTATACCTGACGTAACATCCACATGAAAATACAAATTACCGTATATACTCGTGTATAAGCCGACCCGTGTATAAGCCGACCCCCCTACTTTTGCCCCCAAAACCTGGGAAAATCTATTGACTCGCGTATAAGCCGAGGGTGGACCCCAGCACAGGTATACAGCCCCCAGCAGTGGTATACAGGCCCCAGCAGTATGATATACAGCAGCCCCCAGTGGTATATACAGCAGCCCCAGTGGTATTGCAGCCCCTATATACAGCAGCCCCAGTGGTATTGCAGCCCCAGTGGTGTATACAGCAGCCCCTATATACAGCAGCCCCAGTGGTATTGCAGCCCCAGTGGTATTGCAGCCCCAGTGGTATTGCAGCCCCAGTGGTATTGCAGCCCCTATATACAGCAGCCCCAGTGGTATTGCAGCCCCAGTGGTGTATACAGCAGCCCCTATATACAGCAGCCCCAGTGGTATTGCAGCCCCAGTGGTATTGCAGCCCCTGTATACAGCAGCCCCAGTGGTATTGCAGCCCCAGTGGTGTATACAGCAGCCCCTATATACAGCAGCCCCAGTGGTATTGCAGCCCCAGTGTATTGCAGCCCCTATATACAGCAGCCCCAGTGGTATTGCAGCCCCAGTGGTATTGCAGCCCCTATATACAGCAGCCCCAGTGGTATTGCAGCCCCAGTGGTAGTATACAGCCCCTGTATACAGCAGCCCCAGTGGTATTGCAGCCCCTATATACAGCAGCCCCAGTGGTATTGCAGCCCCAGTGGTATTGCAGCCCCTATATACAGCAGCCCCAGTGGTATTGCAGCCCCAGTGGTATTGCAGCCCCTATATACAGCAGCCCCAGTGGTATTGCAGCCCCAGTGGTAGTATACAGCCCCTGTATACAGCAGCCCCAGTGGTAATGCAGCCCCTATATACAGCAGCCCCAGTGGTATTGCAGCCCCAGTGGTATTGCAGCCCCTATATACAGCAGCCCCAGTGGTATTGCAGCCCCAGTGGTAGTATACAGCCCCTGTATACAGCAGCCCCAGTGGTATTGCAGCCCCAGTGGTAGTATACAGCCCCTGTATACAGCAGCCCCAGTGGTATTGCAGCCCCAGTGGTGTATACAGCAGCCCCAGTGGTATTGCAGCCCCAGTGGTAGTATACAGCCCCAGTGTAGTATCCAGCAGCCCCAGTAGTAATAAACAGCCCCCCCCCCCCCTCCTTATCACGTCCCCCCCAGGCTGCGGCAGCTGTGAAAATAACAAACAGTTTATACATCACCTTCCGACGCAGCTCTGCGCTCCTCCGGTCCTCTGCCCTCCGCTCGCCGGCTTCTTCTTCCTTAATGTGCCGACTTCTGTGACCGCGCGCAGGAAATGACGTCATCTCCTGCGCCCGGTCACATGACACCGGCACAACAAGGAAGAAGAAGCCGGCGAGCGGAGGGCAGAGGACCGGAGGAGCGGAGAGCTGCGTCGGAAGGTGATGTATACAGTGTTTGTTATTTTGACAGCTGCCGCAGCCTGGGGGTGACGTGATAAGGAGGGGGGGGCTGTTTATTACTACCGGGGGATCCATATTAAGGAGGGGGGCTGTGCAGTGCAATATGCACGGCATCCCCCCGCCGTTGATGGACGGGGGGATGCCGTGCATATTCATTGCACTAATGAGGCGGCCCCACGTGACCGCCTGCGGTCACCGCGGCCCCCTCCTGCCTCCTCCAGCCCCCGGTCACAGCCCCCCCCCCCCCAGCATACCGTATGACCCGTGTATAAGCCGAGGGGGGGACTTTTCAGCCCTAATTTTGGGCTGAAAAACTCGGCTTATACACGAGTATATACGGTAATGGAATCTGCAGACACAAAATTTTCTGGAAAACAACAAATGCCGTTAAATCTGACAAAAAACGACGCCAGACCAAAAGATCGTCACGCAACTGAGCTGTCAAGCGAATATGACTACCTGGAGTAGAAAAACCCTTTGTAGCATCATATAATCTACGCAAAAAAGGTCTACCCATCGGAAGAATCTGTAAAGCAAAATTAAGACTGCCTAAGGCTATGTGCACATGTTCAGTATTTGATGAGTTTTTTACCTCAGGATTTGTAGACAAAACCTGGAGTGGAACAATCAGAGGAAAAGTCTAATAGAAACACCTGCACCACTTCTGTATTTAATCATCCACTCCTGGTTTTGGCTACAAATCCTGAGGTAAAAAACTAATCAAATACTCAGCGTGTGCACAAAGGCCCTAAGGCGCTGAAAATCCCGAAGACTAGGCTTCTCTTTAGACAACATGGTATCAATCAATTCCTGAAGTTTTAAAATTTTTTCGACAGATAAACTAAGCTCCCAATGGACAGTGTCAATAGTAATACCTAAATACTCTAGACGATGACAAGGAAAAACCGTCTTCTCTGCAGACAAAGGAACCCCAAAGGAATGCATCAACTCCATAAACCTAGCTAGCAAATCATGACAAACAAAAGAAGAAGAATCACCCACAAACAAAAAATCATCGAGATAATGAACGACTCCCCCCGCTGAAATGTTAACATTGACAACCCATTCCAAAAATGTAGCAAAACCCTCAAAATAATAGCAATAATAATGCCTGACAGGTTCACCGGAGTCATTGTTTTAGAAAACGGGTTCCTTTGACCCCGGCTGACCAGACTGGTTCTGCCTACGGTAACATTTGAAGGCAGGGTGCAATCCCCCACAAGTGGAGCATTCATGTCGAAAACGACAAGACGTCTGCCACTTGCAGGTAGATTCATTAAAGGCGAAGCAAACACCTTTGCGAGTTGATTGCACTGCCAGCTGCTTCTGAGAAGAGGAACGTTGAGGCAACATCAAATTTAGCCAAAGGCCAACATCCTTCACTCCCCACCTAATAGATGGGTGAACGGACATTTTTTGCCTAAACGCCATCATAATGCAGCCAAGCAGAAACACCAAAATGTTTATAGGCCTCCATGATAATGTCCAAGTGCTGGAAGAGACCGCTACAAAGCGTAGGAAATTTCTCTCCCAACACAGCAGCGTATATTGAGAAGGCTTGAACCCAGCTGTGAAAAGATCGATAAGGCCTACGCCGATCAGCATCTGCATCAGACCTATCATCTTTCTTGTCATTTTTAGATGTCGGATCCTTAGCAACCGGTAACAAAGAAAAAATATCCAAATACTCCTTTTTCCAAATTTTTTCTTTCACTGCCAAGGGCAGATGAAAGCCAAGAGGGGATAGCTCACATACCATAGCTTCTTTATACACCGCTTCAGACACATTCTTCTTAACAAGCGATGGGAAGGACTCCCCAAACCCAGGGCGAGCTAAAAACTCCTCTAAAACTTTGCTAACAATCCCCGAAACTAACCCAGCTGAAACAGAAGGAAGAGAAGAGGAAAGGGGGAGGGAGAGGCATCTCACCACGATCCGGCTCTGCATTCCTGGTATGCTGAAAATCCGGTGGATCACAGGCTGAAGGGAGATCCTGACCTAAAGGCAGGCGATGAGATGAGCTGGTGTCTTCATCTGAGGAACCCCCAGACATCCATGCCCGGGAGGCAGCTTCATGTCTTGTAGAGCTGTGATGAAAAGGCACTGAGGCTGTGTGCAGAGAAGCTGAGTCCAGGTTCTCTTGGCAACCCACAGAGGGATCACTCAAGGAAGAAGCAGGCAGAGGAAGTCCAGCCTGCTGAGCAGCTCTCTGTGACAGGAGAGCTGCTATACATGTTGCTAAAGAAGAAGCATCAAAACCAGCTGTAATATGGGCAGGAGGAGGGGCCGGAGGGGACATCAATGCAGAAGCCTGAGAGTCTGTGGATGGCAGAGGCAGGCCCGCTGGAGCCGGCGTCCTGACAGGAGGCCGAGATACCCAAGGAGCCTGAAAGCTTTGCGAGGCTTTGCCAGTCCCTCGAGACCTCGGGACTGAAGATTTAAGCCGGGACCCAGCAGAGGCACTGCTGCGAGAGACAGCCCGAGAGCGTCGAGTAGGTGAGGGAGAATAACGCTCCCTATGGCTCCTCTTCATCCTCAGGCGACGAGGTGAATTTACATCCAGCACTTCAGGTACTGCGGGGCCCACAGTATGAGGTACAGAACCGGCAGGATCAGAGACAGAAGCAGGAACAGAGGTAACAGCCAAGGGGCAAGGAACAACCGAAGGTGAAGCCAAACATGCCCTCAGCCAGTCTTCACCACCCTCCTGAGTGGCACGAAGCAGCAGGTCAGACACAAGTCCTTCCATCCTTTGATTTCCTGTCACGGTCTGAGAGACCTGACAGAAAACTCTCCCTTAAATACTGGCTCAATCTTGCCGCCTAAATATCACAGCCAATCACAGGCTGTCACCACACATCACCTGGCAGTTGTCAGGGTCATCCCAGCAACTGCCAGTGTAACTCAGTCCTAATAGGTCAATAACTATAAATACCTCATTGGTCACTCACCTGACCAATAACCAGATACACTAATAAGGCCTGTGTAGCCATGTTGTCCCCCGCAATGGCTTAGGGGACAATCCACTCTCTGCTTCCCCCTCCCCTTCACGATGTTTAGTGGTTCTCCCTAATCAGGAATGCTGTGTTCTTTTCAAGGTCATATACTGCTTCTTTCTAATCTGTGTAGAGCATTGCTTGCTGTAACAGAATGTGCTCAGGATACTAACCTTGGTAACTGTAATTGAAATGCTGATTAACCCCTTCTAACTATGTAGAGTCTGACTGAATCTTCTCTTTCAGGAATAAGCTGCTGAATTAGTGTAATATGATGTAAGCACCCCTTAGAAACGCCTCTAAGTAATGCCCCTTTAATGAAAGGTATTAAAAGCTGCTGACCCCTCTTTCAATAAAGTTTTTGTTATTAAGTTCTGCTATTGACTGGTGGTCAAGGGTAGTTTTTCCTGGTAATGTGCACACACCCAGACAAGGCATCCATTACAGTGATATGAAATGTCTTTATAGGTGAAAATACCACAACTTTTCCCTTACATAAGTAATGACTAGATATGTCAAGTGATGTAACCAGGGCCGGACTGGGACCAAAAAGCAGCCCTGGAAAACAAGCCCCACCAGCCCACATACTATATCACCCATCAGTCCCGATCAGTGAATTTAGGTTTTACGTTGTCATGGCCTCACCACTTTTTTAAAGGAGTTATCTGAAGAGCCACATGTGAATGGTGCAACAGAGGGATATCAACTGCAGTTCCATTTACATGTTAGGGCCCCTTTACACGCGGCTACATTTCTTGGGTGGCTACAGGTAACTTACTGGTTGCAGTGAAATCATGGAGAGATTATTCCATTTGTACACAGCAACAAGATAGAACCTTGTCTCCATGATTTCACTGCAACCAGTAAGTTACCTGTAGCCACCCAAGAAATGTAGCCGCGTGTAAAGGGGCCCTTACTCTCCAACGCCACGTTTCCCAGGATTGTGGGGTCCCAGCGGTCAGATTGTTGGAATATGTTTAGTGCAACAACTCCATTACTGTGTATGTAAGTGTTGTATTGCTAGGTTTGTGCAATGTGTATAAAGTTGGATCTAAAAAAAAAAAAAAAAAAAAAAAAGGAAACACTCTCAGAGGCTCACACACAGGAAATACCATGTGACTGTAACCAGTTTCCTGTGTCTGTGCATGAAAGAAGAAGCAGCTGCAGATTCTGCACAGATACATTGAAGATGTGTATATTCCTGTTTCCACAAAGCCCTTCATATCTGTACCTGTTTGTTGCTAATTAAAGCTCAGTTCTGTTGTCAACACGCTTTCAGTGTATCCTGAATGATCTGCTGCCAATACTGATCCACCGCGAAGAAAGTGTCATCACCTATACAAAAGAGAAGTGATGGCTTCCTTGTTCAGGATAATCATAATTAAACAACATTTAAATGCTGAAATTCACAAAGTCCAATATCGCCTCTCTGACAGGACAGGAGAAGTGGTGCTGTGCAGTGTATATATCTATTATGTAATTGCCGTAACTGACTTCCGTCGGAGCGGCGCAACTTCCGGTGGCTTTGTTAGCGAGTCCAGGCTGTTTCTCCTGGACTCTGTCCGTGGCCGCATAGCGGCCACGGCGACTCGCGAAGCAATGCCCGCAAAGCGGCATTGCGAGCGTTGCAGACTTGCGAGTCGCTAACAAAGCCACAGCCAGCAGGGACTCGCATAGCGCTGTACTGTACACCGCTATGGTATACTACAGTCCCATGCCCATACGCCTGTCCGCCCCTAAACACCAACGACTCGGACAGGCGTATGGCCATGGCACTGTAGTATACCATAGCGCTGTACACTACAGCCCCATGCTCTTAGCCACCCCCTCAGTGCGCCGCCCCTACCCCCTAAGTCATGCTCTTAGCCACCCCCTCACTACCCCGCCGCACCTAAGATCCTACCCCCCTGCCGCACCTAACTCACTACCCCGCCGCACCTAACATCCTACCCCCCTGCCGCACCTAAGCCCCTACCCCCGAAGCCGCACCTAAGTCCCTACACCCTGCTGCACCTAAGCCACTACCCCGCCGCACCTAACCCCCTACCTCCTAAGCCACTGCCTAAGCCCCTACCCCCTGCCGCACTACCCTGCCGCACCTAAGCCACTACCCCGCCGCACCTAACCCCCTAACCCCCTAAGCCACTGCCTAAGCCCCTACCCCCTGCCGCACCTAAGCCCCTACCCCCTAAGCCCCGCCGCATATCCCCTAAGCCGCACCTAAGCCCCTACCCCCTGCTGCACCTAAGCCACTACCCCGCCGCACCTACCGCACCTAAGCCCCTACCCCCTAAGTCTGCAGCACCTAAGCCCCTACCCCCTAAGCCACTGCCTAAGCCCCTACCCCCTGCCGCACCACCCTGCCGCACCTAAGCCACTACCCCGCCCCCGCCGCATATCCCCTAAGCCGCACCTAAGCCCCTACCCCCTGCCGCACCTAAGCCACTACCCCGCCGCACCTACCGCACCTAAGCCCCTACCCCCTAAGTCCGCAGCACCTAAGCCCTACCCCCTAAGCCACTGCCTAAGCCCCTACCCCCTGCCGCACCACCCTGCCCACCTAAGCCACTACCCCGCCGCACCTAACCCCTAACCCCTAAGCCACTGCCTAAGCCCCTACCCCCTAAGCCCCGCGCACCTAAGCCCCTACCCCCTAAGCCCTGCCGCACCTAAAAGCCCCGCCGCACCTAAGCCCCTACCCCCTAAGCCCCTACCCCCTAAGCCCCGCCGCACCTAACCCCCTACCCCCTAAGCCACTGCCTAAGCCCTACCCCTGCCGCACCACCCTGCCGCACCTAAGCCAGTACCCCGCCGCACCTAACCCCCTAACCCCCTAAGCCACTGCCTAAGCCCCTACCCCCTGCCGCACCTAAGCCCCTACCCCCTAAGCCCCGCCGCATATCCCCTAAGCGCCACCTAAGCCCCTACCCCCTGCCGCACCTAAGCCACTACCCCGCCGCACCTACCGCACCTAAGCCCCTACCCCCTAAGTCTGCAGCACCTAAGCCCCTACCCCCTACCCCCTAAGCCACTGCCTAAGCCCCTACCCCCTGCCGCACCACCCTGCCGCACCTAAGCCACTACCCCGCCGCACCTAACCCCCTAACCCCCTAAGCCACTGCCTAACCCCCTACCCCTAAGCCCCGCCGCACCTAAGCCCCTACCCCCTAAGCCCCGCCGCACCTAAAAGCCCTCCCGCACCTACGCCCCTACCCCCTAAGCCCCGCCGCACCTAAAAGCCCCGCCGCACCTAAGCCCCTATCCCTTAAGCCCCGCCGCCTCCTAAGCTCCCGCCGCTTACCCCCGCCCTGTCGCTAACACCTAAGGCCCTACACCCGAAGTCCCCGCCGTCCCCTAACCTAACGCCCCCGTCGATCACTTACATGCCTTCTTAGTCATCTGATCGTCCGTCCGATCCACAACTCCTCCATCCGGCCAGGCGTCCTCTTCCTCCGGCCCCGCCAGTCTTCTGTCTTCTTTCCGCCAACTTCCAGCTCCGACGTCCTCTTCACTTCTCATTCACATAGAATGGACGAAAAATCTGCCATTCTATCTCAATGAGATGTGAGCCGCTCTTCTGATTGGTCGATGTCTACTGCCCTCAGCCAATCAGAAGAGCCCGTCATTTCCCATTGACATACATTAGCGGTGTCTCGGCGATTTTATGGCCGCCCACCGGGTTCTATTTGTCGGCCCTGAAATCGCGGACACACCGCTAATGCATCTCTATGGGCGGTGAGCTCGAATTCTGATTGGTCGGCGTCAGCAGAGAGCGACCAATCAGAAATCGCCCTGACTGCCCATAGACATGCATTAGCGGTGTGTCCGCGATTTTAGGGCCGACAAATAGAACCAGGTGGGCGGCCATAAAATCGCCGAAACACCGCTAATGTATGTCAATGGGAAATGACGGGCTCTTCTGATTGGCTGAGGGCAGTACACAGCGACCAATCAGAAGAGCGCCTCAAAAAATAAATTTAATAATAAAAATAATAATTAAAAAATAATTAAAAAATAATAAAATAAAAAATAATAAATAATTCAATAAAAAATAATAATAAAAAAAATAAATAAATGCTAATAACATGAGCCCTTTCAGCGGACCTGAAGGAGAACTGTCTCTCAGCCTCAGGCTCACTTAAAATAAATAATAAATTTAATAATAAAAAAATAATTAAAAAATAATAAAAAATAATAAAAAATAAATAAAAATAATAAATAATTAAATAAAAATAATAATAAAAAAATTAAATATATGCTAATAATATCAGCCCTTTCAGCGGACCTGAAGGAGAACTGGGTCTCTGTCCTCAGGCTCACTTTAAATAAATAATAAATTTAATAATAAAAAAAATAATTAAAAAATAATAAAAAATAATAAAAAAATAAATAAAAAATAATAAATAATTAAATAAAATATATAATAAAAAAATAAATATATGCTAATAATATCAGCCCTTTCAGCGGACCTGAAAGAGAACTGGGTCTCTGCCTCAGGCTCACTTTAAATAGCTAATAAATTTAATAATAAAAAAAATAATTAAAAAATAATTAAAAAATAATAAAAAAATAAATAAAAAATAATAAATAATTAAATAAAAATAATAATAAAAAAAATAAATATATGCTAATAATATCAGCCCTTTCAGCGTACCTGAAAGAGAACTGGGTCTCTGCCTCAGGCTCACTTTAAATAAATAATAAATTTAATAATAAAAAATAATAAAAAATAATTAAAAAATAATAAAAAAATAAATAAAAAATAATAATAATTAAATAAAAATAATAATAAAAAAAATAAATATATGCTAATAATATCAGCCCTTTCAGCGGCCTGAAAGAGAACTGGGTCTCTGCCTCAGGCTCACTTTAAATAAATAATAAATTTAATAATAAAAAAAATAATTAAAAAATAATAAAAAAATAAATAATAAAATAATAAATAATTAAATAAAAATAATAATAAAAAAAAAATAAATATATTTCTATATAAATATGCTTTTCAGCTGACCTAAAGAGAACTGGTCTATCTCAGCTAATATTAATAAATAATAATTATAATTAAAAAATAATAATTAAAGTAATAATTAAAATAATAATAATAATATTAATTAAATATAATAATATTATTAATGTAAAAAATTAATTAATGCAAAAATAAATAATGCTATTAATTGTATTATTAATTTTATTAATGCTATTAATAATGCTATTAATGCTAATAATTAATGCTATTTAATGCTAATTAATTATGCTATTTAATGCTAATTATATATGTTATTAATGTGCTAATAATTATGCTAATTAATGCTAATAATTATATGGTATTATGAATGGTAATAATTAATGCTATTAATGCATATAATAGTAATTTGCTATTAATTCTTATTATATAATGCTATTAATGGTAATTATTATGCTATTAATGCTAATAATTATGCTATTAATGGTAAATAATAATGCTATTAATGCAAATAAATATTGCTATTAATGCTATTATTAATGTATTAATGCTAATAATTATGCTATTAATGCTAATAATTATGCTATTAATGGTAATAATAATGCTATTAATGCAAATAATATTGCTATTAATGCTATTATTAATGCTATTAATGCTAATAATTATGCTATTAATGGTAATATTAATGCTATTAATGCAAATAGTATTGCTATTAATGCTATTATTAATGCTATTAATGCTAATAATTATGCTATTAATGCTAATAATGATGCTATTAATGGTAATAATAATGCTATTAATGCAAATAATATTGCTATTAATGCTGCTATTAATGCTAATAATTAATGCTATTAATGCTAATATTTATGCTATTAATGCTATAATTATGCTATTAATGGTAATAATTATGCTATTAATGCAAATAATATTGCTATTAATGCTATTATTAATGCTATTAATGCTAATAATTATGCTATTAATGGTAATAATAATGTATTAATGCAAATAATATTGCTATTAATGCTATTATTAATGCTATTAATGCTAATAATTATGCTATTAATGCTAATAATATGCTATTAATCGTAAATAATAATGCTATTAATGCAAATAATATTTGCTAATTAATTGCTATTATTAATGCTATTAATGCTAATAATTATGCTATAATGCTAATATTTAATGCTATTATATGCTAATAATATATCATTATTAACGTAATTAATTATGCTATTAATGCTAAATAAATCATGCTATTAATGCTATTCATAAATGCTATTAATGCTAATAATATTGCTATTAATGCTACAATTATTATTATGTAATATAATGCTATTAATGCAATATATTATTGCTATTAATGCTATTATTATGCTATTAATGCTAATAATAATGCTATTAATGCTAATAATATGTCTTAATGCATATAATAATGCTATTAATGCTAATAATTATGCTATTAATGTAATAATTATGCTATTAATGTATAATAATGCTATTAATGCAATAATATGTTATTAATGCTAATTAATAATGCTATTAATGCTAATAATTATGCTATTAATGTAATAATAATGCTATTAATGCAAATATATTGCTATTAATGCTATTATTAATGCATATGCTAATTAATATATGCTATTAATGCTAATAATATGCTATTAATGGTAATAATAATGCTATTAAGTGCAAATATATTGCTATTAAATGCTATTATAATGCTAATAATTATGCTATTAATGCTAATATTATCTATTAATGCTAATAATTATGCTATTAATGCAAATATTAGCTATTAATGCTATTATTAATTCTATTATTAATGCTATATATACTATATGCTATTAATGCTATAATTAATGTTATTAATGTAATAATAATGCTATTAATGCAATAATAATATTGTTATTAATGCTATTATTAATGCTATTAATGCTAATAATTATGCTATTAATGCTAATATTAATGCTATATAATGCAAATATATGCTATTAATGCTATTATTAATGCTATTAATGCTAATAATTATGCTATTAATAGCTAATAATATGCTATTAATGGTAATATATAAATGCTATAATTAAGCAAATAATAATTGCTATTAATGCTATTATTAATGCTATTATTATGCTATTAATGCTAATATTTATGCTATTAATGCTAATAATTATGCTATTAATGCAAATAATATTGCTATTAATGCTATTATTAATGCTATTAATGCTAATAATTATGCTATTAATGCTAATAATGTATGCTATTAATGGTAATAATAATGCTATTAATGCAAATAATATTGCTATTAATGCTATTATTAATGCTATTAATGCTAATAATTATTGCTATTATATGCTATATGTAATATAATGTATTATGCTAATAATAATGCATATTAATGCTATTAATATGCTATTAATGCTAATTATGCTATTAATGCTAATATTATGCTATTAATCTAATATAATGCTATTAATGCATAATAATATTTAAGCTATTATTAATGCTTTTATTGCTAATATAATGCTATTTAATGCTAATTCAATTATGCTATTAATTGCTATATAATATATGCTATTAATGCCTATTAATAATGCTATTAATGCTAATTAATATGCTATTAATTCTCTTTATGCTATTAATGCTATTAATAATCTATTAATGCTATATAATGCTCTATTATGCTATTAATATATTATTAATGCTATTAATGCTATTAATAATGCTATTATATATTATTAATGCTATAATGCTAATTAATATGCTATTAATGCTAATAATAAATGCTATTAATGCTAATAATAATGCTATTATGCTAATAAATTATGCTATTAATGCTACTATTAATGCTAATAATGCTAATAATAATCATATTAACGCTATTAATAATGCTATTAAGGCTAATAATCATGCTATTTATGCTATTCAAAATGCTATTAATGCTAATAATATTGCTATTAATGCTCTTTATGCTAATAGTAATGCTATTAATGCGATTAGTTATGCTATTAATTCTATTGTTTATGCTATTAATGCTATTAATAATGCTATTAATGCTATTAATAATGTTATTCATGCTATTAATAATACTATTAATGCTATTAATGCTAATATTAATGCTATTAATTGTATTATTAATGCTATTAATGCTAATAATTATGCTATTAATGCTAATATTAATGCTAATAATGCTAATAATAATCATATTAACGCTATTAATAATGCTATTAAGGCTAATAATCATGCTATTTATGCTATTCAAAATTCTATTAATGCTATTAATATTGCTATTAATGCTCTTTATGCTAATAATCATGCTATTAATGCGATTATTTATGCTATTAATTCTATTATTTAGGCTATTAATGCTATTAATAATGGTATTAATGTTATTAATAATGCTATTAATGCTATTCATGCTAATATTAATGCTATTAATTCTAATAATCATGCTATTAATCCTATTAATAATGCTATTAATGCTATTTTTAATTCTATTAATGCTATTAATAATTTTATGAATGCTAATAATGCTATTACTCCTCATAATAATGCTATTAACGCTATTATTAATGCTATTTATGGTAATAATGCTATTAATACTAATAACAATACTATTAATAGTACTATTATTGCTGTTAATAATGCTATTAATGCTAATAATAATGCTGTTAATGCTAATAATTATGCTATTAATGGTAATAATAATGCTATTAATGCAAATAATATTGCCATGTTCTAGAATCCCGATGCATTTGCATCGGGCTCACAGCTAGTACAGAATAATACAGTTACTGAGGATTACACCCAGTATACAGGACAGGAGAAGTGGTACTGTGCAGTGTATATATACAGAATAATACAGATACTGAGGATTACACCCAGTATACAGGACAGGAGAAGTAGTACTGTGTAGTGTATATATACAGAACTAGTTGTAGTACCCGGCTACGCCCGGGTTAATAAATAACTGCTGTTAGCTATAACAAAATAGAATTTGAATATGTCATATTAATGACCTGTAGGAAAATAGAAGCTGAGCTGTGATTGATTGCTATAGGCAGCCTAATAAATCTCCAGCCAACAGTAAACCCTCCCCCTGGCCGGGTAGTATATGTTACCTCACACATACACATAATAGACAGCTGATGTGACTGACATCCGCCTTAATTCCCTATATGGCACATGTGTTGCACATTGGCTGTTTTTAATCAGATGTTTGGAAAATAAAGATAGCACACGTATGAGGTGAGTTGTGTGAGGTGATTTGTGCACATCTGTGTCTGTCTGTGTGGTGTGTGTGTCCCTGGGGTGTATGTGTGTGTCCCTGTGGGATGGGGTCTGTGTGGTGTGTGTCTCTGTTGTGTGTGTCTCTTTGTGGTGTGTGTGTGTCCCTGTGGGGTAAGTGCATGTGCCCCCATAGGGTGTGTATGTGTGTGTGCCCCTGTGTGGGGGTCTGTGGTGTGTGTGTGTATCTGTGTTGTGTGTGTCTCTTTGTGGTGTGCGTCCCTGTGGGGTGAGTGCATGTGTCCCTATAGGGTGTGTATGTGTGTGTGTGTCCCTGTGGGGGGGTGTCTGTGTGGAGTGTGTGTGTCTCTGTGTTGTGTGTCCCTTTGTGGTGTGTGTGTGTCCTTGAGGGGTGAGTGCATGTGTCCCTATAGGGTGTGTATGTGTGTGTGTCCCTGTGGGGGGGTCTGTGTGGTGTGTGTGTGTCTCTTTGTGGTGTGTGTGTCCCTGTGGGGTGAGTGCATGTGTCCCTATAGGGTGGCTATGCGTGTGTGTCCCTGTGGGGGGGGGGTCTGTGTGTTGTGTGTGTGTCTCTTTGTGGTGTGTGTCCGTCCCTGTGTGGTGAGTGCATGTGTCGCTATAGAGTGTGTGTGTGTCCCCTTGGGGGTGTGTGTGTGTCTTTGTGGTGTGTGTTTGTTCGGGTGCGTGGTGAGTATCCAATGTTGGGGCTGCATTTTAGCGACTATACACTTGCTGTTACTCTTTGTGTGCGTGTGGTGTGTATACATGTCCCTGTGTGTGGTGAATATCTCATGTTGGGGCCCCACCTTAGTGACTATATGCTGGTATGTGCTGTTAGTCTTTGGCGCTGTCATTAAGCTCCTCTCATTCACAACTGTCAACTGGTAACTGTCACTTTTTACCCATTATGTAGATAGGGGCAAAATTGTTTGGTGAATTGGAATGCACGGGGTTAAAATTTCACCTCACAACATAGCCTATGACGCTCCCGGGGTCCAGACGTGTGACTGTGCAAAATTTTGTCTCTATAGCTGACAGCTGTCGATTTTCCTCCCACACGTTTCCTTTCCCTTTTTTCCCATTATGTAGATAGGGGCAAAATAGTTTGGTGAACTGGAACGCGCAGGGTTAAAATTTCGCCTCACAACATAGCCTATGACGCTCCCGGGGTCCAGACATATGACTGTGTAAATTTTTGTAGCTGTAGTTGCGACGGTGTAGATGCCAATCCCGGATATACACACATACATACACACATACATACACACATACACACATTCAGCTTTATATATTAGATAATACAGATACTGAGGATTACACCCAGTATACAGGACAGGAGAAGTGGTACAGTGCAGTGTATATATACAGAATAATACAGATACTGAGGATTACACCCAGTATACAGGACAGGAGAAGTGGTACTGTGCAGTGTATATATACAGAATAATACAGATACTGAGGATTACACCCAGTATACAGAACAGGAGAAGTGGTACTGTGCAGTGTATATGTACAGAATAATACAGATACTGAGGATTACACCCAGTATACAGGACAGGAGAAGTGGTACTGTGCAGTGTATATATACAGAATAATACAGATACTGAGGATTACACCCAGTACACAGGACAGGAGAAGTGGTACTGTGCAGTGTATATACAAAATAATACAGATACTGAGGATTACACCCAGTACACAGGACAGGAGAAGTGGTACTGTGCAGTGTATATATACAGAATAATACAGAAATTGAGGATTACACCCATTATACAGGACAGAAGTGGTACTGTGCAATGTGTATATAGAATAATATACAGTGTGGACACCAGGGGCGGAACTACCGTGGTGCAGCTGCACCAGGGCCCCAAGCAGCTAGGGGGCCCCTGGGGCTCCAGCGGCAGGTCCCCTGTCAGACAGACGGGTGGTGCTGTCGGGTGTCAGCGGCGCTGCACACCCGCGGCACTGTTCTGGCACTTTTCGTGGAGGGCGGTGTTGTCTTTTTTTTTTTTACCTGCTCTGAGCCCCGGCCGGGTGACCCCGCCCCCTGGACACCTCACCCCCGCCCCCTGGACACCTAACCCCCGCTCCTGGACACCTCACCCTTCCCCCCTGGACATCTCACCCCCCCCCCCGGTCATCGCGCCCTCCCGCCTCACCTCACAGCACTGCCGGCGGGGACAGATGCCGGGTGGAACAGGACCTGTGATGACGTCACGCACATGTGACTCAGGTGGGCGGAGCTACATTTTGCCCGGCAAGAAGAATTGCCAGATAGGAGGAACTGGGACTGTCTTTACAAGGTACATAGCGGTGCGTGCAGAGGACGAGGGGTGTGTGCAGAGGACGAGGGCGGTGTGCAGAGGACGAGGGGGGTGTGCAGAGGACATGGGGTGTGTGCAGAGGACGAGGGGGGTGTGCAGAGGACGAGGGGTGTGTGCAGAGGATGAGGTGGGTGTGCAGAGGACGTGGGTTGTGTGCAGAGGATGTGGGGGGTGTGCAGAGGACGAGGGGGGTGTGCAGAGGACGTGGGGGGTGTGCAGAGGACGAGGGTGTGTGTGCAGAGGACGAGGGGGGGTGTGCAGAGGACGTTGGGGTGTGCAGAGGATGAGGGGGGTGTGCAGAGGACGTGGGGGGTGTGCAGAGGACGAGGGGGGTGTGCAGAGGACGAGGGTGTGTGTGCAGAGGACGAGGGTGTGTGTGCAGAGGACGAGGGGGGTGTGCAGAGGACGTGGGGGGTGTGCAGAGGACGAGGGGGGTGTGCAGAGGACGAGGGGGGTGTGCAGAGGACGAGGGGTGTGTGTGCAGAGGACGAGGGTGTGTGTGCAGAGGACGAGGGGGGTGTGCAGAGGACGTGGGGGGTGTGCAGAGGACGAGGGGGGTGTGCAGAGGACGAGGGGGGTGTGCAGAGGACGAGGGGGGTGTGCAGAGGTCGTCGGGGTGTGTGCAGAGGACGAGGGGGGTGTGCAGAGGACGAGGAGGGTGTGCAGAGGACGAGGTGGGTGTGCAGAGGACGTGGGGGGTGTGCAGAGGACGAGGGGGGGTGCAGAGGACGAGGGGGGTGTGCAGAGGACGTGGGGGGTGTGCAGAGGACGAGGGGGGTGTGCAGAGGACGTGGGGTGTGTGCAGTGGACGAGGGGGTGTGTGCAGAGGATGAGGGGGTGTGTGCAGAGGACATGGGTGTGTGTGCAGAGGACGAGAGTGTGTGTGCAGAGGACGTGGGGTGTGTGCAGAGGACGAGGGGGGGTGTGCAGAGGACGTGGGGGGGGTGCAGAGGACGAGGGGGGTGTGCAGAGGACGAGGGGGGTGTGCAGAGGACGTTGGGGGTGTGTAGAGGACGTTGGGGGTGTGCAGAGGACGTGGGGTGTGTGCAGAGGACGTGGGGGTGTGTGCAGAGGACGAGGGGGTTTGTGCAGAGGACGTGGGGTGTGTGCAGAGTTCGAGGGTGTGTGTGCAGAGGACGAGGGTGTGTGTGCAGAGGACGTGGGGTGTGTGCAGAGGACGAGGGTGTGTGTGCAGAGGACGAGGGGGTGTGTGCAGAGAACGAGGGGGGGTGTGCAGAGGACGAGGGGGGTGTGCAGAGGACGTTGGGTGTGTGCAGAGGACATGGGTGTGTGCAGAGGACGTTGGGGGTGTGCAGAGGACGTGGGGGGTGTGCAGAGGATGTGGGGGGTGTGCAGAGGACGTGGAGGGAGGGTGTGCAGAGGACATGGTGGAGTGTGGGCAGAGGACATGGTGGTGCACAGCACAGAGCTGAGGACATGGTGGTACACTGTGCACAGCACAAAGCTGAGGACATGGTGGTACACTGTCTGTGCACAGCACGGAGCTGAGGACATGGTGGTACACTGTGCACAGCACAGAGCTAGGGAGATGGTGGTACACTGTGCACAGCACGGAGCTGAGGACATGGTGGTACACTGTGCACAGCACGGAGCTGAGGACATGGTGGTATACTGTGCACAGCACGGAGCTGAGCACATGGTGGTACACTGTCTGTGCACAGCACGGAGCTGAGGACATGGTGGTACACTGTGCACAGCACAAAGCTGAGGACATGGTGGTACACTGTCTGTGCACAGCACGGAGCTGAGGACATGGTGGTACACTGTGCACAGCACAGAGCTAGGGAGATGGTGGTACACTGTGCACAGCACGGAGCTGAGGACATGGTGGTACACTGTGCACAGCACAGAGCTAGGGAGATGGTGGTACACTGTGCACAGCACAGAGCTAGAGACTTGGTGGTACACTGTCTCCCGCCGCCTTAAAATCGGTCTGTTTCCAGGAGAGTCGGACGAGTGACATCTGTTTTCTAGTCCGTTTGGCATCCAACTGCTGTGTGAGTGTCCGACATTTCTCTCAGATCACATCCATGTGCAATCTGTTCTTTCCTCAGCAGCTATTTACTGTAGAATCATTTACAGGACCATTTGACGGTGTTCTCAGCTGCAGAATGAGAATGTATCCGTGAAAAAAACGTGTCAGGCTGCGTTCACACATTGTGTATTTTGTTGCGCTTTTTTGCGCGCTTTTTGCCGCGTTTTTCGGCCACGCAAAAAAAGCGCAACAAGATACGCAGGGGCTTTCACACACTGCGCTTTCTTTACCCCAGAATGTGATGTATCACATGACCGCTAGCGCCCAATCAGCGCCGGGAACGCCCCTCTGACGTCACCGCAGGTCTTGGCAGCACTACACATCGCTTGGCACCGGAGACCGGACACCGGGAAAAGGCTTCGGAGAGGTAAGTATTTCATTCTTTTTTATTTTTCATACACTTGCCTTTGTTTAATTTAGATTTCGCAGTGTATATTAATACACTGCGAAATCTAATGGGCGGTCACAGCTGTCACAGAGGGAGGAGGAAGCAGGATTCTTCCTCCCCTCTGTGACATCACAGGGAGAAAACGCAGGAGCAGCTGCGTAAACAATTGACATATCAATTCTTTACGCAGCTGCATTTTCTCCCATAAACGCCCTGCGTATTTTTGCGCAATGTCTGCACTGCAAAGTGAATTTCCCATTCACTTTGCTGGCAGACAAAATGCATATTGCGTATTTTGAAAAAGCGTGCGTAAAAAAGCGCAGCAAAATACGCAATGTGTGAACACAGCCTCATACTCGGATGGTTCGTGTGCCGTCCGTGATTTTGTCAGACCCATAGACTTGCATTGGTGAGTCTTGCGCGGAAATCACATACTGTCGCAGCATGTTGCAACTTTTTTCTCATCCTGAATCTGGATGAGAAAAAAGCGTCCGACACTCGCCAATGTGCTCTCAGACATTGATTGCAATGCGAGAAAATCACACATTGCACTCATCAGAGTTTCACGCCAGTGTGTCCAAACCCTAATACTAAAATCCATATAGTAATCCTACTGGTATGGGGAGGATTTATGGCTCAGTTACTACACACTCCATACTTCTTGTTATTAACCAGTTAATGCTCTCTTGTCCACCACACTGCAGTGTCAAAAGAGGACGACAGCGAGACAGACAGCAACATGGCGTCAAAGAGCCCCTGACCTCGAAATAGAAGATCCTCAGATCCCAGTATTGTGACATAATATTAAGAATAAAGGTTTTTTGCATTTATATTACATTATGAACTCCACAGCACGGCGGCGAAAATTGCTCCGGCCCCGGGCCCTCCTTGAGTCCTGCTTGTTGCCATACACTGGGGTTGTGCTGAGGTGGCAATTGCACCCCTTCTCTTTGTGTTTTAGTATAGTAATTATATTCCTGTATATAGGGGCAGACAGTGTATACTATGTATACTTCCAGATTATCAATAACTAAAGGGGCGGCAAATTTTTCGACCGCCCTGGGCGCCACAAGCAGTTGCTACGCCGCTGGCTGTGCTGCACACCCGCGGCACTATTCTGGCACTGAGTTCCAGTGGGGGGGGGCCCCGAAAAATTTCTTGCACCAGGGCCCACTACAGTCTGGGTCCGCCCCTGGTGGACTCAACACTATAAATTATATACACAGTCACAGCTCCATACTAAATGCTATGTACACAGCTCCACAGTACATACTAAAATATAGCTACCTGTCAGTAGCATATATTGTAGAGCTGTGTATACTGGGTGTGTGCAATAATCCATGTATGTACTTAGTGATGTATGGGGTTGAGATATATATATTGTATATACAAAACTGAGGTATATATATTTGATACTATACATGGGGCTGGGGGTGAGGTATGTACATTAAATAGAATATATGGGGCTGAGGTTTATCAATTGGATAGGATATATGGGGTTGAAGTATAGTTATTAGAAAGGGTATACTAGGGCTGAGGTATATACTATAAGCCTCAGCCCCAGCATGTCCTATCTAATGTATATACTTTGGCATTATATATCCTATCTAATGTACATTCCTTGGCCCAAGTATGTCCTGTGTAAAGTATACCCTGGGACTGAGGTTTATACAGTACATTAGATAGGATATTTTGAGGCTGAGGCTATAAATATGGAGTGTGCATACCTCAGCCCCAGTGTATACATCACACAGGACATTCTAGGGCTGGGAAATATAGATTAGATAGGATATACAGGGCTGATGTATAAACATTAGACAGGGTATACTGGGGCTGAGGTATATACATTATATAAGATATACTGGGGGTGAGGTATATACATTAGATAGGATATACAGGGATGATATAGTATATATACCTCATTCCTGTATATCCTATATGATGTACATACCTCACCTCCAGTATATATTTCTTATATAATGTATATACCTCAGCCCCAGTATATCCTGTCTAATGTATGTATACAATGGGGCTAAGGTTTATACAGAACATTAGATTGGATATACTGAGGGTGGAGCAGTATATAGCTAATATATATTCATTAGCCTCAATATATCCTATGTAAAATATATTCCTGGGCCTCAGTGTGTATATACATTACACAGGACATACTGGGGCTGAGGATATACATTAAATAAGTATAGCTCCAGTCTCAGTACATCCTATTTAATGTACTGTGTAAATGTGAGGAGTACATGTGAGAAATTAGTATGATGTAGTGCAGGGGCCGGGGTCCTCAACTTTTTCACTCACCAAGCCTGTGCGATCATGCAGGCAAGCAGCGGCTGCAGCCCGCTCCATGCCGACATCCCGCTAGTAGTCAGAGCCAGCATACAGAGGACGGCTCAGCCTCAGCAGGAATGTGAGCGCGGGCCAAATGATCGCGGCTGCGCGTGCGCGCCATTACAGACTGTTAAAGGCCAGTAGCATTGATGTGTCCAGGGCAAACGGCCCATTATGCAGCATGCTGCTCAATGCTGCGGCCTGCTGACTCCCCGGTGGCGGCCGCAAAATGATTTCAAGTCAGTCTGCGGCCACAGGAGCGGTCGCAGCGGCCCCGCCCACACCCCCATCACCGGCCAATCGGGAGAACTCCCGGTAGTCCCACCTGTCAGTCCGGGCCTGGATGTAACCATGTGATGTGCCATGATGCCTGCTATACAACATCTAAACATGGCGCTGTATCCTGTGCTGCACCTAAGATCCGGCTACTCCCTGAAGAGGAGGAATTCAGATATTAGAATAATTTAGCAAGGACTAACCAATCAAGGACTGATAATCTTACAGAATACTTCAGTATTAACCTGCCTACTATCACCCCTTGCATTCCTGTATAAATATGTGTGTGTCAATAAATTTCTGCGCAGTGCTTATTCTTATGGGTTTAGGCATGAGCAAGATTTGAAACGGATTCTGTGTCCGTGTCATTACTTGCGACGTGCATGCGTGCCTGAATGATTTGGAGTGGTTGACGGACTTGACAAACATAGCTGAGACCCTCATCACGTGAGTCTGGAGCCAGGGAAGCCCGAGGAGCAGGGCATAGGAGAGACAGGGCAGGAGTAGAAGGCAAGTCTTTAACGGTGTAGAGCCCCGATCTGCACCTCCACCTCTTCCGTCACCTTGGTGACGATCTCCTGCAGCGGTCTGCCATCCACCAACGCAATTACGCAAGGTGTCAACAGAGGTATTACGGGGATTCCAAACAGAGTCACCGCTCTTGCCGAATGAAGTTTCCCGCTGCCCCAGAATCCACGTAGGCCAGCTAAGAGAAGCATCTCTGCGGACGTATCACCTGCATGGGCAGGGTGAGGGGTCGAGAGGCATCGCTCTCGCCTAGGATGGCCTCTCTTACTTGACCTAGCCGGTTTCCCAGTCTTTCAGGACAATACCGGCACTGATGGGATGCGTCTCCGCAGTACAGGCATAGGAAGTGAGCCAGCCTCCCTTCTCGGTGTTGTTTCATCTTCCTGACCAAATCCACCTGCATAGGTTCGGAAAAGGGGGCGGCGGCAGACCTTACGGCCCGTGGACTGGGTGGACTGCATTCAGAGGGAAGCGGCCGGATGGATCTCCTCTCCCAGGCGGATTTACGGGAGCGTTCCTGGAAACTCAAATCGATGCGAGTGGCTAGAGAGATCAAGTCCTCCAGCTCTGCTGGGATATCCCGACCCGAGAGTTCCTCCTTTATCATGCCGTACAGGCCACGCCAGAAAGCTCCACTTAGCACCTCAATATTCCATCTCAACTTGGAGGAGAGGGTGCGGAAGCATATGGCGTACTGCCCAACGGTGAGGGTCCCTTGACGGAGGTTGAAGAGGGATTCTGTAATAGAGGCTACCCGGCCGGGTTCATCGAAGACCTTACGGAATGTCTCCAGAAAGGTTGACAAGTGAGAGAACACGGCGTCAACATGTTCCCATAGAGGGTTAACCCAGCCAGGACCAGGCGGAGGATTCGGGACGCCTCCTGGAGACCGGTCATAGGCTGCGGCTTGAGTCGAGGCCATGGTTGCAGACTGCAGGGAGACCAGACGATCGTTCACAGAGGACATATAAGACCGCATGTGAGACTGTGTGTCTCGTTGCATGGACAGCTCTTGCTGTAGGCTCACCAGCTGAGTGGTGGACGCGGGGTCGTAAGTCTGAAGGGAGGCCAACTGGGTATACATGAACTGAAGGAAAGCCATAATACGGTTCTGATTTTTCAGAAGTTAAGCCAGCTCCTTTTGCGCTGAGAACAAAGTACCAGCGGGGTCCATGGCCTGATTATTCTGTCACACTTCTGGGGGAAAGGAGCCCAAGAGTGGACCCACTGGGCCATGGTACCGAACTCCCCTGGGTGAACTGGTCCTAGTTTAACCAACCCCTATACAGGGATTGTCAGGGGCAAGCCCAGGGGGTCTAAATACCACAGCAGCTAGTTCCAGGGGGACGGCTCGTAGGCTTAGCCTATACTACAGTATAGCTAAGGAGGATTCGAGGGATCAGTGCCCGAGGCTAGGAGAGCACAAATGGATCTACCGGAGGAGAGCACAAGTAGGGCCTGACTAACAGCCAGAGAAGCAGAAGCTTACTAACTCAATAATCAGGCAACTCCCATCAGTGGAGGTGGCCTGATATACCATAGGACGGACAGCTATTGGTCAAGGGGAATGTCAGGTTGAGCCGTGCCGGACCCTACATTCACGTGGGAGGAGCACGACCGCCCTAGTGCACCGCTGATTAGGTTCATGACTCCGACCATTGCTGTGTGCTGATGTGTGAGCTCGGTGGTCAGCAGACAGGAAGGGGACCCGGCGATGGCTCCGAGATACAGCACGCCTGGACACCGGATGCCCAATCGGTAGAGGAGCAGAGGATGCAGACCCAGGATAGGTGAGCTGGGGAGCGGTGCCAGTGGACAACAATGGTCTCTTATTTTCCGTTATGATTTTATCTTCGCCTGGATATGAAGAATGACTGGTCTGAGAGCATCCTACTGGTCATATCGACTTTAGGTGGCTTTCGGTCATCGCACAGCTATATAACTATAAGTGCTATGACCATCTGGATCTGTAGGTTTCATATTTATACTTGACATCATCACTGGTAGGGACGGCTTTGAAATATTAAATGTTATAACTCGGCTCTGCTCATTTCTAGGCTGAGTAAAAGAATTTCCTCTCCACCTGAAGAGGCAGGAGATTAGGTTTGTCACTTCCCTGCAGATCTCAGCAGGGAGTTTTCCTTTACCTTCCTGCCTCTAGGAAGTTCTATTGTGTGGCCTGTTGGCCAGGGAATTGACATACTCATGCTAATTAACCTATACCACTTCCCAGAGAAGAATTGCCTCTGGCTAAATAAGGGTGGGGACTTATCTCCCATGAGTGGATATAGCAGCTTCTGAGCAAGATGGTTATTGGTAAGAATATTGCTTTCTGATACAAAATGGCGGCTGGGGAATATTGCTTATCCATCACAAAAGCTATTTGTGAAGAGTCTTGCTCTTGCTTGGATGGTTCCAAGTAACATGATAGCGGGGAAAGCTACAGTGGGGATGGACTTCCATCCATCTGCGATTCAGGCGGGGAGCCCACTGATGGAGAAATGGGTTGGTGACGTGGGTTCTTAGATTGTTTAGGTGGTTTTAGGGCGGTCTTGCCTTTGTGCATTGTGTGGGTGCGGTAGTTGGGTTTTGTCTTTCGGGTTTTTATTATGTATTTGTCTATTATAATTCCCTGGTGGCAGGGAGAAGTAGCAGTTCAGCAGGCAGCAGATGGGGTTAGCCGGTTGCCAGGTTATTGAACACAGTGGGATAGAGGGTAGGAAGGCTGTCATAGTCTGATTATTGTATCATAGTCTTGGTTAGTGGGGGCAAGGTGGATAAAAAGTTTGCGTTGGTAGCAGTCTGCGTATTTGGAGATGGAGTTTAGCCCTTTAATGACTAATGACGACTATACCGTCGTGGCTTTGAGCTGTCACTGTGTGGTAGGCACTCCATTTAGAGAAACGCTGAAAGTATCCTCCTAGATTTACTAGTAACATGAAGTCCAATATGTCATGAGAAAACTATTTTGGAGTCACTGGGATATGTTGAAGTGTTCCATAGTTATTATCTCAAAGTGACACTGGTCAGAATTGCAAAATGAGGTTTGGTCCCCAAGGGATTTAGGTGGGATCTACAGGAGCTTGTAGGGTGCAGCAGAGGTCAGCAGATGGCACCCATGGGTAGATCCCTGCTGTTGGTCAATTCCGGCAACAGTCAGCAGATGTCACCCATGCTCTATGGAGGAGTTATGCTCTTGGATCTTTCTGACACCACTGGGCTGTCGCACCACAGGGGGTGTCCCCTGCAGTCCCCCTGGTGTCTTGCTTCACTCAGGGATGGTCGAGCTGGGTGTTGTTGGGTCAAGGTTTGTGTGGTTGTCAGCTGTAGTGTTTGGATGCTGCTGGTTGATGCTGTGGGCCTGGGCGCTGCTCTAAGCTGCTTTTGCGTTATTGCCGCTTGCTGGTGGTCCGCTGCCCTCCCCTCCCCTGACAGTTCTCATCTAGGGCTTTTTGGAGTGCAGCCGGCGCTCAGGGAAGCGGGGCTGGCCTTAAATTTAGGCTGCGGTTGCACCGGAAATAAAGGCCCCGCAAGTGCAGCGCTCCGTCTCTTGGGTCCCGCACTGCTCCTCCAGCTCTTACCCCAGCACCCGATGCTGCGATTGCAGCAGTCCTCCTCACCTGTGTCTGCAGTGGTGCGGGGATTCCCTGGGCTGCTGCTGCTGTATCCCGCTGTGGCTGGGTCTGCCGCTCTCGTCTCCTCAGCCGGCTCCTGTGCCTTGCAGAGAGGAGGGGCGAGGTCTGCTGCCTGGTGTTTCGCTGCGCGGCGTTTCAGAAGTTCCTGGAAGAAGGAGGGGAGATGGCCTGGGCGGTCAACGGCGAGAGATTCCAGCAGGTAAGATGGCGACGGTGTGTCGCAGCACGGGCCCACATTTTCTCCTTTGCCCGCAGCCTTTTGGGTTCCTCTTGTCCCCGGGTCTCTCTTGCTGGAAGGTGTCTCAGAAGCCTCCGTCTGGGTTATCTCTGACAGGGGTGGATCTTGGTGCGTTGCCCCCTTCTCCATTCACATAGTGGAGGCCTAGCTGGGTCTGGGCCTGTGCTGCCCCCGCTGGTTCTATGGTTGGGCTCCAAATCAGCCAGATCTGCACCGGGCTGTGAGGGGGGAGATTTCAGTGTTGGCCGCTTGGTGTGTAGGGCATGCATTACGCCGGTTGAGGTGGATTGTGTTTTGCCACCCTGGAGCCCTCTCACACACTTCCAGCTTGTCCGGTGTCCCGGCGGGCCCTGTCTACCTTGTGCTGGCCCTGGAGTCCCAAAGCCTTAGGGAGGTCTAGCTTGCATATATCGTCTAGTTTGTTGGGGCAGTATCGATTCTGGGAGGCCCATGATTCTGAGATTGTTCCTCCTTGACCTATTTTCCAGGTCATCCATTTTATCTCTCATGAAGCTGGACTGCTTCTGTGATAGTATTATGTTGTGTTCCATTGTGGCCATCTTATCTTCCAGGTCTGACACTCGTTCTAGTTAGTCCAGTCTGCTCGCATGTTGCACAGAAATCTCCTGGAGCTCTTCCAAGGCCTCTCTTACTGCCTCCCTCACCGCCTTTTTAATGTCACTGGCCAGATACTTTGCCACCTCCTTTGCCATAGACCTGAATTCTGTGGATGGGTAGGGGTCTGTATTTGGGTCCCCAGATGTCTCTTGGGCAGAGTGGTTGCACCCTCCCCGGCTCCCTCCAGCATCTCCAGGGCACCAGCATTCTGACCTCCGATGGTTCTGTGGATTGTTTGGCGCTGTGCCTTTCTTCCATGTGCCCTGCAATGCTGCCATCTTGCTGGCTTGCGCAGGCGTTCTTTGATCTCTCACCACTATGTCCTCCTTCCCGCCCGCGCTTCGGAGCCACCGATCCATGATCCCGCGGATGTTCCCTGTGTGAGCGGTGCCCAGCAGTGTGTCAGAAGCCTGCTGGCTGGCTTTTTTTTTTGCCGGTTTGTGGCTTATCGGCGTCAGGAACAATTGCACGCCACCATCTCTATGCTGGTGCCGGATCCGTAAATCATTAATTCCATTTTGCAGGATATCAGTGTTATCAAGATGAATTGGATTAATTATCTCATCTTTCAAGGGAGTTGTTGCCCTGGATGGCCACTAGGTGGCAGAAGGTGGCTGTAGGTTATGCACTGTGGGGGCTGTTTTATGAGCAGCTTTGGCCCCATTCACACACTGCTTTTCTTGCTGCGTATTTTTAAGCACAAGCTCATCACAAACCAGGAGTGGGTGATTAAACATAAGTGGAGCACTTGTTTCTATTAGACCTTTCCTCTGAGTGTGCCACTCCCGGTTTTGATTGTTCCACTCCTGGCTTTTTTTGAGCTTGTGCATAAAAATATGCAGCAAAAAAAAAGCAGTGTGTGAATGGGGCCTTAGACAGTCAGAGATTTTGGGTTTATTACTCTGGCTTGGATTGTCAGTTTCTTCCAAAATAGATCTGCTGTGCAGAGATGGAGCTGCTGTGTATGTCTCTATGTTTAGTCAGTCTTATGGAACAAAAGCACTCTCAGTCTGTTGTTTTGCTGGTGAAAAATCGTGATGTTTTTATTGGTGCTGTACACAATAGTTATGCGACCTGGAGTTTGACGTTTCGGCTATCAACCAATAGCCTTTTTCAAAAGTCGCTGTGGGTGGATACAAAAAGTGAAAGTGTAAGACATGTGGACATATATACAACTATATACAGTGCTATATACATGCTGTGTTGTTATGGTACAAAATATGGAGTAATAACAACAATCCGTCTATGTTGTGTGTACACTTTCTACTGCCCCCCTCGTAGAAGGGCAACAACACCTAGGAGAGGGAGACGCGGTCATTATGTATAGTTATAGTAATTAGACTGAGTAAGATAAAGAGTTGTGGTACCGTTTACCTGGTGACCTGCATCCAGGGTTTTTATAGTGTTAAATTGCTCTGTTTTGGTGTCCATGTACGGCTATAGTCACACATACTGTGTGCTCAAAATGAGCTGGTTAGCCTGTGGATAGGAGGTTTAGGTTAAAAAATGGACATCACAGGCTGGGTGTAGTGCTGTGTCAAAGACCTCATTTACCTTCTTAGGTTATGATGCGTACCCCTGTGTACTGTTTAGGATCAAGTCCCTTGGATGAGGTATAGTGGAAGATTCTGGGGAGGTGATATAAGTATGTTAATCTACAATAGTGTAAGCGGTAGCTATAACTTATCTTATAGGATCCTGATGGATGTTCCTTGCCTCCTTCCTGTGATGAGCCGGCGCCTCCCGCGCTATGGCTGGCGTGTGTGTCGGGGCTCGCGTTCCCCGCGTATTTTACCCCTGTTCCGGGTCACCTGACCGGATGTGACGTACGTTGTGGGCGTACGTCAACCCACTGTGTGCATCAGTGCTTCATGTCCGTGTGTCGACGTCACCGGAAGTGACGTATCGCTATGTTTTCTGTTGCTAAGCGCTGAACTCTGCGGTGGTTTACTATACACAGTGTCTTAGTTATATCTACAGGATTCTGATCACTCATATGCGTGTGGCAGATTATATGGAACCCGGTGTGGGGAGCCCAAAAACAGCTTATTGGATCCTATTGAGTGTTCTCCTGTGTGGGTGTTATTATATATGTGTGTGAGAGTTATAGCCGTACAGGGGCATGGTCTCCATGTAGGTTAGGTATATGTTATGTAAAGGTGTATGGTCACTTATATGCTTAGTAGTGGGCTCTTTAGGTATTATACCCCTGCGGAAATATACCGCAAAGGGGAACCTATCAGAGTGAGGTATCGTTATAGTGACCTGTTGATGAAAAATACAACGTGGCATAATGAAAACGATCACAGTGTATACCTATAGGAGTCCATAGCCTTGTCACTCACACATTCTCATACAAATATTTATGTTATGCTTACCATCCCGGAGTGGGGGTTAGGGTTTATCGACTTTTTCTCTTTTTTTGGGGGGAGGCTAGTGGGCCTGTATGGGTAGAAAAGGTAGACAATCGTTAACTAGTACCAATCAATCTCCCTATTAAGCCCTTTGGGTGTCAAGGTGTCTAACGTATATATCCAGTATGTTTTCCCTGTCCTTTAGTAGTTGGATATGGTTGCCCCCTCGTCTAGGTCTGTTCACTTTCTCTATAACCTGGAATCTCAGTTGCGCTACTGTGTGTCTGGCTTCTTGGAAGTGGAACGGCAGGGGTAGCCATGTTTTTTTGCAGCGTATGTCCGATTTGTGGTGTGAGATCCTGTCTTTTATAGCTTGTGTGGTTTCTCCCACATATAGGAGGCCACAGGGGCACTTAATGACATAAACCACGAAATTGGTGTTGCATGTGTAGAACTCCCTGATGTTATAAGTTTTGCCTGTTCTAGGGTGAACGACCGTGTTCCCCTTGATAATGTTGGAACAGCAGGGGCAGCTGAGGCAGGGGTATGTGCCCGTTTTCCTTGGTTGCAGATATGTTTGGATCGGTTCTTTAGATAAACTGCCCACGTCTGCTCTGACTACATGGTCTTTGGTGTTCCTAGGTCTTTTGGTACACATGAGGGGTGGTTCCTGAAACGCCTGTATATGTGGGTATGCCCTGTTCAGTACAGGCCAATGTTTTCTTACCAGGTTGTGAACCTTGTAGACTGAGGGGTGGAAATGATGTACAAATGGGATCCGGTCACTCTTGTTTCTTTCCAGAGGCTCTGTGGGTTCTGTATTGTTACGTTCTAGTTCTTTAGCTAATAAAGGCTCAGGGTAACGTCTGTCTTTGAATTTAAGGGACATCTGTTGGAGTTGTTGGGCTCTTCTTACTGGGTCTGAGACTATTCTGGATACTCTTTTGAATTGGGAACGTGGAAGGCTATCACAAGTTGCTTTGGGATGGCAACTGTCATACCTCAGTAGACCGTTGCAATCTGTTGGCTTGGAGTACAAATCTGTGGTTAGGGATCCGTCAGGATTTTTGGTGATCTTAGTATCTAGGAAAGAGACTGTTTTGTTATCAGTAGTGATTGTGAATTTTAATTCACTTCTTACTGCATTGATGGTCTCAAAGAAAGTCTGCAGGGTGTTTATAGGGCCTGTCCAAATACTGAATATATCATCAATGTACCTGTACCAGCATAGGGTGTATTGCTGGAACAGGACATTGGGATATATGTGTGTTTTCTTCGAATTCATCCATATATAGGTTGGCATACGCAGACGCGACGTTCGCGCCCATTGCTGTCCCGCAGCGCTGGATATAAAAGTCATCGCCATATAGGAAAAAATTTTCCTGTAGGACAATGGTAAGTAGGTCCAGGCATAGGTTTCGTTGTGGCACGGTTAGGTCTGATGTGTCCAGTGTTCTCCTGACTGCTCCCAAGCCTTTGTGATGTTCTATAGAAGTATAAAGGCTATTTACATCCAATATGAGTAGGGTGCTGTGTGTCGGTATTGTGGCTATATCCTTAAGTTTTTTGAGGAAGTCGCCCGTATCCAAAATGAAGGATTTAGTCCTTCTTGTGAAAGGAGTAAGTATTTTTTCAAGATAGATAGATAGGGGGTTTAGGATCGAGTCCGTTGAAGCCACTATGGGTCTACCTGGTGGGTTTTTCCAGGTTTTTATGTACCTTGGGAAGGATGTAGAAGACTGGTGTAATCGGGTGTTGGTTTGTCAGGAAAGTCCGGGTCTCGGTATCGATCGTGCCATTGTCTATATAGATCTTTAGGGTGTCAGTAATACGTCTTCTAATTCTGTAGGTATGGGTCTGTACTGATTTTTTGGTACGTGTTTATGTCAGATAGTTGGCGTTGAATTTCTGAAAGATATTGATGTCTGTTAAGAACAACAATTGCTCCACCTTTGTCCGCTGGTTTTATTGTTATATGTGGGTTTTTCTTCAGGTTGTTTAATGCAACCTTCTCTTCTCTATTATAGTTGTTGCGGACAGGGAGTAGGCCCAACTGTTGTTCCTTAATCAGATCTTTGATGTCCCTGTCTAAACAGTCAATGTATGTTTCCACCGGGTGGTAGGTGTGAGGAGGGTTGAATGAGCTGCGGTTGTATAGTCCTAGGTTTCTGAGAGATAGGGGTGTAGCTGGATTTTGGGGGGCCTAGTCACAATGGGTGAGGTAGAGTTAGATTCTCTGTTAAAATGTGTCTTAAGTCTGATTGTACGGTAAAAACGTTGTAGGTCTTTTTGTAGTTGGAAAGAGTTCCATTGTGGGGTTGGACAAAACGATAGCCCTTTATTCAGGACTTGTAGCTCTACTGGGGAGAGAGAATAGTCTGAGATATTTAAGACAAGGTTAGGACCCCTACCTGTGATCGCAGAAGCATCCCGCTCGATCCTAGTCCGCTTTGACCTCCTCCTCGACCTCCTGGTGGGTTTGATGCTTGGCCTAAAAAACCGACCGGTACATGTGGAGATGCTGGTGTTGAATATCCAGAGCCACCAGTGTCGCTGTCTGAGTTGGGTGTGGTGTCGTCCTGCGGTCTCCCATCTTTCGGACATGGTTTTCGTGGATATCTCGGGTATCTGGGTTTCTTGGGTTGGCGTGGTTGTGGATTTCTTGGTGTCGGCTCGTCCCACCTGTAAACCCTGTTGGTTAGATAGTCCTCTGTGTCTCTCTGGAACTTTTGACGTTTCCTTTCCTGAAGTGTCTTAGTGTGGTTAGATAATACCGTAGTAACCTTGTTCTCCAGATCCTTAAGTTCCGTTTTGTTGAGTGTTGCTGAGAGTTGTGTCTCAATTGTTTCAACTTTTTTGGTAGATTCCTCTATTGCTCCTTGTAGATGTTCAATGGTCAGCAGTATCAAGTCAAAAGAGCATTTGTTTAGGATTTTCTGGAACATCTGACAGTATTTCTCATTGTCTGAAAAGATGGTGGGACGTAGGTTACTAAGGAGTCCTCTCGGGATTTTTTGTGTGACGATGGTACTCCCCTAATGTTGCGCAATGTAGTTGAAGGGAAATCAAGCGCTTCCTTTCCTTCTTCCAGTCCCTCGTCTTGATGTCCTTCGAAGGGATGTGTAGAAAGTCATGTGGAACCTCTATCTTGGAAAGGATAGAGACTCCAGCGTCGTCGTTGTAGGCAAAGGTGTTCGATGACATTAGTTGTTATTGTTGGTGCAACAGCCAAAAGTAATCAGCTCAGTTTCATGTAATGGTTAATTGGCGTGCACTCTTTACTGTGAGTTGGAGGTGCTATTTGTAGGGGTCATCAAAGTCCCGGAATATAGTCAGTCTTATGGAACAAAAGCACTCTCAGTCTGTTGTTTTGCTGGTGAAAAATCGTGATGTTTTTATTGGTGCTGTACACAATAGTTATGCGACCTGGAGTTTGACGTTTCGGCTATCAACCAATAGCCTTTTTCAAAAGTCGCTGTGGGTGGATACAAAAAGTGAAAGTGTAAGACATGTGGACATATATACAACTATATACAGTGCTATATACATGCTGTGTTGTTATGGTACAAAATATGGAGTAATAACAACAATCCGTCTATGTTCTGTGTACACTTTCTACTGCCCCCCTCGTAGAAGGGCAACAACACCTAGGAAAGGGAGACGCGATCATTATGTATAGTTATAGTAATCAGACTGAGTAAGATAAAGAGTTGTGGTACCGTTTACCTGGTGACCTGCATCCAGGGTTTTTATAGTGTTAAATTGCTCTGTTTTGGTGTCCATGTACGGCTATAGTCACACATACTGTGTGCTCAAAATGAGCTGGTTAGCCTGTGGATAGGAGGTTTAGGTTAAAAAATGGACATCACAGGCTGGGTGTAGTGCTGTGTCAAAGACCTCATTTACCTTCTTAGGTTATGATGCGTACCCCTGTGTACTGTTTAGGATCAAGTCCCTTGGATGAGGTATAGTGGAAGATTCTGGGGAGGTGATATAAGTATGTTAATCTACAATAGTGTAAGCGGTAGCTATAACTTATCTTATAGGATCCTGATGGATGTTCCTTGCCTCCTTCCTGTGATGAGCCGGCGCCTCCCGCGCTATGGCTGGCGTGTGTGTCGGGGCTCGCGTTCCCCGCGTATTTTACCCCTGTTCCGGGTCACCTGACCGGATGTGACGTACGTTGTGGGCGTACGTCAACCCACTGTGTGCATCAGTGCTTCATGTCCGTGTGTCGACGTCACCGGAAGTGACGTATCGCTATGTTTTCTGTTGCTAAGCGCTGAACTCTGCGGTGGTTTACTATACACAGTGTCTTAGTTATATCTACAGGATTCTGATCACTCATATGCGTGTGGCAGATTATATGGAACCCGGTGTGGGGAGCCCAAAAACAGCTTATTGGATCCTATTGAGTGTTCTCCTGTGTGGGTGTTATTATATATGTGTGTGAGAGTTATAGCCGTACAGGGGCATGGTCTCCATGTAGGTTAGGTATATGTTATGTAAAGGTGTATGGTCACTTATATGCTTAGTAGTGGGCTCTTTAGGTATTATACCCCTGTGGAAATATACCGCAAAGGGGAACCTATCAGAGTGAGGTATCGTTATAGTGACCTGTTGATGAAAAATACAACGTGGCATAATGAAAACGATCACAGTGTATACCTATAGGAGTCCATAGCCTTGTCACTCACACATTCTCACTAACCACACTAAGACACTTCAGGAAAGGAAACGTCAAAAGTTCCAGAGAGACACAGAGGACTATCTAACCAACAGGGTTTACAGGTGGGACGAGCCGACACCAAGAAATCCACAACCACGCCAACCCAAGAAACCCAGATACCCGAGATATCCACGAAAACCATGTCCGAAAGATGGGAGACCGCAGGACGACACCACACCCAACTCAGACAGCGACACTGGTGGCTCTGGATATTCAACACCAGCATCTCCACATGTACCGGTCGGTTTTTTAGGCCAAGCATCAAACCCACCAGGAGGTCGAGGAGGAGGTCAAAGCGGACTAGGATCGAGCGGGATGCTTCTGCGATCACAGGTAGGGGTCCTAACCTTGTCTTAAATATCTCAGACTATTCTCTCTCCCCAGTAGAGCTACAAGCCCTGAATAAAGGGCTATCGTTTTGTCCAACCCCACAATGGAACTCTTTCCAACTACAAAAAGACCTACAACGTTTTTTACCCTACAATCAGACTTAAGACACATTTTAACAGAGAATCTAACTCTACCTCACCCATTGTGACTAGGCCCCCCCAAAATCCAGCTACACCCCTATCTCTCAGAAACCTAGGACTATACAACCGCAGCTCATTCAACCCTCCTCACACCTACCACCCGGTGGAAACATACATTGACTGTTTAGACAGGGACATCAAAGATCTGATTAAGGAACAACAGTTGGGCCTACTCCCTGTCCGCAACAACTATAATAGAGAAGAGAAGGTTGCATTAAACAACCTGAAGAAAAACCCACATATAACAATAAAACCAGCGGACAAAGGTGGAGCAATTGTTGTTCTTAACAGACATCAATATCTTTCAGAAATTCAACGCCAACTATCTGACATAAACACGTACCAAAAAATCAGTACAGACCCGACCTACAGAATTAGAAGACGTATTACTGACACCCTAAAGATCTATATAGACAATGGCACGATCGATACCGAGACCCGGACTTTCCTGACAAAGCAACACCCGATTACACCAGTCTTCTACATCCTTCCCAAGGTACATAAAAACCTGGAAAACCCACCAGGTAGACCCATAGTGGCTTCAACGGACTCGATCCTAAACCCCCTATCTATCTATCTTGAAAAAATACTTACTCCTTTCACAAGAAGGACTAAATCCTTCATTTTGGATACGGGCGACTTCCTCAAAAAACTTAAGGATATAGCCACAATACCGACACACAGCACCCTACTCACATTGGATGTAAATAGCCTTTATACCTCTATAGAACATCACAAAGGCTTGGGAGCAGTCAGGAGAACACTGGACACATCAGACCTAACCGTGCCACAACGAAACCTATGCCTGGACCTACTTACCATTGTCCTACAGGAAAATTTTTTCCTATATGGCGATGACTTTTATATCCAGCGCTGCGGGACAGCAATGGGCGCGAACGTCGCGCCTGCGTATGCCAACCTATATATGGATGAATTTGAAGAAACACACATATATCCCAATGTCCTGTTCCAGCAATACACCCTATGCTGGTACAGGTACATTGATGATATATTCAGTATTTGGACAGGCCCTATAAACACCCTGCAGACTTTCTTTGAGACCATCAATGCAGTAAGAAGTGAATTAAAATTCACAATCACTACTGATAACAAAACAGTCTCTTTCCTAGATACTAAGATCACCAAAAATCCTGACGGATCCCTAACCACAGATTTGTACTCCAAGCCAACAGATTGCAACGGTCTACTGAGGTATGACAGTTGCCATCCCAAAGCAACTCGTGATAGCCTTCCACGTTCCCAATTCAAAAGAGTATCCAGAATAGTCTCAGACCCAGTAAGAAGAGCCCAACAACTCCAACAGATGTCCCTTAAATTCAAAGACAGACGTTACCCTGAGCCTTTATTAGCTAAAGAACTAGAACGTAACAATACAGAACCCACAGAGCCTCTGGAAAGAAACAAGAGTGACCGGATCCCATTTGTACATCATTTCCACCCCTCAGTCTACAAGGTTCACAACCTGGTAAGAAAACATTGGCCTGTACTGAACAGGGCATACCCACATATACAGGCGTTTCAGGAACCACCCCTCATGTGTACCAAAAGACCTAGGAACACCAAAAACCATGTAGTCAGAGCAGACGTGGGCAGTTTATCTAAAGAACCGATCCAAACATATCTGCAACCAAGGAAAACGGGCACATACCCCTGCCTCAGCTGCCCCTGCTGTTCCAACATTATCAAGGGGAACACGGTCGTTCACCCTAGAACAGGCAAAACTTATAACATCAGGGAGTTCTACACATGCAACACCAATTTCGTGGTTTATGTCATTAAGTGCCCCTGTGGCCTCCTATATGTGGGAGAAACCACACAAGCTATAAAAGACAGGATCTCACACCACAAATCGGACATACGCTGCAAAAAAACATGGCTACCCCTGCCGTTCCACTTCCAAGAAGCCAGACACACAGTAGCGCAACTGAGATTCCAGGTTATAGAGAAAGTGAACAGACCTAGACGAGGGGGCAACCATATCCAACTACTAAAGGACACGGAAACATACTGGATATATACGTTAGACACCTTGACACCCAAAGAGCTTAATAGGGAGATTGATTGGTACTAGTTAACGATTGTCTACCTTTTCTACCCATACAGGCCCACTAGCCTCCCCCAAAAAAAGAGAAAAAGTCGATAAACCCTAACCCCCACTCCGGGATGGTAAGCATAACATAAATATTTGTATGAGAATGTGTGAGTGACAAGGCTATGGACTCCTATAGGTATACACTGTGATCGTTTTCATTATGCCACGTTGTATTTTTCATCAACAGGTCACTATAACGATACCTCACTCTGATAGGTTCCCCTTTGCGGTATATTTCCGCAGGGGTATAATACCTAAAGAGCCCACTACTAAGCATATAAGTGACCATACACCTTTACATAACATATACCTAACCTACATGGAGACCATGCCCCTGTACGGCTATAACTCTCACACACATATATAATAACACCCACACAGGAGAACACTCAATAGGATCCAATAAGCTGTTTTTGGGCTCCCCACACCGGGTTCCATATAATCTGCCACACGCATATGAGTGATCAGAATCCTGTAGATATAACTAAGACACTGTGTATAGTAAACCACCGCAGAGTTCAGCGCTTAGCAACAGAAAACATAGCGATACGTCACTTCCGGTGACGTCGACACACGGACATGAAGCACTGATGCACACAGTGGGTTCACGTACGCCCACAACGTACGTCACATCCGGTCAGGTGACCCGGAACAGGGGTAAAATACGCGGGGAACGCGAGCCCCGACACACACCCAGCCATAGCGCGGGAGGCGCCGGCTCATCACAGGAAGGAGGCAAGGAACATCCATCAGGATCCTATAAGATAAGTTATAGCTACCGCTTACACTATTGTAGATTAACATACTTATATCACCTCCCCAGAATCTTCCACTATACCTCATCCAAGGGACTTGATCCTAAACAGTACACAGGTGTACGCATCATAACCTAAGAAGGTAAATGAGGTCTTTGACACAGCACTACACCCAGCCTGTGATGTCCATTTTTTAACCTAAACCTCCTATCCACAGGCTAACCAGCTCATTTTGAGCACACAGTATGTGTGACTATAGCCGTACATGGACACCAAAACAGAGCAATTTAACACTATAAAAACCCTGGATGCAGGTCACCAGGTAAACGGTACCACAACTCTTTATCTTACTCAGTCTGATTACTATAACTATACATAATGACCGCGTCTCCCTCTCCTAGGTGTTGTTGCCCTTCTACGAGGGGGGCAGTAGAAAGTGTACACACAACATAGACGGATTGTTGTTATTACTCCATATTTTGTACCATAACAACACAGCATGTATATAGCACTGTATATAGTTGTATATATGTCCACATGTCTTACACTTTCACTTTTTGTATCCACCCACAGCGACTTTTGAAAAAGGCTATTGGTTGATAGCCGAAACGTCAAACTCCAGGTCGCATAACTATTGTGTACAGCACCAATAAAAACATCACGATTTTTCACCAGCAAAACAACAGACTGAGAGTGCTTTTGTTCCATAAGACTGACTATATTCCGGGACTTTGATGACCCCTACAAATAGCACCTCCAACTCACAGTAAAGAGTGCACGCCAATTAACCATTACATGAAACTGTCTCTATGTTTAGGTCGATGTGTAAGGCTGGTTTCACACTGGTGTTCCCCTCCGCAGCGTTCTGCGGAGGGGAACCGCCATGTGAGTGCAGCCAGCGCATGCCCCTATGTTTATAATAGGAGCGCACGGTGCTGTGCTTGACTGCGCATGACCGTGCGCACCCATTCACTGCCATATGTGATTTGTACGCAGGCGGATGCCTGCGCACAAATCACACACTCTCGTCCGCACCAGGGATGCACCTGAGGAAGACGGCTGTAGACTGTCGAAACATGTTGTGGCGTATAGGGGACATCTTAATAAAGGTTTGGATGCTTTAATATAAGATTAGTAATCCTCTCCTTCTTAGCGCTTCATTAGACTGCCTTTTATTTTGTTTATATTCGTGGTATCCCTATTGGGAGGCTGGCAGGAGCTGCTGTGGGAAGGAAGATTAAGTTTTAACCCCGGAACCACTCACTGGATCGAAAGGACCTGTGGTTGTTGGGCGACTGGGACCATTAACAAAGGACCTGCGGTGCCGTGTTTCCAGGTCCTGGTTCACGTGGGGTCGACTTCCTGGAAAGGATCGCTGAGCGACAGCGACGGAGCCTGGTGGGATCTGGAGGTCTAAAGCCTGAGCCTTACAATAAAAAATCCAAGTTAGCAGCATGTGCTGTCCAGAAAAGTATGAAAAACAGGGTTTTCGGTTTGTATGTATTTGCAAAGAAGGTACAGTAAGCTGCTTCACCAACGATACGGTAACCCTGATTGAAGCAGTCCCTAGCTGATGTATTTAAAATTATAATTATTATAATTCATAGCTGTAGTACTGTAGTTGGGTGATCCTTCATGTACTATGTCCTTGGTGTTTTAGAGCGTCATGCAGTCTTGTTCTCCATAAGGGAAAAAGATAGGATAAATCAGGCCATCTAAATTGCTGTGCAGAATGCTGACTCTGTGTTTTTAAAGCCAGACGATTTTGTGGATCAGGTTTTAAATTAATTAAAATGTCTCTATTGAAGGGAGGCTCACCCTCATCATTCTGAAAGACCACTACCACTTCACTCACAGTTGGATTATTGTATCGTCTGGGATTTTGAGTCCCATCTTGTTTAATAGCCATTGTGATGTTTGGCATGACAGTTCGATTTGAAGAGCTTTGATCGTCTTTTTCTTCAACATCGCGCAGCAGTGAAAGGATTCTTTGTTTGCATTAGCTCAGCAATAATGGTCAATAAAGTAGGAAGGCAATTTTCATTTTCTTTACATTGCAGTCGTTCTTTAGCGTGTGTCGTATCTAGTATGTAAAGTTGTGCAAATATAGGTAGTTCTTCGTCAGCTGGATGTAGTGTGCCTGTTCGATGATAGATCTGCCCATAAATTCTAAAACAGTATGGGTCATACCCAGGAGGTGATGAAACACTTGCTCCCATGGACGCAAAAGGACTGTTAATAGAGCGAATATTGTCCATGAAATTTTTAATATATTAATGTTCTCCTGTCATCAACATTGTCAACATATGGGGATACTGTATTATAGGTAGATGGACTTTACCCTTCTGACAGCACTGTGTAAACTTTTTATCCAGAGGCATCTCATTTGCAAAATGCAAAGCTTGGCAACTTTCACATACATGAGCCATGACCCCGCAGCGGTGTTCTTTAATAGTATTTTCATCTTTGGTAAAATATTGCTGTTGTTATAGTAGTAGTGGAGTAGTCAAAGAGTTAATGGGTCTTGTTTGCCGCCAAATGTTGATTAGTCGTTTGTTTTGTAGTTGGAGTAGTGTGACGGTTTGTGTTTCAGCTTGTGGCTGCAGAGAGTATGGTTCAGTATTGTGTAACAGTGGCATTGATGTGGCTACTGGAGACAGTTGCCGAGAGGTCATACACTTTGGAGTGGTAGAATCTGTGGTGTGGTGTTCAGATTGTGATGTGTTACCTTGTGGTTGTGGTAGAAATGGAATGTGTATTGTGGCAGCGTTTTGTTGGCGAATAGCCAATCTAATAGCTTTAGTAAGAGGTGACTCCTGAGCGAGACTTCTACGTTTATATGCGTTGTCTTTGTCCAGACGATGGCGTTTTTGTTCAGAAGCCTCATTAGCATGACGTTGCTGTTTACGTAGTGCGTGAACCTTTTTTTTCGTGTTGATTTTTGTATTTTTTATGAGGAGCCATGCTGGCTCTGCAGTGGGAGTCCAGGAGCAGTGATATGTAATGAGATGTACAGGCGCGCATGTAGGCCTGTTTGGGGAAGTCAGGAAGCTTTCTTGTGTGTAAAAACCTGTACTTCAGTAAGTGGCACTGCTGTTAATTCCTTCAGTAATGAATGCTGGTTGAACATGTGGTAGTTATGTAGATTTGTAAAAAAAAAATAGGCATGTATGTGGGGCTGGCAGAATTTACTGCTGCCTGAGGTAATAAAAAGAACATATATATTGCCGTGGTACTGGCTATTTTTGTGCCGTAACGGTGATAAGGCCGAAATGTTTTATTACATTTTTTTTTGAGGACAGTTAAAATGGCAAATCCATAAGCAGTGGATCAGTGGTATGAAGTATGTACATACCAGTAGTAGAGAGAATTTGTGTCTCTCAGCAAGGAGAGTGTAGAGGGGAGGGCACCACCAAGTATATATATATATAAGGGGCTAGGGATCGCTGGGACAGTAAAAGTTAGTCAAGGGAGAAAAAAACAGAAAGTCCATAAGAAGCGATACAACCTCAATTATATGTTTCAATATTAGCAAATTTATTTCATGAAAAGACCACACAAAGATGAACACACAGGAATAAAAACACTTAAAAAAGCCAAATACAGCTTATAACATTCGTATGAAAAAGGTATTCCATAGAAAACGTGCCCCAAGGTCTATATTGGCCAAACCTCCCAGGAATTGAGAAAAAGAATACAGCAACATCTGTCTAATATTGGGACGGCCAGGAAGGACCTTGAGAGCAAAGAAAAAGGCATCTCATCGGTAGCGGCGCATTTTTTGGAGTATCTTCGCTGTAACACCAAAAATATAAGGATCATGGGTCTGGATAAAGTTCATACTAGCATCCGAGGAGGGAACAAAACAAAGGAACTTTTGCGGCGAGAGTCGACTTGGATCTGTAGATTGAACACTTTGACGCCCTCTGGTATCAACGAGGAACTCTTATATACAGGATTTTATAAATGAGTTCTTGTTTTTTATTCCTGAATTTGGGTTCTTGAGATTGGGCTTCCAGTACTTCTTCAGGCCCTTTGGTCTTTTATTTAGGAACCAAAGGAGTATCCGCATCTGTCATGCCTCGTGCACTTATATGAGTTTATATAATTAAAGCCACCTTAGATAGACCAATGTCTTTACTTATTACGTCTGTTGTCCTTCCTTTCCTTCTAGCTCTCTCAGTTTGGGAATTTCCTGGGTCTCAGACACTGGTTGGATCCGAATTGGACCACCAGAGCCTGGAGGGCCGGGTTCCTCCCTTACTGAGGTTGTCCCTGATTTGAGTTCTTGGCACTGACTTTTGATATTGAGGGTTCTTTTGTTTTGCTTTTGTTTTGGTTTGTTTTGGGTTGTTTGAATTATTATCTTTTACCTTTACCTTAATCTTAAATTGAGTCCCCCCCCCCTTCTTTTTGATGCTCTCCTACCCCTTCGCTCCCTAATTCATCCCTCTTAATTTTCCCTCCCTCTTCTACAAGTTGGTTAATTAATTAATTTATTCTAATATGGGTATATCTATATTGTGACTTCCCCATACTATTCTGTACTTCTATATGCACTGTCCTACAACCTTATTGCTGACCTTTTTGCTAGATTTTCTGCGTTGCTGCGCTGGTCATCTGACTCTCTGATTTTCCTCCTTATGTATTTCATAGAGTATTCTAAAAAACCATAGGGGTCATTCCATGTCAAGTGAACCAATGATTATTACCTCTATATTTTTAATTCCTTTGAGATTTTGTTATTTGATAATAGCATGTCAGACAATGCAAAATGTGAAGAGAAAAATTTTTTAAAAAATGTATTTTTTTTTTAAATGATTTTCAAAGTTCGGAAAAAGTGTGAATTTCGCTGTTGCCTGCCTTTACGTTTCTCCTCATAACTAAGGCTAGGAATAAGATAGAGAGACAAAATAAACACCATTCTACTCAGAACTATACAAGCTTTCACCAGATATGTCACAAGAGGATCTTTGTTAATATTTTACCCATGTGATCGCAAGCGCAAAACTTTAAAACGCATTTCCGAAAAATCGGCGCGCTTTAAATATTTCAAAAACTGCCCATGTGTCTGCTTTGCTCTTAGCCACATCTGTACCAAATTTCAAGTTGGGATCGCAATGGGATCATATTTTAACATATTTTACTATTAATAGCGTCAATGGGTCATTCCATATCAAGTGATCTAAATATGAATTTTTTTTTTTACCTGACGTCTTTAGATTTTTTTTTTTTTTTTCCTTTATGAAGTACTACTTTAGTTAATTACAAATTAAAAGTTTGGAATTTTTTTCTTCATCAGTTAATTTTTTACAGATTTTTAAAGTTTAAAAAAAGGGTGAATTTTGGCCTGGTACGACTTTAAATTTTTTTATCTCGGGCTAGAAATAAGATAGAGAAACAAAATAAACACCATTCTACTCAGAACTGTCCAGGCTTTCACCAGATATGTCACAAGAGTATATTTGTTAATTTTAATTTTTTACCTATGCGAATGCAAACGCAACATTTTGAAACGCATTTCCGAAAAAAACATTTTAATAAAAATTTTCCAAAACTGCCCATGTGTCTTTTATGCTCTTAGCCACATCTGTACCAAATTTCAAGTTGGGATCGTGATGGGATCATATTTTAAAATATTTAACTATGGTTAATCTCATTTTTATTAAATTTTGAAAAAACATATGAAAGACATACATTCAATCTTTTAACAAAATCTTGAGACATATAAAATATACAAAAAGAGAATTCACAAAGTTATTAGTAACTTTAAGATAAGCTGCAAATTTACTTTTGCGCTTATCTCTGGTGCAATATATACTACAATCTAAATATAATTCCAAACACTCAAGTATACAACCTTTCTCAGGGTTTTGAGATGTTCTGATGTCAAGGGGACAAGCAGCCCCAGCAGAATGATTTTTATTACTTGGCCCCTTCTAACAGGTTGACCACGTAAGTGGGTCATTACCCGTTGAGGCCTAGTTGGAATAGTCTAGCGACTGGTGTACCGGAAAGGAAGGCCAAAATATTAATGATCTACTCACAGCTCAGAGTTTTCGATACCTGTCTAATGTTCACTAGAATTCTGAAGGTATAGGCGTAGAAAGGAAATACCTAGACTGAATGTATCAGATGGGAAGAAAAGAGAGATAGAAAAGAAGAGAGAGAGAGAAGAGAAACAAAAACCATTAGAAAAAGTTATACTGGGAAAGAAAAGCCACGTAAGAAAAAAAGGAGGGGGGGGGACGGGTGAGGTATGGGAAGGAGAAAGGGTACTCATCCCACTGGCTCCCCATCAGCCAGAGGTCGAGCCATATTATCTGTGCTGGAAAAGATACTCCTAAATTCTGCAGAGTCGTGAAAAAGAATCTATTCAACCCAAATCCCTAAGAATTTGTTCCGAGATCCCGACGCATCAGCTGCGAGCTCCTCCATTCGATATATGTCCATCAATTCTTTGAACCAATCAAGTAGAGATGGAGCCTGGCTTGATTTCCAGAACCTCGGGATCACAGCACGAGCAGCCGAGATGCAAAAGCGGAGAATATCCCTCTTCTGTAGCCCAATAGGACCTGGAAAAATGGATAACATTGCCGATTCTGGGCAGCATTCGGCTTGTTTACCTGTTATCCGGGCGTATGCATTGAAAACCTCAGACCAGAACCGCCGGATTTCCCCACAACTCCACCAAATGTGTATCATTGTACCCTTCTCTTCCTCACAGCGCCAGCAGGTATCAGGGGTTCCAGGGAACATGTTCCGGAGTGTCGTCGGGCACAAGTACCATCTAGTGAGCAGCTTATAGCTTCTTTCTTGTGCAGAACAAGCGCTAGCTAGTGAGTGAGTAAATATAAAGCATTTCTGCCAATTAGCTTCTGAAATGCTACACCCCAATTCCCTCTCCCAAGCACGTTGGAAGTAAAGGGTGCCCTGCTCTCTCATGGACCCTAAGGCCTGGTATAGAAATGATATTTTGCGCCTCGGTGGAGCCTCCAGTTGGAATAACCTCTCCAATACGTTGGGCGTCAATCTTACCCTGCAAGAGTGGTCAGCTGAATATAAGTATGCTCTGTATTGGAGAAATTCGAATCACTTAAGAGGTCTCGTAGGTTCTTTGAGTTGTAGCTCTGCCATCGGGGGCAAACCACCACTGGACAGAGTCTGTCCTACTCGGGTGTCATCCACAATCCGCCAACATAAAAATCTCTGCCTGTCAAATCTGGGTGGGAAAGATGGGTTGGAAAAAAGGGGAGTCAAAGGGCTAAGTCTGTCGTTTAAGCGGAGGGTTTTCGTCACTAGGTGCCATACCTTCAAGGTGTTTCTCGTCATGTCTGTCAAAGGTACTAGGTCTGTGGAGTCTTTAGGGGAAATCCAAAGCAGGTGTTTCAGCGGAATCCCCAAACCCTCTTGCTCCACCCCTACCCATTTCTTGAGAGGACGCATGATAATGCCAATCTAGAGCTCTAACAAGAGAGGAAGCCTCAAAGTACGCTCGTATGTTGGGTAGTCCAACCCCTCCTCTGGTCTCGGGCAAGGATAGGATATTCATTCGCAATCTGGACCTGTTGCCCCCCCAGACAAATCTAAGGATCATAGATTGCATTTTGGAGAGGAAACCTCTATCCAATAGAACAGGAACTGTCTGAAAAGTATATAAGAGTCGGGGCAAGACATCCATCTTGACTACGTTTATTCTCCCGAACCAGGATAGCTTTAATTGTCTATAGGAGGTAAATGCCGATTCCGCGTTAGTCAAAAGGGGTTGATAATTTAAATTGAATATTTGTTTAAGATCTTTTGGTATAAGGACTCCCAAGTACTTAATGGCTTCTACTTTCCATTTAAATGGGAACTGTTTAGATAAATGAGAAACCAATTCTCCAGGCAAAGAAATATTGAGTGCCTCGGTTTTGGAGCAATTCACTTTAAAGTTGCTCAATTGTCCGAAACCGTTCAAACTCCATTAAGACCGAAGGGATGGAGACCAGGGGCTGGGAGATGTAAAGTAGCAGGTCATCTGCAAATAAGGCTAATTTGTGATGACTCTGTCCCAGCTTGACCCCATGGACGCATTCATTGGACCTAAGTGCAAAATATTTAACTATTATAGTGTCAATTCAAAAGTCACCAAGAACACAATCAGTCATTTTTTCACAATTGCCCGTCAATAGTTTGAATTTGATATAAAGAAACATAGTCTTGTAACATCTCAAATGAAAGCTGTTACCGTTCTGAGTAAAATGACGCCTCTCCCACTTCATTATCTTATTTCTAGCCTGAGATAAAAAAAATGTAAAGTCGTACCAGGCCAAAATTCACCCTTTTTTTAAACTTTAAAAATCTGTAAAAAATTAACTGATGAAGAAAAAAATTCCAAACTTTTAATTTGTAATTAACTAAAGTAGTACTTCATAAAGGAAAAAAAAATAAAAAATCTAAAGACGTCAGGTAAAAAAAAATATTCATATTTAAATCACTTGATATGGAATGACCCATTGACGCTCTTACTAGTAAAATATGTTAAAATATGATCCCATTGCGATCCCAACTTGAAATTTGGTACAGATGTGGCTAAGAGCACAGCAGACACATGGGCAGTTTTTGAAATATTTAAAGCGCGCCGATTTTTCGGAAATGCGTTTTAAAGTTTTGCGCTTGCGATCACATGGGTAAAATATTAACAAATATCCTCTTGTGACATATCTGATGAAAGCCTGGACAGTTCTGAGTAGATTGGTGTTTATTTTGTTTCTCTATCTTATTTCTAGCCCGAGATATGATAGAAAATGTAAAGCCATACCAGGCCAAAATTCGCACTTTTTTAAAACTTTAAAAATCTGTAAAAAATTAACAGATAAAGAAAAAAATTCAAAACTTTTTTTTTGTAATTAGACAAAGTTGTTCTTCAGATAGAAAATTTTTTTTAAAAATCTGAGGACGTCAGGGAAAAAAAATATTCATTTTTGGATCACTTGACATGGAATGACCCATAGAGGGATTAGATTCCTCTTCTATGTGGTTAATATTCTCAAAAAAAGCTTAAAAAAGCTTAAATAATGTATCTTTACTAGCTTGTATACTGTATAATTGTGTTCCTTGCTGATTACTGATGGGGGGAATCCTGTCCCCTTAATAAGTAAGATCGCCTGCTTGATGAGATTTATTTTTCTCATCACGGACTCCCGGGCATGCGCATTACGCTCCCGGCGCATGCGCACTGTGACATGTCGCCTCTATATGCGGGCGGCCATGATCCGGGAGCCTGACATGCGCATAAGCGCGATCGCGCTTGCGCATTCTGGACGTAGGAGGGACGGACTGGCCACCCGATCTCCTCCTACACCCAGCTGGGGATGGCGTCTATGATTTGAGGCGGCTGCCTTATAAACATGACTGAGGACTGAGAAAGACACCTTCCCCTGACGAAGCTGCCAGGCGCAGGCAGCGATACGCGTGGGGAGCGCCTTCCCTCACACCCTTATGCTCTTAGGAACTGGTAAAACTGGTTACTTGATCTTGTAACCCCTCATTATCCCCCTCTACATTGGTCTTATGGGACCTCCTCTGGATGTCTATTGAGTATACCTCACTCCTGTATGGGTCATATTGCTACTTTAACTAGGCACTATTAACCCTTGGTATTATGCTGTTAAATCATGGTATTACATTGAAAGGTTATGTGCTGTCTTGTTGGGCATGATTTTTGTTACCAGGTGCAATTGACTGCATATATATATACTGTTATAGTGAGGATTCCAGATAAAATTCTTATATGTATAGAGGGGTATTATTTATCTCATCTCTGCACTTCTATAATTGATTTACATACAGGGAGCTCTTTGATGCAATGTATAGGTTAATTTTCTCATATGTCTGCATATAACTATTTATTTACATACATTAATGTTTTATGTGCTCCTTGAGCCAAAACTATGTATAATCATTTTCAATGAAGTGTCTTGTTTTGTAACCGGGTTTTTGCAAAGGGTGTTGAGGTTTTCTATGGAATACCTTTTTCATACGAATGTTATAAGCTGTATTTGGCTTTTTTAAGTGTTTTTATTCCTGTGTGTTCATCTTTGTGTGGTCTTTTCATTAAATAAATTTGCTAATATTGAAACATATAATTGAGGTTGTATCGCTTCTTATGGACTTTCTGTTTTTTCTCCCTTGTCTCTCAGCAAGGGCCGTATCAATAATGAGGCAATCTGAGTGGCCTGTCTCAGGCGCCGCCACTTACTGGTGAAAGAGGGGGCGGCGTGTGCAGGGGGTGCTCATCTTCCCCTGCACACGCGGGAAGAAGTGAGAGCCGGCAAAGATCAGAGAGGAGCCTCTTGTGCTAAGATGCCGAAGATAAGCAGCTCCAGGTCACAAGGTGACAGATCTGCTGCTGCTGGCCAGAGAGTGAGGGACTTAGACCCAGTGGCTGTGAGCATGTGAAACTGCACATGTACAACAGCACATAGGATGGTGTGATGTATCTGTATAATCTGTGTGTGAGCTATGTCTGTGTGTGCTGTGTATGTGAGTTGCCTGTGAGCTGTGTGTGAGCTTTTTGTGTGTGAGTTGCGTGTCTGTGTGTGAGTTGTATGTGTGTGAGTTGCTTGTCTGTGTGAGCTGTGTGTCTGTGTATGAGTTGTGTGAGCTGTGTGTGAGTTGTATGTGTGTGAGTTGCTTGTCTGTGTGAGCTATGTGTGTGTGAGCTCTGTGTCTGTGTATGAGCTGTGTGTGAGCTGGGTGTCTGTGTGTGTGTGAGCTGGGTGTCTGTGTGGGAGTTTGTGTGTGTGTGAGAGCTGTGTGTATGTCTGTGTGTGAGTTGTGTGTGTGAGTTGCATGTCTGAATTACGTGTCTGTGTGTGGGAGTTGTGTGTCTGTGAGCTGCGAGTGTGAGAGCTGTGTGTATGTCTGTGTGTGTGAGTTGTGTGTATGTGAGTTGCGTGTCTGTGAGTTACATGTCTGTGTGTGTGAGTTGTGTGTCTGTGTGTGTGAGCTGTGAGTGTGTGAGCTGTGTGTGTGTAAGCTGTTTGTGAGTTGCGTGTCTGTGTGTGAGTTGTATGTGTGTGAGTTGCATGTCTGTTTGCGAGTTGTGTGTGAGTTGTGTGTCTGTGTGAGCTGTGTGCATGTGAGTTGTGTGTGTGAGTTACGTGTCTGTGTTTGAGTTGTGTGTGAGATGTGTGTGAGTTGTGTGTGTGTGTTACATGTCTGTGTTTGAGTTGTGTGTGTGTGAGCTGTGTCTTTGTGTGAGATGTGTGTGTGTGTTGTGAGTTGTTTGTGAGTTGCCATCTGTGTCTGAGTTGCATGTCTGTTTGTGAGTTGAATGTGTGTGAGCTGTGTGTAAGCTGTGACTGTGTGTGAGTTGTATGTGTGAGCTATGTGTGTGAATTGTGTGTCTGTGTGTGAGCTGCATGTCTGTGTGTGAGTTGCATGTCTGTGTGTGTATGTGTGTGAGTTGTGTGTCTGTATGTGAGTTGTGTGTGAGTTTTGTGTGTGTGAGCTGTGTGTAAGCTGTGTGTGTGTGTGAGTTGTATGTGTCTGAGCTGTGTGTGTGAATTGTGTGTGTGAGCTGCATGTCTGTGTGTGAGCTGTGAGTCTATGAGTTACGTGTCTGTGTGTGGGAGTTGTCGTGTGAGCTGTGTGAGCTGTGTGTCTGTGTGATAGTTGTGTCTGTGCGTGTGAGCTGTATGTGTGTGTGAGTTCCGTGTCTGTGTGTGGGAGTTGTGTCTGTGTGAGTGTGTGAGCTGTGTGTGAGTGTGAGCTGTCTGTGAGCTGTGTGTGAGTTATGTGAGTTGCGTGTGTGAGTTCTGTGTGTGAGTTGTGTGTGTGTTACGTGTCTGTGTGAGTAACGTGTCTGTGTGTGAGCTGCGTGTCTGTGTGTGAGTTGTCTGTATGTGTATGTGTGTTTAGATATCTTTTGAGTATAGTGAAGTGTGTATATACACTTGTCCAGCATGCATGTGCTGTGTATATGATGTGTACCTGCTGAGCATCTACAGTCATGGCCAAAAGTTTTGAGAATGATACAAATATTAATTTTAACAAAGTCTACTGCTTCAGTTTTTCTAATAGCAATTTGCATACACTCCAGAATGTCATAAAGAGTGATCAGCTTAACAGCAAGTACTTACTAAGTCAACATTTGCCTAGAAAATGAACTTTAACCCCCAAAATACATTTCAACATCATTGCAGTCCTGCCTTAAAAGGAGCAGCTAACATCGTTTTATTGATTGTTCTATTAACACAGGTGTGGGTGTTGATGAGGACAGGGCTGGCGATCAATCAGTCATGATTAAGTAAGAATGACACCACTGGACACTTTAACTCCTTCACCCCCGGGCCTATTTTGACCCTAATGACCAGGCCATTTTTGTCAATTCTGACCAGTGTCCCTTTATGAGGTAATATCTCTGGAACGCTTCATTGGATCCGAGCGATTCTGAGATTGTTTTTTCGTGACATATTGGGCTTCATGTTAGTATTAAATTTAGGTCGATAATTTTTGCGATTATTTGTGAAAAAAATCAAAAATTTGGCAAAAACTTTGAAAATTTAGCAATTTTCAAATTATGAATTTTTATTCTGCTAAACCAGAGAGGTATGTGACACAAAACAGTTAATAAATATCATTTCCCACATGTCTACTTTACATCAGCACAATTTTGGAAAAAAAAAATTTTTTGTTCGGAAGTTATAAGGGTTCAAAGTTCATCAGCAATTTTTCATTTTTCCAGCAAAATTTACAAAGCCATTTTTTTTAGTGACCACATCACATTTGAAGTCTTTTTGAGGGATGTACATGACAGAAAACACCCAAAAGTGACACCATTCCAAAAACTGCACCCCTCAAGCTACTCAAAACTACATTCAAGAAGATTATTAACCCTTCAGGTGCTTCACGGGAACTAAAGCAAAGTGGAAGGAAAAAATGGTCATTTTAATTTTTCCAAGAAAAATGTTCTTTTAGCCTCAATTCTTTCATTTTCACATGAGCAACAGGATAAAATGGATCCTAAAAATTGTTGGGCAATTTCTCCTGAGTACATCGATATCTCATATGTGCTCATAAATCACTGTTTGGGGGCACGGCAGGGCTCAGAAGGGAAGGAGCGCAATTTGAAGTTTGGAGCTAATTATCCATTCAAAAAGTCAAATGGCGCTCCTTCACTTCTGAGCCCTGCTGTGTGCCCAAACAGTGGTTTATGACCACATATGAGGTATTGGTGTACTCAGGAGAAATTGCTCAACAATTTTTAGGATCCATTTTATCCTGTTCCCCATGTGAAAATGAAAAAATTTAGGCTAAAAGAAGATTTTTGTGGAAAAAAAGAAGATTTTTGTGTACTCACCGTAAAATCCTTTTCTCTTAGCCTCTAATTGGGGGACACAGGACCGTGGGTGTTATGCTGCTGTCCACTAGGAGGCGACACTAGGCAGAATCTGCAAAAGAGTTAGATGGCTCCTCCTCCTCAGCATACACCCCTGGAGCAGGCATTGCCTCACCAGTTTTGTGCTAAAGCAGTAGGAGAGTTAACAGATCATAACAGTAAAACAGATATAGCTAACAAGGTAAGAACAGTGTATAAACATGTAAAAGTTAGCAGAGTAAAATTAGTACAATAAGTCCTGCAACTAAGCAGGCGTATGAGTAAATCGTGAAGAGTTAACGGAGTAATAACCGTATAACGAGACCTGTAACTAAACAGGCTTACAGTACTACAATAACCGTATAATGAGGCCTGTAACGAAACAGGCTTACAGTACTACAAGGCCTGTAACAAAACAGGCACAAGTTGAAACATTCAACAGTCAACAGAGTGATAATAGGCAAGCATGAGTAGACATGTCAACCCTGTAACAGCTGATAAGCTATGTAAGAACTGTAGAAAAGGCCCATAAGGGCAATAGGGTGGGTGCTGTGTCCCCCAATTAGAGGCTAAGAGAAAAGGATTTTACGGTGAGTACACAAAAATCTTCTTTTCTCCTTCGCCTCATTGGGGGACACAGGACCGTGGGACGTCCCAAAGCAGTCCCTGGGCGGGAAAGAACAATGGAACTAATAACGTTGAACCTGGTCAGCGAAGAACCATGCACCGACAGGTGGCTGCTGTCACCTGGAAGGAGCGTCTACCTAGATCAGCGTGTGCTGAGAACTGAGTGCAAGCACTGTAGTGACTTAATGACGTGTGGGCTGGCCATTTGGCTGCCTACACTCCCCTTTTGCGTAGACACCTGGTGCTGAACAGCCCAGGAGGCCCCCACGCCCGTAGTAGAATGTGCCATGACCCTGCCGGAGGGCATGAGGTTTGATGGTATAAGCGTCTTGAATGGTTAGGCAATTCCCCGTGGTTAGAGAAGCTGTAGAGACTAACGTGACTATTCCTGCGCTCTGGAAGAAGGAAGAGAAGAATCAGACCTCTTCGGAGGATACTGTGTCGGATACCCAAATGCGTAGGGTCCTGACAAGATCCTGCATATGTAGTTTCTTCGCGGGCAGATTGCGCCCGACTTCAGTCTGTGAAGACAGAGAGATGTCTTCATTTAGGTAGGATTATACCGCCTTAGAAAAAAAGGATAGAATCAGCCGAAGAAGAATCTTGTCCAGGAGGAAGACCAGAACCGATGGATTGCCAGAGGGCGCTGTAAGTACCACTACCTCTGCAGAGGAAAGTAAGTGCCACGGAACCTACCACTGTTTGGATGGGAATGCTAAGGGTAGTATCCCATAGAGGCTCAAAAGAGGACTCTTGTGGGGTCATGAGATCGATAATTCAGATCTCACGGGTGTAGGTTTGTTGTGTGGAGAAAGTAAACGGCAGATCCTTGGAAAGAAGGGATTTTCTAGAAGTCTGGTGGCAATTTTTTTTTTTTTTTTTTTTGGAATGAGGTGAAACTGACTGCAACCTGCTGAGTGAGGGACCCTAAGGACAGATCTGAGTCTAGGTCTGAGTGGAAGAGGCAGAGATCTTGTATGAAATAGGGCCGAGGGGAATGCCCTCTAGAGGAGTTCAAAGCAGAAAGAAAAACAAAACGAATACACGTGTGATGGCCTATCGTTGATAAGGCTGGTTTCCTTGCTGTGACTATGGTCGCTACAATATCCTAGGAAAAAAACTCTTCGGTTAAGTTCCAGTTGTCAAAGGCTACGTCATTAAGGTCAGAGTTGATGACTTCTAAAGGAGAACTGACCCTGGGAGAGCAAGTATGGACTATCTGTTAGTCTTCTTGGTACTGCTGGTATGGGTTGGCCAACATTTGCGCCCAAGCGCCTCTGGGCCAGTCTGAGACCATAAGAACGATCCGGCGACATTCTTGTTTGACATTTCGCAATATCCTGGTGGTAGTGGGGGAGGAATATAGGGGAGTCGGAAAAAAGGGGTCCAGTCTTAGACTAGTGCGACTGTCCTATTGACTGCGGATCCTAAGACCTGGCCAAGAAGAACGGAACCTTGGCATTGAGGCGTGACACAGTCAGGTCCACATCTGTAATTCCCTGACGGTGGCAGCCTAGATGGAGGACCTAATAAAAAAAAAAAAACAATAATAAAGTATTTATATTTAACGCCATTAGGTTACATGGCGCTTCACAAATGAGCGGGTAGACAACGACAAGTGTTAAAAACGACAACCAATCAGTCATATGGGTACATTAGGGCAGAGGGTCTGCAGAGGAAGGGACCATTCCCTTGAGTCCATCTCTTGGTAGGTTAGGAAAAACCCCTTCCTAAATGAGTACACCTGGAATGAGACCAGCTGACAGTACAGTGTTCAAGGATTTCACCCAGTGAAGGATGTGGCGAACGTCTGTCATCACTTTGAGACTGTATGTTCCACCCTGGTAGTGGACATGTGCCACAGCTGTGGCATTGTCTGGCTGTATCCTGACCTGTTCGACTGCCAATGGTGACTGAATAATGTCAGTACTAGACATACTACTCGATAGTCATAATTGTATCTTCGAGTATGGACGAGACTACTGGCATGTATTATGATAGAATTGCCTTCCATGCTGTCACTATCCTGTCTAGGAGTCTCCTGACAGTTGAGAAGGATTGAGGAGACAGCTGAAAAAGACTATCGGCTAACCAGCCGAAGAACCATGCTTTGTCTGGGAAAGTTGGACTAGAGTTGTATATATGTTGCAGCTAAAGGCCGCTGTTTTCGTCCGATGCTGTGTGTCCTATATGGCTGAGACACCGTATGTGATGCTGCAGCATGTAGTCAATCGGAGTACTCAGCTTGGGAATTGTATTAGACTCGTGCAGGTTAATCCGCCAACCAAGTCCTTCAAAGTGTACAGTGAAAATGACACTGTGATAGTAGTCCTTGAAAATCATGCATTAGTGGTTAAGACGTCCGGATATGGGAACCTCCTGAAATGAAGTATAGACAAGGTCAACCTCAGACTGGGACAAAAACTTAGTATTTTTGCACTTCAGGCCTTCCAGTATCCTCATTTGACTTCCGAGTCGAGAAGGGACTGAAGGGGAAGAAGGTTCGGGCTACAGCCATACAAAGGACCGAGGGCCCCTCTCTTGGGTTAACACAGGCTGGAGTCTGTGATGTCCTGCTTTGGAACAGGTTGTGCAGAGTGCTTGTGAGTGTTATCTCAACTCAAGTACCTAATATAGGTGCAGTGATGAGATTGGCAGCTGGACACATGTTCTGTGATCCAGAGTTTTGTTTTTGTAGGCTGGGGAGGGAGGCCGGTCAGGCCTGTGCAGTCACAAATTCAACCCGCGTCCCCAACAGTTGGATGTTGAGGAAGGAATATGGCATTATAGAAGTCTTAGCTACAGCCCAGCACCTACAACAATGGGGGGCTAAGAAGGGAATATGCCATGGGTCGTGGATTCAAGAGACCATTAGCTGAATTACCCGTGCAGCTGCGGATCACAGTGTTTTAGCCTGCGTCATGTGAGACTGGGTTGTCATCTCCGCCAATCAGAACTCCAGCGGTGGGATCTGGAGAGGATTGGCTAACAGCCCAGGGACGCCTTACATTTTGTCGGGTAATTGTAGGTTGCATCAATTTTAACTGGCTGTCCAATTGTGAGGGACGAGGAAGGAACCTAACAGCTAAACTCGTAGTGAGTCCACCAGAACTCCGTTGTCCCATCTGTGTGGGGGTCTGGGAAGAGGAGTGTTGGATGAGTATTTGGTGTCAGGCAAGGGTGAGTTACTTGAGACGCAACCCAGCTCCCCGATTATGGGGGCTCCCCCAACAATGGGGGGATGGGGGGTCTAGAAATGAGAATGTCGGTCCATCTAGAGCAGAGGTTCTTAATTGGAGTTTGGTCAAAACCCCAGGGGTACAAGGTATTGGTCTCACGGTTTTAGCGGAGCCTCCACCATGGAGGTCAACACACTTGCGACGGCTGCATAGGGTTCGGTGAATGTGCATATGAAAAACGGTGAGGTGGGTACCTCAAACAAGGTTAAGATCACTGATCTAGCGGTATTATAATCCAACCCAGGTCTCCTCTGTGGGGCTAAGGTGTTTGTCGGAATGCAGTGTGCTAAGTATCAGTGGTGGGACCTGCGGGTCCCTGTATAGCGCTTGAGGCCCCAGCCTGGCAGGGTGAGCACCACCGAAAGGTAAGAACGCTCCGCAGCAACATAGACAATAGACAGGAGAGGATTGAATTGTCTCCTGATTTAAAAATACAGTGTAAAAGGAACATGCTCTGCGATGTTCTGTACTGCTTGTACCAGCGGTCTGTAGCCATGTATGACAGAAAAAACAGTCAGGGATTGAAGTGCCCTCTGTTCTAGGAGCACAGCATAGATGGAACATGGGATGCCAGTTCCATATGCCTGTGATGACCAACAGCAAGGGTTAATGTAATCAGCAGTGTTCCTTAGTGCTGTTAAGTGGTCCCTGATGTGATCTGCACTACTGAATTTTTACTTCCATACTGCATTAGATCACACATTCTCCTCTTCCCCTCCTGCTATGCCATGCAGGGGCTTTGTAAGGAGGGCTGTCATGGCGACCGTGGAGAGGAGAGGTGGGAGGGCGGGCCAGTGAAAAACGCGGGCCATCTGAGGAAAAGGCGCGCAAGATGCAGTCAGGGAAGCCTGACCCGCCCCCTTTGTGATGCGGCCGGGGCGTGGATTACCCCCGCTGACATCAGCAGAAGGGCGGGCGGTAGGCGTGGAGGGGCGGCACCCGGGACGCTAGGCCGGAGCCGGGGCCTCAAGTGAATGGTGGCCCCGGAAAAGTGAAGAGGCCGGCGCGGAAGTGTACAAGCCGCGCCGGTTCCGCTACGCGGGACCCCCACCGCCAGTCTGCCCAAGCAGGCTCGTCACCCCAGAAGCCCCACCGCTGCCTCAGCAAGGGGGCACAGGCCGGAGATACTGGGGAGCTGTAGCCCACAGTACTACTGCTGGGGAATCGCTGCACAGAGGGGAGAGTATAAGATGACCGTGGTAAGTGCCGTCTGTTCTATCATAGAAGCAGCGTGTCCTCAACCCAAGGCCCCTGATGAATAGGGGAAATGGGGAGGACGGTGATGCAATCCCACTATGTAAGCTCTAAAGGCTCTTTACAGCAGAGGCTGTGAGCAGCCTTGGGGGGACCCTGCAGCCGAGGGAAAAGCCATGTACCAGACAGTGCTATGGAGGGCACCTGAGGCTGGTGTCTCAACCCAGATTCCCAGCCAGGGGGAATGGGGAGGGCATCTGCTGAACCCATGGGCCCCAATACTGCCATCCAGATGTTACCTGGTGCCGGTTATGGAGATGTAAGGCCTTCATTTTTTTCATGGGAGCCGAGGATCGGGTCCCCTTTTTGCCGGTTTTTGTTTCCAAGTGTCTTGCTGCTTGCGGTGGGGACATGGAACATTGCTGCGACCCAGAGCCCCATCTGTGGGGACTGGGGAGGAATGCGGGCCTCAGAACCGGCAGGTCTGGAAATCACTTTAACCCTGCACCTCCAACAGTGGAGGGCCGAGAAAGGAATAGCCCTTAGCAGACAAAATAACTCAACCCAGAGTTCCTATGGTGTCTGGGGAGGTATCTGTGGTCGACATGTCCCTTCAAAAAATAAAAAAGCAGCTTCAAAAAGTAAAAATATTGGAGAGATAGTAAGAACGTGTGCCTCCTTTCAGACACTAAGCAAAAACTGGTGAGGCAATGCCTGCTCCAGGGGTGTATGCTGAGGAGGAGGAGCCATCTAACTCTTTTGCAGATTCTGCCTAGTGTCGCCTCCTAGTGGACAGCAGCATAACACCCACGGTCCTGTGTCCCCCAATGAGGCGAAGGAGAAAAGTACTTTTTCATTTTTACAGATGAATTTGTGAAGCACCTGGGGGTTCAAAATGCTCACCACCCATCTAGATAAGTTCCTTGGGGGGTCTAGTTTCCAAAATGGGGTCACTTGTGGGGGAGCTCTAATGTGTAGGCACACAGGGGCTCTCCAAATGCGACATGGTGTCGCTAAAAATTTTAGCTGATTTTTCAGTCAAATTGTTAGCGGACACCATGTTGCATTTGGAGAGCCCCTGTGTGCCTAAACATTGGAGCTCCCCCACAAGTGACCCCATTTTTTAAACTAGACCCCCCAGGAAACTTATCTAGATGGGTGGTGAGCATTTTGAATGCCCCAGTGCTTCACAAATTAAACTGTAAAAATGAAAAAAGAAACTTTTTATGGAAAAAAAGTACGTTTTCATTTTTACGGATGAATTTCTGAAGCACCTGGGGTTCAAAATGCTCACCACCCATCTAGATAAGTTACCTGGGGGGTCTAGTTTCCAAAATGGGGTCACCTGTGGGGGAGCTCCAATGTGTAGACACACAGGGGCTCTCCAAATGCAACATGGTGTCCGCTAACAATTTTAGCTGATTTTTCAGTTAAATTGTTAGCGGACACCATGTCGCATTTGGAGAGCCCCTGTGTGCCTAAACATTGGAGCTCCCCATAAGTGACCCCATTTTGGAAACTAGACCCCCCAAGGAACTTATCTAGATGTGTGGTGAGCATTTTGAACGCCCCAGTGCTTCACAAATTAATCTGTAAAAATGAAAAAAGAAACATTTTTATGGAAAAAAAAGTACTTTTACATTTTTACAGATGAATTTGTGAAGCACCTGGGGGTTCAAAATGCTCATCACCCATTTAGGTAAGTTCCCTGGGGGGTCTAGTTTCCAAAATGGGGTCATTTGTGGGGGAGCTCCAATGTGTAGGCACACAGGGGCTCTCCAAACGCGACATGGTGTCCGCTAACAATTTGAGCTGATTTTTCAGTCAAATTGTTAGCGGACACCATGTTGAATTTGGAGAGCCCCTGTGTGCCTAAACATTGGAGCTCCCCCACAAGTGTCCCCATTTTGGAAACTAGACCCTCCAGGGAACTTATCTAGATGGGTAGTGAGTATTTTGAACGCCCTAGTGCTTCACAAATTAATCTGTAAAAATGAAAAAAGAAAATGTTTATGGAAAAAAAAGTACTTTTTCATTTTTACGGATGAATTTGTGAAGCACCTGGGGGTTCAAAATGCTCATCACCCATTTAGGTAAGTTCCCTGGGGGGTCTAGTTTCCAAAATGGGGTCACTTGTGAGGGAGCTCCAATGTTTAGGCACACAGGGGCTCTCCAAACACGACATGGTGTCCGCTAACAATTTGACTGAAAAATTAGCTCCAATTGTTAGCGGACACCATGTCGCGTTTGGAGAGCCCCTGTGTGCCAAAACATTGGAGCTCCCCCACAAGTGACCCCATTTTGGAAACTAGACCCCCCAGCGAACTTATCTAGATGGGTGGTGAGCATTTTGAACACCCGGTGCTTCACAAAATAATCTGTAACAATGAAAAAAGAAAATTTTTGTGGAAGAAAAAGTACTTATTCAATTTTACAGATGAATTTGTGAAGCACCTGGGGGTTCAAAATGCTAACAATTCATCGAGAAGTTCCCTGGGAGGTCTAGTTTCCAAAATGGGGTCACTTGTGGGGGAGCTCCAATGTTTAGGCACACAGGGGCTCTCCATACGCGACATGGTGTCCGCTAACTATTGAAATTGTTAGCTGACACCATGTCGCATATGGAGAGCCCATGTGTGCCTAAACATTGGAGCTCCCCCACAAGTGACCTCATTTTGGAAACTAGAACCCCAAGGAATGCATCTAGATGCATAGTGAGCACTTTGAACCCCCAGGTGCTTCACAAATTGATCCGTAAAAAGGAAAAAGTACTTTTTTTTCACACAAATTTTCTTTTTTCATTTTTATGGATCAATTTGTGAAGCACCTGAGGGTTCAAAGTGCTCACTATGCATCTAGATATGTTCCTTGGGGGGTCTAGTTTCCAAAATGGGGTCACTTGTGGGGGAGCTCCAATGTTTAGGCACACAGGGGCTCTCCATATGCGACATGGTGTCCGCTAACTATTGGAATTGTTAGCGGACACCATGTCGCGTATGGAGAGCCCATGTGTGCCTAAACATTGGAGTTCCCCCATAAGTGACCCCATTTTGGAAACTAGACCCCCCAAGGAACTTATCTAGATGTGTGGTGAGCATTTTGAACGCCCCAGTGCTTCACAAATTAATCTGTAAAAATGAAAAAAGAAAATTTTTATGGAAAAAAAAGTACTTTTACATTTTTACAGATGAATTTGTGAAGCACCTGGGGTTCAAAATGCTCATCACCCATTTAGGTAAGTTCCCTGGGGGGTCTAGTTTCCAAAATGGGGTCATTTGTGGGGGAGCTCCAATGTGTAGGCACACAGGGGCTCTCCAAACGCGACATGGTGTCCGCTAACAATTTGAGCTGATTTTTCAGTCAAATTGTTAGCGGACACCATGTTGAATTTGGAGAGCCCCTGTGTGCCTAAACATTGGAGCTCCCCCACAAGTGTCCCCATTTTTGAAACTAGACCCTCCAGGGAACTTATCTAGATGGGTAGTGAGTATTTTGAACGCCCTAGTGCTTCACAAATTAATCTGTAAAAATGAAAAAAGAAAATGTTTATGGAAAAAAAAGTACTTTTTCATTTTTACGGATGAATTTGTGAAGCACCTGGGGGTTCAAAATGCTCATCACCCATTTAGGTAAGTTCCCTGGGGGGTCTAGTTTCCAAAATGGGGTCACTTGTGAGGGAGCTCCAATGTTTAGGCACACAGGGGCTCTCCAAACACGACATGGTGTCCGCTAACAATTTGACTGAAAAATTAGCTCCAATTGTTAGCGGACACCATGTCGCGTTTGGAGAGCCCCTGTGTGCCAAAACATTGGAGCTCCCCCACAAGTGACCCCATTTTGGAAACTAGACCCCCCAGCGAACTTATCTAGATGGGTGGTGAGCATTTTTTTTTTAAAACAATAGTTTTTATTGATTTTAACATAGATATACAGGAAAGACAATATAGACATTTAAATTGAACACAGCAAGTTTCAATATAAAACAACGGAGGGGATAGGGATCCGAAGAAAGACGGGAGGGGAGGGGTCAGAGGGGAGGTAGGGAGGAGCACCCATTGAAAATGTGACAAACATACATATGAATGAGTAGGAATTCCAGCTTAACATTATATTGATTATAGGTGAGTCTACTTCATATCACAATTGTTTAGCGTAAGAGGAAGAAGACCACAAATCCCAGCCATTCAAAATTTTCGTTTTAGCACTAAAGTCATGTACTAATATAATCTCATGTTGCGCATGGAGATTAAGTTGCGAGATCACCTCTTCCTTCGTAGGAGACGAAGGTTTCCTCCAATGTCTAGCAACACAGGTTCTGGCCGCTATTAAAATATTGGTCATCATGGGCCTGATTAGAGAGGGAACGTCCTCCAAACCTATACCCAAAAGAGCCAATGGAGCGTCCAGAACCAGGGGAATACCAGTGATTGTTATTATTAAGGATTCAACCTGTTTCCAGAAGTCTTGTAACAAGGGACAAAACCACCACATATGTTCCATAGTTCCGCGATTTTGGCAGCCTTTCCAGCACAAGTCGGAGAGAGCCGGATTAAATTTATGTAAGCGAAAGGGGGTTAAGTACCAATTCATTTGGAGTTTTTTAGCTTGTTCTAAATGGTTAAGGCAAGAGGAGTATTTGGAAGCATGGGAGAATGCAAAGTGCCATGACTTGGCAGAAGCCGTAAATGAAAGCCGATTTTCCCAGGCCTCCATATATGGAAGTTTCCCTCCATCCAAAGGGACTGTTAAAGCCCGGTATATAATAGAAACACCCCGTTGAGTGGAGGAAGCTTTAAAGTATCGTTGAAGAGAGTCTTCTCCAAGTGAGATGACTCGCGGGGGCAGACCAACTGTATGCAGTAAATGGCGGACCTGAAGGTATTGATAAAACACCTGAGTAGGAAGTGCAAACATTCGTACAAGGTCAGAGAATGACTGAATGCCATCCTCATCCAATATGTCTCTTAGAAAATGAATACCCCTAGTTTTCCATTGAGACAGAGAGATGTCAGGGATCAGAGACTCTAGTGCTTCTAGGGAGATATAATGAAATAAAAAGGAAAGGTGGGATCTGCTCATGGAGTACCATAACCTCAAAAGAGCCCCCATTGTGCGTAGGGGAATATTACTATCTAACCTCTGCAGGAGGCCGGCCTCTAATTGAAGCCTTAGAGATCCAGTCAGAGCATAATGGGATTCAATTTGTAATCATCGAGGAGAAAGATTTTCTCCCGACCACCAACGGTTGGCTGGTTCTAGAAGAGCAGCTCTATGGTAGGATAGAACGTCTGGGACGCCCAGTCCTCCTTGTTTATAAGGGAGAACCATAATGTTATGAGATACTCTGTGTGGTTTACTGTTCCAAATAAAAGAATTAAGCATAGTCTGTAATTTAGATATACATTTGCGGGGGAATGTCATAGGAAGGCATCTAAATAGATATATTAGTTTGGGGAGGATAAGCATTTTAATTAAGTTTATTCTGGCGATCCAGGAGAGGCACAGAGGGGAGAGCCTGTTGAGTTCGATTCTAATATCATTAATGACCAAATCACAGTTACGTTTGACTATGTTATGAAGTTGGGTAATATAGATTCCCAGATAGGTAAAACCTTCCGGCGACCACGTAAAGGTGAAAAGTTGTCGTATGGACTGTTGTGTCGACTGCGTGATATTCACCGGATAGAGTGTAGATTTTTGTATATTGAGACGATAATAGGAGGCTGCAGAAAAATCTGTAAGAATATCCATAATTTTGTGTAATGAGGGGATAACATTGACGCATGTGAAAATAACATCGTCCGCGTATAAACCGACCTTGTGTTCTACTCCCCCCACTAGAACACCCCGCACCTGTGGTTCCGCCCTAATATGCGCTGCCAAAGGTTCCATCACCAATGCAAATATCAGCGGGGAGAGAGGACATCCTTGCCGGGTGCCGTTTGAAATATCAAAGGAGTCCGAAAGGAAGCCGGAGGCTCGGACGGAAGCATTAGGATGTGTATATAACGCCATTATGGCTGACATAGCAGAGCCAGAAATGCCAAATTTCTGTAAAACCGCTTCAACGTACCCCCAGTGCACCCTGTCAAACGCCTTTTCCGCATCAAGAGACAGGAGAACACCGGGGGTATCAGTACGTTCCATGAGATCCAGAATATTGATAAGGCGTCTGGTTCCGTCTCGAGCCTGTCGGCCTGGCACAAATCCCACTTGGTCTGGGTCAACGAGAGACGGAAGGATGTTCATCAATCTTGTCGCCCACACCTTTGCATATAATTTAACATCACAATTGAGCAGCGCTATAGGGCGGAAGTTACCAGGTGAGGTGGGAGACTTCCCAGGTTTGGGTAGTGTAGATATAGTTGCTTCCAGGCTCTCCCGTCGGATAGTCCCCCCAGCGCGCCAGAACTCAAATAGTCGTAGTAAATAAGGGGAAAGGGTAGGGAGGAAAGTTTTATAGTATAAGACAGGGAAACCATCAGGGCCAGGGGCTGTATTAGTTGTTGAGGAATGGAGTACACGATTTATTTCTAATTCTGTAAGTGGTGCATTCAAGGTACTCAGCTGAGACGGAGTTAGTTTGGGTAGAGTTACCTTATCTAGGAAAGAAGATATTGACTCCGCTGTAGGCTGAGGAGTGTCAGATGAACGATGTAAGTTATATAAGGAATCATAGTATGAGCGAAATTCCTCCGCAATCTGCAAGGGATTCCGAACCTGTTTACCTTCAGCAGAGACAACATAGGGAATCCTGAATTGTGCCATTCTTTTCCTTGCTCTACGAGCTAAAAGAGAGCCTGCCCTATCTCCCATGCCATAATATTTAGCCTTCAATTTTTTCAAATTATTCTCAGCTTTCTGGAGCAGTAATGTCCTAAGGTGGTGTCTTGTATCAATTAGGGACTGTAGTAGAGTAGGAGTAGGAGTGGATTTATGTTGCGTTTCCAGAGATTGGAGTAATTTTAAGGTGTCCGTCAGATCCGCCATATATCGTTTTTTATGTAAGGCCGCCAGCTTGATAAAAATTCCCCTGAGGACTGCTTTATGGGATAACCACAAAACCTCGTCCTGCACTTCCCCATTGTCATTATGAGTAAAAAATTCTCTCAGTTGATCGGAGATCTCCTCAAATACCTCAGCATTAGACAGTAAGTATGTGTTGAGTTTCCATGTATATGGTGGCCGTATAGCAAAGGGATCATTAATTTGCAAAGTAGTGGGAGCATGGTCTGACCAAATGATGTTACCAATCCCTGTTTGTGTACATTGATGTAGAAGAGAACCATCCACCAGTATTAAATCAATACGGCTATATGTTTGGTATCTCGCAAAGAAGAACGTATAATCACGCTCCTCGCCATGATGGTACCGCCACACATCATGCAATCCATATTCTAAAACCAATGCATTCATTTCCCCACGGGACTGAGGTGGGCCTGAGCAATCTAAACGTTTCAACATAGGCATGTTGAAATCACCACCTATAAGTCTGCGTCCTTGAGTGTGCAAAGAGACCTCGTCCAGGATAGATCTAAAGAACTTCATTTGTCCTACATTCGGCGCATACACCGCTACCAAGGTATAAGTGACATTATTTAATTTGCAGATTAAGATGAGAAAACGTCCCTCTGGATCTGGAATAGTATGTACCAATTTGAAAGAGACCGTGTTTCTCACCAATATACCCACGCCCGCCTTTTTTTTGGAACAATTGGCATAGAATTGGTGTGGGTAAATACGAGATCGCATTCTGTCATTATCTTTAGCTAACAAGTGCGTCTCCTGGACGAAGATTACATCACTCTTAGATTTATGTAAATGTTTTAGGACAATTGACCTCTTGGTTGGCGAATTCAATCCATTCACATTAATCGACATTATCGATATACTCATTGTAGGGAATTAAAGGACAGCGTTACAGACATAGTTAAAAACCGGGATTTCCTGTAATACCAAAGCCAATGGGGTTGAGAGGGAGGAGGAAGGAGGAGATGAGTGGGAAAGTGAGGGAAGGTAGGTAAGGAAAACAAGGCACAGTAATCATAAAATTTCAACGCCAAATGCAATCTGAGGAAAAAACAAAAAACCAAAACATAGTGGAACAGAGCAAAAAAGCTCATGAGGGAGAACAGCAATAGTCTCCAAAAGAAACAGTGAGCGACAAAAATACGCTCTTGGGGCTTAAATCCAGGAATCAAAAATTAATCCCTGTAATGAGGCTCTAATTAGAGCCACCTACTCGTTATCTCCTAAAAAGTAAAAAAAAAAAAAAAAAAAAACAGTTAAGAACAGAGGAGTAACGAGTCCAGGTATTAATATGACCGGGAGAGAAAAAACAAAAGGGAACAATGCCCCTCAGAATAAACAAGTGTACTCAGACCGTGGACCACTCCGGATCCACATGTTTCTTGGGTGTAGCGGGAGAGTGGGTCTCCCCCACAGATCCATTAGAGACATGTATACCCCATTGAGAGAGGAGTTTAGCTGCATGGCCCGGTGAAATGCAAACGTGAGTAGAGTCGCCTCTGCGTATTATGAGCTTGGTTGGGAAGCCCCATATATACTGAATGTCTTGAGTACGCAGTGCAGAAGTGTATGGGCGAAATGCACGACGTAGGGCCAGGGTACCTGGTGATAAGTCTGAAAAGACCGCCAATTTAGAGAACTGGTCAGGCAAAGCAGGTTTACCACGGAGACAGTATAGAAAGTCCTCCTTCAATTCATAAAAATGAATTCTGGCAATCACGTCTCTGGGTAGATTGGGACTTATGTGAGAGGGCTTAGGCACCCTATGTATCCGGTCAATAATAATGTCTTTCTTCTCCACTTCAGGCATGGCGGCCATTATAAAGTCCTGTAACATAGAGCGAAGATCTCTAGGCTGCACAGCTTCTGGAATCCCTCTAATGCGGATATTATTGCGTCTAGAGCGATCCTCAAGATCCAGTTGTTTTGCTTGCACCTTGTGCATGTGGTCTTTCAGCTCTTCATGTGCATCTAATAGCTCATTATGTGACTGCACTATCTCAGCCATTTTCCTTTCCAGCTTATCAGTGCGTCCTCCTATATCAGCCACCTCTCTTTTGAGATCGGCAACCATCTCCTTTATGGAGTTCTGGAGTGACATATTTAGTGAGGACAGCATCTCCCTCATGCTGTTGTGGGTCACTGGTACGTCTCCATTCCCGCCTCCATTAGAGCCCGCGGAGACCACAGAGCTCCTTCTGGAGGAGGAGCGGGTGGAACGCGGCGAGGCTGGCGCCATTTTAGCTTCTCTGCTGGCGGGTCTGGCGGCCGTAAAAAAGTCAGTAACCCGCTGTGGGGAGGGACGCTTCCCGCTTTTGGTTTTCCCCATGCACTCACCAGGGCTCCAGGATGGCGTGGGGTAAGTTATGGCCGGGCACTTGAGGTCTGAGAGCTGTATGAGCCGCTGTAAGGTCTGAGGTGCACGGAGCTCCCGGTCTATGCGGCCATCTTCCTGCTGTGTCAGGCCACGCCCTGGTGGTGAGCATTTTGAACACCCCGGTGCTTCACAAAATAATTTGTAACAATGAAAAAAGAAAATTTTTGTGGAAGAAAAAGTACTTATTCAATTTTACAGATGAATTTGTGAAGCACCTGGGGGTTCAAAATGCTAACAATTCATCGAGAAGTTCCCTGGGAGGTCTAGTTTCCAAAATGGGGTCACTTGTGGGGGAGCTCCAATGTTTAGGCACACAGGGGCTCTCCATATGCGACATGGTGTCCGCTAACATTGGAATTGTTAGCGGACACCATGTCGCGTATGGAGAGCCCATGTGTGCCTAAACATGGAGTCCCCACAAGTGACCTCTTTTGGAAACTAGACCCCCCAGGAATGTCTAGATGATAGTGAGCATTTGAACCCCCGTGCTTCACAAATTGATCGTAAAATGAAAAAGAAAATTTTTTGGAAAAAAAGTACTTTTTCATTTTTACGGATGAATTTGTGAAGCACCTGGGGGTTCAAAATGCTACATCATCTAGATAGTTCCTGGGGGGTCTAGTTTCCAAAATGGGTCACTTGTGGGGGAGCTCCAATGTTTAGGCACACAGGGGCTCTCCATATGCGACATGGTGTCCGCTAAATTTACTGATTAGTAATTGTTAGCGGACACCATGTTGCATTGGAGAGCCCTGTGTGCCTAAACATTGGAGCTCCCCCACAAGTGACCCATTTTGGAAACTAGACCCCCAGGAACTTATCTAGATGGGTGTGAGCATTTTGAACCCCAGGTGCTTCACAAATAATCTGTAAAATGAAAAAAGAAAATTTTTTGGAAAAAAAGTACTTTTCATTTTTACGATGAATTTGTGAAGCACCTGGGGTTCAAATGCTCACATCATCTAGATAGTTCCCTGGGGGTCTAGTTTCCAAAATGGGGTCACTTGTGGGGAGCTCCAATGTTTAGGCACACAGGGGCTCTCCATAGCGACATGGTGTCCGCTAACTTACTTGAAATTGTTAGCGACACCATGTCGCATTGGAGAGCCCCTGTGTGCCTAAACATTGGAGCTCCCCACAAGTGACCCATTTTGGAAACTAGACCCCCAAGGAACTTATCTAGATGTGTGAGCATTTGAACCCCAGGTGCTTCACAAATTATCTGTAAAATGAAAAAGAAAATTTTTTGGAAAAAAAGTACTTTTCATTTTTACGGATGAATTTGTGAAGCACCTGGGGTTCAAAATGCTCACTACATTAGTAAGTTCCTGGGGGGTCTAGTTTCCAAAATGGGGTCACTTGTGGGGGACTCCAATGTTTAGGCACACAGGGGCTCTCCATAGCGACATGGTGTCCGCTAACATATTGATGAAATTATCAATTGTTAGCGGACACCATGTCGCTTTGGAGAGCCCTGTGTGCCTAAACATTGGAGCTCCCCACAAGTGACCCATTTTGGAAACTAGACCCCCCAGGAACTTATCTAGATGGGTGTGAGCATTTTGAACCCCGGTGCTTCACAAATTAATCTGTAAAATGAAAAAAGAAATTTTTTGGAAAAAAAGTACTTTTCATTTTACAGATGAATTTGTGAAGCACCTGGGGTTCAAAATGCTATACATTCTGGAAGTTCCCTGGGGGTCTAGTTTCCAAATGGGGTCACTTGTGGGGAGCTCCAATGTTTAGGCACACAGGGGCTCTCCATACGCGACATGGTGTCCTCGCTAAAATTGAAATTGTTAGCGACACCATGTCGCTTTGGAGAGCCCTGTGTGCCAAAACATTGGAGCTCCCCCACAAGTGACCCATTTTGGAAACTAGACCCCCAGGAACTTATCTAGATGGGTAGTGAGCATTTTGAACCCCCGGTGCTTCACAAATATCGTAAAAGAAAAAAGAATTTTTTAAAAAATCTTTTTCATTTTAGATGAATTTGTGAAGCACCTGGGGTTCAAAATGCTCAATCATCAGAAGTTCCTGGGGGTCTAGTTTCCAAAATGGGGTCACTTGTGGGGGAGCTCCAATGTTTAGGCACACAGGGGCTCTCCATATGCGACATGGTGTCCGCTAACTATTGAATTGTTAGCGACACCATGTCGCGTATGGAGAGCCCTGTGTGCCTAAACATTGGAGTCCCCCACAAGTGACCTCATTTTGGAAACTAGAACCCCCAAGGAATGCATCTAGATGATAGTGAGCACTTTGAACCCCCAGGTGCTTCACAAATTGATCCGTAAGAAGGAAAAAGAATACTTTTTTTCACACAAATTTTCTTTTTCATTTTTATGGATCAATTTGTGAAGCACCTGAGGGTTCAAAGTGCTCACTATGCATCTAGATATGTTCCTTGGGGGGTCTAGTTTCCAAAATGGGGTCACTTGTGGGGGAGCTCCAATGTTTAGGCACACAGGGGCTCTCCATATGCGACATGGTGTCCGCTAACTATTGGAATTGTTAGCGGACACCATGTCGCGTATGGAGAGCCCATGTGTGCCTAAACATTGGAGTTCCCCCACAAGTGACCTCATTTTGGAAACTAGACCCCCCAAGGAATGCATCTAGATGAATAGTGAGCACTTTGAACTCCCCGGTGCTTCGCAAATTGATCCGTAAAAATGAAAAAAGAAAATTTGTGTGGGAAAAAAAGTACTTTTTCCTTCTTACGGATCAATTTGTGAAGCACCTGGGGGTTCAAAGTGCTCACTATGCATCTAGATGCATTCCTTGGGGGGTCTAGTTTCCAAAATGGGGTCACTTGTGGGGGAGCTCCAATGTTTAGGCACACAGGGGCTCTCCATACGCGACATGGTGTCCACTAACTATTGGAATTGTTAGCGGACACCATGTCGCGTATGGAGAGCCCATGTGTGCCTAAACATTGGAGCTCCCCACAAGTGACCCCATTTTGGAAACTAGACCCCCCAAGGAATGCATCTAGATGCATAGTGAGCACTTTGAACCCCCAGGTGCTTCACAAATTGATCCGTAATAAGGAAAAAGTACTTTTTTTTTTTCACACAAATTTTCTTTTTTCATTTTTACGGATCAATTTGTGAAGCATCTGGTGGTTCAAAGTGTTCACTATGCATCTAAATACAGCGAAGCCCTTTTTTATTTTTTTTCTAGGACTAATTCTAGAAAAAAAATGGCGTGGGGCTCCGCCATATTTTTGGTCCAGCCAGGTACAACTTGGCAGCTACGGACTGCCAGCAACCCCAGCTGCCTCATTGTACCTGGCTGGCAACCAAAAATACAGCGAAGCCCATTTTTATTTTTTTTCTAGGCCTAATTCTAGAAAAAAAAAATGGCATGGGGCTCCGCCATATTTTTGGTCCAGCCAGGTACAACTTGGCAGCTACGGACTGCCACCAACCTCCAGCTGCCTTGTTGTACCTGGCTGGCAACCAAAAATACAGCAAAGCCCTTTTTTTTCTTCTAGAACTAATTCTTGAAAAAAAATGACGTGGGGCTCCGCCATATTTTTGGTCCAGCCAGGTACAACTAGGCAGCTGGGGGCTGGAATCCACAGCATGGAGAGGCCCAAGCATTCTGGGCCCCCCATGCTGCGAATTGCAGCCCGCAGCCACCCCAGAAAATGGCGCATTCATTGAAGCGCCATTTTCTGGCGCTGTACCCAGACTCTTCCAGTTGCCCTGGTGGCGGTGGCAAACTGGGTAATAAAGGGGTTAATGCCAGCTTTTTATTGGCAGCTGGCACTAAGCCCGAGATTCATAATATAGGGCCAATGTTAGACCCGCCATTAGGAATCTCTGGTAAATAGTCAGAAAATACACACAGAGGAAAATCTTTTTATTTGAAAAAAAAACACAAACAAAATTCGGACTCCATCTTTATTATAAAGATCCGACGTAGTCCTCAACGAAGGTCCCACGACGCTCGATCGCCTCCGACGTAGTCCACAACGAAGGTCCCACGACGCTCGATCGCCTCCGACGTAGTCCACAACGAAGGTCCCACGACGCTCGAACGCCTCTGCTCAATCCAGAGACTGCAGCAAGGAATCAAGTGTCCTCTTCCTACAGCCTCTGGGGTCAGAGTTATGGTGCACTGTATGACAATGATCTGTCATACAGTGCACCATGACTATGATCTCAGAGACTACAACAAGAGGACACTTGATCCCTTGTTGCACCCATCCATCCACCTATGCACCCATCATCCACGCACGCACATCCACATCAACGCACGCACATCCACGCACACACGCTGACATCCACGCACGCACGCTGACATTCATGCATGCACACATCCACACACGCACGCACATCCACACACACGTCCACGCACACACATGTCTATGCAAACACACGTCTATGAACGCACACGTCTATGCACGCACATGTCCACACACGTCTACGCTCACTCACGTCTACGCTCCCTCACGTTCACGCACACTCATGTACGCTCACGTCCACGAACGCACACGTCCACGCATGCACCCCCCATCCATCCATCCACGCTCACGTCCACGAACGCACACGTCCACGCATGCACCCCCCATCCATCCATCCATCCATCCATCAATTCATTCATTCATTCATTCATTCATTCATTCATACATACATACATACATACATACAAACATACATACATACATACTTACCCTCTGGATCCACCGATGAGCAGGAGGCCGGAAGAGGAGGCGGTGAGAGGAGGCGGGGCCACCGAACGGCCGGCAGAGGAGCCGCACAGCCGGAGGCAGAGCCGGGTCGGCTGCAGCGGCGGGTGCACCGAGGTGTGCAGCCCGCCGCAGGAGGTGAGGGGGGCAGCACACAGGGCAGAGCTTGGGGCTGCCTGGTGGGGTCTGTAGGAGGGGATCGGACAGCGTTGCCGGCGGGCACACCCGCGGGTGCAGCCCGCCGGCATATGCATAATAATAGAGGGGGGCGGGCGGTTTGGGGGGACGGTGGGGGGCCCCCAGTGAGTCATGGAGCGGGAGGGGGGTGAGGAGGGGTGGACACATGCCGATCCGCCCCTCCAGATCTGATTGGAGAGCTCCAATCAGATCTGGAGGGGTGAATCCCTGTGATTCCCTCCGATCGGCAGTTTCACTTTTAAACTGCCGATCGGAGGGGTCCTGGGCACGGGGAGGTTAATCCACCCCCTGTGGGGTCATCTACAGGTTGTCACAGAGCAGCAGCATCTGTGACACCTGAGCGACCCCACTCACAGGAGCTGCAGCAGCTCAAATCTGCCAGGACGTTGTGCAACGTCCTGTGTCGGGAACGGGCAGAAACACAGGACGTTGCACAACGTCCTATGTCGGGAAGGGGTTAAAAGGAGGCTGGTGCTTGGTATCATTGTTTCTCTTCAGTTAACCATGGTTATCTCTAAAGAAACACGTGCAGCCATCATTGCACTGCACAAAAATGGCCTAACAGGGAAGAGTATCGCAGCTAGAAAGATTGCACCTCAGTCAACAATCTATCGCATCATCAAGAACTTCAAGGAGAGAGCTTCTATTGTTGTCAAAAAGGATCCAGGGCGCCCAAGAAAGACCAGCTAGCACCAGGACCGTATCTTAAACCTGTTTCAGCTGCGGGATCGGACTACCAGCAGTGCCGAGCTTGCTCAGGAATGGCAGCAGGCTGGTGTGAGTGCTTCTGCACGCACTGTGAGGCGGAGACTCTTTGAGCAAGGCCTGGTCTCAAGGAGAGGGGGGGGGACAAGAGGCGCAATAGTGCCCTTATCACTAGACACTAGCTTGTGTTAAGGTGAGAAAAGTGAACCACTCACCTATTCCAGTTGTGAGACCCACAACTGGTTTGTAGACCTGTTTGGATAAATATCCTGATGGCTGCTGCTGGACTTCCACCGGTCTCACAAACGTGAAGACGAAACCAGAAGCTTAGGGAAGAGAGGTGTACCACAGTCCGCGCTGCCAAGTTCACTCACATCAAAGAAAACGAGTAGACGATGTCCAGTTCAATCCTTCTTTATTCTCCTACGCGTTTCGGCGCCTAGCCTGGCACCTTTATCAGGGATATTCAACAGGAATATCCCTGATGAAGGTGCCAGGCTAGGCGCCGAAACGCGTAGGAGAATAAAGAAGGATTGAACTGGACATCGTCTACTCGTTTTCTTTGATGTGAGTGAACTTGGCAGCGCGGACTGTGGTACACCTCTCTTCCCTAAGCTTCTGGTTTCAAGGAGGGCAGCAAAGAAGCCACTTCTCTCCAGAAAAAACATCGGGGACCGACTGATATTCTGCAAAAGGTACAGGGAGTGGACTGCTGAGAACTGGGGTAAAGTCATTTTCTCTGATGAATCCCCTTTTCGATTGTTTGGGACATCTGGAAAACAGCTTATTCGGAGAAGAAGAGGTGAGCGCTACCACCAGTCTTGTCTCATGCCAACTGTAAAGCATCCTGAAACCATTCATGTGTGGGGTTGCTTCTCAGCCATGGGAATTGGCTCACTCACAGTCTTGCCTAAAAACACAGCCATGAATAAAGAATGGTACCAGAATGTCCTCCAAGAGCTACTTCTCCCAACCGTCCAAGAGCAGTTTGGCGCCCAACAATGCCTTTTCCAGCATGATGGAGCACCTTGCCATAAAGCAAAGGTGATAACTAAATGGCACAGGGATCAAAACATAGAGATTTTGGGTCCATGGCCTGGAAACTCCCCAGATCTTAATCCCATTGAGAACTTGTGGTCAATCATCAAGAGACGGGTGGACAAAGAAAAAAAAAAAATTCTGGCAAAATGCAAGCATTGATTATTCAAGCATGGACTGCTATCAGTCAGGATTTGGTCCAGAAGTTGATTGAGAGCATGCCAGGGAGAATTGCAGAGGTCCTGAAGAAGAAGGGTCAACACTTCAAAGATTGACTTGCTGCATTAACTCATTCTAACTGTCAATATAACCTTTTGGTACTCATAATATGATTGCAATTATATTTCTGTATGTGATATAAACATCAGACAAACACAAATAAAAACCAGAGGGCAGCAGATCATGTGAAAATATCATTTTGGTGTCATTCTCAAATCTTTTGGCCATGACTGTATTATATAACGAAAACATGTATGATGTGTGTGTCTGTGTAAGTGTATGATGTGTATTTGTGTGCTGTATACATGTATATATAGTGTAATTCAACCCCTTCACTACCTTTTGAAGTACATATACGTTAAAGCTTGTATTCCCGCCTTTGATACCAGCTCACATGCTCAGCATGCATCAGACTGTGGCAGCCTACAGGACCACCGTTCTGCCAGCCATTGTGTGTCTGTATGGTTGAGCCAATCCTACCATTGCCATTAATGACCCTTGTTCTGGATTCGTCTGTGTGGTTCTTGTATTTGCGTGTAATGGCGCTGACATACATGTGTTTGAACATCTTTTTTTCTATTTCTCTAAATTAAAATATATACTATTGTCTTCATTTCATTTTAAAGGGTAGATATAAATCTGTACAAACTAGATTTATTTCTACCGATTGAACAAAAACTTACTGGGGGGGGCACCGTTTTGCAGTTTGCCTCAGGCAGCAGAGAGGCTAGGTTCACCCCTGTAGATAGCAGGCACAATTGTTATACAGTATGGGACTGTGGCGAATTTGCTGATGGCTGAGGTAATAAAAAACGTATATATTGATGTGGTACTGGCTTTCTTTTTGCCGTAATGGTGATGAGGCTAAATATTTTTAGTTATTTTCTTGTTGAGTACAGTTAAAATGGCAAATCCATAAGCAGTGCCTCAGTGGTATGACGTATGTACATACCAGTAGTAGAGAGTACTTGTGTGTCTCAGATAGCAAGCAAAATTGATACACAGTATGGGACTGTGGAGAAGTTTGTGCTGCGTGAGGTAATCAAAAATCGTAACTGCTCATGCACGGGTACACCAAGCTGTTATGGCTGTTACTGGGAAAAGCGGTGACGTTTATGTCACTTGCGCAGGTGCAGTTTGTGGCCGTAAGGCTGTTACTGCGGTTGCGCAAGTAAAACACAGATGTCCCGCTATTCCCACGCAGGCACAGTAACAGCCTCTTCATTACCGCACATGAGCGGGTAGAGCATGCAGTTGTGGCTGTTACTGCGCATGCATGGGAATAGTGATGACGTGAATGTCACTTGCGCAGGTGCAGTAACAGCCGCGCCGTTACCGCGCATACGTGGTTAGAGCGCGCGGTTGTGGCTGTTACTGCACATGCGTGGGAATAGCGATGACATGAATGTCACTTGCGCAGGCACAGTTCAATAAGCCTTGCAGCCACGAACTGCACCTGTGCAAGTGACACTGCCGAGGTGCCTTATGGGATTCGGGGACAGCGGCCGGAAGTCCCAACTGGCGATTATATATGTAGATCGTGCTGCTCACCTGGGTGGGTTGTGAAAATTCACAACTACTATGGTCGCTTATGATATCACTTATATCTATGGGTTGTAGCAGCCCCCGATCAATAGGAATCCAAGGTAGAAGATGGCAGAAATAAATAGAGATTGTGAGCCCCGATGGGAACAATGTTGCAAATGTTTGGATTTGTAGCCAAAACCAGGATAATGTGTGGATAATTAAATACAGAAGTGGAGCACATGTTTCTATTAGAATTTTCCTCTGACTGCTCCACTCCTGGTTTTGTCTACAAATGATGAGGTAAAAACTCATGAAATACTCAATTTGTGCACATGGCCCAAGACTTCAGGAGGCCAGACAACTGACAGGCTGCAGAAAGGATTCAGAAGCACTGATTGAACAGCTGAGGCTGCTTAAATGGGCAAGAGGCAAGGACTAGGCGAGAATATAGAGGATGAGAACTCCATACTGATTGAGGGTATGGTGGATGCAGCAGGACAGGAGGCAAGATGGCCGATGGAAAAAAAATAGATTCAAAACAAAAATGACAGCAAAAAGTCTGAGAACCTCACACAGAGATCCAAAAAAGAATTCAAAAAGGGTGTGCAGGTAAACAGACCTGTCATCTGACATCGAGATGGGGTGTGCAGACCCCGAAAAGCATAGAAATAAATATCACATTCAGTTTACTGTCAATTTATATATTTGATTATGGCAGCACATTGTTGATACACCTGAAGCTTGAAATGCTGGGCCAGACCTTGTTCCATTCATCAATAATGTACAATGATGAAAATAGTAAAGATGGTCTCCAGGGAGATAACATTTTTTTTGCACAGGCCCTGCCTCCTACTTCATGAAGCAGAGCTGTACACTGCAGTTCTAGGATCTATAGATTCTAGGATCTATAGATCACTTACAAATCAATAAAATCATATCTGCTGCTCAGCACTCACCCCTCCCTTCAGGGACAGATAAATTCAACCTCAGATCAGGAGGTGTGTTGGGGGCATGTGCCCTGGGGGCTCTAGGATCATCTTACATTCCTGCTCCCTCATAATTCTTTATAAATAGGGGCGTGACAGAGGGCATAACCGCTGGTCCCATGGTCATACTACTATCCAGCCCCTATTATATACCATCCTATGTAATGTACGAACAGGGGTGTTCTACCTTCAAATAGCAATTATGTCACAAAGCAAACATAAATAGATGCTGTTTTCTTTTGCTGTACAATGATCTGATGGTGCATAATGTGTACTGTCATTGTCAGGCAAGGAGCAGAGGTAAAACACTGCATTGATTGATTCAGCACTGCCATGGTCTCCCCTTCCCCATATCAACTTGGTAGCTTCCTGTCCCCTGAAACTTTAGCACTTTGCAATACTGAATTTCTATGTCCCCTGAGGGAGGGATGAGAGCTGAGGAGCAGACATGATTTTATTGATTTATAAGCGATCTTTAGATCCTAGTACTGTAGTGCCCAGCTCTGCTTCATCATGTAGGAGGGCAGGTACAGTACAAAAAAAATGTTATCGGGGGCGTGCCCGGACGCCTACATTTGAGGACGTGCAGAACGGGAGCTCCTGACCCGGGGACCATAATTCGCATTTTAATCCAGCCTAGACCCCTCTCATGGTCCGAAAACGGACATCTAAGACCACCAGGGACCCGGAGGCGCTTGGGCCGGGCACCCTGGATGGTTACCTTTCCAGGGGACAGCGGGAGCAGCGGGCGGACGCAGTGCAGATGGTGGAGGGAGCCGCCGGGGAGACATCGAGGGCGGCCGGCTCGGATGGCCTCAGCCCACAGCGCACATCCGCCCGACCCACGCAGCCGGGGACCATCTCCTCGCCGCCCGGAGGCACAGGAGCCGGGACTCGGGCGTCCCCATTGTTACAGCATGGCAAGATGGCGCGGGTGGTGGAGGCCCCGCCCCCCTCCTTCTCCAGCTCCCCGCTGCAGCGCGCGGCCTTGGACGTCTCCTTCATACACCAGGGGACCTGCTCCTCATCCTCCCCAATGCCCCAGACACCAGGCCGGGAGATGTCACCGGTGGCTTTCGGGGGAACTGACACTGCAGAGGTGGGTGATACCCTCCTCATATCCCCAGTGCTGGGCCCTATGGAGGGACACACAGGGGACCTACATCTAGAGGAGTTTAATAACTATACAGTGCGGGGGCAGGGAGGGGAAGATTCTATGACCCCCTCTCCAGCTGATAACCCTGGGGAAAGACCCCCAGGAGATCTATGGGTTCCCCCCTCATCCCTACAGGACCTGACAGATATGGCCCGTCTGGGGATTGGCTCCCCCTGTCCCCCCCGGGGCAATCCCAGTTTATCATTGAGGAGAGCCCTGCATTCAGATGGGGGGCTATATATGCGGAACCACCTAGACCCCAGAGGTCGCCTAAGATGCCACGCTTGCAGCACTCTGGGTGTGGGAGTGAGGTGGGGGTCTCCTCTGCTATTACTCCTGACGGCTGCCAGGATTCCTTGTTAGATTTTGCTGATATCATAGACCCTACGGCCCTCTTGCGACCTAACAATTCCCAGCCATCCACGCAGCCCCCCCAGGAGTGGTGGGCACTAATACAACACCTCCCTACCAAGCAGGACTTTCAGGCGCTCATTCAGGAGGTGAAGTCTACATGCCGCCAAGAAATAGCACTAGTCCGTCAGGAGGTAACAGGCTTGACCCAACGAATTCATCAACTGGAGGAGGAACACACGGAAGCTAGACAAGCTATCACGCAGTTGCAGTCGCTTGTGTCCTCCCAGGCTAGGATGATAGACGACATGCAGCGCCATGTAGAGGATCTTGACAACAGAGGCCGTAGGCACAACATCCGAGTTCGGGGAGTGCCAGAGGTGAAGGAGAGAGAGGACATAGAGACTACGCTTAACACAATCTTTAATACAATAGTAAAACGCCCCCTGGACCACCCAATTCCCATGGATAGGGCACACAGAGCATTAAAGGCCAAAAATATGGATGGAGCCCCTAGGGATATAATATGCCACGTTACAGACTTTCGCCTAAAGGAGGACATTATGGCCAAGATTTCACCAACCAAACCACCGTCTTTCAGGGGAGCCAAAATATCCCTGTATCAGGATCTTTCTTGGATTACGTTGCAGCGTAGACGGGCCCTGAGACCTCTCCTCAAGTGTCTGGTCGACAGGGAGGTTCTATATAAATGGGGGTACCCATTCAGTTTATCAGCTCGTTGAGGCAATACAACTGCCACCCTGAGATGTCCAGATGAGGTCCCGGCCTTCTGTAAGACCTTTGGCTTTGAAGCACCTGCTCTGCCAGATTGGACCTCGCCGCTGCTACCCTCGACTCTTCAGCGGACCTGGCAAACTGCGACCTCAAGGAAGCGACGAGCGAGAGCCTCCGGGGGTATTACCTGAACTTTCTGAGCCCAGACGAGAGGTTTTTGCTGTTGTTCTCAGAGGGGTTTCTGGCTCGGTGCCCCATTACCCAATGAGACACCCGATGCGTAAATGGCCCTCATGAGAGGGGTATTTCTTTGTTTGTCTCTTTCCTTCTTTCTCTTCCCCTATCTCTCGCTTTCCCTCCCTCCTAGCTCCTCTCCTCCTCCTCTCCTCCCTTCCTCCCCCCCTCTTTCCTCTTTCCTAGACCCTTTCACCCTCCCCTATGGCCTAAAGGGGATCTGGTTTTGTACACTGTCCCCGGGGAAGGGGGCTGTAGATAGTGCTTTGTTCTCTACCTTTGAGGCCAGAAGGCCACGACCCCCGGCAAGAGTACAAACCAGAGAAATCACACCCCTTAGTGGAGTGTAGTGCTTTATTTAGATATTCTGATCTCCAATTTGGAGACAGATTTTTATAGGTTGACTCTTGCCCTGGGATCCCTATGAGTCGGATCCTAACAAATTCAAGTCTTACTATTTGTTACTTGTTTATTTTAGTTTTAGCAGATGTTTTGCAATATCTTAGATTTCAATGTTTGCAGCGTGTCTATGGCTCTCTCCCGCTGAGAGGCTTTGAGCTTCTGGATAGGATAGTAGAGGGGCGAAGAGACCCCCCCCGGATCTCTGTAGAGATTTATTTGCAGGCCTGACCCATCCCCATCATGGTAAGATTATTTTCACTTAATGTCAAGGGACTTAACACACCTGATAAGAGGAGACTGGCTCTGAGAGAAATGAGGGAATCTGGAGCGGATATTATATTCCTACAGGAAACACACCTCACACCTAGCGGATCACTTAAATTTGCCCAGCACTATTTCCCCAGGACCTATTCGGCTACAGCTAAAACAAAGAGGGCTGGGGTTGCAGTCCTATTGTCCCGCTCATGTAGAGTACACATACGATCGACTGAACTTGACCCACATGGCCGATTTGTGGTTCTCAGAGGAGATCTAGAGGGTAGGCCGATCCTCTTGTGTAATCTTTATGCCTTGAATACAGCACAAACGACATTCTTATCCTCTATTTTAAAGCAAATACACTCTGAGCAAGATACTCTTCAGATCATTGGAGGAGACTTCAATTTGGCCTTTTCCAGCTGCGTCGATAGACTTCATCTGCAATCTCCCACGGGCCTGTCTCGAGGGGAGGGACGTGACTCTGTGAACTTTCGTAAATTAATCCACTCTTATGGTCTTTACGATTTATGGAGGGTGGATAATCCGACTACCCGACAGTATACGTTTTATTCCCATACCCATAAATCTCATAGCAGAATAGACTATTTTTTTGGAAATATTCTGACCCTCCGAACTTTGAAAAAAGCTGAAATAGGACACATTACATGGTCAGACCATGCTCCCCTACTAGCGAACCTTGAAATTACCCCCCACACCCCAAGACCAACCCACTGGAGACTTAACGAGTCCTTACTGACAAACAACGTGACGAGACAGACCCTACAGACCTCACTGACACATTATTTCGCTGAGAATGCCCCGTCGGCCCCCTCGCTCGGGACCCTATGGGAGGCACACAAGGCGGTCTTCAGAGGCGAATGTATGGCTCTTTCCTCTAGACTAAAAAAAGATAGCAAACTGCAATATTCCATCTGCAAGGGGAAACTGAGGACTGCCGAGTCGAAGTTCCTGGCGGGGCCCACGCGACGCGGTCTGAGGGAGGTAATTGAATTAAGAGCAAGGCTGAGGGACTTGGCTCTGGGGAAAGTGGAGAAACTAATTAGATTCTCCCGCCAAAAATATTATGAATATGGTAACAAACCCCATACGATGCTTGCGAGACAATTGCAGAATAAAGCTACAAATGGAAACCCCTCCGGGATTAGAGGCTCTGACGGCGCTATTAAATATGATCCTGAAGGGATGGCTATGGCCTTCCACAATTATTACTCCTCTTTGTACTCATTGCCCTCCCCACTGCCAAATGACCATCAGACTAGAGATACAGTACTGAACGATTACCTCAGTAGCTGTCAGCTACATAAACTACCTCGGTCTGCTCTCAAGGACCTAAATGACAAGATCACTACTGAGGAAATTGAAGAAATCGTGAAAAAGTTGCCCTCTACGAAAGCCCCTGGCCCCGACGGTCTGCCATATCTCTATTACAAAACATATCTACCCTTACTTTCGCAGTATATGGTCTCCTTGTTTAATAGCTTTATGACCGGAGGGGAAATTCCTGCCTCTATGCTTCACTCCTATATAACAGTTATTCTAAAAGATGGTAAGGACCCCGTAGACTGCGCAAGTTATAGGCCTATAAGCCTTTTAAATTCAGACTTAAAAATCTTTACAAAAATTTTGGCGGAGAGATTGAACAATTGGTTGCCTCAATTAATCCATAAAGACCAGGTCGGCTTCGTTCGGTTTCGCCAGGCGGGCGATAACACTCGCCGCCTACTGGACTTGATAGACGTAGTAAATAAGAGAGGAGACGAGGCCATCCTGTTGAGTTTAGACGCGGAGAAGGCCTTCGACAGGCTGAACTGGGACTTTATGGTTTTTGCATTGCATCACTTCGGCCTGTCGGGGCCTATCATTACCGCACTTCGGGGCTTGTATTCTGCCCCGATGGCGACGGTCCGCTTGTCCCATGCGCATTCTAGGCAACTGGAAATACGTAATGGCACACGCCAAGGATGTCCTCTTTCTCCGTTGCTATACGTTCTAAGCATTGAGCCCCTTGCAGCCCACCTACGCAGGAGTCCTGATATAGTTGGAATTCGGATTAGGTCAAAAGAATTTAAAGTTTCTTTATTCGCCGATGATGTTATGCTCACACTGACTAATCCCGTAGTAACCCTTCCCAACCTGAGCAAAATTTTGGAGTCCTATTCACGCTTATCTGGGTACAAAGTGAACCCGTGTAAAACTGAAGCGCTACCTCTTAATATACCAGAACCTAAACTTGGGTACCTACAGAAGTCTCATAGGTACACCTGGAGAACGTCTTCCATTAAATATTTGGGGGTACACATTACTTCAAGATATGGCGAGATGTATGGGGCAAACTTCCCACCTCTGATCCGAGATACTGAAATACGACTACAGAAGTGGTCCTCATTGCCAGTCTCCTTTTTGGGTAAAATAGCAATCTTAAAAATGTCAATTCTCCCCAAGTTCCTATACCTGTTCGAAACAATTTCATCAAAAGTCCCACAGGCAGTCTTAAAGAAGGTGCAGTCGATTTTCTTGAACTTTGTCTGGCATTCGGGGAGACATCGTATTCCTAGAACGGTGATGTGCGCCCCCAAATCTCAGGGGGGTCTGGCCTGCCCAGATATAACTAAATATTATTTTGCCGCACATTTAAGGCTCATCCCCTCCTGGTCGACTCTCCCCGCATTCAGCAAATGGATGGAAATCGAAAAATTGTGGCTGGCTCCCTATCACCCAGCAGCCCTGATATGGGGTCCACCTAACGAGATATCTCGGACTGCACTTTTAGGTCCTATGGCGTTTACCAGGGACATGTGGACCACTCTTAGAATCAAATTCCAGTTAGCTTCTCATGCATCGTTCCTGACCCCGTTTCTCTATAACCCACACTTGGAGGGTGTCATGGAGTCAGGGGCGGGATCTCACTGGGCTTCAGCAGGCCTCTTCACATACAGGGACCTGGTGGACCCCCTGACTAGGAGGTTTAGAACCTTTCATGAGCTTACCCAGAAGCATAACCTCCAGAGAACCCTATCCTGCTCATACCAACAAATACTACACTATTTCAAGACAAAGATAGGTTCCCCAGAATCCCTTGTACTGAGTGATTTTGAGAGGATATGTGCGAATAATGCCTCAACTAAGGGCTCATTTCTGATATATACACCCTACTCCATTGCCCCGGCTCCCTGACGCCTAGCTGCCACACATATATGACGAAATGGGAATCGTGGTTGGGGCACCCATTGACTTTAAGGCAGTGGCAAGTAGTCTGGTCAAGAGCCCATAAGACCTCTATCAATACCCTTCACAAGGAGAACCAGATTAAACTCCTGATGAACTGGTATTGCGTTCCCGAGGTTCTTCATAAGATGAACAGATCCATTCCGGATGTGTGTTGGAGGTGCGGTGCCGCTGGAGCATCTCTCTTCCACATTTTCTGGGATTGCCCAACCTTGGAAGGCTTCTGGAAGGGAGTGGGGAGACTGTTGAGCACGGTTTTTGAAGTTGAGGTGCCAGTTGACCCCCATGTGTTCTTGTTAAACCTAACACCTGGGGGATGGAGCAAACCCCATACGAAGTTACTGATTCACCTTTTGACAGCTGCCAAATGTCTCATCCCACTATGCTGGAAAAAAATAGTCGCCCCCACGCCGCTGGATCTTTAAGCTAGAGTCCAGGACATGTACGTTATGGAAAAAATGACAGCCTCTCTACATAACGAAATGGATAGGTTTGACAAAATATGGACTCCGTGGACTTTATTTAGAGGGGATCCATTGGGGTGACGAGGGGAACGACTTGACTTAACAAACGGAAGTGTATGGTAACCCAGAGCGGGGCATGATTATTCAACTTCGAGAAAAAGAGGTTAAAGTGCACAGCCTGGGTCTGGGACCTTCTACACAGGAGCTAAATACTTTAAAAACCTAGCTGACGGGGGAGGAGTAGTGGACACGCTGAGTATACTATTATTGTTCTGTTTCTGTATATTTTTTTCCCTGTAACAGATGAATGGAGTTTGTCTATTCACTTGATATTGTTTTTTGTTCTATGTTTTAAATTCAAAATGTTCAATAAAAACAAAGTTGAAACAAAAAAAATGTTATCTCCCGGGAATTCCTCTTTAACGCTGGGGAATAGATGGCACTTTTCCTAGTGTCTGTCCCTAATTTGAGCTGTTTTGGCAGCTTTTAGGCCCCTTTTAAGTTGTTTTCTAGGGCCTTGATATTGCCTTCCATTGATTTGAAAGGGGTTCGGATGTTCGGTGAACAAACAATTTGGCGCTCATATGCCCCATTCGGCAAACCGAACCAAACATCAAAATATTCGCTCGTCTCTACCTACAGGGCCTGTTTCACACATCTGTGGAAAACATGCACGTGTGAGAGAGGCTGTTTTTTTGGGCCTGTGTGTCACGGATTGTGTGGCATACATGTGCTATCTGCATAACATCCGGATAGAACACGGATAGCCTGTCATTGAATACTCGTCTTCTCTAGCGCTCCCTGTTCCTCTCACTTCCAGAGCCACTGCAGCTCTGAGTGTAGTGAATATTTAATAAGACTAGTGAGCAGCCCCAGAAGAGAGAGGAACAAGCAGTGCTGAAGACAGGTGAGTATAAAGGTACCTTTACACGCCGCTACAGGTTGGAAACAACTGGGTGTCTCACGTGCACGAGCACGTTCAAACGGTTGCAAACGGTACCCGATACCGCATCTACACGCCGCTACAAAGTGCTCTACAGAAGTTTTAATCTATCTCTGGAGGCACCGCCGGGTGCTCAAGTTACCTTCTGTAGAGCACCTTACCTCATTTACACGCCGCTACAGAAGGTAATATGGGAGGACCTGGGGCAGCAGGGACAACACATAGGCGTGCCAGAATTGTGGATTACGAGACGCTCGTACGATGATTGGACAATGCAATAGCATCATGATTGGCCAGCCAGTGCAGGAAGGCTGGCTAGTTCATGATGCTATTGCTATTGTGTAGTGTAACTGGTCAGCTCCTTAAATATGCCGCCCTATGCAGCAACAACCAATTGTAACGCAGGAGCTTCCACCAATGATCGCTGAAGGGGGGCGTTTTCCCGGAGGCTGTGTCACGCCCGAGGGAGTTAACTAGGTGGCAAAAATACCTTTACCTTACCTTATTTAGACGCCGCTACCATCGGGTTGAAATCAACCTGTTTTAGAGCACTGCTCTGAAACAGGTACAGAAAGTGACGGGTGGCAATGAGCTAGTTTACACGCCGCTACCTCGGGTTGATTTGATGGTGCAAGATACATTTGTCTCCGAAACCCAGTTGTTTTCAACCTTCTGTAGCGGCGTTTAAAGGTGCCTTAAGGCTACGTTCACACATTGCACACTTTTTTGCGCGCGCTTTTCAAAAATGCGCAATGTGCGTCTGCGTCTGTCGGGGAAAGTGAATGTGAAATTCAGTTTGCCGTTCAGACAGTGCGTAAATATATGCCTTTATGGGAGAAAGCGCAAGCGTAAAAAGAATAACCATGTCAGTTCTTTACACACCTGCGCCCGCGCTTTCTCCCACAGAAGCCATTATAAGCACTGGAATTACGCAGCGGTGTTCGCACACTGCATAATTCCAGCGCTTTTTTATGGAGGCGCAGAAGGAATCCCAGGAACTAACATCACACAGGGGCAGCCCTAGGGAAAATAGGAACAAGAAATCCCACCATTTTGGGATTCTTTGTTCCTGGTTTCCCGTGGCTGTTCCCATGTGATGAGTGACTAGTGAAGATGGACACCTTCAACAGAATGTCCATCAATGTGTGTCTCCTCATCGAGATGGTAAGTATATGTGTGTCTAATGTAAGTGTGTGTGTGTCTACTGTGTCTATGTGTGCCATGTGTGTGTCCCTAGCAGTGTATGTACAGGCAGCTTCTGGCTGCTTTACATACACTGCTTGAACTGTCGCCCTAGGAGGTAATACCGTAACGTGTCCACCGCCCATTTTATGGCCAAACACTCCTTTTCTACATTAGCATAGTTTTTCTCGCAGGACAACAACTTTCTACTAAGGTACAGGATCGGATGTTCCTCGCCATATACTACCTGGGACAGGACAGCTCCTAGCCCGATCTCTGACGCGTCGGTCTGGAGTACAAACTCTCTGCTGAAATTTGGTGCCATGAGGACCAGTTGTTTACACAGAGCTGACTTCAGGTCCTGGAAAGCTGTCTCAGCTTCCGAAGTCCACTTGGTCATGGAGGACTTCGTGCCCTTAAGGAGGTCGGTGAAGGGAGCGGCTTTCACAGCAAAGTTCGGGATGAATCGACGGTAATATCAGACAAGTCCCAGGAAGGCTCTGACTTGCTTCTTAGAGAGGGGTTGTGGCCAACTCTGGATTGCCTCCACTTTATTTAGTTGTGGCTTGATCTGGCCTTTACCGACAACATAGCCCAAATACTTGGCTTCCTCCATCCCGATGGCGCACTTCTTTGGGTTTATTGTGAACTCCGCAGTTCTCAGTGCCTGCAGCACCATCTGGACCTTCTGCAGGTGACTTTCCCAGTCCGAGGTAAAGATCATGATGTCGTCCAAATAAGCCGCAGCGTACCTCTTATGGGGGGCTAGGATTCGGTCCATGGCCCTCTGGAAGGTGGCCGGGGCTCTCTGCAAGCCGAATGGCATCCGCGTATACTGGAAACAACCATCAGGTGTAGAGAAGGCCGTCTTCTCCTTGGCACTCTGTGACATAGGTATCTGCCAGTATCCTTTTGTTAGGTCAATGGTGGTAATGTACCTTGCTGGTCCTAACCTCTCGATGAGCTCATCCACTCGAGGCATCGGATAGGCGTCAAACTAGGAGACTTCGTTCAACTTGCGATAGTCATTACAAAACCGCCATGATCCATCCAGTTTCGGCACAAGTACAATGGGACTGGACCAGCCACTTTTCGATTCTTCGATAACACCGAGATTCAACATTCTCGTCACCACCTTCAAGATCACTTCTCGACGAGCTTCAGGGATCCAGTAAGGCTTCAGGTTAACCCTCACGTGTGGTTCAGTCAGGATATCGTGTTCCACAACCTGAGTACATCCTGGCAGGTCTGTGAAGAGATCCCTGTTCCGATGAAGCAACTCTTGACATTGTTGCTTTTGAGCCCTCGACAGTGTGTCCGCCACTGTGACCTCCTTGATGTCGGCCTCCCTCTTGCCTATCAGACAGAGGGTTTCCTTAGGGTCTCTATCCCACCATGGTTTCAGCAGGTTGAAGTGGTATACCTGGTAGGGCTTCCTTCTTCCAGGTTGGTGAATCTTGTAGTTCACCTTGCCCACTTTTTCGACCACTTCATAAGGCCCTTGCCACTTGGCGAGGAATTTGCTTTCGACTGTAGGGATCAATACCAGTACACGATCACCAGGACTGAACTGTCTCACCCTTGCAGAGCGGTTATACACCCTTGCTTGCGCCTCTTGCACTCGGAGCAGATTTTTTCATACGATGGTCATTACCTCGGCGATTCTCGCCTGCATCTGAGCGACATGCTCCACGACACTCTGGTGGGGGCTCACTTCTGCTTCCCACGTCTCTTTTGCTATGTCCAAGAGACCTTGAGGATGACGACCATACAAGAGTTCAAATGGAGGGAATCCCGTTGAGGCCTGGGGAACCTCTCTGATAGAGAACATCAGATATGGTAGGAGACTGTCCCAGTCTCGACCGTCTTTCTCGACCACCTTCTTCAGCATGGATTTCAATGTTTTGTTGAATCTCTCCACGAGGCCATCTGTCTGCGGATGGTACACTGAGGTTTTCAATTGGGTTATCTGTAGTACTTTACACAGCTCCCTTATACCCTTGGAAATAAAGGGGGTTCCTTTGATCTGTGAGGATCTCTTTTGGAAGTCCCATTCTAGAGAAGATGTGCACCAATTCTCGGGCTATATTTTTAGCAGCGGAATTTCTCAAAGGTATCGACTCCGGGTACCGAGTCGCATAGTCCAGGTCTACTAAGATGTACTGGTGGCCTCTTGCAGACTTGACCAGGGGGCCCACCAGATCCATAGCAATTCAATTAAAGGGCACTTCTATAATTCCTATAGGCACTAGCGGACTTCGGAACTGAGCAACGGGGGAGGTCAACTGGCAGGTGGGACACAACCTACAATAGTCTACAATCTCCCGATGACACCCAGGCCAATAGAACCTCCGAAGGATCTGCTCCTCGGTCTTATCTACCCCTAGGTGTCCAACCAGGACATCAGAATGGGCCATGTCTAGTATTTTCGTCTATAGGGCCTGGAACCAACAGCTGTTCTATTACCTCACCTCTCACCTGGGTAACCTAATATAGCAACTCCCCATTTACTGCGAAGTGAGGGAGTCTGGTGTCAGCCCCCGACTCCTTGGCAACCCCGTTTATAACAAGCACATTTTCAAAGGCCCCTTTCAGTGTCAAGTCCCTCATTTGAGCAGTCCCAAAATTCCCACTGAATGTCATCAACTCCGGGAAGTCAGCTTCATGGGACTCTGGCTCATCCTCTTCACCAAGCAATACACCCAGGGGAAACTCATCTGCCTCCTGCAGCGGCAAGGTCTCTTGGTGGGCTGACTGTCCTTCACAAGGACCCTTGGATACCGCCCCCTTTTCCCACAAGTCCCAAAGCAAAGTAAAGTCCCGCCCGATTATCCCCGGGTTCAATAAGTCTTCCACCACCCCGACTTCATGTGACTTAGTCCCACAGTTTTTTTTTATGGTCAAAATAGCAACAGGGTAGTTCTTAGCATCTCCATGGATACAGCGGACGCCCACCTTTTTACCCAGTATTGGTCGATGGGGAAGTGTGGCCCTCACCAGGGTCACCAAACTTCCGGAGTCCAATAGTCCTATTACTTGGGCCCCATTCACTTCCACAAGACATGCCTGCGGGCCCTCTCTGGGTTCGCTGTCAATGCTGCAGACCGGGTAAGCATAATATGAGGAGCGCCGACCCAGGCTACAGTCCATTCGCTCAGCAGTCAGGGGACAACGGGTGGCTACATGACCAGGGTCTTGACACCGCCAACAGATTAATAGACCAGCTGGAGGTTTTGTTACACCTCCACTTGCCCCTTGGGGCCTTGGGCTCCCTCCACCCGTGGCTCTATTACCCTTCCTTTGGGTGTTGGACACTGTTTGTACCCCCCAATATGTAGCTGGCAAGTCCCGTGGCAACCTCAGGGTACTCTCCACCTCCTGGTACCTCTCCACCAGTCCCACCAGGTCATCGGCATTCTGGGGGTCACCCTGAGCAACCCAGGTTTGCACTGGATTTGTGAGGACATGCACAAATCTGTCCATATCACTCGCTCCACTATTTGCGCTGGTGTGTAGGATTCCGGCTGCAGCCATTTTTGCACGAGATGTAGCAAGTCAAACATCTGGGAGCAGGGGGGTTTGTGGCCATGATAGGTCCATTGATTAACCCGCTGAGCTCTAACAGTCACAGTCACACCCAGGCGTGCTAAAATCTCACTCTTATGCTTCCTATACTCCTGAGCATCCTGTAAAGCTAGGTCATAGTAAGCTTTTTGGGGCTCTCCCGGTAAAAATGGTGCCAACACCTCCACACACTGTCCCGGTGGCAGTTTTTCTCGCTCTGCAACCCTCTCAAAAATCGTCAAAAAGGCTTCAACATCATCCCCCGGGGTCATCTTTTGGCGTGCCCGTCTTACCGCTTTCCTGATGCCAGAATCCTCATCTGGACCTGGGAATGGGTCAGCTGCCCTTGCACGGAGTACCTCAGTCAGGAGTTCCTGTTGCTGCTCCCGCTGTTGTTGCAACTGCTGCATCAAGAGTTTATTTGTTTCCTGTTGCAAAAGCTGTTGTTGGTGCTACTGCTGCTGTTGGATCTGCACCAAGTGCTTAATCAGGTCCTCCATTCTGTCTGACTGTGTTTGCAGGCTTGTGGCTGCCTTCACCTAGGACATACAGGTCGCTTGTAGTGAATACGGGCGCTTCCTGGGGGTCTATGCCCGCATTCTTCACCAAGTGTGATAGAGCCACTCACAGCTGCCAATTCCTGGTAGACACAGAAAGCCTTGCCGGGTAAACGTCTGGTTTATTGCCGTCATAAACCATATATACACAACCAAACTGAGGATCAGCTTCTTAGGCTCAGAGCTGCACACTGTGCTCTGCTGCATTCCAAACTCACACCAAAGAAAAAAAAACAGAGGTGAACATTTAACTTCTCTGACCACACCTCAGGGAGGGACGGACGTGCTGAATCAGCCTCAGCTCAATAACAGAGTTCATCAACCTGGCTGACACATATCTCCCATCACTTACGGTATCAGTAATCATATTACAATACATTGACAAAAGTCTCCTCATTGGTTCACACAATGTTAACCTCTGTACGTAAAATTAAAGTGGATTGCCTGGAGGATAGCGGATACTCCTTTCAGGATACCAGCGCATAATCTTCCATTTTTGGGTGACACAGGGAGGATTAGGGATGTAGTAATAAGGGTGCACAGGCAGATACTAATAGGTGTGGGAGGACAAATTACAAATTACATTGGAGATCTGACCGGAAGAAGCGGTATACCAACACGAAACGGTGCCCGTCGTCACACCTCCCCACTCCCTCCCCTATTACTGCTGCCATGCTGTGCCTGTAATTTGGCGAACTAAGAAATAATACATTTGAAGATCTTCATATGGTGAGTGCCGCTCATTTTTCTTTAAGACATTGTGTATGTATGGGTAATCTGTGTGTAATTTATGTTCCTTTTTTTTTTTCCGATTCCCTGGTGTGGATAAATCCGTAACGTAATTGTTATGTTTTTCTTTTTTAGGTTCAACATTTTCCAGCTCGGTGGGATAAGGTGTCCGGGGACTTCTCTAACAAGACGGGCAAGGCTGCGTCTTGGAAAAGTCATTCTGACCCTCTACCCCCATTTTGAATCCTCTCCAGTTGCAATCTGATATCGGTAAATGGTTTTTGGTTTGGAGGAGTTTATTTTAATTTTTTGTCTGTATATACTAGAATTGTATGCTAATGTATTTGATTCTTCCTATTTTAGAAACATCAGTGAAGAAACGGTGGAGGTCTGTGAGGGACCGATTCATCCAGACCAAACAGTATGCGCCAAGCGGCTCTGCAGCCAATGGGCATCTTTCCAAATATGACCAGGAGCTACAATTCTTGATGGGAAGTCTGCATTACCGTCCGTAAGTATCAATAAAGTTTTTAGCTTCTAATTTAAACCGTTGTAAAAATGACAAAAGACTAACATAATTGTTTTGATGTTTCCCTTTACAGAACCATTGGGAATGTACGGCCACTTCCAATGCTGCCATCCTCTTCCTCTCTTGCTGCGGTGACTGGAACACACACCGTGCCTCCGGCTATCCCGAGTGCTGTGCCGACCACTACGCCCCCAATGCCGAAATGCAACTCAACCTTAGCGACAACGACAACAGTGTGTCAATCACCGACTAGTGACAGCACCATCTCAAGTCAGGCCACCGAAAACCTGCCTGACTCTGAGGATCGTAGTGGTGTGGGCCTGTTATGGTCGATTTACCTAGCCCGTTGTCACCACCACCCACAATTCAAGCTAAAAAAAGTAAAAATGTGGCAGCGGAGGAGGAGGAAAGGGTGGCTCTGGTACGGGCTATGGCCATGATCCACCACCAACCAGAGAATGATGAGTATAGCACCTTTGGGAGCTCGCTAGCCGGACGTGTACGGAATATAACCCCTGACAATCGAGACTCCTGCATGTCGTTTGTATCGATGGTGGTGACTTACTATGCCGAACACCACAACCGCAAACCCTCCTTGCCAAAAGTTGTGTCCTCGTTAGAGAACTTGTGGCAGCCTGAGCCACCAAGTCGTACAGTACCTGCAGCAGCATTGAGACCTATGACATCTGTACCCAATGTTACTGCAGGTGTACATGGTTGTAGAGAAGTAGCACAGTCTGGAGATTACTTTCCAGAATGGAGCTACTACTCCTACATTCAAGACTTGTTACATGACAATTAGGCAAGTCTTGCCTTTAAAGACAGTGTGTATGGGGTTACAATGCCAGGATGCCCAAGTCCACTCGTCAGTCGTCGCCAAGAGGGCATGTTTCCGGCTCTGATTAGTGTTGCCCAAGTGCCGAATGACTCACCTTCAGTGGTGACGAGGAAAGGGCCTAAGGCAACACTAATGAAAGCTGGAAGCTTACCCTCTTGGCGGTCATGGATGAGTGGAGTTGGACATCCATCTGGGTTCAAAATGTTTGCACCACTTTTATTTGGGTGCTTTGCACTTTGTTATGTTGGAAATGCCAGGATGTTCAAGTCCACTCCTCAGTTGCCGCCAAGAGGGCATGTTTCTGGCTCTGATTAGTGTTACCCAAGTGCCGACTGACTCACCTTCAGTGGTGACGAGAAAAAGGCCTTGGGCAACACTAATGAAAGCTGGAAGCTTACCCTCTTGGTGGCCATTGATGAGTGGAGTTGGACATCCATGTGGGTTCAAAATGTTAGCACTACTTTATTTGGGTGCTTTGCACTTTGTTATGTTGGAAATGCCAGGATGTTCAAGTCCACTCCTCAGTTGCCGCCAAGAGGGCATGTTTCTGGCTCTGATTAGTGTTACCCAAGTGCCGACTGACTCACCTTCAGTGGTGACGAGAAAAAGGCCTTGGGCAACACTAATGAAAGCTGGAAGCATACCCTCTTGGCGGCCATTGATGAGTGGAGTTGGACATCCATGTGGGTACAAAATGGTAGCATCTCTTTATTTGGGTGCTTTGCACTTTGTTATGTTGGAGATGCCAGGATGCCCAAGTCCACTCCTCAGTTGCCGCCAAGAGGGCATGTTTCCGGCTCTGATTAGTGTTGCCCAAGTGCCGACTGACTCACCTTCAGTGATGACAAGAAAAGGGCTTTGGGCAACACTAATGAAACCTGGAAGCATAACTTCTTGGCGGCCATTGATGAGTGGAGTTGGACATCCATGCGGGTTCAAAATGTTAGCATCACTTTAATTGGGTGCTTTGCACTTTGTTATGTTGGAAATGCAAGGATGTCCAAGTCCACTCCTCAGTTGCAGCCAAGAGGGCATGTTTCCGGCTCTGATCAGTGTTGCCCAAGTGCCGAATGACTCACCTTCAGTGGTGAAGAGAAAAGGGCCTTTGGTAACACTAATGAAAGCTGGAAGCATACCCTCTTGGTGGCCATTGATGAGTGGAGTTGGACATCCATGTGGGTTCAAAATGTTAGTACCACTTTATTGGGTGTTTTGCACTTTGTTATGTTGGAAATGCCGGGATGTCCAAGTCCATTCCTCAGTTGCCGCCAAGAGGGAATGTGTCCGGCTCTGATTAATGCTGCACAAATGCCGAATGACTCACCTTCAGTGATGACGAGAAAAGGGCCTTGGGCAACAATAATGAAAGCTGGAAGCATACCCTCTTGGCGGCCATGGATAGGTGGAGTTGGACATCCATGTGGGTTCAAAATGTTAGCACTACTTTTATTTTGGTGCTTTGCACTTTGTTATGTTGGAAATGCCAGGATGTCCAAATCCACCCCTCAGTTGCCGCCAAGAGGGAATGTTTCCGGCTCTGATTAGTGTTGTCCAAGTGCCGACTGACTCACCTTCAGTGGTGACGAGAAAAGGGCCTTGGGCAACAATAATGAAAGCTGGAAGCATACCGTCTTGGCGGCCATTGATGAGTGGAGTTGGACATCCATGTGGGTTTTGAAATGTTGTTAGCACCACTTTATTTGGGTGCTTTGCACTTTGTTATGTTGGAAATGCCAGGATGTCCAAGTCCACTCCTCAGTTGCCCCCAAGAGGACATGTTTCCGGCTCTGATTAGTGTTGCCCAACTGCCGACTGACTCACCTTCAGTGGTGACGAGAAAAGGGCCTTGGGCAACACTAATGAAAGCTGGAAGCATACCGTCTTGGCGGCCATTGATGAGTGGAGTTGGACATCCATGTGGGTTTTGAAATGTTGTTAGCACCACTTTATTTGGGTGCTTTGCACTTTGTTATGTTGGAAATGCCAGGATGTCCAAGTCCACTCCTCAGTTGCCCCCAAGAGGACATGTTTCCGGCTCTGATTAGTGTTGCCCAACTGCCGACTGACTCACCTTCAGTGGTGACGAGAAAAGGGCCTTGGGCAACACTAATGAAAGCTGGAGGCATACCCTCTTGGCGGCTATTGATAAGTGGAGTTGGACATCCATGTGGGTTCAAAATATTAGCACCACTTTTAGTGAAAACCAGAAGAAATACTTTTGCAAGTAAAAAGAGTTCCAGAAATATAAAAAATTTGAATTACAATGGTGTCTACTTTTTGTCTTTGTCCACCTTGGCAAAATGGCATCAACATGTAGAAGTCCTATGAATTGGGTGTGGGATTTTCTTCATGGGCTCTCTGCTGCTCAAAACTGACACAGAACTATTGCCAGGGCATGGCACCTTCGGGACTCACAAAACAATTAGTGAAGGTTTCCCACTCACACCTGAGTTGCATAGACGACCAGCTGACATGTAGAGGAAAGGAATAAGGTGTGCCTGCTGTGTTTCATCCACAGGTTCCGTTGTATGTTCATTCCCTAAGACACTGCCATCAGGTGCGGCAAGTCTGTTTTTGTAAAAATTCCTCTAATATGGCAGTTGTAGCAAGTCCAAAAAGACTGTTTAGCAGAATTTTTTAAGAACTTGGTGCTGGATTTTCTGTATCGCAGCATAACACTTCACACGCCCTGACACAAGTCCCATAGACAATGAATGGAGGTTTTGCGTAGCCTTGCCCAAAGGTGCCCTTTGTGCAGCAGCAGTTGTGTTAAATCTTCTGTATCTGGTGCTCAATTCATAAACCACTGAACTCTACTTTCACATCTAAACTTAACAGCCGATCCGGCAGATTTAATGCATCGGCTGTGCAAAGAGCGATCTTTTTTTTTTTAAATTACAATATTGCTGCAAATAAAAAATGATGTTATACATTATTGACAACACTTACCGCAAGGTGATGAGCAGCCGTTGTTCCACAGAGATCGCTTACCGTATCCATCCTGGAGGGTCAGGTCTTCACACACTATATCCAGCAGGCGATCAAAATCCACAATGTTCATTCTTGTGAACTGCTGGAATATGTCTGGTAAAGCTGCTGAAAATTTTTTGGGGAAAAAATAAAAATGAACAAATATAAATAGATATGTAATTAGATAGAGATGTACATTGATAATGAAAATAAAAACAAACAAAAAAACATTTCAAAATAACATTACATAACACCCGGTTTCCAGAAATATATGACACACCCCAAAAATAATATATACTACGGGGGTCAGGAGGCACTGCTGAATAGAAGGCACTGTGTATCTATTGCAGTACTCAGAGGACTGCCAGGAGTACCGTACAGCGAAGACGGCGGTGTACTGTCTAGTGTGTGTTTTTTTTGTTTGCTCGTTTTTATACATTTTTAAGGTACTTTTAGGGTACCGTTACACGTCGCAACATTGCATTTGCAATTTGCTGGTTGCAGTGAAATCATGGACATATTGTTCCATTTGTACACAGCAACAAAATAGAACAATGTGTCCATGATTTAACTGCAACCAGCAAATTGCAAGTGAAATTGCATGCAATGTTGCGACGTGTAACAGTACCCTTACCAAGATGGAGATTATGGGGATACTGTATTGGGGGCTGCTAGTAGAAGATGGGGCTGCACAGTGGTGTAACTTCAAGCCCAGGGGCCCCGATGTGAAAGCTCCAACGGGCCCCCAATTATTGCAAATCTTTAAAGGGATCCTGTCACCCCCAAAACACCTCCTAAGCTCTTAAAACCTGTCCCTAGTGCATATTAACACTTTCCCTACACTCCTTTTTGCTCCTAAATGCACCTAATCAAAGTGAAGAAAAACGTTTTATAAGTACCTGATTATTGATGCTAATGAGTGACTATCTATTCATAGTCACTCATACAGGCAGCCCCTCTTCATGATATCACGCCTATTCAGGCGTGATCTTCCTAATAGATTCAAAATCGCGCCTCTCTGCGCGCCTCCCCACTCTCCCATTACGCACGGGCTTCAGTGGGGCATTATGACGCGATTCGCGTCATTTCCTGGCGCCAGGTGACGTATACACCCGCGCCGCTCGCTTTGAGCTTCAAGTGCCTCACTGCGCATGCGTGCGGGAGCCGGAACAGAGCGGCCTGTGTCTCCGGATCGCAGGCACAGAAGAGGATTCCATTCCTCATAACAACAGTACGGCGGTCCCATTACAAACCCCTAACTTAGGGGTTTGTAATGGGACCGCCGTACTGTTGTTATGAGGAATGGAATCCTCTTCTGTGCCTGCGATCCGGAGACACAGGCCGCTCTGTTCCGGCTCCCGCACGCATGCGCAGTGAGGCACTTGAAGCTCAAAGCGAGCGGCGCGGGTGTATACGTCACCTGGCGCCAGGAAATGACGCGAATCGCGTCATAATGCCCCCACTGAAGCCCGTGCGTAATGGGAGAGTGGGGAGGCGCGCAGAGAGGCGCGATTTTGAATCTATTAGGAAGATCACGCCTGAATAGGCGTGATATCATGAAGAGGGGCTGCCTGTATGAGTGACTATGAATAGATAGTCACTCATTAGCATCAATAATCAGGTACTTATAAAACGTTTTTCTTCACTTTGATTAGGTGCATTTAGGAGCAAAAAGGAGTGTAGGGAAAGTGTTAATATGCACTAGGGACAGGTTTTAAGAGCTTAGGAGGTGTTTTGGGGGTGACAGGATCCCTTTAATAGTATTAGTCTTTTTCTATAGGCCAGAGGGACTTTTGGGGCCACCTAGGCTGCAGGGCCTGGGTGCAATCGCAACCCCTGCTCCTGTGGTAGTTACCCCACTGGGGCTGCAATAACTTATCCCATGGAAATAATTGTGCATGTTACGGAGCAAACATTTATATAACACACTGTATTTTGTTTGGGGCCAACAGGGCAGCAACTTAAGTTCTTAAGTGCTGGTATAGGTTTCGAAAACTTCCTTTGTCCTCACGCTCTTCCAGGATGGGATGCACCCACATCCTTTTGGGACGGTTGCGGCCCTTAAAAGAAAAACCATAACATTACTGATTAAACAACTAAGGTGAATACTTGCAAAACATGCATTGGAGAACACCGAGTCACAGGGAGAGACAGAGACGAGAGACACCGCACAGACACCTAGTAGTCACATACATGGTACATACCAGTCTGCGGCGAAGGACTTCGGCTACTATAATGAGCCCCAGCCGACGTCTGTTCCGCTTGCTGAGGCGTCTTTGACTTAGGCCTCATTTACACATCTGTGCCTCCGGCCAACACGTGCCGGAGGCATGAACATACGGGACCACATAATCCCCTACGGCCCCCTTCACATGTCCATAATTCCGCTTCCCTGTGGAGCAGATGCGTGCCCGTGTGCTCCACACGGAGACATGTCCGTTTTTTTGTGGAGGCATGGACCACTTTTGCCCTGAAACGTCCATGCACACAGATGTTATCAGTGTGACATCCATGTGCACGGACCACGGACAAAAGTGAAAAGTGTAAAAAAATAAAGATGTGACAACCCGATCAGCTGAGCAGTCACATGACTGTTCAGCTGATCGGGTTGCCAGGCAACCCCAGGTCCTTCAGTCCTAGAGCGATTTTTTTTTTTTTACACACAGGGAAGAGGACAGGGGTCAGGTTAGGGATAGATGAGGATAGAGAAGCTGGGGCACAGAATAGAGGAGTGGAGGCACAGAATAGAATAGGAGAGGGCAGAAGATGGAGGAGCAGAAGCAGGGAAAGACAGGGGACCGCAGGATCCACACGGATCCTGAATCGGATCGGATGGCTATTTGCCATCCGATTGCAGGGATCTGTGTGGATCCGTGCCTGTCCGTGGGATCCTCCTTCAAAGTCGGATCCCACGGATAGGCACAAAAACGTAGTGTGAAACCAGCCTTAGCCATGCTGTGTATTCTCTTCTCAGTAATGAGAAGACAGGAAATGACATCAATGACACTGTTTTTGGTCTTTTTTTTTCAACAAGCTTTATTTCACTGTCTTTGTAGTATATAATGCTGAAAAAAACACATGCAGAATAAAACGCAGCAAAAAACGAGTGTGTGAATGAGGTGCTGTTTTCTACCTGCGTAAAAATATGCAGGAAGAAACTGCAGTAAAATATGTGTGCGTAAAAAAAAAACAGCAAATACGCAAAGTGTGAACGTAGCCTAAAATTCTTTATTTTTCAACTCTTTCCTCATGTCGGTGCACAGATGTCACACGGACCACATCCGCGTGCAGGATGTTTGTGGCACAGATCCATTGATCTGAATGGGTCCGTGCTGCCGGCCAAAAATGGACGTCTTGTCTCCGTGTGGAGCACACAGACTTTGCGTCTGCTCCACACGGAGACATGGTAAGTGCAGAATCATAGACTATAATGTCCATTTGTCTGTGCCTTCACCATGTGTGTCTACATGGACTGTACACGTGCAGATGTGACAGAGGCCTGAGGCTGTATGTATGGGTCACCCTGGGTATTGTGAATATGGAAGGTGAAACATGCTTGTGTGAACCCAGTCCTATGGGGCAGTAAGCTGCTCGCAGTCACTGCCTTATGTTCAGGGGCTGGCTGGCAAATTTCGGCCTGGGGGGCAAGCACACAGCATAGGCCCAAAAGCAATGAGCTTCAGGGGCAGAGCTGCCACCCAGACCAACATGACAGACCACTGGCCTGGGGGGCATTTGCCCCCCTGCCACCCGGGCCAGCCAGCCCCTGCTTATGTTGCACCGCAGTTGAGGGGGTCTAAACTACATCCTGGTATGGTAAGTTCTAGTATAGGCTACATAACAAAGCTGTCTTTGCGATCACTTTAGAAAGCGAACTCATTTCACAATGTCCCCAGATTGATTGAATGACACGGTGTGCTACCGCCTCCACACTGTAGTTGAACAGCGCTATCAATCCCCTCCGATCGAGACCACATTTCGACCACGCTTTCTACAAAATGGCGCTTCTTCTCAAAGCCTGCTCTTTGTCTCCTTCCCCCAAACCGCCCGGCAACAGAGCCCACCAATCACAGCGCTTACTCTACAAACCGCGGGATGCATGTTAAGTTCATGACGTAACTGCGATGCGGAATATTCCATTGTGCGATATATGGATTTTATATATTAACTTGCTGAAGAAGCAATTAAACGTAACCAAACTTTAGCAACACCTTTACATTGTTCACCGCATTACTGTATTAGTTAGTACCTTTGTTATGTCCCATATTTTTCCCGCGCCGAAATGGTACAGTCCGGACGTGGTGTTGAATGTTGGATGAGGTGGGCGGAGCCATGGAAGCAATATAAGGAGGTTTCGGCGGCATTGCGGCATTTCGGGTCCTTTGTGTGCAGCTGTGAGGGTGTGCTGGTCGAGCTCCGCCGGACGTACGGTGAGTGGACGGGTGTGGGCGTATTGGTTGGGGGCGGTGTAGCGCCTATATTTCGGGGCTCTCGTGTTCTGTATCTGTAATGTAAGAACACATAGTCTCGCCATGAGGACGCCGTGCTGTGGTGGCGGGTTGACTCTGCGCCGCCTCTATTCAGACACGCTGTAATGCTGTAGTCAGGGCTTACAGTGGCCGGGTAGAGGCCTCTAACTGGCGCACAATGTGGCGCCCTGTAATGGCGGCCGCTAATCTAGGGATGGGCTGCTGTGACGCCGCAGAAGCCGCCCACTGGACACGTGGCCGGCGCCATCTTTACCCATTGTGATCGTGCGTCTTCATCGCTTCCCTCCACAGGAATCATGTCTTCAGATGAAGGAAAGCTTTTTATCGGTGGCCTGAGCTTTGATACCGATGAAAATAGCCTGGAGCAGGTGTTCAGCAAATATGGGCAGATCTCCGAAGGTTTGTGTGGTTTGCTGTAGACCTCTATCTACCATGTGTCATGGCTGCTTCTAATCTCTCCGCATTTGCAGTGGTGGTAGTGAAGGATCGGGAGACCAAGAGATCGAGAGGGTTTGGATTTGTTACATTTGAGAGCCCTGATGATGCAAAGGACGCCATGCAAGCAATGAATGGGAAAGTGAGTATGCATGTGCTGTCTGTGGAACCCACTGCTCTAAAGATGCCTTTCTTACATTTCCCTCCTTGCACTTATCCTTGTAGTGCTATGTTCCATCTGTATTTGTATCTACCGTAGTAGTTTTCTGCTGCTCAGGAGTCTGCTATATTGCCCTGGGTAGTGTCCTGCCTTTAGCTGCCATCTTTGGCAGGTGGATGCTATTTAGTCTAGTGTAGTATTTTTTCCAGACTAGTCATTCTCTATTTTCTCTCCCATAGTCTGTGGATGGGCGTCAGATTCGTGTAGACCAGGCTGGCAAGTCATCTGGTGATAGGCGAGGTGGATACAGAGGAGGTTCTTCAGGTGGTAGAGGATTCTTCCGTGGTGGTAGAGGACGTGGTATGTATCCAGTTGCAATAATGTCTTATGAGTAATGACTGTTGTGGGCCAGTTTTAATTTTGTTCAAATCTTACCAGGTGGTGGTGACCGAGGCTATGGAAGCAGCCGATTTGATAACAGGAGTGGAGGATATGGTGGATCCCGTGACTACTATGGCAGGTGAGTTGGCATGTTCTGTATTCTGACAATCCCATCTCTTTTCAGTCAATTATGCAGTGCTACATATACCCCTCATCTAGGACTGAATTCATTTTAAAAAGAGCCTGTCCCCAGTTTCACGTACCAACAAATGTCACTAACCTGCTTTTTGTTAAGCATTTCACAAATGATTCACACCACCACCATTTTTCAGTCTTGTGCACATATGCTATATAAATGTGCCTCACCAAATTCCTGCCTCCATGCTCAGTATGCTTGCATGGAGTAAAGCTGTACCAATGTGACTGAGTATATCATGCAGACTGCTGCTGGTGCATGTGATAAGACAAATCTCCATAGACTGCAGCCTGTGGCTTTAAACCAGAATACCTGTTGCCTATAGATTGCATTGAGTAGTGGTGAAACGGATACCTCTATCATAACTTGTAAAGCAAACAGTATCCCATGAACACATGCCCATATTACTGAAGTGCAGGTAGTACTGTCCCTGAAAGCTAACTATACTAGTGTTTTTAAGCCTCAACCAAGCTAATGAACACATGTTCACATTGTAGCTTTACATGTACTTTGTATTTAGAATATTTGCTTCTGTTGGTTAGCTTGTCATATTAGTTTGACAAAGGTAATTTTGTCATTAATTTGGGATTTTTATTTCAGTGGAAGAAGCCAAGGCAGTTATGGAGATCGATCTGGAGGTTCATACAGAGACAGCTATGACAGTTATGGTAAGTAATTGCTACGTGATTTGACGTCTAGGTTTTTAAAGGCAAAAAAGGGGTACGGGGGAACAAGAGGCGCAATAGTGCCCTTATCACTAGGACACTAAACTCTGTAAGCTGGTGAGTAACAGGATTCCACTCACCTGGTCCAGTTGTGACACCCACAACTGGTTAGAAGGCGTGTTAGGAATAATGTCCTGATGGCTGCTGCTGGATCCTCACCGAACCACTCAGGCGTGGAGAAGCATCAAGTTACTTGGGATAAGGTGTGTAGCGATCCCGCCTGCCAGGTTGACCCACATCAAAGAAGACACTTGAGATGAAGTGTTAATCAAATCCTTCCTTTATTCACCGACGCGTTTCGGTGCCCACCTGGCACCGAATCGCGTCCTGATGAATATCAAACGTGAAAAGGGATTTGATTAACACTTCATCCCCAAAAGTGTCTTCTTTGATGTGGGTCAACCTGGCAGCGCGGATCGCTACACACCTTATCCCAAGTAACTTGAGGTTTTTAAAGGGGGCTTCCAGTTTAAAAAAAAAAACTACTGGCTGTGGCTTTTTTTTTTTTCCTTTATATTCACCTTCCCTGGTGTCCAGTGGTGCAGAGTCTGTTGCTTCCAGTGTCTGTCACAAGTATTGACATCAAATCGTCACTGCCAGCAAATGGCTGCTTATGCCATGAACCTGGGCAGAGCGGTTTGACTGTAGTGCAATCATCATAACAGTAGTAGTGCTGGACACTGGAAAGGCATGGAAAATGTCATCCAGTTGTGTGGGGCTTTTTTTTCTCTTTTTTTTTTTTAGCCAAGACTTAGTCAAATTGTTAGTGTAATGCATGTTAAGGTTCTGGCCTTAAGTTTTTTTTTTTTTTTTTTTTTGCCGAAAGACCCTAAGCTTTAGTTTAAACTTGAATGGGATAAGGGGCAAAATCTGAATAGTATGGTGGAGTTAATTCTTACATTTGTCCTTATGCAAGTGCTTTACAACTGTGCCTGCTTCTTGTCCTCAGCTACACACAACGAGTAAAAAAACCTTCCTGACTCAAGATCGTCCTTCCAATGGCTGTATTTATAAAGATTTTTGGAGCTTCGCAGAATCGTTATTTAGTACTTCTACTTCTGTTCAATATTTTTTTTATATATATATAACATTTCATATTCCTGACTGCCTCTAATTTGTGAAATAGCTGCCCTATAGGGTCTGACCTGGGCATTTGCTTTTATTTGAATCGTCTGGTAGATATTTTTTTGTTACTAATGTTGACAGGCATGATATCCTGTCTAAGCTGTTTCATTAGAGGCACACTAGTTTGTTTACCTTGAGTTATGTGGAGTGTATTGGAGTGATCAGCTCCTTCAGCAACTTTTTTTTTTTTTTACACTTCTGGAAACAATTACCTGTTTGCTGTTGGACTTGGTCTTAAGATGCAACACTGTCTTATACATGCCTGTTGCTACTGTACATAGTTCCAGGGGTTACTGTCCCCAAATACTTTAAGAATGCCTTTTTAAAACATTCCTTTAGTGTAACAAGGTAGATCCAGAGCCTGAGTGATGTGAATGGTGGCCAAGCCTCCTTGATATACTTAAAGCAATACTCCTGTCCAATCTCTCCAATAAGTCACAAGAAGTTCTTGAAAATGTTTGTTTATATTGTCCTTTTTTACTGGATGGAATTGTATTGAAGTGGTTACAGAATTCTTGTATTCAACTTGCGTTTGGCTTCAAGAAGCCTATTAAAAGACCGTATAAAAAGAAATTGCTCCTGAAATTTTACCTTCTGCACAACATGGATGTTGCTGGCATAGTACACACACGGGGGTTTGTTTTATTGGGCAGTTAGAACAAATAGAACTTGTTGCAGCAAGCTTAGTGGTAACATTTTAGTGTTGCATAAAACAGCAGGGTTTAGTGCAGTAGTTCCCGAACTCCAGTCCTCATGGCCCCGACAAATCGTGTTTTCAGGATTTCCTTTGTATTGCACAGGTGATTACTTGATCATGATACAATCACCTGTGCAATACTAAGGCAATCTTGAAAACATGATTTGTTTGGGGGGCCATGAGGACTAAAGTTTAGCAAATACCGGTTTAGGGAGTTCCCAACAATCACTTAGTAAACATGTCGGGTACCCGGTGTACCCAGAACCATAAGCAGATCTGGGTGCATATCTGAAATTCCTGCCTGGCCATAAGTCTGATTATGTGCCAAATAGGGTTTTCACTAGTCATGGGGGGGGGGGGTAGTTCCCCAGAATAGTCGGCCCACAGGATTTTCAGCATCACAAGCTTGCATGTGGCAGTGTTAACACATGAATGTTGTGAGGTGTATGCACCCTAGTTCAGAGGCTCGCAGTGTATGTCTAATGCATTTCCAGTCATGCATGCTACTGTCAAGTGAATGTCCTGGCTTCAGGAAGGCATGGTGCGCATGACTGGACGTGCATGCAAATTTCAATTATGCACGGTGAGCTCTGAAGCCAGAGGTGCATATGCCCAGATCATAAAGGGATTTCAGCTATGCACCCAGTGTGGCAGGTTTCTTTCAACTATATTAAAGTTTTGTTTTTTTTTTTAGCTTTTACCTTTATGGATGTCCCTTGGATGTCTTCATCTCTGGACTTCGCTTTCATATTAATGCTTTTATTGCATAATTGAGGTATTAGCTTTGTTGTCCTAAAACACAGCTGAGGGTAGCATTGTGAAACACAGCAAATTACATTGGATAAATAACAATTTTTCTAGTTAGACATTTCTATAGCGTTTAAGGGATTCAAATTTTATACACCATCTTAGATGGTACAAAACTGCCTTCTGAGAATCCTCTACTAGAGTACAGACTCTGCAATGTCCTTGGAGAAGTCAAGTGTTGTGCATCCTGTGAAGCCTGACGAAAGCTGCTCTTGGCTAGTACATTTGTGGAATTAGTCCGGTATTTTGAGGTAACTCTTTTGCTCATGTCCCACACACTATGCTTACATGTACTATGCGCCTTTGCCTGTAAACCATATGAAGCACTGGTCTCTTGCATAAGTGGTTTAACAATTGACAGTAAAGTGTGCTGGCAAACCACAATTGTTTGAAACATGTTATATTTTAATACCACCAGACACATGTTGGCCTTGCATGTTGACAAAGCTTTCACATGATAAATGAATTGTTACCCAATCCCCCCCCCCCCCACTCTAAGGCCTACCTGCCAAGACAGATGTTGAGCTGTGGTTTTAAATAACCAGTGCTGTTTAGAAGTTTGAGAAATGAATAGTTAATGTGAATAAATTGTAGAATTTACTTAAACTCTACACTTGAGAATAGTCCCCTGTTTTTAACTTGCAACATGTTAATCTACATTGAAAATGTCACACTTCCAGTAGCAAACTGAATAATTTTGATGCTGCAAACTAGTAATCTGTAGGAATGTTTGCAGTGACTTGTACTTACAGCATCAGTCTACTGAATGACCCCTCTTGGTCATGTGACTAATTATTTCTTGCAAAATGTTTTTTTTTTTAATTTTTATTTTTGTTTATTTTATATTTAACTTTAATGTATTTTTTTATCTTCCAGAATAACTTAAGATTCTAGACCTGTTTGTCCAGCATGACTAATAGCAAGACCTTTGTATCTACCTCTTTAGAGGTGAGTATATAGCTATTGAACTGTGTGGTTTTTCTTGTGTAAATTCATGACAGTACATAGAACAAGTGTAATTGATAAAGGTGTTTGCTTTTTTATTGGCTTATTTACACAGCCAGGTGACTACAAACTACCTTTTTTTTTTTTTTTTTTTTTCTTTTGGGGTGGGAGCAGATTGTGAAAATTATTAAAAGCACATCATATGTGAACTGTGGAACAAATATTACTTAACATTGTTGGCTCAAAACCCCATAAAATTAGTGACCATATGCCAAGGCACTAAGCACTGCGGCTACAGAGTGCCCAAATGCAGTGTGTAGCTATCTGCGTTTGTCATTAGTGCAAAATGCTGCTTGGCTTATCTGCAAAAGTGGTTAGTGCTAGAGACCAGTCATGCAATTCAAAATAAAATTGACCCTTGATTCATTATGAAAAGGATGCATCAATAAAGATATGCGACAGCCCCATAAAAATATACTGGCAAGATAGCTAAATTCATTAATCAGTTACTGGAGCAGCGTTTTTAGGCATAAACACCCACTTCTCAAGAATTTGACATAAATGGGGCCTCACCCCAAGTGCATATTCTGGCAGTTATCAAACGTGACAATGTCTAAAACCGCAAGTTTGTGCTTGCAATGGTCTTGCGATCAGGGCTGTGAATAAGTCAAACTGCCAACAAGAGCTCCATTTCCATGACTGACTCACTCATACAGGACTTGTGTAACTACTGTACCTAATTGTATATTTTAAGTAATCAGTGCATTTTATTCCAACTCCAGTCCTGCATACAGTAAACTTAAAATTCCGTTATGCCAAGTCTCTGACGTTATCACTTGTATCAGGTTGTTGTATGCAAAATGACTGAAATACACTGACGTCTGGACAAGACAATCATTTGTGCTTATAAATTCAGCCTTGAGCCCCAGTCATACGAGATCGTTTGCGAGATAGCTGTAACGTCACAGGTTTTGTCACATTAGTGACAGGTTTTGTGACATTACAACGGTCTCCAGTGATGTTTCTATTTGTGACATCTAGCAGTGATCAGGCCCCTGCTGTGATGTCGCTGATTGTTACAAAGGGCTCAGGACCATTTTTTTGGCATCGCTGTGTGACAGCGAGAGATCTGTGACCTCACAGGCTGGAAGCCATGGTAAACAGTGGGTATCTAGGCAGCATGCACTTCCTAGGTACCCAGTGTTCATCATAGTTACCAGCTTCCTCCCTGCTTACAGGCTGAGTGAAGCAACATCACTTCCAGCGATGTGGGAGGTGGCTCTCTGGTTGCTGGGGAGATCTGCCCAGGGTGGATAAAAATCTTGATTTTTTTTTAAAAAAATCAAAAAAATCATTTTTTTGATTTAAATCATTTGATTTTGACAGTATTTGCACTTTGCTCTTGCACCTTTCTTTCCAAGATCTGCTGCTGGCATCTCAACAAAATGAACCCAAATAGGGTCTCTCTTACGACCTGCTGCCATGGCTCACACAGATCACTTATGAAGTTTGATTGTTACTACAGCCTGAGCCAAGCACTGCTGATGTTACTACAGCCTGAGCCAAGTACTGCAGTGCTGACTATCCAACAAGTTTGGGCATGTCAACTGAATGCAGGGAAAAAGAAACTAAACCAAAACTGAAACCAAGCTAGAAGTGTGGAATTAAAGGGGCAGTATGAACAAAATGTGGAGGCTATTAATAGTTTATACAATTAAGACATGCTGCTTTTAAACACCTACCTATTGCCATATAGTAAAACAAAAAAGATTTTTACTTACTTTGGGGTCCCCCCCTCACCCTGGCGTTAGATCGTTGCCCCTAGTTTCGTCCGTGTAACTATGGGCGCACATGCACACTGCTCTCACTTCTCATTTTAATCGTGATTTATATTAAAAAAAAAACTTTTGATTTAAATCAGTGATTTAAATCATGATTAAAATCATGATTTAAATCGATCCGATTTAAATAGAAAAAAAACTTTTGATTTAAATCGTGATTTAAATCATGATTTAAATCGGCGTGATTTAAATCAATCCACCCTGGATCTGCCTGTTTGGCAGCTCCCTAAAGTGTGAAGTAGGTGTTCTGGCAATGTAGTTACTAAGGTAGACTATATAACTTTTGTAAGCCTAGAGGAACCTGACACAAGTTAAGTTTGCTTTACAGTGAAATATATTGCATTGGAAATTAACTTTTTTTTTTCCTTTTCATTGCAGCTGGCCTCAAGGGTGTGAAGATTTTTTTTTTTTCTTATTTTTGCAATAAAGTTTTAAAACTACTTGTGGTCTTATAAAATTCATCAAAATATTTAAGCAGAAATTATAGCCTTTAGTTAAATTAAATTGGTTAATTCTGGGCTGCCTACTATAATTGTATGTTTAGAATACTTGTAAGGCTGGCTTCACACTACAGATGTGGTAGGTGTATCAGTTTGTTTTGCTGAAAACACCAGACAGAACCTGATGACCCTGGACAAACAACCAGAGGGCAAATATGCTCTCCAATCCTGTTTTCTGTGAGAGTATGCAGATGGTTTCTGCTGAAAGTTCAAGATCGCAGCTAGCAGTCCTGAAATCTCAGGCAGGGAGCTCTCCAGCTGCCGGTATCCAGGAGCTGCATCTGATTTTGTTGATCTAGTGCAGTAGACTCCCATGTTGGGGAAGGGGGGGGGGGGGGGCGATCCAGCAGGATCTGATTCGTGCAGGCTCTCTCCCAGACAGAAAATTGCAGCAATCTGTGATTGTGTCTTTAGAAACACCTGCATTCTCCCGGACAGATGGAAACCAGATTGCAAATGATTTCTATTGTGCCACATAGGGATACTGAGGCTAAAGATTGATCCGGGCTGTCTGGTTCATACTGGACAGCCTGGATCCTGAAAAATGTGAAGCCAGCCTGATGGCCACTTTACACACACCAACTTATCTGTCCAACTTACTGGTTGCAGTGAAATCATGGACACATGGCTCCATTTTGTGGCTGTGTACAATGGAACAATGTGTCCATGATTTCACTGCAACCAGTAAGTTGGACAGATGTTGGTGTGTGTAAAGTGGCCCTTAATCACTAGCTACTTGTCTTGCCTTCTGTACTAGACATGCTTGCGTTGGCAAGATTCATGATAACATTTCTCATTCTGTGTGGCTGTGATGCAGAAGATTCTGCTTATGGTGATTAATTGCACATGCTGGGGGGAGGAGAAGAGACTTGCCAGCAATGCTAGAAATGTGCGAACAGGTCATTCCAGGGAAAAAGTAAACTAGTGAGTATTGAGAGTAGCAATCCAAATGACCTTTTTAACCCCTTCACCCTCAGGGAATATTGGAGAAAAAAAAAATGAAGTCACAACTTCAAGGAGGAGTTGTACCTTTGAATGAAAATTTAGTTTACCATAGGTACTAGAAAACAGAAAATTCCTACTGTGGTGAAAGTAATTACACTTGTGTTTTGAGTTCTTTTCTTTTGAAATTGTTTACTATGGTGAAATTGTACACCTCCAGGCCAGTACAAGTTTGTACTAGTCAAGTAAGGGTACTTTCACATCAGTGTTTTTTAAATTGTGGCAGATGCAGTGAAAACTGCATCTGCTGCAATTACTGCATACTGGTGGCACAGTTGTGGCAAGCCCCATACAATGATTATGCAGGATTGCAGCAGGTGTGGCTGTGAAAAAACTGCGGCTGACAGTTTTTTTTCGTGGCCGCAAGTGCCAAAACTGCACTTGCTGCAAGCCTGCATATACATTGTATGGGGCTTGCTGCAACTGTGCAGCTGGGATGCAGTAATTGTAGCAGATGTGTGTTTTTTTTTTTTTTTTTTTTGTTTTTTCACTGCATCTGCCGCAATTTTAAAAAAACACTGATGTGAAAGTACCTAACTTTAACCAGGTAAAGTTCAAATGATAAAGGAAAAACTGCAGTTGGTGCTATATTCTCCACAAACCAAAGCATACATATGTACATCATTGGTTATGGAGGTGTTTACAAACCTGCCAGGTTCAAACAACCTACAGGTCCTGCATGTTGAGGTATTACTTATCAGCCTCTTGTTCAGCAAGATCCAATCCTAAAATGAGGCCTAAAGGCCCAGTTACACACAATTGTGCAGGGATTGTTCACAGATCTCTAGTTGCAATCTCTGCACAATTCTGTGGAACTGGGCCTTTAGAATAGCTATTCTTTAAAAACCTTGTCTGATCTGGTATAACTGAGATGAGTCTTGTTTAAAAGTCAATTTTGACATGACATTACTACTTCCAGCAGGTGAATGGTAGTTTATCTACTTCACCATCCCTGAAGAGACATTTGAAATCAGTTTGACAAGACCCACACAGAATCAGATATCAGACTGGCTCAAAGCAGGACCTTCAGTAACATCACACCCATGTGATTTAAAAAGGAGTCTGTCCAACTTAAAGATGCTTCCTGTGGAGGGGGAGTAACTGCACAGTTAAGTCAGACCTATATGGGAGGGATGATGTGTGAGCAGCAGCTAGTGAATAATGACTTGGGCCCCTTTCACATCGGCAGTAAACGTGGATTGCAGCAGTTGGAGTGGAAAAAAAAATGCAACTGCTGCAATAAGCCCCATACAAAGTCTGGGGCTTGCGGTAAGTGCAGCGGTTGCAGCCGCAAAAAAACAGTATGCCGCAGTTTTTTTTCACGGCCGCATGTGCCAAAACCGCACCTGCCGCATACTTAATGCAAGCCTCAGAAATAGTATGTGGCTTACTGCAGTCATGGCCGTTATGCGGTAATTGCATGGTTTTTCACAGCAAATGATGCGATCAGCGTATAACGCTGATGTGAAAGGGCACCTACAAGTGGAAAGCGTGCAGCTGAGAATTATAGTATAGAAGTGCAGGAACCATATAGAAATAAAATGAGCGACCTCTAACCCCTTTATGACCAAGGGTTATACATAAGCTCATGGCCATGTCCATCCCTCTGATGCAAGCTTGTGCTGAGCTAGCATCATTTCCCCCCCCCCCTCCCCCCATAGCTGATCTGTAGCTTAACACCTTAGCGACCCTTGTCAAACAATTTGCCATGGAAATCTGTGCCTTGACCCATGGCACAGATTCTGTGATATGCAATGATCTCGTTCCTGCAGCTCAAGTGAGTTGCTGACCTCTCACTTGAGCTGCAGGTAGCTGGGGCCGTGTGCTACACCCCAGGGTGGCCGCCCCCCCCCCCCCCCCCCCCCCTTCCCCGAGGCTAGACGTGATTGGCTGTTTAGAAATGACACCGCCAATTACTGCGGCTGTAATAGAGAATGTGCCTTTTCTCCATTCGCCGTCCACGCCCTATTGGGGGACAGGAACACAGGTTACAAGCCCCTCCCCTTCCTCCGTACTCTAGTGTCTTCCTGTCCCCCTTTGGGCATGGAGAGCCCAGCGTTTCCCCAGCTCATGTAAGTGTTTCTGGGGGTGGTCACAAGGAGTAGAGTTATTTAGGCCCTGCACTCTCACTGGGACCCCCTTCTCTTCCCTTTTTTTCTATAGGGAGACAAGGGCTACCTGTGAAAAGGAGCAAAAACCCATCCAGGGAATGTGGCTGCGGCACGAACTTCCCTCTTCCTACAAAAAGGTGTCGGCCGTCAGTGTTGTCCCCCATCCCTGCTTGAGGAGCTCCAATCCATTAGGGAAGAGGTACAGGCTTCTATCTCTGCACTGCCGATTTTTGCTGCAGCTTCCAGGCCTTCCTCTCCGAAGGAGAGGAAGCTCCAGGATTGTGACTCTGTGGATCTCGGGGAGGCGGGCCAGAGCTCTGCATCAGAGGACGGCTAGGATATTACCTCTGTTGCCTCTGTCCAGACACGAGAATCTGGACACTACTATTTTTCCACGGAGTCCATGGGTGAATTGGTGGTCACTGTCCACAGTACCATGGGAGTAGAGGTGGTGGAACCCCCTTCTTCTGTGCAGGACTAAATGTTCAGAGGCCTAAAGGCTAAGCGGCAGTTGGGCTTGCCTGTCCATGAGGTCATCCGGGTTCTCATCCGCCGGGAGTGGGAGTCTCCAGAACATCGGCTGCTCACCCCATCCGAGTGGGCTGGAGGGTGATGACTTTTTTTTCTGGGAGGTCCCAAAGGTGGACATCCAGGTGGCCAAGGTAGCATATAAGACCATGTTGCCTTTTAAAGATTCCTCCCAGTTGAAGGACCCCCTCGATCGTAAGATGGAGAGTGTCCTCAAAAAACTCCTGGGAGGCGGCAGCTATGTCTTAAAAGGTGAACATTTCCTCTATATGTGTGGGGCTGCTCTGGCAGCAACCATGTAGCAGTTAATCACCTGCACCATGCCTCGTGTACCCAACCGTGGCTGTGGGTTCAATCCTAAGCTGTACATCATCCAAGGCATTATGTATAGGTGACACATGATGGCTGCAGGCTATCCCCCTGGCAGGCCCCGTGCTCTGGCGACTGTGGGCCACTAGCCGTTGGGCGAGGCTTTTAACCAAGTCTCTTTAAGTGGATCACCCAGCTGGAAGAATTCCTCCTGCAGGGTACTCCCAGGGAGGAGCTTTGGACTCCATTCCGCTTCTGAGACGTGCTACGGGCTTCCTAACCGATGCCTCTGCTGAGTCGATCCGCATTGGCGCCAGGTGCGCAGTGTTGGCTAACACAGCTCACAGGGCAGTGTGGCTTAGTTTGTGGAATAGGTAGGTCACGTCTAAGCTCCAGCTGTGTGGCCTCCCCTTTCAAAGGTCTTTTGTCTTTGGTCCGGCATTGGATGACATCCTGGGAAAGGTGTCAGACCGGAAAATGTGTCTCCCAGAACAGAAGCCCTTTCGGATGCAGTCCTTTCGGCCTGAGCGCAGCCAACCCTCCCAGTCTAAAGGGAAGGGCAAGTCTGGTCGCTGGGTATTCCAGAAAGGGGCCACAACCCGTAATATCTTGCTGCCCCAGCAGCGGCATCACCAGCTGCCCCCTAAACAATGCCGCCTTCCCCATTGCGGGGCAGCTCCTGCGGTTTCTGCCACAGTGGCAAGCAATCTCCTCGTGCCCTTGGATCCTCTCGACCATTTGGGAGGGTCTGCACTTGGAATTCAAGAGCCTGCCCCTCCATGTCTTCGAGTCCCCTCGCTTCCTCAGGGGACTCTTGCACATTTTCTCTTGTCGGGTCTGCGAGACCTGTTGGATTCGGGTGTGGGGTCCCCAGTTCCTCCTGGAGAGGACTGCCAGGGGCGTTACTCCAGGTTGTATGTGGACCTCCAGAACGCGTATTATCATGTCCCCATTCACCCGTCCCACAAGCGCTTTCTGCGATTCGCGATCTCCGGGGCAGGTGGGACGGTCCATTATCGGTTTAATGTGCTGCCCTTCAGGTTTTCGTAGGCACCCAGAGTTTACCAAACTCATGGGGGAAGTGATCGCATTCATCCAGACCCAGGGGATATGTGTGTTTCCCTATTTAGACGACATGGTGGTTGCTCTTTCGGCAGTGGTTCTGCGCACAGTGGTCTCCGAAACGTTGGAGATTCTTCAGTCCCTGGGGTGGGTACCCAATCTTTGAGAATTGGAACGGGTGCCGGCAACCCGTCGTCAATTTTTGGGAGTCTTGCTGGCCTCCTCCAGACAGGCCTCATTCCTTCCTGCGGCACATCGGCTTCTGCGCTGCGTGCATCTAACCTGCTTCCGGGCAAGGAGGTTGCCCTCCTTGCGGAAGCAATATCCCTGTTAGAGGCCATGACGGCCTGCATTCAGTCGGTAGCATGGGGGAACCCGGGGCAGATGGTCACCTTGCTTTCCTGGATGAATCCCGGACACCTTCGGACGAGGGTGGCATGGCTGCAGGCTCCTGTGACCTCCGTTCCCACTGCTGCCTGCAGTTCTGGTTGGGGCGCGATGGTGGATCGCACACCGTTCCAGTGGATTTGGAGTCGCTCGGTCAGTAGCCAGTCTTCAAACTTCTGGGAACTTCTGGCAGTGGAAGAAGCGCTTCATGCGCAGCTCACGTTCTACGGGGTCATCATGTCAAGATCCTGTCGGACAACGTGACTATGGTTGCCTTCTTGCGGCACAATGCGGTACTCGAGGCTTACACTTGCAGGGGCTGGCAAGACTGTTCTTTTCGTGGGCAGTACGCCATCTTCTCTCCTCCCGGCAGTTCATCTGAAGGGAATGGCCAATGTACAGGCAGATTTCTTGAGCCGCACGGAGGTCCACCCAGGAGAATGGTGCCTCCATCCGGATGTATTTCGCTCTCTTACGGACAGGTGGGGTGTTCCTCTCGATCGACCTGTTCGCTTCGGGCTCGAATACAAAGGTGCCACCCTTTTTCTTCCTGACGGGGTCAGACCATCCTCGGGGGCTGGACGCCTTTGCCCATCCCTGGGCCTTCCGTTTGGTGTATGCATTTCCTCCAATCCCGCTACTTCCCAAGGCGTTGCAAAAGATTCGGGCGGACGGGGTGTCGACCGTCCTGGTGGCTCCCCTGTTGCCCAAACGGGCATGGTACGACGCCATCCGAGACCTGGGCCTGGAGTGACTGATTAGGTTGCCCCACTGTCTCGACCTTCTGTCCCAGGGTCCTCTTTCACCCGGGCCTTCAGTGGCTCTATCTGGTTGCCTGGCTGTTGCAGCCGGGATCCTGAGGACCAAGGGTCTCTCCCAGGCAGTGATCCGCACGCTTCGGCAGGGCAGGCAGCCTGTGTCGCACGCTATTTACAGGAGGGCTGGAATCTGTTCCTGTACTGGTGTGCTCCTTCCATCCCGGCCATGCATCATCCTAATGTGGCCCAACTCTTGGGTTTTTGCAGCGTGGCCTTGATTTGGGGCTTCGGCCGAGCACTCTTTCAGTCCAGGTGTCAGCACTTGGGCAGTTTTGCCCAGGATCTTGCTTTCCATTGATGGCTCAAGCGTTTTTTTACTTCTGCTTGGGGGTGGCGTCCCCGTTTCGGCCTTCTGTCGTTCCCTGGGATTTGAAGATTGTTCTCCACGGGTTTTCTCGAAGTCCCTTTGCACCCTTGTCGGCTGCATCCCTTACGTCTCTCTCACAAGGTGGCGGTTTTGGTGGCCATCACTTCTGCTCCAGAGTTGAGGAACTGCAGGCACTCTCTGTCCGGGCTCCATGCCTCGTGGTCTCCGTTGTTCGCATTACGCTTCGGTTGCATTCATCTATTCTTCCGAAAGTTGTCGGTTTTCCATCGGTCCCAGTTTGTGGTTCTACCTTCATTTGGTCAATCTCCTGCTAATGCGGCTGAAGCCGTGTTTCATTCCTTCGATGTTCGTCGGGCTGTCCTCCTCTACCTCCGAGAGACTGCTTCCTGGAGGTTAGATCAGAACCTGTTTTGTTCAGCATTTTGGGAAAAATACAGGGAAGTAGACTTCCTAAGCTACCATCGCTTCCTGGATCACGAAGGTGATCTGTGAGGCCTACGTCGCTCTGGTCCTTGCTCCTCCAGTGGGGTTGAAGGCTACTTCAACTCGGGCTGCTTCTACGTCCTGGGTGGAGCAGGCTGGAGCTTCATCGGAGCTGATTTGCAGAGCGGCTACGTGGTAATCTCTCCTCACTTTTTCTCGCCACTATAGGTTAGATCTGTCCTTCAGTTGGGATCTGTGCTTTTGTAGGAAAGTCCTACAGGCAATAGTCCCACCTGAGGAGTATCTGTGGTATTCCTCCAATGCTGTCGTGGAAGGCGAATGGAGAAAACTTAATTAGTCCTTACTGGTAATTCCTTTTCTTGGAGCCTTCCACGACAGCATCAGTTCCCCCCCTTGTTGGTGTTTGATTCCGGTTTGTATCAGGTAATCCATGGCTAAGGGTGATCTTGGTAAACACTGGAGTACTGAGGAAGGGGAGGGGCTTTTAAACTCTCTGTGTTCCTGTCCCCCAATAGGGCGTGGACGACATCCTCCAATGCTGTCGTGGAAGGCTCCAAGAAAAGGAATTACCGGTAAGGACTAATTCAGTTTTCCTGCTCCCTGCGCTTCCCCTGTCCCTCTGCTGGTACCCCTGCCCCCCAAATCCCCTCCTGGCCCTCCGTGACTCTCCCCTGCCCTGCGGTGATCACCGGAGCTTACCGGTGATCGCCGCCGCTGCTCCTGTGGTCCCTGGACTCCCCGCCACCGACCTGATGTCTCCTCCACTCTTCTGGTCTTCTGCCTGCTGTTGTCTGGTCCTCTTGTCAGATCCCTTCACTGCAGCTGTGAAGGGATCTGACAGCCCTGGTGCAGGGATCTGTTGTGAGATCCCTTCGCTGCAGCTATGAAGGGATCTGACAACCCTGGCACAGTGACCCATTATGTGATCGCTGTGCCAGTGCTGTCAGATCACTTTGCTGCAGCCCTGACCCCCTGCATGGGGACCGATCTGCAGAAAGTGATCTGACAGCCCTCGCAAGTGATCCACATAGTAGATCACTGTGCCCAGGCTGTCAGATTGCTACTCTGCAGCCCAAATGGCCTGCGTGGGGATCGAGCTGCAGAAAGTGATGACGGCCTGGGCGCAGTGGTCCACCTAGTGGGTCACTGCGCCCAAGATGTCCGATTGCTTTTTGTGGGTTTACACAGTGATGCTGTACTGTATGGCAATAATCTTCCATACAGTGAATCATCACTATGACACCAGAGACTGTAACAAGGACACTTGATCCGCTGCTGCAGTCTGGATGTAGTGGAGCTGCCCCACAAGTGATCCCATTTTGGAAACTAGACCCCCCTCCCCCCAGGGAACTTATCTAGATGGAAGGTGAGCACTTTTAACCCCCAGATGTCTCAAATTCAACTGTAAAAATGAAAAAGTACTATTCTCTAGTCACCTTCCATGACAGCATAGGAGGTAGCCTCGCCACGCCCAATGGGGACAGGAAACACAACAGAGGTTAAAAGGCCCCTCCCACCTCCCATTAACCAGTGTCTTTCCTGTCCCGATGGGGCATGGAGAGGTTTTTTCTCCTGCGCTGTGGGGCCGGTGACTGCAGCATACCTGATGTGATTTTTGGCCGGGCAGCGTTGGTCAGTGCTGCGGTTCTCCTCCTCCTGCTGCTCCTGCCGCATGTTTTTCGCGGTGGGACCATGCCCTGGTCCTCCGGAGCCCCCCCGGAGGTGATGCGGTCCTTGGGCGCCCCACCGGCAGCCTCTCGGTGCTCCCTGAGCCCGCCGGCTTCTCCCTGCGCGCGCGCTGTCGCGCCAACCAGATGTGACGTCACACGCGTCACTTCCGGGTCACGTGCTCCCCCGGGGGAGCGGCGCTTCTGATTCCAGCGGTCGGAATCCGGAGGGACAGCGTGCAGGGCACGCCTCTGCTAAGCTGCGGCCTGGCTGGGACCCTGCGTGGGGATGAAGGGGCACATTGATTGGAGCGGTGGGGCAGGCTTAAGCATTTAAGCTGCCCTGAAGACAACAGTTAAGGTGAGCTGTACTATTGCCAGGATGGCTGATCTTGCTGCTGAGACCAGCTCTGCCCCAGCCACAGCGAGTCTGTGCCGAGGGGGGTCCGTGTGCCTGTATTCAGGCAGAGTCTTATGGCGCCCTCTCTATTTTTTATAGGAAGAGAAGCCAGCTGTTAAAAAGCCCGGTGGGAAGCGATGCCCTGTCTGCAATAAGAAGTTTCCTTCCCCCTGGGACAAGAAACTATGCCAGGAGTGTACGGATCGTGTGGTTCGGGCTGAACATCCCTCCTTAGTGGAGGAATTACGCTCCATGGTGAAGCATGAGATCCAGGCCTCTTTGGCTTCCCTGACTACGGCTGCTCCCACCCCGGTCCCGGGTCCTCTGTCTCCAAAGAAGCGGAAACGGCAGCAGAACCCATCTGACTCTGACGGCCAGATAGACTCAGACTCGGATAATTGGGATGATGGTTCTGACCCTAGCAGATTTCTGTTCTCCTCAGAGGATTTGGCTGAGCTCATTAGTGCAGTTCGTAGCACTATGGGTCTGGAGGAGGAACCGGTCCTCCACTCTGTCCAGGATGCTATGTTTGCTGGGCTTCGTCCGGCAAGCCGGTGAGATTTCCTGTCCATTCCAACATTCAGGATCTCATTGTTCAGGAGTGGGAATTTCCTGAAAAAAGGGTTAAAAGTGCTATGAAGAATAGATTTCCCCTGGAGGACTCCCCATTTTCTTGGGATGTCCCCAAGGTGGATGTTCAGGTCACTCGGGTGGCTAAAAAGACCGCACTACCTTTTGAGGATACTTCCCAGCTGAAGGATCAGATGGATAGGAAAATTGAGGGGCTGATGAAGCGCTCTTGGGAAGCATCCTCATCTACCTTACAGGTGAATATTGCTTCTACCTGCGTTTCCCGTTCGATCCTCAGGTGGTTAGATCAGCTTGAGTGCCATATCTCCCAGGGTACTCCGAGGGAAGAGCTTCTGGAATCCTTGCCTTTGTTGAAAAAGGCTTCTGGATTTCTGGCTGACACGTCTGCGGAGTCTGTGCGCATGGCCGCCCGTACCTCTGTTCTTTCCAACTCGGCTAGACGTGCTCTCTGGTTGAAGATGTGGACGGGGGATTCCACATCTAAGATGCGCCTTTGTTCCATTCCCTTTAAGGGGGATTTGGTTTTTGGGCCAGCCCGGGATGACATCCTGGCCAAGGCCTCAGATAAGAAGGCTCTCCCCGAACAACGAGTGGCGAAAAAGTCGTTTTTTCGTCCCCAAGTGCCTCAGGCCTCCCAGCCCAGAGGTAAAGGGAAGAGTGGTCATTGGTCCTACCCAAAAGGTAGAGGGAGGAACATCTTCGTTCCCTCCCACCAACGTCCTCAGCAGGACAAATAGTGACTCGGTGCGGGTGGGGGGAAGGCTCTCTGCCTTTCTTCCCAACTGGCACGGCATTACCAACTGCCAGTGGATACTCAACATCTTATCGGAGGGTCTCTTGATAGTTTGTGTCTCCTCCCCACCAGGTCTTTGAGTCACTACCCTGCCCTCTCGGGGATCTCACGATCTCTTGTTCTCCAACCTTCTGGACCTCTTGGCTTCCAATGTCATCTCCAGGGTTCCGGAGTCGGAACGCGGCAGCGGGCATTACTCCCGGCTCTTCATGGTGAAGAAGCCGTCGGGGGCTGCCCGGATTATAATCAATCTGAAGCAGCTCAACCGTTATGTCCGCTACCGCAGATTCAAAATGGAGTCTATCAGGTCTGTGATCCCCTTGATAGGGCCCCACTTCCAGATGGCCACCATAGATTTGAAGGATGCATATTTCCATGTGCCTATTCATCCCAAGCACAGGAAATACCTACGGTTTGCGGTGTCTTACCGGGGGGAAATTCACCACTTTCAGTTCAACGTTCTCCCTTTCGGTATCTCCTTTGCTCCCCGAATTTTTACCAAAATCATGGGAGAGGTGGTGGCCTTCCTAAGGTTGCAAGACGTCTTCTGATTCCATACTTGAACGACCTCTTTCTGGTCGCGCCTTCGGTGGAGGTCCTCAGGTCGGACGTGGACAGAGTGTTGTTCACACTTCAGTCGTTGGGGTGGCTCCCAAATCTGCTGAAGTCTCAGCTTCTCCCCTCCTCAGTCAGGAGATTCCTGGGGGTGCTTCTGGACTCTGACAGACAGATGTCCTTTCTTCCGGAAGATCACAAAACGTCCCTTACGTCGAGAATCTCTACCCTGCGGGCTCAGCGGTCCCCGACTCTCTGGGAGTCCATGTCGGTCCTGGGGTCTATGACAGCATGCATCCCTTCAGTCATGTGGGCCCAGGCACATTCCAGGTGCCTTCAGGACCACATTCTGTTGAATTGGAATCGTCTCCCCTCCTCCCTCAACAAAAGGGTTTGCTTGTTGGGGAGGGTAGTGTCCTCCCTCAGGTGGTGGTTGTCCCCTGTGAATCTGGCCAAGGGAGTCTCTTGGTCTCGGAATCCTCTGGTTACTGTGACGACAGATGCCAGCCAGCGGGGATCTGAATATCGTGCTTACGGGGCTCCTTATGAGCCTCTGACGGCTTGCTCCATGAGGTCCTTGTCTCACAAGCTCTCTTTCCTGGTGGCTATTACTTCAGCGAGGAGAATTGGTGAACTTCAGGCTTTATCCATTCGTGAGCCATATTTGACGGTGCGTGATGACAGCATTGTTTTCCAGTTGGATCCGTCTTTTCTGCCGAAGGTGGTGTCGGAGTTCCATCGATCTCAGTCGATCGTTCTACCATCCTTCTGTCAACATCCTAGATCTGCGAAGGAGGTGGAGTATCATTCTCTGGATGTCCGTGGCCTGGTGTTGCACTACCTGGAGATCACGGCTCCCTGGCGTATCGACCAGAATTTGTTCATTCAGCACTTTGGTCGCAACAAGGGCCGGAAGGTGGCTAAAGGCACTATCGCCAATTGGATAAAGAAGGCGATAACGGATGCCTATCTTGGTCAAGGCCTCTCGGCTCCTACTGGTTTCACGGCCCATTCTACCCGGGCCACTTCTGTCTCATGGGCTGAGCGTGCTGGGGCTTCTCCGGAGCAGCTCTGCAAAGCGGCTACATGGTCTTCACTACATACCTTCACCAAACACTATCGTTTGGATGTTATGGCTGGCATGGACTTGGCCTTTGGCTGGAAGGTCCTGCAAGCTGTTGTCCCTCCCTAGGTAAGGATTCGTGGGCATTCCTCCTATGCTGTAGTGGAAGGTGACTAGAGGAAAAAGAATTATTCTTACCGTAAATTCGGTTTCTAGGAAACCTTCCACGACAGCACTTATTTCCCTCCCTATTTTCCTTGTTTGTGGATTGTATGCTAGTTTCTTATGCGTTCTGGGTTCGTTGTAAGACACTGGCTAATGGGAGGTGGGAGGGGCCTTTTAACCTCTGTTGTGTTTCCTGTCCCCATTAGGGCATGGCGAGGCTACCTCCTATGCTGTCGTGGAAGGTTTCCTAGAAACCGAATTAACGGTAAGAATAATTCTTCTTTTTTTTTTTTTTCACTAAAATTTCCTTTTAGCTTAAATGTTTTCACATGGGCAACAGGATAAAATGCATCCTAGCAACTGTTGGGCAATTTCTCCTGTGTACACAGATACCTCATATGTGGTCATAAACCACTGTTCGGGCGCACGGCAGGGCTCAGAAAGAGCGTCATTTCACTTTTGGAGCCAATTTTCCATTCAAAAAGTCCAATTGGGCACACGGCAGGGCTCAGAATGGAAGGAGCGCAAACAGTGGTTTATGACTACATATGAGGTATCGGTGTACTCAGGAAAAATTGACCAACAAATTTTAGGATACATTTTATCCAGTTGCCCATGTGAAAATGAAAGAATTGAGGCTAATATAACATTTTTGTTAAAAATAATTAAAATGTCAATTTTTTTCCTTCCATGTTGCTTTAATTCCTGTGAAGCACCTGAAGAGTTAATAATGTTCTTGAATGTAGTTTTGAGTAGCTTGAGGGGTGCAGCTTTTGAAATGGTGTCACTTTTGGGTGTTTTCTGTCATGTAAACCCCTCAAAGGGACTTCAAATGTGATGTGGTCACTAAAAAAATGGTTTTGTAAAATTTGCTGGAAAAATTAAAAATTGTTATGAACTTCGAACCTTTATAACTTCCTAACCAAAAATGTTTTTTTGCTATCGCCATGACAGCACCCACCGAGAGGGGGGAATCTGCCCACAAAGACAGGAAACCTACAGATAAAAAGGGGCGGCCCCCCTCGTCTCCTCAGTTGGTTTCCTGTCCTTCTGGGAGGAACCTACAGATTAAGTCTTTACCTGGGGCCTGAGACTGCCATGGAGGGCTGGTGGAGGTCCGTGGTATCCGGGTCCTTGAGGCAGTGTCGGGGAAGCTCTGGTACTACACTCTCCCTCGTTGCCTGGTTCTGTATGCACGACCCAGTGTCCGGATGGTGCCGCTCTGGGTCGTGCGGGGTGCTGCCTGGGGCCGTCCCCGCTGTGTGTGTCACGACGCAGGGCGGGTGGAGCGAGGCAATTTGCCGCCCTGTGGCGCCACCGGCCGGCTTCTGGGGTTCCCGGTGCGCATGCGCGCCGGTCAGCGGATGTATCCTTTGAACCGGAAGTGCGCGTCACTTCCGGCGGTCCGGAGGAGGGCGCATCTCATGGCGGGGAGCAGCGCTGTTTCAAAGGCGGTGTCTGGGGCCTCGTGGTTGCGGCCATCATGTCTTCTCCCAGGGATGCGGAGGGACACCCGGAGGGGGTCTGCCAGCCTGTGACTAGGAGTAACAGCAGTGGCAAGCAGGCTTCCAAGTCCAGTACCTGTAAGGAACGCTCCACTGAAAGCTCTAAAGGCTCCAAGGCTGTGTCTCCACCTCCTAAACCGGTACCAGTGTGGGCATTAAGGGTGAGTTATGCTGGTTCTTCCACTCTGCTAATTGCCATTCCTCTCTGTCTCCTTTTCTTTCCTTTGTTTCTTCTACTAGCCTAAGAAACGCTCTGACAAACGGAAACATACATTTTGTGCCTTGTGTGAACAGCCCCTGTCAGCCAGGGTTCGGCGCTTTGCTTCACTGTATCCCTCGGACCTTCCGGAGATGGTGGATGCTCTGCGGGTGCCTTGGGATTTTCCTGTGGCGTATGCTTTTCTTCCGTTCTGTCTGCTTCCTCTGGTTCTACACAAAATCAGGGAGAAGGGTGCGAGGGTCATCTTGATAGCCCCCTTTTGGCCCAAGAGACCTTGGTTTTTCTGGCTGAGGACGATGTCGGTGTCCGACCCTTGGGTGCTCCCGGCGGATTGGAAGCTGCTCTCTCAGGGTCCGTTTTTTCACCCACAGGCAGAGGGCCTTCATCTGACGGCCTGGAATTTGAGCGGCAGCTTCTGAAACGGCGGGGGTTCTCCGATGCTTTGGTTGCTACCCTCCTCAGCAGTAGAAAGGCGGTTACCACTAATCTTTATTGTAGGGTCTGGCGTAAGTTTTTGGACTTTTACTCTGGGGGTGTCACTGACCGTGCTCTGATTCGTGCTATTCTGGAATTTTTGCAGCAGGGGCGGGACTTGGGCCTGGCGGTCCGTACTCTTCGGGTTCAGGGTTCTGCTCTGGGGGCCCTTTTTAGTCAGAATATTGCGGGTGACCGGTGGATTTCCTGATCTTTTTCAGGCTTGTGACCGTGCTGCTCTGGTGCACATCCCTTGGCTGCCTCCCTGGGATTTGAATTTGGTTTTGGACGCCTTGACAGGACCTCCCTTTGAACCTTTGACCTCGGCCTCCCTTAAGCACTTGACCTGGAAGATGGCCTTACTGGTAGCCTTGACATCGGCTAGATGGGTGGGCGACCTGCACGCCTTGTTTATTGACCCCCCCCCGTTCCTGTTAGTTTTCCCTGATAGGTTGGTTCTTAAGACGGACCCCTCGTATCTCCCTAAAGTCTCCTCGAAGTTCCATAGAAGCCAAGAAATCATTCTGCCCTCCTTCTGTGACAATCCCACTAGCCCTGAGGAGTTGACTTTTCAGACCTTAGATGTTAGGAGGACTGTGCTTGAGTATATTTCTAGGACTCAGCCCTGGAGGAAGTGTAGGGCCTTGTTTGTTTCTTTCCAGGGGCCTCGGAAGGGAGCTCGTACCTCTAAAAGCACCATCTCCAGATGGATCCGGGAGGCTATCTGTTTGGCCTACTCTGCAATAGGTGAGCAGCCGCCGGCCGGTATTCATGCCCATTCTACTTGTACCACGTCTGCCTCCTGGGCTGAACGAGCAGATGTCTCTCTTGAGTCTATTTGTAGGGCTGCTATTTGGGCTTCACCTTCTACCTTTTTTCGGCACTATCGCCTTGACCTCTCCTCTTCGTCTGACCTCGACTTCGGGAGGGCATTTCTTAATACTTTGGTCCCTCCCAGGTGATGGTCTCTGCAAGTCTCTCAGTGGGTGCTGTCATGGCGATAGCACAATCTAAGATTACTTACCGGTAGTTGTATTTGCGGAGTCCATGACAGCACCCACTCACTTCCCACCCTTTCTTTTCCTTTTTTGTAATGATAGTCTGTGGTTGTTCTTCTTAGTAGTGCTTTCGTGTGTTGTCACTTGCCACTAGTGGCCACTTATTGCCTGGGGTTTTGTGTGCCCCTCTTTTTCACGTCTTGTGGTTCTGGCCTTCTCGTATTATAATTGTGGCGCCCCGCAACAAGTGCGTCACAGGAAGGTATTGCATCCCTGACAGAAAATGTAATATCTTCCGTCTCGGTGATGACATGGTTAAACACAGAGCTCCATACACCACACAACACACTAGAGGTAGAGGGCCAATCAGGTCCTGGTGGGAGGAGTGAAAGAAGTAGTGTGTGTAGGGGAAGTTGGTAACTTAAGAGAAGAAAGTGGAGTAACGCAGGAGAAGGAGCAGCAGGGCCCTGCACAGTTCCGTGCACCCCTGAAAACCCACTTACCGGCTGGCACCATTAAGCGGTGTCCCAGACCGGAACACGAGCAGCTACCAAACGGGCTCAAACATACCCGTGCCCAAACCACCGAAACACCGGCTCCGAGGTGAACAGACGTCCACCGCTGTTCCGCGAACCGGAGTGAAGGAGCCGCTTCTTAGCAGCACCTCACTACAGCCGCAACCAAGCTGTCTTGCCAGCAGGGTACCCACCACTGGACACAGGACCTTACAGCCGTCTGTAATTCAGTTAAGGAATCCATTAGAAGTTTCCCTAGTGCCCTGAACTGGTACACCAAGGCGACACCGGCAACCAATATAGAAAGGTTAGACAAAGGAGTAACACCTTGGAGCTTTGGACTAAGATCAGTCATCGCTGGGACCACCCGGTCCGTTACACCAGACTGTATACCCTGTTCCACACTAACGGTTACAGTAAAGACCCGTTACAGAGGAAGCTGGTGTCCGTGCTTTTCTTCAGAACTGTTATTAACTTTAACTTTAATCACACAGTAACTACTGAGCTGCCGTATTTCATCGAGAGCAGCTCCTGGCCCCGGGGACTCCCGCTCATCCTGTGGGGAGCATCCCATCTAGCTTCCGCACATCCCCCGGAGGCCCAAGCAGCGCCGATGCGTTCACCGGACTCCCACGGGTGGCGTCACGACAAACAAGAATTATTCCCGTCCGTTCATCCCCTTTTGATCTGACCACCGGGCCCCACAGACTCAGGCGCGGAACCGTGACGAGGGAATCAATGCCTGAGACCTGAGAACCCGGCAACGGTGAGTCATGATTCATTGTGTTTGTATATTTATTCGGTTTTGGCGGTTCCTCCACTTTCTCTGTAACCCAAATGAGGAGGCGAGGGGGACCGCCCCTTTTTATCTGTAGGTTTCCTGTCCTTGTGGGCGGATCCTCTCTCTCGGTGGGTGCTGTCATGGACTCCGCAAAATACGACTACCGGTAAGTAATCTTAGATTTTTCCCAAAATTGTGCTGATGTAAAGTAGACATGTGGGAAATGTTATTTATTAACTATTTTGTGCCACATAACTCTGGTTTAGCAAAATAAAAATAAAAAATTTGAAAATTGCAAAATTTTCAAACTTTTTGCGAAATTTTTGATTTTTTCACAAATAAACGCAAAAATTATCGACTTAAATGTAATACTAACATGAAGCCCAATACATCACGAAAAAAATCTCAGAATCGCTAGGATTGGTTGAAGCATTCCAGAGTTATAAACTCCTAAAGGGACACTGGTCAGAATAGTCAAAAATGCCAAGGTCCTTAGGGTCAAAATAAGCTGGGTCCTGAAGGGGTTAAAGTAAAAATACAATTGCACATCCCTTTTTTTTTTTTATAAAATATTTTTATTGAGTTTTCATTTTTAATAACAAGGAAAAGAAGAAAAACAATCCAACCCCCATACCCCCCCCAGCCATCAATAGTTACAGCGAAAATAATTCCAACAATCTCCCAAGACATACAAGGTCGGACATTGATTATAATCGATATTCAATACCAAAACTACACCATAGTCACATCTCCTAATAGTCATAAGAAATGAAATGGAAAAAGTGTTATGCCTGCCCCGAGTCGCCTGGAGCAGGGGATACCCGTAGCCTTCCCAAGGACCCTTGTAACTCCTCCAACAGATACCAGGACGATTGCACAAACGGTAGGACTACTGAGTGCAGTTCTGCTGACGATAGCTTGGTGGTTATGAACCCTCTCCAAGTCTCAAAAAACTTCCCCGTCAACGCGTCTTTATCCCTTGCCGCTTCCAGGCATTCCACGTGCATTACTGCCTTCAATTCGTTGAGTATACCAGTCATGCCAGGGTTGTGCCCAGATAGCCAGTCCCTCAGGATTAGCCTTTTAGTAACCATTGCCAGCATATGGAGTATTCTAGCAGGTTTGCCTTCCCACACTCCAGATACCGGGAAATGAAACAACCAGGCAAGCATATCCAATGTAACGGTTTTGCCGGTCACCTCCCTCGCTAAGGCTTCCACCCGCTTCCATAGTTTCTGCACCTCCCCACACAGCCATATACCATGCACCATATCTGTTTTTGGTTGTCCGCATTTCGGGCATTGTTGTCGTCTATTAGGGAACCTAGCATTCGGGGGTAGGGTGAATCCGTAGATTGCCCTGTGTATGATCCTATATTGTACATCCCTCCATTTTTCGCTGATTATATTTTTCCTCAGTACCTCCCAGCCCCTCAGAATCGTGTCCGCTATATCAGTCCGAGGTATGTACTTTAGCCACCCGCGAAAGATATTATCCTCCCTTAAGGCCAGAGTCGTGTCTTGTAAACTACCATAAAGGTAAGATACGTTGACAGTCAGAGGGTCCGCTCCCAACCAGGTATCCCAGATAGTCAATCTGCATTCCTGTGATACATTTTGAAGGTGTCGAAGAACGTGATGGTGTAGCTGCCTGTATTGGATGATATGGTGTGGGCTCAATTGGAACTTTTCCAAGACTTCTGACTCCGTTAACCACCTTCTGTCAGGTTTGTGTAACAAATCCCCCAATGTGTGAATCCCCTTTTCTTGCCATGGTGCGAATAAGACGTTCTCACGCCCTAAACTGAATCCTGCGTGGGCCCAAGGATTAAGGTATTTCGACGTTTTCCAGGTCATCATTAACTTCTTTCGAACCGCTTTCCAGCACATAGCCGTATCCCTATAGATGATCATGTTTTTCAGGTGTTTAGGCACGGCCGGCCATGGCGAGTGCAGTAAGCTGGCCGGTTCCCAGGGTCTGCATAGCGCCGCTTCCATGGTATAATTAGAGTATCTGTTGGACTTTTTGAGCCAGTCTATAACGTGACGTAATAAGCACGCCAAATTATATCCCCTGATGTCAGGGAGATTTAGCCCTCCTCCAAGTTTTGGGAGCATTAAGGTGCGACTGGCTATTCTGGCCTTCCGTCCCCTCCAAAGAAAGCTGGAGAAAGCTGTGTTGAGTCTATACACATCCGCCCTTCGCAGTAGCAGTGGTATGGTCTGCAGCGGGTATAGTAGCCTGGCGAAGCTAACCATCTTAAGTAGATGGCACCTCCCCAGAAGAGTCAGCGGCAGGTCCCTCCATCTCTCCAATTCCCGCGTGATTTTGGTAATTAAAGGGCCATAGTTCAGGGGGTAAATTTGGCTAGTGTCGCTGCTGAGTATGATGCCCAGGTATTTGATGTGGTGAGTTTTTACTTGTATGCCCTCCATCTCTGCCCCTCCCCTGGCCCCCCCTTCCCCAGGACGGCGACGAGGCTTTCCCAGTTGCAAGATCTTGCATTTAGCTTTATTGAGCTTAAAGCCTGAGAATGTGCCAAAAACCGTGAGTTGTTGAAGCAGTTCCCTTGAGTCCCTCTCCGGTCTATTCATATAGATGATGACATCATCAGCAAATAGCGCTGACTTCACCGTCACCCCTCCAATGTTGATGCCCTCGTGTGAATCATTGCCGTTCAAATATCTGGCAAGAGGTTCGATGGCCAGATTGAAGAGCAATGGCGAGAGAGGGCAGCCTTGCCGCGTTCCCTTTTCCAGAGGGAAAGGGGCGGACAGAAAACCGGGGGTGCATATTCTAGCGCTCGGGTTCTCATATAATGTTTTTAGGAATGTCCTGAACGGGCCTTGTAGGCCTATCTTGTCCAATACTAAGTTCAACCAGGACAGATTGACATTGTCGAACGCCTTTTCGGCGTCCAACAAGACCAATGCCGGACGATCATCACGTAGATTCTCTCGATGCCCCACTGAATCCAGCACTAACATAGTTTGTCTGATATTACCCACCGCCGATCTACCCCTAACAAATCCCGCCTGTTGTGGGCCCACAAGAGATGGCAGTAGCCCCGCCAAACGGTCCGCCATAATCTTGGCCAGAATTTTCAGGTCTTGATTTATCAGTGAGATGAGGCGATATCCGGCCGGGTCAGTGGAGCTCACATTCCCCTTTGGCAACAATTTAATGTGTGCCGTGTTAGTGTGGTTCGAGATCTTGCCCCCCGCTAGAATTTCATTGAAAAGAGAGACTAAGCAAGGAGCCACCTTGTCGCATAAAGACTTGTAATAGTCGCCGGTAAAACCATCTGGACCTGGAGCTTTATGGGCACTCAGGTTTTTGATAGTCATTTGAACTTCAGCCAAGGAAATCTCAGCGTTCAAGTTGGCCAAGCCGTCCTCAGCTATGGTAGGTAGTGAGACCTTCTCAAGCCAGTCCCCTCCCACCTCCCTTGCATTCTGCACTGTATCCTGTGTATATAGTTTTGCAAAGAATTTGCCTAAATGAGAGTTGATATCTTTTGGTGCATGAAGGATGTTACCCTCGGAGTCCACCAAAGAGGCAAACGTCGTGGGCTTAGTTTTACCCCTGGCCAAGTTCGCTAGGATCCTCCCCGCCTTGTCTCCATACTTATAGAGATCTACCTCCCATTGTTCCTTACTCCACTGTTCCCTTCGTTTAGCCCAGACGTCATACTCTCTCTTTGCTCCCACCCATTTCTCCTTTGTTAGCGGTGAAGGGTTGTTTTTAAATTCCTCATATGTGCTTCTTACCTTTGAACTAGCTAGATGGAACTGTTGAAATGTTTTCTTTTTTTGAGTGCTGGTGTATGCCATTATTTTACCCCTCATGACCACCTTACTTGTTTCCCAGTATAGCCGAGAGTCCGTCTCATGGTCTGCATTGTGGAAGACGAAGTCAGACCACCACTCCCCCAGGAGTCTGTCAAAATTGGCGTCCCTTCTAAGATGTGATGGAAAGCGCCATATAAAGTCAGTGCCCCTAATGTGCACGTCTCTTAGTTCCAGGGCCACGGGGCTATGGTCGGAAATTACCATATTTTCAATACCCACTCTGACCACTCTAGCCAGTAAGTGGTTGCTGAGTAGAAAGAAATCAATACGAGACCAGGACCCGTGGGCATGGGAGTAATGAGTGAATTCCCAGTCTAGGGGGTGGTGTATCCGCCACACATCATGCAATGCCAGTCCCCTCGTCAGCGTATGTAGCGGGCTCAACGGTCAGTCGTCATAGGTGGAAGCAGTATTCAACTGGTCGCGTCGCCTATCTTCGCCCCCAAAGAAGACACTATTGAAGTCCCCTCCCACGATCCGGAGATGCTCTGTATCTCCTAACAGCTCCTCCTGCAGGTGGGAGAAGAAGGCATCTTGCGACTGGTTAGGGGCATATATATTCGTGATACTAAGACGTCCCGCCGGGCTATCTAAAACCAGCCGCACATACCTTCCCTCATCATCTTTAGTTTCAGAAATAATTGTACAGGGGAAATTTTTATGGATAAGTATCAGTACCCCTGCCTTCCTCCCCACTGATCCAGAGCCGTGCACCGCCCCCACCCATAACATGTGCATTCTAAAAAATTCCGAGTCTTGAAGATGCGTCTCTTGTAGGAGAGCCACATCTGTTTTCAATCTCTTGAGATGTTTGAGTACCATCGAGCGTTTCTCGGGTGACCTGAGGCCCTTAACATTCCAGGACAACAGATTAACCATGATCAAGAAACAGTCGATGGGATATGTCAACCCCCGCTATGTCCAGGGATGTTTCGAGTAGATCGCTGAAAAATAAGCGTACTGTACAAGATGGCTGTAACAACATAAATTCACGCCCCCCACTCCCCCTGTAACCCCTCAACAAGCAGTCTAGTGACCGCGTACCGAACAATCCAATAGAACAAAATCCCTCCCCCTCCCATCTTCTCCCCTCCCCAAAACTATTCAAATAAAGGATATGGACTTCCATATTCTGAAGGGTACACCTCTCCAACACTCCCGCCCTGCGGCCGTAGTGTAAGTCGAGATAGTCAGCACCGTGCACTGGAGTCAGTCGATACCTATTAAAGTAGTATATCCGCATTGTTGTCATTATGAATAACATTAACACTTCCCAAAAGTCGGTTAAGGCATCTAGTGTGCAATTGCCCAGATAACGCAGATCAGGATACGAGATCCGTAAGACGTGACTTCGGTCCCTCCTGGCGCAAAAAATAAGGAAATACAAGAAAGGGAAAAGTCACCATATGTTCCGTTCAAGTCCCGTCATGGACCTCGCATCCCTCGGTCCAAGCTCAGAGTCCGTACGACGTCTCCCTCCACTTCCGTCACGTCGCTTGGACCTCTGTTCGTTTGGCGAGCGGGGCCCAGTGCTAGTCTCCCTCTCAGACCCCCGAGGAGAGCCTTCTCGTGGCCCAGGGGTCTCCGGACATGAGTTCTTGCCCCCTCCTTGGGTTCCAATGTGGTGCTCCCGTTGTCCTCCATGGTGGCTCCCAGCCGGGTTCCGTTGGGTCAAGCTCCTAAGGGCCTCCTCAGGACTATGATGCACCTTGATGGAGCCATCCGGACCCCTATATTTCAGAATGGCTGGATACAGGAGTTGGAATCGTACATTGCGATTGTACAAAATACTGCACGCCTCCCCAAAGGCTCTCGCTTTCTCGCGACCTCAGGAGAGTAGTCTCCGAACAGTAGGACCTTCTGTCCTCTGATGGTTAGAGGGGTCCGCAAGCTCTTGTAGGAGCGTAGGAGATTCTCCTTGTCCCGATAATTTAGATAGCGAGCAATAGTTTGTCTGGGCTTCCCTCTCCCCTGGGATGGAGAGCCTGGTTTGATTATGTGGTCTGGCGGGGGGCCTATGCGGTGAGCTCTTTCTACCATGCAAGGGCCCCTACTCCCCAAAATCCGCGGGAGGTCAGTCTCAAATATGTCCAGCAATGCAGAGGGGGCAATGGTCTCGGGAAGCCCCACCAGGCGCAGATTGTTGCGGCGGGAACGATTTTCCAAATCCTCCAGCTTATTGACTGTACGTTCCTCCCTCTCTTTATAGGAAGAGACTTGATGTTCCAGCCAGACTACCTTATCTTCGGTGTCTGACAGTCTTTGCTCCAGAATTGTAAGCCTGGATTCCTGTGCAGCAGCATCTGCTTTAATGTCTCTGAGGGATTCCTGCAGCAGCTCCTTTATCATATTCTTGAACAGATGCCTCAGCTCCCCTGCTAGTTGAGAGGAGACCTCAGTGGCCAGGAGCTTATAGTCTATAGAGGACCCAGGCCCGCGCCCCTCCGCTCCCTCCAGCGTCTCACCTCCCCCGCCGCTGCATCGTCCTGGGTGTCCTCCAGCTTCTCTCCCTTGTGATCGGGGCTGTAATTTGTTTGCTGCCTCCTTGCCTCTGTTGTTTGCCCCACTCGGCGCCACCTTGGAGGAGGAGGGCCCGGTCTGCCTCGTCGCCATCTCCGCCGCACCCTGTCCGCCCCGGTGCTCCGGAGCCACCGGCGCATGCAGGATGATGTAGTGACTGGTAAGTGTGCCTTCGGTACCGGTTGTCAGCGGTTTGCACGCCTTTTCAGCAGGTTAGCGGCCGCAGGCTTTGGGAGCTCATCCCCTTGCGTCCTCACCCATCAGGCCGGAAACCGGAAGTCGATGTTGTTTTAAATAGAGATCCAGAAGACAGATTATTTTGGTTTAAAGAGTATATCCCAATAGTTCATATTCTGAGTAAACTGATAGACCGGTGAGATGTATTAATCAGGTTCTTCAGAGATGCTTGTGCTAGGAGATTTTATAATTGTCAGGAGATTATATGAAGCGTAGCTTGTCTCCTCAGTACCGTCAGACGGACAATCGCCGCGATGTGCCGGCAACCGAGGCGTGCAGTTCGCGACATCGCCGCGAATTCCGCTTACAGGGCGATAATCAGCGATGATCCCTAGTACTCGCCAGTTCCCAACCATTGGAATGCATGTTGCTCAGCATCTGCCTGACGCCCGTGTACGCGGCGATCGGCGATCGCCACTACTCATTGGTTATCGCTCCTGTTGGGCAACTCACGAGCGATGCCCGCAATACCGGCGAATCGCGTAGTTCTCAGTGTGACATCTCACGGCGATTGTCAGGATGCGCTCCGCGATCCGGCATATCGCGCGATATGTCCTGTGTGACGTACTCAAGCATCACACCTCCAAATCAAGCATCCTCCGAAGTTTCAGAAGCTCTAGAGCAATAGGGCTCTTTCCAACACTGCAAGGTGAATCGTATGCGTAATCCTCATTATGCTGCTGGCAGAATACTCTCTCTCTGGTTCCCACACTTCCCTTATCTCTTCTCCCTGCTGATTTGATGGAGTCTCCTCACAGAGCCCCGATGATAAAACAGTATGTAACAGGGATTTGCAGGCTGGCAGTGTTAGGTGTCCAGGAGCAGGGAGGAATTCAGACAGTCTGAGGCAGGGAGGAAGGGGAGTGCAGCATTCACCAACCTGAGAAGAGAGTTTAGAGGCTCTGCAGGCTTTAAGATCCAGATCCTCTGAGTCCCTGGTGTTGTGGACTGCAGCTGGTGTATCTTTGATGGCAGATTATGTGTTCTCTGAGGCTGGATGGCTCGGATGGTGAAGTGTGGCAGGGAGCTGTGTCAGATGCAACCTCCCTGGTCAGCGGCCATCTTGGATCTGCACATCCTTTTTGAATGCAAAAAGTATCCTGAAGGCCCATTTTCACATCAGCGGTTTTTGCTGATTGCGGCATATTTACTGCATCTGCTGCCTAACGGCTACACTTGTGGTAAGCCTCATGCATTGTCTATAGGGCTTGCAGCAAGTGCGGTATTGCCATGATCCGGCATTTGCAGCTGCAAAAAAACACAGCTGACCTGGTTTTTTTTTTGTTTTTGTTTTTTTTTGCGGCTGCAAGTGCTGGAACATGGCAATACTGCACCTGCCGCAAGCCCCATAGACAATGCATGGGGCTTGGCGCAAGTGCAGCAGATGCGGTAAATCTGCCGCAATCAGAAAGAACTGCTGATGTGAAAGACCTTATTTAGGTGCAGATATGAGAGCAAACCTTGAGATGTCAACTGTAGATAATTTTCATGACCGTTGCACTCAGTGGGTAGTCCCTTCATATGTAGGGATTTCATCTCCCTGGGTGAGTCATTTAAATCTGAGGTACAGTTCAAGAGATATCCTTGAACAGGTAGGAGTAGGTAATAAGCCTGTCCTGGACAGGGTGGATCTGTATGATGTGTAGCTAACCACTGCTTGGATCGGCAATTGATTGGTGCTGTTAACCCCTTTTGATAGTGTTTGTCACAGATGCTGCGATCTAATTGGATCACACCCTTTCCTGCTGGTATCTGAGGACAGGTGATTTGATGTGATCATGGGATTTGCGGTGGTTACCTTGACAGCATGGGGTCCTGTGATCACCCCTGGATGCTGTCTGTAATCACTTCCTGTGGATGCCAGGTAAAAGCGCTGGCATCCACAGAAAGTGGTGGTTTGTCAGCCAGTTGTCCATGACAGCATCCATCAAGGGAGAGATCTGCCCTCCCAAGGATGGAACCGTCTGGCTTTAAAAGGGTGGTTTTTCCCATCGCCACGACAGCACCCACAGAGAGAGAGGGGATCCGCCCCCAGGAAACCTACAGATAGAAAGGGGCAGTCCCCCTCGCCTCCTCAGTTGGTTTCCTGTCCCTGATGGGAACCTACAGATAGCATGTCCTGTGCTTACCTGGGTCCAATCAGCCTCTGTGCGGTGTCTGTGGGAACGGCAGGGTCTGGGGCAGGGTGGATTTGATTTAAATCTAACTGATTTAAATCACGATTTAAATCACGATTTAAATCACTAGTCAGTAAGGCTTGATTTAAATTAGTGATTTAAATCAAAGTTTCTACCTAAACTAGTTCTTGCTACTTTAACATGCAAGTAGATGAAGAATTTTAGAATCACTTTTTATATTACTTTTTCTCCCCAGTTTAATGGGTTAATCATTCATATTTGGACACCACTGTTCTGTTGTACTTAGGAAGGAGAAAAATAATCCTGACCTTAATAACAATTTAAATAGATTTATTCAACTGAAACAATAACAACATTACAGCATAAGTTATTTGCTTAAACAAACATCCATGTTTGTTAACTAATTTGGCTAAACAAAATATATATATATAATATAAATATATATATATATATATATAATATATATATATATATATTTTAAGAAACTTAGACTGTCAGCCCAGCCGACACATGAAAAACTTAAATACTACTGTCCCTGCTGTCCTTTGTAGCTCACTTGTCGTCATCTTCATCATCATCTTCTTCTTCTTTGTTCCTATTCATAATCTGGAAAAGAAAAACAAGCTTTCCTGCTTTATTGGGTCCCAACCGATTTCTCAATTTAGAAAGAATGAGTCCAAAGGAAGAGAATATTCTTTCAACGCCTGCAGAAGAAGCTACTGCTGTTAAAAGTGAAATCATTACTTGAACAGTCTCCAAATCCAAGCGCTTAAGTGACTTCCACCAGTTTACTGGTGTGACCTTCCTTAAAATATCTTCAGCAAACATATATTTCTTGAATGGTTCCCCCTTAGCTCTGAAGTTTATTATAGTTGGCATTAAAGATGGATGATTGCTGGATACCCATGTCATAGCTAACTCCTCTTCCTCAGCACTTAGGTTTTGACCCTGATATTGGATATTGACAATATTCGCCAAAAAATGAGCTGGAGTCAGTGCTTGTCCCATTCGTTTGTTTACTGCTTGTAATTTAATTCTGTCCATGTGTAGTTCTGTTTTTAAGTGTTCACTCAGTTCCTTCCAAATTTCAACAGCATCCGCAATAAAACAGCTATTTTTCTGTATTTTGTTTAAAGCTTGAGAGATGGGTTTCAGGAAGCTCAGCATATGTTCAACATTTCTCTTAAGCCCAATGTTGAGGATTTTGGCCGTGACAGTGCCATCTATTTTATCTCGATTTTCTTCACAAAGTGTCATCAGAATAGGCCAGTTTTTGATATACTGCTCAAAACAGTCCACCACAGAGTTCCATCTAACATCTTGTGGGAGCGTTAGCTTGGTTCCACCCATCCATTTCAGAGCTGCTGCAGCAAAATGATTATTACGGAAGTATTTAGCAATTTCAACAACATTAGCCTTTATTTCTGGAACACTTAAGTCTTTGGCTAAGAGGTGCAGCAAATGAGCACTGCAACCATATGTTATTAGCAGCTTTGTATTCCCTCCCTGCTCTTCTAAATCTCTTCTCATCTTGGATACGTTTGCAGCATTGTCAGTGACCAAACTGCGTACTAGACATTTGAATTTTTGTACATGTCATTATAGCTTTTACTGCCACTTCTTGTAAGTATTCTGCTGTGTGTGCATTTCCTGACGTATCAGTTGTTTGTGCAAGGAAGACTTTACCTTCTTCTGTTGTTATACAAGCACATACAATAGGATCATTGTGGACATTACTCCACCCATCAATACTTAGGTTAACAATTTTACCCTCCAGAGCTGTTGCACATTGCTCCATTTCTCTGTCATACACTTGATCCAGCAGTTTCCCTGCAACATCAGCTCTGCTGGGTGGACTGTATCCTGGTCTCAGTGACTGAACCATATTAATGAAATGTGGGTTCTCAGTCAGACGGAAAGAAGAGTTCGTTGCATAAATAAACTGGGCAATTTTTTCATCAATCAACTCTTTTTCTAATCTGCTAGTTCTTATCACAAACCTATCTATGGTGGTTCCAGGAGGTAAAGGTTTTTTTCTTCCTTTTGGGTGATGGTGATATGTGGCTGTGGGTATCTGATGATGATGCTGCTGCTAATGAAGCACTATCCTGGATGGATAACTCTGAAACTGTAGAACGGGATGATGGTGATCTTGGAGGTGGATAGTTTCCAGAATCCATGAATTCCCCTAAACAAAAAAAGTCAATGCTGTTATTTTATTGTTTATTATACAATTTCTGCTTATTGTACACAACCCATCACTGCCCCTGCCCCAAAAGGAATATTTGTTTTTCTTCATAACTGTACCAAATGACAGTAACATGCAGTAATAATAAGAAATATAATTTTTCTCACACATGACAGTTCAGTCTTTAGAAATAGGATTCAATAAAAATGTTTACCAACCTGAAGATCCTGCCTGTTCAGAAGTATTTCTTTGGTCATCTTCATCACCGCACTTCTCATGATGTTGCCTCATTCGCGCCACCAGGCCTTGCATCTCTTTGTTGCATCGTTTGCATTTTGCACGCATGCCTGCCTTGCCGATAGGCGAAGGAGCTTCATTAAAATATTCCCAAACTGGGTCTCTTTTACGGCCTGCTGCCATTGTAAGGAAAGAATGTAATAAACCTCAGATCGTACACACAAACAGATCCAGACTTGTCTCTCTGTGGCTATGCTGCAGTATTGTGCTCAAAGTTTCACTTTCATTTTCTTGTCTGCTTGCCCTTCCTCCTCCTAACACTTAGATTCACATTCTTCTTGTGTTGTGCAGATCTATTCCACTCCAAACAATCAGAAACATATTGTCTAACTTCTTGGACTTGGCACTGAAGGGGTTGATTCTGTATTCATAGGTTTGTAGAACAATAGGATTAAGGTCTTTTTCTCAACTCTGTTCATGTTGTAACATTTTTGCCGTGAAGAAGAGGCTGGGACCTCTGCGGAGTCAAATTCAGTTTTGAGAACTGCGTAAGTAAAGCGAGTGTCTGTGATAATATAGGAGACAAACTGCCCACTAATCCTACAGAAACCTCTGGAAGAGCATGGCATTGTGAATGTTACACATATACAGCCTTTATTCTACTGAGTTAAACAACTCAGCTTTATCTCATGATGGAAGAACCTTTGGATGGTAAAATATTTTCCTCAAAAAGCAGTTTATTGAAAAAAATCCGATTTAAATAAAAAAAATCCGATTTTTTTAATTTTTTTAAAAAAACATTGATTTTTATCCACCCTGGTCTGGGGCTTCAGAGGCAGCGTTGGGAAGTCCTGTTTCAGTGCTGGGGAGCCACCCTGTCACATGGGGAGCGCAGGAGCACTGTAGTTGACAGGGCTTCTCCTGTGTGGTGTGGTACCGCTGCGCATTTGGCGGCTACATCTGGGGCCTGGGCTCCTCCTTGGACACGTGGGGGCACTGGTGCAGTAGCTGCTGCTCCATTTGTGCCTCTGGCAGCTCCTGGGACACGCTGGGGTGCTGTGGGCTGGTATCGGCGCCGCGAGTCCCGCAGGCCCCTCTGGCAGGTCTGAATGGCGGGAGCGGTGCTTCCAGGTTGGGTGGTGCGCATGCGCAGTAGCTCTCTGCGCTCCGACCCTGATGTGAGGTCATTTCCACTTTCGGGGTTACCGGGGAGGTGGCCAGGGGGAGGAAGTGTACAAAACAGGCGTGCAGGCTCCTTGTGGCAGCTGCCATGTCCTCTCCTGGGGCTTCAGAGGGGCGCCCTCTGAGTGAAGAGGTGCACAGCAGCAAGATTAAGTCCAGTGGCTGCTCCAGGGATGAGGGCTCCACGGACAGGAGTGAGAGGGCACTCAAGCTATTCCTCCACCTCCGGGACCGGTACATGAGGTGTGCTGTATTTCTGGGTGAGTACAGACTGAGCCTCTTTTCTGAAACTGTCCTCCTTGTCTGTGTCCATCTCCTAGGTTAAGAAGGTGAAGCACCAGCAATGTGCTCTGTGTCCCCAACTTCTCCCTGATACTTATACGAAACGCCTGTGGCAATCTTGTATTGAGACGACAGTGCAGGAGGAGTCCTCTGTGACAAATATCAGGACCATGATTCGGGAGGAATTGCAGTCTTTCTCGCAACAGAGTCATTCTAAAAAACATAGGAAAAAGTCTCATCCAGATTTGTCCCTTGTTGTTTCTGAGGCTGAGAGCGGTCAGATTAGCACGGATTCTTCTTCGTCATCATCCTCTGAGGAGGAGGGCAGGTCCTGTTTCCCATTGGATAGTATGGATAATTTGGTCAAATCTGTCCGTGTTACCATGGGGATTTCTGACTCTAAGGAGGTCAAGTCGTCCCAGGATATTATGTTTGCCAGCCTTTCCCAGAAAAAGCGCTGTTCCTTTCCGGTCAGTTCTGCGCTAAAGGAAGTGATTCAGTGGGAATGGGACAAACAGGAACACAGAGGTTCGCTTCCTTCATCCTCCAAGAGGCGTTATCCCCTTGACGATGAGGATTTGTTGACATGGTGTAAGGTTCCTAAAGTTGATGCTGCAGTCGCCTCGGCTTCTAAACATTCGTCCCTACCTATTCATGATTCTGGACTACTCTCAGATCCATTAGATCGTAAGGCGGATATGCTCCTCAAACGTTCCTGGGAGTCCTGCACAGGGGCCTTTAAACCAGCCGTATCGGCTACACGTACGGCACAGTCCATGTTGGTCTGGATTGATCAATTAGAGGATCAACTCAAGAATGGTATTTCAAGGGACAAGTTGCTTTCCTCGCTTCCACTGATCAGGGGGGGGGCGCTGCATATTTGGCTGATGCCTCGGCTGATTCCTTGTGGTTAGCAGCTAGTTCGGCGGGCCTTTCTAATTTGGCTCATCGTGCTTAATGGCTTAAAGGCTGGAAGGGGGATGCACAAGCCAAATCTCGGTTATGTTTATTGCCATGTCAGGCTGAGTACCTGTTTGGCAAACCCTTTGATGGGCTCCTTGCCAAGGCGGCGCAAAGGAAATCGGGGTTCCTAATGCATCTCTTCCGTCCTACAGGAGGGCATTCAGGCGCAGGTCATTCAGTCAGAAGAAGACCTATAAGGACCGTAACAGATGGACAACAAATGGACAAAAGGCTTCAAAGGCCAAAGGTGCCCTCTTTGGTTCCTCTTCCAGGAGAGATCAGAAGTTCTGTTAGTCCTGTCCCTCCTGTAGGGGGCAGGTTACGTATTTTTTCCACAAGATGGCAAGCTATTACTTCTAGACCGTTTTGTTCAAGTTACTGCCCCAACTGTTAATTTTGGGGGAAAAAAATGTGTTTTTTGGGAGTCACTTCAGTTCATATTAAAACAAAGAATAAAAAAATGCTGACAAGTCACAGGTCTGACACTCACTTTTGGGTTTCAGACTGCCCTTTCAGGGAATCTAATGGTTTGCACACGAGGCTTCACAACCTATAGAAAAGGGGAACAAAGACCTGAGATTGCTGCATTATAATATACAGTGTTGGCATATAATATACAGTGTTGGCACCCCTGCCATTCTGTCAGATAATACTCAGTTTCTTCCTGAAAATTATTGCAATCACAAATACTTTGGTATTCTTATCTTCATTTAATTTGTCTTCAATGAAAAAAACACAAAAAGAATTGTCCTAAAGCCAAATTGGATATAATTCCACACCAAACATAAAAAAGGGGGGGACAAAAGTATTGGCACCCTTAGAAAATTCATGTGATGCTTCTCTAATTTTGTAATTAATAGCACCTGTAACTTACCTGTGGCACCTAACAGGTGTTGGCAATAACTAAATCACACTTGCAGCCAGTTGACATGGATTAAAGTTGACTCAACCTCTGTCCTGTGTCCTTGTGTGTACCACATTGAGCATGGAGAAAAGAAAGGAGACCAAAGAACTTTCTGAGGATTTGAGAAACCAAATTGTGAGGAAGCATGAGCAATCTCAAGGCTACAAGTCCATCTCCAAAGACCTGAATGTTCCTGTGTCTACCGTGCGCAGTGTCATCAAGAAGTTTAAAGCTCATGGCACTGTGGCTAACCTCCCCAGATGTGGATGGAAAAGAAAAATTGACGAGAGATTTCAACGCAAGATTGTGCGGATGGTGGATAAAGAACCTCAACTAACATCCAAACAAGTTCAAGCTGCCCTGCAGTCCGATGGTACAACAGTGTCAACCCGTACTATCCATCGGCGTCTGAATGAAAAGGGACTGTATGGTAGGAGACCCAGGAAGACCCCACTTCTTACCCCGAGACATAAAGCCAGGCTGGAGTTTGCCAAAACTTACCTGAGAAAGCCTACAACGTTTTGGAAGAATATTCTCTCTTTTTGGGCAAGGCATCAAAATAGAGTTTACAGGAGAAAAAAAGAGGCATTCAAAGAAAAGAACACTGTCCCTAACATGGCGGAGGTTCCCTGATGTTTTGGGGTTGCTTTGCTGCCTCTTGCACTGGACTGCTTGACCGTGTGCATGGCATTATGAAGTCTGAAGACTACCAACAAATTTTGCAGCATAATGTAGGGCCCATTGTGAGAAAGCTGGGTCTCCCTCAGAGGTCATGGGTCTTCCAGCAAGACAATGACCCAAAACACACTTCAAAAAGCACTAGAAAATGGTTTGAGAGAAAGCACTGGAGACTTCTAAGGTGGCCAGCAATGAGTCCAGACCTGAATCCCACCTGTGGAGAGATCTAAAAATGGCAGTTTGGAGAAGGCACCCTTCAAATATCAGGGACCTGGAGCAGTTTGCCAAAGAAGAATGGTCTAAAATTCCAGCAGAGCATTGTAAGAAACTCATTGATGGTTACCGGAAGTGGTTGATCGCAATTATTTTAGCTAAAGGTTGTGCAACCAAGTATTAGGCTGAGGGTGCCAATACTTTTGTCTGGCCCATTTTTGGAGTTTTGTGTGAAATGATCAATGTTTTGCTTTATGCTTCATTCTCTTTTGTGTTTTTTCATTGAAGACAAATGAAGATAATAATACCAAAGAATTTGTGATTGCAATCATTTTCAGGAAGAAACTGAGTATTATCTGACAGAATTGCAGGGGTGTCAATACTTTTGGCCAACACTGTATACACTCCCAGCTAACATCACTGACAGATCGCTTATATGGCACAGTAACAGGTGCAGGCTTTATAAAAATAAGATGCCTCAATTACACAGACACGTACAGCACTGCGTCGGGCTCCACCATAGAGTGCCCGGACGATCCATAAGGTCGCTGCGCTCTTCTGGGAAGAAAACACTATGACAGCAGGTTGGTTGCCGTACACTAATGTATATGGCAACCAAGCATAGACACAGGTACAGATTGTGGGGGGCGCAGTCTGAGTGCTACAGCCAATCACAGACGCTGTTACAGAGAGTAAGCATCTGTGATTGGCTGTTGCAGATCTGTGCAGTAAATATTCATGAAGCTTAATGAGCTGCCTCAGAAGCAAGAATCGGGAGACTGGTGAACTCTATCTATTCATCTTGCAGGATGCTAAAGAGGATCTGGAAAACAAAGGGACAATACCGGATGGTACCGGTCCCTTTTTTTCTGAATTCGGCAAAAAAATGCTAAATTACCATCCGGTACAGGGCAAAAACCAGATCCTTTAAAAGATGCAGTTTTTGGTGCGAAAACCTGATCTGTGCTGGATTTCAAGAAACGCTGGTGTGAAATCAGCCTGATCTGGTAATCAAAGAGCATCTTTTGCTCAGAGGACACAGCTCGTGTTATACCCATTCACCACTTATATATCACCAGGATATTCAGTAGCACTATACAGAGTACACAGCCACTCCAGTCCCCATTCATTAAGGGGTTCCATGTGGGGCTACATTACTCTGCTCCATACACCTCATACAAACATAGTTCCACACCGTACGCCCCGTACACATGTGGCTCGGCTCCATACACATACAGACACAGCTCCGCTTCGTACACCTGCGGCTCCGCGTGCTCTGTGCACATGTGGCTCTGCTCCATACACCTCATACAGACACAGCTCCGCTCCGTACACACACGGCTCCACTCCATACACTTCATACAGACACAGCTTCGCTCCATACATACTCTGCTCCCCTCCGTACACCTCGTACACGCACGGCTCCACTCCGTACACCTCATACAGACACAGCTGCACTCTGTACACCTCATACAGACACGACTTCGCTCCGTACACCTCATACAGACATAGCTACACTCTGTACACATATGGCTCCGCTCAATACACCACATACACCCATAGCTGCGCTCCGTGCACACGTGGCTCCGCTCAATACACCACATACAGCCACACCTGCACTCTGTACACATGTGGCTCTGCTCAATACACCACATACACCCACAGCTGCACTCTGTACACATGTGGCTCCACTTAATACACCACATACACCCACAGCTGCGCTCCGTACACATGTGGCTCTGCTCCATACACCTTATACAGACACATCTGCGCTCTGTACACACTCGGCTCTGCTCCGTACACCTCGTACACACTCTACTCTGCTCCGTACACCTCACACAGACACAGCTCTGCTCCGTACAGTCTCGGTACTGTTACATCCACACTGGAAATCCCTCCCGACCCCACACATTAATTTCACCTCATCCAGCACTATGACAGCCATCACGGCAGAGTCCTGCATACACTGAGTAGCTGATCATGTGATCCCTGACTCCTCCCCTCCATGTGACATCATCACAAGTCCTGTAAACAGAGCAGCCATGATACGATATGTGTGTGTGTGTGTGTGTATATACATATATGTGTGTGTATGTATATAATATATATATATATATATATATATATATATATATATATAAATATATACTAGATGGTGGCCCGATTCTAACACATCTGGTAGTCTAGAATATGTATGTAGTTGACATACTGTGACTGACAGAACTTGTTCAGTCAACGTGAGTGAACTACATATATATATATTTATACACAGTGTATATATATGTGTATGTATGTATATATATATATATGTAGCAGCGCTATGGTATATGGCGGTACATTACAGTACATGTATAGCAGCACTATAGTATATGGCAGTACATGTATAGCAGCGCTATGGTATATGGCGGTACATGATAGTACATGTATAGCAATGCTATAGTATATGACGGTACATTATAGTACATGACCGCTAACTGCCGGGGGGGTAGGATGGAGAAGGGGACAGGATAGTGACAGGGGGAGGGGCAGGATTGTGTCGGGGGGGGGGGGGGCAGGATGGAGCGGGAAGGGGGGCAGGATGGAGCGAGCGGGGCAGGATGGAGCCGGAGCAGCAGGATGGTGGCGGGGCCAGAATGGAGTCGGAGAAGCAAGATGGTAGCGAGGGGGCAGGATAGTGGGAGGGCGGGGCAGAATGGAGCGAGCGGGAGAGGATGTAGCCGGCGGGGCAGGATGGAGGCGAGGGAGCAAGAACAGTGGTCGGCATGATGGAGCGAGCGGGGCATGATGGAGCGAACGGGGCAGGATGGAGCGAGAGGGTCGAGATGGAGCCGGAGGAGCAGGATGGAGGCGGGGGGGGCAGGATGGATGCGGGGGGGGGCAGGATGGAAGCGGGGGGGGGGCAGGATGGATGCGGGGGCAGGATAGAGCGAGCGGGCAGGATGGAGCCGGAGGAGCAGGATGGAGATGGGGGGAGCAGGATGGATGCGGGGGGGGCAAGATGGATGCAGGGGACAGGATGGATGTGGGGGGGCAGGATGGATGCGGGGGGAGGGCAGGATGGATGCGGGGGGAGGCACGACGGATGCGGGGGGGCAGGATGGAGCCGGCGGGGCAGGATACAGGGGGGGCAGGATGGATGCAGGGGGGGGAGGATGGATGCGGAGGGGCAGGATGGAGCCAGAAAGCAGGATGGAGCCGGCGGGGCAGGATGGATGAGGGGGGGGGGCAGAATGGATGCAGAGGGGCAGAATGAGCCAGAAAGGCAGGATGGGGCGGGGGGGGGGCAGGATGGATGTGGGGGGGCAGGATGGATGCGGGGGGGGGGGGATGGATGGAGGCGGGGAGCAGAATGGAGGCGGGGAGCAAGCACAGCGGTGGGCAGGATGGAGCGAGAGGGTCAGGATGGAGCGAGAGGAGCAGGATGGAGGCGGGGGGCAGGATGGAGCCGGTTGAGCAAGAACAGCTGGGGGCAGGATGGGGCGAGTGGGCAGGATGGAGAGAGCGGGGCAGGATAGAGCAAGCGGGGCAGGATGGAGCGAGCGTGCAGGATGGAGCCGGCGGGCAGGATGGATGCAGGGGGGCAGGATGGAGCCGGTGGGGCAGGATGGTGGCGGGGCAGAATGGAGTGATCAGGGCAGGATGGAGGTGCTCCCCGCGGCCCCCCTCCCTCTGCCCCCCCGCTCCCTGCTGACCCCCACTCTCCCTGCCCCCCCTCCCCCCCTGCTCCTCAATGGTGATAAAAATAAAAAAATCCACAAATTGCACAAGATGGTCAACGACTTCATGATGCTTCTATTCTGTTTAATTACTGGGTATCCAAGCTGCATAGTTGACCAGACTTCTCCTTATATGCCTTGCAGGTGCTGGCCTGCCCTGCTGCTAGTGTGATATCAGAGCGCATTTTCAGTGCCGCTGGGGCAATCATCACAGATACACGCACATGGCTGACTGCAGAGAATGCAGACAGGCTGACTCTGATCAAATTTAACAAGGACTGGATTTCACAAGAGTATTTAAGCTCTCCTGATGACAGCATCCCAACCTAAAGTCACCCAAAATGTTATTTATGCAACTGGTGATCACGTCCATCCTTTCCCATACAAACCCCTTTTCTTTTTCTTACACGTTGTCAACTCCTGCTTCTGCCACATATACCTCTTTGTCAATAAGCTAAAAACAATGTTCCGTTAATTAATATTTCCCATTGGAGGCACTTGTGATGAGACCCTCCTTCCTTCATCAACCATAATACAGCCCCTTGGGCTACTTTTTGGAGACAACATGGCTATGCCTGGACATTGGCACTGCAACTACTGTGCTAATAGTCTTAGCTTCATAATTGTTTGGCTCTTGAGGCCTGATTCCTTCATCAACCATGGTACAGCCCCTTGGGCTAATTTTTGGAGACATTATGGCTATGCCTGCACATCAGGCACTGTAAAAACTATCCTAGGAGACTGTGTGGTCGTGGACGATTGGGTGCTGCTAGAAAATTTTGTGGAGGCCTTATCAGTCATCCAAGACAGTATCTGCTCTTGTTCTTCTGGCTTCCAAACCCGTTTATGTTCCAGACTATGACATTTCGCCAGGAACATAGATACATCAACCTTCTTCTGTCTCCCAGACTGTGCCTTGTCGGGCACAACTGACAACCCCACGCCGACGTCCACATCCATGTCTCTGTCCCTTCACAACAGCCTTTTTAGGAATTTGGTGTTTTTCTCACATGGCAGCAGATGTTCAGATGCAGATATTGGGGAACAAGGAGCAGTTAGTGCTTTGTGAAAGGCTTTGTGTACAGCCTAGTACTGCTTTATGTTTTACACACCGCACTGTAATGGCACCAAAAAAATTGCCCTGAGGTTTATGGTGATATTATTATGCGCACCAGTCACCACACAGGACAGCGCTGCTGGCTGTGTGTCAGTTGTGCAGTACCGTGCATGCTATTTAGTTTGAACACCGCACCGCAATGGCACAAAAAAATTGCCCTGAGGTTTAAGGCTAATTATTATGAGCGCCAGTCACCACACAAGACAGCGGTGCTGGCTGCCTGTCAGTTGTGCAGTACCGTGCGTGCTATTCTGTGTGAACACAACACCGCAATTTCACAGAAAAATTGCCCTGAGGTTTAAGGCTAAATATTACGCTCGCCAGTCACCACACAAGATGGCGGTGCTGGCTGCGTGTCACTTATGCAGTACCATGCGTGCTATTTGGTGTGAACACAGCACTGCAACAGCACAAAAAAATTGCCCTGAGGTTTAAGGCTAAATATTACGCAAACCAGTGACCACAGAAGACAGCGGTGCTGGCTGCGTGCTATTCGGTGTGAACACAGCACTGCAATGGCACAAAAAAAATTGCCCTGAGGTTTAAGGCTAAATATTACGCAAATACTAGTGACCACACAAGACAGCGGTGCTGGCTGTATGTCACTTGTGCAGTACCGTGCGTGCTATTCGATGTGAACACAGCACTGCAATGGCACAAAAAAATTGCCCTGAGGTTTAAGGCTAAATACTATGCAAAACCAGTCACCACACAAAACAGCGGTGCTAGCTGCATGTCACTTGTGCAGTACCGTGCTTGCTATTCGGTTTGAACACAGCATAATGGCAAACAAATTGACTTGCAGGGGTAAATGTGACCCCAAAAATTGCTGGGAAAACTGTCACTGCTCCCTGACCTTATGTTTTCAGCTGAAATATATCTGACTGTACTATGTGGTACTGTAACACTCCTGCCTATCTCCCTGCACTACAGTCACCTAGTACTACAATACTGTAGCTCTCACAAGAGCTTTTGGGTTTTTCAGAGATTTCTGTACGATTTGCACAAGAACAATTCTCTCTAGCAGCTGCTCACACTCTCTCCCTACACTAGCTGTGTTCTGCACGCAATATGCAGAAAATGGCGGTGGCAGGGCTTATATAGAGCCCATGACTCAAGTATGACGCTGGTGTGGCACCCCAGGGGTTAATGTGCCACAGTAACATCAACCAGGGTTAACCCCCCACAGAACACTTAACACTGCACCAGCACCTCTAGGCCAGAAGGGGGAGCTAAAGCAGCTCCCCTATATATTCTGGTGTAAAGAGGAAGTAGTTAGTTCAGTTGGTAGCAGTGCTTTGAAAAGAGTAGTTCAGTTCCTGGGAGAACTGAGGAAGAGAGACTGTGATGTAAAGGGGCTGCATTAGGCTCTGATACTCAATTCCAGGCCTAGCCAGGGTCTGAGGAGAGGAGTTACAAGAAACAGGAGAACACATCTGGGAGATTGAGTTAACTCATAACTTGCCCCGGAGGAACGCAGAGACCGGATACCGGATCCGAAACTGTGACTGACACATGCAGCACAGTAAACACTGGACTAGTGGAGGTTATAGATCTACACTGTACCTCAGCGAAGCAATACGGCAGGGTCAGAAACACACGGAAAGACTCAAGTTGCCTAGCAAGTGGGTACCTGTGAGGAGAAACAGGGCCAGCAGCCTAGCTAAAGCGGCAGCAGGGCCACACACACAGCGCAGGAGTGGGAAGCTGAGGACCCGGTCAGGGTGGGAGCAACCCGGCCCCGGTACAGACTCCGCGGACAGTACTCTGCTACCAACATCTGCAGTAAAGACTTGGAAAACTACAAAAACTGTGAGTCTGTGTGATCCTTGTGCTCCAGCCCTACGTTCCCTCACAAACTGCCATCACCTCTATTACCACCCCTATCCTGCAACTTCCATAGCATCAATCATAGACTATTACTATCACTGCCCTGGGGAACCAAGCTCTACCTGCGGAGAGCCGTTATATCACCAGCTACTAAACATCATCCCCGGAGGTTCTGCAGCAGCGGTAGTCACCCTGACCACAACCCATGGGTGGCGTCACGATAACCTCCCCTGTAAATATCCCCCCTATTACGTGTGGGCTCGGGACACGGTCCAGACCAAGACTGCCGTGACATCCCCAGCATACACCCTGGTCCGGTACCGAGTACCCTGTCCCAGTGGGCGCCACACTGGGAGGCCAGCCAATAATAGTAATGCCACAATCAAGAAGGCTGTGGCATTACTGTGATTGGCTAATGCTGGGCAGGAGATCCGAATATTGTGAGGCGAGTAGTGAAATACTCGCTATGTTTCGAGTACCGCGAGTACCGCATTACTCGACAAATACCGAATACTTGCGAATATACTTGCTCATCCCTAGTCAGATGATTTGCCTCTCTGAATATCACAGACCAGCCGGACATAGTTGGCTCTCTGCATGCTCCTTGGGAATTTCATCTGGCCTATACATTCCCACCAATGGCTCCGCTTCCATTAGTCATCAGGAAGATCAGAGAAGAAAGGGCAAGAGTGATCCTCATAGCTCCCTTCTGGCCTAGGAGATCGTGGTTTTCATGGCTCAGAGCCATGTCTGTGTCAGACCCTTGGAACCTACCATCAGATGTGGGCCTGCTATCTCAGGGTCCATTCCGTCACCCTCAGGTGGACGGTCTCCACCTGACGGCGTGGAAATTGAGAGGCATTTATTGAGATTACGAGGGTTTTCTGACAACCTTATTTCTACTGTTCTACAGAGTAGAAAAGACTCTACTACTAGGATATATAGTAAGGTGTGGAGGAAATTCCTAGATTTTCACACTGCCCCTTCTCTAATGAGGTGCCCATATCAGCTTTTCTGGAGTTCTTACAAAGAGGGCGGGAGCTAGGCCTCTCTGTCAGTATGCTGAAGGTTCAGGTTTCTGCTTTGGCGGCCTTATACAGCTATAATATCCAGGGGCGGGCTGGGCCGGGGGGCAGGGAGGCATTTGCCCCCCGGGCCGGGGTCACTTAGCAACATTTCAGGGCCGCCGACCGCTGGGTGCATTACTAACATAACTGCAAAATTAAATTACCGGCGGCCGCAGGCCCGCAGCTATTGTTAATGCGGGATGCGGCCGCCGATGATTTAACTGTACAGACAGGCTTATTGCACCCAGCGGCCTGCACAGGGAGGCAGCAGGCATTGCGTGGGCCAGCCTCTGCCTGATGCAGCTCCCCAACAACTCTTACCGTGGCTGCCCAGAGAACCCCTCACTTGTTGTTTGGCCGGCCGGCACCTTACTCTGTTTGTGAACAGGGCTGCCCGCGTCACTGCTTAGGGGTCTGAGTGTGGCCATATCTGAAAGCTGTGATGCAGCGCGCCTTGCTCCATTACATTCCCGCCGCGGAGAAGAGCTAAATGGGACACCAGCCATGGGAGGTGAGCATTGTGTGCTGCTCCTCCATATAAAACTTGCCCATGTTCATGCATGGCTGGCTGTGCATGTGTGTCTTGCTGCATGTGTGTGTGTAAGCCTCTAGATGCATGTGTGTGTTTGTGTGTGTCTCCAGCTGCATGTGTGTGTCTCCAGCTGCATGTGTGTGTCTCTGTCTGCATGTGTGTGTCTCTGTCTGCATGTTAGTGTGTGCCTCTGGCTGCATGTGTCTGTCTCTGGCTGCATGTGTGTGTGTGTGTCTCTGACTGCATGTGTGTGTTTGTGTGTGTCTCCAACTGCATGTGTGTGTCTCCAGCTGCATGTGTGTGTCTCTGTCTGCATGTGTGTCTGTCTGCATGTTAGTGTGTGCCTCTGGCTGCATGTGTCTGTCTCTGGCTGCATGTGTGTGTGTGTGTCTCTGACTGCATGTGTGTGTCTCTGTCTGCATGTGTGTCTGTCTGCATGTTAGTGTGTGCCTCTGGCTGCATGTGTGTGTGTGTCTCTGACTGCATGTGTGTGTCTCTGTCTGCATGTGTGTGTAGCTGGCTGTGTGTGTCTCTGCCTCCATGTGTGTGTCTCTGGACACGTGTGTGTGTCTCTGGATGCATGTGTGTGTGTGTGTGTCTCTACATGCATGTGTGTGTGTCTCTAGCTGCATGCATGTGTGTGTTTGTTTCTGGGTGCGTGTGTGTCTGGCTGCATATGTGTGTATAAACCTCTGCATGCATGTGTATGTGTGTGTCTCCAGCTGCATGTGTGTGTCTCTGGCTGCATGTGTGTCTGCATGTTAGTGTGTACCTCTGGCTGCATGTGTGTCTCTGGCTCCATATCTGTGTCTGTCTGCATGTATGTGTGTCTCTAGCTCCATGTCTGTGTCTGTCTGCATGTATATGTGTCTCTGGCTGCATGTGTGTGTGTCTCTGGCTACATGTGTGTGTGTGTCTCCGGCTGCATGTGTGTGTGTGTGTTTGTCTCTGGCTGCATGTATGTGGCTCTGGATGCATGTGTGTGTCTCCAGCTGCATGTGTGTGTCTCTGGCTGCGTGTGTGTCTGGCTGCATGTTAGTGTGTGCCTCTCGCTGCATGTGTGTCTCTGGCTCCATGTCTGTGTCTGTCTGCATGTATGTGTGTCTCTAGCTCCATGTCTGTGTCTGTCTGCATGTATGTGTGTCTCTAGCTCCATGTCTGTGTCTGTCTGCATGTATATGTGTCTCTGGCTGCATGTGTGTGTGTCTCTGGCTACATGTGTGTGTGTGCCTGTCTCTGGCTGCATGTGTGTGTGTCTCTGGCTACATGTGTGTGTGTCGTTGACTGCATGTGTGTGTGTCTCTGGCTGTGTGTGTGTGTCTCCGGCTGCATGTGTGTGTGTCGCTGGCTGCATGTGTGTGTGTCGTTGACTGCAAGTGTGTGTCTCTGGCAGTGTGTGTGTCTCTGGCTGCATGTGTGTGTCTCTGGCTATGTGCGTGTGTGTGTGTGTGGCTTCATGTGTGTGTGTGTGTCTCTGGATGCATGTGTGTGTGTGTCTCCAGCTGTGTGAGTGTATCTATGGCTGCGTGTGTGTCTGGCTGCATGTTAATGTGTGCCTCTGGCTGCATGTGTGTGTCTGCCTCCATGTCTGTGTGTCTGGCTGCATGTGTGTGTGTCTGCATGTGTGTTTGCCTGGCTGGCTGTGTGTGTGTAGCTGGATGTGTGTGCGTACATGGCTGGCTGCGTGTGTGTGGCTGGTTGTGTGTGTATGCATGACTGGCTGCGTGCATGTGTGGCTGGCTGCATGTGTGTGCATGGTTGACTACATGTGTGTGTGCTTGCATGGCTGGCTGTGAATGTGCGTGTATGGCTGGCTTCATGTGTGGATGGTTGTCTGTGTGTGTGTATGAATATATAAGGAAGTTGCTCTGCTTGGCTGTGTGCCCACAATCAGGGTATGCAGCGTTATGGATGCAGCGTATTTGCTCTGTGTCCATGACGCTGCATTGTGCAGTACAAGCACAGTGGATGGGATTTACAGAAATCCCGTGCCCACTGTGCTACTTTACTCTGCAGCGTAAACTGACATGCTCGGCGGCTTTCTGTGCTGCCAATTGTCTGCAGCATGTCAATTTAACGCTGTGGAGTTAGAAGCGATCACCAGTGGGTGAATGCAGGGAAAAGCCACCCTGCACCGAACACCGATCGTGGGCAACAGGGCGGCTGCATTCACCCGCGGCTTCTGTCAGGTGCAGAGGCACTGTGTCCAGAATGCCGTGTCTCCTGATTGTGTGCATTCACCCTTATAGTCATATACAGTGGGTACAGCATCATGTAAAAAATGCCAAGAATTACCAAAAAAAAAAAAAAAGATGCACACCAGAAAATATAGTAGGTATTTAAAAAAATGTAATTTTATTATACACCAAAAGACATATAAAAAACATAATATGATGACATTCTCTATAGCCCCAATAGGAAATTGCAGACACAGATCCTTGTTAGCATAATGATAATAATCATGGGACAATACAATACACCATATACCTATAAGACCTATAATTACATGACAATATTCAAAAGCTAAGAGCAATGCAGACACTAGAGGAAGCGTCATCAGGGAAGCGCCATTGGCACACAAGATATACATGCTGATATAATCAAATAAAGTACCTTCAGGTGGTAAGAGCGGGTGCTACACTGTCCAGAAGAGGAGCTTCAGGGACACCACAAAGCCAGCTCCTCAGTGGCACATGCCTGTCTGCCTTGCTATCAGCTTTTGCATATTCATGGTGCTATTCTTTTCTTTTGCATTATTCCACTCAGTCCAGCACACTATTTCGCTTTGCTCAATTATAGTTATTTTGGTGATTTTTATAGTCCTCTATTTATAGGTTTTGACCTAACATCGAATTCTATGAGCACTAACTGCTCTGCCACCTATCAGTGCTGCTGCTTTATTGTATTGTCCTGTGATTATTATATTTATGCTAATAAGGCTCTTTTTCTGCTGTTGCCTATTGGGGCTATAGGGAGTGTCATCATATTATGTTTTTAATTGATTTATATGTTCCTTTGGTATATAATAAAGTTTGATTTCTTTTTAGATACCTACTCTATTTTCTGGTGCACATCTCTTTAAAAACTGTCTTTCCTTTTTTTTCTTGGTAATGCATGTGTGTATGTGCTTATCTGCGGGTGTTTCTGCATGTCTTCATACTGTATGTTTACAGGTCTGTGTAATCTATGTGTGCATGTCTGCGTATATAGAATTTGATGTATTTTTTTTATAAAATGTGTGTATGTCATGGGCATATCTGGGGGTCGGCAGGGGGCAAGGTCAACATGTCGGAGAAGATGTAACATATAAGGTACCAGGATGTAAATGTTTCTTTGTGATCCTACCTGCGTCTCATCAATACTGTATTTCCGCAGTCTGATGACTGATAACAACAACTCCCAGCATCTCCTTAACATTATTAAGGACATACTGGCAGTTTGAGGTTCATGCAATACAACTATATCAGGGGCTGACCTGACATTGCATTTCGTGTACCATGTACAAATGGTGGTCCTGGTGAATTAGTTATGTACTGATGGTGGTTTATTTATGCACTAATGATGGTCCTGCTGATTTATTCGTGTACTAATGGTGGTCCTCCTGGTGATGTATTAATCTACTTCTGGTTGCTATGGTGATGTATTTCTATAATGATGATATTTCTTGTGATGTATCTCTGTACTCATGGGTTTTATGAGTTGTATTTCTGTACTGCTGGTGGTTCTAATTAAGTATTTGTGTACTGATGAGGGTAGTGATACTGTGTTTCTGTACTGATGGGGGTTTTGGTGATACATTTGGGTACTGCTAGTGGTTCTGGTGATGTATTTCTGTACTAATAGGTTTTATGATGGTGTATTTCTGTACTGTTGGTGGTTTCTGTTTATATATTGTTGTACCGATGAGGGTAGTGATACTGTGTTTCTGTACTGATAGGGGGGTTAAGTGGTAAATTTGGATACTAATGGTGGTTCTGGTGATGTATTCTTGTGCAATTATTGGTTCTGATCCTTTACATATAACAATCCATAACATGTAAGATTATGTGACATATGGCTGTTAATAAAGTATTGTGCCAACTGACAATTTAAGTTATTACATTTTTATTTTTTAGGAGTATTAATTGGATTGTTAATGTTTGTGATCTGCAGACTTCTGAATTCTCACAGCGTGTGCACTGCACACGGTCCTGATTCTCTACTGCCTGCAAGGTAAGCGTGAGGTCTCACATGCTGACTAGACATGCGCTGTCTTGCAGGCGAGGCCGGACATGTCTTGTCAGGATGTGTCCAGAAGTTTGTAAATCGCCAACATGGGATAGTCCTGATAGTATATGATGTGCGCTCTGTGAGAATTCACTATCATTACAAACCTGGACAACCACTTTAAATGTAATATTAGGCACCATAGAAAGCTCAATTCAAACATTGTGTAATAGACTCACTGTCAGGATTTGGTTCTGTTTGCTGGATTCACACGACTACTTATATCTAATTTTCACACTTGCAGTCATGTGATACTTTCTTCTCTCACATGTGAACGGTCACATGACAACTACTCAAACCATTTGTATTCTTTCCCCGAGTGCCAGAAAACGTAGACCTGCCACAGGTGGATGTAATAATGTATAGTGGTGTGTAAAAACATTAATTTGTTCGGAGTACAACATCTAAATCTTTAAGCAGCGCTCATTCACACCTGTGTTAGGGATTTCCATTTGTCTTTCCAAATTTAGGAACACACAGGTGAAATTAACCCCTTCGCTCACCTTGACATAAGTCACCATAGGGATGTTTCTGTATGGAGCGGATTCAGAAGCTGAGCCTGCTCCATCCTGTGCAAATGTTGGCTGTGACATGGCTCAGGGGTCTCGGCTCACCTTAATTGCTGCTGTCTTAAGCAATTAAAAGTCTTTAGGAGTCACTGGCAGGGGCATTTAGGGCAATGGCCAATACCAGCACTAACCAGCTCCCACCAGTCCCTCTTGCTGATGGGTTGCCATCGGTTTCTGCCATGTTGGTTGTTCAATGCAGCCTGGTCTGAGGTTGGGCTCCTTGGATGACAGCACAATCAAACTGCGGAAACCTTATTACAGCGCTCTCACTTTGTAGTGAGTGGTGGCTATAATGGCTCCTTGCTTTGAACCTATGGCAAGAAGTGAGTGGCAGCAGGGGGAATAAAACTTAATTTCCTCCCTATAGCCAACGCTTTTCTAGTAAGCCGGCTAACCAGGTTTAAAACGCTATTTACTTACAGATTAAACCTATAGCTGCAGATAAATCGTGTTTCAATATCTATGCCCAAGCCACTGTTATTTTTGAAGCCTTTTACCTTTGTTGTTTTAATGTAGCAGCCAGAGATGAGTAAACGAAAGATGGGCCGTCGCAACATGAGGGCCTCTGCTCTCTGATTGCCCCCCAGGCCAAAATTTGCCAGCCAGCCCCTGATAATATCCCTGGGAATAGATGGCTTATATTAAATATTAAGAAATTAATTAGCACAGAATTTTGGACCATCTTCAAGTTCATTTGGAATACTTGAGAATCTTTTTCCATAAATCTTTTTGCATTTGTGACAATCCGCAAGAATTCCTCCTGAATTCCTGGTCTGGGAACTTGCTATCAACCTTATGGAGACAGCGAAGTAGGTGAGGAGATTGTAAGCCACTTCCCTCCTCTCAGATATATGCATATATGCAAATTTGCACTTCACTAAGGAAGTTGAGAAACTCCCGTGCCACATTTAAGCAGCTTCCTCAAAGTCATAATCGCTTTCCTACAAGCTTTTAATATAACTAAGGGATTTGTGCCAGATTAGAACCCCAAACTACAGACGCTGCGTTTCGGGGTACCTGCCCCTCATCCGTGTAGTCCTGGGCATTGCTAATGTTCTCATCCCTTCAGTCTGTCATTGTAAGCACTGATTGGACAGTGTCCGACTATAGGCACAAGTAACCTGTAATACCCAATTTAATCTTAAATGTATGGGACAAATAAGGGTACGGACACGCATCCGTGAAACTCGGACGACTGTAGTGCGACTTAAAATCGCATTGCAGTCAGACCAATGTTATTCAATGTATGAGAACACATTTCCAAGTGTCTGACTTTTTTCTCATCCGATTCACAGACATCAAAGCAGTTGCAACATGCTGCACAGTATGCGATTCACGTCTGAGACTCGCCAATACAAGTCTATGGGTCCTACAAAAATCACGGACCGCAGTTGGATCACTGTCAGACCACGGTCGGACCATCCAACTCTGATCAGAGTTTTCACAGCTGAAACAATTGCCAAACTGATTTCATTCAAAAATCGCATGCAACTCTCGGATTGCACTCAGACCACACTCTGATTACTGTTGGATAGCTCTCGGATGTGAACTCAGGTAATGTCAGACAGTAGCATCACTGTTGGATGCAAAACGGACCAAAACTCTAACAAAAGTCGTCCGACTCTCGGATCCGTGAATCGGACCGTTTTTTCACTCGGATGTGTGTCCGTACCCTAATAGAGGAATCGAAAAACATGCTCCAGAATTTATATCATATTGGGAACAGACAAGTTGAAAGAGTTGTTCTGATTAAATAAACTACTCTTATGGCACCTTTACACGCCGCTACCAAAGGTAGCAACAGGTAGGCACCGCACATGCACGCGCGCTTTTTCAACGGTTGCTAACGGTACCTGATACTGCAAATACACGCCGCCACAAGGTGCTCCACAGAAGGTATTTTCGATCCCTGGAAGTGCCGACGGGTGCCGCAGGTTACCTTCTGTGGAGCACCTTCCCTGATTTACACGCCGCTACCACAATGGAATATGGGCGTACATATTGTATATGTATGCTAATTTGTTCCTGCGGTTTTCATTCCCAGCAAAACCAATGTGTTTCTCAGAAACGCTGTGCACACACATTGGTTTTGCAAGTGCCAAGAACTGTCAAATACCTGCGTTTTTGGTGCGGATAGGAAAGAATTGACATGCTCTATTTTCCTGCGTTTTTGGTGGTCAATGGAAAAAATGCAGGAAAAACGCAGCATCAAAAACACAGTAAAAACGCACAAAAAACCGCGCAAAAAACGCAGACAAGATCATGGCACTTCTCCTGTCAAGGACTCTAGGATCCTCAGGTTTTGCTGCGTTCAGGACTGCTCAGAAAACGTCCTGTGGGCACATACCCTAAAAGTACCATTACAGTTAGGCTGGAGGCACACGGTGCGAGGGACTCGCACGAGTGCCATGCGAGGGATACTCGCATTGCACTGGGACTAGTGCGGCCCTATCATGCAGGGCACACTGGTGCGAGTCCCCCGCACCTAACTCGCACTGCGAGTCAGAAGCGAGTTCAGTCGCAGAATGCTGCAACTGCACTGATTCTGACACCGTGAGGGCAATGCAAGTGTATGGGGGCAAGAAAATCTCGCCCCCATACAGCACACAGTGCGAGTGTGCAGGCAAAAACGCTTTAAACTCGCCGGCTGTCAAAGCCAGCAAGTTTAAAATGACCGCTTTGTCGGTACAGTAAGCTATCATCTTGTACTGCTGTGACAGCAGCGGTACAAGATGTTTAGCTAAGACAATGATGATTGTAGTTAATAATGTATTTTTATGTATAATGGTTTAAAAGAACTGTCGGGTTTATAAATTCAGAGAAAAAGCCGGCTTATGTTACTGTCTATGGGGAGCTGTGGCTTCAGCACCATGAGAGGGGACAGCTCCCCACAGACAGTAACAAACACGGCTTTTTCTCTGAATTTATAAACCCGACAGTTCTTTTAAACCATTATACATAAAAATTAACCCCTTCTCACACATGGTGTAATGACACCATGTCTGCAGAGAGTGAGGACACTCTCCACATACATGGTGTCACTACACCAGCTGCATATTAACCCCTTCAAACACTGGGTTTAGAGCCTCAGCATCCTCGGCGCACACATGCGGTGCAGAGGATGCTGATGGGGTTAATCAGTAAAATAACCCCAGAATACATTATTTAACTACAATCATCATTGTCTTAGCTAAACATCTTGTACCGCTTCTGTCACAGCAGTACAAAATGATAGCTTACTGTACCCACAAAGCTGGAAATTTAAACTCTGTGGCTTTGACAGCCGCAGAGTTTCTATTCCCGACAAATGCTGCCTGCAGTCCTTCAGGACCGTGGACAGCATCACAATCACGCAGCACACACGCACTCACACCTCACAATCACAGCACACTTACATACATACAGCCAGCCACACTCATCACACGCACCACACTCGCACCACACACACCCACAAACACGCACAGCACTCTCATCACTGTCATGCATCAAAAACGCAGCGTTTTTGATGCATGATAGTGTGCCTCCACCTTAATCTCACCTCACATGAATCTCGTTTGTTGTCTCCTGCACAGATCTAGTGATGGGCGAATCCTAAATTACTCGGAATCGCTTGACTCTAGCGAGTCCGAGCACAGGACTCGCTACTCGTTGCGAGTCTAGCGAGTCCAATGTTAATGAATGGGGAAGCGAGTAATAGCGAGTAGTGTGAGATTTACAAATCGCAGATGTGTCTCGGAAGCTTCAGCCTGAAGCAATCCGAGTTTTGTCATTTATTTGCATTGGACTCGTTTACTTTGTAACTGTAATCGCTGGGAAACTCGCACAGATAAGAGAAGAGTCCTGTCTGCTCTGTGCAGCTCCAGGGTCCTAGAGCCTGCCTGCTGCCAGATGTAGCAGTGCTGAGATTGTTCTCAGTCTGCTCATTCCCTGTGTACAGACATGAATGTCTGTGCACAGAGATGATGTAGCAGTGCTGAGATTGTTCTCAGTCTGCTCATTCCCTGTGCATAGACATCTATTTCTATGCACAGGGGATGTAGTAGAGAGGACATCGCGTTTTGGACTGCGTCGGACGGAAGAGGATTTTTTTAATTAAAGATGGAGTCCCTAATGGCTTTTTTTTTTATTTCTAATAAAAAAATTTCTCTGTGTTGTGTTTTTTTTAAAACAATTTAATAGAAATTCAGGGCGGTCATGTCTAATATTGGCGTGACCGCCATAAATTTCGGGCTTAGGGCCAGCTGATAATACAAAGTTGGCCCTAACCTCTATTACCCAGCGTGCCACCGCCACCAGGGCCACTGGAAGACGGGGTTCAGCGCCAGAGGATGGCGCTTCAATGAACGTCGCCATCTTCTGGGGCGGCTGTGGGCTGCAATTTGCAGCGGGGGGTGCCCAGAAAGCTTGGGCATCCCTGCGCTGCGGATTCCAGCCCCCAGCTGCTTAGCTGTACCTGGCTAGACATAGAAATTGCGCGGAGCCCCACGCATTTTTTTGACTCCGACTCCGAGACGACTCCGACTCCGAGACGACTCCGACTCGAGACGACTCCGACTCGAGCGACTCCGACTCCGAGATGACTCCGACTCCGAGAGACTCCGACTCCAGACGACTCCGACTCCGAGACGACTCCGACTCCGAGACGACTCCGACTCCGACCTCCGAGACTCCGACTCCGACTCCGAGACGACTCTAACTCCGAGACGACTCCGACTCCGACTCGACTCCGAGACGACTCCGACTCCGAGACGGACTCCGACTCCGAGACGACTCCGACTCCGAGACGACTCCGAGACGACTCCGACTCCGAGACGACTCCGACCGAGGACGACGACGACTCCGACTCACCGACTCGACTCCGAGACGACTCCGACTCCGACTCGACTCCGACGACTCGACTCCGAGACGACTCCGACTCCGAGACGACTCCGACTCCGACTCCGAGACGACTCCGACTCCGAGACGACTCCGACTCCGACTCGACTCCGAGATGACTCCGACTCCGAGAGACGACTCCGAGACGACTCCGATCGAGCGACTCCGACTCCGAGGCGACTCCGACTCTGAGGCGACTCCGACTCTGAGACTCCGACTCTGAGGAGACTCCGACTCCGAGACTCTGACTCTGAGCCTCTGACTCTGAAATTCATTAAATAATAAAAAAAAAAATGCGTGGGGCTCCGCCAATTTCTATGTCTAGCCAGGTACTGCTAAGCAGCTGGGGGCTGGAATCGCAGCGCAGGGATGCCCAAGCTTTCTGGGCACCCCCCGCTGCAAATTGCAGCCCGCAGCCGCCCCAGAAGATGGTGCGTTCATTGAAGCGCCATCCTCTGGCGCTGAACCCAGCTCTTCCAGCGGCCCTGGTGGTGGTGGCAGCTGGGTAATAAAGGAGTTAATACCAGCTTTGTTATACAAGCTGGTATTAAGCCCGAGATTCTTAATGTCAGGCCACGTTTGACCCAGCCACTAAGAATCTCCAATAAAGGGTTAAAAAAACACAACACAGAGAAAATTTTTTATTTGAAATAAAAAAAAAGCCATTAGGGACTCCATCTTTAATTAAAAAAATCCTCTTCCGTCCGACGCAGTCCAAAACGCGATGTCCTCTCTGCTACATCCCCTGTGCATAAATATAGATGTCTATGCACAGGGAATGAGCAGACTGAGAACAATCTCAGCACTGCTACATCAGGCAGCAGGCGGGCTCTAGGACCCTGAAGCTGCACAGAGAAGACAGCTGGACTCGGCTCGCAAAGAAACAGCAGTTACTTTGCGAGTTTCCCTGCTATCACTGGCACAGTAGCCAGTGATTACTCGCACGAGTCTAATGCAAACAATGGCAATCCTAGTTTTGTCAGCGTTTCTGACAAAACTAGGATTGATATTGATTTGCATTGGACTCGTGCGAGTAATCACTGGGAAACTCGCAGAGTACCGAGTCTTGCGAGTCCCTTACTACTCGCCGAGTAACGAGTCCTAGCGAGTAGATTCGCCCATCCCTACTGAAAATATGTCATATTCTAGGTTCTGTAAAGTAGCCACCTTTTGCTTTGATTACTGCTTTGCACACTCTTGGCATTCTCTTGATGAGCTTCAAGAGGTAGTCACCGGAAATGGTTTTCACTTCACAGGTGTGCCCTGTCACGTTTAATAAGTGGGATATCTTGCCTTATAAATGGCGTTGGGACCATCAGTTGTGTTGTGCAGAAGTCTGTTGGATACACAGCTGATAGTCCTACTGAATAGACTGTTAGCTGCTTTTTTCTTGCCATAATACACATTCTAAGTAAAGAAAAACGAGTGAGATGAAGGTCAGTTAGTCCAAAAAATTGGGAAAACTTTGAAAGTGTCCCCAAGTGCAGTTGCAAAAACCATCAAGCACTACAAAGAAACTGGCTCACATGAGGACTGCCCCAGGAAAGGAAGACCAAGAGTCTCCTCTGCTGCCGAGGATAAGTTCAGTCGAGTCACCAGCCTCAGAAATCACAGGTTAATAGCAGCTCAGATTAGAGACCAGGTCAATGCCACACAGAATTCAAGCAGCAGACACATCTCTACAACAACTGTTAAGAGGAGACTTTGTGCAGCAGGCCTTCATGGTATAATAGCTGCTAGGAAACCACTGCTAAGGGACAGGCAACAAGCAGAAGAGACTTGTTTGGGCTAAAGAACACAAGGAATGGTCATTAGACCAGTGATAATCTGTGCTTTGGTCTGATGAGTCCAAATTTGAGATCTTCGGTTCCAACCACCGTGTCTTTGTGCGACGCAGAAAAGGTGAACGGATGGACTCTACATGCCTGGTTTCCACCGTGAAGCATGAGGAGGAGGTGTGATGGATATGCAGTGCTTTGCTGGCGACACTGTTGGGGATTTACTCAAAATTGAAGGGATACTGAACCAGAATGGCTACCACAGCATCTTGCAAATATGCATGCGCTTTCTCCCATAGGCCCCATTATAAGCGCTGGAATTACTCATCACCGTTCAGACAATGCGCAATTCCAGCGCCTACAAACACAGGCGCTGGAGGAAATGCAGGGTGTGATGTCACACGGGCGTAGGAAGAATCCTGTGTTTCTCACTTCGTTTTGTATCTACATACACTGTGAAAGCAAAATAAAAGAGAAAAAATAAACAAATAAAAATAAAAAATGCTCACCTGTTCGCCGGCTGTCTGGGACCCGAGGGGAAGACATCTGATCGCTGCCAGGACCTTAAAGATGTGATTAGCTGGTAGCAATCAGGTGATACGTCACCTGATCGCTTCCAGCCAATCACATCTTCAAGGACCTGGCAGCAATCAGACGTCTTCACCTGGGTCCCGGACAGCTTGCAGAGAGGCAAATATTTATTATTTTTATTTTCAATACATGTTTTCTGTTTTATTTTGCTTTCACAGTGTATGCAGATAGTGTATGTAGATACACTAGGAAAGCAAAACTTCAGCCCCAACATGTCACACGGAGAGAGAAACACAGGATTCTTCCTCCCCCCGTGTGACATCCCTTCCTCCTGCGCCCTCTGGGGGAAAAATGCAGCCGTAAAAAGACCGCGGTGTGTGAATGCACCATGTTTTTTTACCGGCGCAAAATAGCGCAGCAAAAAACGCAGGAAAAAACGTGCCTGCAAAAATATGCTGCAATTACGCCGTGTGTGAACGCAGCCTTAATCTTAAAACGCTAAACACAGAGAGAACCATACACATTTACAAATACAAGTTACAATACATAACATTAACTATGCACTGATGGGACAGCGCCATCTACTGTCAGTTCTATGTAATGCCTCCAACACATACACTAAGTCTAGCCTCTTCTTCGGGTATATTCCTATGCACCAGATTTGTTGCTGATTTTTCACAGGGAAAAAATCAGTAGCTAATAAACATCAAAATCCACATCCCAATGATGAGGATTTTTTGTGCAGAATCACAGCGGATTTCACCATGCCACGTGAAAGAGTGACATCTGCTGCAGACCGTGGCAAAATCTAGCAAAATATCTTGCAAAGCTGCAATAAATCTGACAAAAGCCATATTAAATGGTGTACATTATGGTGTGGATTCACAGCAAAATCCACCCAGTGTGAGCATACTCTAGATCAGTGATGGTGAACCTATGGCACGCGTGCCCTCCCTGGCACGCGGTGTCGCCTTTGTACTCCACTTTGCTGTTTCTAATCGGGGCGAGGAGACATTTCGCCTCTCCAGCTGGCACCCGCGCATAATGCATGACATCACGAAGTGGCGCTGGCGTCATGTGACCGAGTGTGGGAGTCTAGAGATGGCAGAAAATGTGAGAACTGAAGAGGAGCAGCAGTGGAAGTGGGACTAGAATGTGAATGTGATTTTTTTTATTTAAACCCATAAATTGCAACCAGGATGGGGCATATTACAATAAGGAGGAGGCATATTGGAGCATATTGCAATATGGAGGAGGCATATGGGGGCAGTACAATAAGGAGGAGGCATATTGGAGCATATTGCAATACGGAGGAGGCATATGGGGGCAGTGCAATAAGGAGGAGGCATATTGGGGCATATTACCAAATGGTTGGCTCTGGAGTCCTCACATATGAACCAAGTCTTCCAACTTCAGACAGATGAAAGCAGTAGAGGAATCACTCCTGGCAACAAGAGGCCTGATCTTGGGACGTCACCTCTGCATTTTCTCGGACAACGTGACTACAGTGGCACACCTCCGTCATTGCTGAAGTACAAGATCCACTGATTTAAAGGTGATATCCAAAAGAATATTTTTTGGGCCGAAAAACACCTACTGTCTCTCACAGCTATACATCTGAAAGGTTAATCCAATACCTAGGCAGACTTCTTGTGAAGACAGGCCATCCATCCAGGGGAATGAAGCCTAAATCAGGGTGTTTTTCTATCTCTAATGGTACCTTTACACGCCACTACAGAAGGTGAGAAACAACCGGGTGTCGGAGACAATTGTATTTTGCACCGTCAAAACACCGCGAGGTAGCGGCGTGTAAATCAGGTTGTTGCCACCGGTCACTGTCGACACCTGTTTCAGAGCAGTGCTCAAAAACAGGTTGGTTTCAACCCGATCGTAGCGGCGTGTAAATGAGGAACAGGAAGGTTTTTGCGACACCTAGTGAACTCCCTGGGGCGTGACACAGCCTCCAGGATACCGCCCCCTTCAGGGATCATTGGTGGAAGCTCCTGCGTTACGACTGGTTGTCCCTGCATAGGGTGGCATATTTAAGGAGCTGACCAGTTACACTACACAATTGCATCATGTATTAGCCAGCCTTCCTGCGCTGGCTGGCCAATCATGATGTTCTTGCATTGTCCAATCATCGTACGAGCGTCTCGTAATCCACAACTCTGGCACGCCTATGTGTTGTCCCTGCTGCCCCTGGTCCGCCCATATTACCTTCTGTTACGGCGTGTAAATGAGGGACGGTGCTCTACAGAAGGTAACTTTAGGCACCCGGCGGTGCCTCCAGGGATAGATTAAACCTTCTGTAGAGCACCTTGTAGCGGCGTGTAAATGCGGTATCAGGTACCGTTAGCAACCATTGGTGCGTGCTCGTGCACGTGAGACACCCGGTTGTTTCTAACCTTCTGTAGCGGCGTGTAAAGGTACCATTATAGCAAGGTGGGGATTTCCAGAGGTTGACCTATTCACCTCCCACAGGTATGCAATGGTGAACAAGCTCTTCTCCCTGGAACCAAACACAGGGTCTTTTGAAACAAGAGAGCAGAATCAAAAATATACCCTTTAAATTTAGTAGGCAAGTGAAAATAACAGTACAAAAAATGGTACTTGCTAGTGCAGTGTTTATTACTGTGACACCATTTATTGTACAATAAAAACTAACCCAGTATTTATAGTATAGACCAAGGTAATGGCATCAAGTAAGACTGACAGACCGCTAACCCTGAGAATCCAGTAGCATGGGTACATGTATAGGTAAAAAGTGCATGGCATACAGTCATATATAATAGTAATGACACATTGGGGTATGAATTTCAATATGATACAGTAATTATACAATTACAAACAAATGCACAGTAATAATATACTAGGAGTTCTTATCACTCTTTTTATTTCCCCTCACAGTTTATGGTGCCTTTTTAGTTCCCTACAACATCAAGAATGGGCAAGAATTTAACAGATACTGGGCAAAAGGATGAACGGACCCACTATTTGTGACTTTGTATCACAAAGCAATCTGGGATGGATCGCACCTATGGATATCAGCTATTACTGCCATCCATGAACAGACTATCCAGCATTTTATTGTTATAACTTCAATTTCTTTTCATGCTGTATCGATGGTCTATACTGTGTAAGGGTGCCTCGGCACATTATCCAGAGGTGTATCTAGGTGTTTTAGCAACCGGGGCAAGAGTTCAGTTTGACGTTATCCCCGACAGTGGTCTCAGGAGAAGTCATGTGACCAATCATCCACATGCAATTTTTACACTTACAGGTACAGTGACTGCTGGAACCAGCCAGACCTGTTTATGGCAGTGAGTATATTATATGTTGTTAGGAGTGGGTTAAGGTGTTTAATGTTATAATTAAAATAGCTTGTCCAGGTTTCAGATGAAAGGCTAGGTGACTGAAGGCCTCCGAATTCTCATGGCGTGTGCACTGCACACTCTCAGGATTCTCCCATGTCAATGTGGCACCCTGTGCCAGGTCACCACTGACTTCCCTGGGACACTGAAGGATTTCCCACAGCAAGTAACCCACTTACACACAACACCTTCCAATCCAGGCCTGTAGGGGGAGCTCAACTGGCTGTCTTAAGACAGATCCCCTATAAATACAGGTTCTGGAGGGAAATCAGCAGAGTGTGCAGTCACTACAGAACTGTGAAGACCTTACTGAGCTGAGCTGGTACTGGAGCTGTGCTAGGCCCATACCAGTAGACACCTGAGACAGTGATAGACCCGCAGAGTAGGGGTCGAAGGCAGAGGAGAGAAAACGTGTTACAGGGGGCAGAGGAGTCATACTGACTCACCCCATCAGAGTTCCGGTCACTGGGTCCGAGTCTGCAGGGACAGAGAAGATAGGTCCCGCAGAGAATCCAGCAGCACGAGGAGGCTTAGCTTCCCAGACACCTGCAGCACCAACAGTTGAGAGCCAGGGACCGTGAGTACGTATATCGGGATCCCAAGAGAGAGCCCTCAGTGCAGCAACCCGGGCGTGGAGAGAGAAAGAGAGAAGTAACGGTCCGGTCAGGTTTCAAGTCTGCCAGACTCTAAACAGAGGAGCTGAAACAAGGAGGCCTTCAACCCTACTCGCTGTGGAGATCCCAAAGTGTTTCCCTCAATTCCGGATGTGTGTACCCGTACAGAACATCAGTAAAGCTACCAAAAGACTTTTATGTGTGCATGTCCCTCCTTCCATCTGCACCACACCGACTGCACTCCCCTACTCCCACCTTGCACAGAAACGACTGTGTTGCCCTATTTCACCATTATAACTCTCAGCCCCGGGGACCCCGCTTCTCCTGTAGGGAGCCACTCCATCTTGCTGCCGCCCATCACCTTGGAGGCCCAAGCAGCGCCGGTGTCATCACCGGAACCTACACGTGGCGTCACGATCCGACAATTTTATTATTTTTCTTTTCTCCCATTTTTCGCTGAATCCCCCAGGCCCACGGCCTCAGGCACCGCTACCCGTGACTTCCCCCAGACTGCGCCTGAGAGATCCGAGTACCCCAAGGCCTGGGCAGGACATCAATAGTAAGATTGTGATGGGAGTAATGGTGTGCCACGGTCCGCGCTGCTTCTGGATTAAAAAAACTCAACAAAGAGCCCAACAACCTTTCATCCTCTTTATTCCAAATATCCCTGAGGAAGACGCCGGGTTGTGGCGTTGAAACGCGTTGGAATAAAGAGGATGAAAGGTTGTTGGGCTCTTTGTTGAGTTTTTTGAATCCAGAAGCAGCGCGGACCGTGGCACACCATTACTCCCATCACTTTCTTGGAATATACCACGATCCAGTGGTAGGTGGAGGTCCTGCAGCAGCTTGGAACATTGATTCCTAAACGCAGTTAAACCAGTTGTGGGGACCACAACTGGATCAGGTGAGCGGCCACACAGCACCACCATTTACATACTAGTGTCACTAGTGATAGGGCACTATTGCGCCTCTTGTCCCCTCCCTTTATATTTTATAGTAAGATTGGACGTTCATGTGAACACAAGTATGTGATTTATATAGTTCTGGCCACATTCAGACAAGACGTCATTTAATTGATCGAAGCCTCGCATGTCTAGTCAGCACGTGACTGCTTGTATGCTTGTATGTATATTGCATATGTGGCACCCCTGCGGACCAGTCGCCACTAGATGACACAGCAGCCGGGATTGGTAAGTTGGTCACCCCGCACACACACCGAACACACTCCCGATCCCAAGTCTAGGTACTCTATGTCCATCAACGGGATAGCGGGAGGAGCCGGGTGGAGGGTGGAAAGTTAGAGAAGGACCCAGTCAAGGGAGGTACAAAACCAACAAAAGAGAACTGACACAGAACACCAAGAGAGACAGAGTAGAAGAAGAGGAGAGAGGGGAGTGAAAAGAGGAACACGAACACAACGATACAGGACTAAGAGTACCCGGACCTGGCGGCCTGTGCCACAGTATGGCTAGCCTGGGTCCCAGGCTGTAAACCGAGGAAAGACAGAGGGGGACTGACCCGCCCAGGGGTCTATGGGAACTCTGTACCCGGGCATTGATATGGGGGTGCTGTCTTGGTGGCTGGTGCCTGGGCCCGTAGCCCTGAGGGTCAGCTGATTAATCGGTTAAATGATAAAAGTCTCGTGACGCCACCTGTGGATTCTGGTGAAGGCACCAGCACTGCTTCACACCTCCGAGGATGATGGACGGGCAGCTTGGGTGGTACAGCTCCCCACAGGTGGAGCGGGGTCCCCGGGGCAGTGATGAGGTGACCGGGATTTGCACAGGGAGGTGGTTAGGCAGCCGAGCCGCTGCGACAGTCTCTAGGCCGAACGGGTTCAGGGATGGACAAACTGACACACACACTGTGGATCGTTTCTGTACCTTTTCTGATGGTATTGCAGGCACTTTCCAGGGTACGTTCCTGGTGGTTGGGAGGCACTTTTGGATTTCCACAGTGAGTGGTGGATAAGGCCTCCTTGTCTATTTACCCTTGTTGAAGCCACTGACCCGTGTAAAACTAAGCCTGACCTCCTCTGTGTCTTTCTCTCACCCCTTTTGTAGTGACTTCTCCTGCGGTCCCTGACTCCCCTATTGGTTGCGTGACAAGTGTCCGGGAGACTGGAGTCTCCTCGGTGAATCGGTATTTCTGCTGGGCTTGATACTCTCCTGCAGACTCGGACTCCAGTGTCCGGGTTGCTTCCTGGGGTGAACCGGTATGGCTCCTCTGCCCCCAGTCTGCTCCTGTACTCCTTACGCCTTGCCTTCGACCTCACTCTCAGGCCCTCACACTGGCTAGGCTGGTCAACTGGCTCGGGCCTAGTGCGGCTGCGACACACCAGGACGTCTTCACAGTTCTCCTAGCGACTGCACACTCTGGCTAACTCTGTCCCCAGCACCAGTATTTATAGGGGATCTTGCTTAAGGCAGCAAGTGGAGCTCCCCCTACTGTTCTGGGGTGGAAGGTGTTGTGTGTATGTGGCTTAGCTGTTGTGGAAATCCACCCATGCCTTAGGTGGTCCTGTGGCTACCTGTTATGGCAGGGTGTCACAGGTGCAAGGTGTGCCCGAGTCAGCGGGGACACTGAGGGACAGGGCCGGAACCAGAGTGCCAACTCTGCTGAAGTGGCAGGGAAGCTTTATGCCCCAACCACGAACCCCGGAGGGGTGCAGGATCTTTATGTCCTGCGACCCAACCTCCGGTGCAATGAGAAAAGGCCGTCGTACTAGGGCTAAGGGACAAGGAAAGTCATGCACTGAAAGCCCGTGACCGCTGGATCGTAGCTAGCATGTGGGATAGACTGTAGAGGCCCGAAAGGAACATGAAGGGGGGTGATGGGGACAAGCCAACCCGGCTGCCTAGACCACACCATGGCCGTTATTGTACTGTGTTGTAAGCTGTGTCATCTGCCGAACAGGAAAGTAAACCCAGTAAAAGCTCTGCACTGTGTGAGACTCTGATTGCTGTGTCTGAGAGGATATAGACTGGTTTTGTGATCCGGCAGCAGAAGGCTGCCCCTGACCGTGAGCTCCGCATCCCTGTGAAAGCTGCACTACACCAAATACTTCAATGTTGCCCTGGGGACCAGCCCTACCTGTGGAGGGCTCAACATCCTCGCTGATACTACCATCATCCCCAGTGCCGGGAGAGGACGGGGGTTCATCAGGGAGCCTGGGGCCGATAGAGAGTTGTTTGTGTCCTCGATGAACATTGAGTCCCACCTGCCCTTAGGTCACCCGTGAAGGGATTTGCAACCTGGGGATACAGTTACCTATGTCCGTTAAGAGGGAGAGCAGGGACCTTACGCCCTCTATGTCCACTGAGTGCGGCCAGGGGAAGAACCAGCATCAGCCCACATTCTGAAACCATCAGCAACATGTCACCGTAGAACGCAGACTCTGATGCTGGAATTCTTGCCACCAGTCTCGTCTGACTCGAGAGAGGCAAGCTGCACTGCCTTGGCAGCAGCCATAAGCTCCGGACAGGTGTTATAAACTGTGAGTTTTGAACAGTGTTTCCCTTTTGTTTCCCCCAGTCTTCCCTGAGAGTGACCCCAGTTAAAAATGAACATTATGATCCTGTACTATGTGAGTGATCAGGACTTGATTTGTATATAGTTGAGCTTGCTTAGGTGCACTCTCTGTTGGTTTTATTGAATGCTTTTATGATGATAATGTGTGCTTTGAACTGTTTATGCTTAAAGGGATCCTGTCACCTCCAAAACGCCTCCTAAGCTACCAAAACATATCCCTGCAGCATATTATCACTAATCTCACACTCCTTTTGTCTCCTAAAAGCATCCTGTGAAAGTGCATAAAAACGATTTTATACTCACTCATTAGTGATTATAATTATCAGGGGCTATATTCTTTAGCTCCTAGGGCGTGTTGTTTTGCAGCCTGAATGATCCACCCTCTCTCTGTCTGTGCTGCTGTGATGTGGAGTTGAAGGCAAGACTAATGATTTGCATTCTGAGAGTGATAGAGAGGGGGGGAGGGCAATGCCTGCACAAGCAAAGCAAACAGAGAGAGGGTGGATCATTCAGGCTGCAAAACAACACTTCCTAAGGACTAAAGAATATAGCCCCTGCTACTTATAATCACAAATGAGTAAGTATTAAAACGTTTTATGCACTTTCACAGGATGCTTTTAGGAGACAAAAGGAGTGTGAGATTACTGATAATATGCTGCAGGGACATGTTTTGGTAGCTTAGGAGGTGTTTTGGAAGTGACAGGATCCCTTTAAAAGGAACATTTGCACTTGTGATGCTTAAAAACGCACCGGAGTGGCCGAAGAGTCGGTCAGTTGAGTCCGTGTCGCCACACCCAAGGCTAGTAAAAGGGTTTTTCTTGGGGTGGGTTCCCAAAGACTAAAGAGACAGTAGTGAAGAGACAATTACTGAACTGCTTGAACTGTTTTTCATTTTTTCTATTTTTCCATCCCCATGTCCCGTAGATATAATAAGCTGTTTTTTGTTACGTAACGTTTAAGCCACGCGCCTCCTGTTTTGGGAAGAAAAAGAAAGCTTGTAAACTGCTACTGTTATTGTTGAATGTGACTCGCCCTGGCTATGGAGACTCAGGTGTCTGGGCCTCTGCTGCTGTTGGGTTGTCACTGATGGCCTGCCCAGACCTGTGGCCCTGGTCATCTGCTTTTAAAAAGGGGTAGTTGAAATGGGAGAAAAATGGAGTTTATAAAGTTCATGTGACGCCACCCCCAGCTTCTGGTGATTGAGCACCAGTGCCGCCTCAGACCTCCGGAGGGCGGTGGTATAGCGGCCAAGATGGTACTGTTAAGGCAAAGAAAGAGTTAATGAAATTTGGTTCAAAGTAGCTGAAGACTTTGAAACTCCATTTTGAGTACACTGATGAAATCCTTCTCCCAGACTCTTTAAGATTATGCTGTCTAGCTCTATTCTTTACATTTGACTTTTACTATAGATTGATGGTTCCCCTATTCTTTACATTTGACTTTTGCCATAGATTAATGATTCTCCTGGACTTCCTTCTTCTGGTCTGACCTTTTGTTTTCTTCCAGACAAGGGTGAGTGGAAAAGGAAGTCTGGACATTTCAGTGAGAAATGGGGAAATAGGAAACATCTTTTGAATCTTGATTAACCTTTGTACTAATAAAACTGATGATTTAATGTTCTTTAAAAACATCTGCTGATATATGCAATATTTTGTAACATTTCACAATATCCCTCCCCCTTTGTAACGACCCTCCAAGAAAAGTATAAGAGCTTGTATTTGCTTGCTTAATAAAGGTTATTGGTGATTATACTCTGACTTGTTGTCAAGTGTATTCTTACTGATCGGATCGTGCACATCCAAATAACCATCCAATTTGGCAGCAGACACATTAAGAGGTTGAGCCCACCCGGAAGGTGTGAGGCTTCCCATTTCAGTACAGCTCCCTGCAGGTGAGGCTGGACCTCTGGGGCAGGGATGCACCGGTGGTAATGGAGCAGGAAGTTGGCCGAGCTTCTGGAAGACAGGACAGTCTTTTGGGGTGACAAGGACGCGGGTAAGGAACTGACACACACACCGCTGGTTGTTCTTTTACTGGTGTAGTTGTAGGTAGATGTCCAAAACACTGCCAGGTGTTCGGGATGCACTCCTGGGTCTCCAGAGCGAGTGGGTATAAGGCCCCTTGTTGCTTTCCCCATGTGTGTGAAGCCCCCGCCTATGTAGAACTTGGCTGGCCTCCTCTGCTCTCTCTGTTCACCTGTGCTGTTCACCCTCGCTCGACTACCGCTGCTTCTCTCTTTGTGGTGCCTGGCTCCCTGGTATGTGACTGCGCAGATGCCCGGGAACCTAGAGGCTTCATGGTGTACCGGTATTTCTCTAGGCCCCTTCCACGACAGCATAGGAGGTTGCCACTCCATGCCCTATTAGGGACAGGAAGCACAAGAGAGGTTAAAAGGACCCTCCCACTCGCCAGTGTCTTTCCTGTGCCCATGGGGCATGGAGGGAGTTTTCCCTATGCTGTAGTGGGTCGGCAGGCTACAGCTTACCCGACTGCCGGACAGCTTTGGTCGGACCTTGGTTCTTCCTCTGCTGCTCCCACGGCTGGAGCTGTGGGCCCACCACCTGGCCCTCCGGATCCCTGTGGGGTGATGCGGGCTGTGGCGTCTCTGGCCGGCAGCCGCCCTCGGTGCAGCCTGCCGGCTGCTTCCTGCGCACTGCGCGCTGCCCTGTGACCGGAAGTGACACTAGAAGGGCGGGACTTCCGGTCTTGCGCGCTCCCTGGCGGGAGTGTGTCTCTTCTGGGTTCTTGCAGGGGATCCGGTGGGAGCAGTGTGCGGGCACATCTTCTATGGCGGCCTGCCCAGGACCCGGCGCGGAAGGTGGGAATTCCAATTGTCCACTGGGTGGGGCAGGCCTTCCGGATTAAAGGCTGTCCTGAAGCTGGCTGAGTCATGGTAAGTGATTCCTGTGGTGCTACCATGTCCTCTCCCGCATTTGCGGAGCCCAGTGGTCCCCCTGCCTCAGTAAGTCTGGGGAATAGGTAGGGGGAGTCCTTTTCTGCAGGTTAGACTGCGTGGCTGATGGCTCCCGGTCCTGTGTATTGTGTTTTTTAGGACAAGCCTGCCCCAAAGAAGTCACCTAAATGCCCTGTCTGCATTAAGAAGCTCCCTGCAGGTTAGGACAAAAAGCTGTGCCAGGCTTGCACAGATAAAGTTATTAGAGCCGAACACCCTAGCCTGGTGGACTACTTGAGGGCTATGGTCAAGCAAGAGATTCAAGCTTCCCTGGCCTCCCTTTCACCTGCACCTTCCATTGCTGGACCTCCCTTCCCTAAGAGAAGGAAGCTTCAGGCTGCCCGCCAGGCTCTGAGGACTCTGACTCTGATTCGGACTCTGAGGACCCTGAGGACTCTGCTTCTGCTCATCAGGCGGATCTTCGTATATTTCTGTTTTCCTTTGATGACATAGGGGATCTTATTGGGGCTGTTCGGAGCACTATGGGGTTAGAAGACGTTCTATCCCCCTCTTCAATCCAGGATGAGATGTTTGCAGGCCTCAGATCGGCTAAGCAGACGGGGTTTCCGGTTCATTCTACTATCCTGAATCTCATCTCACAGGAATCGGAATTCCGTGAGAGGAGATTCAAAAGTGATCTCACTCGCCGCTTCCCTCTGGAGCCTTGTGAAATCCAATGGGATGTGCCAAAAGTGGATGTGCAGGTTGCCCGTGTGGCCAAAAGACTGCACTACCCTTTGAAGACACGTCTCAGCTCAAGGATCAGTTAGACCGGAAGATTGAAGGCTTTATGAGGCGCTTCTGGGAAGCGTCCTCGGCTTCTATGCAGGCGAATATTCCCTCCACTTGTGTGTCCAGATCCCTCCTTAAGTGGATGGACCAGCCAGAGTCTCATATTTCGCAGTGCACCCCTAGGGAGGAACTCCTGAGTCTCTTCCCTTGCTACGGAAGGCGACTTGTTTTCTCGCAGATGTTTCTGCGGATTCGGTCAGTTTGGCGGCCAGGACTTCGGTCCTGTCAAATTTCGCCAGACGGGCTTTGTGGTTGAAGTTGTGGAGTGGGGATTCCACTTCTAAACTGAAGCTATGCTCCCTACCGTTCAAAGGGGATATGGTGTTCGGACCAGCTCTGGAGGAGATCTTAGAAAAAGCGACTGACTGCAAGGCTCTCCCAGAGCAGAAGCCCGTCCGGAAGCGACCCTTTCGTCCCTCGGTGCCTCAGACCTCCCAGTCCAAAGGAAAGTGCAAATCCGGTCGCTGGAGTTATCAGAAAGGGAGAGGGAAAAATATCCTCGTCCCCTCCCATCAACCTCATCTCCCCGACAAACAGTGACTCGGTCCGGGTGGGAGGACAACTGGCGGCCTTCCTCCGGCAGTGGAGAAGGTTCACCACTTCCCAATGGGTGTTGAACGTCATCTCCAGGGGTCTCCTCATCGAATTCAATTCGCCTCCCCACCAGGACTTCAGGTCACTGCGCTGCCTCCGAAGGCAGCTCAGAGGGTCCTGTACTCAAAGGTACAGGCAGGACATGCTTCTTGCCAATGTGGTCTCCCCCGTTACGGTTCAGGAGGTGGGTTGGGTCACTATTCCCGACTCTTTTTGGTCAAAAAGCTGTTGGGAGATTCCCGGGTGATCATTAACCTGAAACGCCTCAACCGGCATGTCCATTACAGGCGTTTCAAAATGGAATCAGTCAAATCTGCGGTTCCGTTGATAGGCCGCCTTCACCAGATGGCTACCATCGTTCTGCAGGATGCATACTTCCATGTTCCTATTCATCCTCGCCACCGGAAATTCCTCAGATTTGCACGACAGGGAGCTTCTCCATTTCCAATTCAATGTCCTTCCCTTCTGAATCTCCTCGGCTCCCAAGGTCTTCTCGAAGATTACTGGCGGAGGTGGTGGCCTTCCTGAGGGGTCATTTGTCTGGTGCCGTATCTGGACGACTTTCTCCTCGTTTCTCCGTCTGCGGGGGCCCTCAGGAGTGGCGTGGAGGAGTCTCTCAGGGTGCTGAGGTCCTTGGGCTGGATCCCCAATCTTCAGAAGTCCCATCTCTGCCATCCTCCAAGAGGAGATTCCTCGGGGTCCTGTTGGACTCCAACGAACAAATTTCCTTTCTCCCGGACGATCACAGGTTGACGCTCCGGACCAACATTTCCCCTCTGCGTCGGATGCCCTCTCCCACACTTCGGACGACAATGTCGGTGCTGGTGTCTATGACATCCTGCATACCATCGGTCATGTGGGCTCAAGCCCACTCTCAAGCTCTTCAAGGCCATGTCCTTTCACACTGGGACGGACTGCCTTCGTCCCTCAACAAACGATACCGTCTTTCAGGTCCCATCTCCTCGTCTCTCCTCTGGTGGTTACATCCCCGGAACTTGCTGAGGGGGGTGGCCTGGTATCAGTCCCCGGTTGTCACTCTCACTACAGATGCCAGCCAGTGGGGGTGGGGGGCTGTCGTTGCCCGCACCCCGTTTCAGGGAGTTTGGAATCAGGAAATCAGCTCTCGGCCTTCCAATTACCGGGAGTTGAGGGCTGTGGAGGAAGCCCTCCTTGCCGCTTACGATCTGGTGCAAGGTTTCCACGTTCTGGTATACTCCAACAACATCTCCACGGTAGCTCACCTCCGTCATCAGGGCGGGACACGATCCACGGCCCTGAAGTCTGTGTCCTCTCGAATATTTTTCTGAGCAGAACGGTTTCTCCTATCCCTTTCAGCTGTTCACCTGAAGGGGTCCTTGAACCTTCAGACAGACTTTCTCAGCCGCAAAGACATTCATCCAGGAGAATGGAGTCTGGATCAGGCCATTTTCTGCTCCCTGGTGGCCAGATGGGCTACCCCGGATATCGACCTCTTCGCCTCTAGCACCAATCGCAAGGTCGCAACATATTTCTCCCTGAACCCGCGGGATGACGCGGTGGGAGTAGATGCATTTTCACAGACGTGGGACTTCCATCTGGCCTATGCCTTCCCTCCTGTTCCGCTTCTGGCAAGGACCTTGAGGAAGGTCAGAGTGGACAGGGTTCCGACTACCCTGGTGGCTCCTCTGTGGCTGAAAAGGAGCTGGTAGAATTTGATTGTGTCTCTTCGGGTCGATGGTCCTGTGGTTTTGAGCCCAAATCCCAGTCTGCTGTCACAGGGTCCTCTTTTTCATCTGGATCCTCAGAGGCTCAGCTTAGCTGCTTGGCTTCTGAGGCCCGGGTGTTGAAGGCCCAGGGCTTGTCTGATAAAGTGGTGGCTACTTCACAACAGAATGGTAAACCTGTCACCAATGCCATTTATAATAAAGTCTGGAAAAAATTCTCCTCCTGGTGTGGTTCTCGACCTCCGGACCCACTCCATCCTGATATCTCGCAAATTTTGGATTTCCTCCAGGCCGGGTTGAACCTGGGACTTAAGCCTAGCACGTTGAAGGTCCAGGTTTCCGCTCTCAGCTTCGTTTTTGATGCTGATTTGGCCATTCATCGCTGGATTCGTAGATTTATGGTGTGGTTCTAGGATTTGACCACGTGTACACGTTCTTGCTCCCGCCTGGGATCTCAACATGGTCTTGACTGGTTTGTCCCTTCCCCCTATGAACCGTTGTCATCCTGTGATCTTCGGCTACTGTCTCATAAAATGGCCTTTCTTGTGGCAATCACGACCGCCATCCGTGTGGAGGAACTTCAGGCTCTGTCCATCAGGGAGCCATATTTAACGGTCCGTGATGACTGCATCATTCTTCAGCTAGACCCTTCTTTCCTACCCAAGGTGGTCTCAGATTTTCACCGTTCCCAGTCAATCGTCCTGCCTTCCTTTTGTCAGTCTCCTCGTTCTCCGAAAGAGGAAGAGTTCCACTCTTTGGATGTTCGCAGAATAGTGCTTCGTTACCTGGAGGTCACGGTGCCCTGGTGTGTTGATCACAACCTTTTCATCCAGCCCTTTGGTCCCAATAAGGGCAGGAAGGTGTGAAGTGCACCATTGCCAGCTGGATTAAACGTGCCATTACTGCATCCTACCAGTCTCAACAACTGCCGATACCTTCTGGGTTTACTGCCTATTCCACCAGAGCTACCTCAGTCTCCTGGGCAGAAAAGGCAGAGGCTTCTCCTGAGCAGATCTGCACTGCTGCTACGTGGTCCTCCCTGCATACTTTCACAAAGCATTGTCGTTTGGACCTGGGTTCTACCAGGGATTTGGCCTTTGGCAGGAAAGTCCTGCAGGCTGTGGTCCCGCCCTAGGTTTGTATTCGTTGGTATTCCTCCTATGCTGTCGTGGAAGGGGCCTGGAGAAAATAGAATTATTCTTACCGTTAATTCAGTTACTAGGGCCCTTCCACAACAGCACTTAATTCCCTCCCTTCTTTTCCTTGTTTTTTTCATGGAATGGTTCTTTGTAAGACATTGGCGAGTGGGAGGTGGGAGGGTCCTTTTAACCTCTCTTGTGCTTCCTGTCCCTAATAGGGCGTGGAGAGGCAACCTCCTATGCTGTTGTGGAAGGACCTTAGAAACTGAATTAACGGTAGGAATAATTCTATTTTTCTCCATAAAGAAAGAAGAAGGCGGCACTCATTGGACCGGTGAAGACAGGTATGTTTTTCTGTGTACACAGAATCTGTTGAAGAGTAAGCACTACTCGAAAACCGGCTCCGTCATCCCTGCACCTCCCTCCCCGCACCCTCCACCTGATGTAATGCTGCGACTGGAATAAACATACCTGTCTTCAGCGGTCCAATGAGTGCCGCCTTCTTCTTTCTTTATGGATGAAAATGACTATGTCCTACGGCTGAGCAACGCTGGACTTGGTTCTGTGCCACAATTTCAACTGCAGCAATATAAGGTCAGTGCCTGGTTTTCCTTCTACATTCAAAATTCTATTTTTCTACTGGGCCTGGTGCTCTCCAGTAGACGCAGACTCCGGTGTGTTGCTCAGGGGTGAACCTAATGCTAGCTCCTCGGTCCCCACTGTCCTTTCTCTTCTCCTTGCCTTCCGTCCAAACTCTTGGGCCTTGCAGGACTGCTGGAGAGGCTGCTCGGAGTAACTGGCTCGGGCCTAACGCAGCTCTGACCACCAGTACGTCTTCACAGCTCTTGTAGCGTCTGCACACTCTCGCTAACTCCGCCCCCAGCACCAGTATTTATAGGGGATCTTGCCTAAGAGCAGCAAGTGGAGCTCCCCTACTGTGCCGGGGTGGAAGGTGTTGTTTGTATTTATATACCCACTGTGGAAACCCATCCGTGCTGTAGGTGAGTCTGTGGTTACCTGTGTCAGTAGGGTGCCACATTCCCCCCTAGGTAAGGTCAGGACTCCTGGACTGAGGAACAATTTGTAATATCAATATATATTATAACAGGTAACATATTTACAAAGTCTCAAAATTAAAAATTTACAAAAACCACTGAAAAATGGCAAAACAGGTACAGTCCATACGATGCTAGTCCATCCACCACAGGCTGGAAAAAGAAGTTAGTTGTCACAACCAATCCTGTGACTAAGGTCCTTTAAATTGGAAAATAAGGGAAAAGTTATTTGAAGAGTCTTTACAGTAGTCTCTGTAAGCTCCAGGTGAAAACGGATAAAGTTTTTCAAAGTTCAATAAAGTCCTTACAGGTAAAGTCTCTGTAGGCTTAAGTTCAGAATACACAACAACATTTACTACTGGTGCTTTGGCGTAGGAGTCCTAGGTCGATAGGGGCCTCTACCGGTCATAAGCCCTGTAGGCCTCCTGGCCCTGCGGTCACCTATTGGCCAAGATTTTGCTCTCTCTAGACAGCTCCTTACGCCAACTCCACTCACCCCTCTTTTGGTGTTGTGTACCTTGTGTGACCTGTTTTGGCCTACTCTTCACCCTTATTGTTTGCTAGTTTACATTTTTACAATTATTACTATTTAAGGTTACTTCACATTGGTTCTATATTACATTTACTGTACCCAATCTCCATACCTGGATGGGGCTTGCCCACGTGTGCTGTGACTGGATCTACACACTACGGGTGTGGCTATCTCAGTGATGTGGGTTTGTCAGGTAAGCGTCTGCATGGCCTTAGTCTCACTACAGGACTAGAAGATGTACTGATTGCAGGATCCTCTGATTCTCTGGCAACTGGTGTTTCCTCCTGACCTCTTTCGACTTCTTGCGGTTGATAAAAGTTGATGATTGGGACTATGATTGCTCCTTCATGTTGGGGCCAATCTTCTGGAAAGTCTCCAAGTATAGTGGATATGACTTTTTCTTTGGGCTGTACACATGGAGCTGGGGTTTCAAATGGTTCTGTTTCCTCTTCTGGAAGGTTTTGAAAGTCTTGGATCCTCCATTCTTCTGGACATTTCTTTAAATGATCCCGGGATACCGTTTGGGTTGTTTTCCCTCTGTTTTTGCTTATGAGGCAAACGTTGGTATTGTCAAAGTTGGAATTCAAAATGGTGTAAGGTTCTCTTTCCCATTGATAATCTAGTGTATGTCTTCTCCGTTTTTTTTTTAAGACAGTACTTCCGGGTAGTATTGGTTCTGCTGGTGCACTTTTGTTGTAATTTCTTTCTTGTCTTTTCCTGGACTTTTCTAAATTTTCTTAAACACAGGCTTGAACTTGTCTGTACTGGTCTAGCGGGTTGGTGTTCCAGTCAGAGTTAGAAGTATCTGCATTGGGTTCGACAATTCCTAGTTCCAGATCTACAGGTAGTCTTCCTGTATGGGCTCTTATGAGATAGGTGGGTGTACGGTTTGTAGAGCTCACTGGAATGTGGTTATACATATTTACCAGATCAGGCAGTTTTTCGGGTCATTGGTTTCTTTCTTCAAGAGGCAGTATCTTGAGCATCTCAATCACGATGTTGTTCATCTTTTCGCATAACCCATTGAATTGGGGATGATAAGGCGTAGTTCTTATCTTTTTACAACCATAAAGATGACAAAACTCTTGAAAGATCTCTGCTTCGATTGCTGAACCTCTGTCTGTTAAAACTTGTTCTGGATAGCCTAGTGGTCTACAGAAGACATTCTGGAAGGTCTTTGCGGCTGTTGCAGCTGTAAGATCTTTTACGGGTGCGACCATCAGGAATCGGGAGTAGTGGTCCACTACTGTCAAAGCATAGGTGTAACCTGTCCTGCTTGGAGTCAATTTCACATTGTCCAAGGCTACAATTTGGAGTGGTTGAGTTTTTACGATGGATTGGAGTGGTGCTCGTTGACTCTACTGGTCTTTTCTGCGTAGACTACATGGTCCACAGTCTTTACACCATCTTTCTATGGATCCTTGCATGCCAACCCAGTAGAATCTGTCCTTGAACAACATTTCCAGCTTCTTCCACCCAAAGTGTCCAGTTTGGTTGTGGTAGGCATTCAGTACCATTTGGACTTCTGTTCGGGGTACTATGATCTTCCAGACAATTTTGTGGGTTCTTGGATTGATGTACTTTCTGCAGAGCTTCTCCTGGTAGATGAACAGTTTGCTTTATTCGCTCCACAGGTGTTTAGCTTCTGGCGGAGAATTCGAAGGTAGTTTTGCGGACTCCAGAGATATCAGTCCTTTTACTAAACTGATAGCCGGGTCACTGTCTTGAGATTCCTTCCAACTAAAGTGTTTTAACGGGTTGACTACTCTCCCAGAAAGTTCTGTACAGACTTGTTGATACTGGGATACTCTCAACTGATGGAAGGCGGGTAGCTCTATCTCTTCCAGCTCATCCTCATCTGCTCCCATATCAACTAAGTGAAGCATCCTGGATAAGGCATCTGCATTGCCGTTGTTATGCCCAGCCCGGTACTTGATGGTGAACTGGTAATTGGATAATCTTGCCATCCATCTCTGTTCCATGGCTCCCAATTTTGCAGTTTCCAGGTGGGTCAAGGAATTATTATCCATAAAGGCAGTAAACTTGTTCGATGCTAAGTAATGCTTAAAGTGGCAAAATATGAAATAGAACCGAAATATACCGGAATTGACTGGTATAGACTGGAAGGTAATGACATAGAGGGCCACTAAAACAATGTGTATAACTCTATTCACTACTAATCTTTACCATGTGTCACGCTTCCGGGGGAAGACGCTCTGGAGTGGACCCACTGGGCCGTGGTACTGAACTCCCGTGGGTGAGCTGGTCCTAGTTTAACCAACCCCTATACAGGGATTGTCAGGGGCAAGCTCAGGGGGTCTAAATACCACAGCTGCTAGTATCACGGGGCGGCTCATAGGGTTAGCCTATACTATGGTATAGCAAGGTAGGAAACACAGGTACAGAGCCCGAGGCTGGGAGAGCAGGAATAGCTCTACTGGAGAAGAGTACAAGGAAGACCTTACCAAGAGTCAACAAGGCAGATACAAACTAACTTAATAATCAGGCACCTCCCATCAGTGGAGGTGGCCTGATATACCAAAGGACTGGTAGCTATTGGTCAAGGGGAGTGTCAGGTTGGGCTGGGCCGGCCCCAAGAATCACAGGGGAAGGGTGCGGCCGCGCCTAGTGCACAGCTCATGACACTCATGAAACCTGACCCCTGCAGCATGCTGGTGCGTGAGTTGGGCAGTCAGCAGACAGGAAAGGGACCCAGCGACGGCTCCGAGACACAGTACACCTGGACGCCGGATGCCCGGTCGGCAGAGGAGCAGGGGATGCCGACCCAGGAGAGGTGAGCTTGGGAGCGGTGCCAGGGGACCTAACAGTACCCCTTCCCTCACGCCCCCTCCTCCAAAGGAGTGCTAAGAACCTTGCCAGAATGTGTGGCGCATCAATGTTCTCCCGGGGCTCCTAGGTCCTCTCCTCAGGACCGAAGCCAACCCAGTCAATCAGGAAGAGAGTTTTGCCTCTACTCTTCTTCATGGCAAGGATGACCCTGACCTCATAGACATTTTAGGAGCTGAGAGGCCATGGCACAGTGCCGGAAGTTGGATGAAAATGATTAAGCACCACTGGTTTCAACAACGAGACATGAAAGGAGTTAGGCATGCGAAGCGAGGCAGGCAGTCTCAACTTGTAGGCAACGTTGTTGATGTGTCCCAGGACTTAGAAAGGGACCGATGTAACGTGGCTCTAGCTTGTAGGACGGCACCTTCAGCCTGACGTATCTGGAAGAAAGCCACACTTTATCGCCTGGGAGATAAAAGACGCTTAGATGCACCGTCTTATCGGCACGTCTCTTCATCCTGCCGGAGGCTTCTGTAAGGGCGTCTCTGGTCTCTCTCCAAATCTTGAAGAAGTCCACGGACAATGCATCAGCCACCGGGTTGCCGGACGCTGAGAAGATCAGAAGAAGCAAACCAGGGATACTTCCTGTTCCAGTGCCGCCATGTGCAGCAGCAGTTAAGGAAGCTCCGGTGCCCTCCTCACAATCCACAGCAATCCCCAGAGACCGGGACGCCTAACCCACCGAAATGAGTGGCGGAGGATGCAGCACACCGGTCACCATGGATCGGTATGTGACAAGAGGAGGTGAGACCGAGACAAGCGGGGTGGCGCAGGGTCCGGAGGCAAAGCGCGGGAAGCGCACAATGGTGGTGGAGGGCCAGCTGGCCCAGCCGATCCAGACTGCTCCCACAGCAGCGGGGAGCGAGAGGGCCATGGAGGAGGGGAAGGTACCTGAAGATCTGGAGGAGAAGTTTCCCCAGATGCAAATACTGAAGGGGCACAGGGGTCCCAATATCAGGGGGAAGCATGGCTGCAGGGAAGACCAGCTATTACTGCACCAGGGCTGCAAGGCATAGACTACAAGCTGCTGGCCAAGGAAATGGCAATTTATTTAGCAGAAGAATTCAGACAGTCAAAGACTTGTGGCGGGTTTACACGTCGCGATATCGCAGTACAATTTCAATCAAAAGTCACGTGGTTCAATCGTTGGACCCGATATCGTGCCTGCGTTGTATGGTGTGAACGTCCAATGCGATGCAGGAACGATGTCAATGCGATATCGGGGATCGAATGAGCGTGCTATTCAATGCCCCGATATTGCATAGCGATTGAAGCCAGATCGTGCTGTGTAAACACCCAATTACGATGCGATTTGATACGTCACCCATTCACTCCCATGTTAACTATGCGATCCTGGATTGGGAGGCGGAGACATCGCACGGACGTTGTATTACGATATCGCAGCGTCTAAACAGGCAATGCGATGCGGGTGAAACGTGCACTAATTGCGCGCTCCCGCGCCATTGAGTTGCGATATCGAAACGATATCGTGGCGTGTAAACCCACCATTGGTGGCAGCAACTACAAAAGATTTGCATACTAAAATCAAGCACCATGACCAACAACTGCAGGAAGCTGAGGATAGGATTGCTGCAGCAGAGGAGAGAGTGTTGGATTTAGAACAACAGGTGCTTGATCTACAGAAACAGTCACTATACACTTTGAACAAACTTGATGATATTGAAAATAGAACTCGCCGTAGCAATCTTAAAATCGTGGGTCTCCCTGAATCCATTTCCCCGGGACAGCTTGTAGAGGTATTTGAGACTGAACTACCTAAAGAACTGGGTCTTTCCCATAAGTGCAGAACCGAACGTACCCACAGAATAGGACCCCCAAGAGATACCCCCAGGAAAAACGAAAATAACGGCTCCACACGTGATAGAGACTCTGATAAACCGAGACATGCCATTGCCAAATATCTCAACCACAGAGATGAAGAGGAGATACTGCGTGCATATAAGGCTAAAAGACATCCACTCCTGATCCTAGGTCACAGAGTCTTACTATTTGGTGACTATTCAGTTGAGGTGACTAGGAGGAGAAGAGCCTTCAGCGACGCCTGTACAATATTGTTTAAAAGAAACGTCAGGTTCCAACTTAACTACCCGGCCACCCTGCGATTCAGATCACCAGCAGGCGACATGGTCACTTTCACAGACCCTGCAGAGGCTATGAAGTCAATTAATGAAAAAAACACCACGCCAGACAGAAATGAGTCGAATTCGAGTAGCCCAAGAGGAGTGGGAGAAACTCCTGCACCTGAAAGGGGATTGGATAGTGGAACTGTATCATCACGGACATACAGACTGCGGTCAGAATCTTTGCCACAAAGCTCCCAGGAGAAGATGCAGTCTCCTAGACAACAACGCCAACCCGCGTCTAGATGGAGCAGGAGAAAAATGGGTCAACCCACTTGATTGGAATGAGACAGGGACATGAAGATACTTCTTCCTTTGATCAAACCTGAGTGGCGACCACCTGCGTATAATCCGATACGGATCCGCCTTTTCAAGAGGATTGAGAAGGAGATCTACGATGCCGAGATGCTCCCCCTTTTTTTTCTCCCCACCCCCCCCCCCTTCTTTTTTTTTTTCTTTTTTTCCAGACGATTTGAGGACGGGGGGTGGGAGGGGGGGATGGGAAATGTTAAAAGCTGTGTTAGTTACATACCTACTATTTATGAGAGGTTCTGTGAAGTTTTTCTACCTGCTATGAGTGGGGATAATATTTCACTTTACAACAATGCAGGACGTTAATAACTTCATGTTTATGTTCTTGGGGTCTGGGACTATATTATAGATAGTATTATCGGATATTTAAGTGAAGGAGGAGGGCAGAACTTCTTGCTTCAGCCAGGAGGAAAAAAGCGAAGTCAACAAGACTTAAGGATGGAGATGGAGAGAATGGGAGTGGATGAAAAGTTGGGGGGAAGTTTTAATAACAGGGGAGAAAAAACAGCCTTGCTAACACTGATATGTTTAATGTCCTCTTATGCTACCATCTGCCTAAGTAAATATGTTCAGATGCATTACTACTCTACATTCAAGAAATATACCACACACCTATCATTTGAAATCGCTCCCACACAGCAAAGATGGTGAAATGGGTTTCGTGGAACGTTAAGGGCCTACGATCCCCGGCCAAACGTATGATGGTTCTTCGCCACCTCAAGAGACTTGGAGCTGATGTGGCGTTGCTACAGGAAACACACCTCGCTCCAACCGACTTCTTTAGACTCAAAAAACTATGGGTGGGGGAGGTATACTGCTCAGGGGCTGATGACAGGAAAGCTGGGTCATGATCCTTATTAGTAAAAACCTTGCCCACAGAATACTATCCTCATCATCAGATGATAAGGGGCGATTATACCCTATGTGTATTCAGATCCAAAATGTCACCTATAGTCTGTATAATATTTATGCCCCGAATACATTGCAAAAACCCTTTTTTCAAAACTTGACCGACCAAATCCTGATAGACCAAGAAAGTAACAAAATACTAGGGGGAGATTATAACTGGGTGCTTAATGAGACGGAAGATAGAAAGAGGGAAGATGTGATAGGTTTTTCGGGAGGTGATGATAGACCTTCTTCAAGACCAAGTCTGCTAGAAAATCTGCTCACCAATTGCGGTCTGGTTGATACATGGCGCACATTACATCCCCTTGAAAGGGAGTTTACCCACTTTTCTCATGCTCATAAAACATGGTCGAGACTGGATATGTTTTTCACCTCGACCCTGTTGTTTCAAAAAGTGATGGAGGCGGAGATGGGAGACATGGTCATATCCGACCATAGTCCGATGATACTTGAGACCAAAGATGTCTTCCCCAAGGGAACAGATTATTTGTGGAGGTTTCCTGATACTTTGACAAGAGATGAGAATTTTGGTAAACTGCTTAAAGAATGGTGGTCTGATTTTTATACAAACAATGCAGCTCATGTGTCTACTCCAGGTCTGTTCTGGGAAACTGCAAAGACGGTTTTGCGGGGTCATATCATGGCTCATAGCGCTAAATTGAAAAAACAAGTCAAAGAAAAATATATTTTAGCCAGCACCAAAGTGAGAGAGATGTATCTCACATATAAAGAGACTATGGTGAGACAGATAGAGATAATTGGTTATTGGCAAAGAGGTCGTCTGATACTTGGGCAGCTAGAAGGGAAGAACTATATAGAAACCATCTGGAAATAGAATTGAATAGATATGGTGATAAGGCCGGGCGACTACTGGCGAGACTAGCAAGGGGTAGGAGACCAACCACATCTATATTAACAATTGCTGATAAGCGCGGCAAACTTTGGTCTGATCCCCAAAAAATTACCCAGATCCTAGGAAAACGTTATATAGGGACAGTAACACTAGTAATATGACAGATGTTTCATGGCTGAACTCCATCAATATGCCTAGCCTGACAGAAGATGACAAACTCTATTTAAATAGTCCCGTCTCAACAGATGAAATAAAAATGGCAATTATTCTACTAAATCCTGGTAAAGCACCGGGACCTGATGGCTTCAATGGGGCCTTTTTTAAAGTTCTAAAAGATCAGATTTCTCCTGTTTTGATGAAACTATACAATTCCATATTGAGAGGTTCTCCGATTCCAGAGAGAATGAATATGGCCCATATAGAATTGATTCTTAAGACTGGCAAACCTCCATCAGACCCATCTAGTTTCAGACCTATCTCTCTGATAAACCAAGATTTAAAACTTCTGTTAAAAATTTTAGCGGATAGGTTGGCATCGATTTTACTGAGATTGATTCAACCTCATCAATCTGGTTTTGTAAGAGGTAGGTCGACAATTACCAACATTAGGAGAGCTATGTTACTTATTGATGTAACAAGACATAGTGGGAGAGACGGGGTGGGAGATCCAGCCATGGTCACCCTTGATGCAGAGAAAGCGTTCGACAATGTGAGGTGGCCATGGCTGGATTGGGTCCTGGACGCTATCGGCTTAGAGGGGCACTTTCGCCAATTTTTAAGATCTTTATACAGTAACCCGAAGGCATGCGTTAGCATTCGGGATTCCTGTCGGAAACGTTTTCATTGGAGAAGGGAACTCGCCAAGGCTGCCCGCTGTCGCCTCTTCTTTTTAACTTAGCGATAGAGCCACTGGCATTATATCTATCCACTCAGAACACCCATGAAGGCATTAAAGTAGGAGAAAAGGAAGTTAAGTTGTCCCTTTTTGCCGATGATACTATTCTATTTGTGCAACACCCACTAAGAGACCTTAAAACAATCCTAGACACCATAGAAAAAATAGGGACACTATCAGGATTCATATTAAATAGAGACAAATGTTAAATTCTCTTCCTCAAAAATGGAAAACCTAATAGACCTGTAAATAAATATGTGGTATCCCTGTTACCAAAAATAACTTGAAATATCTAGGAGTTCAGCTGGCTAGATCACCCGAACTGATATACAAATTGAATTTTCTTCCAATAATAGAAAAAATAGAAAGAGAATTGGAATCCTGGAAAAATCTTCCCCTGTCGCTGCTAGGAAGATCTCACTTGATCAAAATGGTGAGCTTTGCTAGACTACTCTATCCGCTCCAGATGATTCCAATGTTACTAAAACACACAGACGTGAGGCGACTGAATACAGCATTTTCAAAATTCCTGTGGGGAGGCAAGAGAGCCAGAATTAAACTAACTACCCTAATGCAGGCAAGAGAAGAGGGAGGACTGAGAGTCCCAGATATTAGGGGTTATAATTTGGCATGCATCATGAGAAATGTCCTAGACTGGATCAACAATACCTCCAGGTTCTCTGATTTGGCCCTAGAGGGAGAGTTCTCCAAACCCTGGGATCTATTGGCCCTGCTGCATTCCTCACTGAAAACACTGCCCCCAAGAATCAAGTGCACATCTATTTATAGAGACACAGTGATGACTTGGAAGGCAGTGAGAAAAAAAATGAATCTTTCATGGCAGATTTCTAAAATTTTGAACCCCTGGGCCGCACCATCCTTTCCGCAAGGGATGGACAATCTGTTATTTCGTACATGGAGGGAGAGGGGTGTAAAAACTCTGGGAGACCTTATGCACATGGGGGAGAAGAGATGGTTGACGAGTACTGAAATTCTAAACAAATTTAACCTCCCAGGGTCCCATTGGTTACCGTGTTTACAAATTCAGCGACATCTCCTGTCTCGTTTAAGTAATATTAAGGCAGAAATAGAAGGAGGCGAGTGGGGAGAATTAATGAGAATTACCCCCAATGACATATCTATAACCACCCTGTATAGTAAGCTACAAAAAACCCTCAAACCCGTGATGTCCCATAAACTATTCTCCTTATGGAGGAAACACTACACTGAACCAGACCTAACTCAAAATATACTAAAAGGCTGGGACTTAGTAAGAAAACATATTATAAACGAAAAATGGAGGGATACTCAGTACAGACTAATACATGGTACTATCAAAGGCTTCAATATCCCACCTTCTCCGGCCAATAGTGAAAGATGGGTTGAGTGCCCTAAATGTAAAACCCCCATGACTGATCTTGAACATGGGATTTGGTCTTGCGCGGAAACACAAAAGTATTGGAGGGAGGTGGGAATCCTTGCCTCTGGATTATTTCGGCGGAATGTAGAGATGATCCGAGGTTATGGCTGTTCCACCACTCAGCTGCTACCACAACGGGTGGGCAGATACATGTCCTATTTCACACAATATCACTTGTGGCCAAGAGACAACTCCTGTCACACTGGCTCCAGGACGCGGTCCCTTCAATTGAAATAGTACGAAATATGCTCAGGAGATCCTTGGAGCTTGAATCCATGGAGACACTTAGAAATCCTACCAAAATGACCCATAAATTTTTTCACAAATGGAAACCATTTATTCTGAAAACATTATCAGATGTAGAGATAGAAAGATTTATGACACCTTACAAAAACACAGAGTGGTATGCTTTAGAGGATTTGAAAGGTACACTAGGCAAATTGAGAGGTAGCATTTAACTCTCGCAAGAGATTTTTATAATAAATACATGTTTTAGCTAGGCATAATCAATCAAATAGTAACAAATGACGATTAAACAATAGGGGGGGAGGGATGAAAGGGATTCTTATTTTCTTTGTTACCAATGTATGTTAAAATTTGTGAGATAATTGAGATACGGTCATACCTATATCTATTTACTGTTGCTACAACTGTCAATAATTGCATATTGCTTTTTGAATTTTTTGTCTTGTAATGATTTATTCTCAATAAAAAAAAAAGAAGCAAACCAGGATGTTGCCCGAATACCACGACAAAAGGAGATTTAGCAGACGACTCACTGGAGTGATTGTTGTAAGCAAATTCCGCCCAAGGAAGGAGACTGGTCCAGTTATCATGATGAGCATTGGCGAAGTACTGAATGTAGGTGGTGAGGACTTGGTTTATGCGCTCCACCTGCCCGTTGGACTGAGGATGATAAGCCGAGGAGAAGTCCAACATGATGTCCATATGCTTGCACAGCGCCCTCCAAAACTGGGAAGTGAACTGGACTTCCCTATCGGACACGATATGACGAGGAAATCCGTGGAGTCGGAAGATGTGTTCGATGAATATCTTGGCCAACTCAGGAGTGGATGGTAGACCGGGCAAAGGAACGAAGTGGGCCATTTTAGATAAGCAATGCACAACTACCCATATGACTGAATTCCAAAATTACAACCCAGGAGTTAGGCCAATATAATCAAATAATGATAGTTTTATTTATTCAATTCATCAAAAACTGGTTAAAACGGAGATACAAAAACCACAGTACAGGAATACCTCACTAGATATATCCATATATACACAGAGTTCATCTTACTATTACATGCATAGGTACTTGAAAAACGACAGCAGCACTCCAAAAATATCTTCAATAGCCTTTAATCGGGCCTACAGGGCGACCTGCGACGTTTCAGCCACCAAGTGGCTTTTGTCTAGCAACTAGTCTCAGCCCCCTTGTCTCTTTTTAAAACCCACACAATTTACATAATACATATACATCAATTACACCCCTTATGCAATCTACACATTATACATTCAATATGCAGACCGTTCAGTATCCAATACCTAACCATATAATAGTGAAATGTGACATTGCTTCCATATTATCATTAAACAGTACATCAAAGTCGCTTATTATCATAATGCTTCTTTCATGACCTTAATTAGTTGAATCCTCCTCCCAGGTGGCGTGATGACAGTTCCCAATGCGGTCCTATTATGATTATAATGCCCCTAACCTGTTTTTCCCTTTCCTCTATGCACGATGCTCCACGCTGTCCGGGTCCGTCGCACCGGAAATGCCATCATTCAATATGCGTCCCGCTTCTGTGTTACTAGGGAGCACAGGAAGCATTTCGGGCGCCATCTTGCTAGCGTTCGCGCATGCGCATTGCATTCCAGCGCGATCTTACCACTCGCAGACCCTCAGACAGCTGCTGCTCCTGGCCACACTAGTAATAATAACATTGGACCCTCACTACATCCCCTAGAGGGATGCCATTATATCCTTTATGTATATTTTAATGTACTTTAATACTTACATGTATAATAATATTATTTATAAGGGCTGTGCATATATTAATATACCGGGGGTGCCAGTGCAATCATACCTACACACGTCCCCTTACCGATAGGCTCAATATATGCACCATATTTAATGCAAACAACGGGGTTAACATACCCCACCTCATGGCCATTTCGGATCCACGGGAACCATTCATCACCACCAATCACAATCTGGCACTTACCCCCCCTATCTTTATCATAACATATTTTGCACCATACCCATATAATTTATTTATACTGGATTTTAATAAGGGTAACAAAATTCCATCTACATGGCGCTTACATATTCAGTCGACCACTGTATGGAGTAACATCGAACAAAACCTTTTCTAGGGTATAATTACATGATAGGGACACTCTTCACATATGACCGCTTGGTACGTCAATCACCCTCCAATGAGATTCTTGAGGGTTTTCAACCCAAGTGCCGGTGCTGGAAGAAACCGAACAGGTTATTAAACAGTGTAAGTGTACAACCAGTGACTAGTATTATTTACAGCATTATCCTCCTATATGAATAAGGAACAAATCACATAGCGACTGCCAGCCTATACTCGACGTTCAACCCATTTGGTTTTAACGTATTAAGACGCCTTATCCACTGTAATTCCTTTACATGTAACAACTTATCCCTGTCTCCCCCTCTCCTGGGTGTACACTTACACTGTTTAATAACCTGTTCGGTTTCTTCCAGCACCGGCACTTGGGTTGAAAACCCTCAAGAATCTCATTGGAGGGTGATTGACGTACCAAGCGGTCATATGTGAAGAGTGTCCCTATCATGTAATTATACCCTAGAAAAGGTTTTGTTCGATGTTACTCCATACAGTGGTCGACTGAATATGTAAGCGCCATGTAGATGGAATTTTGTTACCCTTATTAAAATCCAGTATAAATAAATTATATGGGTATGGTGCAAAATATGTTATGATAAAGATAGGGGGGGTAAGTGCCAGATTGTGATTGGTGGTGATGAATGGTTCCCGTGGATCCGAAATGGCCATGAGGTGGGGTATGTTAACCCCGTTGTTTGCATTAAATATGGTGCATATATTGAGCCTATCGGTAAGGGGACGTGTGTAGGTATGATTGCACTGGCACCCCCGGTATATTAATATATGCACAGCCCTTATAAATATATTATTATTATACATGTAAGTATTAAAGTACATTAAAATATACATAAAGGATATAATGGCATCCCTCTAGGGGATGTAGTGAGGGTCCAATGTTATTATTACTAGTGTGGCCAGGAGCAGCAGCTGTCTGAGGGTCTGCGAGTGGTAAGATCGCGCTGGAATGCAATGCGCATGCGCGAACGCTAGCAAGATGGCGCCCGAAATGCTTCCTGTGCTCCCTAGTAACACAGAAGCGGGACGCATATTGAATGATGGCATTTCCGGTGCGACGGACCCGGACAGCGTGGAGCATCGTGCATAGAGGAAAGGGAAAAACAGGTTAGGGGCATTATAATCATAATAGGACCGCATTGGGAACTGTCATCACGCCACCTGGGAGGAGGATTCAACTAATTAAGGTCATGAAAGAAGCATTATGATAATAAGCGACTTTGATGTACTGTTTAATGATAATATGGAAGCAATGTCACATTTCACTATTATATGGTTAGGTATTGGATACTGAACGGTCTGCATATTGAATGTATAATGTGTAGATTGCATAAGGGGTGTAATTGATGTATATGTATTATGTAAATTGTGTGGGTTTTAAAAAGAGACAAGGGGGCTGAGACTAGTTGCTAGACAAAAGCCACTTGGTGGCTGAAACGTCGCAGGTCGCCCTGTAGGCCCGATTAAAGGCTATTGAAGATATTTTTGGAGTGCTGCTGTCGTTTTTCAAGTACCTATTCAGCAAAGAGTGGTTTGTTGGACAGATTTGCACCCAGGTTTGGTGCTGCTCAAAAAGTTTTTCATTGATATTACATGCATAGTGCACTGAATCAAGAGACCCAATGTAAATGGCCCAAGATAAAACTCTCATATACTGGCAAGTGCCAAAAAAAGACCAAGGGGGTAAAGATGTATTACCTGCCTGTGACCGCCTCCTAACGCGCTTTTCACGTTAGCTTTGTCTGAGGAGGGTGGTCCCTGTTTGAAAGACAGGTCTTTTTATATCGCGGCCACAATAAGACAGCATCTGACGTCACATCCGGTAAATCTCGGATGTGACGCGGACGCTACATCACATCCGCTTCTGGCCTGTCACCAGGCAATCTGTAAGGCATCAACAAGCCGGGAACACCCTCTCCCCACCCCGCAGTGCCGCGGCCAATCCGTAAACACCGCGGGTGGAGCCGGACGTCCCCAGCCAGCATAACGCCCAACAGCATCGCCATGGAGACGAGCATAGTAACCGATGCCACCCCCCGCATAGAGATGTAGAGACCATGGCATATCCCAACCAATTTGGTTAAAGGACCCCACGGCCTCGCACCTCTAGCAGAGGAGATGCACAGGCACCACGCACATATCCATTATTTGCCACTGTAATACAGAGCAAAACAATAAAGGCCATAGAGGAGTAAAATTTCATTATACGCACAGATCAGACAGACAGAATTAAACTATAAGATACATAGAGATATTTCCATTTGAACAGATGGATATCATATATCAACATATGAGACGCCATAACATATTAAAGTGACAGTGCATTGGTATATGATACATATACATACAGTATATACATAAAAAAGTGCATTATACAGTTGTATTCCATAACAAAGTGAACGTGCTGATACGTTAATATATTTAAGATCTGCCAATCTCATACAACCATACATACATGTAACCCCAGCCGGTGTGTCAATCAAACATTCATAGCAAGCAGAAAAACAATAAAATACATAATAATGAACAGGATGAATGTGAATATATCTGCTCCATTAATACAATAAAGTGCATAATAGTAAGCAGGATGAGTGTGAAAAAAAATGTCCGCGACATCAATATTTCATGCGTCATTCCATCAGAAATTAATTATCGTTCAAATCCATTCCAATCTTCATAAAGGAAATCTATCTTTCAGTAAAAGACAAACAAACAGCAAAAATTAATAAAGCATTAAAAAGCCTACAAGAAGGGAGCTAAGCAGGATCTCATTAAGACCGTTAGGTCGCACACACCCCACTCTCATAATCCATTTCGCTTCCAATTGGGCCAACTTCTTCTTCCAGTTTCCACCACATATGTTCACATGGATTTTGTCAATCCCAAAAGCACCCATGGGCAATCTTAAAATGTCGCGCAATGTGCTTAAGTTGAGACAAATCCTCTTCTCCTTCAGCAGATATATCACGTACATGCTCTCTTATCCTCACTTTAATCTGCCTTGATATTAAGCCTACGTACACCAAATTACATGGACATTGGGCATAATACACAACACCAATTGAGTTACACGTGATATTTTGCGTAATCCGAAAATTATGCAATCCATCCCTAGACAGGAACTCTGTGGTCCGGACCATATTCGGACAGGCCACACAAGGAAAAAAAAACCATCTTGGACCTTTGGATCCGAATATCCTATTGCTTAGTGGTCCCACATGGAGACTATGTACCAAAATGTCTCGTAAATTTGGTGCCCTCCTGTATGTAGCAGACGGGGTCTCACTGATGCACATCCTTAATCCTTGATCCGGGGTCACCAATGGCCAAAATTTTTTTAAAACTCCCTCCATTCGCCGCCATTGGCTGCTATATCCAGCAATAAATCGTACCTGGGTATCAAATTTTTCCTTTATCCTTGGTTGCAATAAATCGCATCTCTCCGTTCGTGTTGCTCTCTGATATCCATTTCTAACATTACGTCTTAAGTATCCTCGATTCAAGAAGCGGTCCGTCAGATCCCCTGCCTGTTGATGAAATAATTCATCAGAGGAACAAATCCTACGTGCACGAAGAAATTGACTTACTGGAATTCCCCTGATCAAATGGGAAGGATGTGAAGAGGAAGTGTGTAACACAGAATTCACCGCTCTACTCTTCCGGAATAAATCCGTGGTCAGATACCCATCCGTACCTTGACATCCAAAAATTAAATTTCCGATGTACTGTGCATCATGGTTAGTTTGATGTTTTTCTCATTGTTATTCAACTCTTCGATGAAAGCCATCAACTCATGTTCCTGATCATGCCAAATGACAAATACGTCGTCAATACATCTAGTCCATAATACCACCTTATCGCACAACTAAGAAGATTCCGTTGACAAAATCTCCCGTTCCCACGCCCCCAGAAACAGGTTAGCATATGAGGGTGCAAAGGCAGCCCCCGTAGCCGTACCGTTTCTAGAGGTAAAATTTGTCGCGAAACACAAAATAATTATGTGTAAGTGTGAATTCAAGTAATCTCATAAGAAATTCAATCATAGCAGTATCAAGGTCCGACATAGTAAGAAACAATCTAGCAGCATCAATCCCATCCTCTTGGTGTATTGAGGTATACACGGATTCTACGTCTAACGTAACCAACCACATCTCTCCTTCTAGACAGATGCCCTCAACTTTATTCAAAAAGTCATTAGTATCTCGTAGGTAGGCTGGCAATGTCTCTACTAAAGGCTTCAAAAAATGATCTAAATATTTACATGTCTGTTCACACAAACTCTCATTCCCCGAAACTATGGGGCTCCTAGGTGGTTCCAACATATTTTTGTGTACCTTTGGTAATAGGTACAGGCATGCCGCTTTTGGGGCCTCAGGAACCAAACCCTCCTTGACATCCTTGGTAATGACTCCAGATTGATATGCGTCCTCCACCAATAAATGTAACTCACTAGAGAAAGACAAAGTGGGGTTATAGGTCAGCAGAACATAGCAGGATTTCATTCCCAACTGCCTAAACGCTTCCTTCTCATACATCTTAGTTGGCCATAATACTACATTACTCCCCTTATCGGAGGGTTTAGTAGTAATGTCCTTTAGCTGTTTTAATTCAGCTAAGGCCTTTTTTTGGGCTTCAGATAAATTATCCCCAAAAATCCCTTTCGGGATCTTCTGAAATTCATCCGCAACTAACTTCACAAACAGTTCAATATTTGGATAGAGGTTTGGTGCTGGAAACTTTTTGACTTTAGGGAACAGGAACTTACCCCTCATGGTTTCACACTCAAGCTCCTGCTCCATATCTTCCAGTGATTTGATTGCTTCCACCTCTTGTGAAGTCCAGTTCTCCCCATTGTCCCTCGATTTCTCATGTAACTTTTTGAGAATGAGTTTACAAACAAAAAGGTCTTTTATTACTGAAAAAGAATCAAATTGGCAAGTTGGGGAAAAAGTTAGAGCTAACTCCAAAACCTCCGTTTGATCTGTAGTCAAGACCACATCAGATAAGTTAATTAACTGCAGATTTGAAGTTGAAGGTTTCACAACCAAAGTGCGTCTCCTCTTCCCTGAATCTCTGGAAAAGAACCTCTTTTGTTTTCCTCTCCTAGTGGGATACCGTTGTCCACCAGTTGAGGATTCTCCTTCCTCATCAGTGTAGGCCACTGAAGACATTGATCTGTCCCATTAGGATTTGCCTGGTTACCTTGATATATTTGTTTCCATTTATACACAGTACGTGATTGGTAGTCATCCCCAGAGCTGATCTCTCTCAGTTTATTTTGATTGCACTCTATATCTGTCTCCAGAGTCTCCAAACTCTTCCTATTCAGGTCAATCAACAGCTCAATAAAAGTTCTTGAACATACGTTACACGCCTCTTCCCATTTTCCACGAAAGGTTCGTCATCTACAGGAAACGATGGTACTACTTTAACCCGTAAAACACGTGGTATCAGGTTTTTCACCAAGTAACTCTCCAATGACGCCTTATTCCACCACATTCTTAAACGTTCCTTATACAATATTTTCAGGGTGTTCCTGAGCTCCGTTTGTCCACTACTTGTAGGCTGGACCACATTGATGTCACCATTAAAAAACAAGTTTACACGGGACAACCAAGTTTGGTCCCTAGATCTAATATCCATAATGAGGGTATCGTGGGAATCTGAAGAACCAGACAAAAACATATGACCGTACAGCTGGTGGAGCAGGGAAGATCCGTAATGAAATCCATGGCTATGTGTTACCATGGAGCTGATGGGACCAGGAGAGGCAGTTAGACGTCCAGCCGGTAACTCTCTGGACACCTTATTTCAAGCACAGGACGGACATGAAGCAACAAAGTCGTGGACATCTTGACGGTTAGTAGGCCACCAATAGTGACAAGAGATCAAACAGAGAGACTTTTTAACTCCTACGTGACCGGCAATTCTCGACGAGTGTCCCCATGTCAGGACTGCCTTCCTCTGATCCTGTGCTATGAAGGTCTTATCCGGCGGAAGTCCAGCTAGACGTAAGGGAGCCACGGTGATTATCTTGGTAGGGTAAATGATATGGAAGGGCTCCTCGTTCACATCCAACTGCTGGAAGGACCTGGACAGAGCATCAGCCTTGACGCTTTTACTGCCAGGCCGGAAATGCAGTTCGAAGTTAAAACGGGCAAAGAACAGGGACTACCAGAACTGCCGGGGTTTGAGCCTTTGGGGGGATTGGAGATAAACCAGGTTCTTGTGGTCGGTGAAGATAATGAACGGATGAACGGCACACTCGAGGAGGTGTCGCCACTCACCAATGCCAATTTGATGGCCAGCAATTCACGATCCCCGATAGAGTAGTTGCGCTCTGATGAGGTAAATGCTATGGAGAAAAACCCGCAGGTGACTAACCGACCCGAAGAGGATTTCTGGTAGAGCACAGCCCCGCTCCTATGGAGGAAGCATCTACCTCTACGAAGAACTGTCTGTTTACTTCTGTGCGGTGCAAGGTAGGAGCCTTGGAGAAGGAGCACTTTGAGGTGGAAAAGGCTTCTACGGCCTCCGTGGTCCAGTTGCAGTGCTCCCTTAAGGAACCTTCACACACGGCAATATTACTAGGCAATTTCACTAGCAATTTGCTGGTTGCAGTGAAATCATGGACACATTGTTCCATTTGTACACAGCAACAAAATAGAACAATGTGTCCATGATTTCACTGCAACCAGCAAATTGCCAGTGAAATTGCCTACCAATATTACCGTGTGTGAAGGTACCTTTACATATTAGAGTCAGTGATAGGCTTGATCAAGGAAGAGAAATGGGGAATGAATTCCCTGCAATAATTTGCAAAGCCAAGGAACCGCTGGATGACCTTAGTCCCCACAGGACGGGACCACTTCAGAACAGCGGAGAGCTTCTCAGGGTCCATCTGGAATCCGGAATCGGAGATGATGTATCCAAGAAAGGGCAGAGAGGTCTGCTCAACGACTCATTTCTCCATCTTGGCGTACAACCGATTCCTTCTCAGTCGCAGGTGGACTTGCCGCACGTCCCGTCTATGAAAGGACAAGTCCGGGGAGAAGATAAGGATGTCGTCCAAGTAAACCACCATACACGTGTACAACAGATCACGGAAGATGTCATTGACAAACTCTTGAAACACCGCAGGGGCGTTACACAACCTGTATGGCATGACCAAATACTCATAATGGCCGTCCCGGGTGTTGAAGGCTGTCTCCCATTCGTCTCTGGTACGTATGCGAACCAGGTTGTACGCACCTCGAAGGTCCAATTTCGTAAAGATGTGAGCCCCTTTGAGCCTGTCAAAGAGCTCCGGAATCAGCGGCAGGGGGTATTTGTTCTTGACAGTGATGGCATTCAAGCCTCTGTAATCTATACAGGGTCGAAGGGTGTCCTCCTTCTTCTTCACAAAGAAAAACCCAGCGCCATCAGGGGACGTGGATTTGCGAACAAAGCCCCTAGCCAAATTGTCCGTGATGTACTCAGACATGGCTTGCGACTCGGCTGGAGACAACGGGTAGATTCTTCCCCTGGGTGGTGTAGCACCAGGAACCAGATCAATAGGGCAATCATACAGCTGATGAGGTGGGAGGACCTCTGCCTCGTTTTGTTGAAGACATCCGCGTACTGCCAAATAGGCAGCTGGTAAACCAGGAAGAACAGAAGCCGGTTGCAGGGAATCGGGTGGCAGAACGGACTGCAGGCATTTCTCGTGGTAGAGAGGGCCCCACTGCAGCACGTTCCCCAAGCGCCAGTCCAGGACAGGTTCATGAACCCGAAGCCAGGGAAGCCCAAGGAGCAGGGCATAGGAGAGACCAGGCAGGACGTAAAAGGCAATCTTTTCACGGTGTAGAGCTCTTATCTGGACCTCCACCTCCTCTGTCACCTTGGTGACGATTGCCTGCAGCGGTCTGCCATCCATCGATGAATCACGCGAGGCATCACCAGAGGTATTACAGGGATTCTAAGCTGAGTCACCTAAATCAGTATTAGGAAGTTAAGAGGTTAAAACTTAACATTTAATCAATTATTCTAAAAGACAAGATTGTCCCACAAACTATACACATAAATTATAACAGTGCCCAAGTGTCACACTATTAAAAAAGCTCCGTTACCATGCTAGGAGCTGTTTCTCATTCGAAGGTGTTACCCATAGAGCTCAGTCTGCCCTTCAGCGTAGTTCACCTTCAAACCTTTATGCAAGTTATATATAGGCTAGTGTTATCTCTTACGCCCCACAATAACTTGCACTTATTCCTGCATATGAAAATCAGACAAAGCCCACTTCCCCTTTGTATAGGAAAGATCTCACCGGCTTCTTTTCATCGGGGCAGGTTTCATTTAGAGTTGCTTCCTTCCAGGAGGTCCTTCTGCTAATGACAGCCTGGTTTGGAACCCTCAAGTATTCTATATATCACCACCATGTTCCACTCCCTACGCGTTTCGGACTTATAATCCTCATCAGGGGATGTGTGGTTTGGTTTTCAGTGGGGTCCTAGTTACAGGTGCCCCCTATGATGGTACATGCCTCTGTGAAACAAGACATTAGATATTATTCCCTCTTAGTTATGCCATTTGGTGCAAAGCACCACGATCTATATATATAGTTCCAGTCCCCCTTTTTGTGCTATCGCCCCCTGGGTACTTACCCAGCATAGCCTGGTGGTCTGAGTGTGGAGGACGCCGCCGCGGCTATTCCGCAGCTTTTATGGCCGTATTTCCCGGTCGCCCGGCGTCCCCCCCCCGGAAATGACGCGCGTATCCTTCCGCGACGTCATTTCCGGTCCGGCGCTTCTGTGGAACGCAAGCATGCGTTCCACACCTCATTCCCGGTCCGTTTCCAGTAATGGGTGGAATCTAGGGCTCATTGATTCCTCCCCGGGCTATGAGGTCATCAAGAGAGGCAGGTTCTTTACCAGATCCTATTCCTCCTAGTAAAGGAGCATTTACCTCCATATAAACACTTCCTTTTATCCAAAGTAAGGCAAAAGTCTTAGTTTCCTACCATTTATGTTCTATCTGCATCTTTTGGAACAGAATTTAGTTACTTTGACAATCATTAAGCGTCCCCTCAGGACAGAGCTCGTTACATGTGACATTCTCAGATGGTTTTACTGCATGATCACACTAACCCATTAGGGGCAGATAAATATCACATATTATATATGGACACAGACTGGAAGATGGTATTTCCTTTTTCACATGCTATAGGGGGGTCACGTTACTTCCAGTGAGATTTAAGAATATGGGAGAAAGTAAGGCTAGGACAGATTATCAGTAGAGAATGATAGATTAAGTGTCGTCTGAATTCTCCTACACTTTCCCCTCTGTCCCTACCTAGCTGCGGAGGTTGGCACCCTAAAGTACCCCTCCCCGCCCATGGCGCCCCCGCTCCTCGTTGACTCTCCCTCCTATTCTTTCCCTCTACTATCGTGTTCCAAGAAATGGAGAAAAGGAAAGTGCCTCATTCATTCCCTTCGGGGCAACTGTGTTCAAGGTATAGATCTAAAAATCCTCTTTTCTGAGGACCTTATTGTCCCAATCCCCTCCTCTTATGGGTGGTGGGACATGGTCAATGCCTATGAACATTAAGCAATTCTCGTCTCCCCCATGAAAGGTGTTGATATGTCTAGCCACTGGTTTGTCACGTTTATTGCGGATGTCGCTCCGATGTTCCCCTATTCTTTTTCTTAGCTCTCTGGTTGTTTTCCCCACGTACTCTAGGTTACATGGACATCTTGCTTTGTATATCACCCCCCTCGTCCCACAATTAATGAATGATCTTATATCATAGGTACGATGGGTTGCACTACTGTCAAAGCTTTTTGTAGTTATGACCTGACTACAACTTGTACAATGTCCACACCTATAGCTCCCCTTCACAGTACTTTTTATCCAGTTTTTATCTTGGGCCAGTAAGTGGCTATGTACCAGTCTGTCTCTCAAGGATCTTGGTTTTTTATATGTGATATTCGGACCATTAGTTAGATGTGGACTTAGTTCAGGTCCATTTGTAAAATTGGCCAATACTTGGCCATAATTTCTCTGATTTTATCCGCCCCACTTGAGTAGGTAGTGATCATGCGTATCTTATTCGTCTCCTCACCCCTATCTTTCTGTTTTGGTGTAAGAAGTTTTGTTCTCTCCATAACCTTAACCTCTTTCCATGCCCGTTTAATCACTCTTTTTGGGTATCCCCTTTCAGTCAAACGTTCTGTCAGATCCTCTATCTGAGTATGAAAACTGGTCTCCGAAGAGCAGTTCCTTCTCATCCTGATCATTTGACTTTTTGGGATCCCTTTCTTATGACTATTGGGATGTCCACTCTCCCATCTCAGTAGTGAGTTTGTGGCGGTCTGTTTACGATATGTACAGGTTTGTAACCTTCCTATGTTGTCCCTCTCAATTAGGACATCAAGGAAGGGGAGTCTTTCTTTCTGTACCTCAAAAGTAAACCTTAGACCTAGGTCGTTGTTGTTCAGGCAATCTACTGCGCCTCTAAAGCTTTCCTCCGACCCCCTCCAAATAACAAACACGTCATCTATGAATCTAGTCCACAAGATGATTTTCTCCGTGTCGATTGTGGTGTTCTCACCAAAAACAACGGTTTCCTCCCACCAGCCCAGGAGCAAATTAGCGTAAGAAGGGGCCATGGAATTCCCCATAGCGGTGCCCCTGAGCTGGTGGAAGTACTTACCGTTGAAGGTGAACACATTCTTGGTCAGACAAAAGCCCAGTAGATCCATGACAAAATCATTATGTTTATCACACTGTCTCCCTCTACTCCTCAGATAGTATTTCACCGCTTCCAATCCCTTTTAGTGTGGAATTGATGAGTAGAGGGCCTCCACATCAATGCTGCATAGCAGCATATCCTCCTCTAACACCACATCCTCTATCCTTCTCAGGAGGTCAGTTGTGTCCCTTAGATAGGAGTTCAGAGTGATCACAAATGGTCTCAGAATTTTGTCAATGTAGACGCCTAGGTTTTGTGTTATGCTGCTTATTCCCGAAACAATTGGTCTACCCTTCACCGGGTTAGTGCCCTTGTGTAGTTTCGGGAGGCAGTAAAACGTCGCCATCACTGGATGATCCGGTAATAGAAAGTCATATTCCTTCTTATCTATGACATTATCAGAAAGACCTCTATCTAGAAGGCATCTTAGCTCCTTTTTAAAGTCCTTCATAGGACTACAGCTTAGGGTTTCATAATTACCTTTTTCTTTCAGAATTACATTGCACATCTCAATGTATCTGTCTCTATCCATTATCACCACTGATTTTCATATGCAGGAATAGTGCAAGTTATTGTGGGGCGTAAGAGATAACACTAGCCTATATATAACTTGCATAAAGGTTTGAAGGTGAACTACGCTGAAGGGCAGACTGAGCTCTATGGGTAACACCTTCGAATGAGAAACAGCTCCTAGCATGGTAACGGAGCATTTTTAATAGTGTGACACTTGGGCACTGTTATAATTTATGTGTATAGTTTGTGGGACAATCTTGTCTTTTAGAATAATTGATTAAATGTTAAGTTTTAACCTCTTAACTTCCTAATACTGATTTAGTTTACATTACGAAACCATCTCCCTAGGTGTGACATAAACAGTCACTGGGGAGAACTCATATCCTGCTATATAATTAAGCTGAGTCACCGCCTCTTGCCGAATGAAGTTTCCTGCTGCCCCAGAATCCATGTAGGCCAGCTCAGAGAAGCGTCTCTTTGCGGACGTGTCACGTGCACGGGCAGGGTGAGGGGTTGAGAGGCATCGCTTTCGCCTAGGATGGCCTCTCTTACTTGACCTAGGCGGAGGGGTTTTCCCAGTCTATCAGGATGACAAGGCAATTTAACTCTTCCACTCCTTCACCGGTCACTCCAAATCAGACTATGAACATGCGGTACCAAATAAGTATAAAATCAGACTGATTATCCGATTTAAACTTAAATCATGTTCGGTGCTTTAATAGCATTGGCAAGATATACACAGCAACTGAACTGCATATCCGGGTACACCATCTTTTATAGTCCAGAAGATAAGCATGTAAATGTCCAAAACGGGGTGTATTTATGCTAAGAGTTTAGGTGGGATTACGCTAATGTCTATTTATTAGTAATAAGTAATTCTTTGTCTTTCGTAAGTCCATCCTCCAATCAGTCCAGGTGTCATCTTTTAGCCTCTGGTATGCAGCCATCTCCAGTTTTCTCATGGCACAGCCTAGTACCAACAAAGCAGGCCTCTTACTTCAAGGACAAACTTGGTACATTGCATCTTGTTCCTTCAGTAGTCTCACATACATCTGCAAAACACTTTGTTTAGAACATATTCATGGATAGGGGGAAGGGAAGCAAGAGGAAATAAGAGAGAGATATGAGAGAGATAAATAGATATATATATTTATCTTGAGTACATACCTGAACAGAAGAAAAACGTATTGTTCCATTTAATGCTATAAGCCAATATATCTATTATATAATCGCGAATCGGAAAAGCGCCCCTCCGCGCGCTACTTCCGGCGTGGTCATGTGGATACGAATTTAACATTGGGCGCGAAGCGCCCAATGCTGCGCGAGCAATGGCCGCGAGGCCATTGCGAGTCGCTGGCCCAGGGCGAGCAATGGCCGCGAAGCCATCCACAGCCCCGGCTACAACCTTAGCGATTTACCGCTCAGGTAGCGCGAGCAATGGCCGCGAGGCCATTGCGAGTCGCTGCCTGAGCCGCAACTCGCTCCCCGGGGACCATGGAGCGGAGGCGCCACAGCCGCCTCCGCTCCCCGCTACCCACAACTCGCCACCCCAATGTCCGCACCGCACAGACCCCCACTACTGTAGTATACACCGCTAAAGTATACTACAGTCTCATGCCCATAAGCGACATGGGACTGTAGTATACCATCGCGCTGTACACTACAGCCCCCTGCCGCTCTAACCCACTACGCGCTTTACACAAACACACTGCCCATTCAACGCCCAATCACCACTCACTCACACCACCACTACTGTAGTATACACCGCTATAGTATACTACAGTCCCATGCCCATAAGCGCCATGGGACTGTAGTATACCATCGCGCTGTACACTACAGCCCCCTGCCGCCTGCCGCTCTAAGCGCTTAGTGTACACCGCTATAGTATACTACAGTCCCATGCCCATAAGCGCCATGGGACTGTAGTATACCATCGCGCTGTACACTACAGCCCCCTGCCGCCCTAACCCACTGCCCATTCACCGCCCAATCACCACTCACTTTACGCCCCCCCGCCATTTTGTGGTTTCAAATTTCACAGCCCTGTTTATAAGGCGCGAAATTTGAAATCACAATTCATTTCCCCTACCCGGTACCTCGATCACGGACTGCCGGTTCCGAGGCCGCAAGAAGACTCGCTCCAGGATTTCCCGAAGCAAGCTTCAAGACGACCGCTACTACCCTACAGCTAAGATATCCTTTCTAATCTAAATCCTTTCTTATAACGCTCCCCAGCCCACACAGTACCAGCACCGCCGCCGCTGCTCCCCAGGCCACACACCACCGCTCCCGCCGCCGCCGCTGCTCCCCGCTTTACACAAACACACACCCCGCAACAAAAACAACACGCCGCTACCCCCTAAGCCATCGCCGCACCTAAGCCTCTACCCCCTAGCCTCCCGTCGATACCCCCTAAGCCATGCTGCCTACCCCCTAAGGCACCGCCGCCCCTATCTCCTAAGCCCCGTACCATCGTAGGCCCCCGCCGATACCCCCAAGCCCCGCCGCCTATCCCCTAAGGCACCGCCGCTGTCCCCTGCCCCTCGCGCTAAAGCCCTACACCCTAACCCCCGCCGTCCCCTAACCTAACGCCGCTGTTACCTAAGACCCTACACCCTAAGCCCCCGCTGTCCCCGTCGATCACTTACATGCCTTCAAATCATCTGATCGTCCGTCCGATCCATATGTCCTCCGTCCGGCCAGCCGTCCTCTTCTTCCGACCCCGGAGGTCTTCCGTCCGATCCATATCTCCTCCGTCCGGCCAGCCGTCCTCTTCTTCCGGCCCCGGAGGTCTTCTCTCTTCTTTCCGCTATCTCCGCTTCTTCCTCCGGCCCCGGGGATCTTCTGTCTTCTTTTTCCAAATTTCCACCTCCGACGTACTCTTCTTTCTCATTAAGATACAATGGGCGAAAAATCCGCCATTGTACCTTAATGAAATCTCAAGACCTCTTCTGATTGGTCGATGGATATTGCCCTCAGCCAATCAGAAGAGCCCTTCATTCAGTTCTCATTCAGGTCCGCCTTTTATTCTCCATTGACATACATTAGCGGTGTGTCGCCGATTTTATGGCCGCCCACCTGGTTCTATATGTCGGCCTTAAAATCGCGGACACACCGCTAATGCATCTCTATGGGCATTCAACTCGAATTCTGATTGGTCGGCGTTCAATCCGAAATCGCCGTGACTGCCCATAGAGATGCATTAGCGGTGTGTCCGCGATTTTAACGCCGACATATAGAACCAGGTGGCCGGCCATAAAATCTGAGACACACCGCTAATGTATGTCAATAGCAAAAAAACGCGGACCTGAATGAGAACTGCCTCTCACTCACAAGTAAAAAAATAAATAAATTAAATAATAAAAAAAATAATTAAAAAAGATTTAAAAAATAATAAAAAAAGATTTAAAAAATAATAAATAATTAAATAAAAATAATAATTAAAAAAAAAAAAATATTCTTTTAAAATAAAAAAATTATTTAATAATAACAAATGTTAAAAAATAATTCAAAAATAAATTACAATATAATAAATAATTAAATAAAAATAATAATTAAAAAAAAAAAAAATTAGTCTTTTCAAATAAAATAATTATTTAATAATAACAAATATTACAAAATAATTACTAAAAAAATTACAATATAATAAATAATTACATAAAAATAATAATTAAAAAAAAAAAATATTAGTCTTTTCAAAGAAAATAATTATTTCATAATAACAAATATTAAAAAATAATTAAAAAAAAAATTTAACAAATTATAAATAATTAAATAAAAATAATAATTACAAAAAAAACAAAAAATCTTTTAAAATAAATTAATTAATTAATAATAACAAATATTAAAAAATAATTAAACAAAAAAAAAATATAATAAAAAATTACATAAAAATAATAATAAAACAAAAAAAAATTTAGTCTTTTAAAATAAAATAATTATTTAATAATAACAAATATTTAAAAATAATTAAAAAAAATTTAACAAATTATAAATAATTAAATAAAAATAATAATTACAAAAAAAACAAAAAATCTTTTAAAATAAATAAATTAATTAATAATAACAAATATTACAAAATAATTAAAAAAACAATTAAAATATAATAAATAATTAAATAAAATTAATAATTAAAAAAAAAAAAAAAATACTCTTTTAAAATAAAATAATTATTTAATAATAACCAATATTAAAAAATAATTTAAAAAAATTAAAATATAATAAATTATTACATAAAAATAATCATTAAAAAATAAAACAATTAGTCTTTTCAAATAAATAATTATTTAATAATAACAAATATTACAAAATAATTTAAAAAAAAATTCTAACATAATAAATAATTACAGAAAAATCATAATTAAAAAAAAAATATATTCTTTTAAAATAAAAAAATTAATTAATAATAACAAATATTAAAACATAATTAAAAAAACAATAAAATATAATAAATAATTAAATAAAAATAATAATTATAAACAAAAAAAATTAGTCTTTTAAAATAAAAAAATTATTTCATAATAACAAATATTCAAAAATAATTAAAAATAAAATTAAAAAATAATAAATAATTAAAGAAAAATAATAATTAAAAAAAAAAAATTATTCTTTTAAAATAAAATAATTTTTTAATAATAACAAATATTAAAAAATTATTAAAAAAAAAAAAAAAATTAAAAAAATTATTACAAAAATAACATAACACTAATTATATTACTCTTAATAATAATGCTATTAATCCTAATATGTATGCTATTAATGATCATATTTATGCTATTAATGTTAATAATTATGCTATTTATGGTCATAATTATGCTATTCATAATAATTATGCTATTAATGGTAATAATTATGCTATTCATGATAATAATTATGCTATTAATGGTAATCATAATGGTATTCATAAAAATAATATTGCTAATAATGCTATTATTAATGCTTTTAATCCTAATATTTATGCTATTAATGCTAATAATTATGCTATTAATGCTAATAATTATGGTATTAATGCTAATCATTATGGTATTAATGCTAATAATTAGGCTATTAATAATAATAATTTGACTATTAATGCCAATAATTATGCTATTAATGCTAATAATTATGGTATTAATGCTAATAATTATCGTATTAATGCTAATAATTATTCCATTAATGCTAATAATTATGCTATTAATGCTAATAATTATGCTTTTAATGCTAATAATTATACTATTAATGCTAATATTTATGTTATTAATGATACTATTTCTGTTATTAATGCTAATAATTATGCTATTAATAGTAATAATTATGCTATTAATGCTAATATTTATGCTATTAATGCCAATAATTATGGTATTAATGCAAATAATTATGGTATTAATGCAAATAATTATGGTATTAATGGTAATAATTATGCTATTAATGGTAATAATTATGCTATTAATGCTAATATTTATCCTATTTATGCTACTAATTATGCTATTAATGGTAATATTTATGCTATTAATGCCAATAATTATGCTATTAATGCTAATAATTATAGTATTAATGCTAATATTTATGCTATTAATGGTAATAATTATGCTATTAATGGTAATAATTATGCTATTAATCCTAATATTTATGCTATTTATGCTACTAATTATGCTATTAATGCTAATATTTATGCTATTAATGCTAATAATTATGCTATTAATGGTAATATTTATGCTATTAATGCCAATAATTATGCTATTAATGGTAATAATTATGCTATTAATAGTAATAATTATGCTATTAATGCTAATATTTATGTTATTAATGCCAATAATTATGCTATTAATGCTAATAATTATGGTATTAATGCTAATAATTTTGCTACTAATGCTAATAATTATGCTATTAATGGTAATAATTATGCTATTTATGCTCATATTTATGCTATTTATGCTAATATTTATACTATTAATGCTAATAATTATGCTATTAATGCGAATAATTATGCTATTAATGCTAATATTTATGTTATTAATGGTAATAATTATGCTATTTATGGTAATAATTAGGCTATTAATGGTAATAATTATGCTATTAATGGTAATATTTATGCTATTAATGCCAATAATTATGCTATTAATGCTAATAATTATGGTATTAATGCTAATTATTATGCTATTAATGGTAATAATTATGCTATTAATGCTAATAATTATGCTATTAATGGTAATATTTATGCTATTTATGCTAATATTTATGCTATTAATGGTAATAATTATGCTATTTATGCTAAGATTTATGATATTTATGCTAATATTTATGCTATTAATGCTAATAATTATGGTATTAATGCTAATAATTATGCTATTAATGCTAATAATTATGTTATTAATGGTAATCATAATGTTATTAATGCTAATAATTATGCTATTAATGCTAATAATTATGCTATTAATGGTAATATTTATGCTATTAATGGTAATATTTATGCTATTAATGCTAATAATTTTGCTATTAATGCTTATAATTAGGCTATTAATGCTAATAATTATGCTATTGCTAATATTATTGCTATTGATAATGCTTTTGATGATGGTTTTGATGATGGTTTTGATGATGGTTTTGATGATGGTTTTGGTGATGGTTTTGGTATTTATGGTATTGGTATTATATATGCACATTCGATGTCCTTAAGTATTCAGTCACCTCTTACTATTATTGATATTCATGGAAAACATGTCTATATCTTTGTAATACGTCGTAGGGTACATTATAAGGATATACAAAACATGATATTTAAATATGTTCATTGTCTATCTGGAACTTATTATTTTCCTTAATAATTATTCTATACTTTTCAAGAATTCTTTTCTCCAAAAAGCTTTTGTAAAAGCTCTTACGTACCTATACCTCTACAAGCATAGTATTACCTTTGTATGTCCTAACATGACTTCAAAGGATACTAGCAAGGATGTTGGCGGGTACAAAGCCGCATGGATGCGTAAGACACGTGCTAAGGAAACTGAAGAAGAGCGACAATGTCGTTTGGATAAGTCTAAAGCTGAGTATAAGCAACGCATTGCAACGGAGTCGCTGCAACAAAAACAACTACGCTTGGCCAAAAAAGCTCAGAAGGAACGTCAACGCCGTCAAAAAAAAAAAGTAACACCACCAGTACATCACTCTGCTGATCAGACAGTAACCTCATCAGTACAACAGTCTGCTGATCAAACTACAAGCTCACCTCTACAATACTCTGCTGATCTAAGTCAGTGTGCTGATCAGACAGTAACCTCATCAGTACTACAGTCTGCTGATCCAACTGTAAGCTCACCACTACTACAGTTTGCTCTAGCTCTTTCTAGCAGTTCACCGGATGAAAGTAGAACAATTCCTCAAGTTTCATCACCGCGCAAAGCAACAGAAAAGCGTAAACATTGTGCTCAGGAGACGTCAAGCACAAAACGTTTTCGGGTTGAACAAGAACAAACTCCTTTGGAGGCACAAATTGCTCAGGAGTCTTCACAATTCAAACAGAGCCGCATACGCAAAAGTGCTGGCTCACGTCGTACACACCGCAAAAAGACCTCTTCTACTGTTACACAAGTGGATCCTGACTCTTTTTCTGCTTTATTACTTCAACGTCTCATCTATGTTGGTTTGCAGAAACAACATTCTATTTACCTACCTACACCTCCCTCTTCATATCCACCTGGATTTACAGATAGTGATTTTGGCATTGTGGAACATAGCTGTGGGTCAATGATATTCATATGTAACCATTGTGAAGCTCGACATTTCATGGATGAGATGCCATCGGATAAACAGTATACTCTCTGTTGTCACAAGGGGAAGGTCAAGGTTCCGTTACCTCAGTATCCAGAGATGTTGGAATGTATTCTTAAAGGTCAGAGTCCATACAGTCGGAATATGATGGATAACATCAGAAGTATTAATAGTTCCTTTGGTTTTGCTTCTATGGGTGCAAGTATTGCTCCTCCACCTGGACATGGCCCTTATTGCTTCAGGATTCATGGCCAAATTTATCACCGTACTGGAACACTACATCCTGCTCCAGATCAAGCTCCTGCTTATGCCCAACTCTACATTTTAGATACTGCCACTGCTAATGACCAACGTTTACAGTGTGACGAAAATAAAAAATGTCATCCTAAATTGATGCGGCTCATTGCTAACTTATTAGATCGCATCAATCCTTTTGTTTCCGCATACAAAATGTTACGTTTTGTTGAACAAGAGGAACAGGAGAAGGCAATTGAAAATGGTACTGTCATGCCTAATATCATCATGGCTCTTAAACAGGATCGAGAACAAGACCCAAGACGTTATAATAAACCAATTGTTAATGAAGTTGCTGTGGTCTTTGAAAATGCCGATGGAGAGCCACCCTTCAATAGAGACATTTTAATTCATCTGAAACCTGACCCAAACAATCCTTTAGCCCCAAAAACACAGCAAGTCAGTATTCTCCACAGTAATTTAGATGCTTTACTGTATCCGTTTTTTTTTTCCGCATGGAGAACAAGGCTGGCATGAGGGACTGAAGCATCAAGGTGAAAATCCACGGAGAATTACACAATTGCAGTATTACTGTTATTTGCTATCTGTACGTCCTGGGTTCAATCCTATTCTAAATGGTGGAAAACTAACACAACAGTATGTAGTGGATGCGTATATAAAAATTGAGGCTAATCGCTTAAATTTTATACGTCAACATCAAAAAGACTTAAAAGTGGAGGACTATTGTGTACTACAGGAACATCTGGAAAGAAAATCTTTCGAAAAAGGAATTCCCATTGGCAAGACGGTCATTTTACCATCGTCGTTTGAAGGCAGTCCCAGAAACATGCAGCAGAGGTATCAAGATGCCATGGCTATTGTTACAAAATTTGGACGCCCAGATCTTTTCATAACAATGACCTGTAATCCCAAATGGAGCGAGATTATCCACAATTTAGAACCATGGCAGAGGGTGGAACACAGACCGGATTTAGTCGCCCGTGTCTTCAAAATAAAATTAGAAGCCCTATTAAAAGATATAAACAGTGGATTATTTGGCAAGATTTGTGCAATGATTCATGTAATAGAATTCCAAAAGAGGGGACTACCACATGCTCACATTTTGGTTATTCTGGATAGCAATTCCAAATTACGCACTGAGGTTGATGTCGATCGTACTGTTTGGGCAGAAATTCCTGACCCATCCGAGTATCCTGTGCTCCATCAAATTGTGATGCAACATATGATTCATGGACCCTGTGGAGAATTCAACCCCAATTCTCCATGTATGGATATTGGAAAGTGTAAAAAAGGATTCCCAAAAGATTTCCAACCAAAAACTCTAATAGCACACGATGCCTATCCAACTTATCAACGCAATGCAGGACCTTCATTTACACAACGTTCTCACATGGTTGATAATTCTTGGGTTGTTCCCTATAACCCTTTTTTACTATTAAAGTATAAGTGTCATATAAATGTGGAAATCTGTGCATCCATTCAAAGTGTCAAGTATCTATTCAAATATGTTTACAAAGGGCATGATAAAGCCAATCTGGAAATTTCTCAAACAAACATACAACATGATGAACCTCACCAATTTATGGATTCAAGATACGTCAGTGCACCGGAGGCAGCTTGGAGAATTTTTGCCTATCCAATGCATAAACAATCACACAGCATTGTTCGCCTTGCCGTACATCTGCCACAGTCACAACCCCTTTATTTTCATGAAGATGCTTCTGTTGAGAACATTGCTGCCATGACGCATAGAAAATCAACTCTTATGGCCTACTTTGAACTGAATGAGAATGACCCACGTGCTCATGAATACTTATACCGCCAAATTCCTGAGCACTATGTCTGGAAAGCTGGTGCATGGGAAATTAGGCAGAAACGTGGAACAACAGTCATTGGAAGAATGTATACGGTCAGTATGAAAGATGAAGAACGCTACTATTTACGGTTGTTGTTACTACATGTAAAAGGAGCAACAAGTTTTGAGCACATTAAGACCGTTAATGAAGTCGAGTACCCAACTTTTAAACAGGCAGCAATAGCCCTTGGATTACTTTTGGATGACAGTGTTTGGCGAAATACCTTACTGGATGGCTGTGTTCTCAACATGCCTGCACAGCTTCGGGATATGTTTGCTTACATATGTATCTTTGGTCCTCCTGCTCATCCATTGGAGTTGTGGCAAGAATTTAAAAAAGATTTCATTGAAGACTACTGCCGTGCATATCACCCTAACAATGAGGACTGTGAGCATTGTGAAGGTTATGCAATGGCAGATGTTCAAAATGTGTTAAAATTTCATGGCAAAAGCTTTACGGATTTTAATCTACCACGCCCCAAAAGAAAACAACAACTACAACCACAATACGACAAAGAGGAGGAGTTTAGAAGAGCTCAAGAAATGAAAGAAACTTTAAATCAACAACAACTTTTGGCCTATCATGCCATAAATGAAGCATTACAGGATACAAGTCAGGAAGCTAAGTGTTTTTTCATTGATGGCCCAGGTGGCAGTGGGAAAACATATTTGTATGATTTGTTAATTCGTCAAATAAGAGGAGAAGGAGAAACTGTGTCACCTGCTGCCAGTACTGGGATTGCAGCCAACTTATTGGAAGGAGGAAGAACCATCCATTCACTTTACGGGATACCTATTCCAATCAATGAAACGTCTGTTTCAAGAATCAAAAATGACACTGATGCTGCACACCATTTGAAGAATACTAAACTTTTCATTATTGATGAATCCACTATGCTATCCAAATACGCACTGCATGTCATTGACCAACTATTAAAGGATGTTATGACCAAAGATATCTCGAAGAAAAATAAAACACCCTTTGGAGGGAAAGTCATTGTTCTGGGAGGAGACTTTCGTCAGTGTCTTCCTATTATTCCTCATGGAACACGAACTGATATCGTAGAGAGCTGCATTAAATATTCCAGACAATGGCAGATTTTCACTCAATTGCCACTACTTGACAACATGCGCTCTGTTGATCCAGAATACAGCAATTGGATACTTCAGCTGGGAAATGGACAATTGACCAATTCTTATAACCTTGGAGATGATGTTATAGAAATCCTGAAGATATGATTTGCACAGGTTCACTAATATTTGATATTTTTGGTGAAAACATTGTAATTGATGTCAATGACAATGAAAGCATTAATACAGCAGCATCACATGCCATTCTTTGCCCCAAAAATGATGATGTGGATCAGGTCAACTCTAAGATCATGGATTGCATTGCTGGAGAGTATACAGAATACATTAGTGATGATTCCATTGATCCGGACGAGACAGAGGACCCAGAGCAATACCCTGTTGAGTTTTTAAATTCACTTACACCCACGGGGATGCCATCTCATCGTCTTAAATTAAAAATTGGCACCATTGTAATGCTTTTGAGGAACTTCAACAGCCGAAAAGGTCTTTGTAATGGGACTCGCTTAATTGTCACCGGTTTGTTTGCCAACATGATTCGAGCAAGAGTCATTACTGGGTCTGCTGGAGGAAATGTCGTTTTCATTCCCAGGATTGATTTGTGCCCATCAGAAACCGGCTTGCCTTTTAAGTTAAGACGTCGCCAATTTCCTCTGAAGCCAGCTTTTGCCATGACAATAAACAAATCCCAAGGACAAACACTTGAGAAAGTAGGGATTTTTTTGCCAGAACCTGTTTTTGGACATGGACAATTGTATGTGGCTTTTTCAAGAGTGAGAAGACGATCCAATGTAAAAGTGAAAGTGGTGGACACTCCAATCCAAGGAAAATTGCTGCCTAACAGTGACAAAGTATTTACCAAAAATATTGTCTACAAGAATATTTTGCACTGAACTCTTCCCTATGACTATTCTTCTGTTTATCTTTTGAAAAAAAAAAAAAAAAAAAAAAAAAAAATTTACTGTTTTACATTTTATTCTTTTATATACTGATTTCTACTATATTTTTGTGAACACACATTTAAAAAATATGAGAGATGTGTATCATCCACATTAAAACAGTGGGTGATAGAAACCACTATTTCAAGCTCCAGTACTCTACGTGCTGAGAGATTTGATACTTATTCTTTAAAGGGAGAGGTTTTTGTGAACAGCTAAGAGACGGGTGGGACGGCTGTTCACACACATCTCATTAGCAAGGTGTGTTCCACATCTTTAGATAGATAGGGACAAACATAAATTATTATTTAGATTCTACCACACCATTTTTCTTAGATTTTTTTCACATTATTGAGGAATATAATAAATGATAATTATTGATCATGAAGGACTCACCAACAACATACTTGCTGTAATTTTCATAATTGCATATATGTAATTTGTACTTAACTTGCGGTTTGTGCAGACAACATAGTTGCAGCAGTGTCATCCACATCAACTGCAGTCACCTGTGGTTAGTTAGTGGATGCATCTTATGCACCTGCTGAAGCTATGTTAACTCCATTTACCATAGGTTAACTACAAGTTTTTTTTTAATTGCATGGATATTGCTGCAAGTCTGTAGCTGGTAACTCCTTCTGTATCAATTTTCAAAATTTTATTATTTACATCACAATCCTCAAAAAATCTAAGAAAAATTCAGGTATAAAAAATATCTAAATTATATCAATTCGGATTTAGTTAGATTAGGACTCACCAGGCGTAAGGGCATCTTGACGCGATTGGTGGGCTGACACAAACTGGCTGATACACCTATTACTGTTATTAATTCATCAATTTTAATGATTTATGCATTAAGAAGTATTGCTACTTTGTGTTCTAAGACCCTTACAACATAATTATTCAATTTTCCTTATATGATATCAACAATACAAATATATGTACTTGCTGTAAAGATGTCATTGGAATAATTGGATTATTATTTAAAAATCTTTAAAAAAACAATACACATATTTTAGACAACCGATGCATTTGCATTAGTCTAACAGCTATAACTATTATAATCAAACTAACGTACGTTCTAGAATCCCGATGCATTTGCATCGGGCTCACAGCTAGTTAGTTATAAAAGAAAAACAAATATAAAAGTATAAATGACATAGATATATATATATACTATAAAATATAGGTAAAAATATATCTTTACCTCGACAATTTCCCCCCTAACAAGTAAGTTTTTCACTAAATCTATCCCTAAATTTATTTATAAGGGGTCCTTTGAGACTGTCCATGTGATGGGTAAGGAGACGAATTGGGCTTTTTCAGTCAGATACCTCAGAAATCTCTTTCCTTGTGAAAGGCACCAAAGCATCTAGACCCCCTACACTGGCTCACATGGAGTTCTCCCCGCCGCACTGTCCCTAATTTAATTCCCTCAACTGCATCTGATGATGGGGGAAATTCTTCGATTGTCTGAGAGAAAGACCCTTGGGTATCTCCCCTAAACTGATACTTCCATCTGTCAATGGATCAGCTTCTTGACAAAAATAAGTACCAGATGAGGCTGCCTTGGTGATGACCTCTTTGTATAGGGGAATGGCACAACAGAGAACCAGAGACCCAACCAAGATTAGAGCAACTAGTATCAGACAGGCCTGTTGAAAAAACCCTTTAAGTCCACCCAACCAACTGGAAAAGAAAGATGTATCTACCCCAGCATTAGCTTTTAATTCTGCTACCAACTTAGTAATTTTCTTAAAGGCTATTATGGTTTTCCCGTTTTCCCTGAATTTTTCAGGATATATATATACAGCATTCCTCCTCCCCCACCATTCCACAGACCCCGCCCTTTTCAGCTAAGAGCATATCAAGGGCCAACCTGTTTTGAAGAGTCATTCTTCCTTATAATTCATATGGAGTTGATCAACGCTTCTCCTTTTCTTAGTAGTCTCACTAGAATACTTCGGGTCCCATGGTAAAATTTTGAACTGCATAGCCAATTTAATTAGAGTGCATTGACCTGTTCAGGCATCGGACAACCTGGATTGGAGCTTACTAGTGATGGGCGAATCCTAAATTACTCGGAATCGCTTGACTCTAGCGAGTCCGAGCCCGGGACTCGCTACTCGTTGCGAGTCTAGCGAGTCCAATGTTAATGAATGGGGAAGCGAGTAATAGCGAGTAATGTGTGATTTAAAAATCGCAGATGTGTCTCGGAAAGCGCTCGCATTGCCGTGTCGGAAGCCCCACTCGCAACTGTATTTTGCTGCTGTCTCCGAGGCCAAACTCGCATGTGTTTGAGGCGAGGCAAGCGATTTTCTGCAGCAAACCCCATGCTTTTTGCAAACAGGAAATAAGCCGACTCAAGCTGCCTGGTTGGACGCGCAGAAACACACCGAGTAAGCATGGCCCCTGTCAACACCCTGCAATTAATTGCTCTGGTGGAGGCTCGGCCCCTGCTTTGGCTGCCCACTGACCCTGCGTATGGGGATAACGTCCAGCGGACTACAGCCTGGAGGGAGATAGCAGAGGGCGTTTTCCCAACGTTTCATCGTTGTGGCCATGATGCGCAGAGCAATATGGGTGAGTTAAATGTGTTCACACGTTATATTGCATTTACCGTATATAATCGTGTATAAGCCGACCCGTGTATAAGCCGACCCCCTACTTTAGCCCCAAAAAAGTGGGAAACCATATTGACCGCCATCCTTGTATACAGCGGCTATCACTGTTAGACAGCCCCCAGCAGAGTATACAGCTCCACCTGCAGAGTATACAGGCCCCCCAGTGTGTATATATGCCACCGATATTAGGGTATACAGACCCCCCGTGGGTACACAGGCCCCCAGCAGTGGGTATAAAGGGCCCCCAGTGGTTATACAGGGCCCTCATAGTAGGGTCTACAGCCCCCCCGTGGGTATACAAGCCCCCAGCAGTGGGTATACAGGGCCCCCGTGGGTATACAGGGCCCCCATAGTAGGGTATATAGGGCCCTCAATGTGTTATCATGCGCCGTTGCATGGTTGCCTATATTTGGATGGGGTCACAATAGTACACTTAGTTTAAGGGCTGGTCCTCCTGGCTCTGAAGGCCAGGGGGTTGGGTGTATATAAATACCGCTAATGAGCGGAGTCTGGTGCCCGCACTATTACATTCTCTATGCGTTGACATGTGCCCTGCCCCATTTGTGATTGTGGCCACGTGAGCTCAATGTCCGTAATGCTGTTGATGATGTTCCACACTGTCGTGTCCATGTGCCTTGTATACACATTACACACACAACATGAATAAAATGTTATTGTTGATTTGTACACATACTTTTAGTGTTTCAAATGTTACAGAGGTCTAAACCCGGTTTGAAATCATTTCACAGTTGACCACATTATGAAGCGGTGGAGGAGCTGCCGCGACCAATTCAAGCGGCAACACCGGAGGATCATGGAGGGGGGACCGGAAGCTGGTCACGGGACAATATATTGCCACTACGAACGGCTGTCCTTTCTAGAACCGGTGGCCTGTATGGCAAGGTATGTGTCTGCTGCACTGTTGTTTACTATTATTGTTATTATTATTTATTTATATAGCGCCATTAGGTTCCATGGCACTTTACATGAGGATAAGGGTTAACGACAAAAAACAGTACATGAAGACAATCAGGTCATACAGGTACAAGAGGAGAGGACCCTGTCCACAAGGGCACACAGTGTACGTATGAAGCTCTATAATGAGTGTGCTGGTTTACATACCCACACTGGGGTTTGTTTCTGCCATGGTGCAACACAATTCTATTACCTTTGGCAATGATCCAGGACATACACATTTATAGTCACATTGAGACGTTGGGACAAATAAGCAATGTTCTGCAGGGTGGTCAGACACAATGTTCCGTGACCTCACAATTAGCTATTATTGTTGGCATGTTTGTGGAACAAAGCCATGTTCTTCCCTGCAATGGCCTCTAAGGTGTGTGGCCCTGTCTGGTTTGCCTGTCATAAGCCTCATTTGTATCAGTTCCTAATGGCCTCGACTTGCATAAGGGCCACATTCATCCCTACACGTTTAGTTGTGGGTGTTTTTTTCGGCTAAATAACGTTGCAAGGATATACCCCTTTTGCACTAAACTGTTGGTACACCATCCCAGATTGTTGACACAGTCACACACATTTCAGAACATACCCTGTATCACTACAAATATGTGTGGTTCAGTTTTCCCATGGGTATATTTGGGGCTGCAAGGTGATGGTGTAGATATTAGGGCCCACATGTGAATTTTAGTTTTTTTGTCGGTAACTCATGGCCACATTACGAATCCTCCGGAAAACATAGTGTATTAATGCTGTATAAAATCAAACTAAAGAGGGCCATATTTTAAGTGCAACAGGCTTTTATGTCCAAGGTCCTTTAGGAAACCTGAGGTTTGCCCTTGCTGCTCCCGGTTTTTTGTTCGGCCCCCGTTGGAATAACTGTAAAACTGTCCATCTGTGCATACCACCTTGTTTGGCACCAACGATGTGTGACCTGCTGCTCAAAAACAACCCCATACTCTATGTCCATTACAGTCGTTTCAAAACCCAAGCCATCTGTTTGGTGTGTTTTATTTACCAAGACATTCCTGATTAGCATACATGGCAGCAAAAAGGAGTGTAGGCCACTAACGCCCAATGCTCATGTGTCACCTATGCTGCATGACTCCATTTCCTGTCTTGCTCACCTGCCCTATAGATCTGGGTTATGTGCATTGAGACCAAGGCCGCCCACACTGTGTCTTTTTGTGTCCATCTGATGGCAAACAACCCTGAAGAATGTGTTTGCCTCACAGTGTCAGGCTATAGCTTTGTCCACATAAAGTTTCCACAAAAAGTCTAAGCAATAGTTGTGGCCACTAATATGTCTTCAAGTGACTACATAGCTGTCCGGCCTAAGGCAGGGCACATTGTAATAGTGCGGACAAATTTTAAAATTTGTAATGTAATGGCAAAAAATCGTGGAGCAACACTACCCACACATACAATATAGTTTGAGGCATGATCCAAAAATGTCATTAATTTATTTGCTGCAATTCCATCTTAAGGGCAACAATGAAAAGACACAGAATACACAGATACACTGAGTCAAAAAAGCGTGCACATGTTATGTTTGGCCTATGGTTTTGTTTCCAAACACAACCCATTCACCAAATGTTTTTTATATTTACCCACAGAGCTGCTCACTATCGGAGGCGGCGTCGTCACCCGCCAGCAGAGCTGCCTGAGGAGGCGAGGGAGGCCCCTCAACCCCCACCAGATGAGGAGGAGGGAGTACCACCACCACCACCACCTCCGCCACCACCACCACCACCTTTGGGGCCACAGGAAGAAGAGGAGGATGAAGGGCCACACCAGCGCCCTCCACTGCCGACTGCCAGCAGTGTGGGGAGTCACTGGAACCCCAGCAGCCCTGCTCTGATCCCGGGGGCACCACAAGACCGCAGAGGACAGTGTAATGCTGACTTTGCCCGCAGTCTCATACCGTTCTTGGATGACATTCCATTCGAGAGACGACTGCGGGCATGGTCAGCAATACATATTGTAATAGATGCCTGTCGGCCTCCAAACCACCCTGGCCAGGTCTTTTCCTATTTGGAGGGGTGGCAGCAATCTGGCGCAAACAGGCTAGACAGGCACACACCACGGCGGGACAGCTATGTGGCGACCCAGAGGCCGTACCAACATTTCTGACCAACCCACATGGACCTCCCAACCCAAGGCCATTTTGAGACACCGGCCCAGGTGACCCACCCTACAGGGTTACAAACAGTGGGGGAGGCTATCCATGGGGCCCTGGACCTCCTCCAGGACCAGGGTGATGGTGGCCCGGTAGAGGCTACCCCACACAATCTTCCCACCTACCACCAGCTGTAGGGTCAACTTTTTTTTTTTTTTGGTAATCTAAATAGTGCATGTTTGCACTTTTGACATGTTTATTTCTGTTTATTTTCGTTGCTTTTCGAAAGCTAAAAAAAAAAAAAAAAAAAAAAAAAAAAATCTGACATCTTTGCCATTAAGGCATAATAATACAGATTTTCAAAAAAAATGCTTTGTGTCTGTCTTTTTTCAGGGAATGGATGTGTAGGTTGTTTTGTGGGTGGCCTTAAAGTCATCATCATTAGCAAGTACTTTACGGCCTGCATGGCGCATGAGGGCACCTTGGTTAGTACGTGTAAAATCATTACTGCACATACCAATGTTGCTAACAAAGAAATAGTGCCTCTGTTTGGGGGGGGTTACTTAATGACTCGGTATGGCAACAACACTAGGAACACAGATGCGAGAGGCTGGGACGTCTACTTGCAACACAGAACGTCTATGCTTTATCTCCGTAGTGTACAGTGGGACCCTTCGCCAGGCTCCAGCAGGATCATAGTACAAGCAACGTCTTCGATGCAGGCATAGGCTTGTTGCCCCAAAAAATTAGCCCAAGGTGCTTGATCAACTCTTTTTAGATATAGGGGAGGGAGCGTGGCCCATACTATATTCTTGCTTGTCCTGAGAGCATAGTACAAGCAACGTATTCGATGCAGGTATAGGCTTGTTGCCTCAAAAAATTAGCCCAAGGGGCGGGATCAACTCTATTTTGAAGTTGAGGAGGGAGCGTGGCCCATACTATATTCTTGCTTGTCCTGAGAGCATAGGAGAAGCAACGTATTCGATGCAGGCATAGGCTTGTTGCCTCAAAAAATTAGCCCAAGGGGCTTGATCAACTCTTTTTAGTATGAGGAGGGAGCGTGGCCCATACTATATTCTTGCTTGTCCTGAGAGCATAGGAGAAGCAACGTATTCGATGCAGGCATAGGCTTGTTGCTCAAAAAATTAGCCCAAGGGGCTTGATCAACTCTTTTTGAATATAGAGGAAGGGAGCGTGGCCCATACTATATTCTTGCTTGTCCTGAGAGCATAGGAGAAGCAACGTATTCGATGCAGGCATAGGCTTGTTGCCTCAAAAAATTAGCCCAAGGGGCGGGATCAACTCTATTTTGAAGTTGAGGAGGGAGCGTGGCCCATACTATATTCTTGCTTGTCCCTGAGAGCATAGGAGAATGCAACGTATTCGATGCAGGCATAGGCTTGTTGTCTCAAAAAATTAGCCCAAGGGGCTTGATCAACTCTTTTTAGATATAGAGGAGGGAGCGTGGCCCATACTATATTCTTGCTTGTCCTGAGAGCAGAGAAGTAAGTATTTGATGCAGATAGGCTTTCTCAAAAATTACCAGGGGGGGATCAACTCTATTTGAGTTGAGAGGCTGGCCATATATTTTGTTGTCTAGATAGTACAACAGTATCGATGCAGCATAGCTTGTTGCCTCAAATAGCAAGGGGGATAACTCTATTTGAGTTGAGAGGCGCGGCCCTATATTCTTGCTTCAGAGATAGGAGAGCAAGTATTCGATAGCATAGTGTGCCTAAAATTACAAGGGTTGATAACTCTTTTAGATAAGGAGGGGTGCCAAAATATTCTTGTTGTCTAACATATACAGCAGTTCGATGAGATAGCTGCTGCTCAAAAAATTAGCCAAGGCGGATAACTTATTGAAGTTGAGGAGGGGCCCTTAATATTTCTTCTCCTGGATAGGGAGAAGTATTCGATGCAGGCTAGCTGTGCTCAAAATTAGCCAAGAGTGATATCTTTAGATAAGAGGAGTGGCCATACTTATTCTGTTGTCCTGAGACATAGTACAAGAACGTTTCGATGCAGTCATAGGCTTGTTGCCTCAAAAATTAGCCCAAGGCTTGATCAACTCTTTTAGATATAGAGGAGGGAGCGTGGCCCATACTATATTCTTGCTTGTCTGGAGCATAGTACAAGCAACGTATTCGATGCAGGTATAGGCTTGTTGCCTCAAAAAATTACCCAAGGGGCGGGATCAACTATTTTGAAGTTGAGGAGGGAGCGTGGCCCATATATATTCTTGCTTGTCCTGAGAGCATAGAAAGCAACGTATTCGATGCAGGCATGGCTTGTTGCCTCAAAAAATTACCAAGGGGCGATCAACTCTTTTTGATTGAGGAGGGCGTGCCCATACTATATTCTTGCTTGTCCTGAGAGCATAGAAAGCAACGTATTCGATGCAGCATAGGCTTGTTGCCTCAAAAAATTAGCCCAAGGGGCTTGATCAACTCTTTTAGATATAGAGAGGGAGCGTGGCCCAACTATATTCTTGCTTGTCCTGAGACATAGGAGAAGCAACGTATTCGATGCAGCATAGGCTTGTTGCCTCAAAAAATTAGCCCAAGGGCGGGATCAACTCTATTTTGAAGTTGAGGAGGGAGCGTGGCCCATACTATATTCTTGCTTGTCCTAGAGCATAGGAGAAGCAACGTATTCGATGCAGGCATAGGCTTGTTGTCTCAAAAAATTAGCCAAGGGGCTTGATCAACTCTTTTTAGATATAGAGGAGGGAGCGTGGCCCATACTATATTCTTGCTTGTCCTGAGAGCATAGGAGAAGTAACGTATTTGATGCAGGCATAGGCTTGTTGCTTCAAAAAATTAGCCCAAGGGGCGGGATCAACTCTATTTTGAAGTTGAGGGGAGCGTGGCCCATACTATATTCTTGCTTGTCCTGAGAGCATAGTACAAGCAACGTATTCGATGCAGGCATAGGCTTGTTGCCTCCAAAAATTAGCCCAAGGGGCGGGATCAACTCTATTTTGAAGTTGAGGAGGGCGCGTGGCCCATACTATATTCTTGCTTGTCCTGAGAGCATAGGAGAAGCAACGTATTCGATGCAGGCATAGGCTTGTTGCCTCAAAAAATTATCCCAAGGGGCTTGATCAACTCTTTTTAGATATAGAGGAGGGAGCGTGGCCCATACTATATTCTTGCTTGTCCTGAGAGCATAGTACAAGCAACGTCTTCGATGCAGGCATAGGCTTGCTGCCTCAAAAAATTAGCCCAAGGGGCGGGATCAACTCTATTTTGAAGTTGAGGAGGGCGCGTGGCCCTTACTATATTCTTGCTTCTCCTGGGAGCATAGGAGAAGCAACGTATTCGATGCAGGCATAGGCTTGTTGCCTCAAAAAATTAGCCCAAGAGGCTTGATCAACTCTTTTTAGATATAGAGGAGGGAGCGTGGCCCATACTATATTCTTGCTTGTCCTGAGAGCATAGTACAAGCAACGTATTCGATGCAGTCATAGGCTTGTTGCCTCAAAAAATTAGCCCAAGGGGCTTGATCAACTCTTTTTAGATATAGAGGAGGGAGCGTGGCCCATACTATATTCTTGCTTGTCCTGAGAGCATAGTACAAGCAACGTATTCGATGCAGGTATAGGCTTGTTGCCTCAAAAAATTAGCCCAAGGGGCGGGATCAACTCTATTTTGAAGTTGAGGAGGGAGCGTGGCCCATATTATATTCTTGCTTGTCCTGAGAGCATAGGAGAAGCAACGTATTCGATGCAGGCATCGGCTTGTTGCCTCAAAAAATTAGCCCAAGGGGCTTGATCAACTCTTTTTAGATATAGAGGAGGGAGCGTGGCCCATACTATATTCTTGCTTGTCCTGAGAGCATAGTACAAGCTTGGAAACCCAGTAATTAAAGGGTACAGAGGGGTCGGTTAAGAAGCTGGTAGTGTCACACAGATACTCGTTCAACATGTTTGACAATGTTTGTCTCCTAGACAAGGGGACCGTAGGCACAATCCGTTGCAGATTGGAAGGTCTGTTGAACATCGCCCAGTTGGTGGACATCTTACCACCACCTCTTCTTGACAATGTGGCCGTTTGTGTTCGAACCAAAGGCTGCTGTGGCAAAGAGCTGCTTGTTCGTGGTATAGCGGAGTCAGAGGGTGAAATTGACATTAAATTGTCAACAACCACACTTTTGAAATGATCCATCGTTAAGCCCCTTGGTGACTGCAACAGCAGCGATGGAAACTTGTCTTTGTAGCGTGGGTCAAGGAATGTTGACAACCAGTAGAGGTCGCTGTCATAGATGTTAATGACGCGTGGATCTTGGGACAGACATTGAGACATGAAGTCAGACATGTGTGCTAGGCTACAAAGACTGATGTCTTCTGTGTCACCTGACTGATGAACAATAGGCATCATGGTCTCAAAATCGGTCTCCGCCTCCTGCTTTTCAGCCCACCCATGCTGTACCGACATAAACCTGGGGTTGGGAGTTCCATCAGGGTGCACCTCAGTACCATGGATAAATAAATCGTCTTCATCTTCCTTATCACTGTTTTGTTCTGCAGCCAATGTTGCCGGCTGAAATTGGCTTTGCTGGCTCTGATCGTGGATGTTAAAATGTGGATCCATAGCCCTCTGCTGTGCCCTCAATGATTCTGTTTTAAGATTCAGGAGAGAATCTTTAAGCAAACAGAGCATGGGGATGGTGAGACTAATAATGGACTCATCACCGCTGACCAGTTTTGTGCAGTAATCGAAGTTCTCTAGAACCTCGCAAAGGTCAGCGATCCAGACTCACTCCATCGTACCAATGTGTTTTGTATTACTTCCTGGGTGACGGGCATGTTGCAGCTGATATTCCGCTATAGCCCTCTGCTGCTCATTGAACCTAGCCAACATATGGAATGTAGAATTCCATCGTGTGGGCATGTCGCAAATTAATCTGTGTTTGGGCAAAGTAATTAAATTGCTGTTGAAGGGCAGATAGACTTGCAAGTGCCGTTGATGAATGTCGGAAATGTCCGCAATTTCTACGCACCTTCTCTAGTAGATCAGATAACTCTGGGTAATTTTTCAAGAATTTCTGAACTACAAGATTCAGTACGTGAGCCATGCAAGGCACGTGTTGAAGGTTACCGAGCTTTATTGCTGCAACAAGGTTTCGTCCGTTATCACTGACAACAAGACCTGTTTGTAGTTGCAGTGGGGCCAGCCACTCATCTGTCTGTTGCTTAACACCTTTCCACAGCTCGTTTGCAGTGTGAGGTGTGTCACCTAGACCGATCAGCTTAAGAAGAGCCTGTTGTCGCCTGGCTGATGCAGTACTGCAAAGCTCCCAACTTTGACGTGATGTTGCGGACAAATCAGCAGTGGTCAAGGAAGTAGAAGACGCACATTGTGTTGTTGAAGTATATGAGGACGCGGACACCCGGAATGATGTTGTGCCCGCTATTCGTGGAGTTGGTAGGATCGCAGATATTCCACTATTAGACTTTATAAAATATAAGGGGAGACAACAGAGGCGCAATAGTGCCCTATCACTGAGTAAAGAGTAGGGTCTTATAGGTGTAATCAGGTTTGCACTAACCTGGTCCAGTTGTGATTCCCACAACTGGAATAAAGGCGTAGGTTTTAGTATTGTAGGCTGCTGCTGGACTTCCACCTCCACACGATAGTGGGTACTTAAAAGTTCTGGGATCAAACAGGTGTGCTACAGTCCGCGCTGCCCGGTCATCCAAGGAATCACAAGGGAAACGATGTTCCAAGCAAAGATTTCTTTATTCTTCAAACCGACGCGTTTCGGCGCCCAATCCTGGCACCGTCCTCAGGGTACCCTGATTGGGGCGCCGAAACGCGTCGGTTTGAAGAATAAAGAAATCTTTGCTTGGAACATCGTTTCCCTTGTGATTCCTTGGATGACCGGGCAGCACGGACTGTAGCACACCTGTTTGATCCCAGAACTATTAGACTTTGGGACACTCTCGACATGATTGATCCAGTGAGCCGTTAGGGATATGTATCTGCCCTGTCCACAACTACTTGTCCAGGTGTCAGTTGTCAGGTGAACTTTTCCGCTCACAGCATTTGTCAGTGCACGCTTCAAGTTGTTAACCACGTGCTGATGTAACGCGGGTATGGCAGTACGTGAAAAAAAATTGCGACTGGGGACAGTGTATCGTGGTGCTGCCACAGCCAACAACTCCCGAAAAGCCTCAGTATCCACAAGCCTAAATGGCAGCATTTCTACAGCTAACAGCTTAGAAATTTGCGCTGTCATTTGTCGAGAAAAAGTGTGTGTGGATAGGTGCTTCCGCTGCCTCTCATACAGCTGTGGAACAGACAACTGGACATTTGGCGCAGACTCACAAGTCACTTGACTACTGTCATATCTCGGGTCTAACGCAGCTTGTGAGGAGATCGTATGAGTAGGAGCTGCTGCATGAACAGTAGATGGTGAAGGACGAATCGGAGGTGGCATAACGGTGTTGAGGTCAGAAGGCCCTGATGTCGAACCCTGAAGGGCCAACCACTGACTTGGGTGCTTAAGAGTCATGTGCTTACGCATACTGCTGGTGCTCAAGTTTGATTTTCCCTGGCCTCTGCTTAGCCTGGCATAGCAGATGTTACATATAACGACATTTGCTACTGATGGGCTATCTTTAAAAAATTTCCAGACAATGGATGTTCGTCCTTTAGGTTGTGGTGTAGGAACTGGAGGATAAGTCTGGCCAACACAAACTGTAGACACATTTTGGCCAACTGTTGTTAAAGTTGGGGCAACAGTTGGTACAGTTTGTGCAACAGTTGACACAATTTGGGCTACTGTTGTCACAGCTTGGATTCTGGATAAAGGAGTAAGCCTGGGTGCTTTAGGCGGTGGTACATAACCACTTTCCTCCTCCTGGCTGCTCTGTTGGCTCTGCATGTCAAGTGTCCAGGTTGGATCAGTGGTCTCATCATCCACCCCCTCCTCCTCAAAGTCTTCTGGATAACGTGACTGTTCAGGCTGGCCAGATGAGATGTGTGTCTCATCATCATCATCATCCTCCACTTCCTGAGACGGTCTATGCCTTTGTTGAAAGGGACGTTCTCAGGACAAGGTGAATCCAAACTTTGTCCATGAATGGAATGTACGTCTTGTTCAAGTATCTGGTCGGGCAGTGACAAAGAAAGGTCAGGTTGTATGAATGGCTGATAAGAACCAAATAAATCTTCCGAATGTCCAAGTTCGCGGTCTAAATTTTCCTCTGTCTGGCGATGGCTTGAGGAAATAGGAAGATTTTGCGGATTAGATGACCCCGCGTTGTCAGTAGCGGCACTTGAATATGGTGTCAAGGATGATTGTGTGCTGCCAGAACCAGTGGTTGAGGTCTTGTCAGCCATCCAAGATGTTATTTGGTCTTGCTCTCCGGCCTCAAGACACGTTTAGGTTGAGCACTGGGAAATTTAGACAGCAGAAAGGTGGATCGATCAATCCTCGTCTGTCTACTTCTACCAGTGCCTTGTTGTTCACGACTGCTAGGGCCACGACCTCGTCCCTGTCCCTTTGCAGACTGGTTTTTAGGAATTTGGTGTTTTTGGGACATTGTTGACAAATGCACAGCCACCGAGATGGAGTTGGTGTTGTGTAGGCATCACTTACTGGCGGGTTAAGTGTGTGCTAACACTTGACAGTGAAGCAGCACACTAGTCCCTGAAGAAATTAGAAAGTGCGCACAGCCACCGAGATGGAGTTTGGTGTTGCTGTAGGCGTCACTTACTGGCGGGTTAAGTGTGTGCTAACACTTGACAGTGAAGCAGCACACTAGTCCCTGAAAAAATTAGAAAGTGCGCACAGCCACCGAGATGGAGTTAGGTGTTGCTGTAGGCGTCACTTACTGGCGGGTTAAGTGTGTGCTAACACTTGACAGTGAAGCAGCGCACTAGTCCCTGAAAAAATTAGAAAGTGCGCACAGCCACCGAGATGGAGTTTGGTGTTGCTGTAGGCGTCACTTACTGGCGGGTTAAGTGTGTGCTAACACTTGACAGTGAAGCAGCACACTAGTCCCTGAAAAAATTAGAAAGTGCGCACAGCCACCGAGATGGAGTTAGGTGTTGCTGTAGGCGTCACTTACTGGCGGGTTAAGTGTGTGCTAACACTTGACAGTGAAGCAGCGCACTAGTCCCTGAAAAAATTAGAAAGTGCGCACAGCCACCTAGATGGAGTTTGGTGTTGCTGTAGGCGTCACTTACTGGCGGGTTAAGTGTGTGCTAACACTTGACAGTGAAGCAGCACACTAGTCCCTGCAAAAATTAGAAAGTGCGCACAGCCACCGAGATGGAGTTTGGTGTTGCTGTAGGCGTCACTTACTGGCGGGTTAAGTGTGTGCTAACACTTGACAGTGAAGCAGCACACTAGTCCCTGAAAAAATTAGAAAGTGCGCACAGCCACCGAGATGGAGTTTGGTGTTGCTGTAGGCGTCACTTACTGGCGGGTTAAGTGTGTGCTAACACTTGACAGTGAAGCAGCACACTAGTCCCTGAAAAAATTAGAAAGTGCGCACAGCCACCGAGATGGAGTTAGGTGTTGCTGTAGGCGTCACTTACTGGTGGGTTAAGTGTGTGCTACCAGCATTTTCTCCAGAAAGCCTCCTCACCCCTCCCATATGGGGAAAGATAACGGACTACAAGAAATATTTTCACACAGTAAGGAACAAATACTGCTCTGATAGAAGGAATTTAAGGAGGTGTGGGGGAGATGGTCTACTCCCTTCCATATTTTCAAATCCTTTGGCCTTGATATGTCTACAAGATGTCCACAATCCTAATAAAGGACCTAACTATAATACTTCAGGAGTAGGGGGAATAAAATTACAGGGAGAGGGTCAAGAATTCTCAGACACAGGTTTAGCTACTTGAATCCCAGGGCAAACCAGGCATCCCCAGGGACTGACTCCTCAGCACGTATTCTACAGGTCACCAGCCGCTCCCACTTCTGCCATCACAGGTTCAGATCTTCAGAACAGCGACTGCACTAAAACACACCATCGCAAGTAACTTCAGGTTTAACCTGTCTTCCCCACTGGAGGGGCTGCAAAACCCTCTGTCCTCTACCCTCATATTTCTATATACACAAGCTAGGCACTACTTTTAGTACACATGCATACAAACTGAATACTTTAGGATCTCCTTTTTTTTTTTTTTTTTTTTTTTTTTATATAAATCAATAAAAAATCTGATTAATATTATTGTATTCAATATTAGGCATTATTATTAGTACCCAACTACCATAAATGTGAAAAATTCATTCTTGCCATTCAGAATCCTTGGAAAGATGGATAAGATTTCAGTGTGCATGTCAGACACCTGCAAATTCCCCCTTCACTCCCCCCTTTCTTTCGCTTTCTCCCTCCCCTCCTTCCAACACAAGCAAGTTCTTCACAAGGTTACGCGCACAGCTGTTTAGATAAGAAATTCCGAGACAACTAACAATTCTAGCCATTATCTGAGACCCCGTAGCTTAATATCTAATTCTTCACTTACTCTTTATAACTTCAAGAACTTTCCATGACAGAAAAAAATAGTAAAATATATTGATAGACGGACCGTGAATAGAGTGTAGTGACAGTCGGTGTGACTTCAATAAAACAGAACGATCTCCACAAGATTATATATACTTTATCTTAATTTATCCTAACCACTCTGGAGCTAGAAATTACTTAATAAACTTTAACTTAACACATCCACACATCCGGGGACCTCATATCGCCGCCATGATAGGGTGATGGCTGGGATGGCGTACTCAATAACAATGGCGTGGCGGCCATTTTACACTGTATAAAATTATTGTTAGGAAGCAGCTTATAACCAAACACAGGCTCTGCATCATCTTTTCCCCCTTCTCCATCAACTTCTCTCCATTCCTCACTTTTCAGACTACGTGCAATCTCCCTGACGAAGGCAATCCTACGTACTTGTATAACCTTTCCACATTCTTAACAGCCTGTTTGCCTTCCCGTGATTCTACCACTACCTTCACTTCTACAGCATCTTCATCTAATTTGTGGGGTACGGTCTTTTTCTGCCTTAGGAGACGCAACATGACTCACAGAATACTACGGCCTGCTGCAGCTCAGTCCGCTGACAGCGACAATCAACACTGTGCCCCTAAAGCGTGGAACGGCTCTTCACGCTTACTCCAAGCGTGGCACGGCTCTTCACGCTCACTCCAAGCGTGGCACGGCTCTTCACGCTCACTCCAAGCGTGGCACGGCTCTTCACGCTCACTCCAAGCGTGGCACGGCTCTTCACGCTCACTCTCAAGCGTGGCACGGCTCTTCACGCTCACTCCAAGCGTGGCACGGCTCTTCACGCTCACTCCAAGCGTGGCACGGCTCTTCACGCTCACTATATTCGGCTCCTAGGCTAGACACCAGTGCTTACAGATTGTCCTGTCACGATATTCCAACCGGGAGGCAGTCTCCTCTCCCAAAATATAGGTGCCCAAACACCTTAGTCACGTGCAGATATAATAATGTCTCCTATTTTCCTATCTACACCGTCCCCAATCTATACCCTTCTCAGTATCTCACAGTGTCTCTAGATTGGAATTTGAACAATGCAGTTAAACAACAGTCAAGGGCCATAAAATTACACCTCAATTCACAAGCTAACAGCAGGCACAGAAAGGGTCAATTTGCAAGTGAGGAATAAATAATGACCGTGGAGGAGGCGTGGTGCATGAGCGAGCACGTGCAAAAGGCAATATATCTCTCGTTGCTGGTTCGGAACATAGCTCTGGATCACGCTTAGTCTCACCACATCGACTGGTCACCCCCCTAGACCCAAAGGACACCCCAGACTTAACCAATATCGGCTGAAACACTGTAAGGGCGACACACATATGAATGCGATCTCCACTTACCGTGTTTGGAGGTCGACCAGGGGTCAGCCAATACGGGCGTCATCCAGGGGCATCCGGGCACGGGTCCGTGGGGGTCGCGGATCACTGGCTATGTCCCATCTGGGGTGCCAATTGACAAGGCAATTTAACTCTTCCACTCCTTCACTGGTCACTCCAAATCAGACTATGAACATGCGGTACCAAATAAGTATAAAATCAGACTGATTATCCGATTTAAATTAAATCATGTTCGGTGCTTTAATAGCATTGGCAAGATATACACAGCAACTGAACTGCATATCCGGGTACACCATCTTTTATAGTCCAGAAATAAGCATGTAAATGTCCAAAACGGGGTGTATTTATGCTAAGAGTTTAGGTGGGATTACGCTAATGTCTATTTATTAGTAATAAGTAATTCTTTGTCTTTCGTAAGTCCATCCTCCAATCAGTCCAGGTGTCATCTTTTAGCCTCTGGTATGCAGCCATCTCCAGTTTTCTCATGGCACAGCCTAGTACCAACAAAGCAGGCCTCTTACTTCAAGGACAAACTTGGTACATTGCAGCTTGTTCCTTCAGTAGTCTCACATACATCTGCAAAACACTTTTTTAGAACATATTCATGGATAGGGGGAAGGGAAGCAAGAGGAAATAAGAGAGAGATATGAGAGAGATAAATAGATATATATATTTATCTTGAGTACATACCTGAACAGAAGAAAAACGTATTGTTCCATTTAATGCTATAATCCAATATATCTACTTATATAATCCGCAGTTGGAAATTCGGGCGTTGTCGCCGAATCCCAACATGCTTTGCGGGACTGCGAGTGATGACGCGCAGCGTCATCACAAGCCGCAGACCCGCACTACTGTAAAAAAAAAAAAAAAAAAAAAAGTTAATGCTCACCTCTCCCTGAGCCCCCGCCGTCTCCTGCCGTCTTCCTCCAAGCTTCCGGTGGCTGCCGCAGGCTCCGAGTGTCTGCAGAGCTCTTCTACTGCAGTCAAGGACCTGTGGTGATGTCACAGTCACGTGACACCAGGTTACTCCATGGTAACCTGGTGTCACGTGACTCTGACATCACCGCAGGTCCTGAACTGCACTAGAACAGCTCTGCAGACACTGGGAGCCTGCGGCAGCCACCGGAAGCTTGGAGGAAGACGGCAGGAGACGGCGGTGGCTCGGGGAGAGGTGAGCATTAACTTTTTTTTTTTTTTAACCCCTGCCTTCCTGTTTGGAGACCTTTTACTGTACTGAGCATGCTCAGTACAGTAAATGTCTCCTCCAGCCTCACAGCCTCCCCATCCTCACTGCCTCCTCCAGCCTCAGTCTCCTCCAGCCTCACAGTCTCCTCCAGCCTCACAGCCTCCCCATCCTCACAGCCTCCCATCCTCACAGCCTCCTACAGCCTCCTCCAGCCTCACAGCTCCCATCCTCACAGCCTCCTACAGCCTACACCTCTCTAGCCTCACAGCCTCCCCATTTCCCCACAGCCTCCTCCAGCCTCACAGCCTCCTCCAGCCTCACATCCTCCCCATCCTCACAGCCTCCTCCAGCCTCACACCCTCCTCCAGCCTCACAGCCTCCTCCAGCCTCACAGCCTCCCCATCCTCACTGCCTCCTCCAGCCTCACAGTCTCCTCCAGCCTCACAGCCTCCTCCAGCCTCCAGCCTCCTCCAGCCTCACAGCTCTCCCATCCTCACAGCCTCCTTCAGCCTCACAGCCTCCTCCAGCCTCACATCCTCCTCCAGCCTCACAGCCTCCTCCAGCCTCACAGCCTCCTCCACCTCACATCCTCCTCCATCCTCACATCCTCCTCCAGCCTCACAGCCTCCTCCAGCCTCACAGCCTCCCCATCCTCACAGCCTCCCCAGCCTCACAGCCTCCTCCAGCCTCACTGCCTCCTCCAGCCTCACTGCCTCCTCCAGCCTCACAGCCTCCCCATCCTCACAGCCTCCTCCAGCCTCACATCCTCCTCCAGCCGCACATCCTCCTCCAGCCTCACAGCCTCCTCCAGCCTCACAGCCTCCCAGCCTCACAGCCTCCTCCAGCCTCACAGCCTCCCCATCCTCACACCTCCTCCCGCCTCACATCTCCTCCAGCCTCACAGCCTCCCCATCCTCACAGCCTCCTCCAGCCTCACAGCCTCCTCCAGCCTCTCACCCTCCTCCATCCTCAGCCGCACTACCTGACACCGCTACCATCCTGCCAACCGTTGGCCCCGCACCATCGCCACCGCCCTCGCGCCCTCCGCGAGGTCCATGCTGCCCGGATGCCGCCGGAGCCTTCCGCCCCTCGCCACTCTCTCACCGCTGGGCTCTCAATGTCGCCATGCTGGTGGAGTAGCGGTCTACGGGCTGTGGCCGGGTGCCGGGAGCCAGGGACGTCGTCCTGTGGCCGGCAACAGCCAATGGGAGTGAGCGGACCGTGTCAGCCTGCAAAGCCTGACACGCCCCGCTCACTCCCATTGCCTGCCCCTGCAAGCGGATTGGGAGCTGTGTTGTACACACAGGACGCCCATCCCATTGCCCAGGACTTGGCGTCCTAGACCAATCGGATGACCGTCCTGTCTTTACCACACACCGCCCAATCCGCTCCTTCCGCTCAGGTCACATGTGTGACCTGAGGGCAAGAACTGATCCCTCTCTGCATCACCTAACCCGCCGCAGAGGACAATGCCGTGTGACTGGGGCTGCGATCAGCCCCAGCACGCAATCACGTCCTGCCGCCGAGCGGTGATGTCACCCCTCCAGCCGCATCTCTCCTCACCCCTCCACCAGACCTCTCCTCAACCCTCCATCTGGACCTCTCCTCACCACTCCAGCCTCTGCTCTCCTCACCCCTCCAGCCTCTGCACCCTCACTCCTCCAGCCTCCCGCCACATCATACTCTGCTATCCACAGAGCCCCCTCTATACTCTGACACCCACAGAGCCGCCTGTATACTCTCCTACCCACACAGCCGCCTGTATACTCTGCTACCCACAGAGCTGCCTCTATACTCTGCTACCCACAGAGCCCCTCTATACTCTGCTACCCACAGAGCCGCCTGTATACTCTCCTACCCACAGACCCGCCTGTATTCTCTGCTACCCACAGACCCGTTTCTATATTCTGCTACCCACACAGCCGCCTCTATACTCTGCTACCCACAGAGCCTTCTCTATACTCTGCTACACACAGAGCCGCCTATATAATCTGCTAACCACAAACCCGCCTGTATACTCTGCTACCCACAGAGCAGCCTGTATACTTTTCTACCCAGAGAGCCGCCTGTATAATCTGCTACCCTCAGAGCAGTCTGTATACTCTGCTACCCACAGACCCGCCTGTATAGTCTGCTACCCACAGAGCCCCATATATACTCTGCTAGCCACTCACCCGGCTGTATACACACAATTCATTTCACCGCGCTCCCGATGCAATTGCATCGGGCCTTTTTACTAGTTAGTTATAAAAGAAAAACAAATATAAAAGTATAAATGACATAGATATATATATACTATAAAATATAGGTAAAAATATATCTTTACCTCGACAATGACAACACCGGTGCCGATGGGATGCGTCCCCGCAATACAGGCATAGGCCGCGAGACAGCCTCTCTACTTGGCGTTGCTCAGCCATCCTGACCCGATCCACCTGCATAGGGTTGGAAAAGGGGGCAGCGGTGGCAGGCACCACGGTCTGTGTACTGGGCGTGCAGAGGGAAGCGACCAGACGGATCCCCTCTCCCTGGTGGTTTCACAGGAGCGCTCCTGGAAACGCTGTCGATGAGTGGCTAGTGAGATCAAGTCCTCCAGCTCGGCTGGGATATCCCTACCCGCGAGTACGTCCTTTATCCTGCTGGACAGGCCACGCCAGAAGGCTCCAGTCAGCACTTTGTTATTGCATCTCAACTCGGAGGAGAGGATGCGGAAGCGAATGTGAGTACTGCCGAACGGTGAGTGTCCCTTGATGGGGGTTGAAGAGCGACTCTGTAACAGATGCGACATGACTGGGTTCATCGAAGACCCTCCGGAATGTCTCCAGAAAGGTCGACAGGCTCGCAAGGCTGAGTGGCGGACGCTGGGACGGAGGTCTGAAGGGAGGCTAACTGGGTATCCATGGACTGAAGACAAGCCGCTATATGGTTCTGACTTTCCCGAAGATAAGCCAGCTCCTTTTGCGCTGAGAACGAGCTACCAGCGGGGTCCATTGCCTGATTATTCCGTCACGCTTCCGAGGGAAGGTGCCCTGGAGTGGACCCACTGGGCCGTGGTACTGAACTCCCGTGGGTGAGCTGGTCCTAGTTTAACCAACCCCTATACAGGGATTGTCAGGGGCAAGCCCAGGGGGTCTAAGTTCCACAGCTGCTAGTACCAGGGGGGCGGCTCGTAGGTTTAGCCTATACTACAGTATAGCAAGGTAGGAAAATAGCCGAGGCTGGGAGAGCAGGAATGGATCTACTGGAGGAGAGTACAAGGAAGGCCTGACCAACAGTCAGCAAGACACAAGCAAACTAACTTAATAATCAGGCACCTCCTATCAGTGGAGGTGGCCTGATATACCAGAGGACGGTTAGCTATTGGTCAAGGGGAGTGTCAGGTTGGGCTGGGCCGGCCCCAAGAGTCACAGGGGAAGGACGTGACCGCGCCTAGTGCACCGCTCATGACACTCATGAAACCTGACCCCTGCAGCGTGCTGGTGTGTGAGCTGGGTGGTCAGCAGACAGGAAGGGGACCTGGTGACTGCTCCGAGACACAGTGAACCTGGAGCCCGGATGCCCGGTCTGCAGAGGAGCAGGGGATGCCGACCCAAGAGAGGTGAGCTGGGGAGTGGTGCCAGGGGACCTAACACCATGTCTTTTATTTCATTGTTTGTTTTCTTATGTGCTCTCACCACCAACTTTTATCACCCTATCCCCCTCCACCACCACCACTCATTCACATCAGCCCCTCTCTCCTGCCCTACTCTATGTACAGCTCCCATGTTATCTTCAGTTTGCTGAAGTTTCTCAGCCCATCATATTCCAAAGTTTGTCATAATAAATCATGTCCAAAATCCAAAAACTATTTGCTCTTTCTCTTTTTACTGCTGCTCCTGTCAGGTGATAGCTCTCCCAACCTGGTCCGCCCCCTGCTAACTTCAACCCCTCTCTCACCTCACACAGAAACCTCACTATAACCTTTTTAGCATTTCCTGTACACCAGGCCCGGACTGATAGGCGGGAGGAGCGGGACTTTTCCCAATGGGCCGCCCACTTGTAGGTGCATGGGCTGCCCGCTCCTCCAACCACAGCCCTGCTGTAAATAATTGCCGCCGAGCGGCCACGGCATGTAGGGGGCGGGGCCACGGACATGAAGGGGCAGGGCCGTTTCCCCAAAGCAGGGCCCCACTCACAGACACCAATCAAGATGACTGGTGCAGATCCCAGGCCCTCCCACCATCTTCATCATAGTCCTGATCCCCTGAACTGATCATGTGACCCCTGATGCCTCCCCTTCTTGTGACATCATCACATGCCCTATTATATGTGAGTATGATGTCTGTATCTGTCTGCCTTTCTTTCTGTCTATGTGTCTTACAGTGTCTGTCTGTGTGTCTGTCTCTACACAACACTATACAGTATATACAGGTCCACACTACATGCTGTATTAGTGTGCCTATATGCTGTTTGTATATAGTGTGGACCTGTATATACTGTGAGGTAGTGACCCGGGGGAACCCGCTTGGCACGGGGAAATGACATTAGTGACTTCATTTTTTAACAGATAACATAACACAGCAGTTAATTTAACGCCATAAACCACTGGTAACACACAGCACTCTTTACATTTTCACATATAATATAACACTGTATTTACATTTTCATAATGTACACATTAGTACACCACATGACATTACATTACATTCATATGAGAATCAACAGGACCATATCATGGCCTATTGTCGGTCTCAATGGCGGTTACCTCCGCCTAACACCCTGACAGGGATCTTTCCCCATCCTGCTGTAGGGATCCTCAACCTACCCTTAGGGAGTCTCAATCCACACTGCATCATACACATCATACATAGTCAACGGGACCATATCACGACTAGCACAGTCAGTCCCAAAGTCGGTTATATCTATGACCGCCTCGCTCTTGAGCTGTTCTCGGTCCTCATATCACACATATGACCGCCTGGCCCTTGAGCCATCTTCGGTCCTCATATCACACATATGACCACCTGGCCCTTGAGCCGTCTTCGGTCCTCATATCACACATATGACCGCCTGACCCTTGAGCCGTCTTCGGTCCTCATCACTGGCTGGCATGCACACATCAGGTGCACCGGCATGGAGCTGGCGGGCTCCCTTCACTTCCCCCACTGGGGACGGAGCAATTCCAGCATGTCCTCACATGGCAGTGGTCTGGACTGCTCTGATTCCCATCGTCCTCTCCTCACTCAGACACCTGGCAGGTTCTTATCCAGGCTGCCTCACCGACAGCTGCAACAGAGTGAGTCAATCAGCACATCTCACTCATGGTGGGTTTACACGTCCCGATATCGGCCCCAACGACGCGGGAGCGCGCTTTTTGAGCGCGCTTTTCCTGCCATTGCATCGCCCGTTTAGACAGCCTGATATCGGGATACAACGTCCCGACGATGTGTATGCCCCCCAACCCAGGAACGACCAGTTAACATGGGAGTGAATAGGTGACGTGGGCGTACACATCGTAGTTGGGCTGTCACACGGGACGATGCGGCTACAACGGCCATCCGATATTGGGCGGTTGAATAGCACGCTCATTCAACCCCGATATCGTTTTGGCATCGTTCCAGCATCGCATTGTACGTTCAAACCGTACAACGCGCGAACGATATCGGGTCCAACTCCCGAACCACGTGACTTTTGGTCGGAGTTGGGTCGGAGTTGGACGCCGATATCGCGACGTGTAAACCCACCATCACACACAGACCTGAGATGTGATTAACCCCCTGTGCACCATTCAGGTTTAGCCCAGCAAAGCACTCATACACACAGGTTTAGCCGCTCATTAGGCTCATCAGTCTCAGATCTTCAGCACTCACACTCAGCTGTTTTACTCAGCTCATGAAAACCCTTCAGCTGTTAACCCACTGTGCACCGGACAGGTTTCACACAGCACACACACACAGGAAAACCGGCCCAAGTGAACAGAGACCTGCACCGATAACCTGTGTGATGCCCCTGGCAGGGGCCACATCACCACAATACACTATAGTGCTGTGCATACAAGATATACACCAGCACTTTCAGATGTGCATGGAGCCCGCAGTGTGTAATGTGGTATAGATCCCGCAGTCTGTAATGGGCACAGAGCCCGCAGTGTGTAATGTGCAGAGCCCACAGTGTGTAATATGGTATACTTCCTGCAGTCTGTAATGGGCACAGATCCCGCAGTGTGTAATGGGCACAGAGCCCGCAGTGTGTAATGGGCACAGAGCCCGCAGTATGTAATGTGGTATATATCCCGCAGTGTGTAATGGGCACAGAGCCCACAGTGCGTAATGGGCACAGAGCCCACAGTGTATAATGTGCAGAGCCCACAGTGTGTAATGTGGTATACATCCCGCAGTCTGTAATGGGCATAGAGCCCACAGTGTGTAATGGGCACAGAGCCCGCAGTGTGTACTGTGGTATACATCCCGCAGTCTGTAATTGGCACAGAGCCCGCAGTGTGTAATGTGGTATACATCCCGCAGTGTGTAATAGGCGCAGAGCCAGTAGTGTGTAATGGGCACAGAGCCTGCAGGGTGTAATGTGGTATACATCCCGCAGTCTGTAATGGGCACAGTGTGTAATGTACAGAGCCTGCAGTGTGTAATGGGCACAGAGTCCGCAGTGTGTAATGGGCACAGAGTCCGCAGTATGTAGTGTGGTATACATCCCGCAGTCTGTAATGGGCACAGTGTGTAATGTACAGAGCATGCAGTGTTTAATGTACAGAGCCCGCAGTGTGTAATGGGCACAGAGCCCGCAGTATGTAATGGGCACAGAGCCTGCAGTGTGTAATGGGCACAGAGCCTGCAGTGCGTAATGGGCACAGAGCCCGCAGTGCGGAATGCGCACAGAGCCCGCAGTGCGTAATGTGCACAGAGCCCGCAGTGCGTAATGTGCACAGAGCCTGCAGTGTGTGATGTGCACAGAGCCCGCAGTGTGTAATGTGCACAGAGCCCACAGTATGTAATGTGCAGAGCCTGCAGTGTTAAATGTGCAGAGCCCGCAGTGTGTAATGTGCAGAGCCCGCAGTGTGAAATGGGCATGCAGCCCGCACTGTGCAATGGGCACAGAGCCTGCAGTATGTAATGTGCACAGAGCCCGCAGTGTGTAAGGTGCACAGAACCCACAGTATGTAATGTGCAGAGCCCTCAGTGTGTAATGTGTAGAGCCCGCAGTGTGTAATGGGCACAGAGCCCGCAGTATGTAATGTGCACAGGCCGCAGTGTGTAATGTGCACAGAGCCCGCACTGTGCAATGGGCACAGAGCCTGCAGTATTTAATGTGCACGCAGCCTGCAGTGTGTAATGTGCACGCAGCCTGCAGTGTGTAATGTGCACGCAGCCCGCAGTGTGTAATGTGCACGCAGCCCGCAGTGTGTAATGTGCATGCAGCCTGCAGTGTGTAATGTGCACAGAGCCCGCAGTGTGTAATGGGCACAGAGTCTGCAGTGTGTAATGTGCATGCAGCCTGCAGTGTGTAATGTTCACAGAGCCCGCAGTGTGTAATGTGCACAGAGCCCACAGTGTGTAATGTGTATACAGCCCACAGTCTCTAATGTGTATACAGTGTGCAGTCTATAATGTGTATACAGCGGGCAGTCTGTGTTGTGTATATGGCCCACAGTCTGTAATGTGCAGCATCAGAAAGTTTTCCTGCCGGCAGAGTTCGCTCTCTGTGCTTCCCGGTACCTCCATGGATTCTGTTCCTCTCTGCGGCTATCACTGGCTTTTTGCCGCCACCTTTCATCTTTCCCCATTTTTAGGATCTGGCTAAGTCTTGGCTATCTATGTACCACAGCCTCCTATCTATATAGCACTGGGTATGCTGGGTATAATTCTCCTGTCTACTGAGTGTAATCCTCAGTATCTGTATTATTCTGTATATACACACTGCACATTACCATTTCTCCTGTCCTGTATACTGGGTGTAATCCTCAGTACCTGTATTATTCTGTATATATACACTGTACAGTACCACTTCTCCTGTCCTGTATACTGGGTGTAATCCTGGGTGTAAGGCTAGTTTATTGCAGCATCCCTCACCTGAACATGACTTGCTTTTACCCTTAAGAGCTGGTTGGGTCGGTGAGGGTTAACTGTGAAATAGCTCAAACACTTGTGGTGAAGGCCGCAGGTGTGGGGGCCTCAGTTGCTCTACATTCACTGACCCACCTGGCACCTTGGGAAGCATTCTCTGACATGTATAGGTGAGTATGCAAATAAGTCTGTGGAGCCTCGGTTAGGAGTCTCAAACACAGGACTAGCCAGATATCCTTCCAGTGAAGGACCCAGTCAAGGGGTGGCTCCTTGCGGAGGACACCATAACCACCATGTTAAGTGGCCCTTTTAGTCAATATCCAGCTCTTTTACAAGCTTAGAGATATGACAAGGGAATACCAAGACCAGGTATCCATCCACAGACAGCTGTTTCGGGGTGTTGCCCCTCATCAGTGTGGAGTAGGATTCTGGCTAGGTGGAAGCAAGGCCTAGTAGACCAACATCACAAAGTATTCACTGATCTCCTAGGAATTCACTGTGTTGAGCGCTTTAGCCAGCTTCCCGCAGTGTTTTCTTGGACTGGTCTCCCTGAGATCAGTGAATACTTTGTGATGTATAGGTGAGTGTTAGCTTTATATGGTCCTCTTTATATTGTCTTACGTTGTCTACGGACACATCAGAAATTTAAAAATATGTAGAGTAGGACCACTCTATCTGAAACATTCCTTGGCGTGGAAGAGTGGCTCAAGAGATTATTTCGGTACTCTCTTGCGAAATGTCTCTATTTGTATGCAGTATGGTAGTGACAGGTGTATTTACACATTTATTTTTTCAGCTATTTTTGGCTGTGCTGGCTCCCCCTGTTTTCTCCCTGGGTGTAATCCTCAGTATCTGTATGATTCTGTATATATACACTGCACCACCACTTCTCCTGTCCTGTATACTGGATGTAATCCGCAGTATCTGCATTATTTTGTATATACTACACAGCATCACTTCTCCTGTCCTGTATACTGGGTGTAATTCCCAGTATCTGTATTATTCTGTATATATTCACTGCACAGTACCACTTCTCCTGTCCTGTATACTGGGTATAATCCTCAGTATCTATATTATTCTGTATATATTCACTGCACAGTACCACTTCTGTCCTGTATACTGGGTGTAATCCTCAGTATCTGTATTATTCTGTACTAGCTGGGTGCCCGATGCAGATGCATCGGGATTCTAGCAGAGCGAGTCTCTGACTCGCAATGGCCGCTTCGCGGCCAATGCTTCGTGCTGCTAAGGCGACTCGCCATGCCCGCTGCGCGGGCATAGCGAGTCGCCTTAGAACTGCTCGCAATGGCGCTGCGCGGCCAATGCTTCGGTCGTATCCACATGACGACATTGACTCGCAGCGTGAGCGGACTCAAAAGGGGCAAAAATCCCATTCGTGATTATATAATAGATATATACACTGCATAGTACTACTTCTCCTGTCCTGTTGTCAGAGGTGGTATTGGACTTTGATTTTCAGCATATAACTGTTGTTTAAATTAATTATCCCCAATATGGTGTCATCACTTCTCTTCTGTACAGGTGATGACTTTCTGTTCGCTGTGGATCTGACCGCTGGGATCCCACAATCCCGAGAAATGTGGCTTTGAAGATCACCATGTAAATGGAGCTGCGATTAATTATTCCCTCTGTTGCACCATTCACATGTGACTCTTCAAATAACTACTTTGAGAAAGTGATGAGGCCATGACAACGTAAAAACAAATTTCACTGATCACGGCTGATGGGGATATAGTATGTGGGCTGCTGGAGATTGTTTTCAAGGGCTGCTTTTTGGTCCCAGTTCGGCCCTGCTGTACACCTTCATATCCCTCTTTTAATTGCGCTCTCTGAAATCCACGGTCTGTATGCAACAAACGTTCCCTTCATTCAAACTACTTTCTCACTAACTCTCTCAATCTCCTGGCCCTCACTGAAACCTGGATCCATGATTCAGACACTGCTTTCCCTGCTGTTATTTGTTATGGCGGTTTACATTGTTCTCATTCCCCGAGACCTGGGAACAAACATGGTGGTGGAGTTGGCTTACTCCTGTCCCAACAATGTGCTTTCCAGGTCATCCCTCCAGCCCCAGCACTCTCATTCCCTTCTCTTGAGGTTCACACCATTAGGCTATTCCATCCTCTTCCCTTCAGAGTAGCGAAGGTATACCGCCCCCAGGGTCACCCACCCAGTTCCTCAAACATGTCTCCACGTGGTTAATACACTTCATGTCCTCAGAATTACCAGCCCTCATTCTGGGAGACTTTAACATACCTATAAACAGCCCCATCTCCCCATCTGCATCCCAGCTCCTATCTCTAACCACGTCACTTGGCCTCTCACAGCTCTCAACCTCTGAGACACACAAGGATGGTAATACCCTTGACCTGGCCTTTACCCGACTCTGCTCAATCTCCTCTCTAGATAATTAATCTCTTCCCCTCTCTGACCACAACATTCTCTCCTTCACACTCACTAAAACCCCTACCTATGGAACATCCAGAAATCTACAGGCCATTAACCCTCATGCACTCATAGATTCCCTCATCTCATCACTGTCCCCAATCTCCTCATTCTCCTGTCCAGATCTGTCAGTAAATCACTATAATAACACTCTCAGAAGCACCCTGGACCAAGTAGCACCCCTCACCCTCAGAACCTCCAAACATAGACCAAAACAACCCTGGCTCACATCACAAACTCGATTCTTCCAGCGATGCTCTAGGAGTGCTGAATGCCTATGGAGGAAAGCTTACTCACCAGAAGACTTTATCCATTATAAATTCATGCTAAAAACCTACAACTCTGCCCTTCACCTTGCCAAACAAACCTACTTCACCACCCTGATCTCCTCACTATCCAACAATCCAAAAAAACTCTGACACCTTTCACTTTGTCCTCAGTCCTAAAGTGCAGGCCCTCAACACTGATCTCTGTGCTGATGATCTAGCCTCTTACTTTATGGAGAAAATCAGAGGAAAAAACATCCGGTCTAGATCACGAGCGCTCCCAGGATGGAAGAGAAGTCACTTTTTAGCTTCAGATTTTATTATCAGAACTTAAAGCAACGCGTTTGGGCTAAAACATTAAAAATAGCCTTCTTCAGGTATAGGTACAATACAATTATGCAGCATACTGCATAATTTTATGTACCTATCCCTGAAGAATGCTATTTTCAATGTTTTAGCCGAAACACGTTGTTTTAAGTTCTGATAATAAAATCTGAAGTTAAAAAGTGACTTATCTTCCATCCTGGGAGCGCTCGTGATCTAGACCGGATGTTTGTCCTCTGATCAATTCTGACGAACCTACTGGCTGGAGGTTCTGAGTATCCGGCACTTAGCTGCAAACCATCAGTGGATACAGCCGCACTCCTGCACCCTATACTTGTAACAATACATCTTCGAAGGTGAGGAGCTTTCTTTTTGATTACACTAAAATGTGATTATATATGCACTTAGATCTGCTCCTCTCTCCTTTTCATCTCCCTCCCAACCAGAACCCTATAGCCCTGAGGAGTCCATGAGTAGTATTTATGGAGAAAATAGACAACACCCGCCAGGAAATCAGCTCCCAGCCTCCAAGCGCTGCCACTCCCATTCTTCCTCACATCTCCTCCGACTCACTCTCCACATTTGACCCAGTTACAGAAGAAGAAGTTGCCAGGCTCCTCTCTTCCTCTCATCCCACTACATGTACCACTAACCCCATTCCCTCACACCTACTCCAGTCTCTCTGTCCGGTCGTCACCACTCATTTAACCAAAATCTTCAACCTCTCCCTCTCTTCTAGCATCTTCCCCTCCTCCATCAAACACTCGATCATTACTCCATTATTAAAGAAAGCTTCTCTCGACCCATCCTGCACCAATAACTACAGACCAGTCTCCAATCTCCCCTTCATCTCTAAACTCCTGGAGCACCTGGTCTACGTCCCACCTCACCCTTACCTCTCCGCTCACTCTCTTCTAGATCCATTACAGTCTGGCTTCCGCCCCCTTCACTCTACAGAAACTGCCCTCATCAAAGTAACCAATGACCTATTGACAGCAAAACGTAATGAGGACCACTCTCTGCTTATTCTTCTTGATCTCTCTTCAGCTTTCGACACTGTTGACCACCATCTTCTACTCTCTATGCTGCACTCCATTGGTATAAAGAACACCGCTCTCTCCTGGCTCTCCTCCTATCTTTCTGACCACTCTTTCAGTGTATCATTTGCTGGCTCTACTCCCCCCCCCCCCCTCTTCCTTTCACTATTGGTGTCTCTCAGGGTTCAGTCCTTGGACCTCTTCTCTTCTCTTTCTACATGGCCCTGATTGGACACACCATCAGCAGATTTGGCTTCCAGTACCATCTCTATGCTGACGACACACAATTATACACTTCAGCCCCTGACCTTACCCCTGCAGTTTTAAAGAACACCAATGACTGTCTAGCTGCAGTTTCCAACATCATGTCGGCTCTCTATTTAAAACTCAATCTTTCCAAAACTGAACTCCTTTTGCTCCTACCCTCCACTAACCTCCCTAAATCTGACATCTCTCTCAGTGTGCAGTACCACGATAACACCTAGGCAGCAGGCTTGCTTCTGGGTGTCACATTTGAAAGTGATCTCTCTTTCACCTACTATATACAATCTCTCGTCCGCTCTTGTCGCTTACACCTGAAGAACATCTCTAGAGTCCGCCCCTTGCTCACCATGGAAACAACTAAAACCCTTACCGTGGCCCTAATCCACTCCCGCCTTGATTATTGCAATTCTCTATTAATTGGCCTCCCCCTCACCAGACTTTCTCCTCTCCAGTTCATCCTTAATGCACCTATCTGGCCAATCGTTACTCAGATGCCTCTGCTTTGTGCCAGTCATTGCACTGGCTGCTTATACACTACAGGATAAAGTTCAAATTGCTTGTTCTCACGCACAATGCAGCACCTCCCTACATCTCCTCCCTCATCTCTGTCTATCACCCCACCCGTTCTCTACGTTCTACAAATGACCTTCGACCAACATCTGCACTAATCCAATCCTCCCACTCCCGGCTCCAAGACTTCTCCCGAGATGCACCAATTCTCTGGAATGCTCTACCCCAAGAAATCAGGACCATCCACAACTTGCATGGCTTCAGACTCTCACTAAAAACACATCTTTTCAAGCGGCCTATCATGCTCCCTAACAAAATTCCTTTATACTGTAATAGCCATTCACTATCTCTCTCGACATAACTCTTCTTCAAACTCCACCAAACCCAAAAGTCTACACAGATTGTCTGGTGACCATTCATGTAACTTTATTTCTATCATCCCCCATTTCCTCAAGATGCCTGGACCATCAGTGTAATAAGCCCCTGAACTTTGTATAACCCCTATCTTGTTGTAGATTGTAAGCTCTTGAGCAGGGTCACCCTTATTTTTTTTGCTTTATCTATTGTATTGCATTTTTTTACATTGATTTTATGCTTATTGTATTGTTTCCTATTATTGTACTGTATTCTTTCTCTACTGGAATTACTTATTGTATTGTGTATTTTCTTACTGCGTTATACTGTGTATTTTCATCTATTACCCACTGTATTGTAAAGCGCTGTGGAATATGTTGGCACTATATAAATATTTATTATTACTTGACTTTGATGTGGGACATCACTAGTAGTAATTGTAGAGCAGATCAGTGGCCCAAAGCCATATAACCTCTTCAATAATATACCTCAGTGCTCACTTTGATGCCTATGTTTGTGGCAGTTTTATAATTGTAGCTGTTTTTAAGTGTATTCACAACAAAGCACATGACTGCATGGTATTATATACTTGGGATGTTGCATTTTTATTGAGAAACCTGTAAAAAACTAAATAAATAATAGCTGAATGAGAAACCAACTTCATCATCGGATGAGCCGTGTACAGTGGAGGCGATTATATAAGGAGCTCAGTGAGGGCTCACAAATGCACCCCTAGACACAGGCATACGGTCTGTGCACTGCCATCCTACAGTAGCGAAGATCCCATATTGCGCATGCTCATGCTCTCATCCTAGCTGACCTCCGACCTGAGCTGTTCCGTCACATGATACAACGTGGATGACCCAGCCAGTCGGCTCCATGTGACTTTGCTCGTGACGTGTCCACTGCTTGTTGGTTGTGGGGAGAGGTCGATGTAGGAAGTGTCCACATCCGGGCAACAAAGTCTTACTACGGCGGCCGGCGAGCTGGTGAGTGTGAGGGCAGCTCTGGAGTGATGATCCCAGCCTCCTGACTGCGCCTCTGTAGTCAGGCACAGGATATAGCTATCGGGCCTTATAAATGTGCATATATCTACAGGACTATATATATATACACACACAAGGCTTTACATACAGGATTTTCATTTATACCTGCCCTGTGTATATATAAAAGCCTGTGTGTGCGTGTATATATAATATATATACATAATATTTGTGTATATAGTAAACACTATATGTGTGTATATATAAATTTTATATAAACTGTTATATATATATTATGTACACTAAATGGTGGTCCGATGGTAATGCATCAGGTAGTCTAGAATATGTATGCAGTTTTATTTATGAAGATTTAACAATAATGCAATGAATACATGATATCTGTCTACCGTATCACCTACCTATGTGTCTTATCGTCGCGGTGACCAATCAGAGACGTGGCATTCAAACCGCGCACTGCTCCTCTGATTAGCCGCCGCGTTCAGCAGCGACCGATCAGAATAGCGCCACACGCCATATTTAAAATTCACTGAGCACCGTATATTTGAAATATGGCGTGCGCCGCCAATCTGAGAAGCAGTGTGCGCCAAGGCGCCATATTTAAACTACACTGTGCATGCATAGAGAAATGATAAATAATATAGCATACATAGATGATAGACACATAGGTCGATGATAGATATCATGTATTCATTGCATTATTCTTAAATCTTTATAAATAAACTACATACATATTCTAGAATACCAGATGTGTTAGAATCAGGCCACCATCTAGTTATATACATTTATATATAAAGCCCTGTATGTATGTATCTATTATCTATAATAATAAAACCCTAAGGCAACTTCCGTCAGGATGTAACGGTATGCTACATCACATCCTAGCTGAAGTAGCCTGTACACCCCCTCTGGGTGTTCCAATATGGCCGCCCGTTGCCGGGAGCAGGGCTTCCAAAGCCCCACTCCCGCCATCGGTACAAGCTTTGGCCCCACACACACTACTCCTGCCCCCTCCGCTACTCCTGCCGCTCCTTCTGCCCCCCTCTGCTACTCCTGCCGCTCCTCCTGCCCCCCTCCACTCCTCCTGCCGCTCCCTGCGGCCCCCCGCTCTTCCTGCCCCCCTCCGCTGCTCCTGCCCCATCTCCACTCCCTGCTCCCCATGGTGATAATAAAAATAAAAAAAACCCTCACTGGGGTTACTTGCCCTCCGCCGCTCGCTTCACATCCTGCCTCTAGGACCTGGCGTGATGTCACAGTCACATGACCGGTTACCACGGCAACCGGTCATGTGACTGTGACATCACGCCGGGTCCTAGGATCAGAAGATATAGCTGGAGACGCCGGGGGAATCGTGGACAGGTGAGAATAGATGGTTTATTATTTTTTATTCTGGAGGAGAGGGGAGAAGTGGGGAGCACCAGGAGGGAAGAGGGGAAAACGGGGGAGAAGCAGGAGTACCGGGGAAAAAGAGGGGTTAACACAGGGAGAAGCAAGGAGAGCAGGGGAGAAGCAAGGAGACAGGGGAGAAAGAGGGGTTAACACAGGGGAGAAGCAAGGAGAGCAGGGAGAAGGGGGGTTAACACAGGGGAGAGCAGGGAAGAAGAGGGTTAACACGGGAGAGCGGGGGAGAAGTGGGGTTAACACGGGATAAGCGGGGAGAGCAGGGAGAAGAGGGGTTAACACAGGGGAGAAGAGGGGACAGCAGGGGAGAAGAGGGGTTAACACAGGGGAGAGCAGGGGAGAACAGGTGACAGGAGGCAGAGAGGAGCAGATCACAGGAGGAGCCAGCCAAACTGATCCTGCAAAATGTCAGAATCGGATGCCTATTTGGCATCCGACTGCAGGGATCAGTTTGGATCCGATGCTGTCCGATTTATATCGGACAGCATCGGATTTAAAAAAATCGTAGTGTGAAACCAGCCTAACTATCCTCACTGAGGTTTTTTTTAAATTTAATTTTCACCATGGGGGAGGGGCAGTGGAAGGGGGGACCGCGGGGATCGGAGGAGAGGCAGGAGCAGCGGAGGGGGGCAGGAGGAGCGCCTCCATCCTGCCCGCCCGCATCCATAGTGCACCCCCACCACCATCCTGTTCCTAGCCGCCACCATCCTGCCCCGCTGGTTCCATTCTGTTCCCCCCTCCCCGCATCCATCCTGCCCCCCCCCCGCATCCATCCTGCCCCCCCCCCCGCATCCACTCCGCATCCATCCTGCCCCCCCCGCATCCATCCTGCCCCCCCCCCCCCGCCCGCATCCATCCTGCCCCCCCCCCCCAAGCATCCATCCTGCCCTCCGCCACCATCCTGCCCCGCTCGCTCCATCCTGCCCCGTCGGCTCCATCCTGCCCCCCCATCAACCCCACCACCATCCTGCCCCCCCACCACCATCCTGCCCCACCGGCTCCATCCTGCCCCGCTCGCCACCATCCTACCCCCCGCCGGCTCCATCCTGTCCCACCCCACCACCATCCTGATCCCCCCCCTTCCCCTGCCACCATCCTGCCCCACTGGCTCCATCCTGCGTCCCCCGCCACCATCCTGGTCCCCCCGCCACCATCCTGCCCCGCTCGCTCCATCCTGCCCCGTCGGCTCCATCCTGCCCCCCCATCAACCCCACCACCATCCTGCCTCCCCACCACCATCCTGCCCCACCGGCTCCATCCGCCCCGCTCGCCACCATCCTACCCCCCGCCGGCTCCATCCTGTCCCACCCCACCACCATCCTGATCCCCCCCCTTCCCCTGCCACCATCCTGCCCCACTGGCTCCATCCTGCGTCCCCCGCCACCATCCTGCGTCCCCCGCCACCATCCTGCCCCGCTCGCTCCATCCTGCCCCGTCGGCTCCATCCTGCCCCCCCATCAACCCCACCACCATCCTGCCCCCCCACCACCATCCTGCCCACCGCTCCATCCTGCCCCGCTCGCCACCATCCTACCCCCCGCCGGCTCCATCCTGTCCCACCCCACCACCATCCTGATCCCCCCTTCCCCTGCCACCATCCTGCCCCACTGGCTCCATCCTGCGTCCCCCGCCACCATCCTGCGTCCCCCGCCACCATCCTGCGCCCCCCCGCCACCATCCTGCCCCGCCGGCTCCATCCTGCCCCCCCCCCGGCTCCATCCTGCCCCCCCCCCGCTCCATCCTGCCCCCCCCCCGGCTCCATCTTGCCCTGATCGCTCCATCCTGCCCCCCCCCGGTTCTGTCCTGCTTCCCCCCCCCCCCCCGGCTCTATACTGCTTCCCCCCCCCCCCCCGGCTCCATCGTGTCCCCAAGCCGGCTCCATCGTGTCCCCAAGCCGGCTCCATCGTGTCCCCAAGCCGGCTCCATCGTGTCCCCAAGCCGGCTCCATCGTGTCCCCAAGCCGGCTCCATCCTGTCCTCCCCCCCCCCCCCCAAGCATCCATCCTGCCCCCCGCCACCATCCTGCCCCGCTCGCTCCATCCTACCCCGTCGGCTCCATCCTGCCCCCCCACAATCCCACCACTATCCTGCCCCCCCACCACCATCCTGCCCCACCGGCTCCATCCTGCCCCGCTCGCCACCATCCTACCCCCCGCCGGCCCATCCTGCCCCCGCCGGCTCCATCCTGTCCCCCCCACCACCATCCTGATCCCCCCCTCCCCTGCCACCATCCTGCCCCACTGGCTCCATCCTGCGTCCCCCGCCACCATCCTGCCCCGCCGGCTCCATCCTGCCCCCCCCCCCCCCCCCCGGCTCCATCTTGCCCTGATCGCTCCATCCTGCCCCCCCCCCCGGCTCTGTCCTGCTTTCCCCCCCCCCCCCCCCCGCCGGCTCTATCCTGCTTCCCCACCCACCCCCCCCCCCCCCGGCTCTATCCTGCTTCCCCCCCCCCCCCCCCCCCCGGCTCCATCCTGTCCCCAAGCCGGCTCCATCCTGTCCCCAAGCCGGCTCCATCCTGTCCCCAAGCCGGCTCCATCCTGTCCCCAAGCCGGCTCCATCCTGTCCCCAAGCCGGCTCCATCCTGTCCCCAAGCCGGCTCCATCCTGTCCCCAAGCCGGCTCCATCCTGTCCCCAAGCCGGCTCCATCCTGTCCCCAAGCCGGCTCCATCCTGTCCCCAAGCCGGCTCCATCCTGTCCCCAAGCCGGCTCCATCCTGTCCCCAAGCCGGCTCCATCCTGTCCCCAAGCCGGCTCCATCCTGTCCCCAAGCCGGCTCCATCCTGTCCCCAAGCCGGCTCCATCCTGTCCCCAAGCCGGCTCCATCCTGTCCCCAAGCCGGCTCCATCCTGCCCTTCCCCCTGGCTCCATCCTGCCCTTCCCCCTGGCTCCATCCTGCCCTTCCCCCTGGCTCCATCCTGCCCTTCCCCCTGGCTCCATCCTGCCCTTCCCCCTGGCTCCATCCTGCCCTTCCCCCTGGCTCCATCCTGCCCTTCCCCCTGGCTCCATCCTGCCCTTCCCCCTGGCTCCATCCTGCCCTTCCCCCTGGCTCCATCCTGCCCTTCCCCCTGGCTCCATCCTGCCCTTCCCCTGGCTCCATCCTGCCCTTCCCCCTGGCTCCATCCTGCCCTTCCCCTGGCTCCATCCTGCCCCTTCCCGCCACCATCCTGCCCACCCCCGCCTCCATCCTGCCCACCCCCCCACCTGTCTCCATCCTGCCCTGATCGCCCCATCCAGCCCTCCCCAGCTCCATCCTGCTCCTTCCCCCACCTCCATCCTGCTCCCCCACATCCATCCTGCCCACCCTGCTCCATCCTGCCGCCCCGGCAGTTAGCGGTCATGTGACCAATGAGCTGATCGGTTTCCCAAGCAGCGACAGGTCCTAAAGGCCTGTATGACCTAGAAAACGGAGGTGGAGCGAGCCGGCGGACAGGTGAGTATCCTCACTGAGGATTTTTTTATTTTTACTTTTACTGTGGAGGAGCCAAGAGGAGCAGGGGGGATGCGGGGAGCAGAATATCGCCATGTACCATAGCGCTGCTATACATGTGCTGTAATGTACCACCATATACTATAGAGCTGCTATACATGTGCTGTAATGTACCGCCATATACTATAGTGCTGCTATACATGTACTATAATGTACCACCATATACTATAGTGCTGCTATACAAGTGCTGTAATGTACTGCCATATACTATACCGCTGCTATACATTTACTGTAATGTACCCCATATACTATAGTGCTGCTATACATGTACTATAATATAGCGTCATATATTATAGTGCTGCTATACATGTGCTGTAATGTACCGCCATATACTATAGCGCTGCTATACATGTGCTGTAATATACCACCATGCACCATAGCGCTGCTATACATGTACTATAATGTACCACCTTATACTATAGTGCTGCTATACATGTACTATAATGTACCGCCATATATTATAGTGCTGCTATACATGTACTGTAATATACCGCCATATACTACAGTGCTGCTATACATGTACTAGTACATGTACTAGTGCTGCTAGCTATATATATATATATACACACATGTATGTAGTTCATTCACGTTAACTGAAGAAGTTCTCTCAGTCACAGTATGTCAACTACATACATATTCTAGAATACCTGATGCGTTAGAATCGGGCCACCATCTAGTGTATATATATATATATATAGCCGTGTCTGTATGTATAATGTGTGTAAATATATATATTTGTAGACTGTGAGCCCTCACAGACAGGATTTCTCCCCTCTTGTATCTGTACGACCGAATTGTCCACATTTATTGTTACTTGTATTGTTACTATGTTACTTGTCCTAGTCTGCCCCTTTTAGCATGTAAAGCGCCATGGATTATAATGGCACTATAAAAATAAATAATATATACAGTATATACAGTATATACATGAAAAATACAGGCAGCACTCCCATATTATAGGTGAAAAAAGTGGTATATACTCGTGTAAAAGCCGAGTTTTTCAGCACAAAAAATGTGCTGAAAAGTCCCCCCCTCGGCTTATACACGAGTCATATACATCGGTATACAGGCACCCTCCCCATCAGTGGTATACAGGCACCCTCCCCATCAGTGGTATACAGGCACACCCCCCCATCAGTGGTATACAGGGCCCCTCCTTGCTGCCGCACACCTGTAAAGTAATAGATCATTATTCTTATCCCTGTCGCTGTCGCCGCTCTGACACCGCGCTCCTCCGGGTCTTCATGCTTCCTCCTCCGGCGCACAGGCAATGACATCATTGCCTGCGCCCGCCGGTCACAAGCAGGAAGAAGCATGAAGACCCGGAGGAGCGCGGTGTCAGAGCGGCGACAGGGATAAGTATAATGATATATTACTTTACAGGTGTACGGCAGCAAGGGGGGGCCCTGTTTACCACTGATGGGGGGGGGGATGCCTGTATACCACTGGGGCTGCTGTATATACTGCTGGGGCCTGTATATACCACTGGGGCTGCTGTATATACTGCTGGGGCCTGTATATACCACTGGGGAGGCTGCTGTATACCACTGGGGCTGCTGTATATACTGCTGGGGCCTGTATATACCACTGGGGAGGCTGCTGTATACCACTGGGGCTGCTGTATATACTGCTGGGGCCTGTATATACCACTGGGGAGGCTGCTGTAATACTGCTGGGGCCTGTATATACCACTGCAGAGGCTGCTGTATATACTGCTGGGGCCTGTATATACCACTGGGGAGGCTGCTGTAATACTGCTGGGGCCTGTATATACCACTGGGGAGGCTGCTGTAATACTGCTGGGGCCTGTATATACCACTGGGGAGGCTGCTGTATACCACTGGGGCTGCTGTATATACTGCTGGGGTCTGTATATACCACTGGGGAGGCTGCTGTAATACTGCTGGAGCCTGTATATACCACTGGGGAGGCTGCTGTAATACTGCTGGAGCCTGTATATACCACTGGGAGGCTGCTGTAATACTGCTGGGGCCTGTATATACCACTGGGAGGCTGCTGTATACCACTGCGGCTGCTGTATATACTGCTGGGGCCTGTATATACCACAGGGGAGCCTGCTGTAATACTGCTGGGGCCTGTATATACCACTGGGGAGGCTGCTGTATACCACTGGCGCTGCTGTATATACTGCTGGGGCCTGTATATACCACTGGGGAGGCTGCTGTAATACTGCTGGGGCCTGTATATACCATTGGGGAGGCTGCTGTATACCACTGCGGCTGCTGTATATGCTGCTGGGGCCTGTATATACCACTGGGGAGGCTGCTGTATACTACCACTGGGTGGCTGCTGTATACTACCACTGGGGTGGCTGCTGTATACTACCACTGGGGTGGCTGCTGTATACTACCACTGGGGTGGCTGCTGTATACTACCACTGGGGTGGCTGCTGTATACTACCACTGGGGAGGCTGCTGTATACTACCACTGGGGAGACCTGTATACCACACTGCTGGGGGCTGTATACCTGTGCTGGGGTCCACCCTCGGCTTATACACGAGTCAATAGGTTTTCCCAGGTTTTGGGGGCAAAAGTAGGGGGGTCCGCTTATAAACGGGTCGGCTTATACACGAGTATATACGGTATATATATTTTATATATGTATCTAGCCCTATATATAAATATTTATATATAGGGCTAGATACATATATAGAATATTATATATATATCAGAAAACAGACAGGTCACTGTTGAAATGTCACCATGGATCAGTAAACAATCCACTTTTTTCACCTATAATTTGGGAGTGCTGCCTGGTTTTTTCATGTATTTATATTATTATTACGGTATTTATTTATATAGCGCCATTATAATCCATGGTGCTTTACATGCTAAAAGGGGCAGACTAGGACAAGTAACATAGTAACAATAAATGTGGACAATTCGGTCGTACAGATACAAGAGGGGAGAAAACACACACTATACATACACACACCGGGCTATATATATACATACATGGCTTTATATATAAATGTATGTAGTTTATTTATAAAGATTTAAGAATAATGCAATGAATACACGATATCTATCATCTACCTATGTGTCTATCATCTATGTATGCTATATTTATTTATCATCTCTATGCATGCACAGTGTAGTTTAAATATGGCGCCTTGGCGTGCGCTGCTTCTCAGATTAGTCGCCGTGTTCAGTGCCGACCAATCAGAGGAGCTGAGCGCTCCATATTTAAAATACCCTGAGCGGCGCAGTGTATATTAAATATGGCGCCTTGGCGTGCGCCGCTTCTCTGATTGGTCGCTGCGTTCAGCGCCTACCAATCAGAGGAGCGGCAGGCGCCAAGGCGCTCAGTGTATTTTAAATATGGCGCCTTGGCGTGCGCCGCTCCTCTGATTGGTTGGCGCTGAATGCGGCAACCAATGAGAGAACCGTTGCGCGGTTTGAATGCCGCGTCTCTCATTGGTCGCCGTGGCGATCAATGAGAGGTGCGGCATTCAAACCATGCGCGGCGCCGCTGATTGGTCGCTGCTCTCAGCAACGACCAATCAGCAGCGCGGGATTCATATTTCCCGCCAAGCCCTGCACAATTTGAATGCCGCGCCTCTCATTGGGCGCCGTGGCGACCAATGAGAGACGCTGCATTCAAACCGCACCAAGCCGTGCTACTTCCCTGATTGGTCGCCGCAGCGACCAATCAGAAAAGTACCGCGACTTGGCGCGTGGTTTGAATCCCGCGTAGGGCACTATCGCTGCGAGCAGCCGGGAGATGCCTGTCATCTCCGGGCTGGCTCGCCGCGGACCTCTGTGCGGCAGGTGGCCGCAGCTGAGCTACTGCTGCACAGAGGTCAGCGGCTTGCCAGCCGGGAGATGATCGGCTGACTCGCACGCGCTGTGGCCACCGTCGGGAGATCAGATGCCGCTGATCTCCTGACAATGGCCACGGCCAGACGCATGTATCTCAGCGATAGCGGCGCCGTTGTCGCCGGGTTTCAGCTTGGTTCGAATTTTGAATGCGCTCAGCTGGTTTGCATACTCTTAGCTCATTGGTGGTCGCCGCTGGCAGCCAACAATGAGCACCCTGGCGCTGGCGTGCGATTTCCGTGACAGACAGAGAACCTTAGGCAATTACATAGTAGATATGCAGGGCTTTGTGTGTGTGTGTGTGTGTTTTGTATATACATACAGTGCCTACAAGTAGTCTTCAATCCCCTGCAGATTTAGCTGGTTGACACATGCGGAATTAACTTGGCATTGTGACATTTGGACTGTAGATCAGCCTGGAAGTGGGAAATGCACTGCAGCCAAAAAGATTTTTTTTTTTTTTTTTTTAAAGCGTTAAAAGTTAATTCAGAGGGTCATTTATTATTCAACCCTCAAACCACCAGCATTCTGTTTGGTCCCCCTAAAGTATTAAGAAGTAGTTTAGGCACAAAGAACAATGAGCTTCACATGTGTGGATTAATTATCTCTTTTGCCAACCTTTTCTGACTATTTAAGACCCTCCCCAAACTTGTGAACAGCACTCATACATGGTCAACATGGGAAAGACAAAGGAGCATTCCAAGGCCATCAGAGACAAGATCGTGGAGGGTCACAAGGCTGGCAAGGGGTACAAAACCCTTTCCAAGGAGTTGGGCCTACCTGTCTCCACTGTTGGGAGCATCATCCGGAAGTGGAAGGTTTATGGAACTACTGTTAGCCTTCCACGGCCTGGACAGCCTTTGAAAGTTTCCTCCCGTGCCGAGGCCAGGCTTGCCCTAAGAGTCAAGGCTAACCCAAGGACAACAAGGAAGGAGCTTCGGGAAGATCTCATGGCAGTGGGGACATTGGTTTCAGTCAATACCATAAGTAACGTACTCCACTGCAATGGTCTCCGTTCCAGACGAGCCCGTAAGGTAGTAAAGGTACCTTTACTTTCAAAGCGTCATGTCAAGGCTCGTCTACAGTTTGCTCATGATCACTTGGAGGACTCTGAGATAGACTGGTTCAAGGTTCTATGGTCTGATGAGACCAAGATCGAGATCTTTGGTGCCAACCACACACGCGACGTTTGGAGACTGAATGGCATTGCATACGACCCCAAGAATACACACACACCCTATAGCGACACATGCACTCACCCCACAGACACACACACACACCACAAAGAAACACACACAACACAGAGACACGCACACACACCACACAGATCCCCCCCCCACAGGGACACACACACATACCCACCCTATAGGGACACATGCACTCATCACACAGGGACACACACAACACAGTGACACACAGGACATACACACATACACACCCTATAGGGACACATGCACTCACCCCACAGGGATACACACACCACACAGACGCAGATGTGCACAAATTACCTCACACAACTCGCCTCATACATGTGCTATCTTTAATTTCCAAAAATAAAAATCTCATTAAAAACAGCCAATGTGCAACACATGTGCCATATAGGGAATGAAGGCAGATTACATGAGCTGTCTATTATGTGTATGTGTGAGGTAATATATACTGTCCGGCCAGGGGGAGGGTTTACTGTTGGCTGGAGATTTATCAGGCTGCCTATAGCAACCAATCACAGCTCAGCTTCTGTTTTCCTACAGGTCATTAATATGACATGTTCAATTCTATTTTGTTATAGTTAATAGCAGTTATTTATTAACCCGGGCGTAGCCGGGTACTACAGCTAGTTCATTATATATTTATTTGATCACGGTTATACACGGTAAACTGTGTATTACTGTGAGCACAAAGCCGGTATCGGTAAAAACCGGGCTGATTTATAATCTGCAGGGTCTCAGCTACCCCCGGTAGCTGAAACCCCGGAGATTTTCGGCCACTGGGGGACACTACAGGGCCTTTTCTGTCCTGACTTATTTTCACGTCAGAACAGAATAAGGACCCTGTTTTGCCGCCGTATATATACAGTGGGACGTCACTAAGGTGTTAAATGTAAATAGTGATAAATGCTGCATTTATTGCAGCCGATCAAGAAGTAATGCAAGCAATGATTTACTCACTCAGTGTTTCAAGAAACACTGCATGTGTTTTACTCCATTGAAATCAATGGGGGTGTTTTTCTGAATGATCACTCAGAATAGCGCTGTGTGTTTATTAGCCCTAATAAGAAAAGCATTAAACTATTAATATAAATTTACTCAATTTGTAAACACACTCACCAATATTGTAGTACACCGACTCCCTTGATGCTTTTGTACAGACTATTGTTTGTTCAAGAGTGAACATGTCCAGGCATGTCAGGACATGAAAGCGCTGAAGATCTGCCTTACTTCCTGACTTTGCAGTGGGCAGATACTTAACATGATTGACAGAGCTGCTGGCCTGTCATCTGCTCTGCATTCAATGTCTACCCCTGTTCGTTCTCAGACTCAGTCCTAACTAAGCTTTCACCTCTGTCCTCTCCTGCTTCTAAGCTGTTACATATCAAAATAATACAGAAATATATAAAAATCATGGATTATTTGGTGAATATAGACCCCACACTTTTAGACCACAGGCTGAACAGATCTGAATTCAATATTTTTGAATTGACACTATAATAGTTATATATTTTAAAATATGATCCCATCGCGATCCCAACTTGAATTTTGGTACAGATGTGGCTAAGAGCATAGCAGACACATGCGCATTTTTGGGAATTATTAAATTAAACAGATTATTCGGAAATGCGTTTTAAAATTTTGTGTTTGCGATCGCATGGGTGAAATATTAACACAGATACTTTTCTGACATATCTGGTGAAAGCCTGGACAGTTCTGAGTAGAATGGTGTTATTTTGTTTCTCTATCTTATTTCTAGCCCAAGATATAATAGAAAATGTAAAGCCATAACAGGCCAAAATTTGCGCTTTTTTAAAACTTTAAAAATCTGTAAAAAAGTGTAGAAAAAAATTCAAAACTTTTAATTTGTAATTAACTAAAGTTATACTTCATATAGAAAAAAAATCTAAAGACATCAGGTAAAAAAATATTCATATTTGGATCACTTGACATGGAATGTCCCAGCCAACAAAGTCTGGGAATACCGAAGTGTTGTGTCCATGCTGGTTTTTTTTTCTGCAGCAGAAAAGGTGAGGATTTCACTGCAGAAAAATCTGTAGCTTGTCTATAATTGCAGCAGGTTTTTCAGCGTTTTACAAGCCTGAAGCTTGAGTTGATGTTGAAAAATGCGGGGAACCAAATTCGCAATGCATTTTTGTTGTACTTTTCTGCCATAAGGTGTTGATTTGGATTAGAAATTTTTACATCAAAATATTTAGTGTCAGCGCATTCCCTAGGGATCCATGAGAAAGCAGTCAGGTTTCAGGATGGAGTGCTGTACTTGTATGACATTTTCAGGGTGACACTGATTATTGTAGACTTTAGAAGCTGCCAAGTCCACATCATGAACCACTTTCTACTGTATTACTGAAGTTCAATGTGTTCTGTATTATAAAATGTAACATAGTTTTGGAATTTTAACAATTTTTTTTTTCTGGCAGCGAAGAGATCCTTGGAGAACCCTTCTAGGACAAAACAGCAGAATTATGGAGGTCAGTATATAATGCATGTTTCTTTGATATTTTCAGTTACAGGCTAGGGTCACATTTGCGGTAGGAAATGCAGATCCTGATCTGGTTTTGAGCTGCAAAAATGCTCAAAACTGGATCAGGATCCGCAGCCCATAGGAGCCCATTATAAAACCGGATTGCACTACATGCAATCCAGTTACCGCTTCCGGATTTGCAGGCTGCAGTTTTCAGAGCGGTTTGCAAACCACAACAGGCTTGCTATAATGGGCTCCTGTGGGAGCCCACCCGGCCACCGCAAGACACATGTGAATGCCTGTGGTAGCCGGATGCTTTGTTCATCCCTGCTGCCGCAAGGATGAACAAAGGGTTAATATGTTAATAATAGATGTGGGCACCATTCTCCAGGGAGTGCCCATCCTCCCTACAGACATGGTGACCATATGGGGCAGCATATGAAGGGTTAATTAGGTGTATTAATGTATTGCCGGATGTTGTCGGCATTTACTATTTTATGAATTAAAGCCGGCGGCTCCTCGCTGTGGAGGAGATACAGTACGTAATGTGCGTACTGTATCTCCTCCACAGCGAGGAGCCGCCGGCTTTAATTCATTAAAATAGTAAATGCCTACAATAGCCAGCAATACAGTAATACACCTAATTAACCTTTCATATGCTGCCCCATATGGTCACCATGTCTCTAGGGAGGATGGGCACTCCCTGGAGACATGGTGCCCACATCTATTATTAACATATTAACCCTTTGTTCATCCCTGCAGCAGCAGGGATGAACAAAGCATCCGGCAACAGATTGCACATTCTGAGCAATCCGGTTACCGGATCTGGGTTTAAAGACACATTTTGAACACAAAATGTGTCTGAAGGCTCATGCGATTACCGCATCCAGATCTAGATGTGGTAATCGTAATGAACCTTTCAAATGTGACCCTAGCCACAGACTGCAACTGCCACATTCTTTCTTCATTCACTGAAAACAAGCTCCAGAAAGTGCCTAAAGGTACCTTCACACACAGCAATATTGCTAGGCAATTTCACTGGCAATTTGCTGGTTGCTGTGAAATCATGGGCACATTGTTCCATTTGTACACAGCAACAAAATAGAAGAATGTGTCCATGATTTCACTGCAACCAGCAAATTGCCAGTGAAATTGCCTAGCAATATTGCTGTGTGTGAAGGTACCTTAAGGGTGTGCACACAATCCGGAGGCACTGTGTCCTGGAAGCAGTGCCTCCGGACCCGAGGGAAGCTGCTGGTGAATACAGCGCCCTGTTCCCACGGTCTGCATTATGTGCAGGGCGGTTTTTCCCTGCATTCTGCCTCTGCAACAATAAATTAACATGCTGTGGAGATGCGGATTCACGGCAACCCGCACCACAGGTGAAAACACACTGCGGCAGGGGGAAGCACAGTGAGCATGGGATTTCTAGAAATCCCATCCACTGTGCTGGTAGTGTACAATGCTGCATCCAAACGCTGCTATTCCAGATTGTGTGTATGCACTCTTATTCTTTTGACTCAATCACGTAAGACAACCTTCTGAAGTATAGTGTCCTGTGCCTGATAACTCATTAGTGAAGGAAATGGTATATATGATAGAGTAACTTAACTGAGCTAAATATAAAGTAGAGTAACATACTGTAGAGCAGAGGTCCCCAACTCCAGGCCTCGAGGGCTGCCAACAGTGCAGGATTTTAGGATTTCCTTAGTATTGCATACTAAGGAAATCCTGAAAACCTGGACTGTTGGCGGCCCTCGAGGCCTGGAGTTGGGGACCCTGCTGTAGAGCCTTTATGGCAGGCTCCATAAGATATACAGAAAAAATGTACATTTTTCCATCAAATAGGCGATTGACGTCTTGCGGAGCCTGTCAGGTTGATTAAGTCAGTGGAGTTCATTGTGTAATATAACGAGTGTAAAAAAAGACTTGGACTGCACATTCAAATATTATATACTAGCTGTGAGCCCGATGCGATTGCATCGGGATTCTAGAATGTGTGTATAGTTTACTGAGTATACTTGAAATATGGCAGCATAGCGGCAGCTGCTATTCCGATTGTTCGGCGCGCTGAAGGCGGCGACCAATCAGAATAGCGATGTGCTGTATGGCGCCATACTTCAAATAGATGGAATATGTAGAGTAAGTAAAATAAAAAAATATAGATAGATATAAATGATAGATAAGATAGATAGATAAAAACAGATAGATATAGATAGATAGAGAATAGATACATAGATAGATAGATAGATAGATAATAAAAGATACATGATAGATAATAGATAGATACATAGATAATAATAGATAGATACATAGATAGATAAAACAAATAGATAGTATAGATAGATATAGATAGATAGATAGATAGATAAAAAAGATACATAGATAGATAGATAGATAAATAGATAAGATAGATAGATAGATAGATAAAAAATAGATAGATGAGATAGATATAGAATAGAAGAATAGATGATAAATAGATAGATAGATAGAAAAAGATACATAGATATATAGATAGATAGAAATAGATACATAGATAGATATAGATAGATATATAGAAGATAGATAAAATAGATAATAGATAGAAGATAGATAGATATAGATAGATTTGTAGAAATAGATAGAAAGATAGAGAAAAAGATACATAGATAGATAGAAGATATACGATAGATATAGATAGAAATAGAGATAGATAGAAAAGATAGATAGAAGATAGAAAAAGATAATAGATAGATAGATAGATATAGATAGATAGAATAGATAGAAGATAGTATAGATATAGATAGATAAAAAAAAGATAGATAGATAGATAGATATAGATAGATTTGTAGAAATAGATAGAAAAAAGATACATAGATAGATAAAAGATAGAAATAGATAGATAGATAAAATTTGATACATAGATAAATAGATAGATATAGATAGATTTGTAGAAAAGATAGAAAGATACATAGATAGATATCAAATTTACCGCTAAAAGTGAGGCGCGATTCTGATTGGTCCGCGGCAGCACACAGCGACCAATCAGAATCGCGCCTCACTTCCCATAGACATACATAGCGGTTATGGCCGCAAAAGAGAACCAGGGACCCGGCCATAAATTTGGCGACACGCCGCTAATGTATGTCTAGGGAAGTGAGGCGCGATTCTGATTGGCTGGCGGCAGTAGACCGCGACCAATCAGAAGAGCGCCTCACTTCTCATAGACATAGAATGGCGGATTTTTCGTCCATTCTATGGCAATGAGAAGAGAAGAGGAGGTCGGAGCGGAAGATGGCGGAAAGAAGAGAGAAGACCCCCGGGGCCGGACGAAGAGGACGCCTGGCCGGACGGAGGACTTGTGGATCGGACGGAGGACGATGAGATGAAGAAGAAGACATGTAAGTGATCGACGGCGGCGGTGGGTTAGGGGACGGCGGGGGCTTAGGGTGTAGCGCCTTAGGGGGTAGCGACAGCGGCGGGGGACAGCGACGGGGGCTTAGGAGGCGGCGGGGCTTAGGGGGTATCGGCGAGGGGGAGCGCCGGGGGCTTAGGAGGCGGCGGGGCTTAGGGGTTCGGCGGGGTAGGGGCTTAGGGTAGGGGCTTAGGGGCTGCGGGGCTTAGTCGGCGGGGGATAGTGCCGGGGGCTTAGGAGGCGGCGGGGCTTAGGGGGTATCGGCGGGGGTAGGGCTTAGGGGCTGCGGGCTTAGTCGTCGGGGGGTAGGGCGGGGGCTTAGGAGGCGGCGGGGCTTAGGGGGTATCAGCGGGGGGTAGGGGCTAGGGGCTGCGGGGGCTTAGAGGATAGGGCTTAGGGGGTATCGGCGGGGGCTTAGGGGGCTGCGGGCTTAGAGGATAGGGCTTAGGCTTAGGAGGCGGGCTTAGGGGGTAGGGGGCGGCGGCGGTAGGGGCTTAGGGGCGCCAGCGGGCTTAGGGAGTAGGGGCGGGGGTAGGGGCTTAGGGGCGGCGGGGGTAGGGGCTTAGGTGCGCCAGCGGGCTTAGGGGGTAGGGGCTTAGGGTCGGCGGTGTAGGGGCTTAGGGGCGCCAGCGGGCTTAGGGGGTTAGGGGCTTAGGGGCGGCGGGGTAGGGGCTTAGGGCGGCGGGGTTTAGGGGATAGCGGCGGCGGGGGTTTAGTATGCGGCGGGGTTAGGAAGCGGGCTTAGGGGTAGGGGCTTAGGGGCGGCAGCGGGTTAGGGGTTAGGGGCTTAGGGGCGGCGGGGTTTAGGGGGATAGCGGGCAGCGGGCGGCGGGGGGTTTAGTATGCGGCGGGGGTTAGGGGCGGGCTTAGGGGGGTAGGGGGTTGGGGCGGCGGGGTAGGGGCTTAGGGGCGGCAGCGGGCTTAGGGGGTAGGGGCGGCAGCGGGCTTAGGGGGTAGGGGCTTAGGTGCGGCGGGGTAGGGGCTTAGGGGCGCCAGCTGGCTTAGGGGTAGGGGCTTAGGGTGCGGCAGTGTAGGGCTTAGGGGGCCAGCGGGCTTAGGGGGTAGGGGCTTAGGGGCGGCGGGGGTAGGGGGCGGCGGGGCGGCGGGGTTTAGGGATAGCGGCGGCGGGGGTTAGTATGCTTAGGGGGTAGGGGCTTAGGGGGCGGGGGGTAGGGGCTTAGGGGCGGCAGCGGGCTTACAGGGTAGGGGCTTAGGGGCGGCGGGTTAGGGGCGGCGGGGTTTAGGGGATAGTGGCGGCGGGGGTTTAGTATGGGCGGGGTTAGGAGGCGGGCTTAGGGGGTAGGGGCTTAGGGGCGGCGGGGGTAGGGGCTTAGGGGCGGCAGCGGGCTTAGGGGGTAGGGGCGGCAGCGGGCTTAGGGGGGTAGGGCTTAGGTGCGGCGTGGGGTGGGGCTTAGGGGCGCCAGCTGGCTTAGGGGGTAGGGGCGGCGGGGTTTAGGGGATAGCGGCAGCGGCGGCGGGGGTGGTTTAGTATGCGGCGGGGCTTAGGGGGTAGGGGCTTAGGGGCGGCGGGGTTTAGGGGATAGCGGCAGCAGCGGGGTAGGGGCTTAGGGGCGGCAGCGGGCTTAGGGGGTAGGGGTTTAGGGGTGGCGGGGTAGGGGCTTAGGGGCGCAGCGGGCTTAGGGGGTAGGGGTTTAGGGGCGCGGGGTAGGGGCTTAGGGGCGGCGGGGTTTAGGGGGATAGCGGGGGGGGGTTTAGTTGCGGCGGGGCTTAGGGGGTAGGGGCTTAGGGGCGGCGGGGTTTAGGGGATAGCGGCAGTGGCGGGGCTTAGGGAGAGGCTTAGAGGCGCTTAGGCGGTTGGGGCTTAGGCGGCGGGGGTTTAGTATGCGGCGGGGGTTTAGTATGCGGCGGGCTTAGGGGTGGCAGGTTTAGGGGATAGCGCCAGCGGCATGGGGCTGTAGTATACCATAGCGGTGTACACTACAGCCCCATCTGTGCTTTGTTCGCGGGGCAACTACTCGCAATGCCCGCTTTGCGGGCATTGCTTCGCGAGTTGGCGATTCGCAATGCCCGCTTTGCGGGCATTGCTTCGCGAGTCGCGTGCCCGCTACGCGGCCACGGACAGAGTCCTGGAGAAAGTGCAAAGCTACGCGAAAAAGCCACAGGAAGTAGCGCCGGTCGCGACGGAAGTCAGCTACGGCAATTATATAATAGATTGAGCTACTACAGCTAAGAAAAATTTCAGCAAAGAAAAACTGACAAAAGGGTATATCTTCATTAGTTGTATCTTGAGGTACATGTTAAAATAGAATTGTATAATTTCTCATTAAATAATCATTTTATATTTTTGAAAACAAACACAGCAAATAGCCAAAGTATATATAATATTAAGATAGTGTAACAGTAGAGATCTAAGCATGGTTTACATGCCTCATGTTGACAATTCACTTATTTGTCTTTTGAAGTTGATCCTGATATGACCTTACCAGCAATGGGGTCAAGGGCACCTGGCATCCTAACTGAAAGCAGTCATGAAAACATCCTTTATCTTTGCATTGGCTTTTTGTCCTTGTTGGACCCAAATCATGCCATGTCTTTTGAGTTTTGTCCTTAACACTGTCCTAACGTGACATTACGTGATTTGTCAGGTCCATGTCTTTGATACAGGTTCAGTTTCTGGCCTGCTGATGTTAAAGGGGTTGTGCCATGATCAAATGAACATTTTAATTAGTGGATTTTAGAATAAAAATAAATTCCGCATTTGGATGTGTTAAAAACCGGAGCAGGTCGGATATACCTCAGCTCTTGGGCAGAGGAGAAAGTAAGGGTATACAGACATTACATCCAAGATCACAGCTAATTCTTTCTGTAATTAAAAATATTTAATTGCTGTTTAACCCTTTTACCCGCTAGCTGGTTTTGACTGTCATGACCAGGTCATTTTCTTCCATTCTGACCAGGGCCACTTTGAGGTTATAACTCAGGAACGTTTCAACGGCTCCCAGTGATTCCAAGATTGTTTTTTCACGACGTTAGACTTCATGTCAGTGGTAAATTTTGTGTATTATTTGTGAAAAAAAAATCTGAAATTTGGCAACATTTTCAGAATTTCACAATTTTCAGACTTTTTACTTTATGGCAGAATTTTAAACCAGAGCGTTATATCATAAAAAGTAGTTAAAAATAAACTTCCCACATGTCTGCTTTACATCAACACAATTGTTTAAACACATTTTTTTTGTTAGGAAGTTAGAAGAGTTCAGAGCTTATAAGGCCCGTTACACGCTTCAATCTCCCAGTGATACGACTTGACCTGGATCGCTTGAACGTCATTCATTGATCGCTAGTGAGGTGTCACACATACTGATATCATTTTTTCCATTTTTTCAGGGACTATATCACATTTAAAATGACTTTGAGAAACCTATATGACAGAAAATACCCAAAAGTGACACCATTCCAAAATCTGCACCCAAACTACTCTAAATCATATCCAAGAAGCTTATTAAAGGGAACCTGTCACCCCAAATCACCTTTCTAACCTATTAATACCTGTCCCTGCAGCCTTACAATACATTCTAACACATCCCTGTCTCACCTTTTCTCTAGTCACCTTCCACGACAGCATAGGAGGTTGCCTCTCCACACCCTAATTGGGACAGGAAGCACAAGAGAGGTTAAAAGGACCCTCCCACCTCCCATTAGCCAGTGTCTTTCCTGTCCCAATGGGGCAGGTTGAGGTTTTTTCTTTCTCCTGTGCTGTTTGGGGCCGGCGAGCTGCATCATACCTTTTTGTTCCTGTTTTTGGTTCTCCAGCTGGGCAGTGTTGGTCGGGCTTCCGCTCCTCCTCCTGCTGCTCCCACGTTGGGGGGACCGCTGCCCTGGCCCTCCGGTTCCCTCTGGCGTGATGCGGGCTGTGGGCTCCCTGGCCGCGGTCTCCCCTGTTCCGGAGCCCGCCGGCCGCTTCCCGCACTTTCTAGCTGTTCCAGCGCGACGGAAGTGACGCCGGTGGGCGGGACTTCCGGTCACACGCTCACCGGCGGGAGCGTAGCGCTTCCGGGTTCGGTGGCGGGACCCGGCGGTCTGCATGCGGCCACGCCACCGCTGCAGGTGGCCTGCCCAGGACCCAGTGCGGGAAGCGGGGAAATCATTGAGACACTGGGGGGCAGGCCTTTCTTTAGGACGGCTGCCCTGAAGACTTCTGAGCCACGGTAAGGCTGTACTATGTGTGCTTCCTGGTCTTCTCCTGCATCTGCAGTGCCAGTGTTCCCCCTGCCACAGTGTATGTCTGCTGGAGAGGGGGGGTCCTATTTTCTGTCTATGGGCCGTTTTTCTTTTTTGATCCCCTAGACTGTGCTTTGGTCAGGGGACGGGTGCCCCCAGAATCCTCTGGGAGGTCCATTACTGCTTGGTTGTCCTGGTTGGGACTGCCCACACTAGCCTGGTGGATGACTTGAGATCCTGGATTTTCCTGGAGATTCAGGCTTCCCTTTCCTTGTTCTTTCTGGCATCTCCTATCGAGGGAATGCTCCAGGGAGAGGGAAGGCCAGGCTCGGGTTCGGGCTGCTGTCGCCCCATCCTCCTGAGTTCCTGATCTGAGATGGTTCCTCTTCTCCTTGGAGGTACTTGGGGTGTTGACTAGAGCCAGTTGGAGCTCTAGGGAACTGCACTTCCATCTGGGGATGTTGGAGGCTTTGCATCTCCAGGCCAGTCAGCTTTCCAATCCGTTCCACTTTTTTCGGGACTGGAGCTTTCCTGCTTCAGGGGTAATCCCAGTCATTGGGTTTCTCTTGCGGCAACCCTGATTTACTGGGATGTCCCAGGGGTGGAGGTGCAGGTAGGCGTGTAGCTGATAGGACTGCGCTCCCCTTTGAGGTGCCTCCCAACTTAGGGAGGCAATGCTCAACTGGGCACCTTTACGCGGGCTCCCCTAGGGAGGAGCTCCTTGTCGGTCTTCCCTTACTCTGGTAAGCGACCTGGTGTCTTGCAGATGCCTCCGCTGAGTAGGTCCGTCTGGCTGCCGGTTTTCTCGGTCTTGTCCGTCTCCGCCTGAGGTGCGTTGTAACTGATTTTGAGGAGTGCTGATTCACTTCCTTGATGAGCCTCTGCTCTCTTCCCTTCAAAGAGGTCGGGGTGGATGGGCCTGCCCTTGTTGCCTTTCATGGACCAGGCAACTGAGCGCTCGGCTCTTCCAGTGCAGCCTACCTGATGGTGGCCTCTTTGGCACTCTGTGCCTCAGCCCTCCTAGCCCACAGGGGATCCGGGGCCGGTGGAGTTCCCTCGTAGATAGTGGTACAGATGTCCTCTTGCTTTGTCCGCAGATGCTGCTGTACTCTGCCACTCGGTGGCTGATCTGGGGGGAGGGAAAGGGCGACTCTCTGCCTTTCTCCCCAGTTCTGTGGTTGAGACTCCTAACCGAGGCGCCACAGGCTCTTTTTTGTATGTTCATAATTCTCAGGGGGCAATGCGCCGAGGAATTCACTGTGTGGAGCACTGTATCACAGCTGCCGCAGTGTTTTCTTGGACTGATCTCCCTGAGATCAGTGATTGCTTTGTGATGTTCTGTGACTGCGCCACTCCAAGGGGGTTCTGAGGGTCTTTACCGAAGGTCTCCTCATCGAGTTCGAGTCGCCTCCTCCTCCTTTGACCATATGTCTTCTCTTCTGTCCAGGCTGTGAGGTGGGGTTGGGTCTTTCCCGGCTCTTCTTGGTCGACCTAGCCCTAGGGAGGCGCTCGAGTCATCATCAGCTTCCATCGCCTTCCCCGACATGTCTGATCATCATTTCAAAATTGTATCAATCACTTCGGTGATTGCGTTAGCAGGGCTACACAACCGGATGGCTCCAATAGACTTGACTGACGCGTACTTTCGGGTGCCCATTCACCCTTGCCTCCGGATGCTCCTCAGGTTCCCGATCCTGTACAGAGGGGCAGTCCTCCGCTTTCTTTTCACGGTCCTTCCCTTCGGGATCTCCTCGACTCTCTGGGTCTTCTCAAACATTATGGCGGAGGTCATTGCTTTCATGTAGGATCACAGCGTCTGTCTGGGTGCCATAGTTGGGAATTTTCCTTCTCATTGCTCCTTCTCCTCAGTCCTTCTGGAGCAGGGAGGTGGAGTCTCTGATGCGATTTCGGCTCTGCACAGTCGGGTGTCTCCTTCCTTCGGGCGCCTTTATCTGCTCTGGGATCAATGACGTCCTACGATCCGCCTGTTAGTGAGCTCCGGCTCCCCTCAGGTTCTTCAGGTCCATGTCTTGTCCTGTTGGGGCAGACTGCCGGTCTCTGCGTCCCCGGGTTTGTTTCCCGGGGATTGCCTCCTCATCCCTCCTCTGGTAGTTGAATGCACCAACCTGCTCATAGGGGTGGCCTGGGTTTCGTCTCCCCTGGTGGCTGTCACTACAGATGCCAACCAAAGGAGGGCGGGGGCTGAGGTGGCCCGCACCCCTCTCCAAGGAGTCTGGAGTTGCGCCGTCAGTTCCTGGTCCTCGTTTTGCCGGGAACTGAGAGCGGTGGTTGAGGTCCTTCTTGCTGCTCGCGGGGATCTGCCGTTCTAGTGTATTCGGCCGCTGTCACCACGGTGGCGCCCCTCTATCACCTGGGTAGTACAAGGTTCGGCTCCCTCCCGTCAATGTCCTCTCGGTTCTTCCTCCTGGCAAACCTCGTTCCTCTCTTCCTTCTGTTGTCCTGGGAAGGATCCCTTACCTTCAGGCAGATTTTCTCAGCCGCCGGGACGTCCACGCGGGAAGGGGGAGCCTGGACCAAGCGGCGTTCTGTTCCCTGGTCGCCAGTTGGGATGCCGGGGCTCGACCTGTTTGCCTCCTGGGCCAATCATACAGTAGCCTCCTGTTTTTCCCTGAACCCTCGTGTCGAGGCCTGGGGGGGAAGGAACTCCTTCTCCAGAGGGGGGGGGGTTTCTTATAGCTTATGGCTTCATGTTTCTCCCCCTTCTCGTGTGATCCATGGGGAGGGTCTGGGAAGATGGAGTCCACACTATCCTGGGGGCCCCTCTATGGCCGAGGTGGTATTGGTATCTCCTGCTCGTGGCGCTCTGTCTGTGGACCGGTCCTTTTGCATCCGGACCCCGGCTTGCTGTCTCGTGGTCATCTGTTCCTTCCGGATCCACGGCAGCTCATCTTAGCTGCAGAGTTTCTGAGGCCTGAGTGTTGGGGGCACTGGGCCTGTCTGAAGAGTTGGTGGCCTCCTTGCTGGTGTTCCGCTACCAGTCACTAATACAATTTGTCATGACAGTGTGACGGCCTTTCCTCCTAGTATGCTTCCATTTCTTGTTCCCCCTCCAACCCACTTTCTCTTGTTGTTGCGTTTTCTTCGGCATGGTTTGGGGCTGGCATCTTCACCCCTGCACTTTGTACGTGACGGTTTTGGCTCCCGGTTCTGTGTTTGCCACTAATTTTGGCAATTCTTCGCTGGCTTCGGCGATGCTTGGGGTCTTCCACCCTTACTTGGGTCCTCGTTCTTGGCCTGACTGGGCTTTCTCGCCCTCCCTGTAGACCACTGTCCTCCTGTGATGGCCGGTTGTTGTCTACCGAGTTGGCGTTCCTGCTGGCGCTTGCTTCTGCCCGATGTGTTGGGGAGCTTCAGGCTTTCTCTGTCCTGGACCCGTCCTTCCTGTCCGGGATGAAGGCGTTGTCTTTCGCCTGGACCCTTCGTTTCTTCCCTAGGTCGTCTCGGCCTTCTTTCGCTCCCAGTGGATGTTTCTTCCTTCCTTTTGTCAACATCCGTGGCCTCCTATGGAGGAGGATTTTTGTTCCTTTGTTGTCCGGGGTGCAGTGCTCTGGCGTGGGGGCGCCCTGGCGTGTGGATCACTATCTTTGTCCGGCCCTGTGGTCTACGTACGGGCGTGACAGTGACTATAAGTACTTTCGCCTCCTGGTTTCGGAATGCCTTTACGGAATCCTTTCTTTCCCAGCAGTTCCTGCTCATTCCACGGTTTTCCCTCTGTCTCCTGGGGGGACCGGGCTGGGGCTTCTCCGGAGCAGTTTTGCTAGGCTGCTTCCTGGTGTTCATTGCATGCTTCACAATATCTTACCGTCAGGCCCTGGCTTCCAATGGGGATTTGGCTTTTGTCAGGATAGTCCTGCAGGCTGTAGTCCCACCCTAGGTATTAATCTTTGGTATCCCTCCTATGCTGTCGTGGAAGGTGACTAGAGAAAATAGAATTATTCTTACCGTTAATTCGGTTTCTAGGAACCTTCCACGACAGCACTTAATTCCCTCCCTATATTCCTTGATTATTCCTGGAATGTGTTAACTGTTATTATTACTCTCTGCTATGGTTCTTTGTAAGACACTGGCTAATAGGAGGTGGGAGGGTCCTTTTAACCTCTCTTGTGCTTCCTGTCACAATTAGGGCGTGGAGAGGCAACCTCCTATGCTGTCGTGGAAGGTTCCTCGAAACCGAATTAACGGTAAGAATAATTCTATTTTTTTTACTAATCTACGAGTACAATAATGTAGTTAGCAAACTTACAAAATTCCTGTCACAGGGGCGTTCCTCCAAGCAATTTTGACCGGTAGGGGGTCCCCTGTGCCGCGCTACCCCTGCCTTGCCGCTCTAATACGCCCTAATGGGCGTCATTATACAATGCAGAGCTCGGGCACGATTTCAATATCGCGCCCGCAACGTCACCGCTGCGACGTGGTCATGTGATGCCGGGATGCGTCACTTCCGGTCACAGGTCTCTCACAGACAGACTTCACGCATGATCAGATTGCATGCTGAAGTCTGTCTGTGTGCGACTGGAAGTGACTGACGCGGCGATCCCTGCGTCACATGACCACGTCGCAATGGTGATGTTGCGGGATCGATATTGAAATCGTGCCCGAGCTCTGCATTGTATAATGACGCCCATTAGGGCGTATTAGAGCGGCAAGGCAGGGGTAGCGCGGCACAGGGGACCCACCTACCGGTCAAAATTGCTTGGAGGAACGCCCCTGTGACAGGAATTTTGTAAGTTTGCTAACTACATTATTGTACTCGTAGATTAGTAAAAATAGTTTAAAAGGTGAGACAGGGATGTGTTAGAATTATTGTAAGGCTGCAGGGACAGGTATTAATAGGTTAGAAAGGTGATTTGGGGTGATGACAGGTTCCCTTTAACCGTTCAGGTGCTTCACAAGAACTAATGCAATATGGAAGGAAAAGTGAAAACTTTACTTTTTCCCCCAAAAAGTTACTTTAGCCTCAAATATTGAATTTCCACAAGTATAACAGGAGCAATTGCTCCATACAATTTGTTGTGCAATTTCTCCTGATTACCCTGATGCCTCATATGGGTGGAAAACTACTGTTTGGGTGCACGGCACAGCTCTCAAAGGAAGGAGCACCTTTTGATTTTTTTAACTGAAAATTAGCTGGAATCATTAGCTCACACCATGTTGCATTTGGAGATCACCTGATCTGCCTAAACAGTGGAAAGGCCTCACAAGTGACCCCATTTTGGAGCAAAATCTTTGGGATAGTCTGATCTAGATGTGTGGTGAGCACTTTGAACCCCCAGGTGCTTCACATAATTTTATAAAGTTTAGCTGTGAAAATGAAAAAGTTGATTTTTTTTTTCCACAAAAATGTTCTTTTAGCCCAAATTTTTTCATTTTCTCAATGGCAGCAGGAGAAAATAGGCCCTAAAATTTTTGTACTACTTCTCCTGAGTACGCCAATACCCCATATTAGTGGAAAACTACTGCTTGGGCGCATGGCCGGGCTCTGAAGAGAATGAGCACCATTTGACGTTTTGAACAGAAAATTGGCTGAATTGTTACCAGACACCATGTAGCATTCGGAGATCCCCAGATGTGCCACCCCTCACAGTTGACCCCATGTTGGAAATTAGACACTTCGAGGAACTTTCCTAGATGTGTGGCAATCGCCTTAAACCCAAAGATGCTTCACAGAATTTTACAACATAAAAATGTGAAAATGGAAACATTTAGATATTTTTCCCACAAAAATATTGTTTTAGCACCAAATATTTTAATTTTCCCAATAATACAAGGAGAAATTAGACCCCAAAATTTGTTGTGCATATTTTCCTGAGTATGCTGATACGCCATGTGATGGGAAAAATTACTGTTTTGGGCGCAGAGCTCAGGAGGGAAGTCGCATTCCCCGTGCTGTCCTAATCACCTCTGTCCCCCTCCCCCTGCTGCTGCACAATTACCTCTGACCACCCCTCCCACCGCTACTGCCCGATAACCTCTATCCCCCTACCCTCACTGCTGCCTGATCACACCTGTGTCCCTTTGCTCTTCTGCTGTCTAATCTATGGGGCCCCCTCTCCCTCTGCTGTCCAATCCCTCTTTCCCCCTTCCCCTCTGCTGCCCAATCTTCTGTGTCCCCCTCCCAATCTGTGAATGATCTCCTGTGTCCTCTACTGTGCCACTGCTGCCCTGTGCTCCATCTACTTTCCCACGTCACCCCACAGTGCTCGCAGTTTCCGGACTTGCTCTGAGACCGGAAACTGTGGCGGGTTGACATGGGAAAGTTCACTTGATTTCAGCGCTTTAGCTGAACTCAAGTGACCCGATCTGTGATGTCACAGCAGGAGGTGGAAAGCAGTCAGCTTCCGGTCCCACTGTGACAGGGATCACTGGGACATGGGTCTGCAGCCAGATTATTGCCATGCAGTGCAGCTGCAATCAGTGTGACCCCAGAAACTGGAGCTAGAGGACCCTTGATCACTTGCTGCAGTGTCTGGATGTAGAAAGAGGTGGTTGAGCATCGTGGGACCATTGTCAGAGGGTATGTGGGAGTAATAAAGATGGAGTCAAGATATGTGTTTGTGTTTTTTGTACTAATAAAATATTTTTCCTCATGTGTTGCATCTCACTATTTACTAGCGATTCCTAATGGCCAGGTCCAACATTGGTGCGACATTATGAGTCTCTGGTTTATTGCCAGCTGCCAATACAAAGCTGGCATTAACCCCTTTATTACGCAGTTCATCACCAGCACCAGAGCCACTGGAAGAGTTGGGGTAGTGCGTCAATGAATGCGCAGCATGGTGGGACCCAGAACGCTTGGGCTCCCCCACACTGATGATTCTAGCCCCCAGCTGCCTAGTTGTTTCTGGCTGTCAACCAAAAATATGGTGAAGGCTCGTGCCATTTTTTTGGTTGCCAGCCAGGCACAACCAGACAGCTGCGGGTTGGTGGCAGCCCATAGTTGCCTTAGTTGTACCTGGCTGGCAACCAAAAATATGGTGAATCCCCATGCGTTTTTTTTTTTAAATTATTTCTAGGAATAAAAAGAAAAAGGATACACTGTATTTTTGCTTACCAGCCAGGTAAAACTAGGCAGCTGGGGGTGGGTGGCAGCCCGAACCTGCCTGTTGTACCTGTACAGGTGACTAAAAATACTGTGGAACCCACATCTTCAGCACAAAATCCCTGCTAAATACAAAGCAAATACTCACTGTGTGAAGTGTTGCAAATTTGCTAAGTATTTTGGAGCTGACATTGAGTTCTATGGGTGAAAATTGCGCCAAAATACGCTGAAAAATTGACATGCTGCAGATTTTACTGCAGGAAAATGTGCGCCATTTCCACTACAGGAAAATCCGCAGCATGGGCACAACACTTCTAATTTCCCATACACTGTGCAGGGAAGGTGCTGTACTGTGGAATTGTCAAAAATACGCAAAAACGCTAGGAAAATAGTGGCAAAAAATGCCGGAAATCCACAGTGTCTGCACATAGCCTAAAATTCACATACCAGGTTCCCACTCAAAAACGTCACTCCTTCCCTTCTGAGCCAGGCCATGTGCCTAAAAATTGTTTTCCCACCACATATGAAGTATCAGCATTCTCAGGAGAAATTGCTCAACATATTTTGGAGCCCGTTTGATCATATTGTCTGTGTGAAAATTAAAAAAATCATTTTTTTCCCACAAAAATGTTCTTTTGGTCTCCATATTTTCATTTTCACAGCTCAACGTTAAAAATCTGTGAAGCACCTGAGGGTTCAAAGTCCTCACCATGCATCTAGATAAATTCCTTGAGGGATCTACTTTCCAAAATGGGCTCACTTGTCGGTGGTTTTTCACTGTTTTAGGCACATAGGAGCTCTCCAAACACAACATGGTGTCTGCTAACGATTGCAGCTAATTTTCCGCTTGAAACGTCAAATGTCGCTTCTTCCTCTTGAGCATTGCCATGCACCCAAACAGTAGTTTTCCACCACATGTGGGGTATTGGTGTACTCGGGAGAAATTGCATAACACACTCTATTGTCCACTTTCTGCTGTTTCCTTGTGAAAATGCAATATTTGAGGCTAAAGTAACATTTGTTAATAAATGTTTTTTTCCTTCCACGTTGCCTTAGTTCCTGTGAAGCACCTGAAGGGTTAATAATCTTCTTTATGATTGTAATTTAATTATAGATAGCTGAATGAGAGGTGCAGTTTTTAGAATGGTGACACTTTTGGGTGTTTTCTGTCATGTAGGCCCCTCAAGGTCACTTCCGATGTGATGCTGTCCCAAAAAAAAATTGACTTTATAAATTTTGTTGGTAAAATGAGACATTGGTGATGAACTTTGAACCCTTATAACTTCCTAACAAAAACATTTTGTTTCCAAAATTGTGCTGATGTGAAGTAGACATGTGGGAAATGTTATTTATTAACTATTTTGTGTGACATAACTCTCTGGTTTAATAATATACAAATAAAAATTTTGAAAATTGCAAACTTTTCAACCATTTTGCCAAATTTCCATTGTTTTAACAAATAAATGCAAACCTTTTCATCCTAATTTTACCACTAACATGAAGCCCAATATGCCACTAAAAAAAATCTCAGAATCACTGGGATCCGTTGAAGCGTTCCAAAGTTATAACATCATAAGAGGACACTGGTCAAAATTGCAAAAAATTGCCTGGTCATTAGGGTCAAAAAAAGGCTCGGTGGGGAAGGGGTTAAAAACATGATGATAGCCGTCAGACACTCCATGAATAGAACAAAAAAACAAGCAAACAACAACCGTTTCGACTACGCTGAGCCTTATTCATGATGCAGACAATAACATGAACTTCCAATAGGACAAAGTACCTCATGGTCCGAGCTGCTGTGTTCGTATGATGTAAAAACCAGATACAGCGGTATGTCTGGGTATAGTAGTAGCTGTTTATTTTCCGACGCGTTTCAGAGTCATATCCCAAACTCCTTCCTCAGGGATGTTCCCTGAGGAAGGAGTTTGGGATATGACTCTGAAACGCGTCAGAAAATAAACAGCTACTACTATACCCAGACATACCGCTGTATCTGGTTTTTACATCATACGAACACAGCAGCTCGGACCACGAGGTACTTTGTCCTATTGGAAGCTTATCGTGACCACAGTGACCTGTGGAGGTACGGTCCTGGCAGCAGCTGTATTGTTCTGAGCGATCACGCTGGTTGTGTGCTACACAACCCTATCAGGTGAGCAGTTCCTAAGTTACACCATCATAACCTGTCTCCTAAGGATAAGACCCTATTTTGCGCATTCTCACCCCTTTCTTAAATAACATGAACTTGTGCTAGCTATATATATTTATAACAGCACATTACAGTTCACATATACGCCTTTAAAGGCTTATACAACTCCTGGCAAAAATTATGGAATTACCAGGCTCGGAGGATGTCCATTCATTCAGTTGTTTAATTTTGCAGAAAAAAGCAGATCACAGATATGGCAAAAACTAAAGTCATTACAAATGGCAACTTTCTGCCTTGAAGAAACACTAAAAGAAATCTTGAAAAAAAAATATGCTAATCTGTAACGGTTACTTTTGTAGACCAAGAAAGGGAAAAAATTATGGAATCGCCCTGTATTTCATTCCCAAAACTAACACCTGCATCAAATAAGATCTTCTCATTAGTCTGCATCTAAAAAGGAGTGATCACACCTTGGAGAGCTGTTGCACCAAGTGGATTGCCATGAATCATGGCTCCACACGAGAGATGTCAATTGAAACAAAGGAGAGAATTATCAAACTTTTAAAAGAGGGTAAATCAATACGCAATGTTGTAGAAGATGTTGGTTTTTCACAGTCAGCTGTGTCTAAAATCTGGTCCAAATACAAACAACATGGGAAGGTTGTTAAAGGGAAACATACTGGTAGACCAAGGAAGACATCAAAGCGTCAAGACCGGAAACTTAGAGCAATATGTCTCCAAAACAGGAAATGCACAACAAAACAAATGAGGAACGAATGGGAAGGAACTGGAGACAATGTCTGTGACCGAACTGTAAGAAACTGCCTAAAGGAAATTGGGATTTACATACAGAAAAGCAAAACATAAGCCATCATTAATACCTAAACAGAAAAAAACAAGGTTAGAATGGGCTAAGGAAAAGCAATTGTGGACTGTGGATGACTGGATGAAAGTCATATTTGTGACGAAATGGACCCCTTTAATGGATAACATATGATGATTTCTTATTTGTCCAGACAATGTTGTATTTGTTTGCAAACTTGTAATATGCCACTCATGGATTACACAAGATGTCTAGGAGCCTCCTAGTATTTATAGTGGGTAGTGTAATTATCTAACCTCTTTGTATTGTATTTTATTTCCTACCTTGTGATAAGCAACTCATTGTTCCTAGAGTCTTGTAGATGCTTGGTGATGTTTACTGTGTGTAATGTAATTATCTCAACCCTTGTCAGAGAAGGTCATGACACTCGGAGAACTTAATCCTACTAACATTCCATTGTATTGCTATGTCAATCAGTATATGCGTCTCCCTTGCCAGGACTGCAATACTATTGGAAATGTTTTATATGAGGCTTGAGATCGAGCCAATGAGAGCACAGTCTTGTTCCACCAATTGTGACATCCCCAATATCCTGCAATGGATGATCACGGGGATATAAGCCGAGCTGTCATTAACCAGAGAGATTCTGTCGAGTGACCTCAGTCTAGGGAATTCGGTCCCGACTAGAGGTGCACGGGATTAGATATGGGCAGCTAATCTAGGATCTACAGACCCGATTAGCAGGCCATAACCCCAGGCTTAGGCATTTGGGCCGACCAAGGGGATCAGAACCTGGATTATAAGACTACAAGGACTTCAACATCGAATGATCGGATTCGGCTGGGATAACAAAGACTGCATAAGAAAGCCACGCAGGTTGGGACAATCCAATCACCTACCTACAGACTTTGCCGTGCTGACTCAGCTTCCTAAATCTGGCATTATTTCTTTCTCGGTGGGTGCCTGCCAAAAGCAGGGTGACACTGGTTTGGATAAATAGCCCTGGAAGATCTGAGGCACAAATATTCTAAACCCTGGTGAGCCAGGGGAAGGGTGAGACTCTGTTGCCTGTTAAATGTTGGTTTGACTGGAAATGTGCGAATTTAATCCATCTTCATAAGTCATGTCCTGTTCTGTTCATTTTGTCTTTGACGATGTAGATTTAGCCCTGGTTCATGGTTCATACATTTGAAGTTTCAAACTTTGATAACTCTGCAGCTTTAGACCTTCCCTTTCAACCAAGCAATATCAGCACCTAAATGTTCTTGCGGCTTTAATCCTGGTTGTAATGTCTGTATACTCTTTTACATGGTCTGACACATTAATTACACAGGGGCACATTTGTAAGAATATCTAGGGACAGGATTTTTTTTTTTTTAAACACGTCCATTTGTGGAACTTATTTTTATTCTAAGATTATTGATGGGCAAACCCTAACTGTAAAATTCGGGGTCTGTACCGAAAACCTAGTGTTCATGCACTGATCCTGAACACAGGTTTTCCTGCGAAATCCGTGTTATAGCCGTATCTTTTTCCTTGGCCGCTCATAACCCTCTTGGGATATTCACTGCACTGCCGAGAACCGCTTCAGTTCTCAGCAGTGTTTGTGTGTTATCAGGGGTCACCCAAGTTCATGGCTCAGCTATAAACTGGATTGACCTTAGTCACTGTCAGTCTGAGCCTGCTTGTCACCGCTGGACAGACGCTTGTCTGTTCAGCATGATGAAGCAGAGCTGATCCTGCTCTTCCTGTGGATTACGTCGAAGTAAGTTTTTTTTTTGTAATTAAAGATGGAGTCCCTAAATCTGTTTTTTGTTTTATTTCTAATAAAAAATTTTTAGTCTGTGTTGTTTTTTTTGTTAATGTTTACTAGAAATTCATAGTGGGTGGGTCTAATTTGGCCTGACACCATGAATTTCGGGCTTAGTACAGCTGACAATACAAAGCTGGTATTAACCTCATTATTACCCAGCATGCCACCCCCCACTAGGGCAGCTGGAAGAGCCGGGTAAAGCGCCTTAAAATGGCGCTACAATGAATTCGCCAATTTCAGGGTTGGCTGTGGGCTGCGTTTTTTAGCGTGGGTGCCCCAGAACACATGGACCTTACCTTGTTGAGAATCCCAACCTCTATCTTCCTTGTTTTATCTGGTTGGCATTCAAAATATGGCGGGAGCCTACACTTTGTTTTTTTTTAATTATTTATTTAAATAATTAAAAAAAATATTGGGCTTCCCTATATTTTGATTGCCAGCCAAACTAAAGCCAGGAAGCTGGTGGTGGCACAACGTAGCTGTCCGCATTATCTGCGCTGAGAATCAAAAATATCATGGAGCTCTACATCATTTTTTTAAATTATTTATTTTTACACTACCATATATTGATGGACCCATCAGCCCATCTCAGACTCTGTGACAGAGAATGGGCGTCTGTGATTGCCTGTTGGAGTAACCTGGAATCTGCCCATACATTCTAGATGCTAGAATGTATGGTCTGGTTTCATGTTTCTCCAGCAGCCAATCACAGACACCCACTCTCTGTAACAGCGTCCGTGATTGGTGGTTGAGCCCTTGACAGATTAACTGACATCATAGTAATGTAAAAATAAATGTAAAAAATGACATGGGCTCCACAGTGTTTTTGATTCTCAGCACAGATAAAACAGACAGCTACGGGCTACCACCCCCAGCTGCCTTGGCTGGCAATTAAAATACAGGGAAGACTAATATTTTTTATTTAATTATTTAAATAAATAATTTAAAAAAAAATGTTTGGGCTCCCCCGCTATATGTTCATTGTTAACCAGGTAAATCAGGCAGCTGGGGGCTGGGATTCTCAGGGTGTTAAGGCCCAAGCGTTCTGGGTCTCCCACCTGAAAACCGCAGCCGCCACTGAAATTGGCGCATTCATCATATCGTCATTTCCAGTTGTTTTACCTAGTTCTTCCAGCGGCCCTGGTGGGGGGAGGGGGTGAGAGGGTGACACGCTGGCTAATAATGGGGTTAATATCAGCTTTGTATTGTCAGCTGGTATTAAGCCCGAAATTCATGGTGTCAGGCTAAATTAAATTCACCCACCATGAATTTCTAGTATACATTAAAAAAAAAAACAACAGAGACTATAAAATAAAAAACCCTCCCTCTGAGGTAATCCACAGGCAGAGCAGGTTCAGCTCTACTTCATCATTGTAAATAGACAAGCATCTGTCGAAAGCAACAAGCAGGCTGAGTGACAGAGGTCAATCGAGTTTATAGCTGAGCCATGAACTCGGGTGAACTGAAGCGGTTCTCGGCATTGCTGTGAATATCTCTGGAATTTAATGAGTGGCTCCGGAAGTAGATGCGGCCAGGACATTTACTGATAATGATTATGCTTATTAATAATGTGCTTTATTTTACAGCCCCGATGCCACATCCCATAACTGAAAAAGTCCAAGCTTGTGGCGTTCGGACACACGTTCGAGTTACGTCCAGCCCCGAACTCGAACTTTACAAAAAGGTTCGGGCGAGTTCGCCAGTCCCGAGCATAGGCGGGTTCGCCCATCACTATCTAAAATGTACAAAAGTGTGTGGCCACCTTAATGTGCTGTCAATATATTGTTGAGTTATGACCCCTAAGGTTGGTTTCACACATCCTTGTTTCACTGACTGAGGCTTGGGTCAGGGGACCTGTGATGGTCCATATTTGGACCGTGAAACAAGCATGTGTCATACCACAAATGTTTATAAGCAGGGATATAGCATGACACAATTAAATAGCTAGTCTGATATAAAGGGCTCGTTAGTATTTTTCCTACTTGTGGTATATTTTCAAATTATCTGTGGTCACAATTGTGTTTGTTCTTGCAGGTGTGCTGCTTTTCATGTTTACTGATATTTATGGTGCATGTGGTTTCGAGTGTCGAAGAACATATTAATGCTACACTCTCCACAGTCACTAGTTCCACAGTTGCCACAAATTCTTCAATCACACAACCTATCCAAGTCACAAAACCCACCCAGTTGCCCTTCTGGGGAAACTTTGAAATGATGCAGCGAGCCTTCTATGTACTGATTGGAATTAGTGTGTTGACCGTACTCTACTTTGTGATCCGGGCCTGTAGGTAAGAAATGGTTATTGATTATACACCATATGTCAGTTTTTACTTTCCACTGTAAAAAGGATCCTTAAAGATTTCCAGATATTCTCTATTTTTGCATAGCTGAAACACTTTATTTTTCTAAGAATATTACATTGGGGAACCTTAATAAGCATATATATATATAAGCATGGATCAAGCAACGCCCATCGCATGGCCCCACCCCATAGGTTTAAACAGCGGTAAGAAAAAAGTGTAATAGCGCCCCCCAGAGTTGGAAAATATCTAAGGTTTTACCATTTGGTGGGGGTAGCTGAGACCCTGGAAAACAACATGATCAGAGATGTTTTTTTTTCTTTTTTTTATTCACAGTGTCGGAAGAACATTTCACAGATTGTGGATGGGTTTCTATGTCATGGTTAGGGTTTGGAACTGGAGTCTGTGGGCAATAGGAAGCCAGGGAAGGACTTGGCAGAGAGGAAAGGCTGGGTAATAGTGGGAAGATGGGTAGATTATTCAGGCAGCACAGTTTAGGATAGATTGGAGGGTGCAAGAGTGTAGAGGGGAGGCCAGAGAGTAGGAGGTTGCAGTAGTCGAGGCGGGAGATGATGTGGTCAGGCACAAGTATTTTTGTTTCAACTTTGTTTTTATTGAAAATTTTGAATTTAAAACATGGAACAAAAGACAATATCAAGCGAATAGACAAACTCCACTCGTCTGTTATAGGAAAAAAAAAAATATATATACAGAAACAGAACAATAATAGTATACTCAGCGTGTCCACTACTCCTCCTCTGTCAGCTAGATTTTTAAAGTAATTAGCTCCCATGTAGGGGGTCCTGAACTCGGGCTGTGCATTTCAACACCTTTTTCTCAAAGAAGAAAAAACATAACCCGTCCCGGGTTACCATATACTTCCGTTTGTTAAGTCAAGTCGTTCCCCTCATTACCCCAATGGATCCCCTCTAAATAGAGTCCACGGTGCCCATACCCTGTCAAACCTATCCATTTCGTTATGTAGAGAGGCTGTCATTTTTTCCATAGCGTACACGTCCTGGACTCTAGCATAAAGATCCAGCTGCGTGGGAGCAGCTGTTTTTTTTCCAGTATAGTGGAATGAGACATTTAGCACCTGTCAGAAGGTGAATCAGTAACTTCGTGTGGGGTTTGTTCCATCCCCTAGGTGTTAGGTTCAACAAGAACATATGGGGGTCAACTGGCACTTCAACCTCAAAAACCGTGCTCAACAGTCTCCCCACTCCCTTCCAGAAACCTTCCAAGGTTGGGCAATCCCAGAAAATGTGGAAGAGAGATGCTCCAACGGCACCGCATCTCCAACACACATCCGGAATGGATCTGTTCATCCTATGAAGAACTTCGGGAACGCAATACCAGTTCATCAGGAGTTTAATCTGGTTCTCCTTGTGAAGAGTATTGATAGAGGTCTTATGGGCTCTCGACCAGACCACCCGCCACTGCCCTAAAGTCAATGGGTGTCCCAACCACGACTCCCATTTCGTCATATATGTGTGGCAGCTAGGTACCAGGGAGCCGGGGCAATGGAGTAGGGAGTATATATCAGAAATGAGCCCCTTAGTTGAGGCATTATTCGCACACATCCTCTCAAAATCAGTCGGTACAAGGGATTCTGGGGAACCCATCTTTGTTTTGAAATAGTGTAGTATTTGTTGATATGAGCAGGATAGGGTCCTCTGGAGGTTATGTTTCTGGGATAGCTCAGGAAAGGTTCTAAACCTCCTAGTCAGTGGGTCCACCAGGTCCTTGTACATGAAGAGGCCTGTTGAAGCCCAGCAAGAACCCGCCCCTGACTCCATGACCCCCTCCAAGTGCGGGTTATAGAGAAACGGGGTCAGGAACGATGCATGAGAAGCTAATTGGAATTTGATTCTAAGAGTAGTCCACATGTCTCTGGTAAACGCCATAGGGCCTAGGAGTGCCGTCCGAGAAATCTCGTTAGGCGGACCCCATACCAGGGCTGCTGGGTGATAGGGAGCTAGCCACAATTTTTCTATTTCCATCCATTTGCTGAATGTGGGGAGAGTTGACCAGGAGGGGATGAGCCTTAAATGTGTGGCAAAATAATATTTAGTTATATCTGGGCAGGCCAGACCCCCCTGAGATTTGGGGGCGCACATCACCGTTCCAGGAATACGATGTCTCCCCGAATGCCAGACAAAGTTCAAGAAAATCGGCTGCACTTTTTTTAAGACTGTCTGTGGGACTTTTGATGAAATTGTTTCGAACAGGTATAGGAACCTGGGGAGGATTGACATTTTTAAAATTGCTATTTTACCCAAAAAGGAGACTGGCAATGAGGACCACTTCTGTAGTCGTATTTCAGTATCTCGGATCAGAGGGGGGAAATTTGCCCCATACATCTCGCCATATCGTGAAGTAATGTGTACCCCCAAATATTTAATGGAAGATGTTCTCCAGGTGTACCTATGAGACTTCTGTAGGTACCCAAGTTTAGGCTCTGGTATATTAAGAGGTAGCGCTTCAGTTTTACTCAGGTTCACTTTGTACCCAGATAAGCGTGAATAGGACTCCAGAATTTTGTTCAGGTTGGGAAGGGTTACTACGGGATTAGTCAGGTGAGCATAACATCATCGGCAAATAAAGAAACTTTAAATTCCTTTGACCTAATCCGAATTCCAGCTACGTCGGGACTCCTGCGAAGATGACTGCAAGAGGCTCAATGCTTAGAATGTATAGCAACGAAGAGAGAGGACATCGCTGGCGTGTGCCATTACGTATTTCCAGTTGCCTAGAATGCGCATGGGGCAAGCGGACCGTCGCCTTCGGGGCAGAATACAAGCCCCGAAGCGCGGTAATGAAGGGCCACGACAGGCCGAAGTGGCGCAACGCAGAAAACATGAAGTCCCAGTCCAGCCTGTCGAAGGCCTTCTCCGCATCCAGACTCAACAGGATGGCCTCGTCTCCTCTCTTGTTTACTACGTCTATCAAGTCTAGTAGGCGGCGAGTGTTATCGCCCGCCTGGCGAAACCGAACAAAGCCGACTTGGTCCTTATGGATTAATTGAGGCAACCAATTGTTCAATCTCTCCGCCAAAATTTTTGTAAAGATTTTTAAGTCTGAATTTAAAAGGCTTATAGGCCTATAACTTGCGCAGTCTACGGGGTCCTTACCATCTTTTAGAATAACTGTTATATAGGAATGAAGCATTGAGGCAGGAATTTCTTCTCCGGTCATAAAGCTATTAAACAAGGAGACCATATACTGCGAAAGCAAGGGGAGATATGTTTTGTAATAAAGATATGGCAGACCGTCGGGGCCAGGGGCTTTCGTAGAGGGCAACTTTTCACGACTTCTTCAATCTCTTCAGTAGTGATCTTGTCATTTAGATCGTCGAGAGCATCCCGAGGTAGTTTGGGTAGTTGACAGCTACTGAGGTAATCGTTCAGTACTGTATCTCTAGTCCGGTGGTCATTTGGCAATGGGGAGGGCAAGGAGTACAAACAGGAGTAATAATTGTGGAAGGCCATAGCCATCCCTTCAGGATCCTATCTAATAGCGCCATCAGAGCCTCTAATTCCAGAGGGGTTTCTATTTGTAGCTTTATTCTGCAGTTGCCTCGCAAGCATCGTGTGGGGTTTACCATATTCATAGTATCTTTGGCGGGAGAATCTAATGAGTTTCTCCACTTTCCCTAGAGCCAAGTCCCTTAGTTTCGCTCTTAATTCAATCACTTCCCTCAGACCGCGCCGCGTGGGCCCTGCAAGGAGTTTCGACTCGGCAGCCATCAGTTTCCCCTCGTTAATGGAGTATTGCAGTTTGCTATCTTTTTTTAGTCTAGAGGAAAGCGCTATACATTCGCCTCTGAAGACCGCCTTGTGTGTCTCCCATAGGGTCCCGAGTGAGGGGGCCGACGGGGTATTCTCAGCGAAATAATGTGTCAGTGAGGTCTGTAGGGTCTGTCTTGTCACGTTATTTGTCAGTAAGGACTCGTTGAGTCTCCAGTGAGTCGGTCTTGGGATGTGGGGGGTAATTTCGAGATTCACTAGTAGGGGAGCATGGTCTGACCAGGTGATGTGTCCTATTTCAGCTTTTTTCAAAGTTCGGAGGGTCAGAATATTTCCAAAAAAATAGTCTATTCTGCTGTGAGATTTATGAGTATGGGAATAGAACGTATACTGTCGGGTAGTCGGATTATCCACTCTCCATAAATCGTAAAGACCGTGAGTGTGGATTAATTTACTGAAAGTTCACAGAGTCACGCCTCTCCCCTCGAGACAGGTCCGCGGGAGGTTGCAAATGGAGTCTATCGACGCAGCTGGAAAAGGCCAAATTGAAGTCTCCCCCAATGATCTGAAGAGTATCTCGCTCAGAGTGTATTTGCTTTAAAATAGAGGATAAGAATGTCGTTTGAGCTGTATTCGGGGCATAAAGATTACACAAAAGGATCGGCCTACCCTCTAGGTCTCCCCTGAGAATCACAAAACGGCCATGTGGGTCAAGCTCTGTCGATCGTATGTGCACTCTACATGAGCGGGACAATAGGACTGCAACCCCAGCCCTCTTTGTTTTAGCTGTAGCCGAATAGGTCCTGGGAAAATAGTGCTGGGCAAATTTAAGTGATCCGCTAGGTGTGAGGTGCGTTTCCTGTAGAAATATAATATCCGCTCCAGATTCCCTCATTTCTCTCAGAGCCAGCCTCCTCTTGACAGGTGTGTTAATCCCTTGACATTAAGTGAAAATAATCTTACCATGATGGGGATGGGTCAGGTCTGCAAATAAATGTCTACAGAGATCCGGGGAATCTCCTCCCCCCTCTACTATCCTATCCAGAGGCTCAGAGCCTCTCAGCGGGAGAGAGCCATAGACACGCTGCAAACATTGAAATCTAAGATATTGCAAAACATCTGCTAAAACTAAAATAAACAAGTAACAAATAGTAAGACTTGAATTTGTTAGGATCCGACTCATAGGGATCCCAGGGCAAGAGTCAACCTATAAAAATCAGTCTCCAAATTGGAGATCAGAATATCTAAATAAAGCACTACACTCCACTAAGGGGTGTGATTTCTCTGGTTTGTACTCTTGCCGGGGGTCGTGGCCTTCTGGCCTCAAAGGTAGAGAACAAAGCACTATCTACAGCCCCCTTTCCCGGGGACAGTGTAACGAAACCAGGTCCCCTTTAGGCCATAGGGGAGGGTGAAAGGGTCTAGGAAAGGGGGGGGGATAGAGGGGGGGGAGGGAGGGACGAGGAGGAGGAGAGGAGGGAGGAGGGAGGCAAAGCGAGAGATAGGGGAAGAGAAAGAAAGAGACAAATAAAGAAATACCCCTCTCATGAGGGTGTCTCATTGGGTAATGGGGTACCGAGCCAGAAACCCCTCTGAGAACAACAACTAAAACCTCTCGTCTGGGCTCAGAAAGTTCAGGTATTGCCTCCGGAGGCTCTCGCTCGTCGTTTCCTTGAGGTCGCAGTTTGCCAGGTCCGCTGAAGAGTCGAGGGCAGTAGCGGCGAGGTCCAATCCGGCAGAGCAGGTGCTTCAAAGCCAAGGTCTTACAGAAGGCCGGGACCTCATCCGGATATCTCAGGGTTGCAGTTGTATTGCCTCGACGAGCTGATAAACTGAATGGGTACCCCCATTTATATAGAACCTCCCTGTTGACCAGACACTTGAGGAGAGGTCTCGAGGGCCCGTCTACGCTGCAACGTAATCCAAGAAAGATCCTGATACAGGGCTATTTTGGCTCCCCTGAAAGACGTGGTTTGGTTGGTGAAATCTTGGCCGTAATGTCCTCCTTTAGGCGAAAGTCTGTAACGTGGCATATTATATCTCTAGGGGCTCATCCATATTTTTGGCCTTTAATGCTCTGTGTGCCCTATCCATGTGAATTGGGTGGTCCAGGGGGCGTTTTACTATTGTATTAAAGATTGTGTTAAGCGTAGTCTCTACGTCCTCTCTCTCCTTCACCTCCGGCACCCCCCGAACTCGGATGTTGTGCCTACGGCCTCTGTTGTCAAGATCCTCTACGTGGCGCTGCATGTCGTCTATCATTCTAGCCTGGGAGGAGCTAGACTGCGTGATAGCTTGTCTAGCTTCCGTGTGTTCCTCCTCCAGTTGATGAATTCGTTGGGTCAAGCCTGTTACCTCCTGACGGACTAGTGCTATTTCTTGCGGCATGTAGACTTCACCTCTTGTATGAGAGCCTGAAAGTCTTGTTTGGTAGGGAGGTGTTGTATTAATGCCCACCACTCCTGGGGGGCTGCGTGGGTGGCTGGGAATTGTTATAGGTGTTGGTATAAATCTAGCAAGGAATCCTTGCCGGCGTCAGGGGTAATAGCAGAGGAGACCCCCATCTCACCCCCACACCCAGCGTGCTGCAAGCGCGGCATCCTAGGCGACCTCTGGGGTCTAGGTGGTTCCGCAGATATAGCCCCCCATCTGAATGCAGGGCTCTCCTCAATGATAAACCGGGATTGCCCCGGGGGGGGGGGGGGGGGGGACAGGGAGAGCCAGTCCCCAGACGGGCCATATCTGTCAGGTCTTGTAGGGATGAGGGGGGATCTCCTGGGGAAAGACCATCAGCTGGAGGGGGGTCACAGAATCCTCCCCTCCCTGCCCCCGCACTGTATAGTCATTAAACTCCTCTAGATGTAAGTCCCCTGTGTGTCCCTCCATATGGTCCAGCAGCGGGGATATGAGGAGGGTATCACCCACCTCTGCAATGTCAGTTCTTGCGAAAGCCACCGGTGACATCTCCCGGCCCAGTGCCTGGGGCATTGGGGAGGACGAGAAGCAGGCCCCCTGGTGTGTGGAGGAGGCGTCCGAGGCCGCGCGCTGCAGCGGGGACTGGAGAAGGGGGGGCGGGGCCTCCACCACCCGCGCCATCTTGCCTTGCTGTAACAATGGGGACGTCCGAGTCCCGGCTCCCGTGCCTCCGGGCTGCGAGGGGATGGTCTCCGGCTGCGTGGGTCGGGCGGGTGTGCGCTGCTGCCTGAGGCCATCTGAGCCGGCCGCCCCCGATGTCTCCCCGGCGGCTACCCTCACCATCTGCACCGCGTCCTCCCGCTGTCCCCTGGAAAGGTAACCATCCAGGGTGCCCGGCCCAGGTGCCTCCGGGTCCCTGGTGGTCTTAGATGTCCGTTTTCGGCCCATGAGAGGGGTTTGGCCTGTATTAAAGTGCGAATTATGGTCCCCGGGTCAGGAGCTCCCGCTCTGCACCTCTTCACATATAGGCTTCCGGGCACGCCCCCTGGCACAAGTATTTTTACAGTTTCTTGGTTAAGGAATGTATGGATCCGGGAAATATTTTTGAGTTGGCGTCGGCAGGAGGTGGCAAGGACTAGGTTATGTGGATTAAAAGAGCGTGCAGGGTGAGAATTCGAGGCAGCGAGTATGCGGGACTAGGGAATGTATAAATCCATTTACTTGGATGGAGAGGTCTGGTGGTGAGATAGTGAGATGAGGGAAAAATTATGAATTCTGTTTAATCCATGATCAGTTTTAGAAATCGAGCAGAAGAGAAAGATCAAATAGCAGACAGACATTGTGGGATTCTGGTTAGTAAGGAGGTAATATCAAGTACACAGAAGCAGATCTGCGTGTTATCAGCCTAAAGATGATTCTGAAATCCATGAGACTCTGAGCTGTCCCAGGCCGAAGGTGTAGATGGAGAAGAGTAGGGGTCCAAGAACTGAACCTTGGGGAACACCGACAAATAGGGAGCGAGATTAGGAGGTGGTGTGGGAGAGGGAGACGCTGAATGTCCGGTGTGTTAGATATGAAGAAGTATAGGATAAGGCCAAGTCTGTGATAACAAGAAATGAGAGAATCTGTAGCAAGAGGGAATGGCCCACTGTGTCAAAGGCAGTACACAGGTCCAGGAGGAGGAGGACAGAGTAGTGTCACTTGCTCTTGGCAGTTAGTAGGTCATTGTTGACTTTAGTTATGGCAGTTTCGATTGAGTGATGCGGTTGGAAGTGATTGTAACCGGTCAATGGAAGCAGGAGGAAAGGTGGTAGGATAGTTCAAGATGGACTTGCTGTTCTAGCAGTTTTGAGGTAGAAGGGAGAAGTGATATGGGGCAATAGCTAGACACACAGGATGGGTTGAGGGAGGGCTTTTTTTGGATGGGTGAAATCGAGGCATGTTTAAAGGATGAGGAGAAGACACAGATTGTTAGTGATAGGTTGAAGGGTTGTGTTAGGGTTGGCATAAGACTAGTGAGGTTGGGGATGAGGTGGGAAGGAGCAGTTCAAGCACACAGTTGGTGTGATGTAATCTTAATAGAAGAGAGGAGAGTTGATCTTCTGTCATGGTGGAGAAGCTGATTTTGGAAGGAGAGGGCCAAACAGTTAGGAGAAGGGGGCTTTGGGGACTGCAGGCCAAAGCTTTCTCTGAAGTTATCAATTTTCCGCTTCAAGAAAGAGGCAAAGTCTTCTACTGAGATAAGAGGAGAGGGAGGAGATGCTGTGGATGGAGGAGAGAATTTAAAGTGTTGAATAGTTGTTTAGGGTTGCGAGACAGGGAGAATAAGAGATGAGGTAGGTTTGTTTTGCGGCAGTGAATGTGAACTTGAAGTTGGTGAGAGACTGCTTGTATACAATGAAGTGCTCGGTGGAATGGGATTTCTTCCATCTCCGCTCAGCAACCTTGGAAGTCTGTTTCAGTTCTTTAGTCAAGCTGGTGTGCCAGCCTGTTGCCTGTGGATTTTGCGAGTTTTGGTATGCGTGAGAGGGGTGGCAGTATCGAGCGCTTTGTTATTGTAATGTTATATATAGTGATGCAGCATCTGTATCGTGTAAGATAGCTATGTCTGTGAGAGAGAGTTGAATGTAAATCAAGGTGTTTGAGATTTCTGCAAGTGTGATGAGTTTGTGGAGTGGGGGTTGCACACTAGAAGATGAGAGAGGGAAAAGAATTTCAGTGGGTTATGGTCCGACAGAGGGAGAGGTGAGTTTAAAAGGTTAGATAGGAAACAGAGGCGGGTGAAGATGAAGTCTAGCTTGTGACCATCTTTGTGAGTGGCTGAGGAGGACCATTGATCAAGGCCAGAGGAGAATAGTTAGTGATAAAGGTTTACAAGCAGCTGAGTGGGAAGTGGCATTGGGGATGTCCCCATTATGATTGTGAGGATGTCAGCTGAAAAGGAATGCAGTAGCAAGGTGGTGAAGTGGTCGAGAAAGCCCTGGGGAGCGATAGATGACAGTCAGCTGGAGCTTGGAGGGGGATAGATACGAACAGAGGGTCCCTCAAAAGAGGGAAGAGTAACATAGGGTGGCAGTGGAATAGGGGTAAAGGAGCTGTTATTGGACAGGAGCAAGCCAACTTCTCCACCCTACTTGTTTCTGGATTGAGGGGTGTAAGAAATATGGAATCCACCATAAGAAAGTGCAGCTTGAGAGGCTGTGTCAGAAGAGGTGAGCCAGGTTTCAGTGATGCCAAGGAAAGAGAGTTTGTTATTGATGAAGAGGTCATGGATGTATGAACTTTTATTGCAGACAGAGCGTGCATTGCATAGGGCTCCAGGTAGGAGGACTGGGGAAGTGGGGGCTGGCTGAATGGGTATAAGGTTATTATGGTTATGAAAATTTGTGGTGGATGGGGTTTAGAAATGACTGTGTCGATGTGATGGGGGCCAGAATTTGGCGATGTCTCATAAGCAATGAGAAGAAGCAGAGAACGTTAGAAGGAGGGAGTATAACAGGGAATGAGGTGGCTGTGTGTGTCTGGAGACAAAGGATTGTATGTAGAGAAATTGGTCTGAAGAGAAAGTGAGATGTGTGGGGATAATGGAGGGAAAATCACTATCTCCTTACTAGGTCGAGTGATTAGCAGAGTTGGACATTAAGTAGTATGGGGGTGAAAGTGAAAAGAAATAAACATTGTTTACGGTGGCTTTATATCCCATTACTTTCAAGTCAGTTTCAGTCAAATTCTGGCCTAATTCATTTTAGTACACTTGTATGATAAACGAGCAGAGAAGTCAGAGAACAGGGGAGGGGACTGGAATTCCCAAGACCAGCTACAGTCAAGGCTGAATCAAATGGTAGATCACAGGCAAAGTAAACAAGGGGTCATAAAAAGAGTTGGAGCCAAACACACCTCTAAATGGGGGCTGAGCTTGTTCCTTCACATGCCAAACTGTCATATCTACATAACCATGCAAAATGCTGACCGGGTGTAATTTACAAACTGTTAGCATTTTTCAGCCTAGATATACAAACACAGATGTTATAAAAAGCAGGGACAGCCCCATTAAAGTGTTTGGGCACATGACCATTCCCTTTAAGTGTAATATATATGAGTGCCTCAAAAACATACTACTAAACTTATTGAAGATTTCAGGTTTGTTGCATTAAGTAAACTTTGTATTTTCAAAAAAATCAGTAATTACTAAGTGTCAGTTTAACTTGGTTTTTCCTTTTATTTGACTGACTAAAAAAGTCTTAAAGGCATGTATTGCAAAATATGAAACCCATCTACAATGTATGATTAGTATGACCTAGGGTAGATTCCTAGTCTGATTCCTGGCATAGAAAATGTAATCTTGTATAATTGCACTTATAAACTTGGAGTCTGCTTGTGACCAAAACTATCGAACAGTCTTGAAATATGAGCAAAAATGCAGCTACTTCATAGTTAGACTAAAACAAAATCCAACATATTTTATGTGTGCCACCAATAACTATGTTTTTAATGAGCTAGCTGCTTAAAGGGAATCTGTCAGAAAATTATATCAGTTACATATGGATTTTTGACCTAATTCCTTACTCTAAACTCTCTCTATTCATGTAGTTCTATTTTTTATACTTTCCTCCTATCCTCTGTAAACTTCAAAATAAAAGATTCCATCTGTCAATCATAATGAGTACTCTACTGCTCACTCCCCAAGGAATGAATATCGCGCATCACTACATAGCCCTTCCCTTCTCTGATCTGTTGTGTGACTCATTGCAGACAGTTCAGAAAGGAGGGGGAGGAGATGTGTGCTTAGTTGCAGCTCTGACCTCTTCATGTCATTGTGTGTATCTGAGGAATGTGTGTGCAGTGTGAGATATTTCTATGTGATTATAAGAACATTTGATCATGTGCTCACCAGATGCACATATTACATGTACCCTGTTTCCCTGAAAATAAGACACTGTCATATATTAATTTTTGCTTCCAAAAATGCACCACGTCTTATTTTCAGGGGGTGTCTTATCTCCATGAAAAAGAATTCACATTTCTTGATAAACAAAAAAATGAACATTTATTATATACTGTACAGTAGTTGTCATCACGTTGTCATCAGAAACCAGCAGGGCCGGCTCCAGGTTTCTGTGGGCCCCGGGTGAAAAGGTCTCAGTGGGCCCCCTTTAGCACATTATCGCGGACTAATATATATATATTGCTGCACACTTACCGCAAGCCCCATAGACAATGCATGGGGCTTGCCGCAAATGCGTAGCAAGTGCAGCCGCTAGGCGGAAAATGCGGCAGATGTGGGGTTTTTTTACCGCAAGTGCCACATTTTTAAAAAGACGCCTATGTGAAGGCAGCCTTACAGGAACAGTGACTGCCGAAACCAGCAAGAGCTGTTTCTGACAGTGAGTATATTACACGTTGTTAGGAGCAGGCTAAAATGCATTTGCGTTCCCTTGCGCTTTTTAAAAATACCCTTTAAATGCAAAAGGTTGCATTTTTGTGCATCTGAAGATGCTTGGTATATACGCAAGCATCCTCAAACACACAAATAATGCATGCAGCTCAATGGAGCTACACTGACATATGGGTGTCACCGCAGCCAAGCGGAGTGTCTGGCCGTCTGGATCTCTCTTTCTCCTCACCTTTCTTTTCGCCGCTCCGGTCTCCTCCGGTCGCTCTGCACATATCAGCACAGTAATGACATCGTGCTCCTCCATGCTGAGCTGCAGAATGCAGACAGTGGCAGAAGAGACTCTGGAGAAGAATGCTGCTGGCAAAGGCGGCTGGGACTATAGGAGCGGAATCCTCGGGGGGCTACCACTGGTACACATACCTCGTACACACGCGGCTCTGCTCCGTACACGTCGTACGCATGCGGCTCTGCTCCATACACCTCGTACGCACGCGGCTCCGCTCCGTACACCTCGTATGCGCGCGGCTCCGCTCCGAACACCTCGTATGCGCGCGGCTCCGCTCCGAACACCTCGTACGCGCGCGCGGCTCCGCTCCGAACACCTCGTACCGCGCGCGCGGCTCCGCTCCGAACACCTCGTACGCGCGCGCGGCTCCGAACACCTCGTACGCGCGCGCGGCTCCGAACACCTCGTACGCGCGCGCGGCTCCGAACACCTCGTACGCGGCGCGCGCGCCGGCTCCGAACACCTCGTACGCGCGCGCGGCTCCGCTCCGAACACCTCGTACGCGCGCGCGGCTCCGCTCCGAACACCTCGTACGCGCGCGCGGCTCCGCTCCGAACACCTCGTACGCGCGCGCGGCTCCGCTCCGAACACCTCGTACGCGCGCGCGCGGCTCCGCTCCGAACACCTCGTACGCGCCGCGCGCGGCTCCGCTCCGAACACCTCGTACGCGCGCGCGCGCGGCTCCGCTCCGAACACCTCGTACGCGCGCGCGCGGCTCCGCTCCGAACACCTCGTACGCGCGCGCGCGGCTCCGCTCCGAACACCTCGTACGCGCGCGCGCGCGGCTCCGCTCCGAACACCTCGTACGCGCGCGCGCGGCTCCGCTCCGAACACCTCGTACGCGCGCGGCTCCGCTCCGAACACCTCGTACGCGCGCGGCTCCGCTCCGAACACCTCGTACGCGCGCGGCTCCGCTCCGAACACCTCGTACGCGCGCGGCTCCGCTCCGAACACCTCGTACGCGCGCGGCTCCGCTCCGAACACCTCGTACGCGCGCGGCTCCGCTCCGAACACCTCGTACGCGCGCGGCTCCGCTCCGAACACCTCGTACGCGCGCGGCTCCGCTCCGAACACCTCGTACGCGCGCGGCTCCGCTCCGAACACCTCGTACGCGCGCGGCTCCGCTCCGAACACCTCGTACGCGCGCGGCTCCGCTCCGAACACCTCGTACGCGCGCGGCTCCGCTCCGAACACCTCGTACGCGCGCGGCTCCGCTCCGAACACCTCGTACGCGCGCGGCTCCGCTCCGAACACCTCGTACGCGCGCGGCTCCGCTCCGAACACCTCGTACGCGCGCGGCTCCGCTCCGAACACCTCGTACGCGCGCGGCTCCGCTCCGAACACCTCGTACGCGCGCGGCTCCGCTCCGAACACCTCGTACGCGCGCGGCTCCGCTCCGAACACCTCGTACGCGCGCGGCTCCGCTCCGAACACCTCGTACGCGCGCGGCTCCGCTCCGAACACCTCGTACGCGCGCGGCTCCGCTCCGAACACCTCGTACGCGCGCGCGCGGCTCCGCTCCGAACACCTCGTACGCGCGCGCGGCTCCGCTCCGAACACCTCGTACGCGCGCGCGCCGGCTCCGCTCCGAACACCTCGTACGCGCGCGCGGCTCCGCTCCGAACACCTCGTACGCGCGCGCGCGGCTCCGCTCCGAACACCTCGTACGCGCGCGGCTCCGCTCCGAACACCTCGTACGCGCGCGCGCGGCTCCGCTCCGAACACCTCGTACGCGCGCGCGCGCGCGCGGCTCCGCTCCGAACACCTCCAGTTAAATCTGCCATTATGGCACTTTATTCCGCCCCTTCAGCCTCAGTAAGAGCCTCTGGTTTCTTGTCAAAGCATTTTTTTATTTCAAATGGTGTTCGACAAGGCTGTCTTTTGTCCCCTTTAATTTTTGCTATGGCAATCGAACCTTTGGCAGCGGTGGTACGCCTCAACCCCCGCATTCATAGAGTTAATGTAGGCTCCCAAGAACATAAAATCGGTCTCTATGCGGATAATGTCATCTTTTCATGTACAGACGTTAGAGATATCCATCCCTGAGATCATGCGCCTTTTATCTGACTTCTCAGTCGTCTCATAGTATAAACTAAATCTCAAAAAATCCACACTCTTTCCACTCCATGTCCCATTTTCACTCCAAACGGCTTTGCAGAAAGTGTTCCCCTTTACCTGGTCGCCCAAAGGCTTTACATACTTAGGTATCTATATTACTTCCATATTGTTAGGAGGAATTGCAATATTATTTCCGCGGCTATCAGACGGGAACTTGACCCTCTCAATTCTTCCTCTCTCTCTTGGATTGCCAGAATCCAGATGATAAAAATGGTTATCTTACCCAAACTGGTCTATCTTTTCCGCTGCCTACCCTTACATTTCCCTTGTGTAGATATATCCCTTTTTCAGCGTCTTCTCTATCGCTTCATATGGAGATCTTAACCGCGCCGTGTTTCCTCCCGTATTATGGTCCTTCCGTGTTCGGAGGGGGGTCTGGGGGTGCTGGATGTTAAGTCTTACCACAAGGCCGCATTGCTGGAAGCTGCCAAATTCTGATGGACTTCGGACACTACTCATTTGTGGATGAAAATTGAGTCGTCATTTGCTCCCTCCGACTCCACCAGATTGTTATTGAAAAGGGGCTCCTAAAGTCGCTCCCTAGCTTCACAATGTCTGCTTTAATAAATGTGTGGTCCAAATACAGTCCAGCTTATCTTCCTTTCCTCTACAAACATATCTCTCACAGCACTAGAGCACATAATACCATACCTTTCATTATCTCGATGGAAAGGCACCGGTATCCATACTCTAAAAAACCTCTATGACACAGCGGAATTATCAGAATTTTCTACATTGACATCTTTCTATTCCTTACCCCACTCTTGTTTCTACCAATATTTACAAATTCGGCACCTATTACAGACCTGCAGGCTCCCATCGGATGACTGGCTGACCAATAGCGACATACTTCCCCAATTCTTCGAACCTGAATATCCTGACCAACATGGAGTTTCCATTTTTTATAGAACACTTTTTGTCCCAAGTGATCAAACCAAACTCCCATATATGAAAATTTGGGAACACCGTCTCTCTTTCACTGCCCCGATTGGCGAACGGCAGCAAGTCGCACGGCGAAATTTTCTGCGTGTATTAATCATTTGGAACAAACTAAGAAACTACAGCTCAATTGGTATATCTCTCCACTACATTTATCCTGATTTACCCCCTCGGTCTCTCCATTGTGTTGGAAAGGCTGTTCACTTATGGGTTCACTTGAGCACGTCTGGTGGTTTTGTCCTCGGGTACAAGCATTTTGGCTCACTGTCGAACGCATTCTGCATACTGTATTGCATATTACTATTACCCTGACCAGCCAACTTGCTCTACTGGGAATTGGTTTAGCTGACTTACCACGGCCCTTGCGTCCTATTACTGTTAACATTCTTGTTGCTGCATGACAATGCATTGCGAAATATTGCAAACAATCTTCTTGTCCTACACAATCGGAGTTGGTAACTAAAATCAACACTCATTTTCAGTATATACTCATTTTGGCGCACAATATTTCCAGGAAAAACAAGGTGATGACCTGGTGGGATCCGTGGACAACTTCAGGATTGAATTCTGTTGTCCTCCCTCCCTGACATCATTTTGATGGCCGTTTTATTGACTGATTCAATTACTTGTGCACTGGTTTTGCTCTACTATTGCAACTGAAGGGTCTTGAACCTGCTTCTAACGTCTGGTATTGTATATGCTGCTGACTCATGCCCTTTCCTCTCCCTCTCGCCTCTTATTGTTCCCCCTCCCCTTATATATAATATTATTATTTATTTTTTCTTTTTTTTCCTATTCCCCTTTGGCATAATGTTGTACCTAGTTCTGTATTTTGCTCATATTGCTTGTTGCCCTATCAGCAATCCATTGTTTGTGTCTTTGTTTATAACCAAATAAAAATGTATTGGTTTTAAAAAAATCATCTGCAGCCCCCATCATCCCTCAATATGCCCATCAGCAGCCCCCATCATCCATCTGCAGCCCCCATCATCCATCTGCAGGCCCCATCATCCCACAGTATCCCTCTGTAGCCCCCATCATACCCCAATATTTCTCTGTAGCCCCCATCCCACATCTGCAGCCACACACCCAGCCAACCACACACACACACGGTACCTCTGTTGCCGGAGCCTACCGCCACCGCTTCATTCCTCCATGTCCTCCTGTATGCACCTTACGTATCCGGGCGCCGCTCAACATAGATATAAGGTAGTAAGCTGCCAGACAATCAGGCAGTGGCTGCTGGCGTCTGATTAGATGCCAAATTACCGTACATCTATGCTGAGCGGCGCCTGGATGACATCCATACGGGAGATGTATGGTAATGCAGCGGCCAATCGGACGCCAGCAGCCGCCGCCTGATTGGCTGACGGCGTGCTATCATACATCTACATTGAGTAGTGCCCGAATACGTACGGTGCATACAGGAGAACATGGAGGAATAAATAAAGCGGCAAGCAGCAGTAGAGGTAGGCAGGCAGGCCCCGGCAATAAGGTACCATGAGTATCAATTTTTGATTTCTGCTGTCTTATTTTCAGGTGGTGCCTTATTTTGAAGGAAATAGGGTATGTAGGAAAACAAAAGTTCATCTAAACACATAGAAATCTCTTACAGGCAGTACACAGTGCAGGACAAAACACCTCCCTCCTCCCAGCACAGAGCGGAGGGACAGAACAGCAGCTTGATTGTTGTGGGTATTTTAATAACACTTACACACGCTGAACTATTTGGCTGTGAAAGTAATGGACAAGACTAATGCAGCAGCTGCCTGCAGGGTGTGAAAATGCTTATAGCAAGGAAACTACAAAACGTACAGTTATTATTTTACATGTTTAAAAGGGCTGTCCAGGCACTGTTCAAGGGTAATATTAGCATCGTACTGAAAAATGACCTGACAGTCTCTTTAAATCGAATCGGGTTAAATCAGGAATCAAATCAGCAGGTGTTTGACATCTATTCTGAGAGCAACATGATGTAGGTAGAAAGCAGAGCTATGGAGTCAGAGTGTATATACAATGGTCCAAATCTGAATTACAGTGCATACTAGTAGTATTCAACCCCCTGCAGATTTAGGTGGTTTGATAAGATGCAAATAAGTTAGAGCCTTCAAACTGCAAACGAGAGTAGGATTTATTAACAGAAGCATAAATCTTACAAACCAAAAAGTTATGTTGCTCAGTTGAATTTTAATAAATTTTAAACATAAAAGTGTGGGTCAATTATTATTCAACCCTCAAACCACCAGCATTCTGTTTGGTCCCCCTAAAGTATTAAGAAGTAGTTCAGGCACAAAGAACAATGAGCTTCACATGTGTGGATTAATTATCTCTTTTGCCAGCCTTTTCTGACTATTTAAGACCCTCCCCAAACTTGTGAACAGCACTCATACATGGTCAACATGGGAAAGACAAAGGAGCATGCCAAGGCCATCAGAGACAAGATCGTGGATGGTCACAAGGCTGGCAAGGTGTACAAAACCCTTTCCAAGGAGTTGGGCCTACCTGTCTCCACTGTTGGGAGCATCATCCGGAAGTGGAAGGCTTATGGAACTACTGTTAGCCTTCCACGGCCTGGACAGCCTTTGAAAGTTTCCTCCCGTGCCGAGGCCAGGCTTGTCCGAAGAGTCAAGGCTAACCCAAGGACAACAAGGAAGGAGCTCCGGGAAGATCTCATGGCAGTGGGGACATTGGTTTGAGTCAATACCATAAGTAACGTACTCCACCGCAATGGTCTCCGTTCCAGACGAGCCCATAAGGTATCTTTACTTTCAAATCGTCATGTCAAGGTTCGTCTACAGTTTGCTCATGATCACTTGGAGGACTCTGAGACACTCTGGTTCAAGGTTCTATGGTCTGATGAGACCAAGATCGAGATCTTTAGTGCCAACCACACACGTGACGTTTGGAGACTGGAGGGCACTGCATACGACCCCAAAAATACCATCCCTACAGTCAAGCATGGTGGTGGCAGCATCATGCTGTGGGACTGTTTCTCAGCCAAGGGGCCTGGCCATCTGGTCCGCATCCATGGGAAGATGGATAGCACGGCCTACCTGGAGATTTTGGCCAAGAACCTCCGCTCCTCCATCAAGGATCTTAAGATGGGTCGTAATTTCATCTTCCAACAAGACAACGACCCAAAGCACACAGCCAAGAAAACCAAGGCCTGGTTCAAGAGGGAAAAAATCAAGGTGATGGAGTGGCCTAGTCAGTCTCCTGACCTTAACCCAATTGAAAACTTGTGGAAGGAGCTCAAGATTAAAGTCCACATGAGACACCCAAAGAACCTAGATAACTTGGAGAAGATCTGCATGGAGGAGTGGGCCAAGATAACTCCAGAGACCTGTGTCGGCCTGATCAGGTCTTATAAAAGACGATTATTAGCTGTAATTGCAAACAAGGGTTATTCCACAAAATATTAAACCTAGGGGTTGAATAATAATTGACCCACACTTTTATGTTTAAAATTTATTAAAATTCAACTGAGCAACATAACATTTTGGTTTGTAAGATTTATGCTTCTGTTAATAAATCCTACTCTCGTTTGCAGTTTGAAGGCTCTAACTTATTTGCATCTTATCAAACCACCTAAATCTGCAGGGGGTTGAATACTACTTGTAGGCACTGTAGATAGATATATTAATCTATATCTATATATAATAATGAATTGGGTACAGTAATACAACACTATATGCTTATTATGAATTATGTTCTATCTTGATTATTATATCATAATGATTAAAGCCTGATGTTCACATTGTACTGCAATAAATCTGTCACTTAAACATGAGCCATATGTGGTGGAGTCTGAGTCTCATTCAGGGGAATTGAGGAGTCTGGGTGGAAGGTTTGGCTTGCCGACTCCACATCCCTGGTAGAGAGATCCTGATTCTGTTTGTATCTTCTGGGCTGTTTATTATAATTTCAATTAAGTCAGTGTTTTATCAGCCGTAGAGTATCACTAGAGAACTAGTTTTCTCCTGCCATGTAGTCGTCCTTCTATGTATAACCTCACCCCAGCACTCATTGACAGCTTTTGGTGTACACTGTGCATAGGCAGAAAGCTGTTAATTAGTGGTGTGGGCGGGGTTATACAGTCCTCGGCATTCAGAGAACTGCAAGACCAGCAACAGAGAAAACAGTGTTTTTAGCAAAACTGCACTAATCAGCCCAGTAAGTGATACATCAGCAGAATAGGGCTCTCAGGCCCCACATCATGTTGCGCTCAGATTACATAGCAAAAAATGACAAATTCCTGTTAAAACACCAGTTGAACTAGAATTGTTTTGAGAATTGAAAAAATGTATCTTTTGCTATTAGCTTTTTAATTCTACCTATTGCTTTTTAGCCTAAAAAAGAAGCCACAAAGGAAGAAGTATGGGCTTCTCTCAGACTATGATGACACCATGGAATTGGGATCAATGGACAGTGATGAAGAAAAAATTTTTGAGTCAAGAAGTATAAGAAGGTAAGCACTTTAGGAGGCCCATGGGTCTGCGACTTGTCTGTTTTGAAAACAAAAAATAAATAATGTTTTCTTCTATTGACAGATGATCAGTAAGGTTGTAAATCTTGGATCACTAACCACAGCCAAGCCCTGTCCTTGTGATGACACAGCAAATGGTTTCTTTCTGTGTTTTGAGGGGATGTGAGCCTCACTGACCAAATTCATTCTTAACTTTAACTGCTGCCCCTGGAAAAGCCTGACTGACCTGAGCCTTGGACTGTTATTCTGCTGTGTGCACTTCCATACTAAAGACTTAAGTGGGACGTATGAATTCTCTGGCCTTTGTGCAATATGAACATTCCATTTTCACAGTGTGGACTTTGCTTCTAATTTTTATTGGAACTAATGGTTGAATAACAAGTACTTTCCTTTTTTTACCTTTTCCAGCAAAAAGTATTTGTTAAATCATCTTGTCAAGACCAGGTAATTGTCTGGTTCTCCTGCCAAGGAATTTGGAAAAGATGCAAGGTCACTTACTTTGCGCTACTAATTTTGTATGCTGTGCAGGATATTTTGTAACAAACATTTATTTTTCCACTGTTCTTTTTTTATATATGAATAAAACATTAATTAATCTGGATAAAGGTTTGATTTTTTCAGCAAATCATTGCGTGCTCATTGAGTAAGCCATTAAAGGGAAGGTGCCACAGTTTTTTTTTTGTATCAAAAATTATTAGATAAACAATTATTTTTAATACAAAATAATATATGTTAACATACTTTTAATTATCTTTCTTTTTGCAGCCACTGGGGACTGCCATTTTACTTTGCAAGATGGAAGAGTCACTGTATGTTACTTACACTTTGCTATATGACAGCCCTAGTTATAGGAGTCAGCAGTCAGCCCCAACCCTATGCTTTGTATTGGGCAGCGTCCTACTGTGGTCTGGGCACTCAACCTGGATGTCGAGATCACAGCAGAACGCAGGCGATCGGTGCCATCTTTATTGAGTCCAACACAGTGCATGCTGTGAGTTCCACTTTCCTCTCTATAGCCACTTGGTAGCCATGCGAATAAACAAGAAGACCGACAGATTCCAGGTGCAGAGTAGCAGGGTGGGCAGTGCAGGCAGTGCTCCCTGCCAGCCTGTAGTGTTCATAACATAGTAGTATGGTGACCTGACCTTGGCTGGGTGAAGATGTGCATCTCTGTAGCGCTGTAGACCCAGGACTTAGAAACCTTGCCTAACCGTTACTAAGGTTGTGAAGGAGGAGGATGGCAGACCCCATCCTGTGTCACAAACCTGGTCCGGATCCTGCGGGAGGTAATTCAGACCTTACCAGGCTGTTTGGCAGTGCCGGACCGCATGCGAAGAGCGCCGAGCTCCCAGCAAAAGACTCCGCCTCATGCTCCATTGCTGCAATCGCTGAGCCCACAAGACCAGCAGCGCTCGTCACCCATGTTTGAGGAGGCTCACAGACGGGAGAGTGAAGATGAGAGACGGTTCCTCCCCTAGTGAGATGGGATTACAGAAGGAACAGGCAGGAGATGCAGTGGAGAGTGGTGAGTTTGTTAATGGACGCCATGTTGACAGTGAGATATTGCAGGCTCGCCCCCTCCCCCCTGCACACACTCCAGTGAATTACAAAACATAAGAGGCCTGATACAAGCCCTTACCATCTAAACAAGACCTGGATGCAGTAGTGAAGAGGCTTGAAACCTCCCAGGAACGGGCTCTGTACACTATAAAGGAGGATTTAGAATCCCTGAAAGAGAGTGGCGACTAATGAGGAGGCTGTGTCCTCACTGGAAAGCAGAGTCACAGCTTTGCAAAGGGAAGTAGTCTGTTCACACTCCCGTATTCTGTCGCTTACAGTACAATCAGACGGCCAGAAGAATAGGGAGAGATGGAACAATATCCATCTTAAAGGGATCCCTGAATCTGTCTCTTTGGAGGCCCTCACAGAAACCTCTGGGTTCTACCTGTAAGATAGATAGGGTGTGCTCGTGAGACTCTATGTATTCTATCGATAGCGCAAACCCACATGATATCCTCTGCAGGCTACACAATTTTACAGACAAGGACGCTTTTGTTCAAGCTGCGTGGTGTTATGGTATGAGCTCAATAGACTGCACAGCTATTCTCCTGTTTCCAGACGTTTCTAGCGGCACACTTTATATGAGAAGGCAGCTCCATCCTCATGAAGATCAAAGAGGCAAGGGCCACGTACTGATGTGGTCATCCTTTTCATTTGATTGTAAGACAAGAGGTCCGACTTTGCTATCTGGACAAAGGAGGATCTGGATGGCCTCTTTGCATTTCTAAATATTCCTTCAATAGTTTAATGTTTTTTTATAGATATACATCTGTTTTTGTACAGGAGTGTGTGTGCCCTGGCAATTTAGCTGTTATTTTTAAGCTTAGAGACGGATGTGTTTGTTTTTCGTGCCTGTTATCAATGACTTTTGAAATAGATGGGACACTGGAAAGATAAATTTGGATCAGGAGGGGAGGAGGAATTGAGACAGGAATGTCTGGTCTTGTTGGGTGATCGAGAGAGGGATTATTGTGGTTGGGATGTTATTATTATTTTTATTATTATTATTTATTTAAATAGCGTCATTGGTTCCATGGCGCTTTACATAAGAAGTGGGGGTAACAAAAGCAGGTACCTTATTCACCTTATTCCATTTGCCCAAATGTACATATTACCAGAGAGAGAGTTATTAATATGATGACAATTCCAGAGTGTTAACCCACCCCCATCCCTCCTCCCTTTCTGGTCCTCCACGACCACCTAAAAAACCAGACCATAACATTAATCTGATAACTGAATGTTAAGTTCCAGGTTTGCAGGGTCTTGATGCCACCCCTTAGGCTCACTTTTGACATTCCGGGCACTACCTCACACAGGCATCTGCCTATGATGAGGCAAAACTGTGAACGGCCGCTATAGTAATACTGCGGGTGGCGAAAACAGGAAGTGCGGGGACCGCGCATGCGCGGTATACACTGCGCTCCGGAGCTGGAACGCAAGCTAAGGGGAACAGTGCCAAGTGTTTCCGGGAGGTGGATCTCATGACGGGGGCGGGGAGTAGAGAGGGGCGGCCACAGAGCAACTATATTAACCCACAGTGGAGCCGGCGGCGCACACAGCTCTACACAGGAGAGCTGCTGCTTGTCTTTGATGTGCCGACCGGACTGGGAACAAGGTATCTATGTAGACACTTGATTCTAATTCCACAGGGGCGATTATAGTGACTATAACAAGACATGTTAAGAGTATATGGGTTTATTAATGGAAAATGTCACTTCAGTCCTCCACAGAACCCTAGACTAAGAGGGAGTAGAAGGCTCTGGATAATTTATTAAAACAAAGGGGAGGTGAGACTGATATTGGAGACCTGCATGTTATGTGTACAGGTATATTAAAATATTTTTAATATCTTTCACATATGGTGTTAAATAGGGGAATATGTTAAAATATTGAACCGATATATACCCTCTTTTTTAGGCAACTATCTGTTTCCTTCTAATGAATGTGGGGAAGATCCAGACCGTTTAATCCCTTAGTGGGTTTCTGGGTTAATACTAACAGGTTTGTCCCCGCGTATTTTTGAAGATTAAGCTTCTAATGTACCTGTTGCCATATAAACAATACTATTTCTCTCCTCAAAAGTGAGGGACACTTAAGGAATCAATTTTGACTGTTCACCCTGATAAACATTGGAGAAGACTGTAAGATACACTCCTCCACTGGATAAAAAGGTTGGGCATATATCATCTTTGTGTTGTTAGAGAGTATATATTAATGGGACACTCAACACATTTTCCTTGTTTCCAACATGTAAAAGGAAGAGTGTTTATCCCGCTACAAGGTTACTGAAACCAAGAAACATTTGGGACAATAGTAACACCCTGGTAGGTGGACTGACTGGACAATTACCGCACTATTAGGGTGTTTTGTAACTGTATCAGCTGGCACCATTTTATAAGTGAGAGATAACACAGGTCAACAAAAAAAATTTTTTTTTCTGGTGCCCAAAATATTTTAATGAATTTGGGGTATTTTTGGGGTGCTGATTCTGAATATGCTATCAGTTTTGCCAGATTGGCTCAAGTTTTTGAGATTTTTGGTATCTTATTTATAGCACTTGTTGGTAAATGCGACGCATCATCTCATTAATTTCTTTGGATTAGTGCTTGAACTGAGCAGTTCTCAATATAGTTTTGTGTTAATTAGTGTTCTAAAAGTTTGTTCATAGCTTGATTTTTGCACTAACTTTATGTTGTTGTCTGTTTTCCAGTGAAAAGCATGAACTCATCAAGAAGAAGTTGTCTTAACGATCCAGACTCATTCTGTTACATTTGTGGTGAATATACACTGACAAAACATAGAAGAAACATAACAGACTTCGTTAAAAAAGTGTATTTTGCCTATTTTGGGGTTATGCTTGGGGACCAAGACAAGTTTTGGGCACCACACATAGTGTGCAAAGCATGTATCGAATTATTACGAAAATGGAGCAAAGGACAAAGAACAAGCTTCAAATTTGGTGTTCCAATGGTGTGGAGAGAGCAAAAAAATCATCAAGATGACTGTTATTTCTGTGCAGTGCAAGTACAAGGATTCAATAAGCATAAGAAACGAAAATGGGAGTATCCTAACATGGAATCTGCAAGAAGGCCTGTCCCTCATTGTGAAGATGTGCCTGTACCTGTGTTTACCATGTTACCTGACCTTCCCCCACCTGATGATGATGATGATGATGAAATGCAGGGTATGGAGCTAAGCATTAGTTCTGGAAGTGAACTAGAATATGAAGGAAGTTTCAGAACACCTACGCAATTTACCCAAGGAGAGCTCAACGATCTAATAAGAGACCTCAACCTCTCAAAAAGTGCATCCGAACTTTTAGCTTCAAGGCTAAGTGAAAAAAATTGTCTGACGCCTGGAACTAAAATTACATCTTACAGGACCAGAGAAGAAGCACTTCTTCCATTTTTCTGTGAAGATGACCTACTTGTATATTGTAAGGATATTCCTGGCCTGATGCTGCAAATGGGTTTACAAGTATATCGTCCTGTAGACTGGAGGCTTTTCATAGATAGTTCTAAAAGGAGTTTGAAATGTGTTTTGTTGAACAATGGCAATCAGTGTGCATCCCTTCCAGTAGCTCACTCAACTAAACTTGCAGAACAATACCAAAATGTCAAAATGGTCTTGGAGAAACTGTGCTACCATGAACATTCGTGGCTGATATGTGTTGATTTAAAAATGGTCAACTTTTTACTTGGACAGCAAAGTGGATACACAAAGTATCCTTGCTTCATCTGCATGTGGGATAGTAGAGCAAAACATCAGCACTGGGAGAAACTGAATTGGCCTCCAAGGGACACCTTGACAGTAGGAGCATCAAACATAGTGAACGAACCTTTGGTGGACAGGGAAAAAATCATTCTACCACCACTTCACATAAAGTTAGGATTAATGAAGCAGTTCGTCAAGGCATTAGACAAAGATGGTAATTGCTTCATGTACATCTGCAGATCTTTCCCTGGTCTTAGTAGCGAAAAACTGAAGGCAGGAATCTTTGATGGTCCTCAAATTCGGAAACTCATTAAAGATTCAAATTTTCCTAAGGAAATGAATGACATTGAAGCTGCTGCATGGTGTAGTTTTGTGTTGGTAGTGAAGAACTTCTTGGGAAATCAAAAGGCAGACAATTATGAAGAACTGGTACAAAACATGCTATTGAGATTTAGAAATCTGGGTGTACACATGAGCATTAAATTGCATTATCTTCACAGTCACTTGGACAGATTTCCAGAAAACCTTGGAGATTTTAGCGAAGAACAAGGGGAGAGATTTCATCAGGATATTATGGTGATGGAGGAAAGGTACCAAGGCAGATGGGACAGACATATGATGGCTGATTACTGCTGGAATCTACAGCGTGACTGCCCCAATAGCTCACATAGAAGGAAATCATATAAAAAGCGCTTTTCCAGCGATTAAATGTCTATCTTTCATGTCTTGTTCATTTTTGAAGATTACTTTCTAAAACTAGTTAAAATAAACTAAAATCAACATTTACTTTGTTAAATTTATTGTATTCATGACAATATCAATAAAGTTAATGCGCGTGTAGCAAAAAACGTCTTTTTTTTTACACATTTTACGAAAAATCTCAAAAACTTGAGCCAATCTGGCAAAACTGATGACATATTCAGAATCAGCACCCCAAAGTTACCCTAAATTCAATGAAATATCTTTGGCACCAAAAATGCTGTTGACCAGTGTAATAGAGAAATGGTGGTGGGAGATTTTGAGACATTACTGGATACTCCATCTTAGACCCCTCTTTGTTATCCCACAGAACTCTCTGAGAAGATCACCACAACATGAGAATATGATTCCTTAAGCATACCCGCCTCTCAGCCTACACACCTGGACCTCAGACTGACAATCTGGTGGCTCACATATAACCAGTGTGACCCACATATCTTTGAAAATCTTACTTTAAAAGCCCCTGATGAGTCTCTCATATTATTTGGAGAGACGAAACGCATCGGGCAGGGAAGAGATAACCATATTTATGGAAATAACCGATGGATATTAGGTCTATGTGACTTTAGGACCTCTGAACAGGAGTTATAGGTGACTGAGACAATAGGACACCAGGAAAAGACCTGGTTACCACACTAACTGACTTAACCAAGAATTGGGTTGGGTGGTACCTTTCAATGACACGTATTGTGTCTGTGAGGCTAACTCCCTAAACCCATTGTAACAGTTTACAGTGTCCAACATCTTTTAGAACTCCTTGAGTTCCATATCACATGGACTATTGTTTGTCTATATATGTATTGGGGGTGGGTTACACACTATAAAGCACTGTCTGTATTCACTAAATCCACACCTGGATTTTTTAAAAGAATCTTAATAAAATACAACTAGAATCAAAAAGTTATTCTTTATTTGTTAGATGAAATTAAAAATAACTAGAAAACTGTAAATCGGTGATCTACTTAAAGTTTAAATACTGCTATCTATGGCTAGTTTTCTGACGGGCCCAATAAATAGGGAACAATGGGCGCTTGACGCCCAAGATGCCTTCTCTGATCCAGTGGGTAACCAAGGAGGCACACCATGTACGAATATCAAAACTACGTTTCAAACACTGACGGGTTGTTATAAAGATAATCTTAGATCCTGGTGGGAAATTAAGTCCCTTGAAAACTATATCAAAAACAAAATCGCCCCAGCCGGACTTAGGGTGAATTTAGCCCCGGCAAAGAGAACACGTTCCCCAGAGTTAATGGTCTCGTGGGAGAAGGAACTAACGGATAGTTCTCTCCGTTTGATGGAAATTCTTCTGAAAGAAGAAAAACTGATATTTGAACAAACATCAATTAAATTGAACAATTTGACTGAACAGGCCTTGAAATATAAAACAGACCCTGATTTTCAGAGGAGAGAAAATATACTTCAACAAACAATCGAAAAGTTCCAGAACAACATTAAGGATAGGAAACAAAAACAGTTTCAAAGAGACTATATATAGACTTTAGGGATAACGAAGCTTACCCCTTCCTAACAACACAGGGTACATCTGCTGTCCCGTTACCACCTCAACCAATACCCACTGACGTTTCCTCCTCAGAGGGGGAAACCTCAGAGAGTGAGAACAGTCTCGGGGTCTTAAGTGAAAGACTGGCGAGGTTGGAAAGGGCAAATAACGAGCGAGTCCCAAAGAAACCCCATAATAAAGGGAGGGGACGGGGCAAAAACAAACCACGATGGGGCACTCCGAAACCAGATCCAAGACCGGGACCTGCTCCCCCACAAGCACCGCCATCATCCTTAGGTGTCTTTTCTATACCATCTGCACCTTCATCTTTTTTAGAACAGAGCCTACAACAACGGGGGTACGATCTACGCGATCGACCCGTGGCTCCTACCCCTCGCTACCATTAGTTAGTCGTCCAGAAGGGAGGACCAAACCTGAGAGGGACAAACTAAAAATCATAAATTTGTCATCATATTCACTCAGTGATTTAGAAATCAAATTGCTGAGACAGGGTCTGTCATATGTACCGACGAATAGATTTGACTCCTTCGAATGGACAAAGGATATCAGTCTATTCGCTCGGAAACTAAAATGGCGTAGTTTCTTTAAAAACAATGATAGAAACAAATGCATTGAATTGGGCATTGCCGAGGAAGATCTACCTCTAGTGCAAGATATGGTTGATCTTGCACATACGAGGGAAAACGGCCTAGGGCCATTTACTGATCTGAGACCTCGCAGTACACGAGCACCCCCTTCAACAGGAACCACCAGTGTCGATATTTTTCTGAAATTAGTGAGCGAAGACCTGAACAAACTACAGGAGGCAGATAAACACTTCCACCCCAATTTAGATCGGTCAGAACGGGAAGTGTTGGAAAGGCTGTCCAAAAACCAAGAAATAGTTTTGAAACCTGCCGATAAGGGAGGTAACCTGGTGGTCATGAGTCATGAGGTCTACACTAAAATGTGTTTTGATATTTTAAAAGATCAGTCAACCTACAGTGTGTTGAAACAAGACCCGACGGAGGAATATAAGACAAACCTGAAGTTGCAGTTGGATAAAGCATACGAGGAAGGTTTGATAAGCAAAAGTGAGTGGAGGTTTATGGACATAAAACACCCGGTAACACCTGTTTTTTATTCATTACCCAAGATACATAAGGGGGTTTCCCCTTTGAAAGGGCGCCCAATTGTGTCTGGTAATGACTCATATTCTCAAAACGTTAGTATATATTTAGATAAAGTACTAAGAAATCATGTGCTATCATTACCATCTTACTTGAGAGATACAATGGATTTGTTAAATAGGCTAGAAGACATTATTGTGGAGGAGGAGACACATCTAGCCTCAATAGATGTAGAAGCGTTATATAGCAGTATACCCCATGAATTTGGTTTGGCAGCTGCCAAATACTTTCTCAGCATGAAGGGTATCCAATACGGTCCTCATAACAACTTTGTTCTTAGTATAATGGAGTACATTCTCAAGCACAGTTATTTCAAGTTCAATGGCAAATACTACCACCAGCTCAGGGGCACAGCCATGGGGAGTTCCATGGCCCCGACATATGCTAACCTGTTCCTGGGCTGGTGGGAGGACACAATTGTGTTTAGGGGTGAAGGTGACTCCTCTTGGTGGTGCCCCCAAATTCTTTTTTGGGGACGTTATATAGATGACGTCTTTGTCTTATGGTCAGGGGATGAGGGAAGTTTTAATAGATTTATTGTAGACCTAAACGAAAACAGTATAGGACTCAGATTCACGTCAGAGTTTCAAGAGAAGGAAATTAACTTCCTAGATGTCACGATTGAGAAAGGGGCAAATGGACATCTTACCACAAAAACCTTTAGAAAGAAAACGGCCAGCAATGACCTATTACATTGGAAGAGTCATCACCCCAAGAGTTTGAGAGCAGGGATACCGAAGGGGCAATATCTTCGTATGAGAAGAAATTGTTCAGACAACCGTCAGTTCTACGAACAGGCAAAGGGACTGAGAGAACGGTTCACTATGAGAGGATATCCCAGGGACGTCCTAAGTAAAGCTTTTAAGATGGCAGAAAAGACCCCTAGAGGGGATCTGTTAAAACCAAAACAAAAAGTGGAAAGTGATGTCATGAGGGTTATTGGAAAATATGACACTTGTGCAAAGGAGGTGAGAGAAATTTTGACTAAACACTGGCGCATATTAACAGCAGATCCTGAAATCGGTAACCTTATTCCAGTGACACCCTCTATAACATACAGGAGAGGAAGAAACCTCAAAGACCAGCTTGTCCATAGTACTTATGAACCACCAAAAACTAATAAAAAAAACCTGGTTAGATAACAGGGCAAATGGCACATTCAAATGTGGCAAATGTGTGGCCTGTAAGTATATAAACACTGATAAAACCTTTACCAGCAGGAACACAGGTAGGACGTTTGAAGTACGCCATTTTGCTAACTGTAGAACCAGTGTACTTGTAATCTAGAGTACATTGGCAAGACGAAACGGGAGTTTCGAAAAAGAATCGGGGAACATATAGGCGACATCAGAAAAAATAGGGACACCCCTATAGCAAGACATGTGAGACAGGAACATGAGGGCAGCCTTGATTGTTTCTCATTTATGGCAATTGAGGTAGTAACACAATCACCCAGAGGAGGTGATTGGGATAGGAAAATCCTACAAAAAGAATGTAGGTGGATACACCGACTAAGAACGGTAGCGCCGGAGGGTTTAAATGAAATACAAAATTACTCTTGTTTCATCTAACACATACATGTATAGCCTACTGATACATTTAGAAATTACCCCCTTCGTTGGGGAGGTGAGCATCTACTTTCTTTCCCTATATTGGAAACAGACCTCAGAAACTACCAATTCCCAAACCAATCCAGAAGGAAAATGGGATTTACTTGGACTCAGAGGATTTGACTCTGATATTATCTATCGAACATGTGTTTTTCCATGATACAATACAATACCAGGCATTATAGGCTAGGACACAAATGGCGAGTGGAGGTAGCAATTGTAAGTTACATGCTGGTCTCCCTTATTAATGTTTCACCTTATTCCATTTCCCCAAATGTACATATTACCAGAGCGAGAGTAAAGACTATACAGAGGGAGTTATTAATATGATGACAATTCCAGAGTGTTAACCCCCCACCCCCCCCCCACCCCCATCCCTCCTCCCTTTCTGGTCCTCCACGACCACCTAAAAAACCAGACCATAACATTAATCTGATAACTGAATGTTAAGTTCCAGGTTTGCAGGGTCTTGATGCCACCCCTTAGGCTCACTTTTGACATTCCGGGCACTACCTCACACAGGCATCTGCCTATGATGAGGCAAAACTGTGAACGGCCGCTATAGTAATACTGCGGGTGGCGAAAATAGGAAGTGCGGGGACCGCGCATGCGCGGTATACACTTCTGCGCTCCGGAGCTGGAACGCAAGCTAAGGGGAACAGTGCCAACTGTTTCCGGGAGGTGGATCTCATGACGGGGGGCGGGGAGTAGAGAGGGGCGGCCACAGAGCAACTATATTAACCCACAGTGGAGCCGGCGGCGCACACAGCTCTACACAGGAGAGCTGCTGCTTGTCTTTGATGTGCCGACCGGACTGGGAACAAGGTATCTATGTAGACACTTGATTCTAATTCCACAGGGGCGATTATAGTGACTATAACAAGACATGTTAAGAGTATATGGGATTATTAATGGAAAATGTGACTTCAGTCCTCCACAGAACCCTAGACTAAGAGGGAGTAGAAGGCTCTGGATAATTTATTAAAACAAAGGGGAGGTGAGACTGATATTGGAGACCGGCATGTTATGTGTACAGGTATATTAAAATATCTTTAATATCTTTCACATATGGTGTTAAATAGGGGAATATGTTAAAATATTGAACCGATATATACCCTCTTTTTTAGGCAACTATCTGTTTCCTTCTAATGAATGTGGGGAAGATCCAGACCGTTTAATCCCTTAGTGGGTTTCTGGGTTAATACTAACAGGTTTGTCCCCGCGTATTTTTGAAGATTAAGCTTCTAATGTACCTGTTGCCATATAAACAATACTATTTCTCTCCTCAAAAGTGAGGGACACTTAAGGAATCAATTTTGACTGTTCACCCTGATAAACATTGGAGAAGACTGTAAGATACACTCCTCCACTGGATAAAATGGTTGGGCATATATCATCTTTGTGTTGTTAGAGAGTATATATTAATGGGACACTCAACACATTTTCCTTGTTTCCAACATGTAAAAGGAAGAGTGTTTATCTCGCTACAAGGTTACTGAAACCAAGAAACATTTGGGACAATAGTAACACCCTGGTAGGTGGACTGACTGGACAATTACCGCACTATTAGGGTGTTTTGTAACTGTATCAGCTGGCACCATTTTATAAGTGAGAGATAATAGAGAAATGGTGGTGGGAGATTTTGAGACATTACTGTATACTCCATCTTAGACCCCTCTTTGTTATCCCACAGAACTCTCTGAGAAGATCACCACAACATGAGAATATGATTCCTTAAGCATACCCGCCTCTCAGCCTACACACCTGGACCTCAGACTGACAATCTGGTGGCTCACATATAACCAGTGTGACCCACATATCTTTGAAAATCTTACTTTAAAAGCCCCTGATGAGTCTCTCATATTATTTGGAGAGACGAAACGCATCGGGCAGGGAAGAGATAACCATATTTATGGAAATAACCGATGGATATTAGGTCTATGTGACATTAGGACCTCTGAACAGGAGTTATAGGTGACTGAGACAATAGGACACCAGGAAAAGACCTGGTTACCACACTAACTGACTTAACCAAGAATTGGGTTGGGTGGTACCTTTCAATGACACGTATTGTGTCTGTGAGGCTAACTCCCTAAACCCATTGTAACAGTTTACAGTGTCCAACATCTTTTAGAACTCCTTGAGTTCCATATCACATGGACTATTGTTTGTCTGTATATGTATTGGGGGTGGGTTACACACTATAAAGCACTGTCTGTATTCACTAAATCCACACCTGGATTTTTTAAAAGAATCTTAATAAAATACAACTAGAATCAAAAAGTTATTCTTTATTTGTTAGTTTTAACAATAGCAGGTACAATACATATGAACAGTCGAGGCTTGCTGATACACGACGGGAGAGGGCCCCTGTCCATGAGGGCTCACAGTCTATAGGGGTGGGAGAGGAGACAATAGGAGGGGAAGCGCCAGCCGTGTGGTGGTGCGGCGCTGGGTCTCATCATAGGTTGGAGGCTTGTTGGAATAGATGAGTTTTCAGGTTCTTTTTGAAACTTCTAAGGGTAGGTGAGTGTCTGACTTGCTGGGGGAGAGAGTTCCAGAGTATGAAGGAAGTGCGGGAGAAGTCCTGTATGCGGTTGTGGGAGGATGAGATGAGGGGGGAGGAGTTCTTGCGAGGAGCGCAGGTTGCGTGCAGGTAGGTATCAGGAGACCATGTCGGAGATGTAAGGGGGGGGCCAGGTTCTGGATAGCTTTGTAAGTCAGGGTTAGGATTTTAAATCAAGATCTTTGGGGGGTGGGGAACCAGTGAAGTGCCTTGCGGAGGGGGGAGACAGGGGAATAGCGAGGAGGCAGGTGGATTAGACGGGCGGCTGAGTTTAGGATAGAGCGGAGGGGTGCAAGGGAGGAGGCAAGGAGACCGGTGAGCAGTAGGTTGCAGTAGTCAAGGCGGGAGATGATGAGGGCATGGACGAGAGTTTTGGCAGTGTCATGATTAAGAAACGGGCGGATACGTGAAATGTTCTTGAGCTGGAGTCGGCAGGAGGTGGCAAGGGCTTGGATGTGGGGTTTGAAGGAGAGGGAGGAGTCAAGAGTGCCCCCGAGGCACTTGGCGTAGGGGACTGGGGAGAGGGATCAGTCGTTGACTAGGATTGACAGGTCTGGTAGAGGGGGAGGGCGGCCGGGGGGGGAAGACGACGAACTCTGTTTTGTCCATGTTCAACTTGAGGAAGCGAGCAGAGAAGAAAGATGAGATGGCGGACAGGCATTGTGGAATTTTAGACAGACGAGAGGTGATGTCAGGCCCGGAGAGGTAGATCTGGGTGTCGTCAGCGTAGAGATGGTACTGGAGGCCATGGGACTCAATGAGTTGACCTAGGCCAAGGGTGTAGATGAAGAAGAGTAGCGGTCCCAGAACCGATCCCTGGGGGACGCCGACAGTAAGGGGGTAGGACGAGGAAGAGGTGTGGGAGTGGGTGACGCTGAAAGTGCAGTCCGTAAGGTATGAGTAGATCCAGGAGAGGGCGAGGTCGGTGATTCCAAGAGATTCTTGGATTTGAGGTAGGAAGGAGTAGTCGACCGTGTCAAAAGCGGCAGATAGGTCGAGGAGGAGGACGTAGTAGTGTTTTTTACTCTTCGCGGTCAGTAGGTCATTGGTGACTTTTAGTTAGGGCTGTTTCGGTGGAATGGTGAGGTCGGAAACCGGATTGTAGGCGGTCGAAGATGGAGCATGAGGATAGGTAGGAGGACAGTTCAGATTGGACATGTTGTTCAAGTAGTTTGGATGCAAAAGGGAGAAAAGATATTGGGCGGTAGTTAGCGACAGATGATGGGTCGAGGGAGGGTTTTTTGAGGATGGGTGAGATCAAGGCGTGTTTGAAGGATGAGGGAAAGACAACAGTAGTGAGTGATAGGTTGAAGAGGTGGGTTTGGGCAGGGATGAGAACAGCGGTGAGGTTTGGGATGAGATGGGAGGGGAGTGGGTCGAGGGCGCAGGTGGTGAGGTGAGATCGTGACAGGAGGGCAGAGAGCTGGGCTTCTGTCACATTGGAGAAGCTTCCTTTGGTCAAGGAGGGTTGAGCTGTAATGGGGGTGGGTCGGGGGGACATTGGGCCAATGCTTTCTCTATAATTTTATCAATCTTTTGTATGAAGAAGGTGGCAATGATTTTAGTTATACCTGGGTCTGCAGGGATTCACCCCGTGGGTGTCTATGCCTTCGAGGACCCTCCTAAGGGTGAGTGCCCACAGAACGTATTTTCTGCGTTTTCTGCATGCAGTTTGCCATTTATGGTAATTTATGCTAATTTGTTCCTACAGTTTTGATTCCCATCAAAACCAATGTGTTTCACAGAAACACTGTGCCCACATATTGGTTTTGCAAGTGTCAAACACTGTCAAATACCTGCGTTTTTGGTGCGGATGGGAGAGAATTGACATGTTAATTATTTTCCTGCGTTTTTGCTTTAGTCAATGGAAAAAGCGCAAGAAAAACGCGCAACAAACACACAGAAAACACAGATCTCCTGTCAAGGACTCTAGGATCCTCAGGTTTTGCTGCGTTCAGGACTGCTTAAAAAAACGTCCTGTGGGTACATACCCTAACTTTTCTGTTGAGGTTCAGTTTTCCTGCTCTGCCCGGATAAGGTACAGTTTGCCTCTTTTCTTTTCTCCTTTGGTTTATTTCATTTTTCTTTTGCTAGTTCTTTCCCTTTTTCTTTCTCCACCTTCTTTGTCTTCTATCTTATCTCTTGTTAACCCCCAACCTACCCACTCTTTATGCTCTCCTCCTTGTCCCACCTTCCACTGGACAATGTCACAAAGCTGCTTAAGTATGGTTTCACACTTGTGCTCCCCGCCGCAGCGTATTGCGGTGGGGAAGCGCAAGCTGAGCGCAGGCACCTCGCGCCCCTATGTTTAACACGGGGACGCAAGTGCCTGCGCATGGGTGCAGATGGCCATGCGCACCCATTGCAGGCAATATATGATTTGTGCGCATGCGGATGCTTGCGCCCAAATCACACAGTCTCGTCTGCACCAGACATGCCTTCGATAGAGTTAATTGGACATTCATTGTGGAGACTCTCCCTTGGGGGAGAGGAAGCAGCAGTGGATGTTGTCCTTGTACTTGGTACCATCAGGTAGAGTGCGGGTGAGTGGCGTCCTTTCTGGTGACTTTAAAACACGCTTTGTGGCGTCAGCGGCGACCAATCAGCGGAGCATGGCTTGGCAGGGGTTTTGAATCCCACGCTGCAGGATTCGTATTTCCCGCCAATCCGCTTCGCAGATTGGTCGCCGCCGGCCGCGGCGACCAGTCAGAGAAGTAGCACGGCTTGGCGGGGGATTTGAATTCTGGCCACCATATAGGAATACCCATAATGTGGGTGTTCCAGTACGGTGGTCTGGGTACTACCGCTGGAAGCTGACACCAGTCATCTCCCAGATGGCTCACCGTGGACCTCTGTGCGGCAGTAGATGAGCCGCAGCTACCGTCAGATCTTCCGACGATAGCCGCAGCCGGACACGTGTATCCTGGCGATAGCGACGCCGATGCGTTGCCGTTGCCAGGTTTCAGCTTGGCGCAAGTTTTAAATGCGCACAGCTGTTTTACATACGCTTCACTGATCGGTTGCCGCAGCCGGCGGCGACCAATGAGCGCTGGCGCGTGATTCTCTGCACAGACAGACACGATTAGGCAATTATATAGTAGATACCTACAGCAGTGTCCGTGTGCAGCAGTATCAGTGTTGTGTGGCAGTGTCGGTGGGCGGCGCTATCAGTGTTGTGCGGTGGTGTCGGTGTACAGCAGTGTCAGTGTACAGAAGTATCAGTGGTGTGCAGCGTGGTTGGTGTGCAGTGGAGTCGGTATACAGCACTATCAGTATTGTGCGGCGATGGCGGTGTCTGTGTTCGGCAGTGTCAGTGTTCAGTTGCCGGGCGAGACTAAGCAGGGGCAGAATTGAGCGGGACAGGATGGAGCGAGCGGGGCAGGATGGAGCAAGCGGTGTCGGTGTGCGGCGGTGTCGGTGTGCGGTGGTGTCTGTGTTCAGTCGCCGGGCGAGACTAAGCAGGAGCAGAAAGGAACGGGACAGGATGGAGCGAGCGGGGCAGACTGGAGCCAGGGGGGCAGAATGGAGCCAACGGGGCAGGATGGAGCCGACGGGACAGGATGGTGGCGGGGGGGAGGGGGAAGATGGAGCCGGTGGTGCAGGATGGTGGCGGGGGGGCCAGGATGGAGGCGGGGGGCAGGATGGATGGAGCAAGCAGGGCAGGATGGATGTAGCGAGCGGGGCAGGATGGAGTCGGAGGAGCAGAGTGGTGGCGAGGCATGGGGGGGCAGGATGGGGGCAGGAGCCCCCTCTGATCTCACCCGTCTTCTCCAGTCAGCTAGAGAGTCGCACTCTGTACAGCGGTCATGTGACAAGGCGGGGCTGTGTGATGTCACATCAGCTCGCCCTGTCACATGACCGCTGTAGCTGGCTGGAGAAAATGGGTGAGAACAGCGGGAGGCGAGGGGGAGGTGGCGGGTACCGGTGCCGGGGGTCGCCGCGGCCGGAAGCATGTATCCTGGCGGTAGTGACGCCTATGCGTTGCTGTCGCCAGGTTACAGCTTGGTGCCAATTTTGAATGCTTGCGGCTTTTTGCATACGCTGCACTCATTGGTTGCCGCCGCTGGCGGCAACCAATGAGCGCTGGCGCGCGATATCGGCGACAGACACGATTTTGCAATTATATAGTAGATTTTTAATCATGGGCTTTGTGGGTCCTCTATATATACCTCCTGGGGCCTATTGTTTATATAGTGCTTTATAGTGCTATGGTATATGTTAGCATTATTCTTCTTAACCTTTTCACTGCCAAAATTGAGGGTTTTTAATTCCTTTATCTTAATAGAGGGTATTGTTACCATCTTTAGATTTTTCCCTATTGCTATGGATTTAACATATGATCGTGTACAGGGCTATACCCTGTATTTGAGATATACATATATATGTCACCTCGAAACTAATGATGGATATTGAGTTAAATTTTGGTTGTTAAATGTACTGTGCCATACCAACTTATCAATACCAACACCATCAATAAGTGAAAACCTCTTGACTATACCTTTTTCAATTGGTTATATTTGGTTTCTGATACATCTTAATAGCATCTCAAATTCTAGTAATCGGTCATATGTCAAACTATTGTTGCTAAAAGGAACTACTCTCTTTGCATCGCGGTGATTTACTAGCTGGTTCTTGTAATCGGTTATTGGGGTAAGCCATGCTATACTAATACACTTTTAATAGACTATTGTGAATCTGATTATTTTCCCATATTTTACATTCAGGGTTGAAAAAGTTGTAATTCTTTGTATGTGTCACGTAACTGTCGGACTCGTTGACTGTTATCCCTGCCCCATCCACTAGGCGGTGCCGGATTCCTTCGGCTAGGGGTGCCGATATTAGGGGACCATGTCCTCATTGGGACCTGCTCATTTAGTTCCTGTCTCGGTCGCTGGGCATCGCCATGTTCTTCCTGTGGGTGATGCTGGTGACAGGAGAGAGGTCCCTGTAGAGGCATCTGGAAGGCATCGGCTTCGTTCTGTCATAAGTGGGGTGGTTGGTACCAGTCATGCATCACCATCTGGCCTTGGTGTGGGGGCGGTCCGGGTGAGGTCATTAGGTTGTGAGGCCTACTATTAGAGAGAACCGCACCCTTCAAATACCCTGGGACCTGTCCTGCAAGCCGCCAGATATAGTCTTGGTTTTCCCAGTGATCTAGTTTGTGCTCTGTGATATTTCTTCTGACGTTGGCCTTGTTTTTACTGCCTGATGATTTTGTACATTTGCTGCCCTCTTGGTTTTGACGCTGCCTTCTGACTACGTTTTTGGATCTACTCCCTGACCTCCTAGTCTTTCTCCTTCCTGGTGGCCTCCCTGCTCCGGTCTTCTGCTCACCTATAGGCAGCTACTTCCTGGGATCTCCTGTAATTCCAGATACCTGTATAGGGGTAAAGGGTCTCGGAGTTCTCGGGGTGCTGCCTTACCGACTGCTCAGCCTTTGCAGTGGATTGTCGCCACAGTATGCATGTGTGGCACCTCAGAGTCTGGTTGCCACAGTGGCATTGCCTCCCTCGAGGGGGTGATGTCATGCTTGGAAGCAAGAATGGGTATCCACACCAGGTAAGCCCACAGCATGCAACACCTTTTATGACTCCAGACCATAATGGGAAGCTCTGAAACCCGGGTTCAGGAGAGCTCCCCTATAAATTCTGGCCTGGAGGCGGGGTTAGGAGTTCAGTTACTAGGATGACCGTGAAGTTGACCTGTGGACTGGAGCAGTGTCGGGCTCGTCCCAGGTAGAGTAGTGAAGGAACAACAAGCGTGAGGGACCCGTAGGAGAGGGTCTGAGGAAGCAGAAAAGCAGGCCTGGCGAGTGGAGCCAGCCAACCGGCTCACCCCATGCCCACCGGATACAGCTACATATATTGGCCCTGCAAAACCCTGATCTGGACTTTGTGCAATTTAAAGACCGAGCCATTTGAGTGCTGCGAGAACCAACTGCCAGTAGCACAGCACCCTCCCAGCGGCTGGCTCTAACGTACCACCCGGTAGTGGCGCCTTCTTCCCTAGCCACAGTGGGGGCCAGTGCACAGACTCTAGAAACTGTTACCCCTGAGGCCTTACAATTGCAGGTACAAGCTGAATAAGGGTATGGCTGAACTAACAAAGGCTGTACAGTCCATGCAGGGGTCCAAGCCATCAGAGAAGATACTGTTGGCCTCCAGCCCTGATGACATCCTGTGGCTATGCCAGAGGAGGTATCCATCGACCAGAGGATGAGCCAGTGATTGCTATGATGCTACAAGACAACCCATTTGCTGCCGCTGCAACGAAGCGGGCCACATAGCAAGATTTTGTACTTTAAACGAGAAACCCCTCGGGCAGCGGGTATGTGAGAGGATGGCCGGTCCTGCCTGTCGTGTTGGATGGCATCCCCATGAACACTTTGCTGGACACCGGTTTGCAATGATGCCTTATATCCTTTAAAAATGGTACTGGACAGACTCTGACCTCACTCGTCGCCCAGAGGAAAGCTTTATAAGCCAGCAATGGTCAACCCCTACCACAAGTAGGGTTCAAAGAGGTAACTATTAAGGTGGGGCGTGCAGAACTAACCGCCCAGGGAATGATAGTTGTTGATGTTGACTGGCTAGAATGTCACCAAATGATTACTTTGGGCACTAATGTAATTAAACATTGTCTAGGAAAAATTATTGCTTTGTTACAACAGGTTGCCGAAACTCCCAACACCAGGCAACAGAGACTCCTGCAGAAAGAGATAAAGGCCCTGATGCAGAGGCAGCAGATGGGGCTGTCTGATGGAGAAGTCGGCAGTGTGAGAGTGAATCGGTCCCCATTGCAATACCCCCGAAAAGTGAAATGTTAATCTGGTGTAGGGCAGCAATAGGCCTTAGGGGTCCAGACTACCAAGCCCTGGTAGAGCCCATGTACTCAGATAGTAGGCCCACTGTCCAAATAGCCAGAGGGGTAATCGATGTCTGCAAGAGTAGGGTTACATGTACGTAAGTATCTTGAACTGTGGGGAAGAAGAGGTCAAACTACCCTGGTATGCTACCATTGCTAAGCTGTTCACTGTCAATAACAATGCCATCACGGCAGTGGAACCTTTGAATCCGTCCAACCAGGCGGAGGACAACAGCTCCGAGGGGCAGCTGGAGGACTGGTGTCAAAGCTACACGTAGGCACTGACTCCACCCCTCTGCACCAAAAGCATGGAGTTTACCGGGTAGTTCAAGAATACGAACAGGTCTTTAGTAAACATCTTTTAGACTTTGGGCAGGTAAAAGGGGTACGACATCACATCCCCACTGGAGACCATCCGCCCATTAAAGAGAGGTACTGGTCTGTACCTCCAGCTCACTATCAATGTGCCAAAGAGATGCTACGGAAAATGATAGAGGCTGGGGTGATCAGAGATAGTTGTAGCCTCTGGGCAGCCCCACTAGTCCTGGTAAAGAAAAAAGATGGTACAATGAGAATGTGTGTTGACTACAGGCAGATAAATTGCATTACACATAATGATGCTTTTCCGTTACCCAGAATTGAAGCGTCATTAGCTGCACTGAGAACTGTTAACTATTTTTCCAGCTTAGTTCTCACCATTGGGTATTGGCAGGCTCCCGTGGCACAGGCGGAGAGGGAAAAGACCGCTTTCACGACACCGATAGGCCTCTGTGAGTTTAACTGCATGCTGTTTGGACTCTGCAATGCATTGGGAAAGTTCCAGAGGCTGTTGCCTGGGGCATTGAAACTTGTTACTGTACCTCATTACTCGAAGACGTATGAAGACCATCTGAAGCACCTGGCTGAAGTATTCAAGGTATTATCCAAGTTTGGTATGAAAGTGAAGCCGTCCAAGTGCCACTTACTGAAGCCCAAGTACTTAGTGCTTACAGTACTTAGGACATGTGGTCAGCGCTGAAGGTGTTGCAAAAGACCCTGAAAAAAGTCACCGTAATCAAAAACTGGCCGAGGCCCACTACCATCAAAGAAGTACAACAGTTCCTGGGACTCGTAGGCTACTACCGGAGATTTATCAAGGCCTTCACAAAGATAGCATCACCTTTGCAAGACCTCCTGGTAGACCAGTCCAAGAAGGACAAGAACCCGAGTCCTCCGTTTGAATGGGACAGTAGAGTTGAAGACTCCTTCACCCAGTTGAAGTGGCCCCTTATGGGGGACGAGATCCTGGCCTACCCTGATTATTGCCATCCGTTTGTGCTTTATACAGATACGAGCAACTTGGGAATAGGGAGCTGTGTTACCCAGGTGTAGAGATGCAAGGAGAGAGTGATTGCCTATGCCAGCAGGAAGTTCCGTCCTACAGAAAGGAATCCCGAAAACTAGAGCTCCTTCAAGCTAGAATTCCTTGCCATAGTCTGGGCTGTAACTGAACGCTTTAGGTATTACCTGGCTTCAGCAAAGTTTACAATCTATGCAAACAATAATCCACTCATCCATTTAGAAACTGCGAAGTTAGGCGCACTGGAACAGCAATGGATGGCCCAGTTGTCCAATTACAACTTTACCATTAAGTACCGGGCAGGGCATAAGAACACCAACGCTGATGCGCTGTCAAGGATGCACAACTTTCCAGATGCAGTAGAAGACCTGGAGGAACTGGAATAGATAGAGCTTCCAGCTTTTCACCACCGCAGTGCTTCCCAGTGTTTCCATGATGTGAGAGACAAGTGGCCTGTGATGCAAGAAGCCACGTTCAATATGTTACCCCACCACAGTTGGGCAGAGATGCAGGATAGCGACCCAGCCATCTGCTTAGTCATAGATTTGTTGAAGCAAGCCGACTCACGCCCTGGTCTAGATGCTCTGCAAGAGGCACAACAGTTGTGGAAAGAGAAGAGCAAGTTATTCATCTATGCGGGTAAGCTGTGCACAAACCCATGAATTGGTCTGGCAAATAGTGATCCCGAAGAGGGATTTCCAGATGGTCCTGGAGGCGTACCACGATGGGGCAGGGCATTTCGGGTGGAAGAAGCTACAAGTTCTGTTGCGTAAACACTTCTACTGGGTTGGCATGAAGATGGCCATCAGGAACTGGTGCAGAGACTGTGGCCCGTGCAACCTGCGGAGCAAGGATCGTGACAGTCAGAGAGCTCCCCTACAGCCTATTGTCACCAGGCAACCACTCGAACTCATAGCCGTGGACCATGTGAAACTGACCCCGAGCCGGTCAGGCTACATCTACGCCCTCACCATTGTAGATCACTATTCTCATTTCCTGGTAGTAGGGCCAGTAAAAGACTTAACATTGAGGACAGCGGCTAGAGCTTTTCAAGTCCATATCTGCAGACCCCATGGCTATCCTGAACAGGTCCTTATGGATCAAGGTCCAGCATTTGAGGCAGAGGTGTTCCAGGAGTTTTGTAACTTGTACAGCTGCAAGAAAATTAGAACAACGCCGTACCAACCACAGACCTATGGCATGTGTGAAAAGATGAATCGGGTGGTGATTGACCTGTTGAAGACATTGCCACTGGAAGAAAAAAGTATGTGGCCAGAAAAGTTACCAGATTTAGTGGACTTATACAACCATATTCCTGTGAATTCCACCAATTCTACTCCTGCCTACCTGATGAGGGCAAGACCTGGCAAGTTGCTTATAGACGTAGACATGGGAATCTTAACATCTGAGACAAACACACCAGATGCAGATTGCGATATCGAATGGCAAGAGCAGTACCGTAAAGTACAAGATAGAGAAACCTGTCTGAAGCAAGAGAAAGGCAAGAGAGAGCTTATAACAAACACGCACCTGCGGTTCCCTTAACACCTAGAGAACAAGTCCTCCAGAGACAAACAAACAAACTGGATGAACAGAGGGAGGCAGAGCCATATACCGTATTGCTTTCAAACTTTGACAATGCCAAAGTCTGCTTAATCAGTAAAAATGGAGGAGAGACCTCAGTGGCAGTTTTAAGAGATCATTTAAAGAAATGCCCTGACCAACTGAGAAGCAGAGAGGGAGTCCAAGATCCATCTCAACCCCAAGAAGAAAAGGAAGAGATGATTCATACCGTTCTTGGAAATTTTCCCAAATCGTTGACACAGATAAATGGAGCCATAGTAGTACCTGTGTTGACTTTTCCCCAACATGTCATACCTAAACCAGTTGAGACTCAAGAACCACCTGAAGAACCACCATCTGCAGCGGAACAAGAGAGTCAACCCCCTGCTAACGGTGAATCTGTCATGCCCATGGTGAATCTTAAGAAGTCGCAGAAAACTGCCTAGCCTACCTGTTATTATAGTAGGATTTGATTAGTATACAAGCGCTACAGCACAAGGGTCCCAGATTGAATTACCTTTATCATACCACAACGCGTTTCCACAGTGGACCGCTGTCTTCATCAGGTGGAAGACGGCGGTTCGCCATGGAAACGCGTTGTGGTATAATAAAGTTAATTCAATCTGTGACCCTTGTGCTGTAGCGCCTCCATACCAATCAAATTCTACTATAATATTATATCCCCATCCAAGGGTTAGGGAGCAGCTTATGGCAGGATCACTGCTCACTAACTGAAGGACCTGCGGTGACGTAGCACGTCGTCAGTGGTCAAATGATCGGCCCCTATTGAATCACCTGACCAGAAGAAGGAGAGCAACAAGGACTCTAACACACTGGGGGTGCTTGCGGATCGCTTACACCGAGGTTGTGCAGGGTTGGCACAACCTCACAAGGTAAGAGCAAACCCATATTAAATTGAGAGACCCCCACTAGACCACCAGGTATTGCTCATAGATGCGCTTTCTCCAAACAATTATATTTTGCATAACCTACCTGTGAGACAGGCCTACCTACAGTACAGTCACTAATGGGTGCCCAACAGACACATTAAACCAGGCTAGGTCATCAGTAGAACAAATTGTGCCGCGAAGATCTCAGCGCAGTACCCAATGTCAAGTCCCTGTTAGATACCAAGATTAAGGTGTAACCCAGGTTAAAATGTAAATATGTTTTGTTTTCATGTAATTATGTAGATAGCAACCACCAAGCGTACCATGCCTACAGGACTTTACTGTATGAACTTTTGGGCATTCTTGAACATTTAATTTAAGCATGGACCAATAGGCCACAGGACTGGTTGTGGTCAACACACTTTTCTAAAAAGTTCATCATCAGACAACGGTGGAAGGACTAAGCGCCGTAGTGACTGTTTCTCTCATATTTTCTTGTTTTTTGTAAAATTTCCTTTTTGAGACTCTGTACAACTTTTCTATTGTTATCTCTAAAAATGTTTCCACAGTCAAGGAGTACTGAATTTCACTAGGTGGAATGTGGCACCCCCAGAGTCCAGTTACCACAGTGGCATTGCCTCCCTCAGGGGGTGATGTCATGCTTGGTAGCAAGAAGGGGTATCCACACCAGGTAAGCCCACAGCATGCAACACTTCTCCTGACTTCAGACCAGAAGGGGAAGCTCTGATACCCCGGTTCAGGAGAGCTCCTCTATAACTTCTGGCCTGGGGGTGGGTTCGGGAGTTCAGTTCCTAGGAGGACTGTGAAAATGACTTGTTGACTGGAGCAGTGCCAGGTTCGTCCCAGGTAGAGTAGTGAAGGAACAGCAAGCGTGAGGGCCCCCGGTTCAGGAGAGCTCCTCTATAAATTCTGGCCTGGGAGTGGGTTTGGGAGTTCAGTTCCTAGGAGGACTGTGAAAAGTACTTGTGGACTGGAGCAGTGCCAGGTTCGTCCCAGGTAGAGTAGTGAAGGAACAGCAAGCGTGAGGGACCCATAGGAGAGGGTCTGATGAAAGAGAGAAGCAGGCCTGGGGAGTGGAGTCAGCCAACTGGCTCACCCCAGAGCAGAGCGCCAGAAGCGGACACTGGAGTCTGAGGTTGCGGGGTACTGCAGACCCAGCAGCCAAAACCGGAAGATCCGAGATTCCACATCTCCTGGCCACAGCAAAGCACCTGGAGGCAGAGCAGCGCTGGAGAGCTCAGGGGCAGTGGCCAGAGGAGTGGTGCCCAGAAAGGGCTAAAGCTGCCTGTCATACTGGTGAGAGACTTACAAGCAGGAAGAGAGGGTCGCAGCTTAGCTACAGGCAGCCAGGACTAGCAAAGAAACGCGCAGCAGGGAGGCCTCAGAATTCACCGGGGAAGGAGATCCCCAACTTGCTACAAGGCCACCTGGATTCCTGACATCTTCTATGTAAGGTGCCTTGGTCTGAACCTGTTACTACCATTAAAAGTAAAGGAGACTACATGCTGTGTGTCTGTCGCTTTTTCTGCGCCCTCAGTCCTGCACCCCAACAGCCTACCACCCCCATGGACTATACCAGTTGCTCTGGGGAACCGCTCAATCCGTGGAGAGCGACATCATCTTAGCTGCAATCCCATCATCCCTAGAGGTCTCGCACCGCAGGGTCGGCACCAATGGCCAAACATCATGGGTGGCGTCACAACAATGCTCCCCAAAACAATACCCCCCCCCCCCCCCGAACCTTTATCTGATACCCAACGTCATGGAGCCGGGTCTCGACCCCTGTGACTCGCCAGAAGTATTAAAGCCCGATTCCGAGTACCCCACGGTCCTGGGGCGCATCATATGTTTGTCTCTTTTGTACATTTACCTTTAAATATTGCTTCTATCAAACTGATTGCTCATGTGTTCTGGAGGAGGTCACTTTCCAATTTATGTACATTGGAAACTGCATTTCACTAATTTATGCCAGTTTTAATTGTTTTTATCCCTGTGTTATTTTCTATGTGGTTTGTCGTGATTTAATAAAATTTACTGTTTTGGAAAACGTTATAAGTTTGTATTGCTTCTTATGACATCCTCCTCTTCCTTTCCCCTCCTATGTACAGTGCCTTGTAAAAGTATTTGTCCCCCTTGCACTTTTCACCCTTATGCCACATTTCAGGCTTCAAATATAAAGATATAATTTCTATTTTTTTTGTGAAGAATCAACAAGTGGGACACAATCGTGAAGTGGAACGAAATATATTGGATACATTAAACTTTTTTAACATAAAAAACTGAAAAGTGGAGCGTGCAATATTATTCGACCCCTTTACATTCAGTGCAGCAAACTTACTCCAGAAGTTCAGTGAGGATCTCTGAATGATCCAATGTTGTTCTAAATGACTGGTAATGATAAATATAATCCACCTGTGTGTAATCAAGTATAATCTGTATAAATGCACCTGCTCTGTGATAGTCTCAGGGTTCTGTTTCAAGTGCCGAGAGCATCATGGAGACCAAGGAACACACCAGGCAGGTCCGAAATACTGTTGTGGCAAAGTTTTTAAAGCCGGATTAGGATATAAAAAGATTTCCCAAGTTCTAAATGAAAGAAAGTCCTTGTCTGTTAGTTACCAAAGTCCGAGAAAACTCTGTAGACAATTCTTCTAGAGCAAGGGTTTATTATAGAGAATGTGACAAAGCAGATAGGATACACGATACAAAGCATGATGATACACGCAGGTGTCCAGACTCAAGATGGTATCACGATTCTGGCATTGCAGTCTGGCCCCGAACTATATCATGAGGCCTTTTGTATACATAGCTAAAACTAGGAGGCTACCTTTTGAAAAACAGGCGTTAAAGATGATTTCATAGAGGCGTGTGTATGTCAGAACAAAGAGAGAGCAAAAGTTCAGTATGAGAGCATCACTACTAACTGCATTACAAACTATACATCTGTATTCAGCTTATCTATAATCATTAATCTCATCATGGCTCTTAGAAGATACACGTAACACTTAAAATATTGACAGATAATAAGGCCTGTTTCAAATTACCTGGATTACTATTTTGCCTTTTCTACTGTACCCCACCACAGAAAATAACAAAAAATACACCATAAACTCTTTATAACCTCCTGAGTGCATAGAACAGATCTAATTAGCTTCTCTCTGCTGGCTAATCACTCTCAGATCATTTTTAGTATTCTTTTTGGTCTGCTTTTCTAACTTCAATGCCCTGTATACTCAACATCAACTATATACAAAATGGCTGTTCAGATCAACATCATGGCAGCCATTCTCTAACAAGTCCACCTCTTGTACTCTGTCCAGACAGAGTTTAACTAGGGCAGATAAGTCACAGTGCTAGTTCTTCTATATTGTATTGAGGGAATGCATCAATTCCAGGGTCGGCTCCAGGTTTCTGTGGGCCCCGGGCGAAAAGGTCTCAGTGGGCCCCCTTTAAGTACATATTGCGGACTATATATATATATTATATATATATATGTGTATATATATATATATTGCCGCACACTTACCGCAAGCCCCATAGACAATGCATGGGGCTTGCCGCAAATGTGAAGCAAGTGCAGCCGCTAGACGGAAAATGCGGCAGATGCAGGTTTTTTTTTACCGCAACTGCCACATTTAAAAAAAAACACCTATGTGAAGGCAGCCTTACAGGAACAGTGACTGCCGAATCCAGCAAGAGCTGTTCCTGACAGTGAGTATATTACACATTGTTAGGAGCGGGCTAAAATGCGATTGCGTTCCCTTGCGCCTTTTAAAAATACCCTTCAAATGCAAAATGTTGCATTTTTGTGCGTCTGAGGATGCTTGGTATATACACAAGCATCCTGAAGCACACAAATAATGCAGACAGCTCAATGGAGCCGCACTGCGATATGGTGGCACCGCAGCCAAGCGGAGTGTCTGGCCGTCCGGATCTCTCTTTCTCCTCACCTTTCTTCTTGCCGCTCCGGTCTCCTCCGGTCGCTCTGCACATATCAGCACAGTAATGACATCGTGCCCCTCCATGCTGAGCTGCAGAATGCAGACAGCGGCAGAAGAGACTATGGAGAAGAATGCTGCTGGCAAAGGTGGCTGAGACTATAGGAGCGGAATCCGCAGGGGGCTACCACTGGTACACATACTTCGTACACACGCGGCTCTGCTACGTACACCTCATACACACGCGGCTCTGCTTCATACACCTCGTACGCACGCGGCTCTGCTCCGTACACCTCGTACACACACTGCTCCGCTCCATACACCTCGTACGCACGCGGCTCCGCTCCGTACACCTCGTACACACTCGGCTCCGCTCCGTACACCTCGTACACACGTGGCTCCGCTCCGTACACCTCGTACACACGTGGCTCCGCTCCGTACACCTCGTACACACACGGCTCAGCTCCGTACACCTCGTACACACACGGCTCAGCTCCGTACACCTCGTACACACACGGCTCAGCTCCGTACACCTCGTACACACACGGCTCAGCTCCGTACACCTCGTACACACACGGCTCAGCTCCGTACACCTCGTACACACACGGCTCAGCTCCGTACACACCCCGTACACACACGGCTCAGCTCCGTACACCTCGTACACACACGGCTCAGCTCCGTACACCTCGTACACACACGGCTCTTCTCCGTACACCTCTTACACACACGGCTCTTCTCCGTACACCTCTTACACACACGGCTCTTCTCCGTACACCTCTTACACACACGGCTCTTCTCCGTACACCTCTTACACACACGGCTCTTCTCCGTACACCTCATACACACACGGCTCTTCTCCGTACACCTCGTACACACGCGGCTCTTCTCCGTACACCTCGTACACACGCGGCTCTGCTACGTACACCTCGTACACACTCGGCTCTTCTCCGTACACCTCGTACACACGCGGCTCTTCTCCGTACACCTCGTACACACGCGGCTCTTCTCCGTACACCTCGTACACACGCGGCTCTTCTCCGTACACACTCGGCTCTTCTCCGTACACCTCGTACACACGCGGCTCTTCTCCGTACACCTCATACACACGCGGCTCTTCTCCGTACACCTCATACACACGCGGCTCTTCTCCGTACACCTCATACACACGCGGCTCTTCTCCGTACACCTCATACACACGCGGCTCTTCTCCGTACACCTCGTACACACGCGGCTCTTCTCCGTACACACGCGGCTCTTCTCCGTACACCTCGTACACACGCGGCTCTGCTACGTACACCTCGTACACACGCGGCTCTGCTACGTACACCTCGTACACACGCGGCTCTGCTACGTACACCTCGTACACACGCGGCTCTGCTACGTACACCTCGTACACACGCGGCTCTGCTACGTACACCTCGTACACACGCGGCTCTGCTACGTACACCTCGTACACACGCGGCTCTGCTACGTACACCTCGTACACACGCGGCTCTGCTACGTACACCTCGTACACACGCGGCTCTGCTCCGTACACCTCGTACACACACGGCTCTGCTCCGTACACCTCGTACACACACGGCTCTGCTCCGTACACCTCGTACACACACGGCTCTGCTCCGTACACCTCGTACACACACGGCTCTGCTCCGTACACCTCGTACACACACGGCTCTGCTCCGTACACCTCGTACACACACGGCTCTGCTCCGTACACCTCGTACACACACGGCTCCGCTCCGTACACCTCGTACACACACGGCTCCTCTCCGTACACCTCGTACACACACGGCTCTGCTCCGTACACCTCGTACACACACGGCTCTGCTCCGTACACCTCGTACACACACGGCTCTGCTCCGTACACCTCGTACACACACGGCTCTGCTCCGTACACCTAGTACACACTCGCCTCTGCTACATTCACACTGTAAATCCCTCCTGACCCCACACATAACCTTCACCTAATTGCCATACACCTAGTACACACTCACCTCTGCTACATTCACACTGCAAATCCCTCCTGACCCCACACATAACCTTCACCTAATTGCCATACACCTAGTACACACTCACCTCTGCTACATTCACACTGTAAATCCCTCCTGACCCCACACATAACCTTCACCTAATTGCCATACACCTAGTACACACTCACCTCTGCTACATTCACACTGTAAATGCCTCCTGACCACACACAAACTTCACCTTATTTGAGCATCATTGATGGCCAGCACAGTCCTGGATACACTGAGGAGCTGATCATGAGACCCCTGACTCCTCCCCATCCATTGACATCATCACAGGTCCTGTAAGCACACTAGCACAGAGTGTGCAGCTCTGTCGGCTCCCGTGGAGGGGGAGGAGGGAGACCCTCCGGTGCTGCAGCCTGCAGGAGCCTAAAAATTACCCCCCAGCTGCCCCCTGGATATGGCTCTGGCTGTGGGGGCAGTGCTTAGGGGCCCCTGCGGCTAGGGTCACACTTGCATTGTGACCCTAGCCTGATGCAAGTATTGTATGTTGCAACGCTGCTATGCGCTGGAGGCAGCCCATAGAAACCCGACGTTTACCTTGACAACCACTGGTTGTCAATGTAAACTGCGGGTTTCTATGGGCTCAGTTGCTGGCAGCGCATAGCGTTAAACGCTCTGCGCTGCAGCAGACAATACTTGCGTCAGGCTAGGGTCACAACACAAGTGTGACCCTAGCCCTCAGGGGCCCGGTGGGCCCCCTCCAAGCCGTCGGGCCCCGGCACTTGCCCGGGTACGCCGGGTGCTGACGCCGGCCCTGATCAATTCATACACTCTGAGGTTGGTGGGGGAATTGGGGGGAGTAGGAGGTACCTGTGGGAGAGACGCCACAGGAGGAAGTGTACCTCTAATGGGGAAGCTGGGTCTGGTATTACCGCGGACCCGGTCTCCGGTATTGTCTAGTGAAAGGTATTGTCTAATGAAATTGTTTACAGGCCCGTGCTTAATTATATCTAATTCTCCATGATGTCATATTATTTTGTGGATTTTTTTCTTTGCTGTTGGCCATAATAATAAGAGGTATCTTATTGACCTGATTATACACCTTTTAAAAATACTCCAAAATTTTCAGATTCCTACCTATTAACAACATAGAAAAAACAAACATTCCTTAAAGAAAACAAAAACTACAATAAATATCATCAACATATGAGTTCTTAAGTATTAATGAGTCCTGTTACAGTCTCTCAAACAAATTTTTTCTTTGGTCCATGTCTCCGGCTTTTCCTTCTCTTCTCAGGTGTGGTTCTCTAGGTTCTCTCCCCCTGTCACACTATCAGAGTCCCTCTGTATAGTGTGAAACGTCATCTCCAAATACTCAGGCGGATTAATTGTTGCAATACAAATTAGGCAACCTGTAAAAAAATAAAAGTGCGGTATCAGTTCTTACCAATATTATCAATACTTGAAAAACCCTCCTAAGCTTCGTCACATTAGTTGAGATCGGTACAGCTTTAACCCTATCCTGCATTGGCTTCTTTCCCTGCTCTGAAACTGACACACCCAAAAACGTAACCTCTGACTCTATTAACTGTTTCCAAATATGTTTATTGAAAATATTTTTATAAATAGGGATAGAGGAAAGGGAGGGTACATAAATGAAGGGAGAAGGGAGGGGGGGAGGTGATATACACATACACAAAAGAAAAAAATTACAAAAATATGGAATTTACAGTAGGTTATGCCTATTATACATAGAAATATAAACCATACAATCATTATACAGAAGAATAAATGTGGAAAATCAATCCCACAATTTTAAATACCACACTACACCAAGCGGTACAGGTTAAAAAGGAAATCGCAATAAAGCTAGAGATACTGTATACTAAGTAAAAAACAAACAAACAATCATTTAACGGTTACGTCACAATTGTTTCACTAAATAATGTCACTAGGCCTTGTTCATTAAAAGGGGAGAAAATTTAACTATCCATAGTTTCCAATGTTCTAAAAACTTTAAAAAAGTATTATTTCTTATAGAGTTGTTGTATTCAATGATACTATGTTGAACTACTCGTTCGATTAATTCCATTGGAGTTGGCGGTTCAATATTATTCCATCTAGCTGCTATGGTGGTTTTCGCTGTTAAAAGTATGTGCGAGATTATAAATCGAAGCTGTTTAGGAACGTCTTCAATACCTATTGGTAATAGGACTAGTTGCGGAGTCAGTGTTGTTATCCATCCTATGATGTCTGTTATGAGTACCTTAATACCATTCCAAAAATTTAACAACTTTGGAAAAGCCCAAAAAATGTGCGACAGAGTGCCTGGGTTTTTAGAGTCTCTCCAGCAGGTAGATGGGTAAGTTGGGTTAACATGATGTAGCTTTACAGGAGACCAGTACCATCTGGAGAGTGTTTTTTTTTTTTTTTTTTTTGGAACATATTTTATTGAGTTTTCAGTATAATAACATATAAATAGACAAATAAACAATTTAACAATCCCCCCCACCTCCCCCCCACCCTCAGCCTCCCTTGATTACAGCAGAAAGAGATCGAGTCCAGTTCAAAACATACGGCGTTAAACTATGTTCATATACAGTACTGAGTGTTGACCATAACCCTTGATAGTCTCAGGGCATTAAGGAATTAAGATATCACCCCTGTCCCTAGCCATCTGGGTAATAGGTATCCGAAGCCCACCCAAGGACCCCTGCAGCTCTTCCAACAGGTACCAAGTAGATTGCACAAATGGGAGGACCGTCGCTCGAAGCTCAGTAGGAGACAACTTGGAGAGTATAAACCCTCTCCAGGTTTCAAAGAACTTTCCTGTCAGCGCATCCTTATCCCTAGCAACATCCATACTTTCTAAGTGCATCACAACTTTCAATTCCTTGAGTATGCCTGATATACCTGGAGCATGCCCTGAGAGCCAATCTCGGAGAAGCAATCGCTTGGTGACCATCGCCAGTATGTGGAGTATTCGGGCAGATTTGCCATCCCATACCCCAGACACCGGGAAATGGAGAAGCCAGGCCAATATGTCCATTGTTACATGCGTACTGGTGACCTCCCTCGCTAGGGTTACAACCCGTTTCCACAAATTCTGTACCTCCCCACATAACCATAAGCCATGTACCATATCCATTTTTGACTCGCCACATTTCGGGCAGTTTTGTTGCCTTTCAGGGAACCCAACGGTTGGAGGCAAAGTAAAACCATATATCGCCCTATGAATGATTCTATATTGCGCATCCCTCCATCTTTCGCTGATTATGTTTTTCCTCATGACCTCCCAGCCTCTCCGAATCACATCCCCTACATCAGGCCTAGGTATATATTTAGACCACCCACTGAAGGTGGTGTCCTCCCTCATAGCTAAAGTCGTATCCCTCAAGCTGCCATAGATGTACGATACTTTGATGGTCAAAGGATCTGATCCCAACCAGTCATCCCATATCGAGGATCTACATTCCTGAGAAACATTGTGGAGATGACGTAAAACATGAGGATGTAACCGCCTGTATTGGATGATATGAAATGGACTTAATTGGAATTTCTCCAGGACCTCTGACTCCATTAGCCATCGCCTGTCTGGTATGTGAATGAGGTCTCCCAGTGTGCGGACCCCCTTCCCTAGCCATGCTGCAAATAAGGCATTCTCCCGGCCCAGACTAATCCCTACGTGTGTCCATGGGTTAAGATTAGTGATGAGCGAGTACTAAAATGCTCGGGTGCTCGAAGCTCGGGCCGAGCATCCCGAGATACTCGTGTACTCGGCCCGAGTACTGAGCCCAATGTTATCCTATTATCCTACGGGAGACCCGAGTATTTTTATGAAATGACTGCCGGCAGCATGTAGAAACCCTAAAAATGTCACAAAAGTCTCAGAAGAGTGCTCAAATGACATGGCAACACCATGGGGAAGACCCCTGGAAGCATTTCTCACTCAAAAGTCACAGCTGTGAACAATCTTGTCCGAGTTTCACGCCAATTTTACGGAGTCACCAGAAAACCTTCCAAAATGACACCAAAATGAATATTCAGGGTGGAAATGTTAAGGGCACATACCCAATAGTGAGATACAGCTGGTGTATGTTACTTTTTGTGATTACATGAAAGATTTTACGTGAAAACATTGTGCGGCACTCCGATGTCCCTGAGAAGAGACGTACATGAAGCCCTGTCTTGACATATTGTGCCCATTTTGAGGAACTGGGTCTATTCTAGTATTTTCCTTTGCCAGGGCAGTCTAAAATTGGGAGGTTCACCAATGCCCCTGGATAGAGACGTGCATGAGGGTCTGTAAACCTGAAGTGCCCATTGTAAGGAAGTGGGTGTATTGTAGTATAGCCCTTTGGCAGGGCAGCCAAAAATTGGGAGGCTCCACATTGACCCTGGATAGAGACGTGCAGGAGGGCCTGTAAACCTGAAGTGGGTGTATTGTAGTATAGCCCTTTGGCAGGGCAGCCAAAAATTGGGAGGCTCCACATTATCCCTGGATAGAGACGTGCAGGAGGGCCTGTAAACCTGAAGTGGGTGTATTGTAGTATAGCCCTTTGGCAGGGCAGCCAAAAATTGAGAGGTTTAACAATGACCCATGCATACAGACATGCAGTAGGGCCTGTAAACCTCAAGTTGGTGTATTGTAGTATAGCCCTTTGGCAGGGCAGCCAAAAATTGGGAGGTTCAACAATGACCCATGCATACAGACATGCAGTAGGGCCTGTAAACCTCAAGTGGGTGTATTGTAGTATAGCCCTTTGGCAGGGCAGCCAAAAATTGGGAGGTTCAACAATGACCCATGCATACAGACATGCAGTAGGGCCTGTAAACCTCAAGTGGGTGTATTGTAGTATAGCCCTTTGGCAGGACAGCCAAAAATTGGGAGGCTCCACATTGTCCCTGGATAGAGATGTGCATGAGGGCCTCAAAACATTTTTCCCATTGAAAAGGAGCGGGTCTCCTGTCGTTATAATGCCCATTCTAAAAGAATGGGTGAAAAAATCTACCACTGCGGGTATACCTGAAACAACAGCCTAACTATTGTAACGGTCATCATGGTGGCACATGAGGAGAAGGAGGAGCAGTCCAGCCATTAGCCGAAGTCCAGAAGTGTGTACCCATGGGTGAGTGGAGGTACATGGCAAATTCCCATAACAAAATTTAAATTCAGTTGTCATATGTTGGTGGTGTGGTGAAGTCTGGCCCAATCCAACCCTTGTTCATCTTGGTCAGAGTCAGCCTGTCAACATTTTCAGTTGACAGGCGGGTGCGTTTATCAGTAATGATTCCACCTGCGGCACTGAAAACACGCTCTGACAAAACGCTAGCGGCAGGGCAGGCCAGGACTTCTAAGGCGTAGAGAGCCAATTCATGCCACGTGTCCAGCTTGGAGACCCAATAATTGTAAGGCACAGAGGAATCTCGCAGTACAGTTGTTCGATCTGCAAGGTGCTCCTTCAGCATCTGGCCAAACTTAGCATTTCTTGTGGCAACTACCCCGCACCTCAGGGGCTGTGGTACGTGAGGGGCTGAGAAAACTGTCCCACATCGTAAAGACTGTTCCTCTACCTCTGGCGGATTGGACTTGTGCCCCTCTCGGCCGTACGCCTTGGTTGTTCACCAACAAAATGGAGGAATTAGAATTGATTTTGTTGGAAAATAATTATGACATGGTGGGGATTTCAGAGACTTGGCTGGATGAGAGTCATGACTGGGCTGTTAATTTACAGGGCTATTGTCTGTTCAGAAATGACCGTACAAATAGGCGAGGAGGAGGTGTATGTTTATACGTAAAATCATCCTTAAAACCCATCCTGCGTGATAATATAGGTGAATCTAATGGAAATGTAGAGTCTCTGTGGGTGGAGATAAGGGAGGGGGAAAAAATAATAAATTACTGATAGGGGTTTGTTATAAGTCCCCAACAATAATGGAAGTGGAGGAGAATATCCTCATAAAGCAAATAGATGAAGCAGCGACTCAGGGAGAAGTCATTATTATGGGGGACTTCAACTACCCTGAAATACATTGGGGATCAGAAACCTGCAGTTCTAGCAAAGGTAATAAGTTTTTGAAAACTATAAGAGACAATTACCTTTCACAACTGGTTCAGGACCCAACAAGAAGGGGGCACTGCTGGACCTAATATTAACCAACAGGCCAGACCGCATATCAAATATACGGGTTGGAGGTCACTTGGGTAATAGTGATCATAACTTAATAAGCTTTCAAGTATCCTTTACTAAGACGTGTAGTAGAGGGGCCACAAGGACACTAAACTTCAGGAAGGCAAATTTCCAACGGTTGAGAGATGATCTTAGTGCAATAAACTGGGACGATGTCCTGAGACATAAAAGTACACAACACAAATGGGAGATGTTTATTAGCATCCTGAATAGGACCTGTGCACAATATATACCCTATGGGAATAAGCATGCTAGAAATAGGAGGAAACCACTATGGCTAAATAAAGCGGTAAGAAGTGCAATATGTGACAAAAAGAAAGCATTTAGGGAATTAAAGCAAGTAGGTAGTGATGAAGCATTAAATAAATACAGAAAATTAAATAACATTTGTAAAAAGCAAATCAAGGCAGCAAAGATTGAGACAGAGAGACTCATTGCCAGAGAAAGTAAAAAGAATCCCAAAATATTTTTTAACTACATAAATAGTAAGAAACTAAAAAATGATGGTGTTGGCCCCTTTAAAAATAGTCTGGGTGAAATGGTGGATGAGGATGAGGAAAAAGCAAATATGCTAAATGACTTTTTTTCAACAGTATTTACACAAGAAAATCCCATGACAGACAATATGATCAGTGATAACAAAAATTCTCAATTAAACGTCACCTGCTTAACCCAAGAGGAAGTACGGTATCGTCTAAAAATCACTAAAATTGACAAATCCCCGGGCCCAGATGGGATACACCCCAGAGTGCTGCAGGAATTAAGTACTGTCATAGATAGACCATTATTTTTAATATTTAAAGATTCCATAATATCAGGGTCTGTACCACAGGACTGGCGTATAGCAAATGTGGTGCCAATATTCAAAAAGGGGACAAAAACTGAACTTGGAAATTATAGGCCAGTAAGCTTAACCTCTACTGTGGGTAAAATCCTAGAGGGTTTTCTAAGAGATGCTATACTGGAGTATCTGAACAAAAATAACCTCATGACCCATTATCAACATGGTTTTACGAGGGACCGTTCCTGTCAAACTAATCTAATAAGCTTCTATGAAGAAGTAAGTTCTGGACTGGACCAAGGAAATGCAGTGGATGTGGTGTATATGGACTTTTCAAAAGCTTTTGATACGGTGCCACACAAAAGGTTGATACATAAAATGAGGGCAATGGGGATAGGGGAAAATATGTGTAAGTGGGTTAAGAACTGGCTTAGTGATAGGAAACAAAGGGTGGTTATTAATGGAACACACTCAGAATGGGTCACAGTTAACAGTGGGGTACCACAGGGGTCAGTGTTGGGCCCGCTCCTATTTAATATATTTATTAATGACCTTGTAGGGGGCATACAGAGTAGAATCTCAATATTTGCAGATGACACTAAACTCTGCAGGGTAATCAATACAGAGGAGGACAATTTTATATTACAGGAGGATTTATGTAAACTAGAAGCTTGGGCTGCTAAATGGCAAATGCGCTTTAATGGGGATAAATGTAAAGTCATGCACTTGGGCAGAGGAAACAAAGGGTATAATTATGTGCTTAATTATAAAACACTGGGCAAAACTACCACTGAAAAAGACCTGGGTGTATGGGTAGATGACAAACTCACATTTAGTGGCCAGTGTCAGGCAGCTGCTGTAAAGGCAAATAAAATAATGGGATGTATTAAAAGAGGCATAGATGCTCATGAGGAGAACATAATTTTACCTCTATACAAGTCACTAGTGCGACCACACTTAGAATACTGTGTACAATTCTGGTCTCCGGTGTATAAGAAAGACATAGCTGAACTAGAGCGGGTCCAGAGAAGAGCGACAAAAGTTATTAGAGGACTAAGGGGTCTGCAATACCAAGACAGGTTATTAAACTTGGGGTTATTTAGCTTGGAAAAACGAAGGCTTAGGGGTGATCTTATAATAATGTACAAATATATGAGGGGGCAGTACAGAGACCTTTCTAATGATCTCTTTACTCTTAGGCCTGAGACTGGGACAAGGGGGCATCCTCTACGTCTGGAGGGAAGAAGGTTTAATCATAATCACAGACGTGGATTCTTTACTGTAAGAGCAGTGAGACTATGGAACTCTCTGCCACATGATGTTGTAATGAGTGAGTCACTACTAACATTTAAGAAGGGCCTGGATGCCTTTCTTGAAAACTATAATATTACCGGTTATATATACTAGATTCTTTGATAGGGCGTTGATCCAGGGAATTAGTCTGATTGCCGTATCTGGAGTCAGGAAGGAATTTTTTCCCCCAATGTGGAGCTTAGTGTTGCCACATGGGGTTTTTTTGCCTTCCTCTGGATCAACATGTTAGGCTATGGGTTGAACTAGATGGACTTAAAGTCTTCCTTCAACCTTAAAAACTATGTTACTATGTTACTATGTTACTATGATTCCTGACCTATGCCGCTAGCGTTTTGTGAGGGGAATGATTTGCCTACTTCCGTGACTATGGCCTTCTGGAACTGCTGCATTTTGGCTGACCTCTCCGCCTCAGGAATGAGAGACATAAAGTTCTCCTTGTAGTGTGGGTCTAACAGTGTTGCCAACCAGTACTGATTGTCGGCCAAGATGTTCTGAACGCGAGGGTCACGAGCCAGGCAGCTTACCATAAAGTCAGCCATGTGCGCCAGACTCTTAACAGCCATTACTTCAGTATCCAGACCAACACGATGACTGAACATGCTGTCCTCCTCCTCCTCATCTCCCCTGTCCTCTGGCCAGCCACGCTGAATCGAGGGTATGACTGGTGTGCATGTCATATCCTCAATTTGGCCAGAATGTTGCTCCATGTCTTCATCCTCCTCCTCCTCGTCATAGTCCTCTACTGCATGTTGAGATGAGATGAGGCTGGGCTGTGTGTTTTCACCCACACCCACTACTGTTTCTTGCTCCAAGTCATCGCGCTCGGCCTGCAATGCATCCTCTTTGTTTTTCACCAGAGACCATTTTAGAAGGCAGAGTAGTGGTATGGTGACGCTAATAATGGCGTCATCACCGCTCACCATCTTGGTGGAGTCCTCAAAGTTTTGGAGGACGGTACATAGGTCGGACATCCATCTCCACTCCTCAGGTGTTATGTGTGGAGTTTGACCCATTTCCCGACGGTTTAGGTGATGCAGGTAGTCAACAACTGCCCTCTTCTGCTCACATATCCTGACCAACATGTGCAGAGTTGAATTCCAACGCGTGGGGACATCACACACCAGTCTGTGGGCCGGAAGACGCAAACGGCACTGAAACCACCAGGTTGAGCACATGGGCCACGCATGGAACATGCGTCAGCTGGCCTCGCCTCAAAGCTGCCACCAGGTTCCGGCCATTGTCACACGACCTTTCCTAGCTTTAGGTTCAGAGGTGTGAGCCAGTGATCTGCCTGCTGTGTCAGAGCTGTCCACACCTCTTCTGCATTGTGGGGTTTGTCACCTATGCAGACTAGCTTCAGCACAGCCTGTTGCCGCTTCGCAGAGGCAGTGCTGCAGTGCTTCCAGCTTGGGACTGGTGTGGAGGTACAGTGGATGAGGATGCGCAGGAGGAGGAGGAGGAGGCTGAGGAGCTGTAGAGTGTCGGTGAAACCCTGACAGAGGTAGGGCCTGCTATCCTTGGTGTGGGAAGGACGTGTTCCGTCCCTCGCTCAGATTGGGTCCCAGCCTCTACAATATTAACCCAGTGTGCCGTCAAGGAGATGTAGCGGCCTTGCCCACAAGCACTTGTCCACGTGTCTGTGGTTAGGTGGACTTTAGCTGAAACAGCGTTGTTCAGGGCACGTGTGATGCTGTTGGACACGTGGTTATGCAATGCGGGGACGGCACATCTGGAGAAATAGTGGCGGCTGGGGACCGAGTAACGTGGGACAGCAGCCGCCATCAAGTCGCGGAATGCTTCCGTCTCCACCAGCCGGAAAGGCAACATTTCTAGCGCTATGAGTCGCGAAATGTGAGAATTCAGGACTGTGGCATGTGGGGCGTTGGCAGCATATTTGCGCCTGCGTTCAAATGTTTGCTGAATGGATAATTGAACGCTGCGCTGGGACAAGGACGTGCTTGATGGTGGTGTTATTTGTGCGTGGGCAACTTCAGGTGCAGGGCCGGAGGCTTGTTCGCGGCCAGCATGGACAGGGGATTGGCTCGCACGCACAACACGCGAAGACGTAGCAGTGACATCAGCAAGCACCGCTCCTCGACTCTGTTGTACTTCCCACAAAGTCGGGTGCCTGATCATGCTGGTGGTGGTCAGGCTGCTAGTTTTCGTACCCCTGCTGATACTGGCATGGCAGGTGTTGCAAATGGCTTTTTTAGAGTCAACTGGAGCCAACTTAAAAAACTCCCAGACTCGGGAAGACCTAACATTTGCACAGGCACCTTGAGTCGTGTTGTTGTTCCGGGGAACGGTTGCCTGCCTTCTGCCTGCGGGCACGACCCTGCTTCATACTGCCTGTTGGGATGCTACGCCTCCCTCTCCCTGTGCACTGCTGGCCTCGCTCTGCATATCGTCCTGCCATGTTGGGTCAGCTACTGGATCATCCACCACGTCGTCTTCCTCTTCCGCACCCTGATCCTCCTCCTGACTTCCTGGCAATTGTGTCTCATCATCGTCCACCCCTTGTTGAGACACGTTGCCAACGTTCCGTTCGTGAGAACGTGGCTGCTCAAATATTTGGGCATCTGTACATACCATCTCCTCATCACCCACTTCAACAGGAGCTGGCGAGAGGCCAGATTCTGCGAATGGATATGTGAACAGCTCTTCCGAGTGTCCTAGTGTGGGATCAGTAATGTCCGTGGACGTGTACTCGGCCTGGTGGTAGGAAGGAGGATCAGGTTGGGAAATGTGCGGTGCAGTATCACAGCTACTGACACTTGACCATGTGGAAAGCAGGGTGTTTGTGGAGGTGCCCATCTGACTTGAAGCATTATCCGCTATCCAAATAACAACCTGTTGACACTGGTCTTGGTTCAAGAGCGGTGTACTGCTGCGGGCCCCAAGAATTTGGGACAGGACGTGCGAGCGAGTAGATATGCCGCTTTGTTGTTGCGAAATTAGTGCTTGCACACGACCTCGGCCTCTGCCTGCACCACCATCACGTCCACTTCCTTGTTCCTTGCCAACGCCCTTGCCAACGCCCTTGCGCATTTTGATCCTGTATACAGCGACAACAGTCTGGTGACTGTTCAGGTCACAGGAGAGTAGGATTTTAGTCCCTAACCTGTATCAAGGTAGTAAGTACAACAGTTTGGTGACTGTTATGATCACAGGAGAGTAGGATTTTAGTCCCTAACCTGTATCAAGGTAGTAAGTACAACAGTCTGGTGACTGTTCAGGTCACAGGAGAGTAAGATTTTAGTCCCTAACCTGTATCAAGGTAGTAAGTACAACAGTCTGGTGACTGTTATGGTCACAGGTGAGAAGGATTTTAGTCCCTAACCTGTATCAAGGTAGTAAGTACAACAGTCTGGTGACTGTTATGGTCACAGGAGAGAAGGATTTTAGTCCCTAACCTGTATCAAGGTAGTAAGTACAACAGTCTGGTGACTGTTCAGGTCACAGGAGAGTAGGATTTTAATCCCTAACCTGTATCAAGGTAGTAAGTACAACAGTCTGGTGACTGTTATGGTCACAGGAGAGAAGGATTTTAGTCCCTAACCTGTATCAAGGTAGTAAGTACAACAGTCTGGTGACTGTTATGGTCACAGGAGAGAAGGATTTTAGTCCCTAACCTGTATCAAGGTAGTAAGTACAACAGTCTGGTGACTGTTATGGTCACAGGAGAGAAGGATTTTAGTCCCTAACCTGTATCAAGGTAGTAAGTACAACAGTCTGGTGACTGTTATGGTCACAGGAGAGAAGGATTTTAGTCCCTAACCTGTATCAAGGTAGTAAGTACAACAGTCTGGTGACTGTTATGGTCACAGGAGAGAAGGATTTTAGTCCCTAACCTGTATCAAGGTAGTAAGTACAACAGTCTGGTGACTGTTCAGGTCACAGAAGAGTAGGATTTTAGTCCCTAACCTGTATCAAGGTAGTAAGTACAACAGTCTGGTGACTGTTATGGTCACTGGAGAGAAGGATTTTAGTCCCTAACCTGTATCAAGGTAGTAAGTACAACAGTCTGGTGACTGTTATGGTCACTGGAGAGAAGGATTTTAGTCCCTAACCTGTATCAAGGTAGTAAGTACAACAGTCTGGTGACTGTTATGGTCACAGGAGAGAAGGATTTTAGTCCCTAACCTGTATCAAGGTAGTAAGTACAACAGTCTGGTGACTGTTATGGTCACAGAAAAGCTTGGATCCCGATCTGGATCACCCTGCCTATATCCTCCTAGACTAGTCCTGAGAAGGACTGTTGTGGTCAGCAGCAGTTTGCAACCCTGCTCCGGATCTACCTATGAGGGCCGCAAATCTGTCCCTAAGCAGCAGCAGACACTCTCCCTACACTCACTGTCTGGATGGCTGTGTGCAGAGCACAGCGCGGCCGGGTCTTATAAAGGCTCGGTCACGCTGTGCAGGCCGGCCAATCACTGCAATGCCACAACTAACAGGGCTGTGGCATTGCAGTGGTCTGCCAGCCAATCCCTGCATGTGGGCTGGCTCTCTACAGAGCGCCAACATGCAGGGATGAGGACCACGAGCACAGCACGAGTATCGCGAGATTACTCGGTGCTCGCCGAGTAGCCCGAGTACAGTGATACTCGTGCGAGTACCGAGCAGCGCAGAGCATACTCCACTCATCACTAGTTAAGATATTTAGATGTTTTCCATGCCATCGATAGCTTCTTTCTAACCGCCTTCCAGCACATGGTCATGTCCCTATAAATGATTGTGTTCTTCAGGGTTTTGGGCACCATAGACCATGATGAATGTAGTAAACTAGTCGGATCCCAGGGTCTACACATCGCGGCCTCTGCTGCATAATTAGAGTATCTGCTGGTCTTTTTGAGCCAATCAATAATATGGCGCAGAAGACAAGCTAAGTTATAGCCCCTGACATCCGGGAAATTCAGTTCCCCCGCTTGTTTCGGAAGCATCAAGATGCGAGTTGCTATCCTGGCCCTCCTCCCCCTCCAAAGAAAGTTGGAGAACGCTGTGTTGAGTTTGTGGATATCCGCTCTCTTAAGCAGCAGTGGTATAGTCTGCAGCGGATACAGAAGTCTGGCGAAACTGACCATCTTAATTAGATGGCACCTTCCCAGAAGAGTCAACGGCAGACCTCTCCACCTCTCCAGTTCACGTGTTATTTTAGTAATCAATGGGTTGAAATTCAGGGTATATATAAATAATGCCGACTTCACCGTTACCCCCCCAATATCAATGCCCTCATGGGAACTAGAGCCATTCAGATACCGTGCTAAAGGTTCAATAGCCAAATTAAAGAGCAAGGGTGAAAGAAGGCATCCCTGCCGCGTCCCCCTCTCCAGAGGGAAAGGGGCGGACAAAAAGCCGGGGGTGCATATTCTTGCGCTCGGGTTCTCATATAGTGTCCTTAGAAATGTCCTAAACGCGCCTTGCAGTCCTATCTTATCCAGGACCAAGTGCAGCCACGACAAATTGACACTGTCGAACGCCTTTTCGGCGTCCAACAATACCAACGCCGGACGATCAGCATGAAGATTCTCACGGTGACTCACTGAATCCAACACCAGCATGGTTTTGTCTGATGTTACCCACCGCCGATCTGCCCCTGACAAATCCCGCCTGTTGAGGACCAATAAGGGATGGTAGTAATCCTGCCAGGCGATCTGCCATAATTTTGGCCATAAATTTCAGATCCTGATTAATCAGGGAAATGGGGCGGTAGTTGGACGGGTCAGGTGATCCCACGACACCTTTCGGCAACAGCTTAATATGTGCCGTGTTGGTGTGGTTCGAGATACTGTCACCCGCGAGGATGCCATTGAATAAAGAGACTAGGCACGGGGCCACCTCATCGCACAGAGATTTGTAGTATTCTCCTGTGAAACCATCTGGACCCGGAGCCTTGTGGGCACCAAGATTCTTGATGGTCGCTTGAACTTCAGCCAAAGTTATCTCAGCGTTCAAGCCAGCCAGACCATCTTCTGTGAGAACAGGCAAGGAGATCCTCTCAAGCCACCCCTTTCCCGCCGCATGCTGCACCGGGCCCTGCGTATACAATTTAGCAAAAAATTTGCATAAATGTGAGTTGATGTCTTTCGGGGCATGTAGTGTATTTCCTTCAAAATCTAACAAAGAGGTAAACGTCGTGGGCTTGGTTTTGCCTCTGGCCAAATTCGCCATTAACCTCCCCGCCTTATCACCAAATTTATAGAGATCCACCTCCCATTGTTCTTTACTCCACATTTCTCTCCGTGAAGCCCAGACGTCAAACTCCCTCTTAGCTCCCAACCATCCCTCTTTCGTTAACGGTGAAGGATTGTTTTGAAATTTCTCATGTGCATCTCGCACTTTGGAGCTGGCTAGGTGGAACTGTGTAAATGTTTTTTTTTTCGAGAGCTGGTGTAGGCCAATATTTTCCCTCTCATCACCGCTTTACTCGTCTCCCAATATAGCCCAGGATCCGTCACATGGTCTGCGTTGGTAAAAGTAAAGTCAGTCCCCCAATAGTTTATCAAAGTTACTGTCTTTTCTCAAGTAAGATGGGAAGCGCCATATAAAATCAGTCCCCCTTGGGTGTACGTCACGTAGTTCCACTACCACGGGACTGTGATCAGAGATGACCATAGGTTCAATGTCCACTCTGTCCACCCTAGACAACAATTGATTGCTGAGCAGGAATAAATCTAGGCGTGACCACGACCCGTGGGCATGGGAGAAGTGAGTGAATTCTTGGTCAATGGGGTGGTGTAATCGCCACACATCATGTAAAGCCAGTCCCCCAGCTAAGGTTTGTAGCAAGTCTGATGTCCGCACGTCTGGGTTAGATCCAGTCATCGTCTTGTCGCGTCGCCGGTCAACACCTTCAGAGAACACTGTGTTGAAGTCACCCCCCACTATCAGAAGGTGTTCTTTGTCTCCCAGTAGTTCTACCTGTAGGTGGGAGAAGAAGGCATCCTGCGATTGGTTAGGAGCATATACATTAGTAACACTAAGCCGCCCAGTCGGACTATCTATAACCAAGCGCACATATCTACCCCCATCATCTTTAGCCTCAGAAACAATAGTGTAAGGAAAGTTTTTATGTATCAGAATCAGTACTCCCGCCTTCCTCCCTACTGATCCTGACCCATACACCTCCCCTACCCAGAGTCTGTGCATCCTAAAAAATTCCGTATCTTGGAGGTGTGTCTCCTGAAGTAGAGCGATGTCCACTTTCAACCTCTTAATATGCTTAAGCACCATGGAACGTTTTTCAGGCGACCTAAGGCCCTTAACGTTCCAGGACAGTAGATTAACCATTATTAACTGTCACTGGATGGATCATAGCAGTTGGCACCGTGTTTTGGGAAGACTCAATCCAGACATTAAACAACAAGCAGAATATATCCAGTGGCTGAAACTTCAAAAACACCCATACCCCAGAACCCCAATAACTTCTCATCAGGCGGCTGAAGGGCCGCATACTAAACCATAAACCCAAATAAAGCCCACCCCTCACCCATCCTCCCAAAAGCCAACAATTCCCCAAACACAAGTCATGGACTCCCATATTCTGAAGGGTGCTCTCCTTTTCCGCTCCCGCCCTGCGGCTCCAGTGTTCAAGGAGATAATTAGTACCGTGCACTAAAGTCGATTAAGACATACAGTCAATTTTACACCCTGTCATACCCCCCGCATCGGGCGAGGCATCCGGAATGCACACTGCCAGACCACACGGGCCAGGGCTTGGGACCCAAGAGACAGATCCTCAATCATCCCCGGTATAAGAAAGAAGAGAAAAAAAAAAAAAAAGGGAAAAGATCACCAGTTCAGGTCTCCTCGCAATTGTCCTCCACTTGTGACCCATTCGGAACAGACGGTCGTCTTCTGCCTCCACTTCCATCTCGTCGCACAGATCTTTGTTCCTTTGGCGAGCAGGATCCCGGGCTTCCCCTCCCAGACAACCAACGAGGAGACTAAATAATATGAATGACTGGCATCAACCTCTAAGTGTAGGTGCAAGCAGAAAAAATACATTAAATATAAGGGAGTTATCTGCTGCGACACTAAACACTATGTGCACTTTTAATGAGTGCCAGCAGTAGCTAAACTGCACAGCTAATACAGACACAATGTGAATAGGGGTATAGCAATCACTGCTCTAGATACAATGCAATATGGAAGACTTAGCTTCAAAAGTAGCTACTGCGGAGTGCCCGGAAACCAACGCCAAGGTGCTTCCGTTTTTCCGGGTCCTAACGCTATGACTAATGGTGGTATGTGAGATGCTGGGTTTATATGCCTCTATTCTGATTAAAAACAAGAAAAGTATGTGTTGGACTCAGACAAAATGGAGGGCCTCCGTGGCCAGCAGCTTATAGTCAATGATGGGACCGAGCCCCAGCCCCTCCGCCTGCTCCTGAGTCTCACTTCTCCCACCGCTGCTCCGGCCAGGCTGCCCACCGGAATCCTTCCCCTGCGAGCGGGGCTGCTGTTTGTTCGCCGCCTCCTTGCCTCTGCTTCCCGCTCCGCTCTGCGCCATCTTGGAGGGGGGCCCGGATTGTCTCGTCGCCATCCCCGCCGTGACCCGCCTGGTGCCGGTGCTCCGGAGCCACCGATGCATGCAGGGGCAGCTCAGGAATAGGGGAGCGTGCCTCTGGTTCCGTTTGTGGGCGAATTCTCGCCTTTGAGTCAGTTATGGAGCCACGGGCTCAGGGAGCTCAGTCCCTTCCTTCCTCGCCCATCAGGCCAGAAACCGGAAGTTGGAGAGTGTTTTGTAAAATGATTCTTGAGTTGAGGCACAGGCAGTTTGGGAGTAAGTAATGTTTAGGGTTTTAGTCATTTTTTGTAGGTCAATTTGAATATTAAGTTCTTTTTCCCACGCCTCAAAAAAAGGTAATTTAGGGAGTTCTATTTTCTCGTTTATAATTTTGTAAAGTTCGTTTGTCTTTAAAATAGAGGCCTTGTGTGGAGAATTTAAGAGAGCCACTATTATTTGTGGGAGCGAGAATTTTAGAGGGGATTTTTCAAAATATCCTGCTATGAGTCTCCATCGTGTTCTTTCATCCCTAGAAAGAGAGTATTTAGATTTCAGGGTATAGAATGGGATCAAGGAGTTTTCAAAGATTAGGTCATTAAGGTACAATATACCCTTTTCGAGCCATGTTACATAGTAACATAGTAACATAGTTTTTAAGGTTGAAGGAAGACTTTAAGTCCATCTAGTTTAACCCATAGCCTAACATGTTGATCCAGAGGAAGGCAAAAAAACGTGTTGAGAGATTTAGGTGTGGTAATAAAATTTCCAATATTACCAAGGGAATATTTTGTAGCTTTGCTGGGGTGAAATATTTAGCAGCTTTAAAAGTAAGGTGTCTCCACGCAGAGATAACTGCTTTTAAAGTGGGGTGGTCAGGGGCCTCTTTAGAAGAGTCCATCAAGTGAACCAACAGTAAAGCTAATAGGTTTTTATTTTTAGCAATTGAGCGTTCTATATTGATCCAGCACATGGTGGAAGAGTTCAGAAGCCAACTCTGCGAAAGCTTGATGATAGAGGCTAGATAATAGTTATACAGGTTGGATACTTCAAGACCTCCCATTTTCTTGTGCCTCTCCAGTGATACGCCGGAGACTCTTGGTTTTTTATGGTTCCATATAAATGCCTTCAATTGAGATTGAAATCTAATAAAAGAGGTCTTAGGCCACTTTCACATCAGCGCTTTTTTAAAATCGCAGCAGATGCGGTGAAAAAAAACACATCTGCCACGATTACCGCATACCGGCTGCACTTGCGGCACGGTTGCGGCAAGCCCCATACAATGTATAGGCGGGCTTGCGGCAGGTGCGGCAAGTGCGGTTTTGGCACTTGCGGCAGGTGCGGCCACGAAAAAACCGCACCTGCCGCAAGCCCGCCTATACATTGTATGGGGCTTGCCGTAACTGTGCCGCAAGTGCAGCCGGTATGCGGTAATCGTGGCAGATGCGGTTTTTTCACCGCATCTGCCGCGATTTGAAAAAAACGCTGATGTGAAAGGGGCCTTAGGAATATAACTTGGTAAGGCTCTAAACACATATATTAATTTAGGCAGGAGAAGCATTTTAAATGTCTCAATCCTGCTTAGCCAAGAGATCTCAATTTTTGCCAGTCTTAAATAATCCATATGAAGAGATTTATATAGAGGGTTGCTAGATTTTCCTGGATTACGCTAGAAACGGATTTAGTTATATTTATTCCTAAATAGGAAATGCTTTTCTCCTCCCACATAAAATTAAATTCTTCCTTCATATAGTTTAAAAATATTTCGTCAGTATTAAAATCTATTATTTGGGATTTTGTTGAATTGATTTTATATAGGGAAAGGGAAGAGAATTTCTCTATTGCGGATACCAGATGTCTTAAAGAATTAAGTGTGTTTGAAATAGTGAGAAGTATATCGTCCGCAAAGAGCGCGATTTTAATTTGGTCTTTGTCTATAGGTATATCTTTAATATTCTGATTAGCTCTGATTGTCGCTGCAAAAGGCTCTATGAATAGTGCAAAGAGAGTGGGGGAAAGGGGACTACCTTGTCTGGTACCATTAGTTAAGTGGAATTTTTTTGAAAGGGAACTATTCGAACAAACTCGAGCTACTTGGTTGGAGTACATTGATTTTATGATTTTAAGTACCGTATATACTCGCGTATAAGCCGAGTTTTTCAGCCCAAAAATTGGGCTGAAAAGTTACCCCCTCGGCTTATACGCGAGTCACTATACGGGCGCCCCCCCCCCCCCAGAGGTATACAGGCCCCCCCCGTGCTCCTTAAACCTGTAAAGGAAGATGATTATACTTATCGCTGTCCGGCTGCCGTCCCCGCTCTCCATCGCGCTCCTCCATCTGCATCGCGCTCCTCCATCTTCCGGCTTCCTGTCGGCACCGACAATGACGTCATTGTCATCGCAGAACACAGGAAGTCGGAAGCCGGAAGATGGAGGAGCGCGATGCAGATGGAGGAGCGCGATGGAGAGCGGGGACGGCAGCCGGACAGCGATAAGTATAATCATCTTCCTTTACAGGTTTAAGGAGCACGGGGGGGGGCCTGTATACCTCTGGGGGGGGGGCCTGTATACCTCGGGCTGCTGCTGCATATAACATGGGGCTGCTGCTGCATATAACATGGGGCTGCTGTATATAAAATGGGGCTGCTGCTGTATATAAAATGGGGCTGCTGCTGTATAACATGGGGCTGCTGCTGTATATAAAATGGGGCTGCTGCTGTATATAACATGGGGCTGCTGCTGCATATAACATGGGGCTGCTGCTGTATATAAAATGGGGCTGCTGCTGTATATAAAATGGGGCTGCTGCTGTATATAACATGGGGCTGCTGCTGTATATAACATGGGGCTGCTGCTGTATATAACATGGGGCTGCTGCTGTATATAACATGGGGCTGCTGCTGTATATAAAATGGGGCTGCTGCTGTATATAAAATGGGGCTGCTGCTGTATATAAAATGGGGCTGCTGCTGTATATAACATGGGGCTGCTGCTGTATATAACATGGGGCTGCTGCTGTATATAACATGGGGCTGCTGCTGTATATAACATGGGGCTGCTGCTGTATATAACATGGGGCTGCTGCTGTATATAAAATGGGGCTGCTGCTGTATATAAAATGGGGCTGCTGCTGTATATAACATGGGGCTGCTGCTGTGTATAACATGGGGCTGCTGCTGTGTATAACATGGGGCTGCTGCTGTGTATAACATGGGGCTGCTGCTGTGTATAACATGGGGCTGCTGCTGTGTATAACATGGGGCTGCTGCTGTGTATAACATGGGGCTGCTGTATATAACATGGGACTGCTGCTGTGTATAACATGGGGCTGCTGCTGTGTATACCATGGGGCTGCTGCTGTGTATACCATGGGGCTGCTGCTGTGTATACCATGGGGCTGATGCTGCTGTGTATACCATGGGGCTGCTGCTGTATATACCCTGGGGCTGCTGCTGTATATACCCTGGGGCTGCTGCTGTTTATACCACTGAGGCTGCTGCTGTATATACCTCTGGGGCTGCTGTATACTACCACTGGGGCTGCTGTATACTAACTACTGGGGCTGCTGCTGTATATACCACTGGGGCTGCTGCTGTATACTACCACTGGGGCTGCTGTATATACCTCAGGGGCTGCTGTATACCACACTGCTGAGGGCTGTATACCTGTGCTGGGGTCCACCCTCGGCTTATACACGAGTCAATAGTTTTTCCCAGATTTTGGGGGCCAAAGTAGGGGGGTCGGCTTATACACGGGTCGGCTTATACACGAGTATATACGGTATATTCCCTTGGAATTCAAACTTTTTTAAAGTATTAAAAAGGAAAGGCCAATATACTCTATCAAAAGCCTTTTCTGCGTCCAGCGCCAAAAAGGCAGATGGTATGTTAGATTTCTCAACTAGTATCGCTAAATTTAAGGCTCTTCTAGTAGCGTCGGCAGTAGTGCGGCCCGCAATTAATCCTGATTGGTCGTTGTGTATTAATTTAGCAATATGATGTTTTAATCTATTTGCTACTAATTTGGATAAAATCTTAGCGTCACAGTTGAGAAGAGAAATCAGTGTAAAATTTTTGTATCAAGAGGGTCGCCCTTGTTTTTGGGGATAATAGTGATTATTGCCTCCAACATATCTTGCGGTAGATGTCCTGATTCCGCAGAGTGATTCGCTAATTTGGTTAAGTAGGGGAGTAGATCTTCATATAACGATTTGTAAAGCTCGTTTTGAAGGCCATTTGGACCAGAAGATTTGCCATTTTTGCGATCTTTGATCACTCCTAGACTTTCTTGGGATGAATAGTGAAGATTTAAATCCTCTAGATCCTGTGCACTCAGAGTTGGGAGGTTAAGGTTACCTAAGTATTCAGAAATTTCTTCATCAGGAGGAATGGATGAGTTGGGGTCTTCTTTAAGATTATAAAGTGAAGAATAACATTTTTCAAAGACTCACTATGTCGTCGGGGTGTTATCAACTAGGCCAGAGTCTCTTGAATTCTTGATTTTATTTTTTGATGTTTTATTCTAGCCGCAAAAAATTTTCAGGGTCTAGCATCAGAAAAATACTTACCGTATATACTCGCGTATAAGCCGAGTTTTTCAGCCCAAAAATTGGGCTGAAAAGTCCCCCCTCGGCTTATACGCGAGTCATACCAACGGCAGGCTGCCCGCCCGCCACCCCCATCAGTATCCAGGGCCCCCCCCTTTGCTCCGCAAACCTGTAAAGTAAGATCATTATACTTATCACTGTCCTGTCGCCGCCGTCCCCGCCGCTGCCGACATCGCGCTCCTCCGGCTTCATTCGTCTTCTTCCGGCTTCCTCTGGTCGGCGCAGGCAATGACGTCATTGTCTGCGCCAGAGGAGGAAGCCGGAAGACGCTGGATGAAGACGGAGGAGCGCGATGGTAGCGGCAGAGACGGCGGCGACAGGACAGTGATAAGTATAATGATTTTACTTTACAGGTTTGCGGAGCAAGATGGGGGGGGGCCCTGGATACTGATGGGGGGACGCCTGTATACTGATGGGGGTGGCGGGCGGGCTGCTGCTGTATATACCTCTGGGGCGGCTGTATACTACTACTGGGGCTGCTGTATATACCTCTGGGGCTGCTGTATACTACCACTGGGGCTGCTGTATATACCTCTGGGGCTGCAGTATACTACCACTGGGGCTGCTGTATAAACCTCTGGGGCTGCTGTATACTACCACTGGGGCTGCTGTATACTACCACTGGGGCTGCTGTATATACCTCTGGGGCTGCTGTATATACCTCTGGGGCTGCTGTATATACCTCTGGGGATGCTGTATACACCTCTGGGGCTGCTGTATACTACCACTGGGGCTGCTGTATATACCTCTGGGGCTGCTGTATACTACCACTGGGGCTGCTGTATACTACCACTGGGGCTGCTGTATATACCTCTGGGGCTGCTGTATACTACCACTGGGGCTGCTGTATACTACCACTGGGGCTGCTGTATATACCTCTGGGGCTGCTGTATATACCTCTGGGGCTGCTGTATACTACCACTGGGGCTGCTGTATATACCTCTGGGGCTGCTGTATACTACCACTGGGGCTGCTGTATACTACCACTGGGGCTGCTGTATATACCTCTGGGGCTGCTGTATGTACCTCTGGGGCTGCTGTATACTACCACTGGGGCTGCTGTATACTACCACTGGGGCTGCTGTATATACCTCTGGGGCTGCTGTATACTACCACTGGGGCTGCTGTATATACCTCTGGGGCTGCTGTATACTACCACTGGGGCTGCTGTATATACCTCTGGGGCTGCTGTATACTACCACTGGGGCTGCTGTATACTACCACTGGGGCTGCTGTATATACCTCTGGGGCTGCTGTACACTACCACTGGGGCTGCTGTATACTACCACTGGGGCTGCTGTATATACCTCTGGGGCTGCTGTTTATACCACTGGGGAGGCTGCTGTATACCACACTGCTGGGGGCTGTATACCTGTGCTGGAGTCCACCCTCGGCTTATACACGAGTCAATAGGTTTTCCCAGATTTTGGGGGCAAAAGTAGGGGGATCGGCTTATACACGGGTTGGCTTATACACGAGTATATACGGTAGTTTTAGTCGACTGGATAATTTTATCGTATTCAGCAGTCAATAGTGATCTAAGGTTTGTTCTTAAGTGCAATATTTGAGTAGAGTAATCCACCGAGGGGTTGGCAAATTGTTTTTTTTCAAGAGTATGTATGTTTTTAACTAGGGTCTAAGTTTTGTCCCTGTTGGTCTTATTAAGTCTTGAGTTTAGCTGAATAAGTTTTCCTCTTAGCAGCACCTTAAACGCAGACCAAAGCGTGAGTATGGAAATATTTTCTATGTCATTTTCTTTGAAGTAGTTTCTAATAGTAGTCTGAATTTCTAATTTATAACTTGGGTGGTTGTAGAGGAAACTATTATTCCTCCACAATCTTTCTGAAAGGGACGTGTGGGCTCTACCAATTTCAAAAATGACTGGTAAATGGTCTGACCAGGTTCGGGGGGCTATTTTAATGGTTTTAAACTTATGGAGAGAAAATCTATTAGTAAGGACCAAATATATATCATTTTTGATCATCCATGCGTCTAAGGAAGAAGAATGCCGTCTGGATTTGGATGAGGAATCTAGAGATAAGTTGGGAACTATATTAAAATCTCCGAAGATTATTAATTCACCTTTTTTTTGTTGGTTAATGATGCGTAATATCTTGTTTAACCCCTTCCCGACATTGGACGTTGTACAACGTCCTGTGTTTCTGCCCGTTCCCGACACAGGACGTTGTACAACGTCCTGGCAGATTTGAGCTGCTGCAGCTCCTGTGAGTGGGGTCACTCAGGTGTCACAGATGCTGCTGTTCTGTGACAGCCTGTAGATGACCCCACAGGGGGTGGATTAACCCCCCCCATGCCCAGGACCGTTCCGATTGGCAGTTTAAAAGTGAAACTGCCGATCGGAGGGAATCATAGGGATTCACCCCTCCAGATCTGATTGGAGCTCTCCAATCAGATCTGGAGGGGTGGATCAGCAATTGCCCACCCCTCCTCACCCCCCTCCCGCTCCATGAGTCAAAAATCCAAAAATTTAATTTTTTCAAAAAATGCATGTTTTTATATTTTTTCTCAAATGCATAGGTGTTTTACTTCTACCTATCCATATGTGTATATACACACATGATTGGTAGTGATTGAGAGCTGCTGTGAACCTTTTATTGTAGATAGATATAAAAAGATGGAGAGATATAGGTAGTTGGATAGATAGATAGATAGATAGATAGATAGATAGATAGATAGATAGATAGATATCAAAATATTAGCAGCACCCTGGTAATGGCAATCACATGCAAACACTGATGTTCCCAGAAGATGGACAAACAGTAGTAAAAGTGCTAACCGTACAAGGACGTAAACCTGTGATGGAGCCTGTTTTCTACTATACAGCTTTTCTATTATACAGGTTATTTTATTTTATCCAGAACCAAAACTCACCAAGTGCAAGAAAATATGTCTTCACCCAATGAGTGTTCAAAGACAAATGATTGATATTGACACAGCCTGGTCTTTTACAGCCACTGTTCCATGACATCACATAAGCCATTGTGACATCATCCTATGCAAATGAGCACATGGCATAACAGGAAGACCAAAGCCACAGAGCAAGTCACATGATCAGCTTGACTGATAGGCCTGAGTTTGACAACAGTTCTAAAGTCTGTATATTTATATAAAGCTGAATGTATGTGTGTGTATCAAAGCTCCGCCCCCGGTAGGGGCATGGTAGGACAGGGACCCATCAGATCTAAGCTCACCTTGTCATGGTTTATGGGCAAACAGTTACTGGCCAAAATGTGTACTAAGAACCTTACTTTACAAAGATAAAATATCCCAAAACAAAATCCAAAAATTTAGTTTTTTCAAAAAACACATGTTTTTATATTTTTTCTCAAATGCATAGGTGTTTTACTTCTACCTATCCATATGTGTATATACACACATAATTGGCAATGATTGAGTGCTGCTGTGAACCTTTTATTGTAGATAGATAGATATAAAAAGATGGAGAGATATAGGTAGTTAGATAGATAGATAGATAGATAGATAGATAGATAGATAGATAGATAGATATCAAAATATTAGCAGCACCCTGGTAATGGCAATCACATGCAAACACTGATGTTCCCAGAAGATGGACAAACAGTAGTAAAAGTGCTAACCGTACAAGGACGTAAACCTGTGATGGAGCCTGTTTTCTACTATACAGCTTTTCTACTGTATTATACAGGTTATTTTATTTTATCCAGAACCAAAACTCACCAAGTGCAAGAAGATATGTCTTCACCCAATGAGTGTTCAAAGACAAATGATTGATATTGACACAGCCTGGTCTTTTACAGCCACTGTTCCATGACATCACATTAGCCATTGTGACATCATCCTATGCAAATGAGCACATGGCATAACAGGAAGACCAAAGCCACAGAGCAAGTCACATGGATCAGCTTGACTGATAGGCCTGAGTTTGACAACAGTTCTAAAGTCTGTATATTTATATAAAGCTGAATGTATGTGTGTGTATCAAAGTTCCGCCCTCGGTAGGGGCATGGTAGGACAGGAACCCATCAGATCTAAGGTCACCTTGTCATGGTTTATGGGCAAACAGTTACTGGCCAAAATGTATACTAAGAACCTTACTTTACAAAGATAAAATATCCCAAAAAAAATCCAAAAATTTAGTTTTTTCAAAAAACGCATGTTTTTATATTTTTTCTCAAATGCATAGGTGTTTTACTTCTACCTATCCATATGTGTATATACACACATGATTGGTAGTGATTGAGAGCTGCTGTGAAACCTTTTATTGTGGATAGATAGATATAAAAAGATGGAGAGATATAGGTAGATGGATAGATAGATAGATAGATAGATAGATAGATAGATAGATAGATAGATAGATAGATATCAAAATATTAGCAGCACCCTGGTAATGGCAATCACATGCAAACACTGATGTTCCCAGAAGATGGACAAACAGTAGTAAAAGTGCTAACCGTATAAGGACGTAAACCTGTGATGGAGCCTGTTTTCTACTATACAGCTTTTCTATTATACAGGTTATTTTATTTTATCCAGAACCAAAACTCACCAAGTGCAAGAAAATATGTCTTCACCCAATGAGTGTTCAAAGACAAATGATTGATATTGACACAGCCTGGTCTTTTACAGCCACTGTTCCATGACATCACATAAGCCATTGTGACATCATCCTATGCAAATGAGCACATGGCATAACAGGAAGACCAAAGCCACAGAGCAAGTCACATGATCAGCTTGACTGATAGGCCTGAGTTTGACAACAGTTCTAAAGTCTGTATATTTATATAAAGCTGAATATATGTGTGTGTATCAAAGTTCCGCCCTCGGTATGGGCATGGTAGGACAGGAACCCATCAGATCTAAGGTCACCTTGTCATGGTTTATGGGCAAACAGTTACTGGCCAAAATGTATACTAAGAACCTTACTTTACAAAGATAAAATATCCCAAAAAAAATCCAAAAATTTAGTTTTTTCAAAAAACGCATGTTTTTATATTTTTTCTCAAATGCATAGGTGTTTTACTTCTACCTATCCATATGTGTATATACATACATGATTGGTAGTGATTGAGAGCTGCTGTGAAACCTTTTATTGTGGATAGATAGATATAAAAAGATGGAGAGATATAGGTAGATGGATAGATAGATAGATAGATAGATAGATAGATAGATAGATATCAAAATATTAGCAGCACCCTGGTAATGGCAATCACATGCAAACACTGATGTTCCCAGAAGATGGACAAACAGTAGTAAAAGTGCTAACTGTACAAGGACGTAAACCTGTGATGGAGCCTGTTTTTACTATACAGCTTTTCTGTTATACAGGTTATTTTATTTTATCCAGAACCAAAACTCACCAAGTGCAAGAAAATATGTCTTCACCCAATGAGTGTTCAAAGACAAATGATTGATATTGACACAGCCTGGTCTTTTACAGCCACTGTTCCATGACATCACATAAGCCATTGTGACATCATCCTATGCAAATGAGCACATGGCATAACAGGAAGACCAAAGCCACAGAGCAAGTGTCACGCTGGGAGCGGGAGAGACACTCAGCGTAGGATAACGACGGGGGGGGGAATAAGGAGTCCCTAAAGCTATGGGCACAAGAGGGAGAGGGTGACCCCTAGTCTTACTGGGGCTGACCCTGTCTGCCCTGACGTCCCTATACAGTTTCCTCAACTGTCGCCGACCACGAACCTCGTCCCTCTCTGATCCTAGCACTACCTTATCTAAGGATCAGATGGAGAGGTTCACTAGACCCCTCCACTAACAACTAAAGACAAACACAAGGAAAAACAGACAATGGGGAAAGAAAACACTTATCTTGCAGCAGAGCACAGCAACCTCCACAACCTCAGCTTCTGCTGGAGCAAGGATAATGAGTGCACAAGGAAATATCACCTGCACCGAGGGAGGGCAATGAAACTCCTTATAAAGGTGGGAAGAACCTGCTGGGTCCTAGTGACCCAGAATACTGGTGTAGAAACCAGACCGAGCACAAGACCTTCCCAGCCGTCTCCCCATGATAGGGAGATCTTATCATACCTTCTCTCTATCTACACAGAAGGTAAATGCCCCTGAAAGACGGACCGTCCTCAAACATTATGGCTGATTGGCCAAACGCTGGGACCGTCTGCGCGTGGCCTCTACCCTGTCATCCGTGCCACCCGTGACAGTACCCCCCCGTCCACGAGTGGCCCCCGGACACTCAGGACCAGGCTTATCCGGATGGGAACGGTGAAAAGCGCGGACCAGCCTAGCGGCGGAGACTTCCGACGCCGGCACCCACATCCGCTCCTCAGGACCGTATCCCCTCCAGTGCACCAAATACTGAAGAGAACGGCGCACCCTGCAAGAATCAACCACCTTTGAGATCTCAAATTCCAAATTCCCCGCCACGCAGATGGGCTCCGGGGGCAAAGGAGACGGGTTAGCCGACGGCACATACGGTTTGAGGAGCGACCTATGAAATACATTGTGGATCTTAAGAGCGGGAGGTAACGCAAGACGAAACGCCACGGGATTGATAACGGCGGTTATCTGATAAGGGCCAATAAACCTGGGCCCCAACTTCCAAGAGGGCACCTTCAACTTCACATTCTTGGTAGACAACCACACGTAGTCATTCACACACAGGTCCGGACCTGGCGCACGCTTCCTTTCAGCCATATGTTTGTACCTGTCGCCTAAGAGCTTCAAGCTACTCTGTACCCCCCGCCAAACCGAGGAGAGGGATGAGGTAAATCGGTCCTCCTCAGGAACTCCGGAAGGACTAGTACCACTAAAAGTACCAAACTGAGGATGAAACCCATATGCACGGAAGAACGGTGACTTGCCAGTGGACTCCTGAAGACGATTATTAAGGGCAAATTCGGCCAAGGGCAGATAACTCGCCAAGTCTCCTGATTGTCAGAGACAAAACACCTCAGATAAGTCTCCAAATTCTGATTCATACGTTCGGTCTGCCCATTAGACTGAGGATGAAAAGCAGAAGAGAAGGACAAAGCAATTCCTAAACGTGCACAAAAAGCCTTCCAAAACTTGGAGACAAACTGAGTACCACGATCAGAAACCACCTCGGAGGGAACTCCATGAAGCTTCACAATCTCACTTACAAACACCTGTGCCAGTGTCCGAGCATTAGGAAGTGCGGGCAGTGCCACAAAGCGAACCATCTTACTGAATCTATCAACCACTACCAGCACTACCGTCTTGCCTGCAGACGCCGGAAGATCGGTGATAAAATCCATTGACACATGTGTCCATGGCCTCTCAGGAATAGACAATGGCAAGAGAGAACCAGCCGGACGGGTATGCGGGACCTTAGCCCGTGCACACACACTACAGGCAGATACGAATTCCGCTACGTCCTTCCGCAACCCCGGCCACCAAAAGCGGCGAGATAAAAGATCGAAGGTGGCCCTACTGCCGGGATGCCCTGCCAATACGGAGTCGTGATGCTCCGACAGCACCCTGAGACGCAAAGATGATGGCACAAAAAGTCTCCCAGAAGGACAGGAGGCAGGGGCGCCCCCCTGGACCTTCAACACCTCCCCCTCCAGATCAGGGCAAAGAGCAGAAACAACCACCCCCTCCTGTAAGATGGGAACGGGACTTTCATGAGCACTACCACCCGGGAAACTACGCGACAACGCATCAGCCTTCACGTTCTCAACCCCCGGACGGTAAGTGACGGTAAAATTAAATCTCGTGAAAAACAAGGACCACCGAGCCTGCCGGGGATTGAGACGCTTGGCGGACTCAAGGTAAGACAGGTTCTTGTGGTCGGTAATAACCGTGATGGGATGGACAGCCCCCTCCAGCCAGTGACGCCATTCCTCAAAAGCCAACTTAATAGCCAACAGCTCCTATTACCAACATCATAATTCCTCTCGGCCGACGACAACTTCTTGGAGAAGAACGCGCAGGGCACCCATCTCCCAGGCGAAGGGCCTTGCGACAATATAGCCCCCACCCCCACCTCAGACGCATCCACCTCCACAACGAAGGGCTGAGAAAGATCGGGCTGACGGAGAATAGGTGCGGAAACAAAACAACGCTTTAGGGAGGAGAAAGCCTGGCGAGCAGACTCCGACCACTCGGAAAAATCTGTCCCCTTCCTAGTCATGTCCGTAAGAGGCGTTACCAGCACCGAATAGTTCTTAATAAATTTACGGTAAAAGTTGGTAAACCCCAAAAAACGTTGCAATGCCCGTAGATTGTCCGGTTGTTCCCAGTCCAGCACCGCCCGGACTTTTTCCGGATCCATCCGAAAACCCAACGGCGACAGGAGGTACCCCAAAAAACGTACCTCCTGAACGGCGAAGACACATTTCTCGAGTTTAGCATACAGCTTATTGTCCCGTAAGACCTGTAACACCTGCTTGACATGGGACTGATGCGTCTCCATATCGGGGGAATAGATCAAGATATCATCCAAGTAAACAACCACAAATCTACCCACCAAATGATGGAATATGTCATTGACAAAGTGTTGGAAAACCGCAGGGGCATTAGTGAGCCCGAACGGCATTACGAGACTTTCAAAATGGCCGTCCGGGGTATTAAATGCCGTCTTCCATTCATCCCCCTCTCTGACCCTAATCAGGTTGTAGGCCCCCCTCAAATCCAACTTGGAGAACCATTTAGCACCCACTACCTGACTGAATAAATCAGGAATCAGAGGGAGGGGGTACGGATCACGGACAGTAATCCGATTCAACTCCCGGAAATCCAAGCAAGGACGGAGGCCCCCATCTTTTTTCTTAACAAAAAAGAAACCAGCCGCAACCGGCGAAGTTGAGGGCCTGATGTGACCCGTCTGCAGACTCTCGGAAATGAAATCCTTCATCGCCTGTCTTTCCCGACCCGATATAGTAAACATCCTAGCTTTGGGCAGTTTAGCTCCGGGAACGAGGTTGATCGGGCAATCATACGCCCGATGAGGGGGCAAGTCTTGGCACCCCTTCTCTGAGAACACATCCTCATACTCCGATAGGAACGGGGGCAGAGATACAGCAGACACCACCGAAAACGAGGTAACCAAACAATTCTCAGAACAAAAATCACTCCATTCCACAATGTCCCGGGACTGCCAATCCACTACGGGATTATGTTTAATCAACCATGGCAAGCCCAGGACAATGGGAGCGGGGAGACCGTCTAGAACATAGCAAGATATCGTCTCTTGATGTTGGGATCCAACCGTCAACTTAATGTCATGTACGATATGTGTGAGACTACCTTGAGCAAGAGGTGCTGAGTCGATGGCATAGATACGGATGGGGCGAGACAATAAACAGCAGTTAAGTCCATGAGCGTCTACAAAATGAGCATCCACCATGCTGACCCCCGCACCACTATCCACAAACACAGAAATACCCTCCGTTTTGCCCTCCAGCGTCACCTCCGCACTTAGGAGGAAACGGGAAGTACAAATGGAGGATACACACACCTCCCGCTCGACCACCTCCACACCCCCCATAGTCACATAAGGTCCAGGCACCCCAGTCCGTTTAGGAGTGTAGGGACAGGCCCCAATAAAATGGTCCCCTTTCCCACAAAAAAAACAGACCCCCTTCCCCTTGCCCCGGGAGGTACCGGAGGAGAACCTCGAGGCCGCCGCTCCTCCTAGCTGCATAGGTTCCTCCGCACTCGGGAGGAACGACTCACCCTCCGCGTGACCTCCCGGTAACCAGGAATCACCACGAGAATGGCTCCCAGTAACAGGAGGTCTACCCCTCCGCTCCTGGAGGCGTCTATCCATACGAATAGCTAACGACATAGCCGCCTCCAGGGACGGAGGGGTCTCATAAACCGCCAGAGCATCCTTCAGCCTCTCCGAAAGACCCTGACAAAAGTGACTCCTGAGCGCCGGATCGTTCCACTTCGTGTCCGTAGCCCACCTGCGGAACTCAGAACAATACGATTCCGCCGACCGAGTCCCCTGGCGGAGATGGCGTAACCTGGATTCAGCCAAAGAGACACGGTCAGGGTCATCATATATGAGGCCCAGTGCGTCAAAAAATTCATCCACAGAGCGGAGACAAGTGGAGTCCTGTGGCAGAGAGAAAGCCCAGGACTGGGGATCTCCCTGCAGTAGCGACATAATAATTCCTACACGCTGCTGCTCATCACCAGTGGAATAAGGCCTAAGCCTAAAATATAATTTACAGGCCTCTTTGAACACAGTAAACTTATCTCTACCTCCTGAAAACCTGTCAGGGAGGGCAACCTTAGGTTCAGGTCTGGCCTGACCCAATGCTTGATTCCCCAAGACACCATTTTGCGGTTGCGGGCCCTGTAAAGCCGACCGAAGGTCCGCAACCTCCAAAGACAGTGCCTGCAGCTGCTGGGCCAAAGCAGACACAGGATCCATAAGGAAAGGAAGAAAAATCGGTTCCTCCCCTGTCCTTCAGTTACAGTATTGGCAGGTGATAATGTCACGCTGGGAGCGGGAGAGACACTCAGCGTAGGATAACGACGGGGGGGGGGGGAATAAGGAGTCCCTAAAGCTATGGGCACAAGAGGGAGAGGGTGACCCCTAGTCTTACTGGGGCTGACCCTGTCTGCCCTGACGTCCCTATACAGTTTCCTCAACTGTCGCCGACCACGAACCTCGTCCCTCTCTGATCCTAGCACTACCTTATCTAAGGATCAGATGGAGAGGTTCACTAGACCCCTCCACTAACAACTAAAGACAAACACAAGGAAAAACAGACAATGGGGAAAGAAAACACTTATCTTGCAGCAGAGCACAGCAACCTCCACAACCTCAGCTTCTGCTGGAGCAAGGATAATGAGTGCACAAGGAAATATCACCTGCACCGAGGGAGGGCAATGAAACTCCTTATAAAGGTGGGAAGAACCTGCTGGGTCCTAGTGACCCAGAATACTGGTGTAGAAACCAGACCGAGCACAAGACCTTCCCAGCCGTCTCCCCATGATAGGGAGATCTTATCATACCTTCTCTCTATCTACACAGAAGGTAAATGCCCCTGAAAGACGGACCGTCCTCAAACATTATGGCTGATTGGCCAAACGCTGGGACCGTCTGCGCGTGGCCTCTACCCTGTCATCCGTGCCACCCGTGACAGCAAGTCACATGATCAGCTTGACTGATAGGCCTGAGTTTGACAACAGTTCTAAAGTCTGTATATTTATATAAAGCTGAATATATGTGTGTGTATCAAAGTTCCGCCCTCGGTAGGGCATGGTAGGACAGGAACCCATCAGATCTAAGCTCACCTTGTCATGGTTTATGGGCAAACAGTTACTGGCCAAAATGTGTACTAAGAACCTTACTTTACAAAGATAAAATATCCCAAACCAAAATCCAAAAATTTAGTTTTTTCAAAAAACACATGTTTTAATATTTTTTCTCAAATGCATAGGTGTTTTACTTCTACCTATCCATATGTGGATATACACACATGATTGGCAATGATTGAGTGCTGCTGTGAACCTTTTATTGTAGATAGATAGATATAAAAAGATGGAGAGATATAGGTAGATAGATAGATAGATAGATAGATAGATATCAAAATATTAGCAGCACCCTGGTAATGGCAATCACATGCAAACACTGATGTTCCCAGAAGATGGACAAACAGTAGTAAAAGTGCTAACCGTACAAGGACGTAAACCTGTGATGGAGCCTTGGAAACAAAAAGCTATTGCGACAAAAAACAACAGTACACTGCAGTAAAAATATTAAAATGCAAGTGCAGTATAAAAATGGTATAACAAATACAGGGTACTTAGTTAATCCGTTTTTTTGCGCAGAAAAAGTTATTTTAAGCCACGTCACTATCTTCAAAGTGTACCCATCTCAGACGCGGTCCTAACTGTTGTATTAAAAACCTGACTGGTGTGAATACTTACCAGTAAGCAGGAGCCAACATGACCTGTGTCTGAAGTGGAATGAAGGTGACGGGGCTATGTGTGCAGGGCCCAGAGGGGGGCGGGAACTCCATCTCTTGCATGGCAAGAGGCAATTAATTATAACACAGATGAGTCCTGCACACAGAGAACAGGTTTGTAGGAGCCTGTTCACACCGCCAGCATAATTGGAAACAAAAAGCTATTGCGACAAAAAACAACAGTACACTGCAGTAAAAATATTAAAATGCAAGTGCAGTATAAAAATGGTATAACAAATACAGGGTACTTAGTTAATCCGTTTTTTTGCGCAGAAAAAGTTATTTTAAGCCACGTCACTATCTTCAAAGTGTACCCATCTCAGACGCGGTCCTAACTGTTGTATTAAAAACCTGACTGGTGTGAATACTTACCAGTAAGCAGGAGCCAGCATGACCTGTGTCTGAAGTGGAATGAAGGTGACGGGGCTATGTGTGCAGGGCCCAGAGGGGGGGCGGGAACTCCATCTCTTGCATGGCAAGAGGCAATTAATTATAACACAGATGAGTCCTGCACACAGAGAACAGGTTTGTAGGAGCCTGTTCACACCGACAGCATAATTGGAAACAAAAAGCTATTGCGACAAAAAACAACAGTACACTGCAGTAAAAATATTAAAATGCAAGTGCAGTATAAAAATGGTATAACAAATACAGGGTACTTAGTTAATCCGTTTTTTTGCGCAGAAAAAGTTATTTTAAGCCACGTCACTATCTTCAAAGTGTACCCATCTCAGACGCGGTCCTAACTGTTGTATTAAAAACCTGACTGGTGTGAATACTTACCAGTAAGCAGGAGCCAGCATGACCTGTGTCTGAAGTGGAATGAAGGTGACGGGCTATGTGTGCAGGGCCCAGAGGGGGGGCGGGAACTCCATCTCTTGCATGGCAAGAGGCAATTAATTATAACACAGATGAGTCCTGCACACAGAGAACAGGTTTGTAGGAGCCTGTTCACACCGCCAGCATAATTGGAAACAAAAAGCTATTGCGACAAAAAACAACAGTACACTGCAGTAAAAATATTAAAATGCAAGTGCAGTATAAAAATGGTATAACAAATACAGGGTACTTAGTTAATCCGTTTTTTTGCGCAGAAAAAGTTATTTTAAGCCACGTCACTATCTTCAAAGTGTACCCATCTCAGACGCGGTCCTAACTGTTGTATTAAAAACCTGACTGGTGTGAATACTTACCAGTAAGCAGGAGCCAGCATGACCTGTGTCTGAAGTGGAATGAAGGTGACGGGGCTATGTGTGCAGGGCCCAGAGGGGGGGCGGGAACTCCATCTCTTGCATGGCAAGAGGCAATTAATTATAACACAGATGAGTCCTGCACACAGAGAACAGGTTTGTAGGAGCCTGTTCACACCGCCAGCATAATTGGAAACAAAAAGCTATTGCGACAAAAAACAACAGTACACTGCAGTAAAAATATTAAAATGCAAGTGCAGTATAAAAATGGTATAACAAATACAGGGTACTTAGTTAATCCGTTTTTTTGCGCAGAAAAAGTTATTTTAAGCCACGTCACTATCTTCAAAGTGTACCCATCTCAGACGCGGTCCTAACTGTTGTATTAAAAACCTGACTGGTGTGAATACTTACCAGTAAGCAGGAGCCAGCATGACCTGTGTCTGAAGTGGAATGAAGGTGACGGGGCTATGTGTGCAGGGCCCAGAGGGGGGGCGGGAACTCCATCTCTTGCATGGCAAGAGGCAATTAATTATAACACAGATGAGTCCTGCACACAGAGAACAGGTTTGTAGGAGCCTGTTCACACCGCCAGCATAATTGGAAACAAAAAGCTATTGCGACAAAAAACAACAGTACACTGCAGTAAAAATATTAAAATGCAAGTGCAGTATAAAAATGGTATAACAAATACAGGGTACTTAGTTAATCCGTTTTTTTGCGCAGAAAAAGTTATTTTAAGCCACGTCACTATCTTCAAAGTGTACCCATCTCAGACGCGGTCCTAACTGTTGTATTAAAAACCTGACTGGTGTGAATACTTACCAGTAAGCAGGAGCCAGCATGACCTGTGTCTGAAGTGGAATGAAGGTGACGGGGCTATGTGTGCAGGGCCCAGAGGGGGGGCGGGAACTCCATCTCTTGCATGGCAAGAGGCAATTAATTATAACACAGATGAGTCCTGCACACAGAGAACAGGTTTGTAGGAGCCTGTTCACACCGCCAGCATAATTGGAAACAAAAAGCTATTGCGACAAAAAACAACAGTACACTGCAGTAAAAATATTAAAATGCAAGTGCAGTATAAAAATGGTATAACAAATACAGGGTACTTAGTTAATCCGTTTTTTTGCGCAGAAAAAGTTATTTTAAGCCACGTCACTATCTTCAAAGTGTACCCATCTCAGACGCGGTCCTAACTGTTGTATTAAAAACCTGACTGGTGTGAATACTTACCAGTAAGCAGGAGCCAGCATGACCTGTGTCTGAAGTGGAATGAAGGTGACGGGGCTATGTGTGCAGGGCCCAGAGGGGGGGCGGGAACTCCATCTCTTGCATGGCAAGAGGCAATTAATTATAACACAGATGAGTCCTGCACACAGAGAACAGGTTTGTAGGAGCCTGTTCACACCGCCAGCATAATTGGAAACAAAAAGCTATTGCGAGAAAAAACAACAGTACACTGCAGTAAAAATATTAAAATGCAAGTGCAGTATAAAAATGGTATAACAAATACAGGGTACTTAGTTAATCTGTTTTTTTGCGCAGAAAAATATGTCTTCACCCAATGAGGGATCAAAGACAAATGATTGATATTGACACAGCCTGGTCTTTTACAGCCACTGTTCCATGACATCACATAAGCCATTGTGACATCATCCTATGCAAATGAGCACATGGCATAACAGGAAGACCAAAGCCACAGAGCAAGTCACATGATCAGCTTGAATGATAGGCCTGAGTTTGACAACAGTTCTAAAGTCTGTATATTTATATAAAGCTGAATGTATGTGTGTGTATCAAAGTTCCGCCCCCGGTAGGGGCATGGTAGGACAGGGACCCATCAGATCTAAGCTCACCTTGTCATGGTTTATGGGCAAACAGTTACTGGCCAAAATGTGTACTAAGAACATTACTTTACAAAGATAAAATATCCCAAAAAAAAATCCAAAAATGTAGTTTTTTTCAAAAAACACATGTTTTTTATATTTTTTTCTCAAATGCATAGGTGTTTTACTTCTACCTATCCATATGTGTATATACACACATGATTGGCAGTGATTGAGTGCTGCTGTGAACCTTTTATTGTAGATAGATAGATATAAAAAGATGGAGAGATATAGGTAGTTGGATAGATAGATAGATAGATAGATAGATAGATAGATAGATAGATAGATAGATAGATAGATAGATAGATAGATAGATAGATAGATAGATATCAAAATATTAGCAGCACCCTGGTAATGGCAATCACATGCAAACACTGATGTTCCCAGAAAATGGACAAACAGTAGTAAAAGTGCTAACCGTACAAGGACGTAAACCTGTGATGGAGCCTGTTTTCTACTATACAGCTTTTCTATTATACAGGTTATTTTATTTATCCAGAACCAAAACTCACCAAGTGCAAGAAAATATGTCTTCACCCAATGAGTGTTGAAAGACAAATGATTGATATTGACACAGCCTGGTCTTTTACAGCCACTGTTCCATGACATCACATAAGCCATTGTGACATCATCCTATGCAAATGAGCACATGGCATAACAGGAAGACCAAAGCCACAGAGCAAGTCACATGATCAGCTTGACTGATAGGCCTGAGTTTGACAACAGTTCTAAAGTCTGTATATTTATATAAAGCTGAATATATGTGTGTGTATCAAAGTTCCGCCTCGGTAGGGCATGGTAGGACAGGAACCCATCAGATCTAAGCTCACCTTGTCATGGTTTATGGCAAACAGTTACTGGCCAAAATGTGTACTAAGAACCTTACTTTACAAAGATAAAATATCCCAAACCAAAATCCAAAAATTTAGTTTTTTTCAAAAAACACATGTTTTTATATTTTTTCTCAAATGCATAGGTGTTTTACTTCTACCTATCCATATGTGTATATACACACATGATTGGCAGTGATTGAGTGCTGCTGTGAAACCTTTTATTGTAGATAGATAGATATAAAAAGATGGAGAGATATAGGTAGTTGGATAGATAGATAGATAGATAGATAGATAGATAGATAGATAGATAGATAGATAGATAGATAGATAGATAGATATCAAAATATTAGCAGCACCCTGGTAATGGCAATCACATGCAAACACTGATGTTCCCAGAAGATGGACAAACAGTAGTAAAAGTGCTAACCGTACAAGGACGTAAACCTGTGATGGAGCCTGTTTTCTACTATACAGCTTTTCTATTATACAGGTTATTTTATTTTATCCAGAGCCAAAACTCACCAAGTGCAAGAAAATATATCTTCACCCAATGAGTGTTCAAAGACAAATGATTGATATTGACACAGCCTGGTCTTTTACAGCCACTGTTCCATGACATCACATAAGCCATTGTGACATCATCCTATGCAAATGAGCACATGGCATAACAGGAAGACCAAAGCCACAGAGCAAGTCACATGATCAGCTTGACTGATAGGCCTGAGTTTGACAACAGTTCTAAAGTCTGTATATTTATATAAAGCTGAATGTATGTGTGTGTATCAAAGTTCCGCCCCCGGTAGGGGCATGGTAGGACAGGGACCCATCAGATCTAAGCTCACCTTGTCATGGTTTATGGGCAAAACAGTTACTGGCCAAAATGTGTACTAAGAACATTACTTTACAAAGATAAAATATCCCAAAAAAAAATCCAAAAATGTAGTTTTTTTCAAAAAACACATGTTTTTTATATTTTTTCTCAAATGCATAGGTGTTTTACTTCTACCTATCCATATGTGTATATACACACATGATTGGCAGTGATTGAGTGCTGCTGTGAACCTTTTATTGTAGATAGATAGATATAAAAAGATGGAGAGATATAGGTAGTTGGATAGATAGATAGATAGATAGATAGATAGATAGATAGATAGATAGATAGATAGATAGATATCAAAATATTAGCAGCACCCTGGTAATGGCAATCACATGCAAACACTGATGTTCCCAGAAGATGGACAAACAGTAGTAAAAGTGCTAACCGTACAAGGACGTAAACCTGTGATGGAGCCTGTTTTCTACTATACAGCTTTTCTATTATACAGGTTATTTTATTTTATCCAGAGCCAAAACTCACCAAGTGCAAGAAAATATATCTTCACCCAATGAGTGTTCAAAGACAAATGATTGATATTGACACAGCCTGGTCTTTTACAGCCACTGTTCCATGACATCACATAAGCCATTGTGACATCATCCTATGCAAATGAGCACATGGCATAACAGGAAGACCAAAGCCACAGAGCAAGTCACATGATCAGCTTGAACTGATAGGCCTGAGTTTGACAACAGTTCTAAAGTCTGTATATTTATATAAAGCTGAATATATGTGTGTGTATCAAAGTTCCGCCCTCGGTAGGGCATGGTAGGACAGGAACCCATCAGATCTAAGGTCACCTTGTCATGGTTTATGGGCAAACAGTTACTGGCCAAAATGTGTACTAAGAACCTTACTTTACAAAGATAAAATATCCCCCCAAAAAATCCAAAAATTTAGTTTTTTCAAAAAAACACATGTTTTTTATATTTTTTCTCAAATGCATAGGTGTTTTACTTCTACCTATCCATATGTGTATATACACACATGATTGGTAGTGATTGAGAGCTGCTGTGAAACCTTTTATTGTAGATAGATAGATATAAAAAGATGGAGAGATATAGGTAGTTAGATAGATAGATAGATAGATAGATAGATAGATAGATAGATAGATAGATAGATATCAAAATATTAGCAGCACCCTAATAATGGCAATCACATGCAAACACTGATGTTCCCAGAAGATGGACAAATAGTAGTAAAACTGCTAACCGTACAAGGACGTAAACCTGTGATGGAGCCTGTTTTCTACTATACAGCTTTTCTACTGTATTATACAGGTTATTTTATTTTATCCAGAACCAAAACTCACCAAGTGCAAGAAAATATGTCTTCACCCAATGAGTGTTCAAAGACAAATGATTGATATTGACACAGCCTGGTCTTTTACAGCCACTGTTCCATGACATCACATAAGCCATTGTGACATCATCCTATGCAAATGAGCACATGGCATAACAGGAAGACCAAAGCCACAGAGCAAGTCACATGATCAGCTTGACTGATAGGCCTGAGTTTGACAACAGTTCTAAAGTCTGTATATTTATATAAAGCTGAATGTATGTGTGTGTATCAAAGTTCCGCTCCCGGTAAAAAAAAAAAAAAAAAAAAAAAAAAAAAAAAAAAAAAAAAAAAAAAAAAAAAAAAAAAAAAAAAAAAAAAAAAAAAAAAAAAAAAAAAAAAGTAAACCTTGATGGAGCCTGTTTCCAATATACAGCTTTCTATAAAATACAGGTTAAATTTAAAATTTTATGAACAAAACTACAATGTGCAAGAAAATATGTCTTCACCCAATGAGTGTTCAAAGACAAATGATTGATATTGACACAGCCTGGTCTTTTACAGCCACTGTTCCATGACATCACATAAGCCATTGTGACATCATCCTATGCAAATGAGCACATGGCATAACAGGAAGACCAAAGCCACAGAGCAAGTCACATGATCAGCTTGACTGATAGGCCTGAGTTTGACAACAGTTCTAAAGTCTGTATATTTATATAAAGCTGAATGTATGTGTGTGTATCAAAGTTCCGCCCCGGTAGGGGCATGGTAGGACAGGGACCCATCAGATCTAAGCTCACCTTGTCATGGTTTATGGGCAAACAGTTACTGGCCAAATGTGTACTAAGAACATTACTTTACAAAGATAAAATATCCCAAAAAAAAATCCAAAAATGTAGTTTTTTCAAAAAACACATGTTTTTTATATTTTTTCTCAAATGCATAGGTGTTTTACTTCTACCTATCCATATGTGTATATACACACATGATTGGCAGTGATTGAGTGCTGCTGTGAACCTTTTATTGTAGATAGATAGATATAAAAAGATGGAGAGATATAGGTAGTTGGTAGATAGATTAGATAGATAGATAGATAGATGAGATAGATAGATTAAAATAGATAGATAGATAGATATCAAAATATTAGCAGCACCCTGGTAATGGCAATCACATGCAACACTGATGTTCCCAGAAATGGACAAACAGTAGTAAAAGTGCTAACCGTACAAGGACGTAAACCTGTGATGGAGCCTGTTTTCTACTATACAGCTTTTCTATTATACAGGTTATTTTATTTTATCCAGAACCAAAACTCACCAAGTGCAAGAAAATATGTCTTCACCCAATGAGTGTTCAAAGACAAATGATTGATATTGACACAGCCTGGTCTTTTACAGCCACTGTTCCATGACATCACATAAGCCATTGTGACATCATCCTATGCAAATGAGCACATGGCATAACAGGAAGACCAAAGCCACAGAGCAAGTCACATGATCAGCTTGACTGATAGGCCTGAGTTTGACAACAGTTCTAAAGTCTGTATATTTATATAAAGCTGAATGTATGTGTGTGTATCAAAGTTCCGCCCTCGGTAGGGGCATGGTAGGACAGGAACCCATCAGATCTAAGCTCACCTTGTCATGGTTTATGGGCAAACAGTTACTGGCCAAAATGTTACTAAGAACCTTACTTTACAAAGATAAAAATATCCCAAAAAAAATCCAAAAATTTAGTTTTTTCAAAAAACCATGTTTTTATATTTTTTCTCAAATGCATAGGTGTTTTACTTCTACCTATCCATATGTGTATATACACACATGATTGGCAGTGATTGAGTGCTGCTGTGAACCTTTTATTGTAGATAGATAGATATAAAAAGATGGAGAGATATAGGTAGTAGATAGATAGATAGATAGATAGATAGATAGTTTTTTTTTTTTTTTTTTTTTTTTTTTTTTTTTTTTTTTTTTTTTTTTTTTTTTTTTTTTTTGACATCACATAAGCCATTGTGACATCATCCTATGCAAATGAGCACATGGCATAACAGGAAGACCAAAGCCAAGAGCAAGTCACATGATCAGCTTGACTGATAGGCCTGAGTTTGACAACAGTTCTAAAGTCTGTATATTTATATAAAGCTGAATGTATGTGTGTGTATCAAAGTTCGCCCCCGGTAGGGGCATGTAGGACAGGAACCCATCAGATCTAAGGTCACCTTGTCATGGTTTATGGGCAACAGTTACTGGCCAAAATGTTACTAAGAACCTTACTTTACAAAGATAAAATATCCCCAAAAAAATCCAAAAATTTAGTTTTTTCAAAAAAACACATGTTTTTATATTTTTTCTCAAATGCATAGGTGTTTTACTTCTACCTATCCATATGTGTATATACACACATGATTGGTAGTGATTGAGTGCTGCTGTGAACCTTTTATTGTAGATAGATAGATATAAAAAGATGGAGAGATATAGGTAGTTGTAGATAGATAGATAGATAGATAGATAGATAGATATCAAAATATTAGCAGCACCCTGGTAATGGCAATCACATGCAAACACTGATGTTCCCAGAAGATGGACAAACAGTAGTAAAAGTGCTAACCGTACAAGGACGTAAACCTGTGATGGAGCCTGTTTTCTACTATACAGCTTTTCTATTATACAGGTTATTTTATTTATCCAGAACCAAAACTCACCAAGTGCAAGAAAATATGTCTTCACCCAATGAGTGTTCAAAGACAAATGATTGATATTGACACAGCCTGGTCTTTTACAGCCACTGTTCCATGACATCACATAAGCCATTGTGACATCATCCTATGCAAATGAGCACATGGCATAACAGGAAGACCAAAGCCACAGAGCAAGTCACATGATCAGCTTGACTGATAGGCCTGAGTTTGACAAACAGTTCTAAAGTCTCTATATTTATATAAAGCTGAATGTATGTGTGTGTATCAAAGTTCCGCCCCCGGTAGGGCATGGTAGGACAGGGACCCATCAGATCTAAGGTCACCTTGTCATGGTTTATGGGCAAACAGTTACTGGCCAAAATGTTACTAAGAACCTTACTTTACAAAGATAAAATATCCCCCAAAAAAATCCAAAAATTTAGTTTTTTCAAAAAACACATGTTTTTATATTTTTTCTCAAATGCATAGGTGTTTTACTTCTACCTATCCATATGTGTATATACACACATGATTGGTAGTGATTGAGTGCCTGCTGTGAACCTTTTATTGTAGATAGATAGATATAAAGATGGAGAGATATGGTAGTGATAATAGGTAGTTGATAGATAATAGATAGATAGATAGATAGATAGATAGATAGATATCAAAATATTAGCAGCACCCTGGTAATGCAATCACATGCAAACACTGATGTTCCCAGAAGATGGACAAACAGTAGTAAAAGTGCTAACCGTACAAGGACGTAAACCTGTGATGGAGCCTGTTTTCTACTATACAGCTTTTCTATTATACAGGTTATTTTATTTTATCCAGAACCAAAACTCACCAAGTGCAAGAAAATATGTCTTCACCCAATGAGTGTTCAAAGACAAATGATTGATATTGACACAGCCTGGTCTTTTACAGCCACTGTTCCATGACATCACATAAGCCATTGTGACATCATCCTATGCAAATGAGCACATGGCATAACAGGAAGACCAAAGCCACAGAGCAAGTCACATGATCAGCTTGACTGATAGGCCTGAGTTTGACAACAGTTCTAAAGTCTCTATATTTATATAAAGCTGAATGTATGTGTGTGTATCAAAGTTCCGCCCCCGGTAGGGCATGGTAGGACAGGGACCCATCAGATCTAAGCTCACCTTGTCATGGTTTATGGGCAAACAGTTACTGGCCAAAATGTGTACTAAGAACCTTACTTTACAAAGATAAAATATCCCAAAAAAAAATCCAAAAATTTAGTTTTTTAAAAAAACAGTTTTTATATTTTTTCTCAAATGCATAGGTGTTTTACTTCTACCTATCCATATGTGTATATACACACATGATTGGTAGTGATTGAGTGCCGCTGTGAACCTTTTATTGTAGATAGATAGATATAAAAAGATGGACAGATATAGGTAGTTGGATAGATAGTAATAGTAGATGATAGATAGATAGATTATAGATAGATAGATAGATAGATAGATATCAAAATATTAGCAGCACCCTGGTAATGGCAATCACATGCAAACACTGATGTTCCCAGAAGATGGACAAACAGTAGTAAAAGTGCTAACCGTACAAGGACGTAAACCTGTGATGGAGCCTGTTTTCTACTATACAGCTTTTCTATTATACAGGTTATTTTATTTTATCCAGAACCAAAACTCACCAAGTGCAAGAAAATATGTCTTCACCCAATGAGTGTTCAAAGACAAATGATTGATATTGACACAGCCTGGTCTTTTACAGCCACTGTTCCATGACATCACATAAGCCATTGATGACATCATCCTATGCAAATGAGCACATGGCATAACAGGAAGACCAAAGCCACAGAGCAAGTCACATGATCAGCTTGACTGATAGGCCTGAGTTTGACAACAGTTCTAAAGTCTGTATATTTATATAAAGCTGAATGTATGTGTGTGTATCAAAGTTCCGCCCCGGTAGGGGCATGGTAGGACAGGAACCCATCAGATCTAAGGTCACCTTGTCATGGTTTATGGGCAAACAGTTACTGGCCAAAATGTATACTAAGAACCTTACTTTACAAAGATAAAATATCCCAAAAAAAATCCAAAAATTTAGTTTTTTAAAAAAACGCATGTTTTTATATTTTTTCTCAAATGCATAGGTGTTTTACTTCTACCTATCCATATGTGTATATACACACATGATTGGTAGTGATTGAGAGCTGCTGTGAACCTTTTATTGTAGATAGATAGATATAAAAAGATGGAGAGATATAGGTAGTTGATAGATAGATAGATAGATAGATAGATAGATAGATAGATAGATAGATAGATAGATATATGCAAAATATTAGCAGCACCCTGGTAATGGCAATCACATGCAAACACTGATGTTCCCAGAAGATGGACAAACAGTAGTAAAAGTGCTAACCGTACAAGGAGTAAACCTGTGATGGAGCCTGTTTTCTACTATACAGCTTTTCTATTATACAGTTATTTTATTTTATCCAGAACCAAAACTCACCAAGTGCAAGAAAATATGTCTTCACCCAATGAGTGTTCAAAGACAAATGATTGATATTGACACAGCCTGGTCTTTTACAGCCACTGTTCCATGACATCACATAAGCCATTGTGACATCATCCTATGCAAATGAGCACATGGCATAACAGGAAGACCAAAGCCACAGAGCAAGTCACATGATCAGCTTGACTGATAGGCCTGAGTTTGACAACAGTTCTAAAGTCTGTATATTTATATAAAGCTGAATGTATGTGTGTGTATCAAAGTTCCGCCCCCGGTAGGGGATGGTAGGACAGGAACCCATCAGATCTAAGGTCACCTTGTCATGGTTTATGGGCAAAGAGTTACTGGCCAAAATGTTACTAAGAACCTTACTTTACAAAGATAAAATATCCCCAAAAAAAATCCAAAAATTTAGTTTTTTTCAAAAAACACGTTTTTATATTTTTTCTCAAATGCATAGGTGTTTTACTTCTACCTATCGATATGTGTATATACACACATGATTGGTAGTGATTGAGAGCCGCTGTGAACCTTTTATTGTAGATAGATAGATATAAAAAGATGGGAGATATAGGTAGTTGATAGATAGATAGATAGATGATATTAGATAGATAGATTATGATAGATAGATAGATAGATAGATAGATAGATAGATATCAAAATATTAGCAGCACCCTGGTAATGGCAATCACATGCAAACACTGATGTTCCCAGAAGATGGACAAACAGTAGTAAAAGTGCTAACCGTACAAGGACGTAAAACCTGTGATGGAGCCTGTTTTCTACTATACAGCTTTTCTATTATACAGGTTATTTTATTTTATCCAGAACCAAAACTCACCAAGTGCAAGAAAATATGTCTTCACCCAATGAGTGTTCAAAGACAAATGATTGATATTGACACAGCCTGGTCTTTTACAGCCACTGTTCCATGACATCACATAAGCCATTGTGACATCATCCTATGCAAATGAGCACATGGCATAACAGGAAGACCAAAGCCACAGAGCCCCCCCCCCCCCCCCCCCCCCCCCCCCCCCCCCCCCCCCCCCCCCCCCCCCCCCCCCCCCCCCCCCCCCCCCCCCCCCCCCCCCCCCCCCCCCCCCCCCCCCCCCCCCCCCCCCCCCCCCCCCCCCCCCCCCCCCCCCCCCCCCCCCCCCCCCCCCCCCCCCCCCCCCCCCCCCCCCCCCCCCCCCCATGCAAACACTGATGTTCCCAGAAGATGGACAAACAGTAGTAAAAGTGCTAACCGTACAAGGACGTAAACCTGTGATGGAGCCTGTTTTCTACTATACAGCTTTTCTATTATACAGGTTATTTTATTTTATCCAGAACCAAAACTCACCAAGTGCAAGAAAATATGTCTTCACCCAATGAGTGTTCAAAGACAAATGATTGATATTGACACAGCCTGGTCTTTTACAGCCACTGTTCCATGACATCACATAAGCCATTGTGACATCATCCTATGCAAATGAGCACATGGCATAACAGGAAGACCAAAGCCACAGAGCAAGTCACATGATCAGCTTGACTGATAGGCCTGAGTTTGACAACAGTTCTAAAGTCTCTATATTTATATAAAGCTGAATGTATGTGTGTGTATCAAAGCTCCGCCCCCGGTAGTGGTATGGTAGGACAGGAACCCATCAGATCTAAGCTCACCTTGTCATGGTTTATGGGCAAACAGTTACTGGCCAAAATGTGTACTAAGAACCTTACTTTACAAAGATAAAATATCCCCCAAAAAAATCCAAAAATTTAGTTTTTTTCAAAAACAACGTTTTTATATTTTTTCTCAAATGCATAGGTGTTTTACTTCTACCTATCCATATGTGTATATACACACATGATTGTAGTGATTGAGAGCTGCTGTGAACCTTTTATTGTAGATAGATAGTTTATAAAAAGATGGAGAGATAGATAGATAAAGTTAGATAGACAATAGATAGAGTAGATGTGATAGATAGATTAGATAGATAGATAGATAATAGTAGATAGATAGATAGATGGGATAGATAGATAAGATAGATATCAAAATATTAGCAGCACCCTGGTAATGGCAATCACATGCAAACACTGATGTTCCCAGAAGATGGACAAACAGTAGTAAAAGTGCTAACCGTACAAGGACGTAAACCTGTGATGGAGCCTGTTTTCTACTATACAGCTTTTCTATTATACAGGTTATTTTATTTTATCCAGAACCAAAACTCACCAAGTGCAAGAAAATATGTCTTCACCCAATGAGTGTTCAAAGACAAATGATTGATATTGACACAGCCTGGTCTTTTACAGCCACTGTTCCATGACATCACATAAGCCATTGTGACATCATCCTATGCAAATGAGCACATGGCATAACAGGAAGACCAAAGCCACAGAGCAAGTCACATGATCAGCTTGACTGATAGGCCTGAGTTTGACAACAGTTCTAAAGTCTGTATATTTATATAAAGCTGAATGTATGTGTGTGTATCAAAGTTCCGCCCTCGGTAGGGGCATGGTAGGACAGGAACCCATCAGATCTAAGGTCACCTTGTCATGGTTTATGGGCAAAGAGTTACTGGCCAAAATGTATACTAAGAACCTTACTTTACAAAGATAAAATATCCCCAAAAAAATCCAAAAATTTAGTTTTTTCAAAAAACACGTTTTTATATTTTTTCTCAAATGCATAGGTGTTTTACTTCTACCTATCGATATGTGTATATACACACATGATTGGTAGTGATTGAGAGCTGCTGTGAACCTTTATTAGTAGATAGATAGATATAAAAAGATGGAGAGATATAGGTAGTTAGATAGATAGATAGATGGATAGATAGTAGATAGATAGATAGATAGATAGATAGATAGATAGATAGATAGATAGATAGATAGATATCAAATATTAGCAGCACCCTGTAATGGCAATCACATGCAAACACTGATGTTCCCAGAAGATGGACAAACAGTAGTAAAAGTGCTAACCGTACAAGGACGTAAACCTGTGATGGAGCCTGTTTTCTACTATACAGCTTTTCTATTATACAGGTTATTTTATTTTATCCAGAACCAAAACTCACCAAGTGCAAGAGAAAATATGTCTTCACCCAATGAGTGTTCAAAGACAAATGATTGATATTGACACAGCCTGGTCTTTTACAGCCACTGTTCCATGACATCACATAAGCCATTGTGACATCATCCTATGCAAATGAGCACATGGCATAACAGGAAGACCAAAGCCACAGAGCAAGTCACATGATCAGCTGACTGATGGGCTGAGTTTGACAACAGTTCTAAAGTCTCTATATTTATATAAAGCTGAGTGTATGTGTGTGTATCAAAGCTCCGCCCCGGTAGTGGTATGGTAGGACAGGGACCCATCAGATCTAGCTCACCTTGTCATGGTTTATGGGCAAACAGTTACTGGCCAAATGTGTACTAAGAACCTTACTTTACAAGATAAAATATCCCAAAAAAAATCCAAAAATTTAGTTTTTTTAAAAAACACGTTTTTATATTTTTTCTCAAATGCATAGGTGTTTTACTTCTACCTATCCATATGTGTATATACACACATGATTGGTAGTGATTGAGTGCCGCGTGAACCTTTTATTGTAGATAGATAGATATAAAAAGATGGACAGATATAGTAGTTGGATAGATAGATAGATAGATAGATAGTAGATAGATAGATAGATAGATAGATAGTTAGATAGATAGATAGATAGATAATAGATAGATAGATAGATAGATATCAAATATTAGCAGCACCCTGGTAATGGCAATCACATGCAAACACTGATGTTCCCAGAAATGGACAAACAGTAGTAAAAGTGCTAACCGTACAAGGACGTAAACCTGTGATGGAGCCGTTTTCTACTATACAGCTTTTCTATTATACAGGTTATTTTATTTTATCCAGAACCAAAACTCACCAAGTGCAAGAAATATGTCTTCACCCAATGAGTGTTCAAAGACAAATGATTGATATTGACACAGCCTGGTCTTTTACAGCCACTGTTCCATGACATCACATAAGCCATTGTGACATCATCCTATGCAAATGAGCACATGCATAACAGGAAGACCAAAGCCACAAAGCAAGTCACATGGATCAGCTTGACTGATAGGCCTGAGTTTGACAACAGTTCTAAAGTCTCTATATTTATATAAAGCTGAATATATGTGTGTGTATCAAAGCTCCGCCCCAGTAGTGGTATGGTAGGACAGGAACCATCAGATCTAAGCTCACCTTGTCATGGTTTATGGGCAAACAGTTACTGGCCAAAATGTGTACTAGGAACCTTACTTTACAAAGATAAAATATCCCCAAAAAATCCAAAAATTTAGTTTTTTCATAAAACACGTTTTTTATATTTTTTCTCAAATGCATAGGTGTTTTACTTTACCTATCCATATGTGTATATACACACATGATTGGTAGTGATTGAGAGTGCTGTGAACCTTTTGTGATAGATAATATAAAGATGACAATATAGTAGTTGAAGATAGTAGATAGATAGATAGACAATAGATAGAAGATAGATAGATATAGATGTAGATAGATAGTTAGATAGATAGTTAGATAGTAGATAGATAGATGTAGATGATAGATAGATAGATAGATAGATAGATAGATAGATGATATCAAAATATTAGCAGCACCCTGTGTAATGCAATCACATGCAAACACTGATGTTCCCAGAAGATGGACAACAGTAGTAAAAGTGCTAACCGTACAAGGACGTAAACCTGTGATGGAGCCTGTTTTCTACTATACAGCTTTTCTATTATACAGGTTATTTATTTTATCCAGAACCAAAACTCACCAAGTGCAAGAAAATATGTCTTCACCCAATGAGTGTTCAAAGACAATGATTGATATTGACACAGCCTGGTCTTTTACAGCCACTGTTCCATGACATCACATAAGCCATTGTGACATCATCCTATGCAAATGAGCACATGGCATAACAGGAAGACCAAAGCCACAAGCAAGTCACATGATCAGCTTGACTGATAGGCCTGAGTTTGACAACAGTTCTAAAGTCTGTATATTTATATAAAGCTGAATGTATGTGTGTGTATCAAAGTTCCGCCCTCGGTCGGGGCATGGTAGGACAGGAACCCATCAGATCTAAGGTCACCTTGTCATGGTTTATGGGCAAAGAGTTACTGGCCAAAATGTATACTAAGAACCTTACTTTACAAAGATAAAATATCCCAAAAAATCCAAAAATTTAGTTTTTTCAAAAAACACGTTTTTATATTTTTTCTCAATGCATAGGTGTTTTACTTCTACCTATCTATGTGTATATACACACATGATTGGTAGTGATTGAGAGCTGCTGTGAACCTTTTATTGTAGATAGATAGATATAAAAAGATGGAGAGATATAGGTAGTTAGATAGATAGATAGATAAGGATAGATAGTTGATAGATAGATAGATAGATAGATAGATAGATAGATAGATAGATAGATATCAAAATATTAGCAGCACCCTGGTAATGGCAATCACATGCAAACACTGATGTTCCCAGAAGATGGACAAACAGTAGTAAAAGTGCTAACCGTACAAGGACGTAAACCTGTGATGGAGCCTGTTTTCTACTATACAGCTTTTCTATTATACAGGTTATTTTATTTTATCCAGAACCAAAACTCACCAAGTGCAAGAGAATATGTCTTCACCCAATGAGTGTTCAAAGACAAATGATTGATATTGACACAGCCTGGTCTTTTACAGCCACTGTTCCATGACATCACATAAGCCATTGTGACATCATCCTATGCAAATGAGCACATGGCATAACAGGAAGACCAAAGCCACAGAGCAAGTCACATGGATGCTTGACTGATAGGCCTGAGTTTGACAACAGTTCTAAAGTCTGTATATTTATATAAAGCTGAGTGTATGTGTGTGTATCAAAGCTCCGCCCCCGGTAGTGGTATGGTAGGACAGGGACCCATCAGATCTAAGCTCACCTTGCCATGGTTTATGGGCAAACAGTTACTGGCCAAAATGTGTACTAGGAACCTTACTTTACAAAGATAAAATATCCCCCAAAAAAATCCAAAAATTTAGTTTTTTCAAAAAACACGTTTTTATATTTTTTCTCAAATGCATAGGTGTTTTACTTCTACCTATCCATATATGTATATACACACATGATTGGTAGTGATTGAGAGCTGCTGTGAACCTTTTTTTGTAGATAGATAGATATAAAAAGATGGAGAGATATAGGTAGTTGGATAGATAGATAGATAGATAGATAGATAGATAGATAGATAGATAGATATCAAAATATTAGCAGCACTCTGGTAATGCCAATCACATGCAAACACTGATGTTCCCAGAAGATGGACAAACAGTAGTAAAAGTGCTAACCGTACAAGGACGTAAACCTGTGATGGAGCCTGTTTTCTACTATACAGCTTGTCTATTATACAGGTTATTTTATTTTATCCTGAACCAAAACTCACCAAGTGCAAGAAAATATGTCTTCACCCAATGAGTGTTCAAAGACAAATGATTGATATTGACACAGCCTGGTCTTTTACAGCCACTGTTCCATGACATCACATAAGCCATTGTGACATCATCCTATGCAAATGAGCACATGGCATAACAGGAAGACCAAAGCCACAGAGCAAGTCACATGATCAGCTTGACTGATAGGCCTGAGATTGACAACAGTTCTAAAGTCTCTATATTTATATAAAGCTGCATGTATGTATGTGTATCAAAGTTCCGCCCCGGTAGGGGCATGGTAGGACAGGGACCCATCAGATCTAAGCTCACCTTGTCATGGTTTATAGGCAAACAGTTACTGGCCAAAATGTGTACTAAGAACCTTACTTTACAAAGATAAAATATCCCAAAAAAAAAATCCAAAAATTTAGTTTTTTAACCCCTTCCCGCCCGGGCGCGCAGCGTATGCACCATGGAAACATCACCGTTCCCGCCCGATGGCGCATACGCTGCGTCATCGCGGTTTCCCCCTTGCTGCGGCTCTATTAACCGGGTTCACGAAAGGGTTAATAGAGCCGCAGATAGGGGACAACCTCTAGATGACCCCACGGGAGGGGATTTCCCCCCCCCGTGGCTAGGAGCCCTCCGATTGGCTAGTTAATTAACAACTAGCCAAAAGTGATGATTGAAACATTACACCAATAGAAATTGGTGTAATGTTTTCAATCTGGCCATAGCCTGATGCTCAAAGCATCAGGCATTGGCTGGGGCACTGTGAGGTGTGTGTGCCCCCCCGATCTGATTGGGGGCTAGCATCCATGTGATGCAAGCCCTCCAATCAGATGTGCAGGGGGATGTTCACAATATGGCCACCGAGCTCATCAGCTCCACTCTGTCGGTGGACGCTGATGAGCGTGCACCCCTGCAGCCCTCCGCTGCCACCGACCGTGCCCACGTGGTGTGAGCCCCCCCGCCGCCGCCGCCGATCGCCGCCGATCGCCGCCGCTGCTGCCACCGCCGCTGCTGCTGCTGATCGTAAGTACCCCGCTGCTGTGATCCGCTCCCTCTCCTCCTCCCCTGGTGTCCTCTCCCCTCCCCCTTCCCCATTGTCCTCTCTCCCCCCCCCCCCTGAGTTTGCTCTCTCCCCTCCCCTGGGTTTGCTCTCTCCCCCCCTCCCCTGAGTTTGCTCTCTCCCCCCTCCCCAGAGCTCGTTCTCACCGGTCCGGTCTGCTCGGTGTTGACCCCCTGACCGACCGCTGCCTGGGCCGAGTGACCCCCTGACCGACCGCTGCCTGGCCCGAGTGACCCCCTGACCGACCGCTGCCTGGGCCGAGTGACCCCCTGACCGACCGCTGCCTGGCCCGAGTGACCCCCTGACCGACCGCTGCCTGGCCCGAGTGACCCCCTGACCGACCGCTGCCTGGCCCGAGTGACCCCCTGACCGACCGCTGCCTGGCCCGAGTGACCCCCTGACCGACCGCTGCCTGGCCCGAGTGACCCCTGACCGACCGCTGCCTGGCCCGAGTGACCCCCTGACCGACCGCTGCCTGGCCCGAGTGACCCCCTGACCGACCGCTGCCTGGCCCGAGTGACCCCCTGACCGACCGCTGCCTGGCCCGAGTGACCCCCTGACCGACCGCTGCCTGGCCCGAGTGACCCCCTGACCGACCGCTGCCTGGCCCGAGTGACCCCCTGACCGACCGCTGCCTGGCCCGAGTGACCCCCTGACTGACGTCGTCCGCCGCCCCTGACTGACTGTCGTCGTCCGCCGCCCCTGACTGACCGTCGTCGTCCGCCGCCCCTGACTGTCGTCGTCGTCCGCCACCCCTGACTGACCGTCGTCGTCCGCCGCCCCAGACTGACCGTCGTCGTCCGCCGCCCCTGACTGTCGTCATCGTCCGCCGCCCCTGACTGACCGTCGTCGTCCGCCGCCCCTGACTGACCGTCGTCGTCCGCCGCCCGTGACTGACCGTCGTCGTCCGCCGCCCCTGACTGACCGTCGTCGTCCGCCGCCCCTGACTGTCGTCGTCGTCCGCCGCCCCTGACTGACCGTCGTCGTCCGCCGCCCCTGACTGACCGTCGTCGTCCGCCGCCCCTGACTGTCGTCGTCGTCCGCCGCCCCTGACTGACCGTCGTCGTCCGCCGCCCCTGACTGACCGTCGTCATCCGCCGCCCCTGACTGTCGTCGTCGTCCGCCTCCCCTGACTGTCGTCGTCGTCCGCCGCCCCTGACTGACCGTCGTCGTCCGCCGCCCCTGACTGACCGTCGGTCGCTCCGCCGCCCCTGACTGACCGTCGTCGTCCGCCCCCCTGACTGACCGTCGTCGTCCGCCACCCCTGACTGTCGTCGTCGTCCGCCTCCCCTGACTGTCGTCGTCGTCCGCCGCCCCTGACTGACCGTCGTCGTTCCGCCGCCCCTGACTGTCGTCGTCGTCCGCCGCCCCTGACTGACCGTCTTCGTCCGCCGCCCCTGACTGACCGTCGTCGTCCGCCGCCCCTGACTGACCGTCGTCGTCCGCCGCCCCTGACTGATCGTCGTCGTCCGCCGCCCCTGACTGACCGTCGTCGTCCGCCGCCCCTGACTGACCGTCGTCGTCCGCCGCCCCTGACTGACCGTCGTCGTCCGCCGCCCCTGACTGTCGTCGTCGTCCGCCGCCCCTGACTGCCGTCGTCGTCCGCCCGCCCTGACTGACCGTCGTCGTCCGCCGCCCCTGACTGTCGTCGTCGTCCGCCGCCCCTGACTGACCGTCGTCGTCCGCCGCCCCTGACTGACCGTCGTCGTCCGCCGCCCCTGCCCTGTCGTCGTCGTCCGCTCCCCCCTGACTGTCGTCGTCGTCCGCCGCCCCTGACTGACCGTCGTCGTCCGCCGCCCCTGACTGACCGTCGTCGTCCGCCGCCCCTGACTGACCGTCGTCGTCCGCCTCCCCTGACTGACCGTCGTCGTCCGCCACCCCTGACTGTCGTCGTCGTCCGCCTCCCCTGACTGTCGTCGTCGTCCGCCGCCCCTGACTGACCGTCGTCGTCCGCCGCCCCTGACTGTCGTCGTCGTCCGCCGCCCCTGACTGACCGTCTTCGTCCGCCGCCCCTGACTGACCGTCGTCGTCCGCCGCCCCTGACTGGCCGTCGTCGTCCGCCGCCCCTGACTGTCGTCGTCGTCCGCCGCCCCTGACTGACCGTCGTCGTCCGCCGCCCCTGACTGACCGTCGTCGTCCGCCGCCCCTGACTGACCGTCGTCATCCGCCGCCCCTGACTGACCGTCGTCGTCCGCCGCCCCTGACTGTCGTCGTCGTCCGCCGCCCCTGACTGACCGTCGTCGTCCGCCGCCCCTGACTGACCGTCGTCGTCCGCCGCCCCTGACTGACCGTCGTCGTCCGCCGCCCCTGACTGACCGTCGTCCCGAAAGTTACACCAGTTAACGTTCACATACACGCACACTAATAAAAAGTTTACTTTTTTTTTTTTTTACACACGCACACAGCACATACAACATGTCACGCCCGTCCCGCCCGTCCCGCTCATCAACGTCACAAAGGGTGTACTCGGCTGAGGAGGCATATGCTATACTTGCCTCCGATGCTGACAGTGAGGAAGTGGACCCCACGTTCCACTATTCCTCACATTCTTCCTCCGACAGTGAAATCTGCAGCAGTGACACCGACTCGCCACCACCACGAAGACGGCGGAGGACAAGAGATCGTCCGGAGCCAGAGGAAGAGGAGTCGGAGTCCGAGGAAGAGGAGTCTGAGCCTGGAGAAGAGGAGTCGGAGGAAGACCCACAGCCGTCAGTGAGTAACCCTCCACCTGGTGCTAGGCATGCCCAACCTAGCACCAGGGCCCCTGTGTGGATCCCCGTCCCTGATCGGTACACTCCACAGATTCCTGATTTTATTCCCCAATCAGGAATCCTGTTTGAGGCCACAAACTTCAGGGAAATTGACTTTTTCAAAGTCTTTTTCTCTGAGGACTTTGTGAGGCTCATGGTGGAGCAGACGAACCTGTACGCCCAACAGTTTCTGGTCCAAAACCCAGATTCCATCTTTTCTTCTTGGACTCCTGTGGACTCTGGAGAAATTATGAAATACTGGGGTTTGATACTTCATATGGGGATTGTGACGAGACCAGAAATGCGCCAATGCTGGAGTACAGATAAGTTTTTTCTAACTCCAGTGTACGGCGAGGTGATGGCCCGAAACAGATTCGACGCCATCCATAAATTTCTCCACTTCAGGGACAACACTGACAGCCTTCCCCGTAATGACCCGAATTTTGACAGATTGTTCAAAATTCGACCGGTCATCGACCACTTCAGCAGCAAGTTTGCTGAAGTGTACGTTCCCAAACAGGAAATTTGTGTGGACGAATCCCTCGTCCTTTACAAAGGTAGGCTTAGTTTCCGCCAATATATTCCCAGCAAGAGGGCCAGGTATGGGATAAAGCTCTACAAGCTTTGTGAGAGTACCTCAGGGTACACTCACAACTTTAGAGTGTATGAGGGGAAGGATTCGAGGATCGAGCCCCCAGAGTGTCCCCCTGCTCTGGGGGTATGCGGGAAAATAGTGTGGGATTTGATCCACCCACTACTTGATAAAGGTTATCATCTATACGTTGATAACTTTTATACAAGTGTCCCGCTCTTCAGATCCCTCTCTGCCTGAACTACCGCCGCTTGCGGTACTGTGCGCAGAAACAAGAGGGATCTCCCTATGCCGCTAATTGAGCAGCCTCTCCCAAGAGGTGAGAGCCGAGCTCAATGTAGCGGCAACATGGTACTGGTCAAGTTCAAAGACCGAAGGGATGTCTTTATCTTGACCACGATCCATGGTCCCGGCACCAGGGCCACAACCACCAGAGGTACCCCAGGACAGGTCCACAAACCGGAATGTGTCCTGGGGTACAATAAGAACATGGGAGGAGTTGATCGTTCTGATCAAGTCCTCAAGCCCTACAGGGCCACGCGGAAAACGAGGAAGTGGTACAAAAAACTGGCCGTGTACATTGTCCAAATGGCAATGTATAATGCATACTTGCTGTCACGATGTGCAGGTCACACCACTAACACCTTTCTTGAGTTCCAGGTGAAGGTGATCAAGGCCCTGTTGAATGGAGGAGAACGAAGACCAAGAGAAGAAGGAGGACGAGAACGAAGACCAAGAGAAGAAAGAGGAAGACGAAGAGTAGAAGATGAAGGGGGCCCCAGCACTCCTGGAACTCGATATTCCCGCGTGGTACCAGGGCAACATTTTGCAGAGAAGGGGCCAAGAAAAAGGTGCCGGGTCTGCCATCAAAGGGGGAACAGAACGACCGTCCAAACCCAAAGTAAAACGTGCCCTGACAAACCAGGTTTGTGTATCTTTGGATGTTTCGAAATCTATCACACGACCCCAGACTGACATGCACCCACAACATCATACACAAACACACACACACCCTGATGTACACTACAACACACCAACCTGACATACACACCCTGATGTACACTACAACACACCAACCTGACACACACCCTGATGTACACTACAACACACCAACCTGACATGCACTACGATAAGTGCCCCCTTAGTCTTTACCATGGCTTTGGGGGTCTTATTCCGGTGCTAGAACAAATCCCTTCCTGCAGAAAGGCCAGGCCTCGCCTAACGGTGACCTGTCCTTCTGAAAGGCTGGGTACAGTTGTGTAATTATATGTGTAATTATATTATATGTGTGATTATATATGATTATATGTGTATGGGGTCACTTGTGGGGGAACTCCAATGTGTAGGCACACAGGGGCTCTCCATACGCAACCTGGTGTTTGCTAACAATTGGAATTGTTAGCGGACACCATGTCGCGTTTGGAGAGCCCCTGTGTGCCTTAACATTGGAGCTCCCCTACAAGTGACCCCATTTTGGAAACTAGACACCCCAGGGAACTTATCCTGATGGGTAGTGGGCATATTGAACCCCCAGGTGCTTCACAAATAAATGGGAAAAAAAAAAAAAAGTGGAAAAAAAGTACTTTTTCGTTTTTACGGATTAATTTGTGAAGCACCTGGGGGTTCAATATGCTCACAACCCATCAGGATAAGTTCCCTGGGGTGTCTAGTTTCCAAAATGGGGTCACTTGTGGGGGAGCTCCAATGTGTAGGCACACAGGGGCTCTCCAAACGTGACATGTGTCCGCTAACAAGTTGACCTGATTTTCCATTCAAATTGTTAGCGGACACCATGTTGCGTTTGGAGAGCCCCTGTGTGCCTACACATTGGAGTTCCCCCACAAGTGACCCCATTTTGGAAACTAGACACCCCAGGGAACTTATCTAGATGGGTAGTGGGCATATTGAACCCCAGGTGCTTCACAAATAAATGGGAAAAAAAAAAAAAAAGTGGAAAAAAAGTACTTTTTCGTTTTTACGGATTAATTTGTGAAGCACCTGGGGGTTCAATATGCTCACAACCCATCAGGATAAGTTCCCTGGGGTGTCTAGTTTCCAAAATGGGGTCACTTGTGGGGGAGCTCCAATGTGTAGGCACACAGGGGCTCTCCAAACGTGACATGTGTCCGCTAACAAGTTGACCTGATTTTCCATTCAAATTGTTAGCGGACACCATGTTGCGTTTGGAGAGCCCCTGTGTGCCTACACATTGGAGTTCCCCCACAAGTGACCCCATTTTGGAAACTAGACACCCCAGGGAACTTATCTAGATGGGTAGTGGGCATATTGAACCCCCTGGTGCTTCACAAATAAATGGGAAAAAAAATAAAAGTGGAAAAAAAGTACTTTTTCGTTTTTACGGATTAATTTGTGAAGCACCTGGGGGTTCAATATGCTCACAACCCATCAGGATAAGTTCCCTGGGGTGTCTAGTTTCCAAAATGGGGTCACTTGTGGGGGAGCTCCAATGTGTAGGCACACAGGGGCTCTCCAAACGTGACATGTGTCCGCTAACAAGTTGACCTGATTTTCCATTCAAATTGTTAGCGGACACCATGTTGCGTTTGGAGAGCCCCTGTGTGCCTACACATTGGAGTTCCCCCACAAGTGACCCCATTTTGGAAACTAGACACCCCAGGGAACTTATCTAGATGGGTAGTGGGCATATTGAACCCCCAGGTGCTTCACAAATAAATGGGAAAAAAAAAAAAAGTGGAAAAAAAGTACTTTTTCGTTTTTACGGATTAATTTGTGAAGCACCTGGGGGTTCAATATGCTCACAACCCATCAGGATAAGTTCCCTGGGGTGTCTAGTTTCCAAAATGGGGTCACTTGTGGGGGAGCTCCAATGTGTAGGCACACAGGGGCTCTCCAAACGTGACATGTGTCCGCTAACAAGTTGACCTGATTTTCCATTCAAATTGTTAGCGGACACCATGTTGCGTTTGGAGAGCCCCTGTGTGCCTACACATTGGAGTTCCCCCACAAGTGACTCCATTTTGGAAACTAGACACCCCAGGGAACTTATCTAGATGGGTAGTGGGCATATTGAACCCCCAGGTGCTTCACAAATAAATGGGAAAAAAAAAAAAAAGTGGAAAAAAAGTACTTTTTCGTTTTTACGGATTAATTTGTGAAGCACCTGGGGGTTCAATATGCTCACAACCCATCAGGATAAGTTCCCTGGGGTGTCTAGTTTCCAAAATGGGGTCACTTGTGGGGGAGCTCCAATGTGTAGGCACACAGGGGCTCTCCAAACGTGACATGTGTCCGCTAACAAGTTGACCTGATTTTCCATTCAAATTGTTAGCGGACACCATGTTGCGTTTGGAGAGCCCCTGTGTGCCTACACATTGGAGTTCCCCCACAAGTGACCCCATTTTGGAAACTAGACACCCCAGGGAACTTATCTAGATGGGTAGTGGGCATATTGAATCCCCAGGTGCTTCACAAATTGATCTGTAAAAATTAAAAAGTACTTTTTTTTTCACAAAAATTTTGTTTTAGCCTAATTTTTTAAATTTTCAAATGGCCAACAGCATAAAGTTCATCCTAAAATTTGTTGGGCAATTTCTCCTGAGTACATCGATACCTCATATGTGGTCATAAACAACTGTTTGGGCGCACGACAGGGCTCAGAAGGGAAGGAGCGCAATTTCCCTTTTTGAATGGAAAATTAGCTCCAAAAGTCAAATTGCGCTCCTTCCCTTCTGAGCCCTGCCGTGCGCCCAAACAGTTGTTTATGACCACATATGAGGTATCGATATACTCAGGAGAAATTGCCCAACAAACTTTAGGATCCATTGTATGCTGTTGCCCATGTGAAAATGAAAGATTTGAGGCTAAAAGAACATTTTTGTTGGAAAAATTTAAATATCCATTTTTTGTTTCCACTTGCTTTAGTTCCTGTGAAGCACCTGAAGGGTTAATATTCTTCTTGAATGTAGTTTTGAGTAGCATGAGGGGTGCAGTTTTTAGAAAGGTGTCACTTTTGGGTGTTTTCTGTTGTGTACACCCCTCAAACGGACTTCAAATGTGATGTGGTCACTAAAAAAAATGGTTTTGTAAATTTTGGTGGAAAAATGAAAAATTGCTGATGAACTTTGAACCCTTATAACTTCCTACCCCCAAAAAATTTTTTTCCAAAATTGTGCTGATATAAAGTAGACATGTGGGAAATATTATTTATCAACAATTTTGTGTCACATAACTCTCTGGTTTAGCAGAAAAAAAATTCAAAATTTGAAGATTTCGAAATTTTCAAAATTTTTGCCATATTTTTGATTTTTTCACAAATAAACGCAAAAATTATTGACCTAAATTTAATACTAACATGAAGCCCAATATGTCACGAAAAAACAATCTCAGAATCGATAGGATCGGTTGAAGCGTTCCAGAGTTATAACCTCATAAAGGGACACTGGTCAGAATTGCAAAAAATGGCTCGGGCATTAAGGCTAAAATAAGCAAAAATGGGCTCGGGGTGAAGGGGTTAAAAAAAACACATGTTTTTATATTTTTTCTCAAATGCAAAGGTGTTTTACTTCTACCTATCCATATGTGTATATACACACATGATTGGTAGTGATTGAGTGCCGCTGTGAACCTTTTATTGTAGATAGATAGATATAAAAAGATGGACAGATATAGGTAGTTGGATAGATAGATAGATAGATAGATAGATAGATAGATAGATAGATAGATAGATAGATAGATATCAAAATATTAGCAGCACCCTGGTAATGCAATCACATGCAAACACTGATGTTCCCAGAAGATGGACAAACAGTAGTAAAAGTGCTAACCGTACAAGGACGTAAACCTGTGATGGAGCCTGTTTTCTACTATACAGCTTTTCTATTATACAGGTTATTTTATGTATAACCACATTGTTATTCCACTATTGAGTGATTAGGTGGAATTTATTGTAGATAGATAGATAAAAAGATGAAATAGATGATAGATAGAAGAAGTAGATAGATAGATAGATAGATATCAAAATATTAGCAGCACCCTGGTAATGCAATCACATGCAAACACTGATGTTCCCAGAAGATGGACAAACAGTATAAAAGTGCTAACCGTACAAGACGTAAACCTGTGATGGAGCCTGTTTTCTACTATACAGCTTTCTATTATACAGGTTATTTTATTTTATCCAGAACCAAACTCACCAAGTGCAAGAAAATATGTCTTCACCAATGAGTGTTCAAAGACAAATGATTGATATTGACACAGCCTGTCTTTTACAGCCACTGTTCCATACATCACATAAGCCATTGTGACATCATCCTATGCAATGAGCACATGCATAACAGGAAGACCAAAGCCACAGAGCAAGTCACATGATCAGCTTGACTGATAGGCTGAGTTGACAACAGTTCTAAAGTCTGTATATTTATATAAAGCTGAATGTATGTGTGTGTATCAAAGTTCCGCCCCGGTAGGGGCATGGTAGGACAGGGACCCATCAGATCTAAGCTCACCTTGTCATGGTTTATGGGCAAACAGTTACTGGCCAAAATGTGTACTAAGAACCTTACTTTACAAAGATAAAATATCCCAAAAAAAATCCAAAAATTTAGTTTTTTCAAAAAACACATGTTTTTATATTTTTTCTCAAATGCATAGGTGTTTTACTTCTACCTATCCATATGTGTATATACACACATGATTGGTAGTGATTGAGATGCTGCTGTGAAACCTTTTATTGTAGATAGATAGATATAAAAAGATGGACAGATATAGGTAGTTGGATAGATAGATAGATAGATAGATAGATAGATAGATAGATAGATAGATAGATATCAAAATATTAGCAGCACCCTGGTAATGCAATCACATGCAAACACTGATGTTCCCAGAAGATGGACAAACAGTAGTAAAAGTGCTAACCGTACAAGGACGTAAACCTGTGATGGAGCCTGTTTTCTACTATACAGCTTTTCTATTATACAGGTTATTTTATTTTATCCAGAACCAAAACTCACCAAGTGCAAGAAAATATGTCTTCACCCAATGAGTGTTCAAAGACAAATGATTGATATTGACACAGCCTGGTCTTTTACAGCCACTGTTCCATGACATCACATAAGCCATTGTGACATCATCCTATGCAAATGAGCACATGGCATAAACAGGAAGACCAAAGCCACAGAGCAAGTCACATGATCAGCTTGACTGATAGGCCTGAGTTTGACAACAGTTCTAAAGTCTGTATATTTATATAAAGCTGAATGTATGTGTGTGTATCAAAGCTTCCGCCCCCGGTAGGGCATGGTAGGACAGGACCCATCAGATCTAAGCTCACCTTGTCATGGTTTATGGGCAAACAGTTACTGGCCAAATGTGTACTAAGAACCTTACTTTACAAAGATAAAATATCCCAAAAAAAATCCAAAAATTTAGTTTTTAAAAAAACACATGTTTTTATATTTTTTCTCAAATGCATAGGTGTTTTACTTCTACCTATCCATATGTGTATATACACACATGATTGGTAGTGATTGAGTGCTGCTGTGAACCTTTATTGTAGATAGATAGATATAAAAAGATGGAGAGATATAGGTAGTTGGATAGATAGATAATAGATAGATAGATAGATAGATAGATAGATAGATATCAAAATATTAGCAGCACCCTGGTAATGGCAATCACATGCAAACACTGATGTTCCCAGAAGATGGACAAACAGTAGTAAAAGTGCTAACCGTACAAGGACGTAAACCTGTGATGGAGCCTGTTTTCTACTATACAGCTTTTCTATTATACAGGTTATTTTATTTTATCCAGAACCAAAACTCACCAAGTGCAAGAAAATATGTCTTCACCCAATGAGTGTTCAAAGACAAATGATTGATATTGACACAGCCTGGTCTTTTACAGCCACTGTTCCATGACATCACATAAGCCATTGTGACATCATCCTATGCAAATGAGCACATGGCATAACAGAAGACCAAAGCCACAGAGCAAGTCACATGATCAGCTTGACTGATAGGCCTGAGTTTGACAACAGTTCTAAAGTCTGTATATTTATATAAAGCTGAATGTATGTGTGTGTATCAAAGTTCCGCCCCCGGTAGGGGCATGGTAGGACAGGGACCCATCAGATCTAAGCTCACCTTGTCATGGTTTATGGGCAAACAGTTACTGGCCAAAATGTGTACTAAGAACCTTACTTTACAAAGATAAAATATCCCAAAAAAAATCCAAAAATTTAGTTTTTTCAAAAAAACACTGTTTTATATTTTTTCTCAAATGCATAGGTGTTTTACTTCTACCTATCCATATGTGTATATACACACATGATTGGTAGTGATTGAGTGCTGCTGTGAACCTTTTATTGTAATAGATAGATATAAAAAGATGGAAGATATAGGTAGTTGGATAATAGATAGATAGATAGATAGATAGATAATAGATAGATAGATAGATAATACAAAATATTAGCAGCACCCTGGTAATGGCAATCACATGCAAACACTGATGTTCCCAGAAGATGGACAAACAGTAGTAAAAGTGCTAACCGTACAAGGACGTAAACCTGTGATGGAGCCTGTTTTCTACTATAACAGCTTTTCTATTATACAGGTTATTTTATTTTTATCCAGAACCAAAACTCACCAAGTGCAAGAAAATATGTCTTCACCCAATGAGTGTTCAAAGACAAATGATTGATATTGACACAGCCTGGTCTTTTACAGCCACTGTTCCATGACATCACATAAGCCATTGTGACATCATCCTATGCAAATGAGCACATGGCATAAAGAAGACCAAAGCCACAGAGCAAGTCACATGATCAGCTTGACTGATAGGCCTGAGTTTGACAACAGTTCTAAAGTCTGTATATTTATATAAAGCTGAATGTATGTGGTGTATCAAAGCTCCGCCCCCGTAGGGGCATGGTAGGACAGGACCCATCAGATCTAAGCTCACCTTGTCATGGTTTATGGCAAACAGTTACTGGCCAAAATGTGTACTAAGAACTTACTTTACAAAGATAAAATATCCCAAAAAAAATCCAAAAATTTAGTTTTTTTCAAAAAACACATGTTTTTATATTTTTTCTCAAATGCATAGGTGTTTTACTTCTACCTATCCATATGTGTATATACACACATGATTGGTAGTGATTGAGTGCTGCTGTGAACCTTTTATTGTAGATAGATAGATATAAAAAGATGGAGAGATATAGTAGTTGGATAGATAGATAGATAGATAGATAGATAGTAGATAGATAGATAGATAGATATCAAAATATTAGCAGCACCCTGGTAATGGCAATCACATGCAAACACTGATGTTCCCAGAAGATGGACAAACAGTAGTAAAAGTGCTAACCGTACAAGGACGTAAACCTGTGATGGAGCCTGTTTTCTACTATACAGCTTTTCTATTATACAGGTTATTTTATTTTATCCAGAACCAAAACTCACCAAGTGCAAGAAAATATGTCTTCACCCAATGAGTGTTCAAAGACAAATGATTGATATTGACACAGCCTGGTCTTTTACAGCCACTGTTCCATGACATCACATAAGCCATTGTGACATCATCCTATGCAAATGAGCACATGGCATAACAGGAAGACCAAAGCCACAGAGCAAGTCACATGATCAGCTTGACTGATAGGCCTGAGTTTGACAACAGTTCTAAAGTCTGTATATTTATATAAAGCTGAATGTATGTGTGTGTATCAAAGTTCCGCCCCCGGTAGGGGCATGGTAGGACAGGGACCCATCAGATCTAAGCTCACCTTGTCATGGTTTATGGCAAACAGTTACTGGCCAAAATGTGTACTAAGAACTTACTTTACAAAGATAAAATATCCCAAAAAAAAATCCAAAAATTAGTTTTTTAAAAAACACATGTTTTTAATTTTTTCTCAAATGCATAGGTGTTTTACTTCTACCTATCCATATGTGTATATACACACATGATTGGTAGTGATTGAGTGCTGCTGTGAACCTTTTATTGTAGATAGATAGATATAAAAAGATGGAGAGATATAGGTAGTTGGATAGATATAGATAGATAGATAGATAGATATGATAGATATAGATAGATAGATAGATATCAAAATATTAGCAGCACCCTGGTAATGGCAATCACATGCAAACACTGATGTTCCCAGAAGATGGACAAACAGTAGTAAAAGTGCTAACTGTACAAGGACGTAAACCTGTGATGGAGCCTGTTTTCTACTATACAGCTTTTCTATTATACAGGTTATTTTATTTTATCCAGAACCAAAACTCACCAAGTGCAAGAAAATATGTCTTCACCCAATGAGTGTTCAAAGACAAATGATTGATATTGACACAGCCTGGTCTTTTACAGCCACTGTTCCATGACATCACATAAGCCATTGTGACATCATCCTATGCAAATGAGCACATGGCATAACAGGAAGACCAAAGCCACAGAGCAAGTCACATGATCAGCTTGACTGATAGGCCTGAGTTTGACAACAGTTCTAAAGTCTGTATATTTATATAAAGCTGAATGTATGTGTGTGTATCAAAGTTCCGCCCCCGGTAGGGGCATGGTAGGACAGGGACCCATCAGATCTAAGCTCACCTTGTCATGGTTTATGGGCAAACAGTTACTGGCCAAAATGTGTACTAAGAACATTACTTTACAAAGATAAAATATCCCAAATAAAAAATCCAAAAATGTAGTTTTTTAAAAAAAAACACATGTTTTTATATTTTTTCTCAAATGCATAGGTGTTTTACTTCTACCTATCCATATGTGTATATACACACATGATTGGCAGTGATTGAGTGCGCTGTGAACCTTTTATTGTAGATAGATAGATATAAAAAGATGGAGAGATATAGGTAGTTGGATAGATAGATAGTTAGATAGTATAGATAGATAGTATAGATAGATAATAGATAGATATAGATAGATAGATATCAAAATATTAGCAGCACCCTGGTAATGGCAATCACATGCAAACACTGATGTTCCCAGAAGATGGACAAACAGTAGTAAAAGTGCTAACCGTACAAGGACGTAAACCTGTGATGGAGCCTGTTTTCTACTATACAGCTTTTCTATTATACAGGTTATTTTATTTTATCCAGAACCAAAACTCACCAAGTGCAAGAAAATATGTCTTCACCCAATGAGTGTTCAAAGACAAATGATTGATATTGACACAGCCTGGTCTTTTACAGCCACTGTTCCATGACATCACATAAGCCATTGTGACATCATCCTATGCAAATGAGCACATGGCATAACAGGAAGACCAAAGCCACAGAGCAAGTCACATGATCAGCTTGACTGATAGGCCTGAGTTTGACAACAGTTCTAAAGTCTGTATATTTATATAAAGCTGAATGTATGTGTGTGTATCAAAGTTCCGCCCCCGTAGGGGCATGGTAGGACAGGGACCCATCAGATCTAAGCTCACCTTGTCATGGTTTATGGCAAACAGTTACTGGCCAAAATGTGTACTAAGAACCTTACTTTACAAAGATAAAATATCCCAAAAAAAAATCCAAAAATTAGTTTTTCAAAAAAAACACATGTTTTTATATTTTTTCTCAAATGCATAGGTGTTTTTACTTCTACCTATCCATATGTGTATATACACACATGATTGGTAGTGATTGAGAGCTGCTGTAAACCTTATTTATTGTAGATAGATAGATATAAAAAGATGGAGAGATATAGGTAGTTGATAGATGTAGAAGATAGATAGATAGATAGATAGATAGATAGATAATAGATAGATATCAAAATATTAGCAGCACCCTGGTAATGCAATCACATGCAAACACTGATGTTCCCAGAAGATGGACAAACAGTAGTAAAAGTGCTAACCGTACAAGGACGTAAACCTGTGATGGAGCCTGTTTTCTACTATACAGCTTTTCTATTATACAGGTTATTTTATTTTATCCAGAACCAAAACTCACCAAGTGCAAGAAAATATGTCTTCACCCAATGAGTGTTCAAAGACAAATGATTGATATTGACACAGCCTGGTCTTTTACAGCCACTGTTCCATGACATCACATAAGCCATTGTGACATCATCCTATGCAAATGAGCACATGGCATAACAGGAAGACCAAAGCCACAGAGCAAGTCACATGATCAGCTTGACTGATAGGCCTGAGTTTGAACAACAGTTCTAAAGTCTGTATATATATAAAGCTGAATGTAGTGTGTGTATCAAAGTTCCGCCCCCGGTGGGCATGGTAGGACAGGACCCATCAGATCTAAGGTCACCTTGTCATGGTTTATGGGCAAACAGTTACTGGCCAAAATGTGTACTAAGAACCTTACTTTACAAAGATAAAATATCCCAAAAAAAATCCAAAAATTTAGTTTTTTCAAAAAACCATGTTTTTATATTTTTTCTCAAATGCATAGGTGTTTTATTCTACCTATCCATATGTGTATATACACACATGATTGGTAGTGATTGAGAGCTGCTGTGAACCTTTTATTGTAGATATGATATAAAAAGATGGACAGATATAGGTAGTTGGATAGATAGATAGATAGATAGATAGATATCAAAATATTAGCAGCACCCTGGTAATGGCAATCACATGCAAACACTGATGTTCCCAGAAGATGGACAAACAGTATAAAAGTGCTAACGTACAAGGACGTAAACCTGTGATGGAGCCTGTTTTCTACTATACAGCTTTTCTATTATACAGGTTATTTTATTTTATCCAGAACCAAAACTCACCAAGTGCAAGAAAATATGTCTTCACCCAATGAGTGTTCAAAGACAAATGATTGATATTGACACAGCCTGGTCTTTTACAGCCACTGTTCCATGACATCACATAAGCCATTGTGACATCATCCTATGCAAATGAGCACATGGCATAACAGGAAGACCAAAGCCACAGAGCAAGTCACATGATCAGCTTGACTGATAGGCCTGAGTTTGACAACAGTTCTAAAGTCTGTATATTTATATAAAGCTGAATGTATGTGTGTGTATCAAAGCTTCCGCCCCCGGTAGGGGCATGGTAGGACAGGGACCCATCAGATCTAAGCTCACCTTGTCATGGTTTATGGGCAAACAGTTACTGGCCAAAATGTGTACTAAGAACCTTACTTTACAAAGATAAAATATCCCAAAAAAAATCCAAAAATTTAGTTTTTTAAAAAACACATGTTTTTATATTTTTTCTCAAATGCATAGGTGTTTTACTTCTACCTATCCATATGTGTATATACACACATGATTGGAGTGATTGAGTGCTGCTGTGAACCTTTTATTGTAGATAGATAGATATAAAAAGATGGAGAGATATAGGTAGTTGGATAGATAATAGTAATAGATGAAGATAGATAGATAGATAGATAGATAGATAATAGATATCAAAATATTGCAGCACCCTGGTAATGCAATCACATGCAAACACTGATGTTCCCAGAAGATGGACAAACAGTAGTAAAAGTGCTAACCGTACAAGGACGTAAACCTGTGATGGAGCCTGTTTTCTACTATACAGCTTTTCTATTATACAGGTTATTTTATTTTATCCAGAACCAAAACTCACCAAGTGCAAGAAAATATGTCTTCACCCAATGAGTGTTCAAAGACAAATGATTGATATTGACACAGCCTGGTCTTTTACAGCCACTGTTCCATGACATCACATAAGCCATTGTGACATCATCCTATGCAAATGAGCACATGGCATAACAGGAAGACCAAAGCCACAGAGCAAGTCACATGATCAGCTTGACTGATAGGCCTGAGTTTGACAACAGTTCTAAAGTCTGTATATTTATATAAAGCTGAATGTATGTGTGTGTATCAAAGTTCCGCCCCCGGTAGGGCATGGTAGGACAGGGACCCATCAGATCTAAGCTCACCTTGTCATGGTTTATGGGCAAACAGTTACTGGCCAAATGTGTACTAAGAACCTTACTTTACAAAGATAAAAATCCCAAAAAAAAATCCAAAAATTAGTTTTATCAAAAAAAAACCATGTTTTTATATTTTTTTCTCAAATGCATAGGTGTTTTACTTCTACCTATCCATATGTGTATATACACACATGATTGGTAGTGATTGAGAGCTGCTGTGAACCTTTTATTGTAGATAGATAGATATAAAAAGATGGAGAGATATAGGTAGTTGATAGATGATAGATAGATAGATAGATAGATAGATAGATAGATAGATAGATAGATAGATATCAAAATATTAGCAGCACCCTGGTAATGCAATCACATGCAAACACTGATGTTCCCAGAAGATGGACAAACAGTAGTAAAAGTGCTAACCGTACAAGCCCGTAAACCTGTGATGGAGCCTGTTTTCTACTATACAGCTTTTCTATTATACAGGTTATTTTATTTTATCCAGAACCAAAACTTACCAAGTGCAAGAAAATATGTCTTCACCCAATGAGTGTTCAAAGACAAATGATTGATATTGACACAGCCTGGTCTTTTACAGCCACTGTTCCATGACATCACATAAGCCATTGTGACATCATCCTATGCAAATGAGCACATGGCATAACAGGAAGACCAAAGCCACAGAGCAAGTCACATGATCAGCTTGACTGATAGGCCTGAGTTTGACAACAGTTCTAAAGTCTGTATATTTATATAAAGCTGAATGTATGTGTGTGTATCAAAGTTCCGCCCCCGGTAGGGGCATGGTAGGACAGGGACCCATCAGATCTAAGCTCACCTTGTCATGGTTTATGGGCAAACAGTTACTGGCCAAAATGTGTACTAAGAACATTACTTTACAAAGATAAAATATCCCAAAAAAAAATCCAAAAATGTAGTTTTAACCCCTTCAGGACCCAGCCTATTTTGACCCTAAAGACCTTGGCATTTTTTGCAATTCTGACCAGTGTCCCTTTATGAGGTTATATCTCTGGAACGCTTCAACCGATCCTAGCGATTCTGAGATTGTTTTTTCGTGACACATTGGGCTTCATGCTAGTGTTAAATTTAAGTCGATAATTTTTGTGTTTATTTGTGAAAAAATCAAAAATATGGCAAAAATTTTGAAAATTTCACAATTTTCACATTTTTTATTTTTTTTTCTGATAAACCAGAGAGATATGTGACAGAAAAAAGTTATGAAATAATATTTCCCACATGTCTACTTCACATCAGCACAATTTTGGAAAAAAAAAAATTTTTTGGTAGGACGTTATAAGGGTTCAAAGTTCATGAGCAATTTTTCATTTTTCAACCAAAATTTACAAAGCCATTTTTTTTAGTGACCACATCACATTTGAAGTCCTTTTGAGGGGTGTACATGACAGAAAACACCCAAAAGTGACACCATTCCAAAAACTGTACCCCTCAAGCTACTCAAAACTATATTCAAGAAGATGATTAACCCTTCAGGTGCTTCACAGGACCTAAGGCAAAGTGGAAACAAAAAATGGATATTTTAATTTTTTTCTCAAAAATGTTCTTTTAGCCTCAATTCTTTCATTTTCACAGGGGCAACGGGATAAAATGGATCTTAAAATGTGTTGTGCAAATTCTCCCGAGTACACAGATACCTCATATATGGTCATAAACCACTGTTTGGGCGCACGGCAGGGCTCAGAAGGGAGGGAGCGCAATTTGAATTTTGGAGCTAATTTTACATCCAAAAAGTGAAATGGCGCTCCTTCCCTTCTGAGCCCTGCTGTGTGCCCAAACAGTGGTTTATGACCACATATAAGGTATCGGTGTACTCAGGAGAAATTGCTCAACAAATTTTAGGATGAATTTTATGCTGTTGCCATGTGAAAACGAAAAAATTTAGGCTAAAAAAAAATTTTTGTGAAAAAAAAAAGTACTATTTCATTTTTACAGATCAATTTGTAAAGCACCTGGGGGTTCAATATGCTCACTACCCATCTACATATGTTCCCTGGGGGGTCTAGTTTCCAAAATGGGGTCACTTGTGGGGGAGCTCCAATGTTTAGGCACACAGGGGCTCTCCAAAAGCGACATGGTGTCCGCTAACAATTTGAATAAAAATCAGCTCAAATTGTTAGCTGTCACCATGTTGCGTTTGGTGAGCCCCTGTGTGCCTAAACATTGGGGCTCCGCAACAAGTGACCCCATTTTGGAAACTAGACCCCCCAGGGAACGTATCTAAATGCATAGTGAGTACTTTGAACCCCCAAGTGCTTCACAAATCCATCCATAAATATGAAAAAGCACTTTTTTTTTTCCACAAAAATTTCTTTTTTCATTATTACGGACCAATTTGTGAAGCACCTGGGAGTTCAAAGTGCTCACTATGCAGCTAGGTATGTTCCCTGGGGGTTTAGTTTCCAAAATGGGGTCACTTGTGGGGGAGCTCTAATGTGGAGACGCACAGGGGCTCTCCAAACACGACATGGTGTCCGCTAACAATTTGAATGCAAAATGAGCTCAAATTGTTAGCGGACACCATGTCACGTTTGGTGAGCCCCTGTGTGCCTAAACATTGGGGCTCCCCCACAAGTGACCACATTTTGGAAACTAGACCCCCAGGGAACGTATCTAGATGCATATTGAGCACTTTGAACCCCCAGGTGCTTCACAAATTGATCTGTAAAAATGAAAAAGTACTTGTTTTCCGCAAAAAAAATTTTTTTCCATTAATTTGTGAAGCACCTGGGGGTCAATATGCTCACTATCCATCTAGATATGTTCCCTGGGGGGTCTAGTTTCCAAAATGGGGTCACTTGTGGGGGAGCTCCAATGTTTAGGCACACAGGGGCTCTCCAAAAGCGACATGGTGTCCGCTAACAATTTGAATAAAAATCAGCTCAGATTGTTAGCTGTCACCATGTTGCGTTTGGTGAGCCCCTGTGTGCCTAAACATTGGGGCTCCGCAACAAGTGACCCCATTTTGGAAACTAGACCCCCCAGGGAACGTATCTAGATGCATAGTGAGTACTTTGAACCCCCAGGTGCTTCACAAATTCATCCATAAAAATGAAAAAGCACTTTTTTTTTCCACAAAAATTTCTTTTTTCATTATTACGGACCAATTTGTGAAGCACCTGGGGGTTCAAAGTGCTCACTATGCAGCTAGATATGTTCCCTGGGGGGTCTAGTTTCCAAAATGGGGTCACTTGTGGGGGCTCTAATGTGGAGACGCACAGGGGCTCTCCAAACACGACATGGTGTCCGCTAACAATTTGAATGCAAAATGAGCTCAAATTGTTAGCGGACACCATGTCACGTTTGGTGAGCCCCTGTGTGCCTAAACATTGGGGCTCCCCCACAAGTGACCCCATTTTGGAAACTAGACCCCCCAGGGAACGTATCTAGATGCATAGTGAGCACTTTGAACCCCCAGGTGCTTCACAAATTGATCTGTAAAAATGAAAAAGTACTTGTTTTCCGCCAAAAAAATTTTTTTCCATTAATTTGTGAAGCACCTGGGGGGTCAATATGCTCACTATCCATCTAGATAAGTTCCCTGGGGGTCTAGTTTCCAAAATGGGGTCACTTGTGGGGGAGCTCTAATGTTTAGGCACACAGGGGCTCTCCATATGCGACATGGTGTTCGCTAACAATTGGAATTGTTAGCGGACACCATGTTGCGTATGGAGAGCGTCTGTGTGACTAAACATTAGAGCTCCCCCACAAGTGACCCCATTTTGTAAACTAGACCCCCAAGGAAGGTATCTAGATGCATAGTGTGCACTTTGAACCTCCAGGTGCTTCACAAATTGATCTGTAAAAATGAAAAAATAATTTTTTTGTGGAAAAAAAAGTACTTTTTTATTTTTATGGATCAATTTGTGAAGCACTTGGGGGTTCAAAGTGCTCACTATGCATCTAGATACGTTCCTTGGGGGGTCTAGTTTCCAAAATGGGGTCACTTGTGGGGGAGCTCCAATGTGTAGGCACACAGGGGCTCTCCATACGCAACCTGGTGTTTGCCAATAATTGGAATTGTTAGCGGACACCAGGTCGTGTATGGAGAGCCCCTGTGTGCCTAAACATTGGAGCTCCCCCACAAGTGACAACATTTTGGAAACTAGAAACCCCAGGGAACATATCTAGATGCACAGTGAGCACTTTGAACCACCATGTGCTTCACAAATTGAGACGTATAAATGAATAAAGAAACTTTTTGTGAAAAAACATACTAGTCTAGTAGTTGCAATTCGCAGCATAGGGGACCCATGGGGCTCTGCCATATTTTTGGTCCAGCCAGGTACAACTTGGCAGCTACGGACCGCCACCAGCCTCCAGCTGCCTCGTCATACCTGGCTGGAACCAAAAATACAACGAAGCCTATTTTTTTTTTATTTCTAGAATTATTTCTAGAAAAAAATGACATAGGGCTCCGCCATATTTTTGGTCCAGCCAGATACAACTTGGCAGCTACGGACTGCCACCAGCCCCCAGCTGCCTCGTCATACCTGGCTGGAACCAAAAATACAGCGAAGCCTATTTTTTTTTTATTTCTAGAAATATTTCTAGAAAAAAAATTACATAGGGCTCCGCCATATTTTTTGTCCAGCCAGGTACAACTTGGCAGCTACGGACTGCCACCCACCCCCAGCTGCCTCGTCATACCTGGCTGGAACCAAAAATACAGCGAAGCCCATTTTTTTTTTAATTTCTAGAACTAATTCTAGAAAAAAAATTACGTGGGGCTCCGCCATATTTTTGGTCCAGCCAGGTACAACTAGGCAGCTGGGGCTGGAATCCTCAGCATAGAGAGGCCCAAGCGTTCTGGGCCCCCCATGCTGCGAATTGCAGCCCGCAGCCGCCCCAGAAAATGGCGCATTCATTGAAGCGCCATTTTCTGGCGCTGTACCCACGCTCTTCCAGTTGCCCTGGTGCCGGTGGCTAACTGGGTAATAAAGGGGTTAATGCCAGCTTTTTATTGGCAGCTGGCACTAAGCCCGAGATTCATAATATAGGGCCAATGTTAGACCCGCCATTAGGAATCTCTAGTACGGTAAATAGTCAATAAATACACACAGAGAAAAATCTTTTTATTTGAAAAATAAACACAGACACAATTCGGACTCCATCTTTATTATAAAAAGATCCGACGTAGTCCACAACGAAGGTCCCACGACGCTCGATCGCTCCGACGTAGTCCATAACGAAGGTCCCACGACGTTTGATTGTCTCCGACGTAGTCCACAACGAAGGTCCCACGACGCTCGATCACCTTTGCTTTCAGATCGCTACTCTGGAGCCCGATCCGCCAGCATGGTGATCGAGCTGCAGAAAGTGATCTGACACCCCGGGCGCAGTGACCCATTATGTGCATCACTGCGCCTGGGCTGCCAGATCACTTTCCGCAGCTCGATCCCCATGCATGGGGATCGAGCTGCGGAAAGCGATCTGGCAGCACAGGCGCATTGACCCACTATGTGCATCACTGCGTCCGGGCTGTCAGATTGCTTTCTGCAGCTCGATGCCCATGCAGGGAGATCGGGCTGCAGAGCAGCGATCTAAGAGCCTGGGCGCAGTGACCCACTATGTGCATCACTGCGCCTGGGCTGCCAGATTGCTTTCCGCAGCTCGATCCCCATGCATGGGGATCGAGCTGCGGAAAGCGATCTGGCAGCACAGGCGCATTGACCCACTATGTGCATCACTGCGTCCGGGCTGTCAGATTGCTTTCTGCAGCTCGATGCCCATGCAGGGAGATCGGGCTGCAGAGCAGCGATCTAAGAGCCTGGGCGCAGTGACCCACTATGTGCATCACTGCGCCCGGGCTGTTAGATAGCTTTCTGCAGCTCGATCCCCATGCATGGGGATCGAGCTGCGGAAAGTGATCTGGCAGCCCAGGCGCAGTGATGCACATAGTGGGTCACTGCGCCCGGGGTGTCAGATCATTTTCTGCAGCTAGATCCTCAGAATCCAGCTGTAGAAAGTGATCTGACAGATCCAGTACAGTGATCCACAGTGATCTCATAATGGTCACTGTGGATCACTGTGCTGGATCTGTCAGATCACTTCCTACAGCTGGATCCTCAGGATCTAGCTGTAGAAGTCATCTGACAGCTCCAGCACAGAGCTGTCAGATGCGGAAGCGGCCGGAGAGAAGAGGAGCGGGACGCAGCCGTGCAGCAGGATGGAGCGCGATCGCCGGAGGGGTGAGTGGGAGAGGCGATCGACGCTCCGGTGATCGGGGGGGGGCAGGCAGGGGGAAGAGGGGGGGTGACAGGAGATGGGGGGGCACTCAGAGGAGGAGGAGGAGGCGGGCGGCAGGAAGAGGAAGCCCGCGGCAGGGACAGGAAGCGGGGGGACAGGTATAGCCCCCTCCAGTGATGATGGGAGTGATTTGATGAGATTGATCACTCCCATCATCGCCGCTCCTGTGCCCACGCTCCTGTCTCTTACGGACCTCCGCTCCTGAGTCTCCTCCGGTCCCCGGATCTGTGCCGCTCTCCTCCAGTCCCCACATCTCTGTGCTGCACTCCTCCGATCCCCGGATCGGTGCAGCTCTCCTCGGGTCCCCGCAATCTCTGGCCGCTCTTCTCCGGTCCCCGCATCTGTGGCCGCTCTCCTCCGGTCATCCGCACCTGTGGCCGGTTTCCCCCGGTCCTCCCGCTCCCGGAGGAGAGTGGGGAGAGTGGGCACAGCAGGGCACATAAGGTGGGACCGGAGGAAACATGATCGGAGCGGCCATGATGGGAGGAAGGGGCATAGCCGCATAATTACTGTGATTGGCTGCTGGAAGTTCCAGCAGCCAATCACAGTGATCACAGACGAGGGGTGCTAAGCCACCCCCCCTGTAGTCAGCCTAAGGTCCCCTGCTTGCTGTAGCCCCGGTGAGATATCGCCGACGCCGCTCACCGGGGCTACAAGACCGGGATCCCGCCATGACGTTGTGGGACGTCACAGGTCGGGAAGACACAGATTTCTATGACGTCCCACAACGTCATAGGTCGTGAAGGGGTTAAAAAAAAAACACATGTTTTATATTTTTTCTCAAATGCAAAGGTGTTTTACTTCTACCTATCCATATGTGTATATACACACATGATTGGTAGTGATTGAGTGCCGCTGTGAACCTTTTATTGTAGATAGATAGATATAAAAAGATGGACAGATATAGGTAGTTGGATAGATAGATAGATAGATAGATAGATAGATAGATAGATAGATAGATAGATAGATAGATATCAAAATATTAGCAGCACCCTGGTAATGGCAATCACATGCAAACACTGATGTTCCCAGAAGATGGACAAACAGTAGTAAAAGTGCTAACCGTACAAGGACGTAAACCTGTGATGGAGCCTGTTTTCTACTATACAGCTTTTCTATTATACAGGTTATTTTATTTTATCCAGAACCAAAACTCACCAAGTGCAAGAAAATATGTCTTCACCCAATGAGTGTTCAAAGACAAATGATTGATATTGACACAGCCTGGTCTTTTACAGCCACTGTTCCATGACATCACATAAGCCATTGTGACATCATCCTATGCAAATGAGCACATGGCATAACAGGAAGACCAAAGCCACAGAGCAAGTCACATGATCAGCTTGACTGATAGGCCTGAGTTTGACAACAGTTCTAAAGTCTGTATATTTATATAAAGCTGAATGTATGTGTGTGTATCAAAGCTCCGCCCCCGGTAGGGGCATGGTAGGACAGGGACCCATCAGATCTAAGCTCACCTTGTCATGGTTTATGGGCAAACAGTTACTGGCCAAAATGTGTGTACTAAGAACCTTACTTTACAAAGATAAAATATCCCAAAAAAAATCCAAAAATTTAGTTTTTTCAAAAAACACATGTTTTTATATTTTTTCTCAAATGCAAAGGTGTTTTACTTCTACCTATCCATATGTGTATATACACACATGATTGGTAGTGATTGAGTGCCGCTGTGAACCTTTTATTGTAGATAGATAGATATAAAAAGATGGACAGATATAGGTAGTTGGATAGATAGATAGATAGATAGATAGATAGATAGATAGATAGATAGATAGATAGATAGATATCAAAATATTAGCAGCACCCTGGTAATGGCAATCACATGCAAACACTGATGTTCCCAGAAGATGGACAAACAGTAGTAAAAGTGCTAACCGTACAAGGACGTAAACCTGTGATGGAGCCTGTTTTCTACTATACAGCTTTTCTATTATACAGGTTATTTTATTTTATCCAGAACCAAAACTCACCAAGTGCAAGAAAATATGTCTTCACCCAATGAGTGTTCAAAGACAAATGATTGATATTGACACAGCCTGGTCTTTTACAGCCACTGTTCCATGACATCACATAAAGCCATTGTGACATCATCCTATGCAAATGAGCACATGGCATAACAGGAAGACCAAAGCCACAGAGCAAGTCACATGATCAGCTTGACTGATAGGCCTCAGTTTGACAACAGTTCTAAAGTCTGTATATTTATATAAAGCTGAATGTATGTGTGTGTATCAAAGTTCCACCCCCGGTCGGGGCATGGTAGGACAGGGACCCATCAGATCTAAGCTCACCTTGTCATGGTTTATAGGCAAACAGTTACTGGCCAAAATGTGTACTAAGAACCTTACTTTACAAAGATAAAATATCCCAAAAAAAAATCCAAAAATTTAGTTTTTTCAAAAAACACATGTTTTTATATTTTTTCTCAAATGCAAAGGTGTTTTACTTCTACCTATCCATATGTGTATATACACACATGATTGGTAGTGATTGAGTGCCGCTGTGAACCTTTTATTGTAGATAGATAGATATAAAAAGATGGACAGATATAGGTAGTTGGATAGATAGATAGATAGATAGATAGATAGATAGATAGATAGATAGATAGATATCAAAATATTAGCAGCACCCTGGTAATGGCAATCGCATGCAAACACTGATGTTCCCAGAAGATGGACAAACAGTAGTAAAAGTGCTAACCGTACAAGGACGTAAACCTGTGATGGAGCCTGTTTTCTACTATACAGCTTTTCTATTATACAGGTTATTTTATTTTATCCAGAACCAAAACTCACCAAGTGCAAGAAAATATGTCTTCACCCAATGAGTGTTCAAAGACAAATGATTGATATTGACACAGCCTGGTCTTTTACAGCCACTGTTCCATAACATCACATAAGCCATTGTGACATCATCCTATGCAAATGAGCACATGGCATAACAGGAAGACCAAAGCCACAGAGCAAGTCACATGATCAGCTTGACTGATAGGCCGAGTTTGACAACAGTTCTAAAGTCTGTATATTTATATAAAGCTGAATGTATGTGTGTGTATCAAAGTTCCGCCCCCGGTAGGGGAAAGGTAGGACAGGGACCCATCAGATCTAAGCTCACCTTGTCATGGTTTATAGGCAAACAGTTACTGGCCAAAATGTGTACTAAGAACCTTACTTTACAAAGATAAAATATCCCAAAAAAATCCAAAAATTTATTTTTTTCAAAAAACATGTTTTTATATTTTTTCTCAAATGCAAAGGTGTTTTTCTTCTACCTATCCATATGTGTATATACACACATGATTGGTAGTGATTGAGTGCCGCTGTGAACCTTTTATTGTAGATAGATAGATATAAAAAGATGGACAGATATAGGTAGTTGGATAGATAGATAGATAGATAGATAGATAGATAGATAGATAGATAGATAATAGATAGATAGTGATATCAAAATATTAGCAGCACCCTGGTAATGGCAATCACATGCAAACACTGATGTTCTCAGAAGATGGACAAACAGTAGTAAAAGTGCTAACCGTACAAGCCCGTAAACCTGTGATGGAGCCTGTTTTCTACTATACAGCTTTTCTATTATACAGGTTATTTTATTTTATCCAGAACCAAAACTTACCAAGTGCAAGAAAATATGTCTTCACCCAATGAGTGTTCAAAGACAAATGATTGATATTGACACAGCCTGGTCTTTTACAGCCACTGTTCCATGACATCACATAAGCCATTGTGACATCATCCTATGCAAATGAGCACATGGCATAACAGGAAGACCAAAGCCACAGAGCAAGTCACATGATCAGCTTGACTGATAGGCCTCAGTTTGACAACAGTTCTAAAGTCTGTATATTTATATAAAGCTGAATGTATGTGTGTGTATCAAAGTTCCACCCCCGGTCGGGGCATGGTAGGACAGGGACCCATCAGATCTAAGCTCACCTTGTCATGGTTTATAGGCAAACAGTTACTGGCCAAAATGTGTACTAAAACCTTACTTTACAAAGATAAAAATATCCCAAAAAAAATCCAAAAATTTAGTTTTTCAAAAAA